>CM035168.1:116461833-117866833 GCA_020205615.1 Panax quinquefolius
CCTTGTACAATGCTTAAGGCTCTCGGCTGAGTAGCAGGAGCAACTTTTAATTTATTATGAGCCCAAACGATGGATTCAATAAGTTCTTGCCAATAACCACGTCCACTGAATAGAAACATTAAACTAAAAGCCCATACAAAATGAGCACCTAGGAAGAAAAGTCCATATGCAGATAATGAAGAACCATAAGACTGAATTACCTGGGATGCTTGTGCCCATAAGAAATCGCGGAGCCACCCATTAATAGTAATGGAACTCTGCGCAAAGTTTCCTCCCGTGATATGAGTTACTACCCCTTGATCACTTATACTGCCCCAAACATCTGACTGCATTTTCCAACTGAAATGGAATATAACTACCGAAATTGCATTGTACATCCAGAATAGTCCTAAGAAGACATGATCCCAAGCCGATACTTGACACGTTCCCCCTCTTCCAGGTCCATCACAAGGAAAACGAAAACCAAGATTTGCTTTATCCGGTATCAAACGGGAGCTACGAGCAAATAGAACACCCTTCAGAAGTATCAATACCGTCACATGAATCGTAAATGCATGAATATGATGTACCAAAAATGTTCCTATGAATATGATAACAAAGTTACCAAAAAAATCTGCAGTTCCTAATGGAATTGTTAGGTAACAAAGCTACTATTACTCTAAAATGGTTATCTATACTACCTAAAATAGTCACCGCCCCATTTTTATTGCAAATATTAAACTGGTGTAACTTTTCTCAGTTGTGGTTCTAAGATATAACCTTTTGAATATAACTTTTATAATTTTCAAACTCCAAATTTACAATGATTCATTTAATTTAGTTAATAAAGATTTTATTATTTAAAATATATAATGATTTATAATTTTGAAAATATTCAACATTATACTAAATAATAATAATATAGTAAGTTGGAACTGAGAGAGTATTATTTATTATTTTTAAATTAAGATAAATCATGGCAAATTTAATTTTAAAAATGTCTTAGAATTGCATTTGAAATTTTAATCATGTTCGCTCAACTTTTGAACGGACAATGCGAGATCATCTGATAAATCTAGTTTAAATATATGGACAATAAACTTTTCATAATTTTTTAGAATCGTCGGTTGACCTTATTTCTTTTTAATATTTTAGTGCTAATTACATAATAATTAAGTACTTATATAGTAAGAATGTATGTACAGAGTCATACACTTTTGTTTTTGTAGTCAATTTTGATTAATCATTTTAATGTTCATAGGAATTTTAAAATTATATTTAGCGGAACTCATTTTAATGTTTATAAGAATTTTTGTATGATAAGTATTATATTCAGCGGGAGGCTTTAGTTGTCTCTCATTTTATCTCTTTACATACATTTTATTAGTTTAATCGCTTAAAAAAAAGTGATACTAGGGGTAAAAAATGTTTCAAATCATGTGTCATAATATTAATTAGGTAAATCTTATGTGATTGAATATGTTTCAAATTACTATTAAAACATTAAATATTATAAAAAAATTAAGACTCCTAACATTACTAACAAAAATAAACAACTAGATTTAAAATTAGAATAATGCTAGATGTCTAGCTTTTGGTATCAAATAAATTTCAAATGACACGACATCAAATATTTTAATGATAATTTATGACATAATCAATCACATGAAATTTACCTAATTAATATTATGGTGAATTAGTGACGCATCATTTGAGATATTTTTTTTATATTAAAATTTTGAGACCATAACATCGCTCTTAAAATTATTTTAGAGTACTATTCTATTCACTTAATTATGTAAATGTATATAATAAAAATATATAATTGTGCTTATGTTGACTAGGAATACACATATACTTATGTAACTTGTAAGACCCCAAATTATTAATAAATGAAATTTAATTTCCTCTATTTATTATAGTAAAGGTTAATTTGATTAATGTGGTTATTTATGGGTAAAAATACACAAATATTTCAAATAAGCAAGTGGTTATAAAATATTCATTGTTGTTGTGAAATATTTGTTTGGTCGTGGAATATTCTTGCTGTCGGGGAATATTCGTATGACGGCGCAGCCTTGTGTGGGCCCCATAACGGAAAGCGATTGAATGAAGAAAACGACAAGAATAAGTTGGTTATAAATAACGACGTTGTTATTACCGTTAATACTGTTAAAATACTCGGTGGTTAAAACACAGTAGCACACGGTATTACACCAATTATTGATTCTTACGTAAGAAAGCACTACTTTCGATAATTATTACGATAATTCTTGCTCAATATTTTATTTTATTGATTCAATAATTAACTGCGTTGATATTTTATATTATTGTTGTTTTAATAATTGTCATTTACGATATTTTTCTATTATCGAGACAATAATTCATATTATCTGAATAATATTATTAGATAACATTATTGGCAATGTCTAGAAAGTTACATCTCAAAGAGAGGTTTGGTCATCTAATTGCTTGCCGCCAATAAGGAGAGAGATCATTATTGAAAGCCCTCTATCCCAGAACCTACCTGGTTGTCGATGATTGTGATTCTGTAATATTATTTGTGAATAATTAATTATTGATTTATATGAAGAGGAAAATATTGATTTTATGTGGATATAGATGGAGAAAATTTTTAATGTGACAATTGTTGAAAATTAATATTTTATCTTTTTCTGATAAAATAATTAATTTAAATATATTATTATATTATTATAATATAATAACGGTGATATCTTTACAATGAATATGGGATATATGAGTATATGAGGAGGAGGAGTATTTTATTACCAAAATATTTAAAAACATGTTTTTCATGTACATGAATTCCCATTTCTTGACTGAAATTTGATTATAGCGTGTAAAATCGTCCGTTTGTGGATTTCGATCAATTTTTGTTTGGAATTTGGAAAAACTTTCTTCTGCAAAGTTGTAGATAATGGAATTTCCTGTGGAAAAGACGCGAGTTTCGAATTTTCTGACAAAAGGGCTATTTATTATGAATTATTAAAGTTCTGAAGCTCCGAAATAATTAATTTTTGAAGTTTTAATTATTTTTAATAAGAAAAACGTTTTTTACATTTTTGGGACTCATTTTACATGTGTTAGGTTCTTTGAAATCGATTCTAGGTGTGCGTAGGAAATTTATATAAATATATTATTAATTTATTAAATTTTCTGCTTTGGTGTTCTAAGCATTTTCCTAAAAATAGGGTGCTTAGGTTAGAATTGAAAATCACACCAGAAACTGAAGTTTTCTCTCTCTTTCTCTCTCGATATATTGAGCGTATTCTTGTGAGTATTTTAATACTTTGAGTGTTGCTATACGGTGCAAGTTTAAGACATAGCCTATATCCAGTGTTTCAATTAGAAGTACTGTCTTTACGAGGTAAGGGATATTTTTTTAAAATGATATTATTTCTTCCAATATCATTATGCTGAAGTATTGATCTGAACTTTTAATCAAATTTTGAACTTTTTGTGTCGGGGTTATTATTCACGTATACGGCACTATTTACAAATACGACACTATTCATCGAAAAATAAAATTTTTTTTTTCGTCCAAAATATCTATTATGGATACTAGCTTTGATTGTATCCATATTTTGATCATTCTTGAATTTTACTTCACTATAATTATTTATGATGTATTTTTGGACATGAAATAGGTGAAATACGAATCCTTAATATTTATTCTTTTGTTTCACTGGATTCGTTTTCTTTAAAATATTTTTCATCACCATCAGTCCTAAATAATGATATAATTGAATATCTTTGGCCTGTAGTGCAAAGATTAATGATTTTATGATGAATATCTTTGGCCTGTAGTGCAAAGATGAACAAGTGTTGAGATGAACATGACCAACCGATGAATATCTTTGGCCTGTAGTGCAAAGATAAATATATGGTTCAAGATGTGCATTGATTGATGTTACAGGGATAAAAATACTGTTGATGGACTGTTAAATTCATAGATAATAGTAGATTTCACTATCTACGTAACTCTTTTATGAATTATTATTTTCGCTGCGAATATTGATCTAAAACTTGTTGTTTATTATTTTCTCTTAGATTTTTCTCTGTTGAAGACTAACGATAATTTGTTTTAACGATAATTCTCAGGTGACATCTGAGAATGTTGAGAATAGCAATGGAGCGCAGGCGATCGTTGATTCACCACATATCAATAATCAAGATAATGTGCATCAGGAAGGCGACAATCCTCATGCAAACAACAACACTGACCAAATGACGAATGATCAAATGTGTCTCGGAGGCTTTATGCGATTTATCTGAAAGAAAGCGAGAGCGACTCACATCCAAAAACGTAGGTGGAAACACGGAAAACTCTCGGTGGTCACCGCTAAACAATTTAAGGAGCTGGGACCACCGGAGTTTAAGGGAGAGCAAAAACCACTTCGCTAAGCGGAAGCATGGATAAAGCAGATTACCAAGATATTTGATGTCTTGGGATGCTCGAGGAAGCAAAGGTTCCTTTCTACGCCTTTATGTTCTTGTGAGAGGCGGATTCTTGGTGGGAATCGGTAAACGTACTCAACCAAATTGTCTTGAAGATATCTTGGGAGAAGTTCCAGAGTCGTTTCAACGACAAATACTTTCACGAAAGTATTCGCCATGAAAGGAGGTGGAGTTTATCAAGTTGGAACAAAACAATATGGCCAAGTGTCGCGATACGAGGCAAAATTTTGCGGAGTTATCACGGTTTAAGTCCCCACTTGGTGGATAATGAAGAGAAATGGCGCGAATGTTTTTAAGAGGTTTGAAGCGGGAGATACGTCAACATCTTATTTCTCATAAACCGTGTTTGTATTCGAGATGTTGTAAATAGGGCTCGATTAGTGGAGCCGCGATAATGAGTCAACGCCTTGACTAAAAGAGAAGCGGTAAGCAAAATTATAATACCAAATGAGAATAGTCATCGAAAGCGGTGACAACAAGCGTGGAGGGAATCAACAAAGCGGATATGGTAACCACTTCCTTGTGGTAATCGGGGCCAAAACAATAAGAATGGACATTTCAAGAAAAGGAGATTCAATAATGATGGAAAGACGTCAAAGACCAAAGACCCATTGTTAAGGAAGGAGAAAGACCACCTATCATATGCTTCAAATGCGGAGAGAGGGACACATCGATCAAAACTGCGTCATGCAGTCAAAGCGTGTTATAATTGTGGAAGAGAAGGTCACTTAGCTCGATTTTGTGCCATTCAAGAAAACAAATTAACTAGGATGGAGGCACCAAAGGCCATCCCGGAAAATTCAAAAACCCAGTCTGAGGAGAGCATTTGTTGTGACCTCCCAAAGAGCGAGAATCCGAATGAGGTCATCACGGGTAAGCTTATCATAAACTCTAAATGAAGTCTATACTTTATTTGATACTGGGTTCTACCCATTCTTTTATTTCTCCTACTTTGCGCTCATCGATTAAATTTGACTCGAGAAATTAGACTTTGACTTATCTCATGGAAACTCCGTTGGGAGAAACCTTCATTACATCCATCGCTTTATAAGTCTTGTTTGTCAAATCAAATCTTCACCATTACATTACGTCGATCTTATTTCATTAAAAATACTTGCATTTGACGTGATTCTAGGGATTGATTGGTTAACTACTTATCATGCAAAATTGATTGTTTTTCGTAAGGTTGTTAGCTTTCATATTCCTAATCAACCTATTATGCAATTCAAACGACCAAACCATTAAAATCAATCACGGTCGTCTCAAGCCATAAAGCTTTATTCGTTTATTGAAAAAGCGGATGTCGAGCTTTCTTAGCTCATATCACAGATTTAAATAAAAATACGTCGGTTTTAAACGATATTCCTATTGTTAATAAATTTCTGACGTATTCCCCAAGAACTTCTGGCCTACCCCGAGGCGTGAAATTGAATTTTGTATCGACCTTGAACCCGGTACAAAAACCTATTTCCAAAGCCCCATATCGAATAGCTCTCTATTGAACTTGAGGAGTTAAAGACCCAACCGCGAGGAATTGTTAGACATTGGCTTTATTAAGTCCTAGTACTTCTCCTTGGGTGCTCCTGCTTATTCGTGAAGAAGAAAGATGGGAGTATCGACTTTGTATTGATTATCGGGAGTTGAATCACGTCACCATCAAAAATAGGTATCCATTGCCACGTATTGATGACTGTTTGACCCGATGCAAGGAGCCAAATTCTTTTCAAAGATTGATCTTCGTTAGGATATCACCAATTGAAGATTAGAACCGTGACATTCCAAAGCGGCTTTGAAACTTCGATGCGGGCATTATGAATTCTAGTCATGTCCTTTGGATTGACTAATGCTCCTCTTTGCCTTCATGGATATGATGAACCGAGTATTCAAGGAATATTTAGATCACTTTGTGGTCGTCTTTATTGATGACATCCTTATTTATTCCAAAAGCCGTGAAGATCATGAAAGCAACACTTGAGGTGACACTCCAAAAGCTTCGTGAATATAAGCTTTATGCCAAGTTGAAGAAATGCGAGTTAAAGCAAGAAGTAGCATTCCTTGGGCACGCGTGGTATCAAGTCATGGAATATCTGTTGACCAAAGAAAGATTGAAGCTATTCAAAGTGGGAACAACCTAAATCGATGGATGGCGTCACGTAGCTTTCTCGTTTTAGTTTGGTTATTATCGGAGATTCGTGGAAGGATTTTCTCGAATCGCTATTCCATCGACTTCGGTGACTCGGAAGATCTGAAGTTCGGTTGGAGCGAAGAATGTGAGAAGAGTTTTCAAGAACTCGAGAGAGACTTATTTCAAAGACTGTTACGACAATACCATCCGGCTCGGAGGTTTTGTCATCTACATGATGATTCTTGAGCAAAGGGTTGGGATGTGTTCTCATGCAACATGGAAAAGTAATAGCTTTATGCCTCGCGACAACTCAAAGAATATGAGAGGAATTATCCTACTCACGATCTAGAGTTAGCATTTGTTGTCTTCTGCACTTAAAATTTGGAGGCATTACTTGTATGGGGAGAAAGTGGAGATCTTTACGGATCATAAAAGCCTCAAATATTTCTTCACTCAAAGGAACTCAACATGCGACAACGACGTTGGCTTGAACTGTTGAAAGATTATGATCATACCATCCAATACCATCCTGGAAAAACGCGAGCGTGGTAGGTGACGCGTTGAGTAGAAAATCATATCATGCAAGTACGAGTGCGATATTGTCAACATGAAAGCCCATTTGTGTGACTTGCAAAGGATGGAGATAGAATTAAAGACTCGAGGGGACGCGTGTGATGATAAGCGAGTATCTGAGTAGAGCCGACTTTAATTGATAAAGTTAAAGGCGCTTTCAAGCTACGGACACAGGAGTCGATGCATTATGAGGAAGAAAGTCTGAAGGTGCTATCTTAGGAAGCAAGAATCGATGAAGAAGGAATACTTGGTCGACTCCGGACTTTGTGTTCTAACGACCACGATTTAAAGTATAATATCATGATGGAGGCACACAACACACCATTTGCAATCCATCACAGGAGTACCAAAATGTATCATGATATTAAATCGTACATTTTGGTGGAAGCAATATGAAGAGAGAGATAATACTTGTTTATCTCAAGGTGTCTAACTTGTCAACGAGTTAAAGCGGAGCATCAAGTACCAAAAGGTCCATTGCAACCACTTGAAATTCCGGAATGGAAGTGGGAGCACATTACCATGGATTTCAATTCTGGCCTTCCTAAGGTTTCTCAAGGCATTGATGCGATTTGGGTCATTGTTGATAGGTTGACCAAGTCCGCTCATTTCTTCCGACACGAGAAAACTTATACACTTGAACGTCTTGCTCAGTATGTACATAAACGCAGATTGTAAGACTACATGGTATCTTCCAAGATCCATAGTTTCCGATCGAGACCCAAGATTCACTTCACGATTTTGGGTTAGTTTACAAAAAGCTATGGGCACAGACTTACGATTTAGCTTCGGCATATCATCCTCGAGATTTTACGGACAATCGGAGAGGACTATTCAAACTCTTGAAGATCTATTAAGACTACATGTCCTTGATTTCAAGGGAGTTGGGACAAGTTCTTACCATTGGTGGAGTTTTCCCTCTGACAACAGTTATCAAGCAAGTATTGGCATGGCTCCATTCGAAGCATTGTATGGAAGAAAGTGTCGTTCTCCAGTATGCTGGGATGAGGTGGGTGAAGCAACGTTGTTGGGACCAGAGTTGAATGCGTATGACTACGGAAAAGATTCAAATGATCCGACAATGACGTATAAAAACCTCACAAAATCGACAAAAGAGTTATCTTGATCTTCATCGAAAGGGCGTGGAATTCGATATAGGAGATCATGTGTTGTTAAGAGTCGCTCCATGGAAAAGAGTTACAAGATTTGGAAGGAGAGAAAACTTAATCCTCGATTCATCGGTCCATTTTAATCCTCGATCGAGTAGGAATCGTAGCTATATAGACTCGCTTTCTGCCAAATATGTCTCGTGTTCATAACGTTTTTCACATATCTATGTTACGTAAATATGTGAAAGACCCGAACCATATTATTGAGTTAGAACCAGGACGAAATAGCGGAAGATTTGACGTATGAAGAGGTTCCTGTTCAAATTTTGGATAAGAAAGAACATATTCTACGCTCGAGGTTATACCTCAAGTCAAAGTTTTATGGAGGAACCACGATGTTGAGGAAATGACTTGGGAGTTAGAATCAAAATGAAATCAAGGTATCCTTACCTCTTTGACATACCAGTGCGTACCCTAATTTCGAGGCGAAATTTCATAAGAAGGGAGGTTGTAAGACCCGAACTTTTATAAATAAAGATGAATTTTTCTATAAATATTATTTTGAATATTATGGAATAAATTTGATATAATGTTATAGTTGTGGGTAATATTTATAAATTTTGCAAAGTATGCAAGTTGTTATAAAATATTACGTTTGGTGGGGAATATTCTTTTTGTTAGGGAATATTAAATGCATAATAGCTCAATCATTGGTGGACCCCACAACATTATTGTCGGATTGAGAAAACGACAAAAATATTTTTATAAAATAACTATGGAGGTGTTACTGTTAAAAGCTGTTGAACTACCCGGTGGTAAAGTATGCGATGTCTGGCGCTGGGTTGCGTAAGAGCAGCACGGTATTGATTATTGATCTTTACGTGAGAAGTCACTCACCAATTATGCTCGATTATTACTACAATGAATTCTTGCATCATATCTCTTATATTATTGATTCAATTATTGTCAAGATCATCATCATATAATATGTTATAATATTAAATCAATAATTGAGACGACAAGTTATAAATGATTAATAATTATTGAAAGATTAAATATGTGTTATGATTTGTGGTAAGTTTGATTATTTTATGGGGGGGCTCATATATCATCATCTAAGAGTCTCTTCGTTAATAGTAATTACCCTTGTGAATAGTATTTACCTTCATTCGTCGATAGTAATTACCTTCGTCGATAGTAATTACCCTTGGGAATAGTATTTACCTTCAATCGATAGTAATTACCTTCACAATCGATAGTAATTACCCTTGTGAATAGTATTTACCTTCGTCGATAGTATTTACCTTCGTTAATAGTAATTACCTTTACAGACGTCGAACCACTTGTCGTTTCACATTACAGCGTCCGAACCACTTGTCGTTTCACATTCTGAGCGCCAAACCAAATAAATCGAGCACTTTTTCTTTTTCACACTGCGCGGTCTTAAGCTAGAAATCTTCTATAAATAGAGGCTGAGGGCTTCATTATTTTTCACGAATTCATTCAAGCTATAGAGAGAAAAGTATAGAGAATAAGAGAGAAGAAAGAAGAGTATTTTGTTACTACTGCTTCTTTGCGATATTCAATCTCCTACCAAATGTAAGGGGTGTTATTCTTTCTTATTCATGAAGAGAACTGTTGTTGATACTATTGCTTATTATTACATTGGAATAACTTTGTATACGCCATTTACCTATACTTGGTGACATTCTTCTATGATTACATTGGAACATCCATGTCATGTGTTTTACACCGGACTTCGGTTCCGCCTTTATTATTCTGTTGGAACATCACATGCGTGTGTTTTTCACCCACTGGTTCCGCTCTTTATTATTCTGTTGGAATATCCTATCTCATGTGTTTACACCGGATCCGGTTCCATCTTTATTATTCATTGGAACATCCCGCGTGATGTGTGAATTTCACCGACACGGTTCCGTTATTTATTATTACATTGGAATAACTTTTATGCATCTTGATTATCGCATGCATGGTGATTTCTTTTGTTATTCCATTCTTTATTATACTCGGTTGGTTAAAACTTTGACTTCTATACTCCATGAAATTAGTGGAATATCCTTGATATTTGCGTTTCATCCAAAGATCTTTTCATGGAAATATTCTTCCGATCATTCTTGAATTTTACTCTTCTAAAAACAAGATGTCGTGTTGACAATTTGGGCGTTAATAATTCTGGATAAAATAATTCTTGAACTTGTTTTATTGAATTCTTATATCATTGTCATCATCCTCATGTTTATATTTTTTTTTTGAAAGTCATCAGCGCACATAGTGTATAGATGGACTTGGTGTGATTATATTTAGAGACTATTCGGTGTAATCATGACCAGTAATGTTACAAATGATGTGATAAAAATCCTCGATGGTAGTAGTGCATTGATGGACGATTGTTGGCATGATCATGACCATTAATGAATACACAAATATTCTTGGCCCGTAGTGCGTGAATAATTGTGGTCGTGATCTTAAAGAATATCCTTGGCCGTAGTGCGAGGGTGATTCGATGATGTGAAATATTTATTAAAGTTTGAGTCTCACTATAAACAATGATGAAAAACCTTTTAAAACCTAAAAGATAGTAGACTTTATTTTCTACTGACTCTTTTAATGGATTGCGTATTCCATTCTGTGCAGCTTAAACCGGTTGTCTATTGTATTTTATCGGTTTAACATTATTGAAGACTATTGATAATTTATTACGCATTATCTTAGTCATAATATTTCTTCTTGGGCTAGTTGAGCTCACCCTTTTTTCACTCATTTTCTCTTGAAATGATAATATAAATTTGGGACGAGTCGGGAAACGAGTGATGGTCCTGAAGATAAAGCATTAGTAGTCCTCACTATTCGTAAAATAGTGTGATAATAATCAGAATGAGGACTTTTTGTTTGAGTTTGTATAATATCTAGTAGACGATATTTGTATTTAAACTCACGATTTATGTCGTATTGTACCACGGCAGTTATGTTAATAAATTGTATTTAAATTACATGCATCATGTAAGTGGCGACTCAAGATGGGTGATGTATACCTAATTTTGGGGGCGTCACATTTGGCCTGTAGTGCAAAGATTAATGATTTTATGATGAATATCTTTGGCCTGTAGTGCAAAGATGAACAAGTGTTGAGATGAACATGACCAACCGATGAATATCTTTGGCCTGTAGTGCAAAGATAAATATATGGTTCAAGATGTGCATTGATTGATGTTACAGAGATAAAAATACTGTTGATGGAATGTTAAATTCATAGATAATAGTAGATTTCACTATCTACGTAACTCTTCTATGAATTATTATTTTCGCTGCGAATATTGATCTAAAACTTGTTGTTTATTATTTTCTCTTAGATTTTTCTCTGTTGAAGACTAACGATAATTTATTTTATATTATCTTAGTCATAATGTTCTTTACTGGGCTAGTTGAGCTCACCCTTTTTTTTTGTTCCATTTTTCTTCTCAGGAGACGAGAATGTAGCGAGTACTAGTCGGGGTACGGAATGAAGGTTTTAGGAAGTTGTTTTAGTAGTCATCACCATTTTTGTAAAGTATTGTATCAATAATTGTAATGAGGACTTAGTTGGGTATGTCTATTGTCTAGATGACAATATTTGTATTTAAATTCACAGTTTATGGGTTGTATTAATAAAATTGTAGTTGTTTCTGTACCATGTTATTGACGATTCAGAATAGGTGATGTATACCTATTTTGGAGGCGTCACATAACTTTAACAAATGAACTGCTAAATGGCAAATTAATTAATAATTTTATGAAATCATAAATTATCATTAATAAAATTCTTAAAATTAAACCATTAACAACAAATTTGTCATTTAACATTTTAATCTCCTTGTATATAATTCATTCATTTTAACTAAGATCAATATTAAAATTTGAAAATCAATTTAAAATATTTTTAAACTCAAAATTGATAAAATTTATTAAAAATTATAAAATAATAAATTATAAAATAATAATATATTTAAATAATTTATAATATTTTTTATTGTATTAATTAAAATTAATTATGTTTAAATTAATTTTGAGTTTAAAAATATGTTAAATTAATTTTAAAAGGTCTTGAAACAAAAGAGTTTAAGAAGTAATTTTAAATTCAAATAATATTAAAATGAGGCATAGTGGACCGGTTTAACGTACGTGGGTGGGTCCAATTTGTTCAACAATTATCCCCCGACTGATGGAAATAAAATTGATAAACCCTTACACCTCAGTACCTCAGTACCTCACTACCTCAGTTCAGTCGGTCCGTCTATCCCCAAGAGTTAACCCTACAAAGCAACGGCCGGTGGTAAGTACAGAATTCGCCCCCCCTTCATAATTATTCATAAATTCAATTGTAGTAGTTTTTTGTTGTTGTAGGGGAGGAAGTGGACTCAAAGTTATCTGATAATCTAATTAGGTTTCGTCGTTTGATTGAATTATTTACATTTTTTAGGCCTTCACGTTGTATACCGTAAGCCTAATGATTGAGCAACTGATTTTGTTTTTGTTTAATTCGATCAAGTCGGTCTCACAATTTTATTTGATTAAAGAATTTTATTTTCTATGCTGGTTGCTGAATTTGGCTCTCAGTTGAAGTGTATAATAATCAAGTGTTTCTGTAATGGAACGCTGATGACATGATCAGTTTATGTTTTTTCTCTTAGCCAATTTCCTTTCATCTGGGATGCTAAATTACAATATGTGCATTGCAGTTATTTTGTTTGTATAGATATCTTTCAAATAGTGTTTTAAATGGTTTTAGGATTTTTGGAATCTTTAATGAATTATTACTCTATATTTGGTTGTCTTTTTTATTTTTTTGGGTTGGATATGGCTTTGTCCTCATTTTCCACGGGTGCACTAGGGGATTCACGAGTTTTACTTTTATTGATTAACTAACACAAATGTCGCCTCACTGTTCAAATCTGATGGACTTGTAAGTGGTTGGGTTTGAAACCATTATGTAGACAATATTACTGTGATTTTTGTAAAACCTTAACTTTCAATGAATGTTCTTTTTTTTCCAATGATTAGGTTGTGCAGCGAGCTGTTATAACATTCTAGTCATATTCATAACCCCTAAGGTAACAGAAGTGAACAGCCTTTTAAGAGTAAGCTTGGAACATACAATATGAAACCATTGATAGGGATGGTGGTGTCGAACAAGATGCAGAAGTCTGTTGTGGTGGCTGTTGACAGGCTCTTCCTCCACAAGGTCTACAATCGCTATGTCAAACGCACTTCTAAGTTCATGGCTCATGACGAACAGAACCAGTGCAACATTGGTGACCGTGTCAGTTAACAATTTTTATCTCTATATATTTTTCTCTTTCCACACACACTTATATATATGTATTTTTATGTATGAATGTATGATTTCTAAGATATTATGATTACTGAGAACTAGCTATAACATGATGTTTCTCAAATTGATAGCTCTCTTGAGCATGCCTAAGACACCCAACTGTAAACCTCACTCGAGATATGTTGATTTTGAAAAATTCTTCATCCATAACTCTGTTGTAATTCGGCACACGTGATTCTCTGCTTATTTCATTTTTTATTGGGTGTTTGTGTTTTACTTCTTTTCACTCTCTGCAAAAATGAGCTTTCTTTGTTTATCTATAAAATTTCTAAACTGTCGTTGACTCGATTTATTCACGATATTTATCATCGTTTATCTGTTCATCTTTAGTGGTTATAGTAACATGTTCCTTTTAGTTACAATTTCCTTCTGTTTTTTTTAATCCTGGTTACACATAGAATTTTATTATTATTTTTATTTCCAATCTCTAATTATGCTTCTTGCTCTGGCATCTTATCTTTTTTCCACTGAAATTTTAAAACTTATTATGCTTTTTAAAGTTTTTGCTTTACTTTTCGGATTGAATTTTTACTCCCACAGACTAAATGTATATGTTTATGATTTTTTTCATACATGGTTACCATCATTATCTTTTTTGGGCATCAACTAACTTATTCGTGTTTGTATGGTAATCAGTTACGATATTTTCCTTTGTTTTATGGATAATCCCATACTAAACTATGTGTGGGTTTCCCCAAGGAAATCATTTCCTTTGTACTTTGTAGAGTACTAAACCCATGGCATATGCCTTGAAAGACACTTTTACTAGGTTCACTAACATCCTTGGGGGTTATCATATTTTTGTTTTTGAGGAGAGAAGAAAGAAACTTGTTAATTCACTGACCTCCCATTCATCAAGAAGAACACTAAGAAAAATGAGAAATAAGATGCTTTTTCCTAGCATTTCTTATTTCATGATTTGCAATTGTTTGATTATCCTTGATTACATGTCCTATTTGTGACTACTGACTAATTCTCGATTTACAGTCTGCAGAGTGAGGACTATAAATTATTCATATGTGTATGCATCCATTTATATAATAACTATCATAAATGAGTTGGGTGATTGTTTGAAACTGTTATTGCAGGTTAGATTGGATCCCTCTAGGCCATTGAGCAAGCACAAGCGCTGGATTGTTGCTGAGATTCTGAAGAAAGCACGAATATATGTCCCGCCATCAGCAAAACCTACTACAGATTTAACTGCCCAAACGGAAGTATCAGCTTCATCTTCCACTTAAGGTTATTGTACAACTCATTGTGTATCTTTGCTGAACTACATGCAACTTGTAAATTTCATCCAAAATTATTTTTGAAATAGGCTTTACCAAATGTGATTTATCTTCCTAAAAGTATGTCTTGAAGACTCATGTTATTCCCTATCGCAAAAGTTCTCTATTTTATTAAAATATAGAGAGTAAAATATTTATGAATATCGAGGTGGAAAATTAACCTGACTTCTGATGACTAGGATTAGGATTAGCACGGGAAAATATAATTGGAATGTAAATGGTTCAAATTTCAATTTATAGGTTATGTATATTTAGAAGAGAGTAGCAGAAGAAAACCATATTTACCCTCAAGTAAAAAAAATTGCAAACATTTCCTACAAAGCTCAACTGCTTTAAGTTCTCTGCGATTCTGTTTCATTTTTATGCTTGTGTTACTGATTGACAGCTTACCCTACCCTACTATCAGGTCATTGAATGCAAATAATGATGTTTTGTACGATTTAAAGAACTAACTCGACTAATTGCATTTTGAATAAGATACTTCAAACTTTATATTTTATAAAAAACAAATGGCTTTCCTGACGAGATCTCCATATACAATTTTCAGATACTAAGGTATGTTGTCTGTTTGGCCTCATTTATTGTTGTTGGTGCATTTCTTCTGCAAATCAAACCCAATGCTTTCAGCTCATTCAAGATCTGACTTTAGCCTTATGTTTTCTTCTTACCTTTTTGGTAAAGGGTTAATTGGAATGAATTCAATTTGAGAAAGCCTTATAATCCTAGTAGCAAGGATACTCTAATAGAGCAGAACTTCCATATGGGATACATATCTGAATAAGTTATGACTTGTATACATATCTGAACGATTTGTACCAGACTCATGTGCCTTCATTTTTCCCCTTATTATTTCATATTGATCTTATTTGATATGTTTCACTAGTCCCCTAAAAGAACTTCTTTGGTTCACAGGAAAATGTGAGGAAAAACACAAGTACATATTTTCTTTGAATAGCAAAAGCAATTGCAGTTCCATGCTCCACGTTGTTTTTTAAACCTTCTATTTGCTCCATAGATGTACCGATATTCATGTATCATCTATTGTATGCACTTTGTGGCTTATTCATGTATCGAGTTGTTTTTTTGTTTTATTCATATTGCATTTGAGCATAAATGAATTTTGCACAATCTTCTGGTTTCTGGAAATTACCTTTGAAATTTTTGTTCATTTTAAAGTCACATTTGGGGCAAGAATAGATACATGGTTCAAGCTGCATCTGCAAATTGGTGTAGTGTTATATTATCCTTTTTGTCTCTATTAATTTTAGTGCAAAGCTTACGGTGAACATTTGCTTCAAGAAGTTTGAGCTTTCTATTATACATATGAATGTTATTGAGTATTCCCTGAGCTTATTAAATCATAGCTAATATCTATTAGACTTGATGTGTTCATGTGTTCAGGGCAGCATAAAGATTTGGTACGTAAAGCTGGGTTGTGGAGTTTGGTCCTCATCTTCTGTTGAAGATTATAAGAATACTGAAGGGAATGTAGATGAACCTAGTGGAGTACTTGTTACTAAAGAGCAAGAACACACTGAATGTTTTACGAGCTCTAGCCAAATACATGTGTATGATTTTTCATATCGCATTTCTTCTGCAGCATGGATTTTCCATGAAAAGTTGGAATTCAGTTACATTTTATGTGATTGAAACATTGAGGATATTGACATTCTTCATATTATAACATTAATATGCTGCTGTTTGTTTGCTTGGTTGGATGGATGGATGGGTTCGGTACACAAGGTATTCACTTTTCTTTTTCAAGTACTATTATAAGAGAGCAGATCCCCCAATTTTCCTGTCCCCTACTTAAATTTTGACATTTAGTCTCTTATTTAACATTAATTAATTCTAAAATTAAATAAAAGGACATGTGTCAAAATTTAAATAAATGGATACAAGGGGACAAAGAATCTGCTCTCCTATTATAATGTTGTTATTATCAAAATTCTAACATAAATAATTATATTATACTCCACCCGTCCCAAATTAATTGCTCAGTTTTGACTTTTTAAAGTCAAATTGACCATTTGTAAAATTAATTTTTTTATTATTTTTGCTAAAATATAGGTGAAGAGATTATAACCAAAAGAAAGTATATATAATTTATTACTAATCCTAATTTTTATAATTTTAGAAATATATTTATATATTTAATTATTAATTCTAAAAATAGTCAATTTGATTTTTAAAAGTTTAAAATTGAAGCGATTAATTTTAGATTTTTATTTAGTTTAAATTTTATTAGAATTATTCATTATCAATTTGATCGCTATTTTTATATTATTATTAAATTAAATAAATTTGTACCCTGAATGACATCACCAATTTTAAATACAACTAAATTTTAATGTTAAAACAAATAAATATAACCACTAAAATAGCAAAAAAGTTGTGCTTGCAGTGTGATCTTTATTAATTTACAATCCATCGATGTCTACATCATAATTGTTCAACGTATAATTTTCTATCCACTTTTTGAAAAACACTGCTTATATTTGTAATTCTAGTATTAAATTTGCATCAAATTATTTAAATATAGCGATTAATGTTTTTTTATTAAATTATAAAAGTAAAAAATATTATTAAAGTAAATAAGGTGATAAATATCCAAACTAGATGGTTATATTTTGATTTATCATATTCAAATCGAAGACATAAGACATATCTGATGTCTACATACTTTGTTTTATTTATACGGAAAATTACTTTTAAATGAATATGTTTTTTAAGTATGTATATGCATTAACATTTGCTATGTAAAAAATAATAAATATAGGAGGTAGAATAGGAGATTAAAATAAAATATTTTAAATCTGACATAGGCTAATCCATAAATTAGTCTAAGTAGTATAAATATTGGTTTCCTTTCCTTTTGGAAAGCCCAAAATCTCTGTGGGTAGAATCAACATAATAAACTCTAGGCTATCTGGATTAACATGTGGATTTCTATATTGGGTCAATTAATTGGATCACGAGCTAAAATCCTAAACCACCAAATTATCTCTCACACACGTGTGAGAATATACACCCCCGCGCACACGTATATATATCTTGAAAAATTAATTATATAATTTTATGATGAAGTAAACGATAAAATGAATTTCACCCTTTTCAATGCTATGTTAATCCTTTTATATATACTTGTAACGATTTAAGATATTTAGTTTGACTTGCTATAAAGAATTTATTAATAAGACCTTATCTCAACACTTTGTCCTTTTTAATTAAAAACAAAAAAGACATTAAAAGTCAAAAAACAACTTTGTTACTAATTATCTTTGTAACTAAGTTTTACGATTGTTCTAATCTCCTTTATTCTATTAAATTTGACAAAAAAAATAATAATCCAAAATCACAGATCTAGGTAAATAAGTAATTAACCTATAAACTATTAATGTACTTGTAGATTGTATGAAAATTTGTGATTTTTTAACATAAGCATTTCTTTAATGTCAATATGTGATTTTATGAGACCCATTGTAGAGCAGCACTTTAAGCTGCCTTGGCACCGAAGGAGTATTAGAAAAGAAAAGGTTCCTATTATTAAGTATTAACTCACCTCAATTTAACGACAACCGACTCTCTTCGTTCGCCACGTCCATTGTAAATACCCCACTCTTCACTTGATCGGGGACTCCTGATTCGTCGTTCACCAACCATTCGTCCATCGAAGTGGAAACAAACCCAACCCCTACTCCTGTATTGCCTTCCTAAAATACCCCATTGTTGCGATCAAAATACCAACCATATCCCTTCCATCGAAAACCAAAACTCAGAACAGAGTGCCTTCGCTCTCCTACTCAGTTTTGGAGAGTGTTTCTCCTTCCCATTCTATCTTTCTCTCTCTTCACCCTTTAGAATTGACACTGTTTTTTCTCTCTCTATATCGATTAAACTTTATTTTCCCAGATTCAATTGATCGTACGGACCTCCGTTCTCCAACGATGACTATGATGACTCATCAACCGTTGGATGTAAGTTCTCCCCTTCTCTCTCCACGCCAAAACTCTGAATTTTTCATTCTGTTTCTATTTCTGTATCTGATTGTATGTATACGTTTGTGTTGGTGGTTGGATGATTCTTGCATGTATCTGTTTAAGTTATTTCGGTTTTATGATCCTCTAGGGTTTTGTTTTGGTACGGAGGTTTTTGAATTGAATTCAATTATAGATGTTTGATTGATTCGCTGTTAGAAATTTAGGGTTTTGATTTATAGGATATGGTTAGGGTTTACTGGATCAGATGTCTGATTGGTTGATATGTTATCTCATGCGTGTGTCTTGTACAGCAAGACGATGAGGAGATGCTAGTGCCGCATCCGGAACTTGTTGAAGGCCCTCAGCCCTTGGAAGGTCCTCAGCCCATGGAAGGTTTTCTTCTGTTCATCTTGATGTTAATGTGAATTGAAATCAGTGTTGCTGGGAATTACTATGATTTTGTAATTGATCTGATGTAATGTGGGTCTTTGGTTGATTCTTTGTGTGTTGTGAATTTGTTTTGTTAATGTATTAGTAGTAGCGCAAACGGAAAGTGCAAACACAGTGGAGAATCAAGCAGTTGATGAGCCGCAGGCATCTAGGTTCACGTGGATGATTGAGAACTTTTCCAGGCTGAACACCAAGAAGCTTTATTCAGAGATTTTTGTTGTTGGTGGTTATAAATGGTATTTAATTCTTACCACTTGGTTTAACTTATGTGCGAGCCACTTACTCTTTTTATTATGCCAACTGCGTGATGAGTTTTTGGGTGGAGCAGGCGTGTGCTTATTTTTCCAAAGGGAAACAACGTGGACCACTTGTCAATGTATTTAGATGTGGCAGATTCTTCTACTTTGCCATATGGGTGGTGTAGATATGCACAGTTCAGTTTAGCCGTGGTAAATCAAATTCAACCCAAGTACACACTAAAGAAAGGTATGTTCTATAAAGCTCTTATGTGTTGCTTATGTACAAGATTCAAGTTTGTCATTATTCAATTAGATATATAGTTCATAACTATATATATTTATTTTCCTTTCCTTTATGAATTTTACTGTTTTAAACAGAAGGCCATGTATATTGAACCAATGGTTTCCTAGATGATTGTCTGTGAAGATCATTTCCTCATTGCTGTAGTAGGATCTCTGTTGTAGCTTAATTTAATTCTTTGTAGAGGTGGATAAATTTTTAACGGTGATAGGATGAGAAGAGAAACAAAAAAGGCAGAGAAGAATTTGCAGATATGTATATTTAGAGATCGATTGTTTTATAATTTTCTTGCTTATGTTGAACATAAAGCGGTTTCGGTATAACAATTTTTCCTTCTGTGATTTATGAAATGACACATGCAAGATGGGTAGACACTAAATGCACATAGAAAGTCAAAGATTGATTGGGATGGCTCACTGCACTTTAAATCATATTGCTGTGCACTGCTTGGGATTCAGAGAAACACATTTATCTGTGTCATTCAAAATATCAATAGGTTAGCTACTTAATATCATTGGTGCAATCCAAAAAATTCATATTCTTTTAATGTGACTTATTGGTTGACTCAAAATTGAAGTTGTTTTCTTGGAAATGCACAAAAAACATGAACGGAACTGTGAAGAAATGTGGTGATGTAATTAAATTTTTTGAAGCTAAGTTGTGTCTGTATATGAGTAGAAACAAATAAATTATTATTGGGTTTTATTTTATTTTTAAATTTATTTTATGTATTTACATTGATTTATTTGATGTATTTAGAATTTCTCCCCATTTGAAGCGAATGTCTGAAACAGATCAATACGTCAAGACTTTATTATTTGCCATATAGAGAGGACAGATGTTAAATCCAAATGCCAATAAGATCCTGGTGATCAAATAAAATATAGAATTTACTTCCACATTATCAAGGTGAAAGGTATATCTTATATGGGCAATGAAAGGTTTCTGCAAATAAGTAGATACCATAACAGGATTTTCTAATATGATGGGGGCCACATAGATAAGGAAGCTGAAAATTTCTATTTGTATTTGGCAAATAATTATATTATACTATTAGGATATTTATTTTTAGTGTTTTGTTTATTCCAGCTGGACTACACTTTATTCAGATGATGGTCGTTATGCTGTTGATTGCAATCAATTCTTAGAACTCCTTTCTTACCCCTTCTGATCAGTGGCTTGCCATAGGAGTCAAAACCAGATCTGAAGGGGTTCTAACCAGATATGCTAGACTTGAGTTGAAGAAAAAATTGCTTAGTCTGGAGTTGTAGTGACGGATTTTCTGGTGGTAGTTTCCAGTTAGGGACAGCGGCGGTTGTTGATGATGGGATGTGTTGATGAGGGTCACAATTTGGCTGTGGAAGGGTGATGAATGTAGCTTGTGACAGCTATGTGATTAAGGAGACACTAGCAGTGGTTTGGAAGAAGATGAACGTTGGTTGTGTTTTGGCTACTGTGGCGAAGTCGTGTTGGAATTAGGGTTCCAGCTTGTCTGTTATTATTGATATTGAGAAATTTCTTCAGTTGATTGCGGTCAATTCTAATCTCTTTTGTGGTTGAGAATTCTGTGGTCGAGTGATCCTAGGCAGTGATTTTTCCATTTATTCAAGCTAATTCTTCATATTCATCGTCTTCAGAATCCTTGCCTTCATGATAAATAAAGGTTAAGAAAAAATTGAGTTGATTAGACAGTGGGAAGTAAAATACAAATAATGAAATCTTAAATCGCACTTAATCTTTGTTAGGTAATTTGAATAGTATTTCTATAGTTCCTCTTTTTCTAATCTAAAATAAGACAATTTCCTATTAAAAAGAGGGAGATGATTTTCTATACCCTTTTCCATCGCGTGTATGCGTGTTTTAGAATTTATAGTCTGGGGATTGGGGGCATGGGTTAGAACATCTGTCGTATGTTTTTAGTGAGTGTCGGAAATTCTTGTTAGATAGTGTTCTAGATTCCTTTAGTTTTATTGTCTTTTGGTGTTTTGCCTTGTACTCCTATGAAAAATCAGTTCTCAACATGAACTTAATGCCTTGATAATAGCATTCCAGGAAATGGCAATGTTTAGTTGATTGAAATGAAATGTAATATTTGTTGTAACAATTTGTTATAATAAGTTTTTTATTACTTTCTATTAGAGCAATAGTATGATCATTTTTGTCCAAGGGCCCCCCGGTAAAAGAGGTCATTAGTCATTACCACGTACTGGTTGCATCAATGTCTGTTTGCAGAGGATGGCTAGATATAGATTGACGATAATAGATCAATAGTTGTTGTTTGGACTGTAGCAACAATGAATGAATGTTAGATCTGTTTTGATCTCAACCATAATGCTATTACTTATACAAAAAGAAATTGTGGATTTTGCAGATACACAGCACCAATTTCATGCAAGGGAAAGTGATTGGGGCTTCACATCATTCATGTCGCTTAGTGAGCTTTATGACCCCAATAAAGGTTTTCTTATGAATGATACATGCATTATTGAAGCTGATGTTGCTGTACGTAAGGTCATTGACTACTGGTCGTATGACTCAAAGAAGGAGACTGGTTATGTTGGACTGAAAAACCAAGGAGCAACTTGTTATATGAATTCTCTCCTTCAAACGTTGTATCATATACCTTACTTCAGGAAGGTTAGGATGTGTTAGCAGTTTTTTTTTATCACATTCATAATTTTCCTGTGTTGGGATGGATTAACCTCATTCATTATTATCTGTATCAGGCTGTGTATCATATGCCGACAACTGAGAATGATATGCCCTCAGGAAGCATTCCTCTAGCTCTACAAAGTTTGTTTTATAAGCTTCAGTACAATGACACTAGTGTTGCAACAAAAGAATTAACCAAGTCTTTTGGCTGGGACACATATGATTCTTTCATGCAGCATGATGTTCAAGAACTTAATAGAGTCTTGAGTGAAAAGCTTGAAGATAAGATGAAGGTACTGTTTGTTTTACAATTGCAGAGACTTTAATGTTCATATTTTGTTCTGATATTTTTATTAGTATTCTTCTGGATCAGGGAACGGTTGTGGAAGGGACAATACAGAAGTTATTTGAAGGCCACCATATGAATTATATTGAATGCATCAACGTGGACTTCAAATCTACAAGAAAAGAATCATTTTACGGTATTTATTAGTGACAGAGGTTAAATGTCTAGACTTGTTGCCCTTTTGTAATCTCAGCACTTGGAACTGGATTACTTTTTCTTTTTTTGCAGATCTTCAACTTGATGTCAAAGGTTGTCGGGATGTTTATGCTTCTTTTGACAAGTATGTGGAGGTTGAACGACTGGAGGGTGATAACAAGTATCACGCTGAAGAACATGGTTTACAGGTTAGCTTCTGTGTTTAGTGTGATAAATCATATTGATTCTTTTAATGACCACGACAACACTTCTCCATTTGAATTCTGCATAAAGTTTGCTACTCTGCATAGATTATATATTGAGGGAATTGCAAATGATCAAAGCTTCCTTATATTCAAGTTTTAACTAGGAAATCCTAACTAGGGTCTGATTTGATGTTTCAGTTTGAGAATTAAATTAGTGTCTGATTTGAAGGATTTTTTTTTGAAATGCAGTCACATTATTCTCAGAATCTTGATTTGAGCTAATGAATTATTATAAAGCAATCCCTGATCTTGTATATTTGATTTGGTTTCTCAGAATGAACAACTGGATTGAAATGACTAATATATTTATCATTATAGTTAGGTATCATATATCTACAATTTTTTTTTCATTCTATGGCTAAGCACCTATCACATTTGATTAGTAGAATTTTTTATCTCATTTCTGCATGTCTGTCTTTGCCCATTTCGGTATTTCCTCGTAAGTTGTTGGCCTTGCATATTTTCTTTATAATCTTTTGAATATATTCTCTAGATAAATTACGGAAATGTTAATTGCAGGATGCTAAGAAGGGTGTCTTATTCATTGACTTCCCTCCTGTTCTTCAACTTCAGTTAAAGCGGTTTGAATATGATTTCATGCGAGACACCATGGTGAAGGTACATGTTGGAAGTTTGGAAAGGTTTTTCTGCTTTGTTTATTTTTTCGTTGATGTTTATGTTTCACTTACCTTTGGCTTTCCAGTATTACTGTACTTTGTATATGTAATTTTATATAGATGTCAATGTGTAGTTACCCAAAGATAATTTATTGATGGTGCTAAGATTGTTCATTGTTATTCTAGCTATTTTCTTATTATGAACTTGATCCTGGAAGGGCTAGTAGTTCAATGCATTTTGTACTGAAATGAGTTGAGAACTTGGGATCTATAATAAATACTATGAGAAGGAAAGATGGTGGAAATTTAGTTCTAAGGCCCAGTACTATCAATGAGAAAATAGTTTATTTTTACTGTGTTTAGTTATATGTACAGCAGTTAGTTAAATATTGCTAAAGTAGTGATATCTACAAGTTTATGTTGTTTGAATTTTTATGGAAAAAACTCTTTAGTTTATACATTAAATGTCCCCTTTTTTGAGATAGTTAACATTTTTATATTTATTTAGCTTAATTAATACTAAAATTTACTCCCTCTGGCCCAAATTGATGTTTCGCTAAAAGAGTTCAGTTTTGTAATTAATATGTCATATTCGATCATGTTAAAATTCATTTTGATCTTGGGCAAAGATTTTGTTGAAGTCAAACAGAGGTACTTTATCTTGATTAATTGTTTGCAAATGCGTTGAAGTTTTGAATTTTTCCTTGCTAGGATTCACTATTCTTGATGTTTCCTCTGTATAATGTTTTTCTTGATTTTATTATGCACAGATAAATGACCGTTATGAATTTCCTTTAGAGCTTGACCTTGATAGGGAGGATGGAAAATATTTATCACCTGATGCAGATAGGAGCATTCGCAATCTTTACACTCTTCATAGGTATTTAATTGATATACTACTTACCTCTGTGTATGTGTTTATATTCTTATATGGTTTGGTGAGAGCATCAACTTGTCTGTATTAAAAATTCATTAGAAAAAATGCTACATGTAGTGTAGTCTATACCATGTAATCAAAGAGTCTCTTCCATTGTTTTGCTGAGGGTTCTAAATAATTCTCAAATGAAATAAGTAACTCGAAGAAGTTGATGTTGTCACAAGGTTCCTTAGAATTGGTTTTCTTCAAATTGTTAACTTGCCGAACTAATTTGCTCGTGATTACCAATACTTTTATGTAATACACTCCCATTGTCCTCCATTGTCCTATTTAAGCTGCTTTCATTTTCTCTCTTGTTTTTTGGCTGTTGCAAAATTAAGCTTTTAAAGTTTGTCTTACGTAAATTTACTGACTGATCTATATTATAGAAAAAGTTACTATTAATAGTGACTAATTTTTGGCTTCACTTTTTTGTTTCCCCAATAAGTGAACTTTCGTTAGTATTGCCAACTGTTGTTTTGCACTTTAAATTTTTTACTTATAAAGGACTATTGCCGTGAATTTTGTAAAGCCGTTGTTTGATTTTCTTATTTTTGCACTCCTCTGTTTTGCCTTCTTTTTCAATACTCTCTCGGACTTCTTTTTCCTGGCTACCTAATATTTTGCACAAGTTTAGCCTCTGAACTATCAAGATTCAAGTACAACACTCTCTTGAATCACTCCACTCTATGTACTGTTCTGCTCTTATAGAAAATTTTCTTTTCTGTTGAATATCTTCATGACACTCCATATGGTTGGTTGAATTTTCGTGATTGATAATGGTTAGGAATTCTCCCCAAGGGAAGGGAGAAATGACAGAGGTGCTTGGAATAGCCTTAAGGGCGCAAGTTCCAATCTCCATACTCGGGGCTAAATTATTTACCTATAAAAAAGTATTCCTTTGTCCCCAAAAGATGACTAAAGGTACAATTTTTTTGTCCACAAAAGGATCTTAAATGCACTTTTGATCCTGTAAGTTTACCCCATTTTGCACATTGCATCTTATATTTTAAAACATGACACTTTGCACTCCATACTTTTAGCGGACCTACACAACACCTTTCAGCTCAAAATTCGTCGCTAAAAGTGACGGGATTAGTGTTTAAAAGTGACAAATGTTGCACTTTGAGCCACAAATTTTGGGTTGGAGGGTGTTATGTGCCGATTTGCTAAATGTGTGGGATGCAAAGTGTCATATTTTGATGTATAGGATGCAATGTGCAAAATGGGGTAAACTTGGGGATGCAAAGTGCATTTAACTCTATAAAACACCTAAAATGAAGGGAAAATATGTCATTTAGTGGGGTTTATTAGCGTAAAAAATAAAAGTATTCATCACTTTATATAATCTTATGAGGCTCTTAAGAATAAATTTCAAACTTTTTACTCTCTTGCCTATACTTTTTTTCTTATGTGTGCAAATTGTACTTTGCTCATCCTTTTGGGATGGAGGGAGTAAAAAACAAAAATAGTTGAGTTCTTATATAACATTGGAATGTGCATATTTACACTACTACTAATATTTGTGGTGATCTAAGCAAGCTTTCTTTTGTCTCTTGACCAGTTAAAGAGCAATATCTTACTTTCTAGGTTTACGTTTTAATGGAGGTGGATATAATATTTAAAATTTGGTATTTATGAAATAATATTAAAGAAAAGAAAAGGAAACTGCATAGTTGATTGGCTATTTCTCAAGCTTTTGGTTGATAGGACATTTCTTTATGTAAATATGAATAGTTTTTGATTGACTTTCCCAACACATTTTTAATATAAAAGATTCTGATGTTAGGTTTTCCTGTGTAAGAGATTATTTAAATCTGATGTGCTCTGTCATGAGTTGGTTGTAACATGCTAGTAAGACAAAGGAATTTCTTACTGTCAAAATAATTTGTTGCATTGGGCCTCTTTCTAAACTGGCTCTATCTTATATTTCTCTGCTCACTCCTGTTTCCTTTTTTTCCACAACAGTGTTTTGGTTCATAGTGGTGGGGTGCATGGAGGACATTATTATGCATTTATCAGGCCAACCCTCTCTGATCAATGGTAGGCACAAATCATATGCCTAATTGATATAAAATTTCAACTTTGAATTGCTTGTATTCTGAGAATGCTAAAACATACGATGTCTTATTAATTGGTTGCTCTAAGTATCAATTGCAAGTGTTGTGCATGATCAGGCTTGTGCTTGCATGTGCGTATTTGTTTTGATATCGGAAATTCCCCTGTACTTTGAATGTCTGTGGTCTAGTAGCATTCTGGTTACTGTGATTCGTCATCTCTTTTAGGTTCAAGTTTGATGATGAAAGGGTTACGAAAGAAGATATGAAGAGAGCCTTGGAGGAGCAATATGGTGGTGAGGAAGAGGTACTGCAGCGTATCTTTCAAGAGTTTTTTTTTGTCCTCACTTTTATGTATTCTGGTTTTCTCACCATTGCCTTTTTCAAACAGTTGCCCCAGACCAATCCTGGTTTCAATAATGCTCCATTTAAATTTACAAAGTACTCAAATGCATACATGCTTGTTTATATACGTGAAAGTGACAAGGAGAAGATAATTTGTGATGTGGATGAGAAAGACATTGCAGAACACCTCAGGGTAACATTTGTGCTTAAATATGAATATATTTTGTTGTCTCAATTTTCTTTGTTACAAAGTGTATGGGTTTAGTTTACACGTTAAATCATCTTCTTCCAGATTAGGTTGAAGAAAGAACAAGAAGAGAAAGAAGATAAAAGAAGATATAAAGCACAAGCACACCTTTATACTATTATCAAGGTGATGATGTTTTAACTGTTTTTTTGTGTGATATTATGCTAGTGGATCCTATCTATGCTTTTGTGGAACTGATTACTGAATCATTGAGAAACATCTAGGTTGCTCGTGATGAGGACCTATTGGAACAGATTGGAAAGGATATCTATTTTGATCTTGTTGATCATGATAAAGTTCGCAGTTTCCGTATTCAAAAGCAGATGCCTTTTGTCCTATTCAAGGTATTGTTTTATTTTCCACGTTGTATCTGTTAGTCTGATATGTGCTTTAATCAAGTTAACATATTCTAAACTGAATTTTAGGTATTAGAAGTTGAGTGCTGGTATATAATAGTTTCCTTTTTCATTTTTTATCCCGGGGGTGGTAGAATTTGATTTATGTAATTATGTGGACACCATTTTCAAACCAAAACTAAAATTGTTATTTAATATTTTTCTTCTCTCATGTTGCCTCTGAAATTTTCTGTTGGGGCTTCGGGGACTGGGTGAGGTAGTACAGGGGCTGCATCGGAGTTTCAGCTGAAATCCAATTTACTTGATTAGGTTTTACAGATTAAGGGTAGTGTGTGCTATTTCATTTCAGGTTTAGTAAGCTACTGGATAGATTTATTTTGTCTTACCAGCTATTCTTTAGTGAATGGTACTTAGGTAATTGCAACATTTGTTAACGAAGGGTGCCATTGTTTTACCAGGGTTGTGTTTCTGGTATGGTTATGTTGTGGGGCCATAGAATGTTTGCTACTTTATTCTGCATACAGACTTGTTAGAGATTGTACAATGCTTCCTTTTGGATTATAGTCCTAGCAAAATGATGTCAAGTTGGGCAGCCTGTAAATATCTATATAGAATTTGTGTGAAGCTTCTGAAGATTGAACTTTTAAATTTATACATGTGCCTTTATATTATTGTACCACAAGGACGACAAAAAGTCTTTTTATAGCATCCTTTTAAATACTTTGTGCCTTTCAAGTTTTATTTTCCCTTTTCTTTGGTTCTTGTCTTCCCCTTTTCCTTTCCACTTGGCTTCTGCAACCTCTGTTTTAGCCTTGTATTATACAATTGGCCTTCTCATGTGTTTTTCACTTATAATTCAATTATCTTATACTTTCCTTCTTTAATTAATTTTTATTTTTTTGAAAAGCACTATAATTTCATGATATCTTTTGATTGGAGTAAATAAAAGTAGCTCTGAGCTTCATGGAAGCGAAAAGCAATTTGACATTGGCTTTTAACTTCTGGTGTGTTTATAAGATTCAATTCTATACATGTATTCAGATCAATGTGATTTGTAGTCTCTATATTTGATAACTTTGTGTTCCATCTGCTGAGTGTCCTTTACCTCAAGTTATTGGTCGCTTGTAGAAAACTAAATGTAGTTCATATGCAGGAGGAGGTTGCCAAAGAATTTGGTATACCAGTTCAGTTTCAGCGTTTCTGGATTTGGGCAAAGAGGCAAAATCATACTTACCGCCCCAATCGACCTTTGACACCACAGGAGGAAGCACAATCGGTACATACTAAGCATTTGCTTGTGCTATAATTTTTGCATAACCTGGTTTCATGACATTCTTGGTTCTCAAATTTGATAGTAGAAAAAAATTGAATGCCATTGACAAACATATAATTGAATCTCTTAATGTGGTGAAATCTTCTAAATTGTTTTTCAAAAAACCCTATGATGAAAGCTCCAAATAGTAGGGTCTTTTTATTTATCAGCAATTATTTGCACCTGCATTATCCTTTTCATTTGTGTTATCCACAAGGATCACCAGGACACTATCCCCACAAATAGCCATTAGCTAAAATTCTCATCTTGGACTAGCTATTGCATCTGCCCTCTGCTCTGACCATATTTAAATAATCTCTTACATGTGATGGAGGAACTACAAGTTTGGAAATGTGGGTAGCTATGAACTTGCCCCAATAACTGTAATGGGGTCTAGTATGGTTGGTTTAGGAAATCAGGATGTTAGGTTGATGATTGCAAGAGGAGAAGTGATTAGGCTTGTCATCATAGGGGGAAGCTCTCGTATTTTGTTTTGGTTTTCCTGTTGTTTCTTTCTTATTTTCCCCGACCTTTGTTTTCTCTTTCCATCCGTAGTAGACACATAATACTAGGTTCTTTTTGTTTAATGGATGGGACTGTGGGACATGTGGTCACCAAAAGTATAGTCTTGGTTTCGTTATATCTGCACTTGCTGCTTGTTATTTCCTCCTGGTACAACTGGCTATCTGTGCTGCTTTCGTAGTACATCTCACTTCTTGGGGGTTTGTCATCTTTTTACTATACTGCAAACCCAAGCTTTGACGTGATCTAGGTTAAGTGCAGGTATCACACGAGCCATCAAAAAAATACACTATTTTAGCTAATGAGTTATGTTTGCAAATGCAGGTTGGACAGTTGAGGGAGGTTTCTAATAAGACACACAATGCAGAGCTGAAGTTGTTCTTGGAAATCGAGCCTGGTCTGGTAATGTTGCCTTACCAATTTTTGCAGCCTATTACATTACTGATTGACCTTTGTATAGAACAGGCTTTTGTTAATCTTGCTTTCCTGTACTCTTGCTGATTCTCAAATTTTTTTGCAGGACCTACATCCTATCCCACCACCAGACAAAACTAAAGAAGATATACTTCTTTTCTTCAAGCTTTATGATCCTAAGAAAGAAGAGCTTCGGTAATTCGCAACTGCTTTATTTTATTTTCTGTTAAAGCTAAAGCCAATTTGTTCTTCACACACTCCCATTGTAAGTGCACGTTTCTCTTCCATTATGTTTATATGGTATATACATTGTGTATAATTTCCTTCCATCCTTTAAAGATGAGTCATTTTTTGGCACAGATTTCAAGTGTGCTGAAAATATTTACTTTTATATTTTTAGGATATTTTTCATATTTTCAATAAATTTGATATTATATATTTTAAAATAGATTAAACATGTCTTGAACATATATTGTATGCATATGTTTATGGCACGTCCTATAATTCATGCCAAAGGAACCCCAAGCAAAGGGCATGTCTCTGTGATGCATAAGTAATACTTGTTATTAGTTTATGGAGAGATATTTGCTGGCCATTAGTGAAAATATTAAAATGCAGGGGTTGTGTTAAAATGTAAATGTGCGTGGGTGGAAGAGTAAATTACCTTCTGTTTTCTTTTTGTTACTATTTCTTATTGTGCTAAATGTTCTGCATTTTGATCTGTTTCATATGTCCAGATATGTTGGTAGGCTTTTTGTAAAGAGTTCTGGAAAGCCAGTTGAGATCTTAACAAAATTAAATGAAATGGCGGGATTTGATTCTAATGAAGAAATTGAACTCTATGAGGTTTGTTTTCTCATCTGATTTCTACCGTAACTATGTGATTGGAATTTTTATTTTGGCAGATTTTGTTTTATGCATGGTGAGACACATCACGGTTGCATATGACTTTTGATTATAAATTTGAGCAAAATGATGTTGCTCATTGTGGATCGAGTAAATTAAAATATATGATTTTTGTCATTTCTTTTAACCTCTATTCTAAATGAATTATGTTTGCGAAACATTTACCGTATGTTACTCATTAAAATATTTTGTGTATTTGTTCAGGAAGTTAAATTCGAGCCTTGTGTCATGTGTGAACGCCTTGACAAAAGAGCTTCTTTTCGATTGAGCCAGGTATATCTAATTTTGTTTCAGTATCTGGTTTTAAAATTATAGTAGAGTGGTGTTCACTGTGTTTAATGATAAACTATTTTCATTGTTTGCAGATTGAAGATGGAGACATAATATGCTTTCAGAAATGCTCTCCACCTCAAAGTGAAGTGGAATACCGATATTCTGATGTTCCATCATTTTTAGAATATGTGAAAAATCGCCAGGTACAAACTGCTAAAAATTTTCATACACGAGTGCTAAATTTTTTTTTTGTAGGTTGCTGATTTGAATATATTTGTATATATTTATTGTCTATCAGTTGGTAATAGATGTTTTTAAATTTAGTAACTTTAGTTCTATTTGGATTTTAAGATAAGTAGTGAAAATTCATATGCTTGTTTCCCTTTCTTTTCATTTTTCTTTCACAAATCTTGAGTCTATACATTTATATTTATTGAAGAAATATCAAATGTGTGGCTGGTTACTGTACTTTATTCTAATAATTAATAACTTGTCTAAGTCCCCGCCTCCTGGTTGCATTGCCTCACAAAGAGTCAACAATCACTCTGAATATGTTGATCTATATTTTTCAGCTTAGTGACACTGATCCCTTACTGTAGCCCATGTTACTAAGTAGTTTTTTTTATATTTTTTTTTAATTAATTTTGTGCTAGCAATTAAGAAGGCGTTTTCGCTTACTTTCTGCATCAAAAACCAAATCAGAAGCTACTGATAAAGTACCGGTAGTTAGCATTACCTTTACGCTTTGTAGAGATTCAAGGACCACTTTTGGGATTCCATTTCCTGCTCTTATGAGTTGAAATGGAAAATCTCTAGTGACATAAATATATATGTATATATATATATATATATATATATATATATACACACATGTATGTATTTGTTTGATAGCCTTTTTGTTATTGGAGCATTAAGCATTTTGTGCTGAAAGGATAATGAGTGGGAATATTGCTTCAAAAAATTTTTCTTAGGCAATTTATCCGTGATTTTTGATTTTCCTTAATTGAGACCATCTACATATTTTTCTTGTTTATTTTATTATTATCTTCTTTTTAAATTGTACCTTCTATTTTCTGTTTGAACGAACATCTCCTCGAGGAAGAATTTCTTCCTGAAGGGTGTTCGTTGATCATATGTAGTACCAACATTTAAAGTTTATCATATTTAAAGTGAAATCATGTAATACAATTTACTATTTATTCTTTTTGTTTTTCTAAGGTGGATTTAGGTAGGCATATGTAAGAATTTTTTCGTTGCCTCAATTGTTATTTTTTTTAGGTTTCAAGTTTTTCCTCACTCCATACTGTTTAATTCTTTTTGTAGATTGTTCATTTTCGATCTCTCGAGAGACCTAAGGAGGATGATTTTTGTCTAGAATTGTGAGTACATTAATATTTTGTCATTTGTTTACAGTTTTAAGTGAATCATTTCTGCTACCACTGCTATACTGACAATTTTTTTGTTAAATTTTAAGGTCAAAGTTGCATACATATGATGATGTGGTAGAAAAAGTGGCTCAAAAACTTGGTCTGGAAGATCCTTCGAAAATCAGGCTTACTCCACACAACTGCTACTCTCAGCAACCTAAACCCCATCCTATTAAATATAGAGCAGCAGAGCATTTATTAGACATGCTGGTTCACTATAATCAGGTTGCTGTCACATAAATCTGCTTTATTGGATTCATGAAGCTGGGATGTGTTCTATTTTTCTATTCGATGAAATACTAAGCGTTAGATATGAAAAAAGTAAAGAAAAGGGGAGAGATTGAGATTTCAATTAATTACAAGTTAACTTTTATTTGTTTTCTTCTGGGCAGATCTCTGATATTTTGTATTATGAAGTGCTGGATATTCCTCTTCCAGAATTGCAGTGCCTGAAAACTCTGAAAGTGGCTTTCCATCATTCAACTAAGGATGAGGTGTGCTTGAGGCTGCAAATACCTTCTCCATTCCACTGTGCTCGAGTAGTTTAAAATTCTTTATGTTTCTAATAATGTATATTACACTTTTTTCAGGTGATTATCCACAACATTCGACTGCCTAAACAGAGCACTGTAGGAGATGTGCTTAGTGAAATTAAGACAAAGGTAAATATTTGCACGGTGTCCGTAGACAATCTAAACAAATAGAATTAACAACTATTCAGCTTATCAATCCCTTGTTAATCCTACTTCCATAAGAAATTTACTACTTTTCTAAGAATGCAATTGGGGACAAGCAGCTTGATTTATTGTTTCCATTGAATGCACTTTATATATCTATCCATAAAGAACTGGTTTTATAGAAGAGAATTAGCTTGTAGAATGGTGAAGACCAGTGCCGGCCCTGAGTTTTTAAGGGCCTAAAGCGACAACGAAAAAATGGGCCTTTTGCGAATTGCTATTAAGATAGGCATAAAAAAAAATTAAGAACTTTCCCTGAACAAAAGAGCATCAATACGAAAGAATACAAGTTTGCCATTGAGATTTGGACCTATTTTATTGGGTAAATTTTTTGTGGGCCTTTAAATTTAAATTGACGTGGACTGAGCTCTTTTGTTTTGGTATATATATACATAACACAAATATTTCTTGGGGCCCTAAAAATGTGTCAATTTTAGTGGGCCTAAAGCCCGGCACCTTGGGCTTTAGCCCAGGGCCGGTGCTGGTGAAGACGTGAAGTACTTTTGCATTGTACGACTTTTCCTTAATCTAAGACTGCAATAGCAAGTCTTTCACTGCCTTAGAATAGTTTATATTTTTTACCGTATATGCTTCCTGTTTCAGGTGGAATTGTCTCATCCCAATGCGGAGCTTAGACTTCTTGAAGTGTTCTATCACAAGATTTACAAGGTATAATGTAATGTGGAGTGTGAACATGAATTAGTTTTGGCCTTATGGAACTTCTATTAAAAATTGCAAGGAAAGGCAAACTCTACATTAGTTTATCATTTTTCTAAATTTGGTCAGCGATAAGGATCTCATAGTTTTCCTTGCGGTGTTCTTCTTGCCTGTTTGTTCTTCGTTGCGGAAACCTTTGGTCTTGTAGGAACTAAAACCCACTGGGGCTGAAGCTCTCTGGCGTCGAACCTTTCGGAATGATTTTCTCTTATTTTGATTTGCAGTATTATTCTTTACATTTTGTTGGTATCTGTAATTCTGATTTTCTTTTTTTCGCCAGATCTTTCCTCTACATGAGAAAATTGAGAATATAAATGACCAGTACTGGACACTGCGAGCAGAGGAGGCAAGTTCTTTCTCGTCCTTGATATTAACTGGTTGTTGAATATTGTCTTGAGGTTTATAAATATGGTCAGAGAACCAGTTGTTCCTGCATTTATTTATTTTTTCCCCTTCCGCAATATACTTGTAATAGTCGGTAAATTTAAATAGTTTAAAGGGGATTTATACTGTATTTTCTTGCAAAATTTGAATTTATCTCCCTTTCTGAATGTTTTAATCATTGTCAATTTCTTTACTGTGGTTCAACCCTTTAAGTTTATTCATTTTTCTTTTATTTTCCAAAGAGGCAATAGTATTTTTCCGAAGATCGGCCTTCTTGATTAAAAGAATTGTTTCTTTGCTTATAAGCCATGGAACGTGCTATGCAATGTCTTGAAAAGTTGTTTTACATAATAAATAATTTTTTTTTTTTTCGTAACTCAGATTCCAGAAGAAGAGAAGAACCTTGGGCCCCATGATCGCTTGATACATGTTTACCACTTCACAAAAGAGACTGCACAGAACCAAATGGTAAGATTAAAAGCAGCAGATAAGAAGTTTATTGTGTGAAATGACATTGTCTCAGCCATATTGAGCTAGAATTCGATTAGTCGATGGACTTACAGATTTAAATGTAATTTTCCAATGTGTTGTTTAACAGCAAGTACAAAATTTTGGGGAGCCCTTTTTCTTGATTATTCATGAAGGTGAAACTTTGGCAGAAGTTAAGATACGCGTCCAAAAGAAATTGCAGGTTCCAGATGAGGAGTTTTCTAAGGTATATATGATTTCTTTCCAACTCTGATCTGCTCGATAGTTGATTTTAAGAACATATATCTATTTTTTTCCCTTAAAATGGTTGTTATTGCATCGTTATGATATCATTGTCAGATCTCCCAGATACGTTCTTTTTCTCATTTGTATTTGAAAACTTTTCTTGGGTAACCAGTGGAAGTTTGCATTTTTATCCCTGGGAAGGCCAGAGTATCTGCTGGACACAGATGTTGTATCCAGCCGTTTCCAGGTGCGCAAATATTTCTATTTTCCAATCTTTATATTATACTTTGATACTTTTTTATATAGTTATACACTTTTGATGGACATCTTCTCAAGCTTTCGGTCACAATCTTTATAGAGAAGGGATGTTTATGGTGCTTGGGAGCAATATCTTGGCTTGGAGCACTCTGATACTACTCCTAAAAGGGCTTTCACTGCGAATCAGGTAAATATTTTGTGCCGCGTCAGCTTATAGCTGACGTTGAATTACCTTAAAGAACCACCAATACGGAGGGTTGGTTTAGGATGTTGTGAAAACTAATAGAAGGATAAGAGAGATGGTGCGGGCAAATTAATATTTCTCAATTGTTTCCCATGATGATGGGTCATTTTTGCTGGAGTCAATTTGTGATTTTAAAATTTTGCAGAATCGGCACACATATGAGAAGCCTGTCAAAATATACAACTAAGAAAGAGCTCTGAACCACCAACAAAGCATCGGATGAATCCACATCCTCTTGGAGCCACAAGGGCAATATAAAAAAAAGGGAGAGGAAGAAAAAGCAACTGGATAACTTAACAGGGAGGTCTTGTGTTCCTTTTTTTGTTTCCAAAGTAGTTTCTGTGGGTTTGATTGTTTGTTTTGTAGGCAATTATTCTTTTTTGACTTGGGTGGGGGAAAGGGGAGGGTTTCTCTCAAATGTATCCCGCTCTTTATTGTTGATGCAGGCCCACTTGAGCTCTTCTACTTCTTTTTGAGCTTTTGGTCCTTCGATATTAAGACAGTTAAGTTTCCTTGAGAGGACTGGGGCCTTTTGATATCTGATTCCTGTTGTAGTTTTAGCCAGTACATAAGAAGATTTTGATTGAAGGTAGTGTAAACTGGGTATAGGTGGGTGCCCCCACTTTTTTGCATTTGACCTGTCATTAGGGGATGGTTTTTGTATAATGGTTGGCTGGACTGGTACATGTTGAGCTATCTCGTGATTGTGTAAAGAGACAACGATACTGCTCTGCAGTCAAAGGATCTATCTTATAGTGCCTTAATATCCATCTTATTTTGTAAAAAGAATTTTGGTGGTGCGTACTGCAAATTGCAAGTCTGGTCGTTTCAGATGCTTATATTATTTTTTTTAGCTTCTCTTTGCACTACCACCCAAATATTTACCTTTTGAATTTTTGAGTCTTCTGACTATTCCTTATATTTGGCAGCTGAGACCTCCGGTATGAGATTTGCCTCACTAGTGTTGAAATTTAAATGCTGAATATCATTTGCAAAGACTATAGCTGGCAAAAAAATGGGTGTAAACGATGACCCACATCCACCACATTAAATGGGTTTGGGTTGACAACTATGAAATGGGCACCCACATAATAAGTGGGGTGGATGTGGATGTGGATGTGGTTACCCACTGGACTCTAATTATATACTTGTCTTCAAAAGTTTTTTTTTCAAAATTTATTTATTGTACTGTTAACTATTCTTTTAAAATTTATATATTTTCTTTTTCTAAAGTATTTACTCTCTTATACAAATATTTACGTTTTCTCTATAGTATTTACTCTTTAAAATAAAGCTTTTAATGTATTGATGCAAGATTTTTCTGCATTATTAATCATCATTGGTTCTCTGCTAGATTTATCGATGTTACAGATCATCTTAACAAGCATGATTTATTTGTTATGCTAAATCTTTCAACTAGTTATTGGTTTATTAACTTTTGGTTAATAAAACCTTAACCCTAGTTTATAAACTTTAAATCTTAGTTAATAAATTTAAACTCTAGTTAATAAAGTTGAAACTCTTATTCTGGTTTGCTATTATTGTTGACTTTTTTTATTTTGTCAATCGTTCTAAAATGGATGATGGAGATGGTATATGTCCTATATGTATGTAGTAAATATGATGTTATTTTGAGACCACTTTGTTTTAGCATCACCAATCAGGAGGATATTCTGAACCCTTAAATTTGCTTTAAAGAAAGGTGGTGATCAGTGATAACTAAAACGAGGATTGTTTTGAAACTTTTGATTCGTGGAAACGGATTGGAAACATGGTGCTACTGGTATTTTAGGGAGAGAAACTAGAAGAAGAATTTTTTGTTCAAGAGAATATGAGAAATCTATATATGCTCAAATTTCATATATGGGTAATGGGTTAGTCCATATCCGTATAAGCCCATTTACACTCGCTCAATGTTTAGTTCATTTAAATTCAATGTGTCCTACCAGTGGTAGATTAACTTTGATGTTCAAGGACTATTTTCAAGTTCACTTGATAAAAATATTCAAAAAATATTAATATGAATACATATTGTTATACTTGCAGTTTAGAAATTATAATTAGATTTGGTTATGACAAGACTTGTTTCATAATCACGACTAATACGAAGCAAGTAATGTATAACCAAATAAAACAAGTCAGCCTTCTTCTTTTTTCTCGCAACTCAGCCTTTTGGGTTCTATGTTGTCTACAATACTCTGTAAGAGATAGAACCATCAATGGTCTCAACAACTAATCGGTTCATACGCACTAGCAGCAGGAGATAAGATCTCCCTTTAGGCCCTGCAACATAAAACCACCTTCAGCAATCAAGTTGTGGACAACATAATTCATAAACGTCTTTTAAGTTTTAGATTAACAGTGATAACAGCATTTTGTATAAGCAGATCGACCAAATCATACTGTTAGCAGGACTCTTAATAGAACCTCCATGGCAGTTGTCCACCAGTCAAGGATAAAATATCTCAAACGCATTAAGCATTGCCTATGTAACTGAGGCCAATCCACCAGAGTGTCATGTTCCCACTTCCCAGTTCAGATACACTGGTTAATTAAGCACAGGAGTACCAATGACAGTGATTTGATCTTATAATTTTATACTATAGGAAAAACATTTAATTAAGTGTATAGAAATGATCTTTAGATTATGTACCTAATCCTAGAGATGCAATTTCGTCTTGGTGGAAGAAATTGTCTCCCTTTGAAGTCAAGCTTGAGTTCATTTTCTCAACCGCAGCAGCCAAATCCTGCGTTAAGTGATTTATAAACTTGCATCCATAATACGCATACAGAAACGTTTGAACATCAACCCTGAGATGCTAAAAATAAAGTTCCAACATTCACCATTTTTGTTCGTAATTTATTTTCAGTACTAAATAGGGGGGTCGCAAAACCGGCTTTAAATAATTATACATTCAAGAATTAATCCATATAAATGTTCAATGATTTAATGAAAAAACAGATTGCCTAAACAATTGCAACCAGCTTTAACCAAGTCTTAAATAATTACTACAATTACTAGCATTATATTATCACAGACAAGTAGAGAAAGCCATGTTGTTAGGATTTTAAAAGCAAGATTGCACAATTCTATGCCAATTGATTATGGTTCAGCCTACTGACTCTTAAGATTTCTGATAGATTGAAAGTCTTCTCATTTGAAACACAAGGAAGCTTCTCAGTTAGAACCAACAGATCTTGCCTATGAACTTCTTTTGTCTCAGTTTCTTGAAACAATAAATCTTTTAACTACAAGTTTGGATAACCAAGTCCCTCATTCTCAAAGCTGACTTTTGAAATGGCTTGGTGATTAAAAAAAAGAATTATTCCTGATAAATTAATCAAAAAATTTATTGATAGGTAAATATTTTCAAAGTGGCTTTGGAGTATTGTTTTCACTCTTCTTTCTATTAAATTTCTATATTCATGGACTTTTTGTGCCACTCAAAGCTCATGAGCTAAACCTATACTTCTTCAGGCTCCAACCCTAGTGATCTCCCCAATATTTTTTTATATCTTCCCAGCACTCAATTAAGGATCAATATATATCAATAACAGGGGGATAGGAAAATAAATAAGAAAGTGTTAGGCAGAGTTGATGCAGTTACAGAACCGAAACAGGGTCATATTATCACCAAATTATTGTTATCTATCTATAACTCCCATCTTTGTCTTTCACATTGAATTATGGTGAAGTTAAATAATGGGATGAGAATGCTCATTTACAGTCCAATATTATCTACACTAGCTGTACAGTGTATGGAGAAAAGGAAACATTGTATGCCATGTGATGTAAAATAAGGTCTGGGTAGAGAAAGCTTTATATATGTAACATGGTTTAAGGGCAAATGTCCAAAAATGCCCCTGACGTTTTCTCCTAAGTCCCACTTCTACCCAACCTTTTTTTTCCCAGAAGTACACTTAACATTCTAAATTTTGGGTCAACTATGCCCCTGCCGTTAACAGACATGCCAAATAGACAAACATAGTTGACATTTGGACATATTTTGCTAACGTGTCAAATAATTAAAACAAAAATTGCTAATTTAACATCTGATGTGTATAAAAATAATATTTTATGTATATTTTATAATTTATTTATTATGTGTATTTTATTAACAAGTTTTAGTTATTAATAATTTTATTAAGTAAAAATAATTATGTAAAGAGGCTGGTTTAGGTGTTTGCGCAGTGACACTTTGAATACCTCGGTATGCGAAGGAGGGATGATTCGGATGCATCCGGACAAGATTATGATGTCGAATGGAGAGAGGCAGAAGAGCGTCATCGGAAGACAAGAGGAAAAGGAATTGTCGGAAGCTTTTGATATCGAGGTTCCCGAGACATCAAGGAATGGAGAGAAGCTTGTGAATCGACAATTGCAAAGCATGGTGATTATTGGGTCTTCTTCTTCCTTTCATTTGTGCTTCGTTCCTCTATCATCCTTCATTATTTGGATATTAGCTCGAAAATAAATCTTAAAAACATCCAGATCTGATTTTGATCCCTTCATTATTTAGATATTAGTTCGAAAATAAATCTTAAAAATATCCAGATCTAATTTTGAAGGTGTAAATTTGTAATTCAAAAATAAAAAATTTCTCAATCTTAATCTAGATTTCTGGTGTCAACATTAGTACTCGAGATTTTTTGATTTAAGATTACTGGCGGTGTGTCGATGGTTCGTGTAAGACCCCAACTTATTATAAATAAAATTAAATTTTTCACTATTTATTATTCTAAATTAATAAGGTGTTAATTTGATATAATCGCTTTGAATTATGGGTGAAATGTGCGAAATTTTATAAAATAAGCAGTGGTTATAAAATATTCATTCTGTTTAAGGGAATATTCGTTTGGTGGTGGAATATTCTTTTTATGGGAATATTAATATTCGGACTACCTTAATCAATCGTACCCATATGCTTGAATAATTGTCGAACGAAAAAGCAACAAATATGAGTTTTTATAAATAACGGCGTAATTATTCTGATTAACACGTGTTGGAATTCTGCAGTGGTTAAAATCTGATGTCTGGCGTGGTGGCGCGATTCTGCGCGATTAGACAAGATTATTGAATTATTGATTAAATGCGTAGAAAAGACTTTCGATAATTATTCTGATGAAGCTTCGCTCGATTATTTTATTTTATTGATTCATAATTACTTGCGTTGATATTTTATATTATTGTTGTTTGATAATTGTCACCATGATTTCCCATTATCGGATCGATAATTCATATTATTTGAATAATATTATTAGATAGCGTTATTAGCGATGTCTAGAAAGTTACATCGAGGAGAGGTTTGGTCTACAAATCATACACCAAGAAAAAATCGCTTTGAAAGTTCTTTTCCTTAGAGCATTCTGGTTGTCGTAGTTATGATTCTGTAATATTATTTGTGAATAATTAATTATTGATTTATATATGATAGGAAATATTTATTTGATATGGATCTGAATGATGGATTTATTTATTTTATGTGGTTATAAATGAAGGAATTAATCTTTGAGGTATTTTATCGATTATTTTGGAAGGAAGTATTAAAAATCACCCGTTTGTGGATTTGGATATTTTCATTTGAAATTTGGAAAAACTTAAAATTTCTGAAGTTGTAGAGAGAATTTAATTTCGCGAAATGGACGTAAAATTCATTTTTTTACGATAAATCCAATTTATTTTCTATGAATTATTAAAGTTTTGAAAAATAAAATGATTTTATTAAATTATGGGTGGACCCACTCTTATTTGAAAACATGTGGGTTTCTTGATTTTGTTCAAAGATGGTGGTATTAAATGTCCAACCTAGCATCGCGTTGAATGAAAAGAAAAATAATAATATTATTATTATTTTAATTCCTACTGACGTTTCTAACGTTTTCCTATAAATAAGTGACTTGGGTTAAATTAAAATCACATCGAAAAAGTTTTCTTTCTCTCTACAGATTATCGAACGATTTTGTAGTGAGTTAGATCTCTTTGAGGTTGTTGGTCTGAGTTCCTTGAAACTTTCTATCAGATATTCAGATCGTAATCTTAGTTATTTTGAGGTAAGGATGTTATTTTTTGCTTAAATGATATTATTTTCTTGATATCGTTATCTTAGAAATATTAATGAACTTTTTAATCAAATTTAGAAACTTTTGTGTGTGGGATTCTTATTCACGAATCTGTTGACTATTCAATTTAAAAATAAAATTTTTCTTTTTGTCCAAGATGTCTATTTTTGCTTTCTATCTTTGATTATGTCCAAGTATTTTAATCGTTATTTTTGAATTTTCTTGCTTTACAATTGGTTATTATGAAGAATTATTGATCTTGGATAAATCATTATACTGAATCCCTAATATTTGTCCTTCCGTCTCATTTGGATTCATTTTTTTAAAATATTTTTAATCATCCTCGGTCTTAAATGATGATATTCTTGAAAGATCTTTGGCGCATAGTGCAGATGAATGATTAATCGATGAATATCTTTACCAGAAGAGCAGTGAATGAATGAGATGAGCAGTGTTATTTAACATAACCAACTTTGGTGATATAAATGAATATTTTTGATGCAGAATGCAGCATTTGAATATTTGATTAAAGATGTATATTGATTGTTATTATAAGGGATAAAATATTGATGATGAACTTTAAATCTTAGAAGATAGTAGAATTCATTCTCTCTTCGACTCTTACAATGGATCATTATGAGAATATTGATCTAAAAACTCATTGTATCATTATATTCTATCGATTTTTTCGCATTGAAGGTAATGATAATTTGTTGTATATTATCTTGGTCGTAATATTCTTTACCGAAATTTGAAGTTGAGTTAATTTTTTCTTTTATTTCTATTTTTTTCGCGGAGGTGAGAACATGCATGGCGAGGATCGAGTCGGGGTATGGAGTAATAATTCTAGAAAGATGTTTTAGCGATCCTCATTATTTACAGAAAAATAGTGTATGAATAATCAGAATGAGAACTTATTTGAGTGTTGATATTATACTGAAGATGATATTTGTATTTAAACTCATTATGATGTATGTAAGTATTTTACTGTGACATTTGTATTATTGAAGTTGTAGTTTCTTTACATCTACGTATTTGGCGACTCAGAATGGGTGTTGTATACCTATTTTGGGGGCATCACAGTTCGGGATGCTCTTCAGCAGCCAGTCGGACCGTTTATGGGTTTGAGGTCGGGCCGTGGGAATGGATCGGTAGTACAGATGGGTCGACGGTGGTAGAGTGGGGGTTGGTGGTGTTGTGGTGGGTCGACGGTGGCAGAATGATTTACACTTGCCCCCTTCTCATCTTTCATTTTGATTTACCTCTCTCTATCTATCTATATTTATAAAATATTACCAGACGACTTTGGCAAAACCACTCCAGACCTAGAAAAAACTTTTATAGCTTCTTTCAAGAAAATTAATTAATTGTTCCTGAATGGGTTTGGGTTGTAGATTATTTTTTATATAAACATTCAATCTTTTCATATATTCCGGGGCTAATTAATTAGATAGATCCCAATTTGTTTTTAAACAAATTCATGCCCAAAATCACAAACCCAAACTCAAAGATGAAGAATCAATCACATCAATAATAACAACATTTCATCTCTAATATTTTTAATTTCGATCTTGATCTTTGCATTTTTTTCAGTTAGAATTTTGCATAGACTACGAATTCACCAAGAGGAAGAAGACTATTAATTTTTGTATTAATTAATTTCAGCAAATCTTATTTAGAGTATGTTTTATATTTAAACCTTAATTAATTTTTGTAATCCCTCCGTCCTAGGATAAAAGTCCTTATTACTATTTTGGGTAGTCCCGTGTTAAATGTTCACTTTCTTTTAATAACCAAACTTTTACACAATTTTTCCAATTATACCCTTAGCATTAAATGTCTCATATTTTTTTAGTCTAATTCTCTCTCCATATTCAATAAGTATAATTAGTTATGTGGTGAAAATATTTTGAGTTGAAAAGCTAGAAAGTCACTCTCTCACCTACATTGGAAATGATTAATGACATATTATTATGGGCAATTTTGTCCTTTTATTCCTATTCTTAATATGCGTGAAAAATTTACCAGGACTTTTATCCTGAGACGGAGAGAGTATTGATTAATTTTAGCAAATATTGCCATGTGTCAGCCACATCATAGAAGTTCTAACCACATTTGTCTATTTGGCATGTCTTTTAATAGCAGGAGCATAGTTGACCAAAAATTTAGAACGTCAAGTGTACTTTTAGAAGGAAAAAAAATATTCAGGGTAGAAGTAGGATTTTGGGAAAAACATCAGGGACATTTTTGAACATTTGCCCCATGGTTTAATCTATGGTGGTGTTTTTCTTCTCTAAATGTAAGCCAGGTTTCATTTAAAAAGTAAATCTTTGCATGTACTGCAACAACCATGGTGCCAGAAAGGATCTTTGCCCAAGGCTGCCAACTATCACATTCACATATACTCCATCTATCCCAAATTATAAGATCAATATTGATTTTTTAAAAGTCAATTTGAGACATTTTCAAATTTAAAATTGGTATGATTCATTGAAGTTTTAAAAACAATAAATCTTATAATTAGTAGTACTTTTTAGATAGTTTATGATATTCATAATTGTAATGACATAAACTAGATGAATTCATGTCAATTTTAAGTTTGAAAATATTTGAAATTGATTTTTAAAAAGCCAATATTGATCTTATAATTTAGAACCGGGAGAGTACATTATACAATACATATTAGCATTCCGAAGGAAAAATAACAAGGTTGAATGATCAACATATTTTGTTACCAAACCAAATATAACATTTTAATTGAACATCCGAAAATGGAACAAAAACCAGTTGCTAGACTCACAAGAATGTCTTAAAGAATAATTTCCACTCATCAATGCAGATCGGGCATTTAATGTTAGAAAGGGAGGCATTCGTGCCTATATGGTTCATCACCTTACTTTAAACATTTCAAATTCATATATGATGATAGTTGGTAGAATTTAGAATATATGAAACTAGTCACAACTCACAACAAACAAGAAGCAAAAAGAATTTACCTCCCATGATGCCAAAATTTTCATGTATGACGGAAGGCTTTCATAATCTTCTTTCAATATACTTATTACGGATTTGGAACCATCAAATGACATCAACTCATCTACCATTTCCCCTAGTTCCATGATGAGGGATAACAAAATCCAGTTAAATAGAGTGAAAAAAAAAAATGTGACCAAAAAGGATTAGTGCTGACACTAGATAATTGTACCTTCAACTAATTCTAAATTTTTTGTGTCAGCTTGATATTCACTCTTCATCTGAATCTTATTGTTGGCTGGAGAGAGAGACGAATACGAGCATCAGTATAATGAACAACTAATAAGAATTGCATATATATCTTGAAAAAGTGCAACTTATATGTCATGATCAACTCTGAAATGGCACCATTCCTGACAAAACCCAATTCAACATGGTGCCACTGGACAAATATTGCTTGAATCACACATTGGACGCCAGGAATTTCACTATAACTGAATTAAGGTTCAAGATCTTGTGAATCATCAACTTTGCAATGGCTAATAGTATCGCAGTCTACTAACCTTCAGATGCGATAGTGGCCAGACAAGCATCAGAAAGTCCAAGACTCTGTAAACTCAGTGAATCATCAAATCTACCAAAAGTTAAGAACTACCAAAGTCCAAACATGATAAAATATCATTTCACAAGACATCTCTTCTGACAGAATACCTGAACAAAATTTTCGTTTTTCTTCAATCACTCAGAGCACTCGAGAAGAAAGTTAACATAAAATTATTTAACTACAGTGAAGATATTGAACATTAACCTTTATAGTAGTGCCAAAAAAATTGTTTTCCTTGTCACTACTGGTAAAATTTATAATTCAGATAGCATTTTTCCAGGCTGGTTGCATCTTTGTTTCCGAATATCATTAAACATCAGCAAAGCAATCAGAAAGAAAAAAAACATTAAAAAAAAAGAAAAGAATATTATAAATAATTCAGGGAGGATACAAATTGTCATCTTGAATTGTTTTCAAATCTAAACTAACGTGTGGTGAATCAGCCAAAAACTCTTCTTCTTCCTGTATATCGTCAATCTCAGCTTCAACATTGAAAACATAAAATTAAACCTATTAAAAAAAAGGAAGATATAAAATAAAATTGGGGAAATCATCAATCAAAAGTAAAAAGGGGTTTACCGGGAATGTAACCGAAGCTCCTGAGTTGGTCCTCGAGATCGAGAAGATCGGCGTTGTTCTTCTTATAAACCTCATTGCAGTGACCTAACAGCTCCTCAAACGACACCGTGTCGAAGGACATAGATTGGAGCAAGTTTAGATCGCTGCCGGTGGATGATACTCGGCGATTTAGGCATTGCACGAACGTCGAAGAAGCAGAATCTATTATGTTCATAAAATTAAAGAAATGGTATTATTATTATTAATAGTTCAATTGAAGTAGTAGTAAGAAATGGGTATAGGGTGGGTGTTTGTTTGGTTGATGAACAAATTGAAAAGAAAGAGAAAGATGAGTGATTAGTAAAGAGTACCAAGAGGGATCGGACGGCGATCGACGGATTGCTTGAGAGCATCACGGCTGTTTTGAAGATGGTTGCAGAAGCGTCCCAGGCTTTTCCCTAATTTGGCTATGGAATCCTCCATTTCTTTCTCCTCTCTGCCAAAATTCTCCTCCTAGCTTATTTAGCGCCTTTTTTGTGTTCAAACATTTCATAGTATCCTGTAGCTCAGTAGAAAGAATATCTGTTTGACAGTATGTATTGTTGCGCCTGTAGCTCAGTGGATAGAGCGCCTGTTTCCTAAGCTGAAAGTCGTAGGTTCGACCCCTACCTGGCGCGTAATATTTAATTTTTAATTTAATAAAAAAAAAACTTGCAATCTTTTCATTTATCCACTACAATTATTTAATTTTAAAAAAATTAATTGGTAGAGTCGAGGGTAATTTTGAAAGTTAAAAAGATTATTACAAGAATTTATCAAGTACTACGGGGGAATGTTATTTTCACCTAAGAATTACAGGTTCACAAAATCAGGCAGTAATTACAGCATAATAGGGCAAACGTTTTTACTTTTCTTGAAAATGTAGAGAAAATCTATAATGGAATAGAGGAAAAAACTAGCCATATATACAAATTCTCTCTTCTCAATCCGTGTCTAGAAGTTTCATATTAGCTCACCGTTCGTACCAAAGAACAGAGAAAAAAGCAAGCTAAACATACAAATTCTCTCTTCTCAGTGTCTGAAAGTTTCCTGATTATATAGTTTCATGTTAGTTCACCATTCAAAACATTGGCAGCTCTTTGAATTGCCCTGGCAACCCTCCAGATCTCATGCTGAATAGCTGCCTGCCGAGCTTCTGTCATTCTTGTGGACTGAGAAATGGCATTGACTATTGTAGGGAAGTAAACAAGTTTGCTCGCAGGGCCACCATGAGGCCCATAAATCTGCACATGAAACATTTTCATATGGTAAGTAGTTGAAGTTTCTGTATTAGTTGGCAATAACTGCTAGATAATTGCAGCGAGCGGACAAACGTTTTTACTCTAACTTAGTCATACAAGGTCCCTCCTTCAACCATGATTATCTCTAGAAGAGACGTAGAGGTGGGAGAGGTCTCAACTTGTTTTAACCTCTGTAAGAAAGTGAAGGGATGAGAGAGAGAAACCTAAATGACATGGAATGGAAGTATATGAAACTACGAATTGATTGCCTTGCAGTTGCAGGCTCAAAAATTTCTTCTCTTCTATAGTTGTATTCAGATTCAATCCGTTTCTCCATTTATTTATTGGTTGGTGTTGCAGGCTTATTTGGTGTGTTCGCATGGTTAAAACATATGGAATGACTTGAAACTTTTTACTCTCTTTTATTTAATCTGGTCAACTTGGTTACCTAAGCCTTAGTAAGATGGGAGGGATTCTTTTATCCCTCAGGTATTAGCCACAGCCTGATAATGATGATGGGCGAGTTGTATTTGTGAAGGAGACGATAGAACAACAAAAATATGGATTGGGTTAAAAATTGATAAGGAAAATTGTATCAACTAGAGATACAGGCTGACTTGAGATCATCCTACATCCTACATCAGGGTTGTCCGAATGTAATACCGGCCAATGATTTTTCTATTTCATTTTTTTATTTAGTGCCATTAAATGCTTACAAGATGCTTGAACCACCGGCTTCCTTGAATCCCATCTGCATCCAAGAATCCTCTTTCAGCAAACATCAGCCGATCATTTAATGTTCGCTTCATCAACAGCAAAGCACCGCCCAAGCTTTCTTGCTCTCGCAGTTTCTGCAAATTAATATAATAGATGTTTCAGCGTAATTCAGATGCTAAGTATAATATGAAGAATGTCACACACAGACACACACACATAATGCTCTCTCTCTCTCTCTCTCTCTCTCTCTCTCTCTCTCTCTCTCTCTCTCTCTCTCTCTCTTTTTGGGTGTGGAGGTACTCAAAAGATGGAGAGGGAAAACAGATGAAACTTGATGGGGAGTCTTCTTCTGCATGGAGTATGACTACTTTCCCCAACAAAATTTACTGACACACACATAAGAGAACCATTGCAACAACTTCATTTCCCAAGAGTGCCATTCCAGTGTTATTCTGCTTTCTTTTTTCTATTAATTTCTTTATTTTATATTACATTTTCTAGTCTTTTAAATATGTGGTGCCAAGGTCGTTGATTGAATGTGGTGTTTTGCTTATTACTAAACTAAAGCGCATAAGAACAGAAAATGTATCTAACCTTTGCTTCCTCCTCAGCTTTCTTAGCTGCAGCTTCAAATTCTTGAATGGCAACAATTATAGGATGCAGAGAGATGCTCCCTTTCAGTAAATTGCTCAAAATGTTTGTATAATCCTGCCATGAAATTCCAAAAATAATTCACAATATTAACAATAAGAAGTATATGAAAAAGGAAATTTAAAACACTTGTATTGGCTATGCAGGACAGTTAATGATGCTTGTCAACCAGACAACCACCAAATATTGACTTTAAAATCCTGCATTTTCTCCTTCCTTCTCCCCATATGCATATACACAATGTTTTTCTTCTTTCATGAAAGCAAGTAATAGAGGAACCGGAGAAAAATATAGTATTAATTAAATTAGCTCAGTGAACTTGAACATTGAGTGCAATCAACTAGAAAAGGAAAAATAATTAATTACTGAATTATTAGGGACATTCACCACCAAAATCCATATTGCATGAGAAACCTATCATTTAATTACAAGAAATTTAATGATATTTCTTAAACAGCTCTTACAGAAAGATCATGCTATTAGCATATCACAAAGTATGTATATAAAAAATCAAGAAGGAGCAAACAGACAAACATAATATAGAAAAAAAAACACATCTATACCTGCAATTGAGATGTATAAGAGAGATAGTTAAAAGGTAGAATTGAATCATCAGCCAGGTGAAGTGCAAGAAGACCCCAGATTCCAGTGACTGCGAGATGGCATAAATGAGAAAACCCTGTCAAGTTTACTAGAAGTCTTATTTGTGCATTTATAATAAAGAGTACCCAGGTAGAGACAGAAGAAGCTAACCAGCCACATGACGCTGGAATAATGGATCTCCAAAATGTGTCATCCAGTTATACGAATCAAAAGCAGTGTGATAGACTGGGAAATCTGTTACAGAATGAAGATGACATTAAAAATAAATGACACCGAATTATTTTTCATATCAGCACTAAGGACCCTTTTTCTTTCAGTCTTTCCAATGTCTTCTATAGTGATATTTGACCTGATTTTGTCATATGATATTTTATACCAGTATATTAACAAGTAACGACAAAGGAGATTCACTAGACTAAATTTGAATTAATCTGCAACTCAGATCCTTTCTAAAACCTTTTTCCTTTCATTAAATTTGACAAGACCTCTGTGGACTTCCACTACCAAATCAATCAAGAGAACTTATATAACAGCTATACCTCTTCCAAAGTATAAATCAACAGAAGGAACCCCAGCATGATGCAAAAATGGAGCAAAATCTGACTCTACTCCACTGAGTCTCTGAATCTGCAACCCAGCCAAGGTAATCTCAATCAATTAATTGCCAAAGTCATCTCTAAAATCCAAAATCTTAACTTCATGGTAGAATGTAGTAGCAATACTATGGAAAACTTTGGCAGCTTTTCATGATTTTAAGTAATTTTCACCTTTGTGGGTTATTTTCAGTTTTTTATGGTACTCTATACTGCGATTGTATGGGATATTGTAAATAAATATGTTGGAGCCTCTTTATAAAGGAAGTGTTTATTGGAATTATGTGATGGGTAGTACAGTACAACCCACCTATGCTTGTCTAGACCAATCTAGACAACCTTTGTCTAGTTACCTATCATTTTTCTTAGGGCCGAGTAAGGAACCAAAATCCCAACAAAAATCGCACAAACCGCACCAACGGTTTCGGCGTATGTGGCGGTTTTAGGTGAGTTGAAAAACCAAATTTACAATTTCGGTTTGGTTACTAGTCAAAACCGCACGCATAAAAAATAGAACTCTCTTTTCCTGGGAGTGATATTGAATGTGAGATAATTTAGCAATTAGCATATATACAATTTGAGGATATATAGATTCCTCCTAGGCCAAATTGGCAACAATGTCTAAAGACTTTTAGAATTCATTTGCTAGATTTCTCTTGGGCCAAATTGGCAAAAGTTTATAGACTCCTAGACTTCATTTGCTAGTGACCTTTTTCTATTGGGGTGGGGTGGGGTGGGGTGGGGTGGGGTGGGGTGGGGTGGGGTGGGGTGGGGGAATAAATAAATAAAATAAAAAATACTATTACAAATGACAGTTGTTATCAACATAGAAAAATATATTAAGCAGAAGGATTCCCTTTCCTTAGATGACACTAGCATGGTTTATTATTATCCCCTCTTCGAATTTGTATAGGATCACCAAATGAAATTGTGACAGATGGTTGATTCCCGGTCCTATATACAACTGTGAAAACTTTGGATCAAAACTCATGAACAAGTGGAGAGAAGCTTGATATCAAATTTTGTTGTTTCAATTAGTTTTGGAATCGAAACCGCACCAAATGAAACCGCACCGCACCAATCACAACCGGTTTCATGTCCAGTTTTAGATTTGTCAAAACACACCTAAGCGGTTTCGTATGCGGTTTGGGCTTCAAATCGCACCATGCTCACATTTTTTCTTATTCTAAACATGTGACTTGGTTAAGATGCAAAATAAAGGTAAAGATTATCTAGGTGGAGCAGGCAGGAGCATCATCCACTGCAGCCTAAGAATAATGGCAAATTAAATATAGTCATGAGAAAGGCAATAGTGTGGCAGTATCAATGTTGTTTGAGACAGATGTATCATTGCATGCATAAATTATCATTTCAGGTAGCATTCCGTGCCATTATATAAGCATGTCACAGAAGTTGATTAATAGTTGGGGAGTAGTGAAAACAATGACTTTGAATGGTATCCTGATACGATGTACCAGTAACAAAGACAGGTATCCGATTTTTGATTCCGGATAGTCATTGCAAAATTATACAGCATCACTATGATAATTAAATTGAATTCATTTTTCCATAATATCCAAATCAAAGTTTAGAATAGCAACAAAATCAATACATTTAAATACCCTTAATTTGAAGACCACAAAGGAGTTCAACTATGACATTTTCTAGAAAATCAAAAATCTCTTTAGTGGCTGACAAATGACAATTCACTTCTAATGATTATAATGCAAACACAAAGAAACTGGTTTTCTTTGTAACAAGTCAAAAAAGGGAGAACATTACGAACTTACACTTATACCTCCGTTAGCAGCGGTCCACTTGTCATATACTGTAATATCCTCCGAGTCAGGATCCTTAACCTTTAACCAAGCATAAATCACAATTGAGACACAGAATGTCAACTATCAGCCACCACAAAATCTCTTTCAGTATGCTCTGTTGGCATATACCAATTTGATATTTTGGTCCTCTAGTTAAATTTACTTACTTACCTTCTTTGTGACCTCAACAAGAAGATCGTCAAGCTGAGGAGTTGCACCAGCAAAGAGTCCAGGCCCTTGGACGGCACAATCCACATTAAGGTATGCTATAGCCTTAGAGCCCAGATTTATAAGGTTTTGCTCCACCCATTCAGTAGACCCTATCTGGAACCACAATTAGAACACTTCGTGAGTTTGATATGAGAATCCAAAAAACACCAAAATTATTCTCCAAAAAGAAACAATTAGTTTTAATGATTTCCGGATGCGAGCAAGGAGTGCAGACACCTCTAAGAAACAACCACAAACAGCCATACAAGTATGTTCGTGCAAACTAAGATGACAGTTGAATATCATAGAAACCTACAATTACATTTGATATAATGCCTTTTCCAGAAATTTCATACATCTCGTGTCATTACAATATCATAATCGTCACTTCAAATATTAATTTTTTTTGTTAATTTAGTACACAAATTGTTTATAATCCTAATGTTAGACACTTAGATATTGTGCATGCTGGAGACTGGTGAAGATTGTATATTACCTACCATCCCAAACTCTTCTGCATCCCAACTGCATAGAACGATTGTCCGTCGAGGATTCCACCCCAAGTTCTTCAGAAGAGCATATCGACGAGCAATGTCAAGTAGCGCTGCAGTTCCACTATTGGGATCAACAGCTCCATAAGTCCATGCATCTCTATGGTTTCCGAGGAGTACAACACGATCAGGCTCTTCTGATCCTCTTATGACTGCAAAAACATTATGGATTGCCGCCATCTTTTTCTCCCCCTGGAAAGAAAGACAGTGTTCTTTGTCTTAAAATATGAAAAATATTGAAACTTATTAGTGAAGAAAGCATGCTTGTCAAAAAGTCCCTTTCTAGATTTCTTCACCTTTTCTTGCCCAGCTCTGATTGGTAGATAAAAAGATTCATAATAAGATGATGAGGCAAAGAAATTTGAGCAGTTTCTCGTGCGCATAAATACTAATGTAGATGATCTGAAGTATTTAGATGGATAACAAGTACAATTAAGCAAGCTAAGCTAAGACCACAAAAACTTTCAAGGCCTCATTCCCTGTTTTTCCTCAAAAGGTATCAGAATGGCAATTACTAGTTCTTTCCTAACACAGAACAATGGGAAATTTCACAAATAAGAGCAGTTTATATTAAACCACCAGTTAGCACAACGATGGACTTAAGTAAGTCATACACAACTATGCTGACGGCTGACGCATAATTACACCTTGTGTTGCTCCCAAGTTCTAGTTGCAAGCGTTGACATTCTAGTATAGCAATGCCACTTGTGGAGGCACAGAATTTTCTACTCCACACGGAAGACACGAACTTGACTAGCGAGCAGTAAGGACCCAGGATCACTTCAATATTTTATGTCTTGCTTCATCAACATGATATAAACGAAGAGCATACCTCTAGCCAAAGATGCTGACATGATCCATTTAGTTTTATTTTCACTTAATCACGTTACATATTATTTGGGTTCTCTCGGTCATAAAAAAACAAACATTGATTTCCCTACCCAATCCAAAATGACACAAATAGCCGAACATATATTGGCCAATTTTGGACAGCAAAGTATCATCAAAAGGCATGTCATCAATCCCATCAATTAGTAGCAACTCTAACCCTAGATTTCTCAGATGAATTCCATTTGGATAACCAATCCAGCAAACAAACAATTTAGACAAACAACCTAACATAAATGACTCCGTACGCTAGCTGTTAAGGTTGGAGAGTCCAAAGTTTATTGGCTGGCTTTGCGACGAATCTAGCCCCGGGTGAACACTAACGTCACCCGCTCGCCGCATGATTGCAACTGGAAGGTAGTGGACGACTTTGATACCAATTGTTACAAAGCATGGGAGCCGCACGATTGCAATCGGGAGGTAGGGGACAGTTTTGATACCAATTGTTACAAAACATGGAGAACACCATAAAAGCTGGTTGTTAAGGTTGGAGAGCCCAAAGTTATAAATACCTCACATCAAAATTCCATACCATCGCATACCCACTACCAAATAAAGTACAACCAAGATTTTGCCATGATAAAGAAAGAAGTGGTCCAAACCTACCTGGTAACTAAAGTTTAGTATAGTTGGGCCGGGACCAAGTCGCCCAATCTTACTCTTTAGGGTACGCCTCCATTCATAGGGCACCCTGCCCCCCTCAAGTGTCCTCAGAATGCTCTCAGCCGTCTCCTCCGACACCGGCATCGACGGCACACCGGGAAACCTCTTCACAACCTGACTATCCCCAAACCCTAATCTCTCTCCTCCATCTACACTGGCCCACCCTGGGCTCAGTGGGTCCCCCAAGCCCTTCATAACAGTTCCCCTCTCCACCCCATTTTTAAACAACCCATCCCCCTCGGTGTACATTAGCACCGCCGCCACCCCCTTCTCTGCCGCCTTTTCCACCACCGCATTTCTCGACATCCCACCTCCTCGTCGCACAATCGCCACACACCCATTAACCCCCACACCCTGTTCTGCCAGAGCACGGTAGTCCTCCTCCCTGCCGTGGTTGACGAACACGGCATCACCGTAAGCCGACCCGGAGGGAGAATACGCATGATATGGCCTCACGATGCCGTTTTGGGTTGAACCGGGTTCGGGTAAGGGGAAGAGCGCGAAGGTGTTGTTGCTAAAGTGAGCGGAGAGGGAGGAGTTCGTAGGATAGGAGAGGAGGGTGGTGTAGTTGGTTAAGTGGGCAGTGAGGTTGAGGGATTGGAAGTGGGAGAGGACAAATAAGGCTGTGGAGAGAGAGGGAGGGGTTCCAGCGAGGTGGGGGAGGAGGGTCAGGGAGTAGAGGTAGGAGGAGAGGGTGAAGTTGGTGGCGGAGGAGAGGAATGAGTTGTGGAAGAGGAGTGCATTTTGGGAAGCAGCGGCGGAGGAGGAGGGAGGATGGTGATGGAAGAGAGAGAAGATAGTTAGGAAGAGGAAAGTGAGGATGAAGAGGAGGGTGCATGAAGGTGATGAGGTGGTGATGGTGGTGGGTTTAGTGGGAATGATGGAGGAAAAAGGTTGAGGCATTTCTAAAGAGGTTTTATTGGTGGTGGACTGTTTGTTGGTGGCGGTGGAGCGGGGGAGAGTAATGGTTTTTCAGGGTGGTGGTGGTAGAGTATGATACTTGATTTTCAGGGGAGTTACAAATTAAAAAGTGTTTACAGTATGTTGTAATCTTTTTAGAGTGAAATTTGGTAGTAATACTAGAATGAAAAAATTGTACAAGTGTAAAAAAACTACTTTAACATGAAGAAATTTATACTAGTAACACGTTATTTGGATGCGGAGGTTAAATAAGAATTTAAATTTATTTTTTCTTGGATAAATAATATTAAAATTAATAAATTTTCATATATTTTTTTTAATTAATAAAATTAAAAAGAATCATATTAAACATCAAAATCAAGCTTACTTTTTTTTTTTTACCGTCTTAGTTGACCCATTTTTTTTAAAATTATTTTTTTCACAAGCATAGATTTATCCTCTCCAGTCTAACCCCTTTAGAAATTCTCTTCTTTAGAAATAAATATGTGACGCCTCAAAATAAGTATACATCATTTATTTTGAGTAGTCAAATACATAGTACATAATATAAATACAATCTTTAATATACAACAAGAAAGCTGTGAGTTTTAATACAAATATTATCTTCTAGACAATATCCACTCTCAAAATAAGTCTTTATTATATTTATTATCACACTATTTAACAGAATAGTAAGTGTAAGACCCCAACTTATTATTAATGAAATTTAATTTTCTCTATTTATTATTTTGAAATAATAAGGGTTGATTTGATTAATGTGGATAATTATAGGTAAAATACGCAAATATTTCAAAATAAGCAAGTGGTTATAAAATATTCATTGTTGTCGGGAATATTCGTTTTGGTCGTGGAATATTCTTACTTTCCGGGGAATATTAAATGCAATGGCAGCGATCTTTTTATGGGCCCCATAACGGAAAGTGATTGGATGAAGAAAAGCGACAAATATAAGTTGTTTAAAAATAATTCGGCGTAGTTATTATTACAGATTAATCTTTAAAAAATACTCGGTTGGTTAAAAACACAAGATGACACTTTGCGGTATTGCACCAATTATTGATTTTTACGTGAAGGCCTTTACTTCAATAATGGTTACGATAATTCTTTGCTTCGATATTTTATTGATTTAATAATTCTTTGCGTTGATATTTTATATTGTTGTTGTTTCAATAATTGTCATTACACATATATATAAAGCATGACTTGAACTTGCACATATATAGAATACTCAAAATATACTCAAAATACTCACAAGAATACGCTCGATAATATAGAGAGAAAACTTGAGTTTACATTGTGATTTTCAATTCTAACCCAAGCACCCTATTTATAGGAAAATGCTTAGAACACCAAAAGCGAAAAATTTAATATAATAATATATTTATAAAAATTTGTCTCGCCAACCTTTGAGAATCAAATCAACAACCTAACACATGTAAAATGAGGCTCACACATCTAAAAAACGTTTTCTTTTATAAAATAATTAAAACTTCCAAAATCAATTATTTGAACTTTTGGAACTTTAATAATTCATAATAAATAGCTCTTTTATCGTAAAAAATTGAAACTCGCGACTTTCCATAGGAAATTCCATTATCTACAACTTTAGGAAGGAAGTTTTTTTCAAATTCCAAATGAAATTGATCAAATCCATAAGCAGACGATTTTACAAAGCTATAATCAAATTTCGATCAATAAATGGGGTCCACCAACATGTTTAACATGTTTTAAACATTTATTGCAACAAAATACTCTTCCTCCTCGTATACTCATATATCCCACATTCGTTATAAAAATATCACCATTATTATATTATTAAAATATAATAATATATTTAAATGAATTATTTTATCAAAAAAAATAAATTTTCAATTTTCAACAATTGTCACATTAAAAATTTTCTCCATCTATATCCACATAAAATCAATATTTTCCTCATCATATGAATCAATAATTAATTATTCACAAATAATATTACGAAATCACAATATTGACAACCGCATGTTCCTCAGGAAGAGGGGCTTTCCAATAAGAATTTCTCCTTACTTGGCGTATGATTAGGTGACCAAACCTCTCCTTGATGAACTTTCTAGACATTGCAATAATGTTATCTAATAATATTATTCGGATAATATGAATTATTGCTTCGATAATGAAAAATCTTGTGTAATGACAATTATTGAAACAATGACAATATAAAATATCAATGCGAAGAATTATTAAATCAATAAAATCTTTGAGCATTAATTATCAGTAACCATTATTGAGTAGTGCCTTCTTTACGTAAGAATCAATAATTGGTGCAATACTGGTGTCTTCTTGTGTTTTAACCATCGAGTATTTTAACGATGATTAATTGGTAATAACTACTACAGTTATTTTTAAACAACTTATATTTGTCATTTTCTTCATCCAATCGCTTTTTAGTTATGGGGCCCACAAAAGATCTACTACGTCAGTAATTTAATATATTCCCAAATAATCTGAATATTCCACTACTAAACGAATATTCCCCAATAATAATGAATATATTTATAACCACTTGTTTATTCGAAATATTTGCGTATTTTACCCATAACTATCCACATTAATCAAATCAACCCTTACTATTTCAAAATAATAAATAGAGGAAAATAAATTTCATTTATTAATAATTTGGGGTCTTACAACTACAAAGTGACATATTGTTCTCAAGTTTGTCATGCCATTATCATTAGCATTCCACCACTCCTAAATTGAAATAAATAAATATACATTTTTAAAAAAGATTACTATCTTAGAAATTATTTTAGCAAGTCAAGCAAGTCAAGCAACACACGAGTGTACTACAGCAGTGTTAAGACCCTATGAAGCCCATGGCATCTTTATTATAACCACCGAGTGCCGTGGTTTTCAAGGCACAACTCCTCGTCCAGACGATGAACCTTTACAAGTTGAGTGCGCTGAGTGTCACACCTCTTGATGTAACAATTATTAGTGAGTCTAGTGAAGAAGAGGATGATGTTGTCGCTGTCGAAAGTGAAGACGATGTTGTTGAGGAGGTAGATATAATTGAAGAAATCGTTGAGGACGACGAAGATGGTGATGACAACGATAGTGAAGATCTATTGCTTGAAGATGACGATTCTGATATTGATGGCTTTGACGATATAAATGATTAGGAGTATGTACTCTTTGTGTCCTTTTAGTTGTATTCAAATGTAATAGTTTGTAGTAGTGCAATCATTATCTTCAACTTATATTAATCTACTAAAGGTGTTACTATTTATGTTGCATTCTTTTAGTTGTATCTGTATGTTATCCTCTTTGTTATTGTGCTCAAATATAGTATTTACGAATGTTTAATAATATAGTTGTATGTGTATGTTATCCTCTTTTAGTTGTATTCAAATGTAATAATATTTTTTTATGATTTGACAAAGATACATCGTATATAGTAAACGCCAATTGACATGGTGATCGTGGTGGGCGTGCGTGCGAGCGTCGAAAGGCCATGGCGATTCTACGCGTGATGATCAGGCCGGATCGTCAGGTATAATTACATATTTTATTGGGATACATCTTATTATTTTTTATTTTTTATTGTATTGACATTATATTCGTTTATATAAATATTGATATATTTCACTACATGGGTGATCGACGTTAGGCCTCCACGGGGACTAAAGACGCGTGGCTTCTAGTGAAATCCCCAGTAGCAAGCTTATATGTATGTCGTGTTGGGACTCATAGGTAATTAATTTCATAATCCTATATAGTATTACTATAACATAAGTATTTAATATTCTTTGTAATTTGCAATGTATTAATTTTAATTGTAGTATCCTTGGCCACGCAAGTGAAACACGTTGCTTGGGATCATCCGCAACCGATTCTCAAGCCCGTGGATGAGGTGGGCGGATGTGGATATTGCATTACAGCGACTTATTATTGATGAGTTTAGGGTAGGATGTCAATCATTCATATTCTAGTTTTATATTCCATTTGAATATCTTGTTACCTCTTTGATTTATGTTGTCTACTAAGCTTCTTAATGTGTAATGTGCGAGAGATATTATCGTTTTGAGGATTGGCGGAAGCCCATGGCATGATCGCTTCGCATGATACTACTAGAGATGAATTAGCACAAGTGGGTTCTACGATGGAAGAAGAAGGCCTGAGCGAAGATGGTGATGGATGAACACTTAAGGATGTCCGAGGCCAGTTTCATGCTCTGCTGCGGTGTGGGACCAGGATGTGCAACATTTGGGATGGCGAGGCCTTGAAGAAGATGTCGACCTGCGTTCGCTTGCCCAAGCAGTGAGTCGTCTCCCACATGACTGGGTCTCGATCGTCACGACTGAGCAGGAGAGACTCGAGGTGAGTTTAAAACATGCACCCTCCCACTTGGAGTTTTGGTGGCACGCCCACCAAAAGAAAGGTGATGGTGGTTATATCTTACCTGAGGCAGAACGCATTGCTGTAAGTTATGTAATTATCTTATTTAGTATGTATGTAAAATTCGGATATTCTTTTGTATTATTTCATTTTATTCTTTGTGTATCATCTACTAATGTGTGTTTTTTCAGCGACGGATCGAGGATCTTGCGGTGGGCGGGCGGCCCGAGAGGTGACACTCCAGGTGATTTAGTCTACACGTCTTAACGAGGAGATAGAGGATCGGCCGCAGCTCTGAGGGGGACCGAAGAAGGGTAGAGTTGTGGGCATTCCCCATGTCCCAGCTTACACCCTAGTCCCTGCTGCGAGATCTCGATGGCGCCCACCCAATGGAGGTAGTGGTGCGAATGGATCGGGTGCTAGCCCTTCATTATCCGACGACTTCTTTCGGCGGATCATAGAGGGGTGCATGGCGAACGATGTTGTGCAGTCAGGCGCACCATCACGCGAGCAGATCTACCAGCTGGCTCAGGAGGTTGTCCACGGCTCTATAGATCCTACAGCTGCCATTGACGACCTCATGGGTGTAGTACAAGAGGAGGCCATCCGCGTTTGTTCAGTTGTCTTGGCCAACATCTTCCCACCACATATTCGACAGGTAAAAATAATTAAATTCTATATTTCTTTATTTAATTTATGTAATTTATAATTGTAATTTGTAATTGTATTTCTATGACACATAAACACACACATAGCACCGCGTAGGTATTAAACACGTGTTAGAACTTACGGGACTCAAATCCGACATACGGAATCCGAGTTATCGTCCAGTTTACAAAATTGGTCAACACTTAGGCAAAAAGCCAAAAAACAGCCCTAAACCCGCATCGGCCGTCCAAATGCCACGTAAACACACACATAGCACCGCGTAGGTATTAGAAACGTGTTAGAACTTACGGAACTCGATTCCGACATACGAAATCCAAGTTATCGTCCAGTTTGTAAAACTCGCCAACACTTAGGCAAAAAGCCAAAAAATAGCCCAAAACCCGCATCGACGTCCGAATGCCACGCAAACACACAAATAGCACTGCGTAGGTATTAAACACGTGTTAGAACTTACGGGACTCGATTCCGACATACGAAATCCGAGTTATCGTCCAGTTTGCAAAACTCGCCAACACTTAGGCAAAAAGCCGAAAAACAACCCAAAAACACACATCGGCCGTCCGAATGCCACGCAAACACACATATAGCATCGCGTAGGTATTAGACATGTGTTAGAACTTACGAGACTCGATTCCGACATACGGAATCCGAGTTATCGTCCAGTTTGCAAAACTCGCCAACACTTAAGCTAAAAGGCGAAAAATAGCCCAAAACCTGTATCGGCCGTCCAAATGCCATGCAAACACACACATAGCACCGCGTAGAAATTAAACACGTGTTAGAACTTACGGGACTCGATTCTGACATACGGAATCCGAGTTATCGTCCAGTTTGCAAAACTCGCCAACACTTAGGCAAAAAGCAGAAAAACAGTAAAAAAACCTCATCGGTCGTCCAAATGCCACGCAAAACACACATAGCATCGCGTGGGTATTGAACACGTGTTAGAACTTATGGGACTCGATTCCACATACGGAATCCGAAAGTTATCGTCGATTTGTAAAACTCGCCAACACTTAGGCAAAAAAGTCAAATAATGACCCTAAACTCGCGTCGGTATCATCCAGAATGCCACATGAACACACACATGCTAGCACCGCGTGGGTATTGAACACATGTTAGAACTTACGGGACTCAATTCGACATACGGAATCCGAGTTATCGTCCCGGTTTGCAAAAACTTCACAACACACTTAGGCAAAAGCGAAAAAATGACTTCTAAACCCGCATCGGTAGTCCGAATGCCACGCAAACACACACATAGCACCGCGTAGGTATTAGACACGTGTTATAACTTAAGGGACTCGATTCCGACATACGAAATCCAAGTTATCATCCAGTTTGCAAAACTAGCCAACACTTAGGCCAAAAGTCGAAAAATAGCCCAAAACCCGCATCGGACGTCCGAATGCCACGCAAACACACACATAGCACCGCGTAGGTATTAAACACATGTTAGAACTTACGGGACTCGATTCCGACATACGGAATCCGAGTTATCGTCCAGTTTGCAAAACTCGCCAACACTTAGGCAAAAAGCGAAAAACAGCCCAAAACCCGCATCGGACGTCCGAATGCCACGCAAACACACACATAGCAACACGTAGGTATTAAACACGTGTTAGAACTTACGGGACTCGATTCCGACATACGAAATCCGAGTTATCGTCCAGTTTGCAAAACTCACTAACACTTAGGCAAAAAGCCGAAAAACAGCCCTAAACCCGCATCGGCCGTCCGAATGTCACGCAAACACACACATAGCACCGCGTAGGTATTAGACACGTGTTAGAACTTACGGGACTCAATTTCGACATACGGAATCCGAAACACTTGACGAATACAAACAAAACTAATTTAAATATGCTCTATTTTCGAATTCGTTATTAATATTTTATTATTAATTGTAGGGTCTTGTTGATGAGACTTGGTATGGTGGAGGTTGTGCACGAGCGATGCCGTGGTGGAGATGGTGATGACCGCCAGCTTCTTGATCTTTATTGAGACTATTGAGGGTGGGACCAGCAGTCAGATCGGCGGTGGGTCCGTAGGTGGGACAAGCGATGGGATCGGCGATGGGACTAGCGGCGATGGTGATACCGACATTCCTGATCTTGGGTTGTAGTACCCATTATGTTTATATTTTGACTTTCATATATGTATATTTATCTGACTTTTGAGTTATCTGAACTAGAGTTTAGATTACATTTTGTATTTTTATTATCGACTTTTATCTATAAGTCATTACGTTGTTTACATATTTGATGGTTGATATAACAAAAGCTATTATTGTTATTGATATGCGTTTGTGAATAATTCTTTATAATTTTTCTTTAGTTTATAACAGGTATAATTATGTATATGTAAATGAACAGGGGTATTTTGCAATTTTAAAATTTTTTTTTATTAAAAACTCATTGGCGACGGGAGATAAGGAATCAAATTTAATGCGATGATGTCATCTCAAGAATGATAGCTTTTTTATTTTAATGGAAAAAATATAACTGACGGTGTATTCGCCGCCAACACCGGCTTTCAATGTGTGTCATAAATGGCGTGTGGTAATGTCAGCGATGACCCCGTCGTGAATGACACTTTGCCGACATGCCGAAGTGATAGGAGGTAGGCGACGACCCATATGGCGACGGGGGGCAGCATAATCGGTCACGTCGCCAATGACATCATTAAGCGGCGACTGAGAATAAATTAAGCGGCAACGACCGGCCGTCGGCAATGAGCTATTTTTTTGTAGTGAGATCACCAAGTATAGGTTAGACCACGTATACAGGTTATTCCAACAAAATAATAAAGAATGGAATAACAGAAGTTCTCTTCATGAATATGAAAAAAAAACCTTACCTTATAAAGAAGAGTACTCACCCGGTAGGCGGGGATATACTTGAAGAAACTTGCACTACGCTCAAAGCTTTCTTAAACGCTAAAGAAATACGCTCAAGATTATAGAAGAAGAATTCTCTCTACAGTTTCTCTCTCTAGAGTTTCAGTGAATTCGTAAGAAATAATGAAGGAATGAGCTTCTATTTATAGAAGAATGGATCAATAAGAACCAATCCATGAAACAGTTCGATTGATTTAATTTTAAAAGGACGGTCCAAATTGGTTTACAATAAAATATAATATATTCTATTTATAATCTAATAAAACGAATAACTTTATTAAAGTATTACATTTTATATAAAAAAGATTTTACTATCTGCAAACACTATATCAGCACTTATCTGAAACAATATGCATAATAAAATATAATATATTCTAATTATTCTCTAATAAAACAGATAACTTTATAAAAGTATTACATTTTATATAAAAAAGATTTTACTATTAGCCTAATAAAACGAATAACTTTATAAAAGTATTACATTTTTATATAAAAAGCTTTTTCTGTTTTATTACATTAATAATACTAATAAAACAAAACTTCATCATCATTATCATAATTCACACTATTAATCGACTAGGTCGTTCCCAGGAAAGAGGGAGCTTTCCAATAAGGATTTCTCCCTATTGACGCGCAATTAGGTGACCAAACCTCTCCTTGGCAGAACTTCTAGACATCGTTAATAATGTAAATAATAATATTAACAACTTTGTTATCTCAATTATTGATTTAATAATATATAAAATATTGACAATAATTGAATCAAATAACGTGAGATACTATGCAACAATTACTGAAGCAATAATTGAACAAAACTGAGTAGTCACGTAAGCACTAATAATCAATATCGTGTGCTACTATGCAACCATGCGTATTCCTGTAATTTTAAAACTTCCGCCGTTATTTTCATAAAATATATTTTTTTTTGTTTTCTCAATCCGACAATAATTCTGTTGTAGGGTCCACCAATGATTGTGCCGTCGTATGAATATTCCCCGACTAATCAAATATTATAAACAACTTGCGTACTTTATAAAATTTCTAAATATTACCTACAACTATAACATTATATCAAATTTATTCCATAATATTTAAAAATGATAATTATAGAAAATTGATCTTTATTCATAAAAGTTGGGGTCTTACAATCTCCCCTTCTTGTGAAATTTTGCCCCCGAAATTAGGGTACGTACCTGGTATGTCGAAGAAGTAAGGATACATTGATTTCATTTCAGATTCTAACTCCCAGGTCATTTCCTCAACATCGTGGTTCCTCCATAAAACTTTGACTTGAGGTATAACCTTGGAGCGTAGAATATGTTCCTTCTTATCCAAGATTTGAACAGGAACCTCTTCATACGTTAAATCTTTCGCTAGTTCGTCTGGTTCTAACTCAATAATGTGGTTCGGGTCTTTCACATATTTACGTAACATGGATATATGAAAAACGTTACGAACATGAGACATACTTGGCGGTAAATCGAGTCTATAGGCTACAGTCCCTACTCGATCGAGGATTAAAAATGGGCCAATGAATCGAGGATTGAGCTTTCCTCTCTTTCAAAATCTCGTAACTCCTTTCCATGGAGTAACACGTAATAACACATGATCTCCAATATCGAATTTCACGTCCTTTCGATAAAGATCAAGATAACTCTTTTATCGATTGCTTTTGTGAGGTTTTTATCGTTGTCGGATCGTTTGAATCTTTTACGTAGTCATACGTACGTACAACTCAGGTCCCAACAACGTTATTTCACCCACCTCATCCCAAATCTTTGGAGAATGACACTTTCTTCCATACAACGCCTCGAATGGAGCCATGCCATTACTTGCTTGATAACTGTTGTTGTAGGAAAACTCCACCAATGGTAAGAACTTGTCCCAACTTCCCTTGAATTCAAGGACACAGAGTCTTAATAAATCTTCAAGAGTTTGAATAGTCCTCTCTGATTGTCCGTCCGTCTGAGGATGATATGCCGAACTAAATCGCAAATCCGTGCCCATAGCTTTTTGCAAACTAACCCAAAATCTTGAAGTGAATCTTGGGTCTCGATCAGAAACTATAGATACTGGCATACCATGCAATCTTAAAACCTCGTTTATGTACATACGAGCAAGACGTTCAAGTGTATAAGTTTCTCGTATTGGTAAGAAATGAGCAGACTTGGTCAATCTATCAATAATGACCCAAATTGCATCTATGCCTTGAGAAACCTTGGGAAGATCAGTAACGAAATCCATGGTAATGTGCTCCCACTTCCATTCTGGAATTTCAAGTGGTTACAATAGACCTTTTGGTACTTGATGTTCCGCCTTGACTCGTTGACAAGTTATACACCTTGAGATAAACAAATATATATCTCTCTCTTCATATTGCCCACCAAAATGTATATGAAGATCATGATACATTTGGTACTCCCGAGATGGATTGTAAATGGTGTGTTGTGCGCCTCCATCATGATTTTATACTTTAAATCAGGGTCGTTAGGAACACAAAGTCTGGAGTTAACTCAAAGTATTCCTTCTTCATCGATTCTTGCTTCCGGTATAGCACCTTCTTGTACTTTCTTCCTCATACGCTGATGCTCCAGGTCTTTAACTTGAGCAGCTTTAACTTTATCGATTAAAGTCGGTTCCACTCGTATATTCTCCATCATCACTTGGGTCCCTGGAGTCTTTATCTCTATCTCCATCCTTTACAAGTCATACAAAATGGGCCTTTGCGTTGACAATATCGCACTCGTACCCGCATATGATCTTCTACTCAATGCGTTAGCTACCACGTTCGCTTTTCTAAGATGGTATTGAATGGTATGATCATAATCTTTCAACAGTTCAAGCCAACGTCGCTATCGCATGTTGAGTTCCTTTTGAGTGAAGAAATATTTGAGGCTTTTATGATCCGTAAAGATCTCAACTTTCTCCCTATACAAGTAATGCCTCCAAATTTTAAGTACGAAGACAACAGCTGCCAACTTAGATCATGAGTAGGATAATTCCTCTCATATTCTTTGAGTTTTCGTGAGGCATAAGGCTATAACTTTCTCATGTTGCATGAGAACACATCCTAACCCTTTGCTCAAGCATCACTTGTAGATGACAAATCCTCCGAGCAGATGGTGGTATTGTCGAGCAGGTCTTTGAAATGAGTCTTCTCTTGAGTTCTTGAAAACTCTTCTCACATTCCTCGTTCCAACCGAATTTTGTATCTTTCCGAGTCAGCTGAGTTAAGGGAGTAGCGATTCGAGAAAACCCTTCTACGAATCTCCGATAATAACCAACCTAAAAGTTCAAAACTACGTCGTGATCTTCGATCATTTGATATAGGTTGCTCCCAGCTTTGAATAGCTTCAATCTTTGCTAGGTCAACAGATATTCCATGACTTGATACTACGTGCCCAAGGAATGCTACTTTCTCAAGCCAGAACTCGCATTTCTTTAACTTGGCATAAAGCTTATATTCACGAAGCTTTTGGAGTATCAGCCTCAAGTGTTGCTCATGATCCTCACGGCTTTTGGAATAAATAAAGATGTCATCAATAAAGACGACCACAAAGTGATCCAAATATTCCTTGAATACTTTGGGTTCATCATATCCATGAAAGCGGCGGGGCATTAGTTAATCCAAAAGACATAACTAGAATTCATAATGCCCGTGTCGAGTTACGGCCGCCGCTTTGGAATGTCATCGGTTCTAATCTTCAATTGGTGATATTCAGAACGAAGATCAATCTTTGAAAAGAATTTGGCTCCTTGCAACTGGTCAAACAGGTCATCACGTGGCAATGGGTACCTATTTTTGATGGTGACATGATTCAACTCCCGATAATCATTACAAAGTCGCATACTCTCATCTTTCTTCTTCACGAATAGAATTGGAGCACCCCAAAGAAAAGTACTAGGACGAATGAAACCGGTGTCTAACAATTCCTGCAGTTGGGTCTTTAACTCCTGAAGTTCAATAGGAGCCATTCGATATAGGGCTTTGGAAATAGGTTTTGTCTTAGGGTTCAAGGTCAATACAAAATTCAATTTCACGCTGCCTGGGGTAGGCGAGGAAGTTCTTCAGGGAATACGTCAGGAAATTTATTAACAATAGAAATATCATTTAAAACTGACGTATTTTTGTTTAGATCCGTGACATGAGCTAAGAAAGCTTGACATCCGTTTTTTAATAAACGAATAGCTTTATGGCTTGAGATGACAGTGATTGATTTTAATGGTTTGGTTGCTTGAATTCGTATAATAGGTTGGTTAGAAATATGAAAGCTAACAACCTTACGAAAATAAACAATTTTTGCATGATGAGTGGTTAACCAATCAATCCCTAGAATTACGTTAAATGCAAGTATTTTCAATGAAATAAGATCGACAGGTAATGTGAGGGTACCGATTTGAACCAAACAAGACTTATAAACAGTGGATGTTGTGACGCCCCCAAAATAGGTCCATTCCATCCAACCCATTTTGAGTCGCCAAATACATGGTACAGAAATAACTACAACTTTATTATTACAACATATAAACTGTGAGTTTAAATACATATATTGCCATCTAGACAATATTCACACGTAAATAAATCCCCATCATAATTATTGATACATTATTTTACAAAAATGGTGAGGACTACTAAACAACTCTCTCTAGAACCTTCATTCCATACCCCCCACTAGTACTTCATTACATTCTCGCCTCTGAGAAGAAAAATGGAACAAAAAGGAAAAGGGTGAGCTCAACTAGCCCGATAAAGAATATGATGACTAAGATAATATACAACAAATTATCGTTAGTCTTCAACAGGAAAAATCTAATAGAATACAATAGACAACCGGTTTTAAATCAATAATCTGCGGTGAAACAACAATTCATTAGAAGAGTTAAGTAGAGAATGCAAACTACTATCTTCTATATATGAATTTAAAAGTTCATCGTCGATATTTTATCCCCGTAACATCAATCAATATATATCTCGTAATCAAATATTCATCTTTGCACTACTGAGCCAAAGATATTCATCGATTAATCATGTTCGTCTAAACACACTGCTCATCTTTGCACTACGGTCAAAGATATTAATCGATGAGTCATGTTCATCTCAACACTGCTCATCTTTTGCACTACGGGCCAAAGATATTCATCAAGAAATCATTCATCTTTTGCACTACAGCCAAAGATATTCATTAATATCATCATTTAGACCGAGGATGATGAAAAATATTTCAAAGAAAAGCGAATCCAAAGGAAACAAAAAACAAATATTAAGGATTAAGTATTGTAAACAATCCAAGTTCAAAAATACTTCATAAGTAATCGTAATGGAGTAAAATTCAAGAATGATCAAAACATGGATACAATCAAAGCTAGTATCCATAATTGATATTTTGGACAAAAAGAAGAAATTTCATTTTTCTATTGAATAGTGCCAGTATTAAGTGAATAATACCAGTATACATGAATAGTGTGGTATATCGTGAATAAGAACTCCACACCAAAAGATAGAAATTTCACAAAAAAACATCATCACGCTGCTTCGTGAATAGTACTTATGAATAGTATCTCGTGAATAGTAACTCATGAATAAGAACTCGATCATGAAAAAAAATTCCAAATTTGATAAAAATTTCCAACCAATATTTTGGCATAATGATATTGAAGAAATAATATCATTTTCGAATAAAATAACATCACTTACCTCGAAAAAGGCAGATCTTACAGTTGAAACAGGATATAGGCTATGACTTGAACTTGCACAGATATAGCAATACTCAAAGTATACTCAAAATACTCACAAGAATACGCTCGATAATATAGAGAGAAAACTTGATTTACGGTGTGATTTTCAATTCTAACCTAAGCACCTATTTATAGGAAAATGCTTAGAACACCAAAGTAGAAAATTTAATATAATATTAATATATATTTTCCAAAACCTCATACACACACTTTGCCAACCTGAATTCAGCTCCTACACATGTTAAATGAGGCCACCTAAACATTCCAAAAACATTTTTCCTATTTTAAATATTTTAAACTTCCAAAATCAATTATTTGAACTTGAACTAATTCATAATAAATAGTCCTTTTATCGAAAAATTCTAATCTCGCGTCTTTTTATAGGAAATTCAATTCTCTACAACTTTGCGAAGAAAAGTGTTTCCAAATCCCAAACAAAAATTGACCAAATCCATCAAACTGACAGACGATTTTACAAAGCTATAATCAAATTTCGATCAAGAAATGATCCACCAACACACAAAATATGTGTTAAACATTTAATGCCACAAAATATACTCTTCCTCCTCATATACTCATATATCCCACATTCATTATAAAATATCACCAATTAATATATTATTAAAATAATATATTTAAATGAATTATTTTATCGTAAAAAGATAAAATATTAATTTTCAACAATTGTCACATTAAAATTTTCTCCATCTATATCCACATAAAATTAATATTTTTCTCATCATATAAATCAATAATTAATTATTCACAAATAATATTACAGAATCACAAGATCTTGTGAACCGGTAGTTCCTCAGAAAGAGGGGCTTTCCAATAAGGATCTCTCCTTCTTCACGGCATGAATTAGGTGACCAAACCTCTCCTTAGATGTAAATTTTTAGACATTGCCAATAATGTTATCCAATAATATTATTCAGATAATATGAATTATTGCTTCGATAATGGAAAATCTTGTGTAATGATAATTTATTGAAACAACGATAATATAAAATATCAATGCAAAGAATTATTGAATCAATAAAATAAAATCTTCGAATAATAATTCTTCGTAACAATTATTGAGTAGTGCCTTCTTACGTAAGAATCAATAATTGGTGCAATACCGCGAGTGTCTTCTTGTTCAACAACGCCAGATATTAGTGTGTTTTAACCACCGGGTATTCCAACAATATTATTGTAATAACTACGCTAGTTATTTATAAATAACTTATATTTGTCGCTTTTCTTCATTCAATCGCTTTCCGTTATGGGGCCCACAAAAGATCATGTAGTCGTATGAATATTCCCACAAACGATCTAATATTCTACGACCAAACGAATATTCCCCGGCAATAATAAAATATTTTATAACCATTTGCTTATTCGACATATTTGCGTATTTTACCCATAACTATCCACATTAATCAAATCAACCCTTACTATTTCAAAATAATAAATAGAGGAAAATAAATTTCATTTATTAATAATTTGGGGTCTTACAACCTCCCTCCTTATGAAATTTCGTCCTCGAAATTGACGTCGCACGATACTGGTGTTTGAAAAGATGAGAATACCTCGCTTTCATTTCCGTTTCCAACTCCCGGTCATTTCCTCAATAGCATGGTTTCTCCACAAAACTTTAACTTGTGGTATAACCTCGATTACATAGGACATGTTCTTTCCTCCCAAGATCTTGACAGTACCTCCTCGTGACGTTAAGTCTTCTACTATCTCGTCCGGGTTCTAACTTCAATGACGTGGTTCGGTCAGTCCACATATTTACATAACATCGATCGTGAAAAACGTTATGAACACGCGTAATACTTGGCGGTAAAAGCGAGTCTATAGGCCACGTTCTATTCGATCGAGAATTTCAAATGGATTAATAAATGGAAGGTTTGAGCTTTCCTCACCTCACCGATTCTCGCTTTTGAAATAAAAACTTCTTGCATCTCCTTCTTCAAATTCATCGACTCGGTGTGTAGCTTGAAATTTTAACTTTATCGATTAAAGTTGATTATACTCAGTATATCATCACGTGGGTACCTAGAGTTTTCATCTCCATCTCTATTATTTGTAAATTATCTGAAATGAGTCTTTGACAATATCGTATTTTCGTGCTTGTATCGATCTTCTACTCAACACGTCGCCTACCACGCGTTAAACTTTTCCAGATGGCATGGTCGAACATGTCTTTGAAATGAGTCTCCTCTTGAGTTCTTGAAGCTCTTCCCACATTCCTTGATCCATTCGAATTTTGTATCTCTACGAGTCAATTGCGTTAATGGAATAGCGATTCGAGAATATCCTTCAACGAATCTCCGATAATAACCAACTAAGCCTGAAAAGCTACGTATTTTAGATTCTGACCGCTTAGGTTGTTCTCAACTGTGACTCATATCCCAACCTTGGATAAGACACGTTACAATGACACCTATCGATTTACTATCGCACAAATATGGTGTCCCCTACGAAGAAGTCTAGCTTGGTGCATTCCACAAAGGAAGTCACCGGATAAAGGCTCGGTACCAAATTCTATAGTTGAATTTTTAACTCTCGAAGTTCAATAGGAGCCATTCGATGTGAGATTTTAGAAATGAGTTTTGTACTGGGTTTAAAGTCGATACAAAATTTAATATCGATCTTTGGGAGTAAACCAAGAAATTCTTGAGAAATACATCGGGAAAATCAATAACAACAGAATATTATTCAAATCGGACGTGTCTTTATTCAAATCGGCGTGTCTCTTTATTCAAATCCATAACATGGACTAAGAAAACTTGACATTCGTAATAAACGAATGACTTCATGGCTTGACATGAAAATGTTTGACTACTGATGGTTTGATTGGCTTGAATTCTAATAACGGAGTTGCTTAGGAATATGAAAACTAACAACCTTACGAAAAGTAATCAATTTCAGCATGATGAGTAGTTAACCTTAAAATCACATCAAAAGCAAATATCTCTATAGAAATAAGGTTAACGGTAATGTGATAGTGCCAACTGAATCAAGCAAGATTTCTAAACAACGGATGTAATGAAAGTTTCTCTAACGGAGTCTCCATAAATAGGTCAAAGTCTAATTTCTCCGTAGTCAAGTTCAAACGTTAAAGCAAAGCAAAAAGATAAAAGAATGGGTAGAACCAGGTGTATCTAGTAAGGTATAAACTTAGCAAGAATTTATAATTAACTAACCCGTACTAACTTCGTTCGTTTCTCGCATTTTGACCGGTCACGACAAACGCTCTTCCGAGAACCGTTGACTTTGACTTTTTGGGACATCCTTTTGAGTCACCATTCCCATTGGGATGGGTTTCGATCTGCCGTCAATCTCGGCGATATGTCCTTCTTTTCCATAATTATAGCATACCTTAAACTGTTGTGGGCAGGTTTGGTGATATATCCCTCTTTCCGTGATTTGTAACATCTGACGATGGGTGGTCTTTCTCCTCCTCTTGGAACCGATTCTTCTTGTGCGCCGACGTCTTCACATGGTCGTTGTTGAATCTCCTCTTTTAAAATCTCCTCCGACTCGCTTCTTCTATTTTCATGGCCACGATTACCACTTCTAGAGTTCTTCACCGCCTTTGTCCGTATTCTTCTTTCTCCGTTGGTTATCGTTATTACGAAGACTACTATCTTCTTGTATGATCCTGGTTATGGTCCTCGATTGAACGTACTTGTTATCTCGCCTAACAACTGAGCCACCTGCTGACAACATCCTGAATAGAGAGAAAATTATGAGAAATGAGATCTTCGGCGTATGTCGGGTTTCAAACCTCTCGAAACATCCGCGTCATCGTTCCTCATTCTCCACCAAATGAGGTGCAAACTGGATAACTCATGAACTTAGCCTCGTCTTTGGGACACCGTCGTGTTATTACTCGCTCGATCTAATAAACTCCACTTCCTTCATATATAGCGAAATACTTCTTTCGAAGTACTTATCATTGAACTGTTTCAAAATGTCTCCCATGACATCTTTGAATGCAATTGGATGGAGTGCGCTTCACGATTCCCACCACCATGTCTGCCTCGTTCTGAACATAAAAGTAGCGAATGGCACTTTCATTCTCCATGCATCCCAAGACATCAAATATCTTGGTAATTTGTTTGACCCACGTCTCCGCTTAATCGGATTCGGCTTTCCCCGAATGCGGAGGTCCCAACTCTTTGAATCTGCTTGGTTGTGACCACCGTGAATTGCTATCATTTCCTCCTCAGATTTTGAACACGAGTCTCCTCGTCTAATTTTGCATGAAATGCAAAAAGATTCTAAACATCCTCGTTCATCATCTCTTGGTGGTGTAGTTCATGGGAGAGGTGCCACTGCTGTTGCGTTTCTCCTCGTTGGTGAATCTGAGCATCTCCACGGTCTCATTTACTCCAATGTTAATATTCTCGATCGACATTCTCAAATCTCATGTCGTAAAAAACAAGGGTTAATTAAGGAAATCAATATATCACATAATATCCCTATATACTTAACCAACTAACAAATAAGCTTAGGTAGGACACACTTAGCGAAGGATTTACTCGTCTCTCCCTCCTAGTTCTATTCCCCGATCTCCTTGAAGATCATATCCCTAAGCTCGATACCAACCGTGGCGCCCCCAAAATAGGTCCATTCCATCCAACCCATTACGAGAGTTGCCAAATATATGAATGCGAAATAACTACAACTTTATTATTACAACATATAAGCGTGAGTTTAAATACGAGATATTGTCATCTAGACAATATTCACACGCAAAATAAATCCCCATCATAATTATTGATACATTATTTTACAAAATGGTGAGGACTACTAAACAACTCTCTCTAGAACCTTCATTCCATACCCACACCTAGTACTTCGCTACATTCTCGCCTCCCGAGAAGAAAAATGGAACAAAAAGGAAAAGGGTGAGCTCAACTAGCCCAGTAAAGAATATGATGACTAAGATAATATACAACAAATTATCGTTAGTCTTCAACAGGGAAAAATCTAATAGAATACAATAGACAACCGGTTTTAAATCAACAATCGCGGCGAAACAACAATTCATTAGAAGAGTTAAGTAGAGAATGCAAACTACTATCTTCTATATATGAATTTAAAAGTTCATCGTCGATATTTTATCCCTGTAACATCAATCAATATATATCTGTAATCAAATATTCATCTTTGCACTACATGCCAAAGATATTCATCGATTAGTCATGTTCGTCTAAACACTGCTCATCTTTTACACTACGGCCAAAGATATTAATCGATGAGTCGTGTTCATCTCAACACTGCTCATCTTCTGCACTACGGGCCAAAGATATTCATCAAGAAATCATTCATCTTTTTCACTGGGCCAAAGATATTGAGTAATATCATCATTTAGGGTTGAGGATGATGAAAAATATTTCAAAGAAAACGAATCCAAGTGAAACAAAAAACAAATATTAAATATTCGTATTTTAAACAATCCAAGTTCAAAAATACTTCATAAGTAATCGAGTGGAGTAAAATTCAAGAATGATCAAAACATGGATACAATCAAAGCTAGTATCCATAATAGATATTTTGGACAAAAGAAGAAATTTTATTTTTAATTGAATAGTCTTAGTATTCGTGAATAATCAGTATATCGTGAATAGTGTGGTATCGTGAATAGTAACTCCAACACCAAAAGATAAAATTTTACAAAAACATCATCATGCTTAAATGAATAGTACTAAATGAATAGTAACTTCGTGAATAGTAACTCATGAATAGTAACTTTCGTGAATAAGAACTCATGAATAGTAACCCGTCATGAAAAAATTCTAAATTTGATAAAAATTTACAACCAATATTTTGGCATAATGATATTGAAGAAATAATATCATTTTCGAATAAAATAACATCCCTTACCTCGAAAGACAATGATTTTAGTTGAAACACTCTGATATAAAGCTATGACTTGAACTTGCAATCGTATAGCAATACTCAAAGTATACTCAAAATACTCACAAGAATATCGCTCGATAATATAGAAGAAAAAAACTTGAGTTTACGGTGTGATTTTCAATTCTAACCTAAGCACCCTATTTATAGGAAAATCTTTAGAACACCAAAAGTAAAAAATTTAATATAATATTAATATATATTTTCCAAAACCTCATACGCACACTTGCCAACTGAATTCAGCTCCTACACATGTTAAATGAGGCCACCTAAACATTCCAAAAACGTTTTTCCTATTTTAAATATTTTAAACTTCCAAAAATCAATTATTTCAGAACTTCAATAATTCATAATAAATAGCCCTTTTATCAGAAAATTCGAATCTCGCGACTTTTTATAGGAAATTCAATTCTCTACAACTTTACAGAAGAAAGTGTTTCCAAATTCCAAACAAAAATTGACTAAAATCCACAAACGGACGATTTTACAGGCTATAATCAAATTTCAGTCAAGAAATGGATCCACCAACACACAAAATATGTGTTAAACATTTAATGCCACAAAAATACTCTTCCTCCTCATATACTCATATATCCCACATTCATTATAAAAATATCACCGTTAATATATTATTAAAATAATATATTTAAATGAATTATTTTATCAGAAAAAGATAAAATATTAATTTTCAACAATTGTCACATTAAAAATTTTCTCCATCTATATCCACATAAAATCAATATTTTCCTCATCATATAAATCAATAATTAATTATTCACAAATAATATTACGAATCACATCTTACAAAGACGGTAGTTCTCCTCAGAAAGAGGGGCTTTCCATAAGGATCTCTCCTTCTTCTTAGCGCATTAGGTGACCAAACCTCTCCTTAGACGAACTTTCTAGACATTGCCAATAATGTTATCCAATAATATTATTCGGATAATATGAATTATTGCTTCGATAATGGAAAATCTTGTGTAATGATAATTTATTGAAACAACGATAATATAAAATATCGATGTAGCGAATTATTGAATCAATAAAATAAAATCTTTGAATAGTAATTCTTTGTAATAATTATTGAGTAGTGCATTCTTACGTAAGAATCAATAGTTGGTGCAATCTGGTGTCTTCTTTGTTCAACAACGCAGTATTAGTGTGTTTTAACCACCGAAGAGTATTCCAACAAATAATACTTGAATAACTACTGCTGTTATTTATAAACAACTTATATTTGTCGTTTTCTTCATCCATTCGCTTTTTCGTTATGGGGCCCACAAAAGATATGCAAAATCACGAATATTCCCAAACATGCGAATATTCCACGACCAAACGAATATTCCCCGACAATAATGAATATTTTATAACCATTTGCTTATTCGACATATTTGCGTATTTTACCCATAACTATCCACATTAATCAAATCAACCCTTACTATTTCAAAATAATAAATAGAGGAAAATAAATTTCATTTATTAATAATTTGGGGTCTTACAGATGTAATGAAGGTTTATCCCAACGGAGTTTCAACAGATAAGTCAAAGTCTAATTTCTCTGGAGTCAAATTTAAACGTTCAGCGCAAGTAGGAGAAATAAAAGAATGGGTAGACCCGGTATCAAATAAGATATATACTTCGCTAGAGTTTATGATAAGCTTACCCGTGATGACCTCGTTTGGGTTCCTTGCTTTCTAGGAGGTCATGACAAATGCTCTCCCTTGCACTACTGGCTTTGACTTTTCTGGGACGTCCTTTGGTGCCTCCATCCTAGCTGAACTTGTCTTCGGTGAATGGCAAAATCGGGCTAGGTGACCTTCTCTTCCATAATTATAACATGCTTTGGACGACATCACGCAGTTTGGACTGATGTGTCCTTCCCCTCCGTATTTGAAGCATATGATAGGTGGTCGTTCTTCTTCCTTAACCACGGGTGCTGGTGCTGACGTTTTTCCATCATTGTTGAATCTCCTCTTCTGGAAATGTCCATTCTTATTATTTTGGCCATGATTACCACCGAAGTGGTTACCATTTCTGGCATGTTGATTCCCTCCACGCTTATTGTCACCGCTTCGATGATCATTATCACTTTGGTATTATCATTTTGTCATTGCTCTCTTTTGGTTGGGTTGACTTCATTATCGCGCTCCAATAAGCGAGCCCTATTAACAACATCCCGAATACAAACACGATTTATGAGAGATAAGATATTGGCGTATCTCGGGTTTCAAACCTCTTAGAAACATTCGCGTCATTCTCTCCTCATTATCAACCAAATGGGATGCAAACCGGATAACTTTCGGCAAACTTGGTTTCGTCTTCGCGACACTGGTCATGTTGTTTTGCTCGACAATGAACTCTACCTCTTTCATATGACGAATACCTTCGGGAAAGTACTTGTCGTTGAATAATTCTTGGAACTTCTCCCAAGTCATCTTCTTCTGCGGAAAGTTGAGTCGTTTTACGATTCCCACGATGGTTTGCCTCTTCACGCAACATGAAGGTGGCAAAGGAACCTTTTGCTCCTCGGAGCATCCCAAGACATCAAATATCTTGCAGATCTACTTTATCCATGTCTCCGCCTTAAGTGGTTTTGGCTCTCCAAAAAACACCGGTGGTCCCAATTCCTTGAATTGCTTAGCGGTGACCGTCCGAGAGTTGCCAGTATTTCCACATGCATTTCGGACAGGAGTCTTTCTTGCCTGACGTTGTATAAATTGCAAAAAGCCTCTGAACATTCCATCGTTCATCATTTGGTCAGTGTTGTTGTTTACATGAGGATGGTTGCCTTCCTGATGCACATTGTCCTGATTATTGATCTGTGGAGACTCAACGGTCTCCTGTGCTCCATTGCTAATCTCAACATTCTCGGATGTCATTTTTAAATACTGCCACAAAACAAAAGTTAATTGACATGCAATATATTATCCCTAAACTCTGACAGACCAATTAAATACCAAATAAACTTAGGTAGGTCATACTAGCGAAAAAATTCCCCGTCTCTCCCTCCTAGTTCTTGTCTCACATCTTAGCCAGGATCATATCCTTAAGCTTTGATACCAACCGTGGCGCCCCCAAAATAGGTATACATCACCTATTCGGTAGTCAAAAATACATGACCACAAATATACAAATACAATCTTTAATATACAACAAGAAAGTTGTGAGTTTTAATACAAATATTGTCTTCTGACAATATCCACTCTCGAGAATAAGTCCTCATTACATTTATTGTCACACTATTTAACGAATAGTGAGGACTACTAATACTATCATCTCGGACCATCACTCGCGTTCCCAGACTAGTCCCTTTAATCGTTCTCATTTTCTCAAGAGAACGGTGAAAAGAAAGGGTGAGCTCAACTAACCCAATGAAGAAATATTATGACTAAGATAATGCGTAATAAATTATCATTAGTCTTCAACAATGTTAAACTGATAAAATACAATAGACATCAAGTTTAACTGCAGTGGAACATATAATCCATTAAAAGAGTAAAGTAGATAATAAAATCTACTATCTTTTATGATTTAAAAGGTTTTTCATAACTTTTATCACTGGGACTTAACTTAATAAATAAACCACATCATCCCTGCACTACGGTCAAAGATATTCATTAGTATCACAACCATAAATTATCCATACACTACGGGCCAAGGATATACGTGTATTCATCAATGGTCATAATTATGCCAACAACTGTCCATCAATGCACTACGGGTTAATGAGGACTTTTACCACATCATTTGTAACATTACGGTCATGATTACACCGAATAATCCCTGGTCATAATCATACCAAGTCCATCTATGCACTACAGGTCACAGATGACTTTTAAAAATATAAACATGAGGATGATGACAATGATATAAGAGTTCAAGAATTAATTTATTCAGGAACTAATAACATCTAAATTGTCAACATGATACTTCTTTGTAGAGTAAAATTTAAGAATGCTCAGAAGAATATTTCCATGAAAAGATATCTTTGGATGAAGCCTTGAAATATCAAGGATATTCCACTAATTTCATGGATTATAGAAGTCAAAACTTTAACCAACCGAGTATAATAAAGAATGGAATAACAAAAGAAATCACCATGCAAGCGGTATCATGATGCATGAAAGTTATTCCAATGAATAATAAATAACGGAACCCGTGTCGGCGTGTCACGCCGGACGGGATATTCCAATGAATAATAAAGAATGGAATAACAATGAAATCACCATGCATGCGGACTTGCAGATGATGAGTTATTCCAATGTAATAATAAATAACGGAACCCGGTCCGGTAGAAAAACGCATACATCTGAGGATATTCCAAATGAATAATAAAAGATTTAAACCGGTCCCATGTAAAAAAGCATGCATGTGAGGATATTCCAATGTAATAATAAAGAATGGAATAACAACAGAATTTCACTATGTATGCGGTACTTAGATGATAACAAGTTATTCCAAAGAGAATAATAAATAATGGAATAATGTAAGAATTTCACCAAGTATAGGTAGGATCAGCGATACAAAGTTATTCCAACAAAATAATAAAGAATGGAATAATGAAGTTTTCTTCATGAATATGAAAAAATAATGCCCCTACCTTATAAAGAAGAGTACTACTGACGGTAGGCGAGAGATATACTTGAAGAAACTTGCACTACGCTCAAAGCTTTCTTAAACGCTAAAGAAATACGCCAAGATTATAGAAGAAGAATTCTCTCTACGCTTCTCTCTCTAGTTTCAAAGAATTCGTAAGAAATAATGAAGGAATGAGCTTCTATTTATAGAAGAATGGATCAATAAGAACCAATCCATGAACGGTCCGCATTGATTTAGTTTTAAAAAGGGACTATCCAGTTTGGTTTACAATAAAATATAATATATTCTATTTATAATCTAATAAAAAAGCGAATAACTTTATAAAAGTATTCTGCATTTTATATAAAAAAGATTTTACTATCTGAACACTACGCAGTACTATGCAAAACAATATGCATAATAAAATATAATATATTCTAATTATTCTCTAATAAAATGATAACTTTATAAAAGTATTACATTTTATATAAAAAGATTTTACTATTAGCCTAAATAAACGAATAACTTTATAAAAGTATTATGTTTTATATAAAAAGCTTTTCATTTTATTACATTAATAATATAAATAAAACAAAACTTCATCATCATTATCATAATTCACACTATTAATCGACCGTGTCGCTCCCGGAAAGAGGAGCTTTCCAATAAGGATTTCTCCCTATCGACGCATGATTAGGTGACCAAACCTCTCCTCGCGTAACTTACTGAACATCGTTAATAATGCAAATAATAATATTAACAACTTTGTTATCTCAATTATTGATTTAATAATATATAAAATATTGACAATAATTGAATCAAATAACGTGAGATACTATCGTGATTCTTCAAGCAATAATTGAACAAAGCCGGTGACTTCTCACGTATGCATCAATAATCAATCTGGTGCTACTCTTATGCAACCACGCGTAGATTCTCATTTTTTTAACACCGGGTGTTTCAACAGTTAACGGTAAAACTTCCGCCGTTATTTTCATAAAATATATTTTTTTTGTCGTTTTCTCAATCCGACAATAATTCCGTTATGGGGTCCACCAATGATTGTGTCTTGGTAAATGCGTCAATATTCTGCTTAAAACGAATATTCACCGACCAATCAAATATTATAAACAACTTGCGTACTTTACAAAATTTCTAAATATTACCCACAACTATAACATTATATCAAATTCATTCCATAATATTTAAAAATGATAATTATAGAGAATTCCTCTTTATTCATAAAAGTTGGAGTCTTACAGAATATCCTCCCTACCATCTCATCCACCTCATGGTTGATAGGCTTTATGTCACACTTGCGTGAATTGATCGTCGTTCGAATGGATCGTTCTAACAATAGTTATGCATATAACTGACACATTAACCCATCATTTATATTAAAGCGATAATCTTGGTACAATCAAAAATTAATGTATAGAAGAAGAGTCTCATAAGTCGAATTAAGGAGATGTTTGTTTAGAGCTGAATGAAGCTGAATCTAAATGGATGAATCGATCAGTGCGTTTGTTTTGGTCTGAATAGTTGAATCGGTAAGATGGACGAGTTGAATGGTTAAGTCATATTTTTTTAGCTGAATGGCTAAATGAGCAGTTGAATGAAGTAAAAAAAATTAAAAAAAATAAAATTATTAACTATTATATTAAGTAATATTAAATAAATTTATAATAATTTTGAATTTTTTCAAAGGGGTAAAATAATAAAGTTTTGTCATTCAGATGTTTCAGACATGTCAATTATCAAACAGCTTTTTTCATTCAGATTCAGCTCATTCAGATTCAGATTCATTCAATTTTTATCAAACACCTGAGTTCTTAAAAAAACAAAAATAAAATACTCTCAAGTAATCTAAAAAAAGTATTATTAAATCAATTAGTGCAAAAACCCTTGGACTTACGCCTATTTATACTAGTACAAAAATATAATTATAGTAATAAAAACTATAAAAGTATTTCCCTAATTTTATTCTAATAGAAGCTTCTAGAATTGTAATCTAAAGAAATTATAACCCCCTACATTCATACTAAATTACCTAAAATAAAAGGAAATAAAATACAATATAGTATGATTAATATTTTAGAAGACAGAGTTTTTTCTAATTTTTGAATTGTACTTGTATTAAATTGATCTAAACTTGTGTCTCATGCTCATTATCCTCCTCCTTAGATCTCTGAGTTGGGGGTTGTTTGATTGCAGTTGAATGGCTGAATGGTTGACCGATTTAGTCATTCAGTGCATTTATTTTTGAAAAAAATCGTTTGAATGGCTGAACCGGTCAGTCTAAAAATGGTTTAGTCCAATTTTTTTGGTTGAATGAGTGGCTTAATGAACTTTTTTTTTATATAATAATAACTATTATATAAGTAATATTAAATAAATTTACTACAATTTTTTGAATTTTTTTAGAGGGGGAAATAATAAAAATATGTTATTCAAATGTTTCAGACATGTCAATTATCAAACAACTTTTTTCATTCAGATTTAGATTTATTCAGTTTTTATCAAACACCTCCTTAGTTTCAGCCTAAACATCTTGAATCAGTCCATCCATTGAAACCTTATTTTAAACCTCTTAATTATAATTGGTCCGACTGACATTTGAATCACCCCACACTCGTTTAGTCTTGTTTGAATCAACTCATGAAGAGCTCATAATTCCCCTTTCAACAACTGTACGTCCATGTACCGACTACCGATCGATCATACTCTTCATAACTCTTTTGTTCACTTCCTAATCGATCATGCAGAACTCTCCAAATCATTTTCAGCAGAGCCGGCCCTGGGCAAGGGCCACCAAAGCTACCGCCCAGGGCCCACAGTCAAAGGGGGCCAAATTTTTTTATAAGTTTACATATATATATATATGTGTGTGTGTGTATAAAAAAAATAAAATAATAAAAAGATTAGGGATATTATATATGCATTGAAAATTATATGTTAAAAAATATTAAATATAATAGAATAATTGATGATTTTGCATCTAAAAGTGTAACAAGAAAATATTTTAAATAATATTTTGTGGTTTAGATTTCATTGAGCAAAATTAAAGAAATATTCACTGTAGTTGATAAGTTTTACTGATTACACCATTGAACTTTTAATTTTTCAAATTACACCACTAAACTAATTATTATTTTGAAATCGGGTCATTCTGTTAAAAAAAATAAACGAACGTTAATTTTTTATTTACAAAACTAATTAATTACCCATTGTAGTTGACACATTTTACTGATTACACCATTGAACTTTTAATTTTTTAAATTACCCCATCAAACTAATTAAAAATAATTATTTTAAATATTTTAAAAAATAATTATTATTTTAAGTAAAAAATATTAGAAACTTTTTTTTTCATAAAATGAGTAGAATTTCATAAAATATAGATTCCAAAAAAATTAAAGTGATTTTAAATTAAATTAATGTCTACTTAATTTTTTAACAGAATGACCCATTCTTAATATTATAAATTTTTAAAAAAACTAAAATATAAATAAAAAAAATAGTAAAAGATAAATAAAAAATTGATTCAATTTTTTCCAAAAAGAAATTATTATTTTTATAAATAAATATTATTTTCAAGAAAAAATGGAAAATTCTTCATATTTTAAAAAAAAATGAGTAAAATTTAATAAAATATAGATTCAAAAAATAAACTTTATTTTCAAAAGATTTTTTTTTTAAATCAATAAGGTCTCATAAAATTTTATTTTTTTTAAATCTATATTTTATGAAACTTTACTCATTTTATGAAAAAAAATTAAAGTTTCTAATATTTTTTATTGAAAATAATAATTATTTTTAAAAATATTTAAAATAATTATTTTTTAATTAATTTAATGGGGTAATCTGAAAAATTAAAAGTTCAATGGTGTAATAAGTAAAACGTGCCAACTACAGTGGGTAATTCATTAGTTTTGTAGATAAAAAATTAACGTTCGTTTATTTTTTTTAACGATTTTAAAATAATAATTAGTTTAGTGGGGTAATTTGAAAAATTAAAAGGTCAATTGTGTAATCAGTAAAACTTGCCAACTACAGTAGGTATTTCATTAGTTTTACCGATTTCATTGATATTTTTTTTTGTAGATACATGTGATGATTATTTGCTTCGATAATATTTTAAAATATTTTTTCTTATCTTTTATAAATTCTTATAATTTTAATAAAATTAATTAGTTGATAATTTATTTATTTTTTTATTTAATTTATATAAAGGGGTATATTTAAAAAAATTTGTCCTGAACCTTAAAAAACTGAGGACCGGCTCTGACCGACGAGGATAGGATGAAGATAAGCAACCCTTTTTCCCATAATTAGTCTTGTAATAAAAATTCAGACGAGAGAACGACTTGAATCTTTATCCCTTTTTACCAAATCTTTATTAACACCTTCTTCTCCCTGTGAAGTAAAGTAAGACCATCACTTGACTTTAATCTCTTCATAAAATCTATGTCAGTATTTGTTGTAAAAAAATCACGTCAGTGAAAATAAACTGTCAAATTGGGGGTCAACTAATGTAAGTAGGGGAAATAAATTCTCTCTCAACCTTCATATTTAATGTGAAAAAATTTGTATTTAATTGGGTAAAACAGAAAGTAAGTAAAAATTGGTTGATTTTTTTAGCAAAAATCAACAGTACTTACCCTTTTTTGTTTCAACTTTGAAGATACTAAATGAAATTTATTTAATAAATTTTCTTTGGTGCTAGTTTTATTTTATACTAAAATTATGCTTACAAATATTCACCGATTGTTATAAAATTACAACATATATATTTATAGATATCTAAATTTATATTTAATTGTAATGATCTTTAGTATTATGGAACTCCCATGTTCATTAAGTTTTAAAATTCATGACTTTTGAGTTTTGTAACTTCCAAGTCCATATATCTATAAATAAGAGCATTTTAAAAGAGAATGTGATATATACAAAATATAATGAGAATGCTCTCTTTCTTCTAATAATCTTTACTCTTAATTTTAGTAATCTCTTTGTTTTTAATTTTAGTAATCTTTTATAACACGTTATCAGCACGAAGCTCTACCCACTATAAGTATTGTTTCATTACAATTAAATTTGATCATATATATGTAGTATTATTTATATACGTACGTACAAGATGGATGAAACATGATCAAGATGGAAAACGGATTAATATATAAATCTTCTATTGAAATAATAACCAACATGTATGTTTTTTTGTGATATGGCATGGTAGCGTATTTGATATATTTCTATTGATTTTTTGATATATTTCTTTTTGGCATGGTAGCATATTTGATATATTTCTAATGATCTTTTGATATATTTCTTTTTGGCATGGTAGCATATTTGATATATTTCTAATGATCTGTTTGATATATTTTTGTATGAAATTACAATGATAAATATGCTTAGTAATGTTGGTTTGTTATTTAGTTTTAGGGGGTATTTATTTAGAGCTGAATGAGACTAAATCTAAATGGTTTGAATCGGGCTATTCGTTTGTTTTTGATCCGAATAATTTGAATCGGTAAGATGGACGAGCTGAATGGTTAAGTCAGATTTTTTTAACTGAATGGCTGAATGATTAGCTGAGTGAAGTAAAAAAAAAATTAAAAAAATTAAAAAAATATTAACTATTATATTAAGTAATATTAAATAAATTTACAACAATTTTAAATTTTTTTCAAAGGGGTAAAATAATAAAGTTTTGTCATTTAGATGTTTCAGACATGTCAATTATCAAATATCTTTTTTTCATTCAGATTCAGATTCAACTCATTTAGATTCAGATTCAGATTCATTCAATTTTTATCAAACACCCCCTAAGGGGGTGTTTGTTTAGAACTGAATGAAATTTGAATCTAAATAAACTCAATCGGTCGAAACTTGCGTTGTTTTGTCTGCGAATGGTTAAATCGGTAAGATGGACGAGCTGAATGGCTAAGTCAAATTTTTTTTAGCTGAATGGCTGAATGACTAACTGAATGAAGTAAAAAAAAATAAAAATTAAAAAAATATTAACTATTATATTAAGTAATATTAAATAATTTGACAATAATTTTGAATTTTTTTAAGAGGGGTAAAATAATAAAGTTTTGTCATTTAGATGTTTCAGACATGTCAATTATCAAATAACTTTTTTTATTCAGATTCAACTCATTTAGATTCAGATTCAGATTCTAATTCATTCAGTTTTTATCAAACACCCCCTAAGGGGGTGTTTGTTTAGAGCTGAATGAGGCTGAATCTAAATGGTTGAATCGGTCAGTGCGTTTGTTTTGGTCTGAATGATTGAATCGGTAAGATGGACGAGCTGAATGTCTAAGTCAGATTTTTTTAGCTGAATGGCTGAATGACTAGCTGAATGAAGTAAAAAAAAATAAAAAATTAAAAAATATTAACTATTATATTAAGTAATATTAAATAAATATTTAACACTTTTAATTTTTTTTTTTCAGAGGGGTAAAATAATAAAGTTTTGTCATTCAGATGTTTCAGACATGTCAATTATCAAACAGTTTTTTTCATTCAGATTCAGATTCAACTCATTTAGATTCAGATTCAGCTCATTCAGATTTAGATTCTGATTAATTCAGTTTTTATCAAACACCCCCTAAGTTTAGATTTTAGAATATGAAAAGAAATAACATACAAAACCTATGAATAGATTTTCACACATAAATACGATGCGTGTCCGTGATGCAGTTATTCGACATATTAAAGGATAAATACAAAAAATAGTATTACTTATGAATTCGAAAGAAATAATACCTCTTACCTTAGTAGAAGACTGGATAGTGCAATAGTAAAGTAGCAGAATACTCTTCTTCTTGCTCTCTATAGTGTCTCTTGTGAATCTCAGTGAATTGGTGAGAATGAAAGAATAATTAAGCTTCTATTTATAGAAGAATGGACTAAATAGTAACTGATTCATGAACGGTTCAAATTGATTTACTATTAGAACGGACAATTCATATTGATTACTATTAAAATAACAACTGACTGTCCAGATTGATTTACTTTTAAAATCACCACCGACAGTCCAGATTGATTTATTATTAAAACCACCATTAATGGTCCAGATTGATTTACTATTACAACCACCATCAATAGTTCATATTAAAACCATCATCAATGGTTCATATTGGTTATCTATTAAAACCACCATCGACGGTCCATAAAATTAGTAAATCTTCCCATAGAATACTAAGTCAAACTTACAACAAATGCCTCATAACAATCCCTATATTTATATCAAAAATTGAATAAATATTTACCACAAATTATTTATCTTTAATAAACACATTTTTAATCTATTAACAATTATCCATTATTAATATTATAACTCACAATATTTAACAACCAGATCATTCCCAAGAAATAGGGAGCTTTTCGATAAGGATTTCTCCCTATTGCCGCGCAATTAGGTGACCAAACCTCTTATCGACAGAACTTTCTAGACATCGTCAATATTGCAAATAATAATATAAATAACTTTGTCGTCTCAATTATTGATTTAATAATATAAAATATTAATATTGTGATAATAATTGAATCAAATAACGTGAGATACTATCACGACAATTCATCAGAGCAATAATTGAGTATAACTGAGTGACTTCTCACGTAAGCATCAATAATCAATACCGTGTGCTACTATGCAACCACGCGTATTATTTTACCACCGGATAGTTCAACAGTTTAACGGTAAAACTTTCGCTGTTATTTTTATAAGAAGATATTTTTGTCATTTTTTAACTACGACAATATTTCCGTTGTGGGGTCCACCAATGATTGTTCCATAGTACGAATATTCCCTGTTAAAACGAATATTCCCTTACCAATCGAATATTTTATAACAACTTGCTTACTTTGCAAAATTTATAAATTTTACCCACAACTATAACACAAATATCATATCCGCACCATAATATTCAAAAATATATTTCGAGAGAAAATATTTTTTATTCATAAAAGTTGGGGTCTTACAACATATCTCACAAAAATTATTTTTCACACGACCTTGATAAGTGTGGTGACATTGATGTTCAACAAATTCGATCAAAAGATAATCTAGCAGATTTGTTCAGCAAAACATTACCAACTACAATGTTTGAAGAATTCAGTCGCAATATTGGAATGCGACAGCTGAAGGACTGAAGGATACATTCATTAGGGGGAACTAATATGCGCTACACTCTTTTTTTCTTAAGCAATGTTTTTTCTCATTGGGGCAGCTTTCTATGCGTATAGCTATACAATAGACATCCAAGGGGGAGTGTTACAAAATTATAACATATATATTTATGAATGTCTAGATTTATATTTAATTGTAATGATCTTTGGTATTATGGAATTACCATGTTCATTAAGTTTTAAAACTCGTGACTTTTGAGTTTTGTAACTTTCAAATCCATATATCTATAAATAGGAGCATTGTAAAAGAGAATATGATATATACAAAATATAATGAGAATACTCTCTTTCTTCTAATCATCTTTGCTCTTAATTTTAATAATTTATTTATTCTTAATTTTAGTAATCTTTTATAACACAGATAAGCTTTTTTATAATAAGTCTATATCAAATAGTAATAATTCTGGCTCGTTTTGTACTAATTTAAATCTGACACCCAATTATTTTCAAATAACTTTGTTTGCTCATTGGTGCTTTAAAGAAAAGAAAGAAAAATTAGTTACACACATGCGTGCACGTAAGCTAGCAAGCAAGCATTATGAACTAGTTATTCGCCTTTTTATACAGATTTTAATTTTTAAATGTTGTTATTCATCGTGAAGTCTGTATTATTATCTTAGTTTTAATTTTTAAATACTCGTAAAGGTACGGTAATAAAAAAGAAGAAGATTGATTTAACCCAAACTCAAATTAAATCAAATACCTAAGAATTCAATAACTAAAACATTCATATGTTTTAACTTAACACGAATTTGAAGCTCGAGTTTTAAATTATGTAACATGCAAAAATGAGTATTACTTGATATTATATATGAAGACCAAGTTATAGGACTCATAATCCAAGCCATAATAATAAATAAATAAATAATTAGTAATTTTTTTGTGGAGTTTTTAAGAATTTGATATGAACCTGGGATGTAATAATAACAATTTGAGGAGAGAAGGGAAGGGAAGGGGAAGTCCATGCATGGAGATCTGAATTAGGAACTTGCTTTTTTCTTAAAAAGGCAAAGGCAACCAAAAGGGGAGGCAGGGCAAGTAATAAGGCCAAAGCACTCCTAGAATTTAGAAATGACGCAGCACATCCTACACATGTGGTAGGTTCGCTACTCAATTTTTGTTAGTGATGAGAATTATTATACGTCTAACCTCATCTTGTCTGTCTGGTACGTCCAACCTTTTATTTCACTTTCCCCTTTTTACCATTGAGAATGAAATCACACTACATTATTTGACACTTGTATTTCGGTCAACACAAATATTATGTCGCTAAATGTGTATTAGAGAATAAGTGTAATAGAGAGAATCTTAATCTGTGTTCGTTAACCTAGGAATAACTTACTCCTACATACAGTAGGTAGGTTTCTTTTTCTATCATAAATTTATGACGTGTAGGGATAATCTTATCTCGACTCTACATAATTGAGGCAGCATTATTTAGCAATGAGAATCGATCTTTAATAGTTCCTTCTTGTTGCACCATATTGCGATTACAGTTAGAAAAACAAAAGTTGATGTGATTAGAAGAAAAACAAAACAAATTTAAAAGGCATGGAACAATGGTCTAGCTGGTACTATATATCCCATATTGTCAACTTTTACTTTCATGAAAAAGATATGCCACAGTGTGCGCAAATCTCCAGACCTCTGTTAAAGGTGGTGGATGCCTCCTCAATCCTCAAGAGTACTGGAGGTGTGCCAAAGTCTTTTTGATTTTTGGGTTTAGCATACGCACACCCAAACATGTATTATGGAACTGTAGCGAATCAAAAAAAATAAAAAATAGATGCCAATCTCAATTATATAAAGGGATAAAACAGTGTTAAATTAAAACAAATAAGTCAATCTCAATTATATTTTTTGCAAACAAACATAACTCCACACTAGTATTTAGCAGCACGACAAGGGTATAATAACGTCATTTGTGAGAGAAAGCAAAGCATATCCCTCTTCATCTCATTATAAAAAAAAAAAAAAAACAAAAAAAGAAAGATCCGCCCGCGCATTTACTAGTGCTTATTGTCTGTCTTCCAACCCTGAATATCTGTCCTATTCTCTTTCCATACTAAGAGTAGCCAATCTGTGGCTGGGCCTTGTCATAAGTTTGTCCGGGAGTAAATGCACAAACTTTTCTTTAAATCAATACTACATCGTTTGGTACAGTTATATTCTCTCCTCTCCATAAGAAAGTTGATCAAAATCACTCCACTTCACTAGTAACAGCTTCTTCCTGGTAACAACTCTCTTTTTACCGTCCACGATCATACTTTTGAGTCTATCCAACATCAAAAGTCAGCACAGGAGTACGTGGCAAAGGCAAGTCCCCAAGTTTTCCTCCTAACCCCTCCCTCCACCAGATTTACTCAAGGTCTATATATATATATATATATATCTCACACTATGAGATAGAGTGAAGTGGATATGGATGCAAAGGGAAAGGGTGAGTGGGGAGAGCATTAGGTCTGATGCATACAACATGTTCCTCACCTGAAAAAGGAAACAACCAAAAGATGCCAATCATGATACAGATGCAAGTAGGCATTGAGAAGACAGTGGTTTACTAAAGAGATGTTGAGAATCAAATCATAGTGGTCCACATGATTGCCCTTTGCACTGGGATGCAATATATTTATTTATATGAAAATAGTACTAAATAGATATAGAATGTCGATGATGAGCAACTAGACCAACTCTTTTTTTTCTTGTGGTCCTCCCAAGCATATCCCTCCCAGGTCCAATGTTTTTGTTTGGTAATGCTATTTGCATATGTATTACTTGCCCACCTACAAGATTCAATTCACAATTACATTATTTGTTATTCACAAGGCCATATTGGTTCAACGTATTTGACAGTTCAATATTTGTTATTCACAAGGCCATATTGGTTCAATGTATTTGACAGTTCAATGTATTCAGTATCATTCTTGAACAAATTGAAAATGACAAAGAATGAGGTTAACAAAAAAATAAAAAATAAACAGAATTCATAAGAAGAGATTACTTATTTATATTTTTGGATAGATATCTTTGGCCCCAATTTTGGAAATTGGAACCAACGTCCTGGGCAGATGGTGCTTCGGGTTCAAGTTAGTCAATTTCTAAAAAATCTAATTTCCTTTTTGGGCAATTTTTGTTTTTGAGTGCCTTTCTTCACAATTTCGTCCACATTCTCTACATCCTTTATAAGAAATGTCAATTCAAAGTTAATGAAATTTCTACTTGGCATTTCTTTTGCAATTCCTTTTGCTTCCAACCAAGCAAAAAGTAAAATGAAATTACTTTTCTTTCCTTCCTGATTTCCAGCTTGCAAACGCAGAAGAAGAAAATTTCGAAATAAAATAAAAGAAAACTACCTCATGGAAGACTGCATGATCTGATGCATTTTCTTTTTCTTCATGTCTGACTATTTTTTCCCTTTGATCTCCAATCTGTGAGAGCATAAAAAGATATACATGAGCACATTTTAGAGCTCCACTGGCTGTAGAGACAGGGTGCAATCAGGGTTGCTCCTTAAACTGGACGCGAGCATTCAGACCTTCACCTTCTCCTTAAATTTTGAAAGCAAAATAATTTTCATTTCACCTCCACTGATGCTCCTTCTTGTAACTTCACTTCTTACCAAACAAAACTGTGTGCTTGCCATTTTAACAACTTGTTTCGAACACCAAATAAGTTAACAAGCAAATGATACTATACTTCTGGACATGCATCTGGTTAAAAATTACAAACATATACCTATGGGCTTCTTAAAACTTGTTCTCTGTTTCAACATTCCAGTGAACAGCATTTCCCGACCAAACAACCGCCAGCAACATTCACAAGGTTTCGAAACAATATGGCTGGCAAAGGCAGTCAATGGCATGCATCAGTTTTCTCCGGGGTCCCAAGGAGTTTGCTCCCATGTCCTTTAGTTTCTTCATGGTCAAGTCCACCAACTGAAATTTGTTGACACATTTACCGTTAAAGTAATTGACATACTGGTCAAGTCCCAGCGATGCCAGCCAGCGGCTCAACCCACCAGCTCTCTGAAGCTTCCTCTCAAGATTTGATGCCCTTAAACTCTGATTAAGCAACACATTCCCATGAACGAATGTTCTGGATGTTTTGCTCAAATTTGAGGCACTACAAACACCTAGTGTCATATGACACCTAGTAGTATCAACTACCAGGATTTTCTAGTCTCATCATATGGTGTGGGACGTCTGGCCATGATAGGTTTGGAATTGTTGAAAGGGTCGAGAAGAAAAACACCTTTTAGCATCTGGAGCTCGCTATCCTTTAGGTTGGGATAGTGAAACTTTACGTGCTGACATCAATAGAGTGAAAAGCCAATTACTTGCTCTATTATGAAACTTGAAAGTGACACTTCAATAAGTATTGTTTAACTTGATATCCAATCTTTACGGCCCAAGTATCCACATCTATGTGCCACATATTTGAATCACCAACCATGTGTAAGGAAATTGTTGGGAATGTAATTAATTCTCTTCAATAAAGACAGTGCAGCTTTGCCCACGGGAGACCAGAAATTTGAATCAAGTTTTCCACTCAGAACCAACTCTCCAAATGGAATAAGATCAGCAGAAAACCGGTTTCGCCACCGGATTTTAGGATATGGTTTGTTGCAAAAAATGACAGCTAAATCTAGGGCTTAGGTGCTAAAATCAGCTAAATATAAGCCTAAACCAGCCGTCTTAAAACTTGTTTAACTTGCCAACAATGCATTTCCAGAATAATTGGTTAGAACTGTAATTCAACATCAGTAATTCAAAATGATTACCAGAAACATATCACCACTCTCACAGTATTAACAAAATCAAGTTAATATGTGATCCTAACCCCCAAATCACATCATAAAACTAGTCAACTTTAATAAGCCGAACACACAAAATAGTGAAATTACATGTATTATCCAAATGAATATGTAAATCAATCAATTTCCTGGAAAATAAAAAATAAAAAAATAAAAATCACAAAGGTTGAAAGGTATAATATCAATTTTACCACTCAAATGCCCTGACTCTCCTAACTATTGATTTGAAGAAGCCTAAAAAATTTCATGAATTATGATATCAGGAAAACCCAAGCCGTAAGTTTTCAATTTCAAAGGAGTCGTAAACACAATTCAATGGCCTCCAGTATTTCAAAATTATAGTATTGAACCTACGGGGTAAAACAATTATACGAATTAAACCATGAAAGTAAATTTAGTAAGGAATTTTACAAACAAAAAGTTGCACCGAAATCATATGCGAGAATGCAACAACCGCCGAGTCCCGAAAGAACACGACCCAAACAGACTATCATTATATCTCCATCATGTTAAAAGGAATTAACAAAATAAAATTATTAAGATGGTCTGATAGATGAATTAGAGTCCAAAAAATTGTTAAAAAATCAACGAGAAATTGACTCGGATATCAATTTTCTGATTATCAAACTAATCTGACATGTATTGTCCTCGAAAAACATGTTGCATCCGAACAAACCAATCTGTATCCATAAGTTCACAAACAAAATTAAAAAAAGTATTATCGCGACAGCCTTAATGTCCCTTAAAAATTGTGATAAATTTAATACACAAACTGTATATATAGCCAGTATTAAAATCATGATACGGATAAGAATAATAATATCTAACATAAATACTTAAAGATACTGTGTTATTTCACATCATCGTTGATAAAAAATATTTTTTTATGAAATAAAAATATATTTTTGTAGAAGGAAAAGACTATTATTCTTCAAGATATAAATAAAAAGACGATGATCATAATAAATTATATGTGTGTTAGTATAAATATAAAGTTTTACGATTTTAAAAATCTTTCTTTATATATTTAATTACTAATTTTAAAATGATCACTTTAATCATAAAATCTAAACAAATATATATTTCTCTTAGAACATAGGAAGTACTATACCATAGAACTCCATTATGCACCAAAAAAATTGCATTTCAATTAAGGAATTTTATTTAATTGGGTAAAGTTCAGATGACAACCTAGGGTTTTGGCGCTTTCCCACTTAACCACCTGTAGTCAGTAAAGTTACATTTAAACTCTCGACTTTTTGAGTTGAAGTGAATAAATGTTTTCCGTCTTAACTCCGTTACTTGAGTTGGCTAAAGACTTAATTACCCTCTATATATATATTGATCATCAGGCAAATGAGCAGTCTTCTTGTTCATCAGATCAGGTCTAGGTTCCATGTTCACAGGCAAGGGAGCAGAGAATACAAAGCTTCCATCTTCCTTCTCAATCTGATCATGCATACTCATTTCATTATATATATTCTCTCAACACCGGAGCAAAAACACCCTCATCGGAACCCTAATTTTTCACCGGAGCCCCCTTTTCCTCCTTCTCCAGCCCTTTTTCCATCTGGCCCACCCGTCTCCCCCTCTTCGGCCCACCAGATCTCCTTCCCTCTCTCTCCACTTCTCATGCTTGATGACTGTTCGGCTTTTCCGGCAGCTGAAATGGGAACCTTCCCGAAACTTTACTGGGTTACTTTAGCATCCCTTTGGTCATATAGAATCTCACCATCAATCATCGGCAGCTGAAATGTGAACCTTCCTGAAATTTCGTTTCCCAATCTATGCACAGCCGAGTCCAAGGGGCTTTAGATCATGGGGTCCTCTGTCAAGAATAGTAGGGGGTATGATCTGAGTGGTTTTGGGTTTGGAGTTCTGATCTTAAGTGGGGATGATAGGTTTTGGGGTTCGGATCTTGGTGATTTTCTGGGTTTGAGATGTTAGGAGTGAGGGATCCGTTTCGGATCTGGTTTATTCTTAACCAGTTCCTGAACTGTGTGTGCCGGTGTTTGTTTCTGGTCGCCTTTCGATCTGAATTTATGTTCTTATTGTTTATCAATTAATGTTCAAATTTGAATGTTCATTGATGGATTTGTTGTGGTCCAATACGATTAATGGCTGCGAAATCTTTTTAGTGCTTCATGTTAATTTCTATTGTTAGATTTTGTTGCTAATTTCTAATCTCATTCATGTGCTTCCTCATCTCTAACCTCCAACACCCTCCCATCGCTGCTTGGCACACTCATTTTTGGATTTGATCGGTGATGGCTTTGGGTTCTCTACTCCGGTTTGGTGGGTTGTTTGCTACAGTACTGTGATGAATCGGCAACTCGTGAGAGTCTTCGAATCAATTTCTTCATTATGTTAGCGATTTTACAAACAAATAAAGAGAATTTTGGATTTCAGAGAAAATGATGAAATGGGCGAAGACGCATAAACTTACAGTAAACGAAACCCATCAATTCTAATTAACAATTAAAAAAAGCCCCAAAATGAGAAGAAACAGACACCCAAATCCCACAACAAAACAAACCCAGATCCTTTATAATTCCCTTTTCAATCAAGAATCCAAAAAGTTCAAAGATCCTTTATTTTCTTTACTTTTCGGATCACCACCCTGCAAACAAACCAAAATCAGATCGTGAAACAAGCCCATGGCTTTATGAGAGAGCTCGAGAATCAGAGTGGGTATTGTTAGAATGAGTGGATTTGAGAGTGTTGGTGGGTTTGAAGGTTGAAGGGAGAATAAGAGGAGAAGAGGGGAAGAAGAAGGGGGTATTTTCAGACATTTACTAGGTTTTTTTAACTCTTACAGCCCCTTCTCACGCGCTTTTGGCGTTTGACATACACGCACGGTTAAGTTGGATGGAAAAGGTGACGTTTTCACTTCAACTCAAAAAGTCGGGAGTTTAAATGTAGTTTTACTGACTACAGGTGGTTAAGTGGGAAAGCGCCCAAACCCCAGGTGGCTATCTGAACTTTACTCTATTTAATTATATGGTCACCAATTTAAGATAGATTTAGTCCTTGCTTGTTTCAACTTTTCTCAAACAGAATATATCTTCTACTTTTTCAAAAATTGTTGGATTATTGTTTGTTTTAGCTTCTAGACTCAAAAGTTGGGCATAAATCTCTTACACTCTGTTTCTGAGTTTTGGACGGAAAAGAAAAGAATACAAAACTTAAATTAGAACAGAAAAGAAAAGAATATAAAACTTGAAGTTTTCCTTTGTGTTGTTTCAGAGTTTTTAATAGAAAAGAATAGAAAATTTAAAAATTTTCTTTTCTTGCATTTTTGAGTTCCAATGAAAAGAAAAGAAAAATATACTTTTACAAATTTACCCTTCTATTACTTATAACTATTGAACCATGAATAAAAATATGCAATGGAACAAGCTCGAAAATTTTATCAAATAGCTTCAGAGCGTAATTTCACTAGAGGTAGAGAATCAGAAAAGGTTATTGCTGCTTGCTTGTACCTTACGTGTAGGGTGAATAAAATTCCGTATTTACTTGTTGATTTTGCTATTGAGTTGAGGATTAATGTATATGAATTGGGGGCTATTTATTTACAACTTTGTAAGGTTTTGAGCTTGGAAATGTGCATTCGTTTGTTCAGAAATTGGTTGATCCTAGTCTTTTTATTCATCGATATACGAGTGCTTTGTTGAAAGAGAGGAATATGAAGGTTTCGATGGCTGCATTGCGAATTATTGCTAGTATGAAGTGAGATTGGATGCAGACTGGAAGAAAACCTAGTGGGTTATGTGGTGCAGATGTGTATATAGCTGCAATTGCACATGGATTTATGTGTCGAAAGTCGGATATTGTGAAAGTTGTGCATGTTTGTGAAGCTACATTGATGAAAAGGTTGAGTTTGGGAATACAGAGTATGGGAGCTTAAGGATTGATGAGTTTAATAATAATGCTAAGGAGTTTGAGAAGGAAAGTATGTTAAAAGACCAAGATTTTATCAGCTTAGGTTTAGTATATAAAAACAAATTGGGGACATTGATTGTAATTTAAAATTTATTATATTAAAAGTTGAGGATAATATAGAAATTATAAAAATATCATTTATTCCAATTTCTTTTCCGTCCAAATCAGGTTTGAACGGAAAACTTTAGCAAGAAAAATGACCAAATTTTTTGTCCATTTCTTTTTTTTTCGTTTATTAAAAAACTAAGAAACATAGTAATTGGAAAAAAAAACTTAAATTTTCCATTCATTTCTTTTCTTTTCTGTTCATTTTAAAACTAGAAACAGAGTGTTAATGCGCAAAGGAGGTATAAACTATAAGTTATTAAAAAGATGTTTCTAAAATCAACTTCCGAACTTCTAATTCACCATATTGCATGAAAAATTCAATTTTCCAAAATACCATCTGTTTTCATTCAATAAATTAAAAAGTTGGTTTTGAAAAGTTGTTACAACTTATTATGACAAACATCTTATTAACTTATTGGCCATTATGATAATAGTTTTGGGAGAAGCAGAAGTATCCGCAACAAATAACATTGACGTGATTTGTTTAATTTTTAAAATAATAAATTTGTAATTAGCCCTATTTATTAGTTAGATTATAGTTATAATAATCATATTGTCTATTGTTAAATGAATTAATTTACAGTTACCATGAACAGTGAGATCCCAAAATTTGTAATTGAGAACTGATTTTTTTATTCAGGTTAGTTTGAAATTATTTATTTCAAATTTTTCTTTAGAATTTTCTATTTATAGTTATAGTATTTTTATAATATTTGGTATATATTTATCTAATTTAATTACATATAATGATCCTTATTCATTTATGAAACTTGAAAAACAAACTGGCATGTGTATCTTACTAATGTTAAAATTTTCGCACCTATTGATTGGATTAACTTGCAGCAGAAGAGAGCCTCCACCATTCAATTAACTCCTGCACATATACAACATAAAATAATAATAGATGAGAATCTGTATTGGGGAAACAAATGAACAAAACTTATGCAGGTTATGTCCAAAAGAGCTGCATGAATTATAATATCCTTAGCTAATCTAATGTGTCTTCACCGTATACTTTATAACTTCACATGAGAATGAAGGAAATTCTGTCATTTTTTTTTTGCATACTACTGTGAAATTTTGGAGGTAAAACAATGAAATTTTGACTACATGTACTAAATTGTAGCAAACAAAACACAATCAATATCAAGAAATTGACTAACGTAAAGCAATTCATTAATCTCAAAACTAAAACTTAATTCATTAAAAACGTGAGAGTTGAGCAAATATGAAATTAACCAAACATAGTCTAAAATAGATAAATGGTCCTACTCAATGACAATAGGAGTATCGGGATTTTCACCCTTTACCTTGGCCAATAATTCATCCGGGAAGTCCCCACTGAGAATTTGAACCAATTGAGGTTGGTAGGGATGCACCAAGTGATTTCGAAAAATTGCTAAAGCAAATTCATCAAAATTAAGTAAAGACAACAAAATGCATAATCTTTTAAGGAGACAAATTCTTTCATAGCCAATGTTCTAAAAGGCGCTAGGCGGGAAGCGGGCGGCCGAGGGGGGCCTAGCGCCTAGTGGGCCTAGGCGGAATTTTTTATTTTAACCCAATTTTAATATTTTATCTTACATTTATCCAAACAAAACAATAATATAAAGCAAAACAATCTATAATAAAGGTCTTTACTTAAAGTTCAAATACATATCCATATTGCTAATGTCAAAGTTCAAACACAAACATACAATTGTTCAAAGTTCAAACATATTTTTAACGTATTAATTTTATTCATAAACAAGATTGTTATTAAATAATAAAATTTAAAATTTCAAGAATTTAATTCAATATTAAAACTTAAGGAACTAAACATAAATTTAAGAATTATATTGAATTAAACTAAATATTACAAATGTATCATCATGTATATAATTTGAAGTTGGTATTTAAAAAATTATAATTATAATAAAATTATCCATTGTGACTTGATATTGTTCACTTCATGTTGTGATTTGATATGTTTCAACCTGTATTATGAATATGAAAATCATTAGAAAAATAAATATATCAAGATCTGGTTTGGGTAGTTATTAAAAAAAAAAACTTCTCCGCCTAGATCCTGCCTAGGCCCCGCCTAATTTCCTGGAGAGATTTTTTTCCACCTTGTGCCTAGGCGGGGCGCCAGGGAGGCCTAGTGCCTAGGCGGGACGCCAAGGGGGGCCTAGCGCCTAGGCGGGGATTTTTAGAACACTGTTCATAGCACATGTTTAATTGTGCTTTCAACATTGAAGTACATGTCTGATGATATATAAGGAAAAAATTCATACTTACAAATAATTTAAGAAATATGATTCATGAACTTTGAGCACCACAACAAAGCATAGTACTATTATTGGAAACAAAGGCAAACAAATGACATATATTTGTTTTTTACATAAATTTCTTACTTATAGTCATGACTATGATTAGTTATGTTGCATACCTGTCCATAAATATCTTCTCGGACTCAGTTTATCAAACACTTAAAATGCACTACCCAACCATGCCTAAACCAAAAAAACATCTCAATCAATTAAACTATTTAACAAAACAAAAGGTCAATAAAATCATTTCAATTGCATACTTGCATATATTACCCCCAAAAAATACATCCAAGTCAGCAGAAATTAATATTATCTACAGATTCAGAGTACTCCAATTTTGGAATACCAATACCTCTACTTTTGGCCAATGTGTACACCTACGCATATTTAAACCTCGACAAAGCTAGCAAATTTAAAGGGATGTATAAAACTGATAATAATCTAATCAAATGAAGCACCGAGTAAACTATCTCATATGTCGAATCATAAATCACAAGTGATGATTATGCGATGAGTAATGAGTTGATATATTCAACCCTCAACAGTGAACAATGACTATGAGTCATTTCCCAACTATGATGCAAGTTGAAACTCCTTGCAATAAGTTAAGTTTTGCACTGAAACCCAACTAATGTAAAAACCCATTGGATTCACTAGCAGTCTAACACTTCACAAAATATCAATGAACACTTGGGCAGACATGTAAATTTAATCTACTGTTCAACTAATAGTAGTTATACTAAAGTTAATGGCAAAACTAATGAAATACCTACTGTAGTTGACAGATTTTACTGATTACAAAATTGAACTTTTAATTTTTCAAATTACCCCACTAAACTAATTATTATTTTGAAATTGAGTCATTTCGTTAAAAAAAATAAACAGACATTAATTTTTTATCGACAAAACTAATGAATTACCCACTATAGTTGACACGTTTTACTGATTACACCATTGAACTTTTAATTTTTCAAATTACCCCATTAAACTAATTAAAAATGATTATTTTAAATATTTTTAAAAATAATTATTATTTTTAGTAAAAATATTAGAAACTTTAGTTTTTCCCATAAAATGAGTAAAGTTTCATAAAATATAGATTCAAAAAAATTAAAGTTTTATGAAACCATACCGATTTTAAAAAATTTAAAATTCTATTTTTTCTTTTAAAAATAAAGTTTATTTTTTGAATCTATATTTTATAAAATTTTACTCATTTTTTAAAATATGAAAAATTTTACAATTCTTTTACACGAAAATAATATTTATTTATAAAACTTATTAATTTTTTTAAAAAAAAAAATCAGTTTTTTATTTATCTTTTACTTTTTTATTTTAATTTCTACTTTTAGTTTTTGTTTTTCAAATTTCTAATATTAAGAATGGGTCATTCATTAAAAAATTAAGTAGACATTAATTTAATTTAAAATCACTTAAATTTTTTTGAATCTATATTTTATGAAACTTTACTCATTTTACGAAAAAAAAAAGTTTCTAATATTTTTACTTGAAAATAATAATTATTTTTAAAATATTTAAATTAATCAATTTTAATTAGTTTAATGGGGTAATTTGAAAAATTAAAAGTTCAATGGTGTAATTAGTAAAATGTGCCAACTACAGTAGGTAATTTATTAGTTTTATAGATAAAAAATTAACGTCCGTTTATTTTTTTAACGGAATGACTCAATTTCAAAATAATAATTAGTTTAGTGGGATAATTTGAAAAATTAAAAGTTCAATGGTGTAATCAGTAAAACCTGTCAACTACAATGAGTATTTCATTAGTTTTACCTAAAGTTAATTTGTTGTTCAACTAATAGTAACTATACTAAAGTTGCCTCTAACATAATTAAATTATGGCAAGAAGTATAAAAATTGGGTTAGAAGCAAATATATATTCCCAATTAAAATATTGCATCTAAATACCTATTGTCCGGGCACTGATGTTTCTCCTAATATCCCTTCTCCCTCAAAACAATTATCTATAACCTACATTTGTTAATGTTTGAAAAAAAACAGCAATTTCAATGACAAAAAAAAACAATGATAATAAATAAAAAAGTTTGTTGATACACATACCTCAAAATGCAGTCATTCTCAAGATCAACCTCCCGAACCGAACTGAATTAGAGAGAAATTTGCTCCACTTAAAAAAGGATAAATAATAGCCTCCATGTATGTCTAGTTCAGCTATACATACAGGTGAAGTGTGCAAAATATGAGAGAAGCATTCCAAAATATTTAAAAGTTCATAAATTTGGAGCGTCAATCTCCACATCAGTCACACAACGACATGCATCTATGTTAAGTGCTTTAAGCCATTGACTTGAATAAATAACTGATACAATCTTGATCAACAAGTTATTCACATGTGGGCAACATATTATCATATGCTTTATAACCATCAAGCTTGGAAATTAAAGTCAGTATTATGTGGGCCTTTATAACTTTACATAATCAGATTACATGCAAAGGAAAGAAACAAGTTTCACGCGGTAAAAGATCCTAACGTGGCAAGGATTTTGGGATTTTGGAATTTTAGGAAAAAGATTTTGTTTCCTAAAATATTAGGCAGATTCTATTAGCCTAATTTTTAGGGATTTGTTTTTCAGATACTTATCAATTCTATTATAATTAGGATTTCTTTTCAGTTTAGATTTACTTTCTAAATAAGGTTTCTATTGTTTTATAGAAATAGGAATTTCTTTTCCAAATTGATTTCTACTTCCTTGTAAAAATTAGGATTATGGTTTGTAATTCTTATTAGGATTAGAATAATTTGTTTTCAATTGTTATTAGGATTTGGATTATTTTGAGTAGTATAAATAGATGTCCAAGTTGATGTAATCAAACACATTATTCATTATTCAATATATTTGTGAGATTATTCTCTACTTTTGGTTCTTTGAAGAATTCCTAAATATTTTTCTTAGTTATTTCTTTGAGATTCAATTTGACTTGTCATACAACAATTCATAGTTGTGTGTGGCGTCTTCTACCGCATCAATCGTCGATTGTACCAAGATTACCGCTTCAATATAAGCGAGGAGTCAGGGTGTCGTTGGTATCCATTTAACGCAGATTTCCGAACGCGACCAATTGTACCAAGATTACCGTCTACATATAGACGAGGGGTTAAGGTGTTGCAAACAATTCACCCAACAACTGTGCTAGAAACTATCCGGACGATGACCATCTCACGCAAGCGTGCCGTGGAGTCTATCAATAACCTTACTTGAAAAGTTCTTAATTAGAGTTGAAACTTCACAGTGATGTTAAAGATTAAAATTTCAAAAGATACTATACACACATATATACAAATCATGACAGATAGTTATTAATGATAATTGTGAAATCCCTATTTCCTACCCACCCAGAAAAAATTATAGCAATTGTATCATAGAACAAAAAGGTGTGTTTATAGTTCAAATTGACAAACACTTATGTGGATCCAAATATTCCACATATAGCCAAATTATAAAAGTAATTGTGGCCCCCTTCCCCTTCCCCTTCCCGTTCCCGTTCACCCTTCACTATCATACCAAGCATTCAAATAGCAAAACTCATATAATTTCTTTGAAATTAAAAAAATGCAACAGTAACTCGTAATTATAACGTTTCTCAAATTTTCTGTCTGGAAAAAGGACGTACTCGGGGTACAATTTAATCAATTTCTCTCTGGAAGATTTTCAGGTTTTGATTATAGATGCATACAAATTAAACAGACAAATTGAAACAGATTAATAGAAGATGAATTACCTGAATCCGACATGATAAGGTTTGAAATTGATTCAGCAACGAATTAATTCCGGTTGCGAACCAAAGTGAAATCATGGGTAAATGGTTTTGTTCCACTGTTAGCATACTTTAAAAACTCACACCCCAAATCCATAACCACTTCAATCAATTGATGACGCTCCAGATGCTCGCTAATTTTAAGCCGCATCTCTTCTGGTAACAAAGATAACATACGTCCCAATTAGACATCGAAATCTTCGCTAACAGAAATTGAAGGGGTTGAATTTGAACAAAAAGGACCGAACAAATTTCTTGGAGACCCATATAGTTTGATGCTCGAATTGAGGTGAGTTGAAGGGTATCGTGAGAATTTGGTGGGCTGAATTGGAGTTTTGCGTATGTAATTGAAAACTACGGTTGGGTGCTGGAATTGGTGTTTTTGTATAGGGGAGGGAGGGGGCAGAGACGAAGAAGAGAGGAATCGCTGAAATCGAGGGAAGTTTCAATCGGAGGGCCGGAGAGCGGGAGGGGATTTAGGGGATATATTGAATTAAGATTTTTATTTTAAAAGTTTGGTTGTATTCAATCAACATATTTAAAGAGTTTATAAAAGTTTAGTGGTATTTAATTACAATTTTTTTAATGTCTTTAAAAATTATGTGGTATTGAATTAAAATTTTTATAAAGTCTATAAAAGTATTTTGGTATTCAAAAAGTCATAAGACTTTTCAGATTTCTATTAAATGGTAGAGTTTGAAGAAAAATTATAACTATCAACCCATATCTAAAGTGTGACCTCATCTCTAAATATTTATAAAGACTTTGTGACGCCCCCAAAATTAGGTATACATCACCCATCTTGGGTCGCCACTTATACTACGTGATGTAATTTAAATACAACTTATTAACATAATTATTGCATAAATACGACATAAATCGTGAGTTTAAATACAAATATCGCTCTACTTAGATATTATACAAACTCAAATAAAAAGTCCTCATTACAATTATTATCACACTATTTCACGAATAATGGAGGACTACTAATCTTATCTTCGCGACCATCACTGCTTCCCGACTCGTCCCAACTATATTCTCATTTCCTCGAGAGAAGCGAGTGAAAGAAAGGAAAGACAACTAGCGCAAGTAAGAAATATTATGACTAAGATAATGCAGAATAAATTATCAATAGTCTTCAACAATGTTAAACCCGATAAAATACAATGAGCAATGGGTTTAATCTAGCGGTGAATATCTAATCCATTAAAAGAGTCGAGTAGAAAATAAAAGTCTACTATCTTTTAGGTTTTAAAAGGTTTTTCATCATTTGTTATAAATGAGACTCAACTTTAATAAATATTCCACATCATCGAATCACCCCGCACTACTGGTAGGATATTCTTTAAGATCACGACCACCAATTATTCAATGCTACTACTGGTAAAGAATATTTGTGTATTCATTAATAATTAACGATCACGCCAACAATCGTCCATCAATGCACTATATGGCACTGAGGATTTTTACCACATCATTTGTAACATTACTACTACGATTACAATCGAATAGTCTCTCATTATAATCATACCAAGTCCATCTAAGACTACAGCCACGATTTGACTTTAAAAAATATAAACACGAGGATGATGACAATGATATAAGAATTGAATAAAACAAGTTCAAGAATTATTTTATCCAAGAATTATTAACGTCCAAATTATCAACACGATCTTTGTTTTGTAGAGTAAAATTCAAGAATGATCGGAAGAATATGAAAAGATATCTTTGGATGAAACGCAAATATCGAGGATATTCCACTAATTTCATGGAGTATAAGTCAAAGTTTTAACCAACCCAGGGTATAATAAAGAATGGAATAACAAAAGAAATCACCACGTAAATGCGATAGATCATGCATGACGGTTTATTCCAATGTAATAATAAATAACGAGTAACCGTCGGTGAAATTCACACCCGACGGGATGTTCCAACAGAATGATAAAGATGGAACCATCCTCCCAGTAAAACACATGACAGGATATTCCAACGAGAATGATAAAGACGGAACCAGTCCTGTAAAACACACGCATGAGGATGTTCCAATGAATAATAAAAGATTTAAACTGCGTCGGTGTAAAAACACACGAGCATGGATGTTCCAATGTAATAATAATAAAAGACGGAACCAGTCCTGTAAAACACATGAGCATGTGATGTTCCAATGGAATAATAGAAGAATGTCACCAAGTATAGGGTAAACCACTTATACGAGTTATTCCAATGCGAATAATAAGCAATGGAATAACAACAGCTTCTCTTCGTGAATAAGAAAGAATAACACCCCTTTACATTTGGTAGGAGATTGAATCGCAAAGCAGCCGTGTAAGAACAAAATACTCTTTCTTCTTTCTTCTTATTCTCTATACTTTCTTTCTCTCTATACTTGAATGAATTAAGTAAAAAATAATGAAGCCCTCAGCCTCTATTTATAGAAGATTTCTAAATTTGCTTTTCTTACTGCGTGAAAAAGCAAGTGGCTTGACGAATGGCCTGACGCTGTAATGTGAAACGACAAGTGGTTCGACGCTTTGTAATGTGAAAACGACAAGTGGTTCGACGTCTCGGTAAAGGTAATTACTATTAACGAAGGTAAATACTATCGACGAAGGTAAATACTATTCACAAGGATAATTACTATCGACGAAGAGACTCTTAGATGATGACATATATGCCCCCATAAAATAATCAAACTTACCACAAATTATTTTTTTTTCATCAACACATATTTAATCTTTCAACAATTATTAATTTAATACTATAACATATTATACGATGATAATCTTGTGACAATAATTGAATCAATAATATAAGAGATATGATCAGTTAATTATCGTAGCAATAATTGAGCATAAATGTGTGACTTCTCACGTAAAGATCAATAATCAATACTGCTGTCTACTCTTGTACGCCAGACATCATTCTTTCTTTACCACCGGGTAGTTCAACAGCTTTTAACTCAGAATACACTCCGTAGTTATTTTTATAAAATATTTTGTCGCTTTCTCAATCCGACAATAATAATTCATTGTGGGGTCCACCAATGATTGAGCCATTGTCAGATTTAATATTCCTAACAAAAGAATATTCCCTACCAAACGAATATTTTATAACAACTTGCATACTTTGCAAAATTTATAAATATTACCCATAACTATAACATTATATCAAATTTATTCCATAATATTCAAAAATAATATTTATAGAAAAATTCATCTTTATTTATAAAAGTCTGGGTCTTACAACCTCCCCTTCTTATGAAATTTCGCCCTCAAATTAGGGACGATACTGGTATGTCGAAGAGGTAAGGATACCTTGATTTCATTTCGATTCTAACTCCCAAGTCATTTCCTCAACATTGTGGTTCCTCCACAAAACTTTGACTTGAGGTATAACCTTGGGCGTAGAATATGTTCCTTCTTATCCAAAATTTGAGCAGAACCTCTTCATACGTCAAATCTTCCGCTATTTCGTCCTGGTTCTAACTCAATAATATGGTTCGGGTCTTTCACATATTTACGTAACATAGATATGTGAAAAACGTTATGAACACGAGACATATTTGGCGGAAAAAGCGAGTCTATAGGCCACAGCCCTACTCGATCGAGGATTAAAATGGACCGATGAATCGAGGATTAAGTTTTCCTCTCTTCCAAATCTTGTAACTCCTTTCCATGGAGCAACTCTTAACAACACATGATCTCCTATATTGAATTCCACGTCCTTTCGATGAAGATCAGCATAACTCTTTTGTCGATTTTGTGAGGTTTTTATACGTTGTCGGATCGTTTGAATCTTTTTCGTAGTCATACGTATTCAACTCCGGTCCCAACAACGTTGCTTCACCCACCTCATCCCAAAGATAATCGAGAACGACACTTTCTTCCATACAATGCTTGAATGGAGCCATGCCAATACTTGCGATAATCTGCTTGTTGTTGGAAAACTCCACCAATGGTAAGAACTTGTCCCAACTCCCTTGAAATCAAGGACACACGAGTCTTAATAGATCTTCAAGAGTTTGAATAGTCCTCTCCGATTGTCCGTCCGTCTCGAGGATGATATGTCGAGCTAAATCGTAAGTCTGTGCTCATAGCTTTTTACAAACTAACCCAAAATCGTGAAGTGAATCTTGGGTCTCGATCGAAACTATGGATACTGCAGGCGTATACCATGCGCTTCTTACAATCTCGTTTATGTACATACGAGCAAGACGTTCAAGTGTATAAGTTTCTCGATCGGTAGAAAAATGAGCGGACTTGGTCAATCTATCAACAATGACCCAAATCGCATCAATGCCTTGAGAAACCTTAGGAAGACCGAATTGAAATCCATGGTAATGTGCTCCCACTTCCATTCCGGAATTTCAAGTGGTTCAGAATGGACCTTTTGGTACTTGATGCTCCGCTTTAACTCGTTGACAAGTTAGACACCTTGAGATAAACAACGCTATCTCTCTCTTCATATTGCTCCACCAAAATGTATGATTTAAATATCATAATACATTTTGGTACTCCCAGATGGATTGCAAATGGTGTGTTGTGCGCCTCCATCATGATATTATACTTTAAATCGTGGTCGTTAGAACACAAAAAGTGGAGTTGACTCAAGTATTCCTTCTTCATCGATTCTTGCTTCCTAAGATAGCACCTTCAGCACTTTTTCCTCATACGCGCCGCCCCAGTGTCCGTAGCTTGAAAGCGCCTTTAACTTTATCGATTAAAGTCGGTTCTACTCAGATACTCGCTTATCATCACACGCGTCCCCTGAGTCTTTAACTCTATCTCCATCCTTTGCAAGTCACACAAAATGGGCCTTTCGTTGACAATATCGCACTCGCAGATTTGCATATGATTTTCTACTCAATCGCGCCGCCTACCACCACGTTCGCTTTCTAGGATGGTATTGGATGGTATGATCATAATCTTTCAACAGATTCAAGCCAACGTCGTTGTCGCATGTTGAGTTCCTTTTGAGTGAAGAAATATTTGAGGCTTTTATGATCCGTAAAGATCTCCACTTTCTCCCCATACAAGTAATGCCTCCAAATTTTAAGTCAGAAGATAACAAATGCCAACTCTAGATCATGAGTAGGATAATTCCTCTCATATTCTTTGAGTTGTCGCGAGGCATAAAGCTATAACTTTTCCATGTTGCATAAGAACACATCCCAACCCTTTGCTCAAGCATCATCAGATGACAAATCCTCCGAGCCGGATGGTATTGTCGTAACAGTCTTAAATAAGTCTCCTCTTGAGTTATTGAAAACTCTTCTCACATTCTTCGCTCCAACTCGAACTTTGTATCTTCCGAGTCACCGAGTCGATGGAGTAGCGATTCGAGAAAATCCTTCCACGAATCTCCGATAATAACCAAATTAAACCGAAAAGCTACGATTTCCGGTCATCGATTTAGGTTGTTCCCGACTTTGAATAGCTTCAATCTTTCATTGGGTCAATGATATTCCATGACTTGATACCATCGTGCCCAAGGAATGCTACTTCTTCAAGATGAAACTCGCATTTCTTCAACTTGCATAAAGCTTATATTCACGGCTTTTGGAGTGTCGACCTCAAGTGTTGCTTTCATGATCTTCACGGCTTTTGGAATAAATAAGGATGTCATCAATAAAGACGACCACAAAGTGATCTAAATATTCCTTGAATACTTTGGTTCATCATATCCATGAAGGCGTGAGGAGCATTAGTCAATCCAAAGGACATGACTAGAATTCATAATGCCCGCATCTGGGGTTTACGAAAAGCCGCCTTTGGAATGTCGTGGTTCTAATCTTCAATTGGTGATATCCTAACGAAGATCAATCTTTGAAAAGAATTTGGCTCCTTGCAATCGGTCAAACAGTCATCAATACGTGGCAATGGATACCTATTTTTGATGGTGACATGATTCAACTCCCCGATAATCAATACAAAGTCGCATACTCCCATCTTTCTTCTTCACGAATAGAAACAGGGAGCACCCCAAGGAGAAGTACTAGGGCGAATAAAGCCAATGTCTAACAATTCCTGCAATTGGGTCTTTAACTCCCGAAGTTCAATAGAGCCCATTCAATATGGGGCTTTGGAAATAGGTTTTGTCTGGGTTCAAGGTCGATACAAAATTCAATTTCACGCCTCGGGGTAGGCCAGAAGTTCTTGAGGAATACGTCCGAAATTTATTAACAATAGAATATCGTTTAAAACTCGGCGTATTTTTATTTAAATCATGACATGAGCTAAGAAAGCTTGACATCCGCTTTTTCAATAAACGAATAGCTTTATGGCTTGAGATGATCGTGATTGATTTTAATGGTTTGGTCATTTGAATTAGCATAATAGGTTGATTAGGAATATGAAAAGCTAACAACCTTACGAAAACAATCAATTTTTGCATGATAAGTAGTTAACCAATCAATCCACAGAATCACGTCAAATGCAAGTATTTTTAATGAAATAAGATCGACGTAATGTGAGGGTACCGATTTGAACCAAACAAGACTTATAAACAATTGGATGTAATGAAGGTTTCTCCCAACGGAGTTTCCACAGATAAGTCAAAGTCTAATTTCTCCGAGTCAAATTTAATAGATGAGCGCAAGTAGTAGAGAAATAAAAGAATGGGTAGAACCCAGATCAAATAAAGTATAGACTTCATTAGAGTTTATGATAAGCTTACCCGTGATGACCTCATTCGGATTCCTTGCTCTTTGGGAGGTCACAACAAACGCCTCCCTCAGACTACCGGTTTTGAATTTTCCGGGATGGCCTTGGTTGCCTCCATCCTAGCTTTGATTTGTCTTCTGATGGCGACAAAATCGAGCTAAGTGACCTTCTCTTCCACAATTATAACATGCTTTGACGGCATGACGCAGCTTTGATCGATGTGTCCTCTCCTCCGCATTTGAAGCATATGATAGGTGGTCTTTTCTCCTTCCTTAACAATGGGTGTTGGTCTTTGGCGTCTTTCCACCATTGTTGAATCTCCGCTTTCTTGAAATGTCTATTCTTATTGTTTTGTTCCGATTACCACCGGAAGTGGTTGCCATATCCGCCCGTTGATTCCCTCCACGCTTGTTGTCACCGCTCGATGACTACTCTCTCCGGTATTATAATTTTGCTTTTCTTCTTTTTAGTTGTGTTGACTCATTATCGCTCCCACTAATCGAGCCCTATTTACAACATCCGAATACAAACACGCTTTATGAGAAATAAGATGTTGACGTATCTCCGCTTCAAACCTCTTAAAAACATTCGCGCCATTCTCTCTCTTCATTATCCACCACCAGTGGGGCCGAAACCGTGATAACTCATAAATTTTGCCTCGTATTGCGACACTGGCCATATTGTTTTGTTCCAACTTGATAAATTCCACCTCCTTCACGTATGGCGAATACTTTCGGGAAAGTATTTGTCGTTGAATGACTCTGGAACTTCTCCCAAGATATCTTCATGCAAAGAAGTTGAGTCGCTTTTACCGATTCCCACCAAGAATCCGCCTCTCGCGCAACATAAAAGGCGTGAGTGGGAACCTTTTGCTCATCGGAGCATCCCAAGACATCAAATATCTTGTAATCTGTTTTATCCATGCTTCACTTGAAGTGGTTTTGGCTCTCCCTTAAACTCCGGTGGGTCCCAGCTCCTTGAATTGTTTAGCGGTGACCGCCGAGAGAGTTTTCCGTGTTTCCACCCCACGTTTTGGGCGAGAGTCGCCTCGCTTTCTTGTTGCATAAATTGCATAAAGCCTTTGAACATTTGATCATTCATCATTTGGTCGGTGTTGTTGTTTGCATGAGGATTGTCGCCTTCACGATGCACATTATCCCGATTATTGATATGTGGTGAATCAACGATCGCTCAAGGCTCCATCATATTCTCAACATTCTCGGATGTCATTTTCAGACATCGCCACAAAACAAAAGGTTAATTGACATGTAACAAATTATCCCTATCTTCCGACCAACCAATAAATAAGACATAACTTAGGTAGGTCATACTAAGCGAAGGTATTCCCGTCTCTCCCCTCCTAGTACTATTTTCACATCTTAGCCGTGGATCATATCCTAAGCTCGATACTAAATCGTGACGCCCCAAAATTAGGTATACATCACCCATCTTGGGTCGCCACTTACATGGTATGTAATTTAAATACAACTTATTAACATAACTGCGTGGTGTAATACGACATAAATCGTGAGTTTAAATACAAATATCGCTCTACTAGATATTATACAAACTCAAACAAAAGTCCTCATTACAATTATTATCACACTATTTCACGTAATAGTGAGGACTACTAATGCTATCTTCGGACCATCACTGCTTCCCACTCGTCCCAAATTTATATTCTCATTTCACAAGAGAATAAAGAAAGAAAGGGTGAGCTCAACTAGCCCAAGAAGAAATATTATGACTAAGATAATGCGTAATAAATTATCAATAGTCTTCAACAATGTTAAACCGATAAAATACAATGAGAAACCGGTTTAATCTGCAATGAATATGCAATCCATTAAAAGAGTCAAGAGAGAAAATAAAGTCTACTATCTTTTAGGTTTTAAAAGGTTTTTCATCATCGTTATAAATTGAGACTCAAATTTTAATAAATATTCCACATCATCGAATCACCCCGCACTACTGACCAAGGATATTCTTTAAGTATCACGACCACAATTATTCATGCACTACGCCGAGAATATTTGTGTATTCATTAATGGTCATGATCATGCTAACAACTCGCCCCATCAATGCACTACGACCATCGAGGATTTTTACCACATCATTTGTAACATTACTATTCATGATTACAATCGAATAGTCTCTCGTCATAATCATACCAAGTCCATCTAAGCACTACAGCCACGATGACTTTAAAAAATATAAACATGAGGGATGATGACAATGATATAAGAATTCAATAAAACAAGTTCAAGAATTATTTTATCCAGAATTATTAACGTCCAAATTATCAACACGACATCGTTTTGTAGAGTAAAATTTAAGAATGATCGATCAAGAATATGAAAAGATCTTTGGATGAAACGCAAATATCAAGGATATTCCACTAATTTCATGGAGTATAAAGTCAAAGTTTTAACCAATTTGGGTATAATAAAGAATGGAATAACAAAAGAAATCACCATGCGCATGCGATAGATCGCATGCATATGTGTTATTCCAATGTAATAATAAATAACGGAACCAGTCGTCGTGAAATTCACACCGCAAGCGTGATGTTCCAACAGAATGATAAAGATGGAACCGATCCGATGTAAAACACACGATAGGATATTCCAATGAATGATAAAGATTTTAACCAGTCCTGTAAAAAACACACGCATGTGATGTTCCAACGTAATAATAAAGATTTTAACCAGTCCCAGGTGTAAAACACACGCATGTGGATGTTCCAATGAATAATAATAAAGACGGAACCAGTCCTGTGTAAACACACAGCATGTGATGTTCCAAATGTAATAATAGAAGAATGTCACCAAGTATAGGGTAAACCACTTATACAAAAGTTATTCCAATGTAATAATAAGCAATGGAATAACAACAGCTTCTCTTCATGAATAAGAAAGAATAACACCCACTTACATTTGGTAGGAGATTGAATCTCTGCTGGCAGTAGTAAGAATAAAATACTCTTCTTCTTTCTCTTATTCTCTCTATACTTTCTCTCTATAGCTTGAATGAATTAAGTGAAAAATAATGAAGCCCTAGCCTCTATTTATAGAAGATTTCTAGCTTAAGACCGCCAGTGTGAAAAGCGCAAGTGGCTCGACGAATCGGTTTGGCGCTTTGTAATGTGAAACGACAAGTGGTTCGACGCCAGAATGTGAAACGACAAGTGGTTCGACGTCTGGTAAAGGTAATTACTATTAACGAAGGTAAATACTATCGACGAAGGTAAATACTATTCACAAGGATAATTACTATTGACGAAGAGACTCTTAGATGATGACATATACGAGCCCCCATAAAATAATCAAACTTACCACAAATTATTTTTTTTTTCATCAACACATATTTAATCTTTCAACAATTATTAATTTAATACTATAACATATTATACATGATGATCTTGTGACAATAATTGAATCAATAATATAAGAGATATGATGCAAAGAATTATCAGAAGCAATAATTGAAAGCATAAATTGAGTGACTTCTCACGTAAGCATCAATAATCAATACCGTGTCTACTACTTATCTAACTCACGCGTAGACATCGTACTTTTACCAACGGTAGTTCAACAGCTTTTAACGGTAACACCTCCGCCAAGTTATTTTTATAAAATATTTTTGTCGCTTTCTCGATCCGATAATAATTACATTAATAGGGGGTCACCAATGATTGAGCCATTGTGCGAATATTCCCTAACAAAAAGAATATTCCCAGACCAAACGAATATTTTATAACAACTTGCATACTTTGCAAAATTTATAAATATTACCCACAACTATAACATTATATCAAATTTATTCCATAATATTCAAAATAATATTTATAGAAAAATTCATCTTTATTTATAAAAGTTTGGGGTCTTACAGGACTTCATATCTCATCTTAATAAATTAAATAAATTTAAAATACAATTCACATGAATCCAATATTTCTAATTACTTCACATGAATCCAATATTTCTAATTATTTTATAATCTAGAATAATTAATACTTCGATGTAATGAGCAAAATAAAACATTTATTTTGTTTTTAGAGTCAATGTACAAAATTCAAAATTTTTAATTTTGAATTTATTTGTTATTTAATAATAAACACACGTTATTATTTCAAAAATAAAATAAATACACAATATTTTATAATTTTATAATTTCGTAAATTAACTTTGAATCATAGTTAAATGAAGAAAAAAAAAAGTGAGAGAGAGGAAAGTAATTTATATAGAGTACGTACTTTATAGTGATATATAATTGTATAAAATATATAAGTTCTTCAAGCTTTTTATCATAATTTTATTATATGTTACGTTACTAAACTAAAATTTATTAAAAAGAATATAAATAAAAAAATATTTTTTATTTAAAAATAACTTGCTATTTTAAAATATACATAAAACAAGTATATATTATTTTTATTTGTAAATTTTGATACTAAAACGCGAGGTAATATTCAAATATTTGAATGGAAATCGATATATATTGCAAATGTTTATATTAATTTTTAATTGCTAGTTACGTAAATAAGTATTGATGACAACTTTTGTAGATCTAAATGAAAAACAATAATTCCAAATAAGCGTACGCATATGCATAAAGTATATATAGTTCAATGAAAAGTGAGCTTAATTTTTGTATTGCGTCAGTAGTTTCTAAAGTTTTATTAGTATCGAGTATCCAAATGTATTATGAAATGAGTAGAATAATATGAACGCTTTCAACATGTATAAAATCTCATGCCACAATAATATAATGAGATTTACTCTAGTTCATGAAAAAAGAGGGAGATGTTGTACACATGGGCTACTTAATAATTAATATAAGTTGCAAGATATATTAGAAGTATACAAAAGTCTATCACAGTTGATAAAAAGTTTATAAAAAATCTGTTACTTATTTCATAGAGTCTATAAAAGTCATTTTAAAAAAAGTCTTTAAAGTCTTTGAAAGTCATTAAAATCCCATAAATTCTACAAAAGTATGTCACTTAAAAAAAGTTTTTAAAAATCTTAATTGAATACACCCCTCTTAGATAATAGGAGGAGATTAAATCAACTGATTTTATAAGTATCGACTTATAAGAAAAAAGTTAGACTTATAAGTCACAAATTAAGTTAATATAAGTTTTGAAAATAATATAAGTCATAAATTAAGTTAAAATAAGTTATGAAAATGTTAGGTTCATAATAACTTATCGCTTAAAATAAATATAAAGATTATTAAAAATAACATTAATAAAAGAATAACAAAATATACATTACATTTAGTAAAAGTAACTTATTTAAAAATAATTTATAAATCATTCTAAATAAGTCACAAATAATTACTATTTTTTTTACTTATAAATCAAAAAATAAATAATTGCCAAATACCTTAATAGTAAAAAACAACTTATAAATTAGTTTGATTAATTTATAAGTTGTTTTCGAACCAAGTCGAAGAGATTGCGAAATTTAATCAAGTTAATTTTTAAATAAGGGTTAACTCAACGAGTTTTCTAATTGAAAGGTGAGTTTTTCAACCGTGAAAATATCAATTCTCTTCGTGTATTAATAATATTGATATTGATTAGTGCAAATTAAAAATAATACTACTATGGTTTAAAACAACTTTCTAAAATAAAATAAAAAGAGAGAGATTGACAAATGTAGATGGCTCACAAAATAAACAAACTCTTCACCCTCCTCCTCCAATAGAGATAGGGTGTAAATGAACCGAAACGACATGAAAATTGAATTATTCAGATTTAGTTTATAAAATTTATTGAGTTTGAAATAAAGTTTGATTGATGTTTGTTTAGGTACTGAGTAGTGCATGATCTCAAATCGAACTCGTACAATTTAATTTTTTTGAACAAATATAATTTGAATATGAACATAAAATTATAATTTGAGAGTGTTCGAGTAATTTATCAAATTTTAAAACTTGTTCATATTTTAATCGTTTATATTTCGATCAGAACTTGAATATTAAATAGATACAAATCAAGCCCGAACAAGTTGATTCATTTTATAACCTTACCCTGCGTGGTTCCTCTACATTATGTTTGTGAGTTCAGGACATATTTTTTTTATTTTTTTTTAAAAGAGAGCTAAGGAAAAAAAATTGAGTTTTAGAAGGAAATTTTAATTTTAAATAATATATTATTATTTTTCATTTATGAGATTACATTTTAGAAATTATTATAAGGATAATATTTGTGAGACTTCAGATTTTATCAATAAATATTTAAATTTTGTCGAAATAATTTTTTAATATTATGGTGTGAATTTGAGATAATATTATAGTTGTGGGTAGTATTTATAAATTTTGCAAAAGTATGCAAGTGGTTATATTATATTCGATTAGTCGAGAATATTCTTTTTAGCGCAGAATATTCGTACAATGGCTCAATCATTGGTGGACCCCACAATGTAATTATTGTCGGATTGAGAAAAACGACAAAAATATTTTATTGAAATAATTGTATGGAAGTTTTACTGCGTGGATCTTGTTGAACTACTCGGTAGTAAAAGTGCGATGTCATAATACGTGTGGTTGCATAAGTAAGACACGGTATTGATTATTAATACTTATGTGAAAGTCACTCAGTTTAATTCCATTATCATCGATTAATAATATGAATTATTATAGCGATAATGACGTTTTGTTTTATTCAGTATTATTAACGTAATAAAATGAAAACATCTTTTATATAAAATGTAATCTTTATTAAAGTTATTCTATAAATAGAATATATTATATTTTATTATGCATAGTTGTAAGACCTCAAATTTTTTTTTAAATAAAAGGAATTTCCTTTATTTATTATTTTGAAATAGTAAGGGTGGATTTGATTAATGTGGATAGTTATGGGTAAAATCATGCAAATATTTCAAAATAAGCAAGTGGTTATAAAATATTCATTGTTGTTTGGGAATATTCGTTTGGTCGTGGAATATTCAGATCGCTTCGAGGAATATATTAATTTGCGACAAGCGCAACCATGTGTGGGCCCCATAACTGAAAAGCGATTGGATGAAGAAAAAGCGATAAATATAAGTTGTTTAAAAATAACTACGTAGTTATTCTGAGATTAACACTATTGGAATACCCGGTGGTTAAAACACAAGAATACTGGCGTTGTTGCAGCACAAGAGTAGCACCACCGGTATTGCACCAATTATTGAAGGCACTACTCAATAATGGTTACGATAATTACTTATTCAATTATTTTATTTTATTGAGTTAATAATTGTCTTGCGTTGATATTTTATATTCTTATTGTTTGATAATTGTCATTACACAAGATTTTTCATTATCGAAGCAATAATTCATATTATCTTAACAATATTATTAGATAACATTATTGGCAATGTCTAGAAAGTTACATCTAAGGAGAGGTTTGGTCACCTAATTGCGCCACCAAGTGAAGAAATTCTTATTGAAAGCCCCTTTCCTGAACTGCTCGGTTGTCAATATTGTGATTCTATAATATTATTTGTGAATAATTAATTATTGGTTCATATGATGAGGAAAATATTGATTTTATGTGGATATAGATGGAGAAAAATTTTAATGTGACAATTGTTGAAAATTAAAATTTTATCTTTTTCGATAAGATAATGTATTATTATATTTTAATAATATAATAATGGTGATATTTTTACAACGAATGTGGGATATATGAGTATATGAGGAGGAAGAGTATTTTTGTTGCAATAAATGTTTAAAACATGTTAAACATGTCGGTGGACCCCATTTATTGATCGAAATTTGATTATAACACAATAAAATCGCTTGGTTTGTGGATTTGGTCAATTTCATTTGGAATTTGGAAAAACTTTCTTACGCAAAGTTGTAGAGAATTGAATTTCCTATAAAAACTCAAGAGATTCAATTTTCTAATAAAAGCGCTATTTATTATGAATTATTGATGTTCAAATTCTAAATAATTGATTTTTGGGAGTTTTATTAATTTTATTAAGAAAAACGTTTTTATTGATTTTGGTGAGGGGACCATTTGTTTGGCTGATAAATTGAATCTTAGAAAGTGTGCGTAGGAAATTATAATATATATATTAATATTTTATTAAATTTTCTGCTTTGGTGTTCTAAGCAATTTCCTATAAATAGGGTGCTTAGGTTAGAATTGAAAATCACACCGTAAATGAAGTTTTCTCTCTATATATCGATCGAAATGTATTCTTGTGAGTATTTTGAGTATACTTTGAGTATTGCTATACCGTTGCAAGTCCAAGTCATAGCTTATATCCTGTGTTTCAAATTTAAAGATCTTGATCTTTCGAGGTAAGGGATGTTATTTTCTTCTCAAATGATATTATTTCTTCAATATCATTATTATCTTTGAAATATTAGTTGGAACTTTTTATCAAATTTGGAACTTTTTCATGTCTATTCATGGGTTACTATTCATGAGTTACTATTCACGAGTTACTATTCACGAGTACTATTCACTAGTAAAGCGTGAAGATGTTTTTATGGAATTTCTATCTTTTGGTGTCGAGTTACTATTCACGTATCTACTATCACGACACTATTCATTATTCAAAAAAAATAAAATTTCTTCTTTTGTCCAAAATATCTATTCGGATACTAGCTTTGATTGTATCCATGTTTTGATCATTCTTGAATTTTACACCACTATGATTATTTTGAGGTATTTTTTGAACATGGATAAAACAAAGTACGAATCCTTAATCCTTAATCCTTGTCATTTTGTTTCACCGGATTCGCTTTTTTAAAATATTTTTCATCATCCTCGCCTTAAATGATGATATTATTGAATATCTTTGGCCCAGTAGTGCAAAGATGAATGATTTCTCAAGAATATCTTTGGCTCAGTAGTGCAAAGATGAACAGTGTTGAGATGAACACGACCGATCGATTAATATCTTTGGCCAGTAGTGCAAAGATGAACAGTGTTTAAATGAACATGACTAATGATGAATATCTTTGGCTGTGAAAAGAAGATGAATATTTGATTCCGTATGTATATTGATTGATGTTACGGGGATAAAAGATGAGCGATGAACTTTTAAATTCATACATAGAAGATAGTAGTTTGCATTCTCTACTTAACTCTTCTAATGAATTATTATTTCATTGCGAATATTGATTTAAAATTTGTTGTCTATTGTATTCTATTAGATTTTTCCTCGTTGAAGACTAACGATAATTTGTTGTATATTATCTTAGTCATAATATTCTTTTCCGAAAGCTAGTTGAGCTCACCCTTTCCTTTTTGTTTCATTTTCTCTCGTGGAGGCGAGAATATAATGAAAGTACTGCTCGGGGTATGGAATGAAGGTTCTAGAGAGAGTTGTTTAGTAGTCCTCACCATTTTGTAAAATAATGTATCAATAAATGTGATGAGGATTTATTTGAGTATAGATATTGTCTAGAAGATAATATTTGTATTTAAACTCACGCTTTCTTGTTGTAATAATAAAGTTGTAGTTGTTTACGTACCATGTATTGACAACTCGTAATGGGTGATGTATACCTATTTTGGGGGCGCGCCACAATTGGTATCGTAGCTTAGGGATATGATCTCTGGCGAGATCGGGGAATAGAACTAGGAGGGAGAGACGAGTAAATCCTTCGCTAGTGTGTCCTACCTAAGCTTATTTGTTAGTTGGTCAAGATATAGGATATTATGTAATATATTGATTTCCTTAAGTAACCCTTGTTTTATGGCGACGTATTTCGAGAATGTCGATCGAGAATATTAACAATGGAAATGAGACCGTGGAGACGCTCAGACTCACCAACGAGGAGAACGTGCAACAGTCGCAATGTTCCTCGTGTGAACAACACCATCGAAGCGGATGATGAACGAGGGATGTTTAGAAGTTTTTGCGATTCATGCAAAATCGATTTGAGGAGACTCGTGTTCAAAATACTGAGGAGAAATGATAGCAATTCACGGGTTGTCACAATGAAGCGATTCAAAGAGTTGGGACCACCAAAATTTAAGGGAAAGCGATCCGATCATGGCGGAAACATGGGTCAAGCAAATTACCAAGATATTCGATATCTTGGGATGCACGGAGGAACGAAGGTTTTATTCGCCACCTTTATGTTCCGTGGCGAGGCGACTAATCGTGGGAGTCTCGTGGAAGTCGCACCCGTCCAAATCGACTCACTCACTTTCGGCGTGTCTTGGGAGACGTTTTAGAAACTATTTAATGACAAATACTTTCCCGAAAAAGTGTTCGTCATATGAAGGAAGTGGAGTTTATTAGACCGAACAAAACAACGTACGACGGTGTCTCAAATGCGAGGCAAAGTTTGCGAGAGTTATCCAGTTTGCACCTCATTTGGTGGAGAATGAGGAACGTGTGACGCGGATGTTTCTTAGAGGTTTGAAACCCCGGTGCGACGCCCCAAAATTAGGTATACGCCACCCATCTTGGGTCGCCACTTACATGGTACATAAATTCAAATACAACTTACTAATATAATCTGTGTACATTACGACATAAACCGTGAGTTTGAATACAAATATTGTCTACTAGATATTATACAAACTCAAAAGGAGTCCTCATTACAACTATTATCACACTATTTCACGTAATAGTGAGGACTACTAATGCTATCCTCTCGGACCATTACTCCGCTCCCCGACTGTCCCAAATATGTTCTCATTTCAAGAGAACAAAGAAAGAAAGGGTGAGCTCAACTAGCCCAAGAAGAAATATTATGACTAAGATAATGCGAAATAAATTATCATTAGCCTTCAACAAAGGTGTTAAACCGATAAAATACAATAGACAACCGCTTTAATCTGCGGAATATAATACGAATCCATTAAAAGAGTCAAGTAGAGAATAAAGTCTACTATCTTTTAGGTTTTAAAAGGTTTTCATCAATTTTATCATTTGAGACTCGACTTTAATAATAAACCACCACATCTAATCATCCTCGTACCACGGTCCAAGGATTTTCATCAAATTATCAATGGTCATGACTATATAACCGAATCACCCCCGGTCATAATCATACCAAAAACTATCCATCATCGCATTACAGAAGCCCGAGGACTTTTGTCACATCATTTATATCAAGTCATGATTATACCGAATGATCCTCGGTCATAATCATACTAAGTTCATCTATGCACGTAAGCCAAAGATAACATAATATAACATGAGGATGATGACAATGACATAGTAATTCAATAAAACAAGTTCAAGAATTATTTAATCCATGAATTATTAACGCCCAAATTGTCAACACGATCATCGTTTACAGAGAGTAAAATTCAATAATGATCGGAAGAATATTTTCATAAAAGATATCTTTGGATGAAACGCAAATATCAAGGATATTCTACTAATTTCATGGAGTATAAGTCAAAGTTTTAACCAACCGGGTATAATAAAGAATGGAATAACAAAAGTAATCACCATGCATGCGGATTGCATGATGACGTGTTATTCCAATGAATAATAATAATCTTAACCAGTCGTGTGAAATTCACACAAGCATGGATGTTCCAACCAGTAATAATAAAGATGGAACTGATCCTGTAAAACACATGATAGGATATTCCAATGTAATGATAAAGATTTTAACCAGTCCGGTAAAAACACACATGATGTGATGTTCCAACGTATAATAAAATCGGAACCCGTGTCCTGTAAAACACACACACGCATGTGATGTTCCAATGTAATAATAGAAGAATGTCACCAAGTATAGGTAAATCACAGATACAAAGTTATTCCAATGTAATAATAAGCAATGGAATAACATAAGGATTTCACCAAGTATAGGGTATCGCCATATATATCGAGTTATGTATAGGGTATGCCACTTTTACAAAGTTATTCCAATGTAATAATAATGAATGGAATAATGTAAGTTCTCTTCAAGAAGAAAGAATAACACCCTCTTACCGTAAAAAAGAACTAAATATAGAAATAGTGAAGTAGCGAGAATACTCTTCTTCTTCTTTCTATAATTTTCTCTCTATAAACTTCTCTATAATTTCTCTCTGTAGTTTCAATGAATTCGTAAGAAAATAATGAAGGAATGAGCTTCTATTTATAGGAAAATGGAATGCATAAGAATTAATCCATGAACGGTCCAGATTGATTTACTTTAATCTGACGGTCCATATTTAAAGAAAAATCTTTTAAATAAAATATAATATATTCTATTTATATAAAAACATTTTACTATGCAAACACTATGCAATACTATGCAAAACACTATGCAAAAACACTATGCAACACTATGCATAATAAAATATAATATATTCTATTTATAGAATAACTTTAATAAAGTATTCTATTTTATATAAAAAAAGATGTTTCGCTTTTATTACGTTAATAATACGAATAAAACAAAACGTCATTATCGCTTATAATAATTCATATTATTAATCGACAATAATGGAATCAAACCGGTGACTTCTCACATAAGCATCAATAATCAATACCGTGTATTACTACGCAAACCACACGTGACATCGTACTTTTACTACCGAAAGTAGTTCAACAAGAACTACGGTAAAACTTCCGCCGTTATTTCAATAAAATATTTTGTCGTTTTCAATCCGATAATAATTACATTAGGGGTCCACCAATGATTGAGCTAGTTGTATTAATATTCCCCGCTAAACCGAATATTCCCCGACCAATCGAATATAATATAACCACTTGCATACTTTGCAAAATTTATAAATACTACCCACAACTATAATATTATCTCAAATTCACACCATAATATTAAAAATTATTTCGACAAAATTTAAATCTTTATTGATAAAATCTGGGGTCTCACAATCTCCCCTCCTTATGGAATTTAGCCCTCGAAATTAGGGTACGTACCTGGTATGATAAAGAGATGAGGATACCTTGAATACCTTTATCGTTTAAAATATTAAATTCATCTTTGAAATCGCCAAAGCTATTCATTAACAATTCATCTTTGCACTACAAAATTCAAAGATATACAACCGTAAAACCAATAATGCCGAGACGCAGCCTTAATAAGATTATCACGACCACGAATTATCCATGCACCAATCGGACAAGGATATTCGTGTTTTCAATTACTGATCATGATTATACCGAATAATCCTCGGTCATAATCATACCACCAAGTCTATCAATGCACTACTACTAAAGATGACTTTTACCACATCCATGAATTAATATTTCATTCTTGAGACTCACTTTCAATAATTAATTCATATCATCGAATCATCCCCGCACTACGTGGCAAGGATATTCATTAGTATCACGACCACAAATTATCCATGCACTACTACCAAAGATAATTGTGTATTCATTAAGATATCCGATGACCACAAATTATCCAAAGACTACTACCAAAGATAATTGTGTATTCATTAAGATCACGACCACAAATTATCCATGCACTACGACCAAAAGATAATCGTGTATTCATTAGTATCACGACCACAAATTATCCATGCACTACTACCAAAGATAATTGTGTATTCATTAAGATCACGACCACAAATTATCCATGCACTACTACCAAAAAGATAATTGTGTATTCATTAAGTATCACGACCACAAATTATCCATGCACTACTACTACCAAAGATAATTATGTTTTCAATTACGGTTATGATTATACCGAACAATCCCTCATCATAATCATACCAAGTCCATCTATGCACTTATAAAATACACGTATTTACTTTCAACATAATATAAAACACGAGGATAATGATATAAAGAATCAATCAAATGAGATAAAGGATAAATATTAAACATTTATAATATAATTTATCCAGATTCAAGAATATCCCCATGTTATCAATCACTTAATAATCTCATAATCTAATATCATTAATATTATAACAATATTTTAATCATTTCTTAAATTTATAAACAATTTTTCTTAATTGTTTACGTTTTACCATATAATGCATTTAATCATTCAAAATGCCATACTCATAAGATATCATCACCAATTATCAAATCTCTCAAAAAAATATGCATATACTCTATATAGGATTCTCTGCCCATAATATCCTATTTTCAACTTTGTTACTTCACATAACATATTTAACTCATATGTTCAGAATTAAACTATTTTCATGAAAAATACCAAATTAGTCCCAAAAATATTTCTTTTCTGGGATTTAGCATAATATAGTCCCATAATGAAAATATATTTTTCTCGAATTTTTAAAATTCATTTACTATTTTTCAAAATCAATTTCTAATTAATTCCTTAAGAAATTAGCTACCTCAAGTTTAACTCCAAAATTCCCAAATCTTGGCAGGACCTTACACATGTTAACGTGAGCTTCTAGTTTAAATTTCATGGTCATCTGAGTAATAGAACTCCCAGTTATAGCGTTTTTCATCGAAAAACCTAAATATTGAAATAGTCATAACTTGCTCATTTTAAGTCGAATGAGCTCATTTTTGGACAGGAGGTACTTTATACCATATACTTCATGTCCCTAAAGGCCAGAATTTTTTCTCATAATTTAAGTGGCCGAAACAGCCCTTTAAAGTTTCAAGGCGAGCATTTTTGAAATTTACAGCTTTGGCCTCCTTTTGCTAAAATCAGTCCACACAAAAATCTACAACACCTTTTCCAGTAATTCCACTTGGATTAGTTAGGTAACTCATAGATCTAACTCTAGGACTTGACCACATTCAAAAATTCAAAATATAATAAGAGATATGGTCAATTGAATTTTATGTTACGTTTTCACCAAAATCGATTTTCAACTCTTTGTGATTTCTAAGAAACTTTCATGTTTTTTACATACTAACCAACATAACTCATCATAAAACTTACTAATACCACGAATACCCATGATTTTCATTATTCCAATGCTTTTATTATGACTTTCATCATAAACCACGTAAACCTGCTTTATTTAGTTGAAGAAATATTTGAGGTTTTAAGAAATGGGTTTTTAGACTTTGGTCAATACAAAATTCGATTTCACGCCTAGGGTAGGCTAGAAATCTTCAAGAATATGTCAAAAAATTTATTAATGATAGAAATATCATTCAAAATCATATTTTATCCAAGACTTGGATAAGACGTCACATTAATACTAAATCGTGACTTCTATCCCTTAACCTAGATAAAGACCTCACAATGATACCTATAAACTTGCCATCTTCATTCACGATGTCGCCTACAGAAAGTCCGGCTTTGGTGCATTCCACACAAGGAAGTCAACAACGAAAGGTTCGGAGCTCTTTACTTATGGCTTGATATAACAGTGATTAACTTTAGGGTTTGGTTACTTTGAATTAGATAATGTAGTTGTTGGTTATGAATATAAAAGCTAACAACCTTACGAAAAGCATGATGATTAGCTAACCAATTGATTCCTAAAAATCACATCAAAGGCAAGTATTTTCAAAAAGATAAGATCGACAGGTAACGTGAAAATGTTTATTTGAATCAACAAGATTTAAAAATAGTAATGAACGAAGGCTCCTACTAACGAAGTTTCAACCAATAAGTCAAAGTTTAACTTCTTCTGAGTCAAATTTAAACGCGTGAACACAACTAGATGAAATAAAAGAGTGGGTAGAACCGGTATCTAACACGGTATAGACTTCAAGCAAGAGCATATGATTAACTTACCCGTGATAATTTTATTCAGTTCCTCGTCACGAGAAAAAAAAACGCTCTCTCTTAAACTCACGGCTTTGGTTTGTGCGGGATGACCTTTGGTGCCTCCATCCTAGTTGAATTTGTCTTGATGAAACGACAAAATCGAGCTAAGTGACCTTCTTTCCACAATTATAACATGCTTTGATTGGCATGGCGCATTCGGACTAATGTGTCCCTCTCCTCCGCATTTGAAGCATACAATAGGTGGTCCTTCTCCTTCCTTAACAACAGTCTTTGGTCTTGACATCTTTCCATCATTGTTGAATCTCCTTTTCTTGAAATGTCCATTCTTATTATTTTGGCCCCGATTACCACCGGCGTGGTTACCATATCTCCGCCCGTTGATTCCTCCACTTTGTTGTCACCGCTTGATGACTACTCGCGCTAGTATTATAATTTTGCTTACCGCTTCTTTTTAGTTATACTGACTCGTTATCGCTACTCCACTAATCGAGCCCTATTTACAACATCCGAATAAAAACTCGGTTTATGAGAAATAAGATGTTGACGTATCTCCGCTTCAAACCTCTTAAAAACATTCGCGCCCATTCTCTCTTCATTATCCACCAAGTGGGGAAAAACGTGATAACTCCGCAAATTTTGCCTCTCGTATTGCGACACGGTCATATTGTTTTGTTCCAACTTGATAAACTCCACCTCCTTCATGTGGCGAATACTTTCGTGAAAGTATTTGTCGTTGAACGACTCCCGGAACTTCTCCCAAGATATCTTCAAGACAACAGTTGAGTACGCTTTCTGATTCCCACCAAGAATCACTTCCTCCACACAAACATAAAAAGCGGCAAAAGGAACCTTTTGCTCCTCGGAACATCCCAAGACATCAAATATCTTGGTAATCTGCTTTATCCATGCTTCCGCCAAGTGGTTTTGGCTCTCCCTTAAACTCCGGTGGTCCCCAGCTCCTTGAATTGTTTAATGGTGACCGCCGAGAGTTTTCCGTGTTTCCACCCCACGCTTTTGGACAGGAGTCACTTTCCGATGTCGCATGAATTCTAAAACCTTTTAAACGCATCATTCGTTCAATCAATTGATCGATTGTTGTTTACGGAGGATTATCGCCATCCCGTTGCACATTGTCCCGATTATTGATCCGTGGAGAATCAATGATCTCTCAGCTCCATTTCTATTCTCAACATTCTCGGATGCCATTTTCAAATACCGCCACAAAATAAGGGTTAATTGACATACAACATATTATCACTATACTCCTCGACCGACCAATCAAATACCAAATAAACTTAGGTAGGTCATACGAAATGCCAAGGTATTCTGCCTCTCTCCTCCCTAGTACTATTCTCACATCTTAGCCGTGGATCATATCCTAAGCTCGATACTGGTATGGACGCCTAAAATTAGGTATACGCCACCCATCTTGGGTCGCCACTTACATGGTACATAAATTCAAATACAACTTACTAATATAACTGCTGTGGTATATCACGACATAAACCGCGAGTTTGAATACAAATATTGTCTACTAGATATTATACAAACTCAAAAGGAGTCCTCATTACAACTATTATCACACTATTTCACGTAATAGTGAGGACTACTAATGCTATCCTCTCGACCATTACTCCGCTCCCAGGCTGTCGTCCCAAATGGCGTGTTCTCATTTCCTAAAGAGAACAAAGGAAAGAAAGGGTGAGCTCAACTAGCCCAAGAAGAAATATTATGACTAAGATAATGCAGAATAAATTATCATTAGCCTTCAACAAAGTTAAACCGATAAAATACAATAGACAACCCGCTTTAATCTGCGCAGAATATGCAATCCATTAAAAGAGTCAAGTAGAGAATAAAGTCTACTATCTTTTAGGTTTTAAAAGGTTTTCATCAATTTTTATCACGAGACTCAACAATAATAAACCACCACATCTAATCATCCCCGCATTACCACGGCCAAGGATTTTCATCAAATTATCAATGGTCATGACTATACCGAATCACCCCGGTCATAATCATACCAAAAAACTATCCATCATCGCATTACGTGCCACCGAGGACTTTTGTCACATCATTTATATCAAGTCATGATTATACCGAATGATCCTCGGTCATAATCATACTAAGTTCATCTACGCACGTAAGCCAAAAGATAACATAATATAACATGAGGATGATGACAATGACATAATAATTCAATAAAACAAGTTCAAGAATTATTTAATCCATGAATTATTAACGCCCAAATTGTCAACACGATACTATTTCAGTAGAGTAAAATTCAATAATGATCGTAAGAATATTTTCATGAAAAGATATCGGATGAAACGCAAATATCAAGGATATTCTACTAATTTCATGGAGTATAAAGTCAAAGTTTTAACCAACCGGGTATAATAAAGAATGGAATAACAAAAGAAATCACCACGCACGCGATTAAGATGAGACAAAAGTTATTCCAATGTAATAATAATAATCTTAACCAGTCGTGAAATTATTCACCCGATGTGATGTTCCAATGTAATAATAAAGATGGAACCCGATCCTGTAAAACACACAGATAGATATTCCAATGAATGATAAAGATTTTAACCAGTCCGTAAAACACATGCATGTGATGTTCCAACAGTAATAATAAAATTTACCCAGTCCGTAAAACACACACGCATGTGATGTTCCAAATGTAATAATAGAAGAATGTCACCAAGTATAGGGTAAACCAGCAGATCACAAAAGTTATTCCAATGAGTAATAATAAGCAATGGAATAACATAAGGATTTCACCAAGTATAGGGTATGCCACATGTACAAAAGTTATGTATAGGTATGCCACTTTTACAAAGTTATTCCAATGTAATAATAATGAATGAAAAAAATGTAAGTTCTCTTCAAGAAGAAAGAATAACACCCTTTACCGTAAAAAGAACTCAATATAGAAATAGTGAAGTAAAGGAATAATACTCTTCTTCTTTCTATAATTTTCTCTATAGCTTCTCTCTATAATTTCTCTCTGTAGTTTCAATGAATTAAAGAAAATAATGAAGGAATGAGCTTCTATTTATAGGAAAATGGAATGCATAAGAATTAATCCATGAACTATCCAGTATTGATTTACTTTAATCGACGGTCCATATTTAAAGAAAAATCTTTTAAATAAAATATAATATATTCTATTTATATAAAAACATTTTACTATGCAAACACTATGCAATACTACGCAAAACACTATGCAAAACACTACGCAACACTATGCATAATAAAATATAATATATTCTATTTATAGAATAACTTTAATAAAGTATTCTATTTTATATAAAAGATGTTTCGCTTTTATTACGTTAATAATACTAATAAAACAAAACGTCATTATCGCTATAATAATTCATATTATTAATCGACAATAATGGAATCAAACCGAAAGTGACTTCTCACATAAGCATCAATAATCAATACCGTGTAACGCTACTATGCAACCACACGACATCGTACTTTTACTACCGAGTAGTTCAACAAGAACTACTTGGTAAAAACTTCCGCCGTTATTTCAATAAAATATTTTTGTCGCTTTCTCAATCCGACAATAATTTTACATTGTAGGGTCCACCAATGATTGAGTAGTGTATGCGAATATTCCCTCGTTAAACCTAATATTCCCCACCAATCGAATATAATATAACCACTTGCATACTTTGCAAAATTTATAAATACTACCCACAACTATAATATTATCTCAAATTCACACCATAATATTAAAAATTATTTCGACAAAATTTAAATCTTTATTGATAAAATCTGGGGTCTCACACCCCAGATACGTCGAAGATCTCATTTCTCATAAATTTTCTCTTTATTCGGATGTTTGTAAACAGGCTCAATTATTAGAGCGAGATAACGAGTACGGTCAACCGAGGGACCACAACCGTGGATCGCATTCGTAGATAGCGAACCAATGTAATAATGATAACCAAATGGAGAAAGAAATGACGGACAAAAATGGTAACCACTCTGGTGGTAATCATGGCCATGAAAATAGAAGAAGCGAAGTCGGAGAGAGATTTTAAAAGAGGAGATTTAACAACGACCATGTGAAGACGACAAAGGCAAGAAGAATCGGTTCTAAGGAGGAGAAACGACCACCGGTTATATGCTATAAATGCGGAAAGAGGGACATATCACCAAACCGCCCACAACAGCTTCAAGGTATGCTATAATTATGGAAAGGAAGGACATATCGCCGAGATTGTTCGAGAAGCGAAACCTAGTTCAATGGGAAGGCGGTGACTCAAAAGATCGTCTCTAAAAAGTCAAAGTCAACGATTCCGGAAGAAGCGTTTTGTTGTGATCGGTCATAATGTGAGAACCCAAACGAGATTATCACGGTAAGCTATTTATAAATTCTTGCGAAGTTTATACCTTACTTGATACCTGCTACCCATTCATTTATCTCTCCCGCCAGCTCAACGCGATTAAACTTGACTCCTCGAGAAATTAGACTTTGACCTATCTGTGGAAACTCCGTTAGAGAAACTTTCATCACATCCACTCGCTTATAAATCTTGTTTGATTCAAGTTGGCACCATTACTACCCGTTGACCTTATCTCTTTAAAGATACTTGCTTTTGATGTGATTTTAGGGATTGATTGGTTAACTACTCATCATGCCAAAATTGATTGTTTTCGTGAGGTTGTTAGTTTTCATATTCCTAACCAACCCGTGTTGTATTTAATTCAAGCAACTAAACCATTAAAATCAATCATTATCATATCTAATCATAAAGCTATTCGCTTATTGAAAAACGGATGTCAAGCTTTCTTAGCCCATGTTATGGATTTGAATAAAGACACGCCAAATTTGAATAATATTCCCGTTGTTATTGACTTTCCCGATGTATTTCAAGAACTTCCTGGCCTACCCCGTAACGTGAAGTTGAATTCTTTATTGATCTTGAACCCGGTACAAAGCCCATTTCTAAAACCCCATATCGAATGGCTCCTATTGAACTTCAGAGTTAAAGGTCCAACTACAGGAATTGTTGGACATCTAGCTTCATTCGGCCCTAAGACATCTCCTCGGGGTGCTCTATTTTTATTTGTAAAAAGAAGAAAGACGGAGTATGCGACTTTGTATTGACTATCTGAATCGAACCATGTCACCATCAAGAATAGGTATCCTCACCTCGTATTGATGACTTGTTTGACCAAATTCAGCAAAGGCACAATTCTTTTCAAAATCGATCTTCGCTTACGATATCATCAAATTGAAGATTAGAATCGAGGATATTCCAAAGACCGCCTTCAACTCCTAGTATGGGCATTATGAATTCTTAGTCATGTCTTTCTTGACTAACTAATGCTCCTGCGGCTTTTCATGGATATGATGAACCGAGTATTCAAGGAATATTTGGATCGGTTTGTTGTTGTTTTTATTGATGACATCCTTATATATTCCAAAAGTCGTGAAGATCATGAGCACCATTTGAAGTTGGTACTCCAAAGGCTTCGTGAAAACAAACTATATGCCAAATTGAAGAAATGCGAGTTCGGCTTGAGGAAGTAGCATTCCTTGGGCACGTGGTGTCGAAACATGGAGTATCCGTGGACCCGCAAAGATTGAAGCAATACAAAGTCGGAGCAACCAAGTCGGTGGATCAAGTACGTAGCTTTTTTGGGCTTAATTTGGTTATTATCGAGATTCGTTGAAGGTTTTCTCGAATCGCTACTCCATTAACTCAAATTAACTCCGGAAGGATACAAGATTCGCTTTGGAGCGAAGAATGCGAGAAAAGTTTCCAAGAGCTTAAGAGGAGACTTATTTCTAAGACTGTTTCTAACAATACCATCCGGTTCGGATGGATTTGTTATCTACAAATGATGCTTCGTGCAAAGGGTTAGGATGTGTTCTCATGCAACGTGGGAAAGTCATAGCCTATGCCTCATGACAACTTAAAGAGTAGTATGAGAGGAATTATCCTACTCATGATCTAGAGTCAGCGGCAATGCTTTGCATTTAAAGATATGGAGGCACTATCTATATGGGGAGAAAGTGGAGATATATTCGCACCATAAAAGCCTTAAATATTTCTTCACTAAAAAGAACTCAACACGCGGCAAATGACGCTGGCTCGAGCTATTGAAAGACTACGACCACACTATTCAATACCATCCCGGTAAAGTTTAACGTGGTAGGTAACGCGCGTTGAGTAGAAGATCATACGCGAACGAAAAGTGCGATGATGTCAAGTATACGACAGAGAGCCAACTTTAATAGAAAAAGTTAAGGTTGCTCGCCAGCCACCAATCTTGAGCTGATGCGTATGAAGAAGAAAAAGTACAAGAAGGAGCTATTCCTAAGCGAGAATTGATGAAGAAGGAATACTTGAGTCCACTCTAGACTTTGTGTTCCTAACGACTCGATTTGAAGTACAAGATTATGATGGAGGCACACAATACACCATTTGCAATCCATTCTCGAAGTACTAAAATGTATCGTGATCTTCGACATACATTTTGGTGGAACAATACGAAGAGAGAGATTGCAAAGTTTATCTCAATGTGTTTAACTTGTCAACGTGTAAAGGCGGAACATCTAGTACCTAAGGGTCCGCTGCAACCACTTGAGATTCCGAATGGAAGTGGGAACACATTACCATGGATTTCATTCACGGGTCTTCCTACGGTTTCTCAAGGCATCAATGCTATTTGGGTTATTATTGATAGATTAACCAAGTCTCGCTTTCATTTCTTGCCGATACGGAGACTTATTCCCTCGAACGCCTTGTAAGTATGTACGTGAATGAGATTGTGAGGTTGCATGGCATGCCCGTATCCATAGTTTCGGATCGTGACCCAAGATTCACTTCAAGATTTTGGGTTAGCTTGCAAAAAAGCTATGGGCACGGATTTGCGATTTAGTTCGAGATACCATCCCCAAACCAGACGGACAATCGTAGAGGACTATTCAAACTCTTGAAGATTTATTAAGACTCGTGTCCTGTACTTCAAGGGCGGTTGGGATAAATATTTACCATCGGTGGAATTCTCCTACAACAACAGCTTATCGACAAGTATAGGTGTGGCTCCATTTGAAGCATTATATGGATCGAAAATGTCGTTCTCCAATATGTTGGGATGAGGTGGGTGAAGCAACATTGTTGGGACCCGAGTTAAGACGTATGACTACCGAAAAGATCCAAATGATTCGACAACGATATCAAACGGCACAAGATCGACAAAAGAGTTATGCGGATCTTCATCGAAAGGACGTGGAATTTAGTGTAGGGGATCATGTATTGTTGTGAGTTGCTCCATGGAAGGGAGTTACAAGATTTGGGAAGAGAGGAAAGCTCAATCCACGATTTATCGGTCCATTTCAAATTCTTGACCGAATAGAAATGTAGCCTATAGACTTCACGTTACCTCCAAGTATGTCTCGTGTTCATAATGTGTTTCACATATCTGCATTTCAGAATAAATATGAAAGACCCGAACCACGTTATAGAGTTAGAATCGGACGAGATAAATCAAGACTTAACGTATGAGGAGGTACCGCCAAGATTTTGGATAGAAGGAGCATGTCCCTACGCCAAGAAAGGTCATACCACAAGTTAAAGTTTTGTGGAGGAATCATGCTATAGAGGAAATGACCTGGGAATTGGAAACGAAAATGAAAGCGAGGTATCCTCACCTTTTCGAAACACCAGGTACGTACGTCAATTTCGAGGACAAAATTTCATAAGGAGGGGAGGTTGTAAGACCCCGAAATTTTTTTAAATAAAAAGGAATTTCCTTTATTTATTATTTTGAAATAGTAAGGGTGGATTTGATTAATGTGGATAGTTATGGGTAAAATACGCAAATATTTCAAAATAAGCAAGTGGTTATAAAATATTCATTGTTGTCGGGGAATATTCGTTTGGTCGTGGAATATTCAGATCGCTTGGGAATATTCGTGACGACGACAGCAACAATCATGTGTGGGCCCCATAACTGAAAAGCGATTGGATGAAGAAAACGACAAATATAAGTTGTTTAAAAATAATCTACAGAGTTGTTACCGCTTAACACTATTGAATACCCGGTGGTTAAAACACAAGAATACACGCTGGTTGTTACAAGAAGATACACCTGTATTGCACCAATTATCAAGGCACTACTCAATAATGGTTACGTAATTATCGCTCAATATTTTATTTTATTGAGTTAATAATTGTTGCGTTGATATTTTATATTGTCATTGTTGTTTCAATAATTGTCATTACACAAGATTTTTCATTATCGAAGCAATAATTCATATTATCTCAATAATATTATTAGATAACATTATTGGCAATGTCTAGAAAGTTCGCATCTAAGGAGAGGTTTGTCACCTAATTGCGCGCCAAGAAGAAGAAATTCTTATTGAAAGCCCCTCTTTTCCTGGAACCGCCTGCGTTGTCAATATTGTGATTCTGTAATATTATTTGTGAATAATTAATTATTGGTTCATATGATGAGGAAAATATTGATTTTATGTGGATATAGATGGAGAAAAATTTTAATGTGACAATTGTTGAAAATTAAAATTTTATCTTTTTCTAAATAAGATAATGTATTATTATATTTTAATAATATAATAATTGTGATATTTTTACAACGAATGTGGGATATATGAGTATACGAGGAGGAAGAGTATTATTGTTACAATAAATGTTTAAAACATGTTAAACATGCTTGTGGACCCCATTTATTGATCCGAAATTTGATTATAAACCGTAAAATCGCCTTCGTTGTGGATTTCTTGTCCAATTTTTGTTTGGAATTTGGAAAAACTTTCTTCTGCAAAGTTGTATAGAATTGAATTTCCTATAAAACTCGCGAGATTTGAATTTTCTAATAAAAGGGCTATTTATTATGAATTATTGATGTTCAAAATTCTAATAATTGATTTTTGGGAGTTTTTATTAATTTTATTAAGAAAAAAACGTTTTTATTGATTTTGGTGAGGGGGACCATTTGTTTGGCTGATAATTTGAATCTTAGAAAGTGTGCGTAGGAAATTATAATATATATATTAATATTTTATTAAATTTTCTCGCTTTGGTGTTCTAAGAATTTCCTATAAATAGGTGCTTAGGTTAGAATTGAAAATCACACCGTAAACTCAAGTTTTCTCTCTATATTATCGAGCGTATTCTTGTGAGTATTTTGAGTATACTTTGAGTATTGCTATACTGGTGCAAGTCCAAGTCATAGCCTTATATCCTGTTTTTCATTTAGAAGACTTGATCTTTCGAGGTAAGGGATGTTATTTTCTTCTCAAATGATATTATTTCTTCAATATCATTATCTTTGAAATATTGGTTGGAACTTTTTATCAAATTTGGAACTTTTTCATGTCGGGTTACTATTCATGAGTTACTATTCATGAGTTACTATTCACGAGTTCTATTCACGAGTACTATTCATTAAGTGAAGCGTGAAGATGTTTTTTGGAATTTCTATATTTTGGTGTCTTGAGTTACTATTCAAGATATCGGCACTATTCACGATATCTGACCTATTCAATAGAAAAATAAAATTTCTTCTTTTTGTCCAAAATATCTATTCGGATACTAGCTTTGATTGTATCCATGTTTTTGATCATTCTTGAATTTTACACCACTATGATTATTTTTGAGGTATTTTTTTTGAACATGGATAAAACAAAGTACGAATCCTTAATCCTTAATCCTTGTCATTTTGTTTCACTGGATTCGTTTCTTTAAAAATATTTTTCATCATCCTCGCCTTTAAATGATGATATTATTGAATATCTTTGGCCTGTAGTGCAAAGATGAATGATTTCTGAAGAATATCTTTGGCCTGTAGTGCAAAGATGAACAGTGTTGAGATGAATACGATCGATCGATTAATATCTTTGGCCCGTAGTGCAAAGATGAACAGTGTGTTAAATGAATACATGACCGATGATGAATATCTTTGGCTCAGTAGTGCAAAAGATGAATATTTGATTCCAGATGTATATTGATTGATGTTACAGGGATAAAAGATAGACGATGAACTTTTAAATTCATACATAGAAGATAGTAGTTTGCATTCTCTACTTAACTCTTCTAATGAATTATTATTTCCACTACGAATATTGATTTAAAATTTATTGTCTATTGTATTCTATTAGATTTTTCCTGTTGAAGACTAACGATAATTTGTTGTATATTATCTTAGTCATAATATTCTTCTTTTGAGCTAGTTGAGCTCACCCTTTTCCTTTTGTTCCATTTTTCTCGTGAGGCGAGAATATATAGTGAGTGCAGTTAGCCTGGGTATGGAATGAAGGTTCTAGAGAGAGTTGTTTAGTAGTCCTCACTATTTTTATAAAATAATGTATCAATAAATGTGATGAGGATTTATTTGAGTATAGATATTGTCTGAAAGATAATATTTGTATTTAAACTCACAGCTTTCTTCATTGTAATAATAAAGTTGTAGTAGTTGTTTCTGTACCATGTATTGACAACTTAGAATGGGTGATGTATACCTATTTTGGGGGCGTCACAATAGTGTTGCATAGTATTTTGCATAGTGTTTTGCATAGTGTTGCATAGTGTTTGCATAGTAAAATATTTTTATATAAATAGAATATATTATATTTTATTTAAAAGATTTTGCTTTAAATATGGACTGTCAGATTAAAGTAAATCAATCTGGACCGTTCATGGATTAATTACTATGCATTCTATTTTCCTATAAATAGAAGCTCATTCCTTCATTATTTTCTTACGAATTCACCGAAACTCTGTAGAGAAAATTATAGAGAGAAGCTATAGAGAGAAAATCTATAGAGAGAAAGAAGAAGAGTATTCTCGGTACTTCACTACTTTGATATCCAAAGTCTTTTTACTTTGTAAGGGGTATTATTTGTTGTATCTGTAAGGGTGTTATTCTTTCTTATTCATGAAGAGAACTTCATTATTCCATTCATTATTATTCTGCTGAATAACTCGTAAAAAGTGGTATACCCTATACATAACTTTGTATATGCGGCATACCCCATACTTGGTGAAATCCTTATGTTATTCCATTCTTATTTATTCTTGGAATAACTCAGATACGCTGAATCCCTATACTTGGTGATTTTCTTACATTATTCCATTCTTTATTATTACGCTTGAATATCCTGCATCGTGTGTTTTTTACACCTGGACCGGTTCCATTGTTTATTATTCTGCATTTATTATTCTCATTGGAATATCCCGTGCGTGTGTTTTACACCGACACGGTTCCATTGTTTATTATTATTCAAAGATTTATTATTCTCATTGGATCATCCCGCTTGCAGTGAATTTCACTTGACTGGTTCCGTTATTATTATTCTGGCTGGAATAACTTGCCTACATGCAAGTACCGCATGCATGGTGATTTCTTTTGTTATTCCATTCTTTATTATACACAATTGGTTAAAACTTTGACTTCTATACTCCATGAAATTAGTAGAATATCCTTGATATTTGCGTTTTCATCCAAAGATTCTTTCATGGAAATATTCTTCCGATCATTCTTGAATTTTACTCTACAAAACAAAGATTCATGTTGACAATTTGGACGTTAATAAATCCTAGAAAATTAATTCTTGAACTTGTTTTATTGAATTCTTATATCATTGTCATCATCCTCATGTTTATATTATGTTGAAAGTTATCTTTGGCTTACGTGTAGATGAACTTAGTATGATTATGACCGTGGATCATTCGGTATAATCATGGCTTGTTATAAATGATGTGATAAAAGTCCTCGGTGACACAGAATGCAAATGATGGATAGTTTTTGGTATGATTATGACCAGGGGTGATTCGGATAGTCACGACCATTGATAATTTGATGAAAATCCTCGACTATGGTACGTGGATGATTAGATATTGTGGTTTATTCATTAAACCGAGTCTTAGTGATAAAAATTTATGAAAACCTTTTAAAACCTAAAAGATAGTAGACTTTATTTTCTACTTGACTCTTTTAATGGATTGCATATTCACGCAGCTTAAACCGGTTGTCTATTGTATTTTATCGGTTTAACATCATTGAAGGCTAATGATAATTTATTCTCGCATTATCTTAGTCATAATATTTCTTCTTCGGCTAGTTGAGCTCACCCTTTCTTTCACCGTTTCTTCGTGAAATGAGAAACATATTTGGGACGAAGCCTGGGAACTGAGTAATGGTCCGTAGGATAGCATTAGTAGTCCTCACTATTCGTGTGAAATAAGTGTGATAATAGTTGTAATGAGGACTCCTTTTGAGTTTGTATAATATCTAGTAGACAATATTTGTATTCAAACTCACGCTTTATGTCGATTGTATACCTACGCTTATATTAAGTAAGTTGTATTTTGATTTATGTACCATGTAAGTGGCGACCCAAGATGGGTGACGATACCTAATTTTGGGGCGTCACGGTTGGTATCGAGCTTAGGATATGATCCCTAGCTAAGATGCGAGATAAGAACTAGGAGGGGAGAGACGGGAATTCCTTCATAGTATGATCTACCTAAGTTTATTTATTATTTAATTGGTCTCACGTAGTATAGGGATAATATTTGATATATTAATTAACCCTTGTGTTGTGGCAGTGTTTGGAAATGGCAGCTGAAAATATTCACAATGGAGTGAATGTGACCGTTGTGACACCTTTAATCACTAATCAGGTTAATGCAATGTCAAACGAGGAACAAATTAGAGATATCCACGTAGTGAATGAAGAACTAATTGTTGCACCCGAGCTAGTTGCAGAGGTAGCAGCTGAAAGTGAGGAAGAAGAGGAAGAAGAGGAACCTGAGGAGAATTGGTTAGAAGAAGTTTTTGATCAAAACTTAGAATTACAAAATCGTGTTCGTGAGCTAGAAGAATGGTTGAAGAACGAAGCGGCAACCATCGTGGAACAAAGGGATACAACAATTCAAAATTGGGTTACCCGATATGTGATGCTCGAACAAAATCACGCTTTGGCGGTGTAAGATATTAAAGTTGGAATCGAGAATTTAAAAATCAAAGATCAATTTGAAAGAAGAAACAATCGAACGAAGGAGAATAGGCGATGCATGGGTAAAAGTTGCACAACGCGTTGATAGTGTAGAAAAAAGACGTCCGATCCAATAAAGCCAAAATAGATGAAATGGACTTTGCTTTTTGGACAAGAATTGGGAGAACCAACATCGAATTCGGAATTACCACATGTATAGCGGTCAACCCGAATTCGATATGGATCGGAGAATAATGATTCAAATCATGGATCGGGAATGTGAAGAAGCACTTAAGGGTGGAATGTACCTATATAGAAAGTCAAACTTCGGTAATTTAAGCGAGGCGTTTTCGAGAAACCCGAACGGGTTATTACGGGTAAATTAATTATAAATTATTACGAAGTCTATACTTTATTCAATACAAGTTCTACCCACTCTTTTATTCTACCTAGTTGTGTTCAATGTTTAAATTTGACTCCGGAAAAATTTGACTTTGATTTATCTATTGAAACTTCGTTGGGAGAAACCTTCGTTACCTCCAATCGCTTATTAACCTTGTTATTTCAAATAAACACTTTCACGATCTTATCTCTTTGAAAATACTTGCCTTTGAGGTAATTTTGAAAATGATTGATTAACTACTCATTATTCTTTTTGTAAGGTTGTTAGCTTTCATATTCCTAACCAACCCGTTATACTAATTCAAAGTAACCAAACCCTAAAGTTAATCACCGTTATATCAAGCCATAAGTAAAGAGCCCCATCCTTTCGTTGTTGACTTCCTTTGTGTGAATGCACCGCTTTACTTCTCAGAGGCGACGTCGTGATGAAGATGGCAAGTTGATAGGTATCATTGTGAGGTGCTATCCATTTTAAGGATAAAGTCACAATTGGTATTAATGTGACGTCTTATCCAAGTCTTGGACGAAAGTAATAGCTTTTGAATGATATTTCTATCATTAATAAATTTCTTGGCGATTCTTGAAGACTTCCTAGCCTACCCTAGACCGTGAAATCGAATTTTGTATTGACCCCAAAGATAAAAACCCATTTCTTAAACCTCAAATATTTCTTCAACTAAAAGGATCTGTTTACGAGGATTATGATGAAAGTCATAATAAAAGCATTGGACTAATGAAAATCATGGGTATATGAAGTATTAGTAAGTGTTATGATGAGTTATGTTGGTTATTATGTGAAAACATGAAAGTTTCTTAGAAATCACAAAGATTTGAAAATCAGATTTTGGTGAAAAACGTAACATGAAATTCAATTGACCAAATCTCTTATTATATTTTGAATTTTTGAGTGTGGTCAAGTCCTAGAGTTAGATCTATGAGTTACCTAACTAATCCAAGTGGAATTACTGGAAAAGGTGTTGTAGATTTTTGTGTGGACTGATTTTAGCAAAGGAGTGCAAAGCTGCAAAAAAACCGAAAAAAAAACTGCCATGATTTTAGAGGGGCTGTTTCGGCCACTTAAATTATGAGAAAAATTCTGGCCTTTTGGGACATGAAGGTATATGGTATAAAGTACCTCCTGTCCAAAAATGAGCTCATTCTGACTTAAAATGAGCAAGTTATGACTATTTCAATATTTAGATTTTTCCGAATTAAAAACTATAACCGAAATTCTATAACTCAGATGACCATGAAATTTAAACTAGAAGCTCACGTTAACATGTGTAAGGTCCTACCAAGATTTGGAAATTTTTGGAGTTAAACTTGAGGTAGCAAATTTCTTAAGGAATTAATTAGAAATTGATTTTGAAAATAGTAAATGAATTTTAAAATTCGAGAAAATATATTTTCATTATGGGACTATATTATGCTAAATCCCAGAAAAGAAATATTTTTGGGACTGATTTGGTATTTTCATGAAAATAGTTTAGTTACTAACATATGAGTTAAATATGTTATGTGAAGTAACAAAGTTGAAAATAGGATTTTATGGCCATGGTAGAATCCTATATAGAGTATATGCATATTTTTTTTATGAGGGATTTGATAATTGGTGATGATATCTTATGAGTATGGCATTTTGAATGATTAAATGCATTATATGGTAAAGCGTAAACAATTGAAATAAATTGTTTATAAATTTAAGAAGTGATTAAAATATTGTTATAATATTAATGATATTAGATTATAAGATTATTAAGTGATTGATAACATGGGGATATTCTTGAATCTCGATAAATTATATTATAAATGTTTAATATTTATCCTTTATCTCATTTGATTGATTCTTTATATCATTATCCTCATGTTTATATTATGTTGAAAGTCATCTGTATGGTAGTGCGTAAGATAGATGGACTTGGTATGATTATGACCAGTGGATTGTTCGGGTATAATCATAACCGTAATTGAAAATAATGATTATCTTTGGTAGTAGTGCATGGATAATTTGTGGTCGTGATACTAATGAATACACGATTATCTTTGGTAGTAGTGCATGGATAATTTGTGGTCGTGATACTAATGAATACACGATTATCTTTGGTAGTAGTGCATGGATAATTTGTGGTCGTGATACTAATGAATACACGATTATCTTTGGTAGTAGTGCATGGATAATTTGTGGTCGTGATACTAATGAATACACGATTATCTTTGGTAGTAGTGTACGGATAATTCGTGGTCGTGATACTAATGAATATCCTCGGCCCGTAGTGCGGGGGATGATTCGATGATATGGATTAATTATTGAAATGAGTCTCAAAGAATGAAATATTAATTCATGGATGTGGTAAAAGTCATCTTTGGTAGTAGTGCATTGATAGACTTGGTATGATTATGACCAAGGATTATTCTTGTATAATCACGATCAGATTAAAAACACGAATATCCCCGCCAAGAAGTGTATGGATAATTCGTGGTCGTGATACTATTAAGTTGAGTTTCAAAGATTATTGGTTTTATAGCTTTGTATATCTTTGGCCCCAGAAAGTGCAAAGATGAATTGTTAATGAATATCTTCGGTCTGATTGCAAAGATGAATTTAATATTTTAACGATAAAGGTATTCAAGGTATCCTCATCTCTTATCATACCGTATCGCACCCTAATTTCGAGGGCTTAAATTCCATAAGGAGGGAGATTGTGAGACCCCGATTTTATCAATAAAGATTTAAATTTTGTCGAAATAATTTTTTAATATTATGGTGTGAATTTGAGATAATATTATAGTTGTGGGTAGTATTTATAAATTTTGCAAAGTATGCAAGTGGTTATATTATATTTGATTAATGGGGAATATTCTTTTAGCAGGGGAATATTCGCATAACTACCAATCATCAGGTGGACCCCACAATGTAATTATTGTTTGATCGAAAAACGACAAAAATATTTTATTGAAATAACGGCGGAAGTTTTACCGTGGATACTTTGTTGAACTACTCGGTAGTAAAAGTACAATGAATACGTGTGGTCGCATAAGAAGACACCTGTATTGATTATCGATGCTTATGTGAGAAGTCACTCATTGATTCCATTATCACGATTAATAATATGAATTATTATAATGATAATGACGCTTTTGTTTTATTCGTATTATTAACGTAATAAAAAAAAACATCTTTTTATATAAAACATAATACTTTATTAAAGTTATTCTATAAATAGAATATATTATATTTTATTATGCATTGTCGCATAAAGATTTTGCATAGTGTTGTATAAAGTTTTGCATAGTAAAATATTTTTATATAAATAGAATATATTATATTTTATTTAAAAGATTTTGCTTTAAATATGGATCGTCAGATTAAAGTAAATCAATGGACCGCTCATGGATTAATTACTATGCATTCTATTTTCCTATAAATAAAGCTCATTCCTTCATTATTTTCTTACGAATTCACCAAACTCTGTAGAGAGAAATTATAGAGAGAAGCTTATAGAGAGAAAATCTATAGAGAAAGAAGAAAGAGTATTCTCGTACTTCACTACTTTGATATCCAAAGGTCTTTTTCTTTGTAAGGGTATTATTTGTTGTACCCGTAAGGGGTGTTATTCTTTCTTATTCATGAAGAAAACTTCATTATTCCATTCATTATTATTCGCTTGGAATAACTCGTAAAAGTGGTATACCCTATACATAACCTCAGAGTATGCGGCAATACCCCTATACTTGGTGAAATCCTTATGTTATTCCATTCTTATTTATTCTCATTGGAATAACTCAGATACGCTAATCCCCTATACTTGGTGATTTTCTTCATATTCCATTCTTTATTATTCTCATTGGAATATCCATTCGCGGTGTTTTACACCTAACCGGTTCCATTGTTTATTATTCTCGCATTTATTATTCTCGTTGAAATATCACATCGTGTGTTTTACACCGACACTCGTTCCATTGTTTATTATTATTCAAAGATTTATTATTCTGGCTGGATCATCCTGCGCTTGCAGGTGTAATTTCACTTGACCGGTTCCGTTATTATTATTCTCATTGAATAACTCGCCTATGCTGCCAAGCACCGCATGCACGGTGATTTCTTTTGTTATTCCATTCTTTATTATACACAATTGGTTAAAACTTTGACTTCTATACTCCATGAAATTAGTAGAATATCCTCGATATTTCATGTTTCATCCAAAGATCTTTTCATGGAAATATTCTTCCGATCATTCTTGAATTTTACTCTCTACAAAACAAAGATCATGTTGACAATTTGGACGTTAATAAATCCTAGAGAAATTAATTCTTGAACTTGTTTTATTGAATTCTTATATCATTGTCATCATCCTCATGTTTATATTATGTTGAAAGTTATCTTTTAGCTTACGTGCATAGATGAACTTAGTATGATTATGACCAGGATCATTCTAGATAATCATGGCTTGTTATAAATGATGTGATAAAAGTCCTCAAAGGACACTTGTAATGCAAATGATGGATAGTTTTGGTATGATTATGACCGGGGGTGATTCTAAGATAGTCATGACCATTGATAATTTGATGAAAATCCTTGACTATGGTACGAGGGATGATTAGATATTGTGGTTTATTCATTAAACCGAGTCTTAGTGATAAAAATTTATGAAAACCTTTTAAAACCTAAAAGATAGTAGACTTTATTTTCTACTGACTTTTTTAATGGATTGATATTCCACGCAGCTTAAACCGGTTTGTCTATTGTATTTTATCGCTTTAACATCATTTGAAGGCTAATGATAATTTATTCTGCATTATCTTAGTCATAATATTTCATCGGGCTAGTTGAGCTCACCTTTTTTTTCACTTTGTTTTCTTCGTGAAATGAGAACATAGTCGGGACGAGTCGGGAACGGAGTAATGGTCCGGAGGATAGCATTAGTAGTCCTCACTATTCTCGTGAAATAGTGTGATAATAGTTGTAATGAGGACTCTTTTGAGTTTGTATAATATCTAGTAGACAATATTTGTATTCAAACTCACAGCTTTATGTCGTATTGCATACCTACAGCTTATATTAGTAAGTTGTATTTGAATTTATGTACCATGTAAGTGGCGACCCAAGATGGGTGACGTATACCTAATTTTGGGGGCGTCACAATATTGATATTTTAATTTGTAATATAAGGATTTATTAATTTTCCTTTCTAAATATTCACAACTCTAAAATAATTTATTTAAAAAAAATATTCCTAGTTCTTTTATTTTCTATGTTTTAAAAACGGATTTAGAGCAACTCCAGCAGCATAATCCTAGATTATATTTAGTCTAGGATTTATCTTTCAGCTCCAGCAGGTAAACTAAATATAGTCTGTGACTATATTTGAAGCCAACAAGACTAAATATAGGAACTTGATAGTCCATGAACTATAATTTTAATTATATTTAAATGGGAGAGTGGAAAAAGATTGGAGCTTTTTTGAATTCATAGATTACTTTAATCTTTTTATATTATAGTCCACCAGATAGTCTATCTGCTGGAAAGATGGGAGACTAAATGACATTTGTTGATGTCATATGGACTAAATATAGTCCATCAGATAGTTTAACTGTTGGAGATGCTTTAGAGTTAGATATAGATACACTCCATTATACATTCCTTTCAATTTTATATAATACACCATATTTTTAGGGAATTGTGAAATTTACAATATTTTTTGTTATTTTCATAACAAAAGTGTCGTCGCTATAGGATCTATAGCGACACTTTTGTTGTGAAAATAACATTTTATATTGTGGATTTAACAATCCTCTATTTTTATAGTTGTGAATGATATATTTAAATCGATATCGGTCAACTAATTTATTATATTGAATAATATAATTTTTAAAAAAATACAAGTAATCCGATATTTTTTACTATTTGATGAACATGTTAATTTTTTATTAAAATTTTAATGAATAAAAATTCTTTTAAAATTTTAAGGGTGAAAATATTTTTTTATAATTAAAATTTTGTCTTAATATTATCAACTATTTATTAATATATTTTAATTATTATTAAAAATTTATGAAGATTAAATAATTAGTCATGATACGAAATGTATAATGGAGGGAGCCGAATCGTCCAAAAAACTCGTGGAAATTTTAATTTTCTCATTTCTTTTCTCTCCGTCTTGAAACTAACATACACAGTGCTAGTGTCACCTCAGCTAGCCTTCTATTATCTCTACTGTTTTTTCCAAGTTTGCCACAGCTTTCTCCAAAGCTTCAGCTATGGGCTTCTCTCGACTGTCTTCTGCCTTAAAATCATCCAATAGAATTATTAGCATCCGAAATTCGTTTTTCTACAAGCAAAGGGCTCAATCACACATTAAAGATGCTACGATTAACTCAGATAAGAAACAAATTCCAAGCCTTTCATGGCTAAGCTCTCTTCTTCCCATGGCACTTGCTTTCTCTGCTGGATCATTTGCCTTCCAAACCATTAGAAACCCTTCTATGTGTGACTCCCCCGATCATGATGAACGGTATAAATCATTTTTAACCTTTTAGTGGTTTCTCAACTTGATGTTCTATTATGGCATTTTGGGTTTTTTCTTTGATATGAATCTGTTTAAGAGCTTAAATTGAATCAATACGAGGTATGACATTTATTGAGGATTTATGCATGATGACTGATTTGATATAGATTTTTCTTTCAGGGGTGTGAACTATGGGGGCAAAGGTAGCACGGATTATGTCGTGAAGGGTACTCACAAGAATGCTCCACAAGCACTCATTCAAGAATTAAAGGCTATTTGTCAGGTACTATCTCGTATTGGACTAAAATGATATTGGGATAATCACTTAGTAGGGAATGAGTTATAATAGTATTCATTTTTTCAGGATAATATGACGATGGATTATGATGAGAGATACTTCCATGGAAAACCTCAGAACAGTTTTCACAAAGCAGTAAACATCCCTGATGTGGTTGTTTTTCCTCGGTTAGATTGAATTATTCCCTTAGACACTGTACTTTCAATCTTTTATCCTTTGTTTTATAGTCTAGCAGCCACATCGTTCTATTTGTAGTGTGATTTTTCTATTCATTTGCTCCTTAATTGAGTGTTGATTTCCTATTTTCATCTTTATATATCTAATGTGTTGGGAATTTAAGATGCTAATTGTTGAATGACACTGTTATTGAGTTAACGGTTGCTAGCCTTGGTATATAGTATAAAATCTCATTAAAAGCATGATTGCTATCACGTGGTACCCTATTTTTCGTGCTTAACAGGGCTTCTTGATGGATATAGCATCATTTTGGAAGAGGTGGTTCTGGTGGTTAGTATGTTGGCTCTAATGCAGTTGGGGGTAAACGGTGGCCTTTATTTTTGATAACTAGTTTTTGGCCACAAGTATAGGATTTAGATGGCGTGCGTTGTTACTTAACTAAGTATATTGTGTTTTTGGAGATTTATAAATTCCACCATCGATTAAGTATCACAAGTAGGCTTAAGTATTTTTTGTTAGGATTTGCACCCATGAATATTAAATGATCACTGAAAGAATTTTATGAAATAATGTATTGCTGTTTGCCACAGTACAACTTATTATGTGCAACAAAGAAAAGGAAAAAAGAATGCAACTTTTGTTCAGCTGCAGTCGTACTGGCTTCAGTAGTTCAGAATTTCAGATGTGTGAAATACATAGCATTGTGCTTGTATTTGTTGTTATAAATCTGAGTCATTTTTAATGCCAGGTTAATGGGAATGTGATGGTATAGTGTAACTTCTGTTGGTCTGCAAATTCTGATGTAATATTGTGGGCACCGCATAGATCCGTGAATATAATATTTGAATTTTAATAATCTCCAAAATCCTACCATTGAATTTGAAGCTATGCGTAGTATAATTCTGTATGCCGGCTTGCATAAACCATATATACTAGATCATGTGATGAAGTGTTTATTTTTTGATACATTCTTCCCAGGATGAAATTACCCTTTGTGAAGTTCATTTTCCCGCTCAATAATTTGAAAATACTTGTATTTTCTCGATCTGGTTCTTGTCTGCATTCTTTGTGACTTTCTATAGTAATACCAAATTTTAGCATCTCCATCATTTATCTTCAACTCGCAAAAGTAAGCCTAAACTTGTTCATACAGGTCAGAAGTTGAAGTCTCTAACATAGTCCAATCATGTAACAAGCATAAGGTATGCTATCATCCTTTGTAAGGAGTGGTTGACTGTTCTGTTTTTAGTTGTTTTTCATGGTTTTTCCTTTAGGAAGCATTCATCCTGTTTCCATAGTGGATAATGTTCTCCATTTATATATTCAGCCATGAGCAGCTACTTCTTTATACTATGTTGACTAATTTTCACAGGTCTGAAAAAATCAAAATAATTTAACGCAGGTTATGCATTTGCTTTATATTAGATATTATGAATGGATTATTTTGGCCAACTTAGTCAAGTGCTAAACAATGGGTGTAGTTGTTGAACTTTTTTTGTTAATAATATATTTTTATATATATATATATATATATATATTTTTTTTTTGTGTATAAACAGGTGCCTATCATACCATATGGTGGAGCTACATCGATTGAGGGTCACACACTATCCCCTAATGGAGGTGTTTGCATTGACATGACTTTGATGAAAGTATGAGCCACCTCTTCCTTTGTTATTTCACATGACCTTAGGTCCTTTAGCAGGATATATGTAACATGAGTTTTCCTTTTGGCGAACTCTATATTAGCTTTCAGTTTGTATGCATGTTTTTTTGGCTTGAAAAATAACATTATTGGTTACGTACACCTCTAATTCTCTGCAAGAATTTAATCGCATTTTCCTTTTATATTAAAAAATAAGGTTTCTTTGGAATTTAGAAAGTGTTTTTGTCTTTAGTTGTCATATCTAGGGGTGATCATTCGGTTATAACCGAACTGAACAAACTATTTGGTTATAACCGAATACCGAATTATTGATAATTTTACTATTCGAAACACTAACCGAAATTCGTAACTAACCGAATTACCGAATACCGAATTACCGAATTTACAATTCGGTAATTCGGGAAATAACCGAATTTGAAAGAAGAAGCCCACCAGCCAAATAAAACTTAGCCCAACAATAACAATAAGCTGTCCACGTAGGGATCAATAAAAGCCAAATAAAACTCAGCTGAAAAGCCCAACAATAGCAATAAGCTAGCTGCCCACATGGGGATCAATAAAAACCAAGTGGGTCTTAACTTTCATTACTCAGCCCATCATCAACCATCAGCATTCAGCAGCCGTATGACAGCAACCACGTGACAAGCAGCAAACGAAAACAAGCGACGAGCAATGACTAGCTTCGCCGGAATCTGGGTCTTCACCATTGGGGCTGATTGGGTTCCTTCCCCTGATTTGATTCCGTGATTTGATTCTGTTACAATTTACAAACAGAAGGTTATGGAGGGAGAAAAGGGGCTGACAGATGATGGCACCCATTTGATTGAAGGAGGAGATGATGTTTTTTTGGCATTAGTGTTGAGGAGGTTGAAGATCGAAGTTTTAGGTGGAGAGATATGACCATTGTTTCCGTTTGATTTGCCGGAAAGTTTGAGATCGGGAAAATAGGTTTTACTTTGTGAGATAAGAAATAAATGAATAGGAGGGAGAATGGAGATGGAGATCTAGTCGAAGTCGGTCTAATATGGGAGATGAGAAATCGAGATTTGACTTCTGTTAGATTAGATCTGGGTTGAGACTCTGAGATACGAGAGAAAGATAGAGATGAAGAGATCGAGAGAGAAGAGTTATTAAGATAAGGCTTAATTTATTTAACAACTTATTCGGTATTCGGTTAGACCGAATAATACAAAAATAAAATCCGAACCGATAACCGTAAACCGAAAAAAAATTCGGATATAACCGAATTATAAAAAATACCCGAATTATTAAGAAATTTCAGTTAAATTATTTCGGTTTGGTTCGGTTATTCGGTTATACCCGTTTTTTACTCAGTCCTAGTCATATCCATACTTCTGCATATATGAACTTATATTAGTACCAGTAGAGGTGTGCATCGGTAAAATACCGTACCGAACCGACCCGTACACCGGTATCTATTCCAATTTACTGGTATCCCGTACCGGTTGGAACCGGTTTGGTACGATATGTTATAGTTATATACCGATTTTGTACTGGTTTAGTTACTATTATACTTTTTTTTTTTCAAACTGTCAATCTCTTTCATTTATTTTTTATACCAGCCCACTAATCTAGACTAATCTAGTAAAGCTCAACACATGTTATCAGTAGCCCACAACAAAACCCAACAAAAAAAATTATATACAAATAACAAACCCATTACTGATTACACATAAGTAGCCATCCTTTTCATCATTAATATATATATATATATATATATATATATATATATATATATATATATATATATATAAATCAAATCAAAATACCAATCTAGCTTACATATGGGTAAATCGGACATCACATAATCGGTATCTCCTCTTTCCGGTAAGCTAGATTGTTCTTATATATATATATACTCATTCTCGAATTTACTTCTATCATTTTAGAAAAATAAATCAAAATCCAAATACCTTTTGGAGAGATCAGGTTGTGCATCTCTAATTCTCTAGAGAGAGACCTTAGTATCTCAATATATGATGGGTGGTTGACTGGTTGCAATTGAAGGTAGATCCGTAGATTTGCTAATGGAAATTGGAATTAAGGTCAGTCTTTCTTCATCTAGATCTGAGATTTCATTTTAACTTTCTCCCTCCATAGGATAAATTCTATCAGTATATTTGTATATGGAAGGTCATATATATATATGTATAATATAATATCGGTAATTCAGTGCGGTTCGGTATTTACCGAACAATTGGCAACCGTTCCCGTTCCGGTTGAGCCGGTATTTACCGGCACCGATAGAGAATTTTACCGAATTTATCGGTACGGGATAGCCGGTTCAGGGAAAATACCGCTTTTACCAACCAGTTTGCACACCCCTAGGTATCCCTAAGAACTAGGGGGACGGGCATTGAATCATTGAACCCATACTTGTATTCGTCTGTATATTGGTATACTAAAAACTTATAATGACATGAGTATATGTTGATTCTTATCTCTGCCTAAAACAGGATCTTTAGTACAATGAGAGTTCAATGTTGGTCCTTTTGTGGCGTTTGTGTGTGTTGTAAAAGCTTGGAGTGTATATTTCTTATATTTTCTATCTTCTCTAATGTCAGAAGAATATTTCATCCTTATTTGTATCAATACCATAGTCTTCCTATAAATCATCCAGAGTTTCAGCCAAAGGATTAGACGGCAGCGTTATCAAATAAAGTAACTATAGTAGTTAATTATGCTGTTATGCATCTTTTTCATTGTTATGTTTTGGTGGTCTTTGCTGTTTCTTCCTTGTTTTACAGCAATTGTTTAAAATTGTAGAGTGTCAAAGCATTACATGTTGAGGACATGGATGTGGTTGTTGAGCCCGGGATTGGATGGATAGAGCTTAATGAATACCTTGAGCCACATGGCCTATTTTTCCCTCTTGATCCTGGTTAGTTTTTTTAAAAAATTTCCAGTAGATTTGGACATTTCATATCTTGTAGATCATGATTCTGATTTATTTTGAAAAAGTAATATACTGTAACATTAGATCAGTACTTAAAATTTTGTTTTCATTCCTCCCTGCAGTTCTGGTGTGTAGAGCTTCACTATATCCCATCCCTTGGACCCCTGTTTGATATACAAGTTCTGACTATATAAAAGTAGCAAAAGATAATTGTTAAACAAAATAAAAAGCAATTTTATCTTGATAACTTGAGAGAATGAAGGACTCAATGGTTGTCCTGATACACTTCAATCTTAAATTCTCAATTAATGCATTAATTGTATTATTTCTTATGTGTTTCGTGGCTGAACTTTTTTGTGTTTCTAAAATTATGGTCTGACAGGGCCTGGGGCGACCATCGGGGGGATGTGTGCAACACGTTGCTCTGGTTCTTTGGCTGTAAGGTAGTTTCTGTCTATAGCCAGGAGTGTAAAGTGCTTTACTGAATGCTCACTATAACCATCAGAGATATTGAAGGTTTTCCTTGTCTCTATGTATATACATACAGATTTACATGAATACATAAACAATTTAAGATTATTTATGATGGTTATGAGGTTTTCCATAACATGGTATTGTGGATATCTTTTAAATTAACTTTGTTTAAACTTTAAGCTCTATATTGGTCTCTTCATACAAGTTTTAACTTAAGCCATATTTTGTGGAAACCACTTGTCAAAGTTTTGATGGTTTGTATTCTTAGTAAAATTTAAACTAATGATATTATTTTTAGCATGTAGGTACGGAACTATGCGTGATAATGTCATCAATCTTAAGGTTGGTTATTTCCTCTTCTAATACTATTATAGTTAACAAGTGTCATTCTTTACATGTTTCTTTATTTTCAGATAGTTCTAGCAGACGGGGATATTGTCAAAACAGGATCTCGGGCTCGGAAAAGTGCTGCTGGGTGCGTTCCTTGTAGACCTTTTATTATTCATAGATTCATAGTTCTCTTTCCATTTAATACTGCAACTTTCATCACTTATCAAATACATCTCAAAAAAAGATTTTTTTTTGGGGGGTGGGTGGGTTAAATTGTGTGCCTTGGATAGGGTGAGTGGTTTCCTTGTGTGTAGGCTCTGAAAGACTTTGCCTCCTCGGGCCTTAAAAAACTAGGAGCATAACATTAAGCAATGCTACAAATGACACATAGAATTGCAAGATGCTCTAGTTAAGATTACCTATATGTCGGTTAGTTTGCAATTTCAGTTTCTTAAACATTAGTGGCTATCCTAGAGGTTATGCACTCTTTTTGTTCTATCTCCTCATATAGTGGATACCTTTGGAGAATTTTAATGAAGCTCTAGTTTTCATATTCTATTCCTTCCAATTTCTCTATAATACTGAAACTTAAAATAAGGAAGGTGGAGATCTAAGTCTATACAGATGTATGGGCACAATGGGAAATGACTGTGTTAAAGGCTTTAGGTGGCATTTTGAATCAATTGTCTATGGTAGACCCTCAGAATTTTGCACCCATTGTCGATGTTTGCACAAGTTCGTGTTTGCAATTTCGACTGCCTAACTAGCTTTCTACTGCCGATATTCTGAGAATTATTAATAATTATTTTCAAATTTAAGATTGCTGGAGCCTTCATAGCTCATATCAGTGTAGTGATGTTGCCTTCAATTTAAAGTGGTAGTTTCTTTCATACAAAGAACAATCATTTGTGGTTTAATTGATAGCTGTTCCAATTCTAATTTTTTTTTAGGATTACTGCTTTTTTATATTTCTTTTGCATTCCTAGAAGTTGATGCATGTCATAAATATCTCACATGTTATTATTTTCCACGCTATGTATTATATGTTTCTTGGTATTATTTAGAGCTAAATTGTCAGTTTGTTAAAAGTTTTGTTTTACAAATCATAGGTATGATCTGACACGACTGATGATTGGAAGTGAAGGTACCTTGGGTGTGATAACAGAAGTTACACTACGTCTGCAGAAAATTCCACAATATTCAGTGGTAGGTTGGCTTTTTATTGCATTTAAATCAATTCTACTAATACAGTAAATACTGGGTTGTTTGATTAACAATGTCAGCTTTGGGAGGCTAGGCAAAGACAATGGGTTTGAAGAAGTAATTTTGGTGAAAGGGAAATGTCAGTAATGCTTCAGGGATTGAATACTGCTATTACTTCCTCTGTTCTGTGTGTGGCTAAATTATGTGGGTGTTTTTATGATTGATTTTAAGATGTGCCGAAAACATAATTAAGTATTAACATATTTATACATATTTATTTTAGTGAAAATATACTGAGAATTTAAAAAATGTGAAAAGTACAATTATAAATATGTATTTAGCACGTCTTAAAATCCGTGTTGAAAAAACATTAAACGAAATAACTACATAAACTTGGACGGAGGGAGTATTATTTAGGGTTGATGACCAAAAGCAATATACTTTTACCATTTAATTATCCCCAATTTTGCCAATGAACCTTTTCCTTCCTGGAGATTGAACTACTAAATTCTTATAGTGGTTCAATGAGTTCAAAAATCTTATAGGTGTTAAATCACTTGATGGAATTGCTGCTATGGCTATGTTTTTTTGCTGAGATTCCTATCTTGCATGCTATTGTGGTCTTTTTAATGTTCTATGGCTATGGGTACCTATGATATACATTGTTAGATCCTCTCTCTAACAACTTAAGCTTTTGGAGCAATTGGTAACTTAACAGTGCAACCAACAACCTATTTGAGAGTTGAGAATCTAGAAAAAATGGGGGATCATTTTTACGTCCGAATTCTGTTGCTTGAGGCATTTTTCTATCTATTTCATTTGTTGCTCCCATTTGAGTTTCTGCTTACAAATGTGCAACTTTGTTGAATATATGATACAGGTTGCAATGTGTAACTTTCCTACGATTAAGGATGCAGCAGATGTTGCCATTGCAACTATGTTTTCCGGCATACAGGTCTGATATGTCCTGATGCATTTTCCTTTCTATTGATCATTTAATTCCATTGAAGTATAATGTTTAAAATCACAGTTTTGGATTATTTTCAGTTGGCACTTCTGGTTCTTTCAGATTTTCACTGTGTCATTAAAGTATTAATTTGGAAAATATGATGTAATTCTGGATTCTGTGTTTCCAAGGTAATGAAAAAGCAAAGTACTTACTGAAACAGGAACTAAGGGAAATTATACAACATCAAAACAACACCATGGGGTTAGGGGCGGACCTATGCTTGGGCAGCATAGGCACCTGCCTATGCTTGAGATTTTTTTTTGACAGGTATAGGGGAGGGGCAGATTAATGGAAGAGTTATACTTAGAGGAGGCAAAAAAATATATATTTTACTCTTAATTTTAAAATTTAAATGAATCTATTTTGTAGCTTTCATTTGAGCTGCAAATCTGCTAATCTACTTTCCGCCTTCTGATGAAGAAAAACATATATTTTATATTAAAATATTTTAAGTTACTTTAAAAAGTTAAAATTGAAGAGAATATATTTTATTGTTCCAATGAGATGAAATAGTTTTAGATGAAATGTACTACTTCCTCCGTCCCCATAAAGGATGGCTAAATGTATAAATTTTTTGTTTCAAAAAATGTGAGATAAAATATATAAAGTGAATGGTACATATGTTATTTAGTGGGGTCTATTAATATAAAAAAAATAAAAGTATTCATCACTTTATGTAATCTTGTGGGGCCACTAAGGATAAATTTAGAACTTTTTTGTTCTCTTTCCTCTACTTTTATTTTTCTTAATATGTGTGCAAATTGTATTTTGTTCATCTTTTTCGGGACGGAGGGAGTAGTTTTTAACTTTGATATATTTAATTTAGACATTTTTGGGACTTTTTTCACTTCAATCATCGTTTTGAATATTATTTGTCCTATTCATTAGTTATTTTTGTGATCTACTTTTTTTAAAAAAAAACTTTTTTATTAATTTTTTTAAAAGGATTAAGAAAAGAAGAAGACTGTGGCAGTGCAGAGGTTCCTTTAAATTGATTAGTTTTCCGACAATTAACTTGGCTAGTTGGCTCTCACGTGATAAATTGCGTGGATTAAAAATTGTTGTCTACTAGTAACCAACTGGAAATTAAGGACTAGCCATAAATTGGTTAACAAAATCTTGTTGAAGATTTATGACAATAGAGTGATTTGAAATTAATGTCATGAAAGTTGCATCTTTTAAGTTAATTAAACTATTTATGCATGTTTGTTATGATTAGTTTTTAAACCCATGGAGTTCTCACTTTTATAGTGTACATATTACCTCTATTTATTTAATTAACTATTGGTTTTTAATTCATATTAAAATTTTGTGACTAAATAATTTACATTGCTATATAAATTGATATGTTACCAAGTACATGCTGATGCAAATCAATTGCAATGTTTGTTTCTACGTCAAAATAAGCCACTAATTTTTTTTAAAAAAAATAGATAAAGACAAAAAAATGTAGAACAATATTTGTACATAAATCAAGCGAAACTCAAAGTGGTAATGAGGCTAGTGGTGAATCTATTAAGAGGGAAGAGTAGACAGTGTCTATGTTGAGATTTTTAATTTTTTTTATAGGTATAGGGATAAGGGCAAAAATAAAACTTGATAAACTTAAACTTATAGAGGGGAAAAAAAACTTAAACTACTACTACGCTAAAAAATTAAACACACGGGTATATAATGTATTCAAACTCTCAACTCTCGCTTAAAAAAATCCGCCCCTGCTGAGAACGGATCCTAGATCCGCCCTTGTAAGACCCCAAATTTTATGAAATGAAAGTATTCAATTTTCTTATAATTATTATTTTATTTCGTAAATGGTTAAATTGATAAAAGGTTAAAGTTAAGGGTGATATGTGAAATTTTTTGCAAAGTATACAAGTTATAAAATATTTTTTTGGTCGGGAAATATTCTTTTTGTTGGGGAATATCCGAACGACGACACAATCATTGGTGGACCCCACAACGGAAGTATTGTCGTAGTTAAAAACGGCGTAATTATCTTTTATAAAAATAACTACCAAAGTGTTACCGTTAAAACCGCTGAACTACCCTTAGTAAAAAGTACGAAGAATACTGCGGTCGCGTAAGAAGCACACCAGTATTGATTATTGATGCTTACGTAAGAAGTCACTCGCTTATACTCAATTATTACTACGAAGAATTGCACGATCATATCTCTCGTATTATTGATTCAATTATTGTTACAATATCATCTCAGATAATATGTTATATTATTAAATCAATAATTGAGACGCACAAAGTTATTCATATTATTATTTGCAAATTTGTGATAATGTCTGTAAGTTCTGCCGAGGAGAGGTTTGGTCACCTAATCATGGCGCCAATAAGGAGAAATTCTTATCTGAAAGCCCCTCTTCCGGGAACGACACATGTTGTTAAATATCGTGAATTATAATATTAATGATGAATAAGTTCGTGTTGATTAAAGATGAAATTGATAGTTCCATTGTGTTGGAATTATTAGTGTTAGTGAAAATCGACATTTATTTCGATAATAATTGATGTCTGGAGGTTATATTGACCAATCGGGTAATTAGCCGGATAAATGAGCAATTAATTGCTATTGATTCACATGATTATAACTATTTGTTCACATGTGTATTATTGATTCACATTCATTTATTATTAGTGGAGTTGGTGCAAGATTGATAATACTTGGATGACTAAATTAAAAATGAAAGAAAAGAGGAAGATATTATACTGTAATATTTCGAGCCCCAAAATGTGCAATTATCGAAACTATATTTTTCTATAAATAGAAGCTCATTCCTTCATTATTTTTCACCAATTCACTAAAGCTATAGAGCAATTATTATAGAGAGAAAGAAGAAGAGGAGTCTGTTACCTCACTATTCCAGTATCCAGTCTTCTTTTGAGGTAAGAGATATTATTCTTTCGTATTCATGAAGAGAGTTATTTTCTTTCAATACTCGTAAGGGTTGTTATTCCATTCTTTATTATTATGTTAGAATAACTTGTCTATGCGAAGTACCGCATACATGGTGAAATTCTTCTATTATTCCATTCTTTATTATTCTGCTTGGAATAACTCGTCTGCATCGGTCTATCGCATGCCTCGTGAATTCTGTTGTTATTCCATTCTTTATTATTACGTTTGAATATCCCGTCATGCATGCGGATTACGCACGACCGGGTTCCATTCTTTATTATTCTTGGAATATCCTCATGCATCATGCGGATTACGCACGACCGTTCCATTCTTTATTATTCTGCTGGGATAACCTCGTGCATGCGATCTATCGCATGCACGATGAATTCTTCATTATTCCATTCTTTATTATTCTCGCTGGAATAACTCGCCTATGTGGATTACCACATGCATGATGAATGATCCTTTGTATTCATTCCTTATTAAATTATGGAAATGATCTGTCTACGTGGATTACCGCATGACGGGCGAAAATCCATTTGTAGTTTCGTATATTCTATTATACTCGTATGAGATATCATTTTTTTTGTACTCATCATGGAATATCATTTTCTTTGGTATTTTTCTTTTACGAGTTACTATTCATGGGTTACTATTCACCCGGTTATTATTCACTCTGGTATTATTCACTCCGGGTATTCGGGTACTTTTCGTGTTTAGTACTATTCACGAGTTATTATTTACTGAGTTACTATTCACCCAATTACTATTCACTCTAGTATCATTCACTCGGGTATTCTAACACTTTTCGTGTTCCGGGTACTATTCACGGGTACTATTCCCAAGTACTATTCACGAGTACTATTCATCCTAAAAATATATTTTTTTCTCATCCAAATTATTTTTGTACATGAATATTATTCTTGAATTTTACTCTACAAAGCAAAGATCATGTCGACAATTTGACGTTATTGATTTCTCGGATAAATTAAATTATAAATCTTTAAAATTTATCCTTGAACTTGTTTTATCAATTATTATGTTATTGTCATCATCCTCACGCTTATATTGTGATGAAAGTCATCTTTGCTTACGTGCATGATATGGACTTGGTATGATTATGACCGTGGATTATTCGTATAATCATGGCCGTAATGTGACGAATGATGTGGTAAAAGTCCTCATCGTCCGTAGTTCATCACGGGACGCTTGTTGGTATGATTATGACCGAGAGATTATTCGGTATAATCATGACCATTGATGATTACATGAATATCCTCGGCCGTAGTGCGAGGATGTTTCGATTTTATTTATTGTTTGAGTCTCGCCGATAAAGTTGATGAAAAACTTTTAAATCATAAAAGATAGTAGATTTTATGCTCTACTTGACTCTTCTAATGGATTGCTTATTTCTGCTGCAGTTGTTGATCTAAAACTTGTTGTCTATTGTATTCTATCAGTTGTTATAATTTGTTGAAGGCTAAGGATAATTTATCCGCATTATCTTAGTCATAATATTTCTTCTCGAGCTAGTTGAGCTCACCCTTTCTTTCATTGTTCTCTTGAGAAATGAGAATATAGGCCGGACGAGTCGGGAATGGAGTGATGGTCCAGATAAATGGCTTTAGTAGTCCTCACTATTCTACTTTAATAATGTGATAATAATTATAATGAGGACACCATTGAATGTGAATATTGTCTAGATGACAATATTCTTATTTAAACTCTCAGCTATGTTTTGTCGTATTTTGCACGACTGTTGTATAATTAAGTTGTATTTGAATTTATGTACCATGTATCTGGCTACTCAAGATGGGTGATGTATACTTGTTTTGGGGGCGTCACAGCCCCTGCATTGGGATCCATCCCTGCATGGGTGATATCAATCTTTAATAATACAATATAGATGAAGGTCTCGTCTTTAATAGAATTTTATTTGCTTATATGGCTGGATGAACTTGAAGCTTGAGGAGTAATTGGAGTCCAGGATGCAGAAAATATAACATCTTTGCTCTCAGAGTTCCCATCTAACACTCCTGTCCCACAAAGAGAGCCCCTTTGACTTTTTTTGCATGTTAACGTTTGACAATGAGACATAATTTTATCAGAGGTTCGTTATCTCCAAACACAGTTTAATTTTAAGTTTTGTATGGAAAAATAAAACACCAATAAATAAGCGCCCGAGTTTGCCTGCAACAAACCGTAACATGTGTGAAAAAGTCTAAGGGACTCTCATTTTTGAGATGGAGTGTGATACACTACATAAACTTTTGTTTCATCACTTTTAGTACACTTGGTCACAAAACAAGATATGCACCACTCAAAAGGCATGTCATAAAGTTTCTATTGATACCTCTATTCATTCATAAAAAAATATATCGAGATAAATGCACTTAATAAGACTTTTATTTAGGATAATATAATTCCAAAGATTAAGTCACTTAATTCATCTTTACCCATTTCTTTCAGTTTCTCATCAGGTTTCCAGGGTGGAGCTGTTAGATGAGGTTCAGGTGAAGGCTATTAATATTGCTAATGGAAAGAACTTGCCTGAGGTTCCTACTTTAATGTTTGAATTTGTAGGCACAGGTGAGAGTGATTTCTATGTTTTTGCCCATCTTTATTGACTCTCTAGTAAACCTTCAAGAATACGTTAATTTATGAGTCATCTCATTGCATAAAATAAGTTAGGGTGTCAATTTCATTTCACTTCTTGTGATAAATATGCCGTAGACAAATTGGGATTTCTACTCTATTAATGATAGTGCTAAAAAGTTCAAGTAGATTATTCATCAAATGACGTTTGTTTTGTGACAATGAGAAAATCATTAGTAACTGATGCAATTGAAATTGCAAAAGAAGTCATCTGACATCTGAGGGACTATGTAGTATGTAGTACAATGAAGTTCAAAAATTAAATGTTTTTTCACTTCCTCTCTTGAAGTTTATGGATTTTGTGGGTCATTTCCATGTCTTGTGCATTATATGAAGATACTTGTGATGATCATCTCATCGTATATGGACACTGGTGTTTGTGGACCAGAATTTCAGAATAAGTTACTAGTTTCAGTGGTTTGTTTTCTTGAAGTCCAAATAATTAGACATCCAAAGGAATCTGAGTGATAATGTTTTTGACTGTATAAACAGTAATGTCTCCCCACAATAACATGCATACTTACAATGAGAGAAATCACATGCATTATTCTGGGATAGGTAATATGGAACACTTTCTGACCTCGATTGTTAACTTATTATGTAATTGTACTGCAATGCCACTGACATGATATCTGTTCACCACTAAACAATACTGGAAATGATGGGTCTTTGGGAGATTTGGTTGTGCTAATATTATTATGGCTTGTGATGTCCGAATATCTGGAACCTGTCAACTTGGAAGGTACACGGAATCACACCAGTGGATAAATATTATGACAAGTGGCTATATAGATGTAACCACTGTATGCAATGAGCAGTTGAAATTAATGATGATAATTTGTTATGAGAAGTTCTGGAACCTAATGAGACTCAAATAACTGATGGGGTCTATATGAACAGGCCTGAATTCGGACCTGCCAATGATATTTAGAGTATTGAACAGTAACTTAACTGGCTACCAGTTATGAGTTGCACTTCAGAAAAGAACTAGTACTTTTCATATGCACTGTTAAATTATGCACTCTAGGGCTGGACTTTATGTTTTATTTTTGGATATCAATTTTAGAAGCCATCTTATTTAATATTAGAGGGCTTAGTCTCCTTCAAATCCTTGACATAATGACACTTCTTATAGTTTCTCAATGGCATAGCAGTATATGTCGTGCAGATAAAGGTTGTAATGTTACCAGTTAAATGACTAGCAGTTAAGGTTTCTTCTGGATTTTGAAAGCAAAACAATCTGATTTGGTCACTGGAAATTATTTTATCTCATTGAAATTAACTGGAAATGAGTCATTAACACAGCTAGGGAGAAACATTGATGACTGTTGTGAAACTTTTAATCATTCCTTTTGATTTATTCGATGACTGCTATAGATTGTGTGATCAGGTGGTGATCTATTTCCCCATTTTCACTTATTATTCCTTTTGGCTTTACTTTTTAAACAGAAGCATATGCACTTGAGCAGACATTAATAGTTCAGAAGATAGTCGCTGAGCACAATGGTTCTGATTTTGTGTTTGCTGAAGACCCTGAAGCCAAAAAGGAACTTTGGAAGGTAATGTGGGTATATCATTATTGCATATTACATACAAAATATCTATATAATCTGCACTGACGTATCCTTTCTGGCATGGTTCAAAGTTGCCTTAGCGACTTATGTTTTGGAAGGTCATTTTTTGACTCGGTATCGGTTTCGAGTGAACCGTTAGGCTAGTTAGGAGCTTCATAAAAATTAAAAAAAATTATGAAAAATTCTAAATAAAAGCAATTTGATATATCAATTAAGTTCATAAAAAACAATATCTAGTGCACATAGGAGTGTCTAAATGATGAAACAGGCATATATATATATGCCAAGTAGTTTTATAATATTTTTATAAATTGTAGTCAACTTAATTTTATTTTTGTGGCGTTTCTTTCCTTTGCACTGTGATTTCTCTTTTGTCCCGAAACCATTCTGTTATGCCAAATTGGCAAAATTTCACCAAAAATTACCCTTTGCATGAATAATTTCTAATTTTGCGATTTGTGTCAAGGTTGCAGTTCGACACCAACCGATATATATTTCGGCGTAATGACCGATTCTTTGAACCATGCTCTCTGGTGTGGGCTTGGCAAAGTGAAATGGAAAGGTGGTAATATGATCACAACATATTGACCTTGGTGAAGTGGTTATATAACACTGGTGATGGCAGATTGAACTATCTAATCATTTCTGTTTGTTAAACAGGTTGATATAATATAGAGTAGAATGACATAAGATTTAGATCTAGCTTTTCAATTGACTCCCTGATATGCTTTAAAGATACGGTTCAAGCTTATAAACAACTGATATAAATGAGAAAACATAGTTGCTCATCACAATCATATATCCTGTTCTTGATGATTTGTCCCTCATTCCTCCTTTTCCTCCCTAAGGAATCTACTTGTTGCGATAATAAATATGATGTCGCCATGGCCTAATAGATACTATATTTTACACTTAAATGGGGTCCAGTGCTTAAGGTTAAATTGTACTCCATTGAATTTCATCATCACAACATTTGAGTATTTGATAAATGAAAAAGAAAGAGCTGCTTTGTCAGTACCGAAATAGCTTGCAGAAAAGCCTTGAAAAGCAAATAGGGGTACTTTAATCATTATGTGGGAATAGGTAGTTATATGATGCTTAGCAGAATAAATTCTTTAATATGTTTTTCAAAATTATTGCACTCATTTAGAGTGTTAAAATTCTGATAAGAACTAGACCTCTCTTTTAGAAGGAAGTTCTGCTGTGTCCTTATCATTAGCTTATTGGTTCACTGGTTATATCCAAAATCCAAAAGAACCCCATTGATAGTGCTTTCAGCTTTTGTTATACTTGTGCATGTACCCGGATAAACCATTGGGTAAGCCCATAGTAAACTTTTTGGCTGGTCCTAAAAAAGAGATTGTTACACCTTGAAAAATACAAGACACTTCTCACAAGGCTCACTACCACTAGGGCTAACCCCTTTGAGGTTTTTGATATATTCTTAGCTAGATCTTTGTCAGTATAGAGTTACAGCTCGGGATAATGTGATTGGATGTGGATGAATAATCCATCCGTTGTAAGTGGTTGAGTGTTTTGTATACTTGTCTTTCATAGTCTGTAATCATGGCTCCTACACAACCATCTACCCACTACAAATATTCTTGAATTGACCCTTAGATCTAATAATTCTACTTGGAATGTTTTTATTAGATTAAGGAAAATGATTATCTGTGGTAGAAATATTATTGATTTGTATTACAGATATCGACACACTTATATGTTTTCATAGTTTTTAAGTGGAATTAATGCTTTTACCTTGACCCTGACTTCATCCTGAGAGCCAATTTGATTCGCAAAAGAACCTGTACCTACAAAGCCCTTCTTTATGCTTCTATTATTTGTGAATCAACAAATTTGTTTCCCTCTTTTAGGTGGTTTTTGTGATAACCTCTATTTAACGTTCTTAATATTTGTTATGCTACGTGTAGATAAGGAAGGAGGCACTTTGGGCTTGCTTTGCAATGGCACCTAATTTTGAAGCTATGATTTCGGTTAGTCTGATCTTAATATATACTGGTCTTTTCTACAAAGTTTATTCTTGTATAATAGTGACATACATATTAACTCAGGATACTTAGTTACCATAGTTAACACGCATTAACAATCAATATAAGCTTTACTAGACTTAATAAGATTACTTGTATGATCTTTCCATTTCACCTTATCAGTGGCCATGCTTCTTATCAGACAACACACAGGAAAGACTTTCCTTTTCTTCCTCTCATATCAGTTTTTGCATTCTATTTGAACTATTAACACTAGCTAGTTGGATTTCATTTTCCTTACCCTTTTTGCTTGTGATCCTCTTTGTAGTTTATGATCAAGCATTCTAGTATGTGGGTATCATCATGTTCTGGAGCAGTGTTAATCCTGACTAACATTAAATAAGGGTTCTGGGAATGAGTTGAATGCAGGCATGCATATGCATTGGAATAAGTTCTGTTTCTTATTTTCATCCTATTAATCAAGAACTTTGTGAAGAAGGGACTGGGTGCATTGGGTTCATACATTAGCTTTGCACAAATTGTCTAGCTATTGATTTGAATATACAGCTTCTTGTTTGTCAGCCCTAACTTCCTCTTCACCTGGAAATAGCCCCTACTAATACTTTTTACATGTATATCTAATTATATATTTCTTCCTTTGCCACTCTTTTATTATAGCATGTTGATTTCAGCTTGACGCATTTATAGATTGCTTTAAAATGCTTTTTTTATTATCCAAAAAAACATGATTTATTCTGTAGTTTTCAGATGATTTCTCCTGTAACATTTATGCCTGGTGCATTATTGTTGTGGAGTTTTTCTACTTTATTCAGCTTTCCTTTGTTCTATATAAATATTTTTTACATCATCTCCTCTTGTACATAATAAACCCTAAAAAACAATAAAATCATCTCTATATTTTGGCTCTAACTAATCCTGCTTTTTACCTTTATTGGAACTAGATTTATGAAGAAAATGCTATTACTTTAATATTTTAGTACTCTATTATTAAGCTTACTCCAGAAAATTTAAGTTTTTAACTTGTCATAACCCCTCCCCTCAAATATAAAATTTGAAATAAATAAATTGCCAGCTCGTATGATTGTACTAGTTTGTGCTCAGCAGAGATAGCATGCAACATGAGATCTTCTCTTGTATATTTATGATCAGATTACCCATGATCAGACAAATGAAAAAAATAAATTAGTAAGTAAATGAAATATAGCATGTTACTTATATCCATCCATTTGTATCTGAAATAACTCTTACAAAACTAAATTCTATCTTGCTCCTCTCTAAATCTTCCACAGTTGGCATCAATTTTAGTGATATTCTTCGTCTTTATCAATCAAGGACACATTAGTCTTTTCTCTATTTAAATAATGTTTTCTACGGAACTGTTTTTAGAATGAAACATCCTGAGATTACTCTCCGATAGTTTTTCATGTAGTCCAGATTATTGCCCAACTGTTGAAGAGGATTTTTTTGCCTTTCTTTGATATTTCTCGAGTCCTACTGTGATCATAGTAGCATTCTCTGACCCCATGACCTTCACATATTTTATTCTCTTGCAGGATGTATGTGTTCCCTTATCACACCTAGCTGAATTAATATCAAGATCCAAAAAAGAGCTGGACTCTTCACCACTGTTGTGGTATGTTTGTTCGAAAATGAATGCATATATTTTAAAATTTAAAAGTTTCTGCAGGGTGTTTTACGTTGCTCAAAGACCTCACTAACAAGATGTTAGAGGACTTGTATGCAATTAGGTTTTAGACCTTTCTAATGACATGCTAATTGTGTTTACTCTTTGACTGATCCTGAATACCAGCACGGTTATTGCTCATGCCGGTGATGGGAACTTCCACACTGTGATCTTATTTGATCCTAGCGAAGTGGAACAACGAAGGGAGGCTGAAAGATTGAACCATTTCATGGTCCATACTGCTTTATCAATGGAAGGTAATAATTTTACGTGGGAGTGTGTGGATATTATTCTGTTTTCTGTATGGCTGCTAGGTTGCCTCCTCTGTTTTTATAAGAAAAAATAACCCCCCTCCCCCATCGAAAAATCCAAAAAGAAGTGAAACTCTAACTCCAACCCTGCTTGGTAGGAGCAAATGTCAAGGGTTAACAATAGATGAGGATAAAGTTTTTTTAGGTATGGAGAATATCAGGAAGGAAGGAAAAAGGGACACGATGCTCTCCACGTTAGGGATACAATATTTCCCATATACTATGTTTGTAATTAGAGAAAGAAGTAGGAGATAGAAAGAAAAATTTAGTGTTGTCCATTTTCTACATCACACCTGTGAATGTCCCTTGTTTTGTAGATCTTGTAATGGTATATTTACCAGCATCCTTCTTTCCTTCATACTTTTCTTTTTAATTGCACAAGCAACAAGGAAAGATGGCTTCCCTTTCTAAAGATGAACATTCTCACTTCTACCTTCATGTCCTTCTATTATTCCGTTCACCTTCAAAATCATACAATCAATGATGATTGCTTGAAGTTTCTCGAGAGTAGAATACTCTTCATTTTGATATTCGTATCTGTAGTTCTACTGCATTGTTTGCATTATTAACATACCTTTTTTCTCTATTGTTTTATGACTAAGCAGGAACTTGTACCGGAGAACATGGTGTGGGAACTGGAAAAATGAAGGTATGGTATCTGAATCTCTCTAGAAAGCAGATTGCAGCACAGAGAAATATTTAGCGCCCACATAATGCATTGACAGAGATGTATTCCATGGACATTTTTAGATCATCCACATAGGTGTTAGTTTTACTTTGATGCATGGGCCTTGCATATTTATGTCATGAATACAAAAAATTGAGATATGACTTGGGGTATGGCCTGTTGGGTAGTCTTTGAAGCTAAGCCATTGATATTGTACTTGTTAAACAAAAGAACGAAGTTTACAAACAATTGAAATAAAGTTGCAGTAAAGATGTTAAGGGTTTCACCTAACAAAACATCAATAGAATTACTCATTATTGGGACTGTTAGAATTATCTTGAAGAAGTAAAGAGAAGCAAACCAAGTTTGAATTGCTTATGAATTTTTGGTATGGTTTCAGTTCCTAAGTTTTCTACTCTGTACTTCTTCAGCATTTAAGATTTTACTGATGGTATATCCTCTGAATTTTCAGTACCTTGAAGAAGAACTTGGAATAGAGGCTTTGAGAACAATGAAGAGAATAAAAGCTGCATTAGATCCCAATAATATCATGAACCCAGGAAAGCTCATCCCTCCTCATGTTTGTTTCTAATAGAGATATGACTTGTATTAACAATCTAAAGCAGTTGCAAAAAGAGAATCTAAAGTAGAGCTTAGACTTTTGTTTTCCCTCTTCTTTGGCCTTGTGCAAAGGAAGAATTAGTACTGGATCAAAAACTAAATAAATGTAAGTATTTGACTTATATAAAGTGCATATTTTTCAGTTTTCCGTAGGTGGCCTTAGTATATTTAAGCTAACAATCATGCTGCTACTCATTTTAAGAAGAATCTTAAAAAGATTCCCAGATGCATCAGTTGACTATTTTGATGGTAATGCACACAAAGCCACAAAATAAATAAGTTTGATTTTTCCGACCAAGTAAAGTAGTAGGAGAATACTACTAGTTTTGTGTCGTAAGGTACAAGTTTTTGTCTTGTATGAGAACATACATGCATGCATGTAAAAAGATAGGAGTAGTTTTTTTGGTTTCCCTTTGGCTCTACCAATGTATGTTAGGTTCAATGTGATTGTAGGTACGTACGTACTTCTTGACTTGAGGCTTGAATCCTAGTTTTTCATATATATATATATATAGACAATTAGTAAGATTCTCTCAAGTCAGCTGTATCACATATTCTAACCCACCCTAACCCAAATGATTGTGTTTTAATACAAAGGGAGGAAAGGACAAGTGGTCTGTCTATTTGAAATGCTCCCTTCCTCCCATTATTTGTAAAATATAGTGCGAGCCTTAACTATGGTTCAAATGGCTAGCTAGCTTATTACCCTGTGAACTAACTGGATAAGGGCGAGTTTATATATATAATTATAGACCAAATGTGGGTGGCTCATTTGTTTTAAATAAATCAGTTTCACATGGTCATGGAGGGTGATTAAGATCTCTAGTAGCAATACACAATAACACAATACTCCATTTAAGCAAACCATACATGACTTTTGAGTGCATGCCTATTTACTTTTTCTCCCTCCAGTCAAATGTAGAATTTTATTTAAACACAACTCTTAGTCATGCATGTAAGAGGGGTGATTAAATGGGGGAGGCGGCTACATGGTGGTGTTTGATAAAATTAATTAATTAAGATCTCAATGGTTAACGTATCTTAATAAATTAGATCATCCGAGTGAAATAATATCTGAATTTAAAGAGAGCTGTTTGATAATTAAAAAGTATAAAACATCTGAATGACTTTTAAATTTAAAAATATCTCAAATTGATTTTTCATATTTTATTGATCTTAAAATTTGGAATGGATACAATACAATATTTATAGAGGCTCCATAAATTTAAAATTTTCATTAACAAGTAACTCTTAATGATTTAGATTTATATCTTCCTTTCACCGATTAAGAGACGATAAAGACAAATAAAATTTTACTAAATAATTTTATCCTCTTACCGAATCAGATGTGAAGCTGTTAAAAAATATTAATAGATAAGCAAACACCACCTAAATAGAAAGTGAATGGATTCCCCTTAAGCATTAAGTTCATCCATTATTATTAATTGTCAAGATTATGATTCTAAAATAATTTTGGATGCACGATATTAAATTTGCACAACTTGTTATTGATCTGCCTTCAATTGCACAACTTCTTAAATCGCCTGAAATCGCAGCACCTTTTGGGAGTTCTGTTCAGCCCCAATTCCTTATCACAACAACAATTTTGGATATTATGAGCATATTCGTCCAAATTTATTTTTAATCCAGTACGCTAATTATTCTAACAGACGACGAGGCCTTTTGTTTAATCCAACCCATTAGTAATTGAAATTTTTGATCCATAGTTTGTTATGGATCTTTTCCACACACACACACACACATATATATATATATATATATATATATATATATATATATATATATATGACAACAATCATATAAATAGGATAACATTATTAGTAGATTGGATAAGATTTAGTTGGATTAATAGCGAAAGATAATGTAAGTTTTAATATTAGGCTTAATTAGTGGAGTTTCTTTTTTACACTTGACATAATCATGGTATTATGTCTCAGATTTATGGTGTGCTACTTGATGATTATTGTAGAAACATATTGAATGACTACAACCGTTGTTCTAACAAATAATTATTAAATATTCATAATTAAGTATTAGTAATATTTTTAGTTATTTTTAATTTAATATTCAGCTTTTATATAATTTTAAAATTTACTTTTTATTTTTAATCTTTTGAATTTATAATTTTTTAGAGTTCAAAAATGATTCCAACGTAAAAGCCTAAATTTGATGCTTAAGAAACTCTATATGCAATTATTGTAGAATAATAAGTTACTATCGTTGTTTTAATTTCAAAACCTAACTAAATTTTAATAACTAATACTATGTATCAGTGATGAAATTTTCTAACAATCATTAACTATTAATATTTTTTAATATATATTATGTCTTTTAAAATTAACTATTATTTTGTCATAATATTTTTCAATATAAATTATGTTTTTAATATTAACTATTAATATTTTTAATATATTAATATTTTTTAAATTAAAATTAATATTGATATTAAGTATCATTAATATTAATATTAACCATTGTTATTATTATTATTAACTATTATTAATATTAATATTTAATATAGTAATATTTTTAAAATTAACTATTAATATTTTTTTAATATATATTATGTTTTTTAATATTAACTATTATTTTGTCATAATATTTTTTCAATATTTTTAATTTGTAGTTATTTAGGAATAACATGTTTGTTGAATAATAAGTTACTATTATGACTTTTAGTTTAAAAAATTAACTAAATTTTAGTCACTAATATATTTCAAAATTATTTTAAACATTACTTAACTAAATGTCTCTTACATTAAATAAAATTGGTAATTAAAATTTAGTATATTTTATAACATATAACATATAATATTTTTTAATATTTTAATCATTAAAATCTTTTATAATATAATATAATTATTAGTATTAATTACTCCATCCGCTTTTAAAATATTTAATCATTCTTGACTTTTGAAAATCAATTTGAAACATTTTTAAACTCAAAATTAAGATGATTCATTAAAAAGCTCAGAAAATAATAAAATTTATAATGAGTAACACTTGTTAGATAATTTATAATATTCTTCATTGTATTGATTAAAATTAAAAAATTTATATCAATTTTAGTTTAAAATTTCTTAAGTTGACTTTAAAAAGTTAACAATGATCAAATAAGTTAGAACGTAGAGACTAGTATTGTAAGACCTAACTTTTATGAATAAAAATGAATTTTCTATAAATATCATTTTTGAATATTATGGAATAAATTTGATATAATGTTATAGTTGTGGGTAATATTTATAAATTTTGCAAAAGTACTGCAAGTTGTTATATAATATTCGATTGGTCGGGAATATTTGTACGACGATTTACACAATCATTGGTGGACCTCAATAATGTAATTTATCGGATTGATCGAGAAAACGACAAAAATATTTTTTTTATGAAAATAATGGCGGAAGTTTTACTGGTTGATCTTGTTGAACTACTCTAAGTAGTAAAAGTATAAGAATATCGTGGTTGCATAAGAAGACACCTTGTATTGATTATTAATGCTTATGTGAGAAGTCACTCACCATTCAATTATTATTTATATTTTATATGTTATTAAATCAATAATTGAGATGACGAAGTTGTTAATATTATTATTTGCATTATTAATAATGTCAGAAGTTCTGCTCGAGGAGGTTTGGTCACCTAATCATATTGCGCGATAATGGGGAGAAATCCTTATTGGATAGCTCCTCTTTCCTTAACGACGCAGTGGATTAATAGTGTGAATAATAATAATGATGATGACGTTTTGTTTTTATTCAGATTATTAACGTAATAAAACAGAAAAACTTTTTATATAAAATGTAATACTTTTATAAAGTTATTCGCTTTATTGCGCTAATAAGTAAATCTTTTTATATAAAAAAGAATACTTTTATAAAGTTATCTTTTTTATTGCATAATAATTATATTATATATTTATTATATTATAGTGTTTGCATAGTGTTTACATAGTAAAATCTTTTTAAAAATTATTCGCTTTTATTAGATTATAAATAGAATATATTATATTTTATTTAAAAGATTTTGCTTTTAAATATGGAATCGTCCGATTAAAGTAAATCAATCTGACCGCTCATGGATTGATTATATTCATTCCATTCTTCTATAAATAGAAGCTCATTCCTTCATTATTTTTTACTTAATTCACCGAAACTCTAGAGAGAAACTATAGAGAGAGAAACTATAGAGAGAAATAAGAAAAGTATTCTGCTACTTCACTACTCCAATATCAAGTTTCTTTTATGGTAAGGGGTATTATTTCTTTTGTATTCATGAAGAGAACTTTTATTATTCCATCTTTATCATTCTGTTGGAATAACCTGTATATGCGGGTTACCCTATACTTGGTAAAATTCTTCTGTATTCCATTATTTATTATTCTGTTGGAATATCCTGTGCAGGCTTCTGCCGGACCGGTTCCGCTCTTTATTATTCTTGGAACATCCTGTTGGTGTGAATTTCACCTGACCTGGTTCCTTCATTTAGTATTCTGTTGGAATAACCTGTCTATGTGAAGTATCGCATGCATGGTGATTTCTGTTGTTATTCCATTCTTTATTATTCTGTTGGAATATCCTGTCGGTGCGTATTACGCCTGACCTGGTTCCGTTATTTATTATTATGATGGAATAACCTTTGTCATCTGCAAATCTGCATGCATGGTGATTTCTTTTGTTATTCCATTCTTTATTATACTCAGTTAGTTAAAGTTTTGACTTCTACACTCCATGAAATTAGTAGAATATTCTTGATATTTGTGCTTCATCCAGTATCTTTTTATGAAAATATTCTTCTGAGCATTCTTGAATTTTACTTTACAAAGAAGTATCATGTTGATAATTTGGACGTTATTAGTTCCTGAATAAATTAATTCTTGAACTTGTTTTATTGAATTCTTCTATCATTGTCATCATCCTCATGTTTATATTATTTTTGAAAGTTATCTGTGGCCTATAGTGCATAGATGGACTTTGTATAATTATGACCAGGGATTATTCGGTGTAATCATGACCGTAATGTTACAAATGATGTGATAAAAGTTCTCATTGGCCCGAAGTGCATTGATGGACAGTTGTTGGCATGATCATGACCATTGATGAATACATAAATATCCTTGGCCCGTAGTGCATAGATAATTTGTGGTCGTGACCCTAATGAATATCTTTGGCCGTAGTGCATGGATGATGTGGATTATTTATTAAGCTGAGTCTCAGCGATAAAAGTGATGAAAAACCTTTTTAAATCATAAAAGATAGTAGATTTTATTCTCTATTTGACTCTTTTAATGGATTGCATGTTCATTTCTACATAGCTAAACTTGATGTCTATTGTATTTTATCGGTTTAACAATGTTGAGGACTAATGATAATTTATTCTGCATTATCTTAGTCATAATATTTCTTACTGGGTTAGTTGAGCTCACCCTTTCTTTCACTGTTTTCTCCAGGAAATGAGAACATAGCCGGGACTAGTCGAGGAATGGAGTGATGGTCCGAGATGGTGTCTTAGTAGTCCTCACTATTCTGTTAAACAGTGTGATAATAAATGTAATGAGGATTAAATTGAGTGTGGATATTGTCTAAATGACAATATTTGTATTAAAACTCATAGCATGTATTTTGTCGTATTTTACACTACTATTGTATAATCAAGTTGTATTTGAATTTAGTATCATGTATTTGACGACTCAAGATGAGTGATGTATACCTATTTTGGGGGCGTCACAAGTATTATGTAATCATAGTATTTTTTTTTCTATATTTTTAATATATAGTAGTCTAAAGTTGAGTAAAGTTAAATTTTAAATATATTTTTTTAAATTAAAATTTATTGTATGACTAAATAATTAAATAACTCATTTTTAGAATAAAGTTATTGTATAATAATAAGTTAACATTACAATTGTTGGACTATAAAAAGAATTATAGTTCTACAACACTAAGTAATAATTATTTGGCTTAAATATAATTTACTATCCTAAACTGTAGGTCATATTCCACTTCGGTGATCCACCTTTCAATTTTGTCAATTAGATGATTGAACTATTAATTTTTTCAAATTACAACAAATTGAGTCTGTCACGTTAGAAATTGCTGATGTGACTATAGCATAAAAAATCGGCTTTTTATGATATAGCGACGGAAAAAACCGTCCTTAACTTACTAATTGACACACCCAAATAGCCACGTCAGCAATTTCTGACGTGACAAACTTAATTTGTTATAATTGGAAAAAATTAATAGTTTAATTATCTAATTGACAAAATTGAAAGGTGGATCACCGAAGTGAAATATGGCTATAGTTTAGGGTAATAAATTATATTTAAGCCAAATAGTTAATAATTTCACAACTTAACTTACTAATTTCATAATTTATAGTTTTTAATATTATATATATTAAAAATTAGTTAACGTTATTGTGATTATAAATTTGCGACAATTATGTTATTTTATATTATTTTCAAAAATTGAAACTCTTTTTTTAAAATATTAACAAATTGACAAATAAAATTGCACATTTTTGAAAATTTTGTTTGATAGTCGAGGAGTGTAAATTTAAAGTTCAACGTGGAAATATTTTTTATATTTTAGAATATATAAAAGGTACTTTCGAACGTTAAAAAAAGAAGAAGAAAGTAAGTTTTGAAGTTAAAAGGAAATTGACAATTATAACCATATAAATAGGAGACGATTATATATCATAAATGTGTATATCTTTTTCCACTTTTCTTCTCTCCTTATTTCCTTTCCTTGCACATTAGAAAGTGTTTTAAATATAGTTAAATTCTAGGCAATAAAATTTGAGAAATTTTAAAAAGTGTTTTAATAACAGTTATATTCTAGTCTCCGAGAATCAAAAAACTTAATATGTTGTTATAATAAGTTATTCGAAATGAAAAGACAAGAATATATATATATAAATTTCGATTTTTCAACGAACCTAAGAAGTGACCAAGAATCTAAACGAGTATTATAGTGATCATTTTTTTCATCGCTATAGCATAGAAAATTGGCTTTCTATGATATAACGACGAAAAAAACCGTCCCTATAACTGGTTCGTTCCCTCCAGTTCGCTAGAGAAGTGGACTATATATATATATATATATATGATTTTTTTTTTCAACGAACCGAATAAACGAATCGAAGACGAACCGGGTTAAAGCGGTGGATGCTATAGCGAGGGTTTTTTTCTGATTCGCTGGAGAAACAGACTGATATAGAAAAATGTTGAAATGTTGATATTTTTTAAAGGAAGAAGCGTGTCTCTTCCGGAGAGTTGCCCGTTCGTGATAACATGCAGAATGGCAATATCAATTTTTTAGTCATAACAATATGTTGGGTAACATTCCTTCATTTGTACTTAAATTTTTTTTTCTTGACTATTTATCTAAATATTAAGATTTGTATAGAAGATATAATTATATAGATGATTTTTTTGTATAGTTATATTTTATACAATTAGTACTAATAAAGAAAAGGGTTATACCAGATCATTTATATATAATTATATCTCTTTCTCTTAGATATTGTTGATAAAATTTTGGGGGACCAGCTAAAGATACACTATCATATAAAAACAAACCATTAATTATTATCCTTGTGGTCTTTTTTTAAAGACACAAAAAGCAATCATTCTTCCTTTACATGTAAAGATAACGATTAAGACGGTGGTAGCCTGTGCCCAAAGCAGAAATAAGAATACCCGCACTTATAAATCTTACAATTATTTAACATTTTTAATTTTTTTTAATAAGAACTTATTATTTTAATAATAAAAACATAATAGCAAACTTATGAAGATAAATTAATTAGATTTTTTTTTATCAATTTTATATTACAATAAACATATTGAAGTTTTTTTTTAAAAAAAAAAACAAAAGATAAAGAATTTTGCTATGTATTGCGAAAGTTTTCAGTCAAATTATAATTGCGACGTATGTGCCTACACGAGATAGATAAGAATTAAACAAAAATCAGAGCCGGCCCTGGGCCTGGTCTACCAGGACGATTGTCCAGGGCCCAAAGCTGAGGAGGGCCCAATATTTTTAAAAAATTATGTATATATGTGTATAAAAAAATAAAAAAATAATTATAAAATATAATATAAAACAAATAAATATATATGGAGAATCAAAATAGACTCTTAGCCACAAAAAGAAGGAAAAACCCTTCGACCCTCTCAGTTCATAACGCAACACAAGTAATTTTTTTTCGATGATTCTCTTTTTCTCTAACAAAGTTGAAAAATAAATCATCCACCAAATTTAAACAAGTCGCTTTTTTGAAGTTAATTTTTTTTAAGATACATATAGAATCTAGATACAAGAAACCCTCTATTTAGGAATAGACTTTTGACCAAACTATTTGTATTCTAATTGAGAGATTATTACTAAATAGAGGTATTGGTACAAAATATTTTTCGAACACCCAAAAATATCCACTTTAACAAAAATATAGATTTTATAACAAAAATTAAAGAAAACATAAATTATTTAGATTTTCAAACTAGAAAAATGTAGTCTTTTATAGGAAATGTAGTTTTTTATAGAAAAATGTGGTCTTTTATAGGAAATGTAGTCTTTTATAGGAAAATGTGGTCCTTTATAGAAAATATAGTCTTTTATAGAAAATATAGTCTTTTAAAATTAATATTGTCTCTTATATATATATATATATAATTATTACTATATAGAGGTATAGTTTTAATACGGACTTAAAAAGTGTATAACGTATTACAATTTAGAGGTTATTCCTATTTATAATCGATTCAAATTGGGACCAAATTTTTTATAATATTGTAGAAGTTATTCTTATATAGAGTATTCTTAAATAGGGGTTTTACTTTATATAAATTTTATAAATTGTAATATATATTTTTGTTAACTTTTTCTTATTTATTATTTAATTCAATGAAAACTTGGTTTGAGATTAACATTCTTCGTTTTAAATACAATGTTTACAATTAAAGTACTTTCTTTTCCTTCGTTTGAGATTTTGTCCCATTAGATTTTCCCCAAACAAATTTTTTAACGAGACTCCAAAGTGTTCTTACTTATCTTTTGTAAATTCTTATAATTTTAATAAAATTAATTAGTTGATAATTTATTTATTTTTTTGTTTAATTTATATAAAGGGGCACACTTGAAATTTTTTGTCCTGGGCCTTACAAAACCCGGGATTGACTCTGGCAAAAATCCACACCTTAATTTATTCTATCTATCGCATATACTTCTTTAATTTTATCATATATTTGTCGGCATGTATATTATTTTTAAAAAAATTGATAGACAAAATTTAGAGATTTAAAGTAATTGTATGTGCACTAACAACGGTGTATTAATTAGTAGACGTAAATTAAGAGAACCTAGCTAGGTCCTACTACTTCTACTAATAACAAAGTTGTTGAATCGAAGCTGCATGCATAATTGCATAGTACTATTTTAAAATATATGTACAAAATATTTGTGTTACGTGTAGAATTACAATCCTCTCCTTAAGATTAATATCCCAATCTTTCGTTCCTTCCTATTAATAGCTGCCGTGCTTCCTCATTAACCACACAGAAAAATGGGCTCTCTTCCTCATATAGTAGAAGATTGCCAAGGCATCCTTCAAGTCTATAGCGACGGTTCTATTTTCCGGCTAGATGAAATAGACTTCAACATTCCGGTACAAGACGACGGCTCCGTCGTATGGAAAGACTCCGTTTACGACATAAAACACGGCCTCTCCCTCCGTCTCTATAAACCCATTTTCTCCGGCGCCGCCAAGCTCCCCATTATCTATTACCTCCACGGAGGCGGTTTCTGCATCGGCTCACGCACGTGGCCTAACTGCCATAACTGCTGCCTCCGCCTGTCCTCCGGGCTTCAGGCAATAGTGGTGTCTCCGGACTACCGACTGGCTCCGGAGCATAGGCTACCGGCGGCAATGGAAGATTCGGTGACTGCTATTAAGTGGCTGCAGGCTCAAGCTACGTGTAAAAATGGTGATACGTGGTTGTGTGATGGGGTTGACTTTGACCGGGTTTTTATACTTGGTGACTCGTCTGGTGGTAACGTGGCGCATCATATGGCGGTTCGATTTGGGCCCGGTTCAGTTGAGTTGTCTCCGGTTAGGGTACGAGGGTATGTTTTGTTGGCGCCATTTTTTGGCGGAACTGAAAGGACAAAGTCGGAGGCAGAGGGTGAACCGGAGCCATTCTTGAATTTGGAGATCCTTGACAGGTACTTTTATATGTTCAACTTTGTTTTGCAATTTGTATAGACGTGACATGTAAATTCATTGAACGCCATGGAATCATAAATAAATAGCCGTAATACTTTAGTTGTTTCACACAAAAAAAATTCATTTATTATATTTTTAAAGATATTTTGTGTATTTATCTAAATAATAATTTATTCATTTAAAACTGATAATAAAGTTACGACAATAAATGTGTAAACATTGTGTCATTTTACAAAAATAACTGTTTTTGTTAAAAATAAATAAATTTCTAACAAATTAGTCTCTTTTTAACAAAATTTATGTGTCTAGCTACTCCTGTATGTTAAAAGTAGACACCCAATATATTTCTTTGAAAAAATAATGTTATTACATACGTTTTGAAAAAAATATAGAAATATAGAAATATATATATATATATATATATATATATATATATATATATGTCATGTGCATGTTTTTTGGGCCTTGTTCAAGTTTATATATACGTGTCTATATATATATATGTGTGTGTGTGTGTGTTAGTGTGTGTGATGATCTCCAAAAATCTGGAGCTATGAAGTTCAAATTAAAAGAGGTAGCCATTGGCATTGGCAGTGATTGGGGATTAAGACAGCAGAGGCTTAATTTAACCATTCATCATCGATCGTGTGAAAATATCTGGATATATTTTTGTGGTTTGTGAAAGAATATTATATATATTCATGCACGTTTTGACTGACCTTAATCTCTATATATATATGAATCAATAATCATGAATCATGAATCATGAATATCTAGGAACCCATCATGAACCACATCTTAGTTTTACGTTTTTGATGATCTTATCTCTTCATTCTCATTTTCCGAGTCGCCTATTTGTATTTGTGGCTTAAAAAATAAGAACAAACAAATAAAGTTCGCCCACCACATGTTAACAGGTATTCATAAGATTGTATGAAATATATATATATCTTTAAAAGTTATTTTAATTAGGGATTTTTTGAAAAAATAGAGTTTTTTCTTTAAAAAAATTAATATAAAAAAATAATGTTAAAATTATATTCTCTAGTTTTATTATGGATGGTTAGAAATTAAGTGTTAACAACTCTTAAATTTCTCATTTTTTCTCTTTAAATTTTCCAAATTTCAAAAATACCTACTATATATATTCTCACTTTTCATGTACTTTATTTAGTGAATTCTTATTTTAATTAGATGTGAGTGGGTCAAAATTCTTTATAGTGAAATATATAATTTTTCATTTGAATTTCATGAGGCAACTTAGATAAGATATATGATTCCCCTTTTGGACTCATCAATTCAAGTTTGAAGTGATCTCTCAAAAGCCAACGGGGACATGGATCAATATATATACACACATATATATATATATATATATGATTATATATATAAAAAAACATTAATCCAGTAGTAAAACTTGGAAAATTTTAGCTTTTAGAAGATTTGGTAGGCCCAAAATCAGTTGACTACATCCACCTTATCTATTTAATTGATACAGATATATCCAAGTTAATTTGTCATATGATGATATATACATATATTGTACTAAACAATTGATCATTCCACTATTCTATGAATTATTAAGTTAGTGGAGTGAGTACAATTTTCCTTTATAATCTTATCTACCTACTGCTGAATTAAACAGCCGATCGAGGACAAAGCCTAACATATATATATATATATATATATATATATATATATATATATATATATATACACAAGTTATATTTAGTGGAGTCAAAGACTCAAAATATTGTGATGATATAAATAATTTGATGAGGGTTTGGAGCAGTGTCTTTGAGCTATTTTTTTTAGATAATTTTATGTTTTTTGGCCGATTAAATATGTAAAAACATTTATTTGATTAAAATATTATTAATATAACAAGTAATAACATTACATATATACACCCCATTCTTATTTACCCTAATACAGCTTTCTAATCACAAATTTATTAATAAATATTTAAATTTCTTATGTTATAAAAATAATATAAATTAGATTATTATTTATTATTTTAAAAATATTAGTGGAAGATGCATATATCAAGAGAGTAGAAATAATATAAAATTAAGAAAGTTATAAAAATTTAATTTGACCCAGTATATTATAAAATTTCAATGAAATTAATTTATTTAGTACACTTAAATTTTTTCTAAATTTATCATATATTATAAAATAAATTTTGGTTTTTCAGTAGGGGCAATATATTGACCCCATACCCTCCTAGCTAGGATCAATTAACACGTAGTTGATCTGATATATAGATTTTACATTAACGTACAGGTTTTGGAGACTATCACTACCAGTTGGGAATACAGCAGATCACCCCTTTGCAAACCCATTTGGGCCTGCTAGCCCGAATCTGGAGTCGATTAAGCTTGACCCAATATTGGTGATGGCAGGAGGCAATGAAGTACTGAAAGATAGGGTGGAGGATTATGCAAGGAGGTTGAAAGGGGTTGGAAAGAAAGTTGATTACGTAGAGTTTGAAGGAAAACAACATGGTTTTTTCACAAACGACCCCTACTCGGACGTCTCGCTTGGATTGCTGCAACTCATCACAAATTTTATGCATCAAAATTCATTCTAGCTACCTACTCTACCCTACCTACCTCATTATTAATTAATTAATTAATTAGGATTTAATTTGTTTTTAGTTTGGTTTGGTTTGTATGTGATATATATATATATATATAAATCAGGTTTTCTCAAAATGATTGGAATGAAATGAAACTAAAAGCGAATCGGCTATATCGACGATTTTTTTTGTCGTTATAGCATAAAAATCGACTTTCTACACTATAGTGACGAAAAAAACCGTCGCTATATAAATTAGATTATTATTAAACTTTGGGTTCCAAATATGATATATATATATATATATATATATATATATATATATATATATATATATATGGATGAGACTGATTTTTCTTTTTTATATATTTCACCCAAATTGTGTAATGTTGCCGCTAGGGTAAAATTTTATGCTCATCAGTCTAAATGTTTTGAATTTGAGTAATTAATGAAAAATAAATAAAATGAATATATACCAGTACTACCAACCAATTGACTAGTTGAGTAAATATTAAAAAAAATAAACACATGGCATGCATACCTGCCGACACTTTCCATTCAAAATGCGCAGGACCACCCACCCACATGCAGTGAAGAAAGAATCTTATCTTAATGGCATAATAGTAATATATTCCCGCTTGTTAGTTTTTTAGGGAAAAAAACTGTGGAAATATGTTAACCCTAGATCCCCAATTGATATAAGAGAGACTCCAAAGCTTACACATAATAATCAAACGCCATGGTTTCCTCTTCCGCTGTCAAAAGGCTTGGCAACTTGCTAACAAAAAAAGGAATGTTTTTGTGGGATGTGAGTGATCAAGTTCTCAGCTTCCAGACTGAGCTAACTCCTAATCACTCAGATCTCTACTTTTGGTATGAGAGGTATAGGAAATAAAAACTATTGTTCAAAAGTTTTACACTCCAAAATTAACTTATGAACTTTCCGTGCGTACGGCTACAGGTATGTTTTTATGAATAAGAAGATGTTCAAATTTTGAAAAACCGTTTTTAATTGCATAAATTAAATAGAAGAAATAACTAAGATTTTCAAATTATTGTTTTCCTTTTCAATTCAAGTCAGCTAAAAATAGGCAACAATTGAATATAAAAATATTATTTTCTTGGCCATATCAGATAATTGAACATATATATTCAATTGATGTTGATTTTATGTAACATAGAAAATGATGATCTAAGGGCAAGAACTATTTAAACACTAATTATATTTGAAAAATTAATAACTACAAAGAGTTGTGGAATTATTGGGAGATGATGCGGATAAGACGGAAGTCGTAAACAAGTAGGAGTAATTCAATTGGTTACTTTTTTATAAAGTAAGATGATCTACCATCGAATTAAAACCTTGGTTTGTCTATTAAGATTATCTCCCGACCATCCTTGAAAATTATATACTTGGACTTCCTTCAATGTTTTAGCTAGAAGGATAAAAATCAGACAGAAGTCATGACAGAATACTGTTTACTTCTCCAACTTACAATGATTTGAGTATATATTTTAACTGTTTACTTCTCCAACTTACTTGTTTTTTAAAAAAGACTCCAAAACGACGTAATTTTAATAAACGAGTGTTATTTAAGGAGGAATGCTAGTTAAAGGAATGTTCTTGATCCTTGCTCTCTCTCTATATATACGATTCGAATCTTAAATTTATCTCTTATTTAACATACTTTACATACCTCCCTTTAGTGACGGATCGGGCGACGATTCGGACTGTCACTATATATAGAACCATCGTCTTAACTTTTAGCGATTGACAACATATAGCGTTAGGCCACGTGCGTGAGCCGATGCAGAAACCGCCTCCGTGGAGGTAATAGATAATGGGGAGCTTATGTCATTATAAATGGATTCGAAAAAATCGTCCTACTATTGATAAGGGTAAACTTAATATTCGAACTATATATATATATATATATATATATATATATATATATATATATATATATATCATTTTAGAAGAGATTTTATCATCGAATGCGTAGTTTGAGTGCACAATTCAAGTGAAACTAAAAATAAATAAATTAGAATATGTATGTGTAAGACCCAAATTTTTTATAAAATTGAATTTCTCTATTTTGAAATAGTAAAGAGATTGATTTGATTAATGTGGTTAGTTATGGGTAAAATCTGAAATATTTTAAATAAATGAGTGGTTATAAAATACTACCATTGTTGTGGGAGAATATTAAATGCATTTGGCATAATTTATTCAGGGCCCATATAATCTAAAAACCGTAGGATGAAGAAAACGACAAATATGAGTTTTTTATAAATAATGGCGTAGTTATTCTCAATTAAAATTGTTGTAATACTTTCGGTGGTTAAAATACAATGTACGTGGTGTTGTTCAAGAAGACACGATATCACATGATAATTCTAATTATTAATTCTTACGTAAGAAGTTCTCTTCATAATTGTTATAGTAATTCTTTCGTTCAATATTTTATTTTATTGATTCAATAATTCGCTACGTTGATATTTTATATTATCGATTCAATAATTGTCAACGTGCGTAAGATTTGTCATTATCGGATCAATAATTCATATTAGTTGAATAATATTATTAGATAAAGATTATTGGTAATGCCTAAGAAGTTACGCTACAGAAAGGAGTTTGGTCACCTAATTGCGTCTTAGAAAGAGAAATCCTTATCGAAAAGTCACTCTTTCCGAGAGCACCGCACCGATCGTTATTATTGATTTCGTAATATTATTTGTGAATAATTAATTATTGATAATAATAATAAGAAAATATTTATTTAATGGAGAAATTTTTAAAGAGATAATTATTAAGAGTTGATATTTTATCTTCTACGATAAAATAATTCATTCAAATATATTATTGTAATATTACATTATAAGTGTATGATGTAATAATATAATAATATAATAACGACAATATTTTTACAATGAATGTGCGATATATGAATAAATGGGGAGAAAGAGAGCAAATTGGGTCCGTAGTATTTTTGTTACAAAAAATAAATTAAATATGTTGGTGGGCTCCATTTTTGACTGAAATTTGATTATAGCCTGCAAGATCATCCATATGTGGATTTCAGTCATTTTTCGTTTAGAATTTGGAAAATTTTCTTCTACAAAGTTGTACATAATTAAATTTCTTATGGAATGAAAATAAAATTTGTATTTTTCTGATAAAAGGGCTATTTGTTATGAATTATTGAAGTTCCGGAATATTATGTCTGAATTGATTTTGGGGTTATAAATATTTTTTATTAAAAAAATGTTTTTTGTGAGGTGGGCCCCACTTGTGTGAATTGATGAAATGGTCAAGGAGGTGTGCAGATTTTTTTTTTTATAAATATAATATTTTATTAAATTTTCTAACTTTTGGCGTTCTAGCGTTTTCCCTATAAATAGGGTGTTTAGGTTAGAATTGAAAATCACACTAGAATCAAAAGTTTCTCTCTATAATATCGAACAGATTTTTGTGAGTATTTAAATACTTTGAGTATTACTTATTCGGTCTGAGTTTTCTTCAATTATTATATCCAATATTTCACCAAGATCTTATTTTTTTGAGGTAAAGGATGTTATTTTTCAAGTAAATGATGTTGTTTTTTCAATATCATTTCAATCAAATATTAGTATGAATTTTATTATGAAATTTTTACCTTTTCATTGTTGAGCGCTTCTTATTCACGTATATGTATTACTTATTCACGAATACGACATTATTCATGAAAAATTAAATTTTCTTTTTTCTTTTTGAATTGTTTATTATAGTTCTTATCTTTTGATTAGAACCATATTTTGATTTTTATTTTTGAATTTTGCTCCACAATTGTTTATTATGGAGTATTTTTAAACTTGAATAAACTAAAGTACGAATTTTTAATCTTTGTCTTTTTATCTCACTGGATTCATTTTGTTTAAACTATTTTCATCATTTTCAGTCCTAAATGGTGATATAACTGAATATCTTTGGCCTGTGGTGCAATAATGAATGATTAACTGATGAAAATCTTTGGCCTGTAGTGCAAAGATGGACAGATGTTGAGATGAACATGATCACTGGTGATACTAACACCCTTGGCCGTATTGTATGGATAATTCGGTTAATTGAAATATTTATTAACTGATGCTACATGGATAAAATATTGATGATGAAATTTTAAATCATAGAAGATAGTAGATTTTATGATCTACTTGACTCTTCTAATGGATTGTTGTTTCCGCTGCAGTTGTTGATCTAAAACTTGTTATCTATTATATTCTATCGATTTTTTTTTCGCTTGTTGAGGGACCAGGATAATTTGTTCTACATTATCTTGGTCCATAATATTCTTTCTTTGAAATTTATTGAAATTTCACTTTTTCTTTTCTATTCTATTTTTTCTTGGGGCGAGAGAATATAGTAAAGCCCACCAGGGGTGGGAGTGATGGTTTAAGACAATTGTTTTAGCGATCCTCACTATTTTGTAAAATAGTGTATCAATAATTGTAATGAGCGACTTTATTTGAGTTTGGATATTGTCTTGAAAACAATATTGGTATTAAAACTTCACAAAGATATGTTTAATCAGTATTTTTGCGACAATTGTAATAATGAAGTTGTAGTTGTTTTATGTACCATGTATTTGACGACTCAAAATTGTGTGAACCTATTTTGGGGACGTCACAATAATTTAGAAATTGCTATGATCTCTATAGGTTTATTAATTCACCTTTATTTTGCGGGTTCAATATATAGTACCCTTGAAAATTACTTGCTACAAAGAAATCATATTCCAACTAATTCAAACATATATATATATATATATATATATATAATTTTCCCAAATTAATCTATAGATTTTCAAATGTTGTCACTTTCAAAATATAATTTTTTTTTTTAATTTATAAAGAAACACTCTTGCCTTTTATCATTTTCATCGTAGGTAGTTAATGAAAGAGGCAGTACAGTACAGTCACGAGGGACTGATTGTGATCATATACTCTTTATTACAAAATGATTATTTGACCATGGGTTGCTACTGCTAGTGCTAGTAAAGGAAGATATATAAAATTTGTTGTGTCATTGTCAACTGATATATGATTGTTTTGTTTGTTTTTAAATTTAAATTTTGGATTATTAATTTAAAGATTATAAAATAACTTAATAATCTTTATATTATAATTATAATTTTAGGATTATAATCATATAATTAATAGTTTGAAATTATAATTTTATAAACAAACATAAATTTATAATTTAGGATCATAACTCTAATTATATTAAACAAAAATAGGTTAAAAAACAAGGTTGTTGATGATGACAAATAGTGGTGACATAAGTTATCTTATAATTTAAATTTTCTATATATAATTAAGTATATATCAGTAGCAAATAATACTGGACGAAATCACGAAATTATATATGTAGTAATAAGTACTTGAAAATCTTAACTATAACTACCCAACATATATACGTCGTTAGTCGTTACTCTTTTCTCTGTTCAAACAATGTATCAGTTGTATATCTATTTTATTAGATGAGAGTAGAAAAATATATAATTGTGTTTTTGAAGCTGTGGTATTCTTTAACTTTCTTTCACTATTTTATCATATCTAAAATCCTCCCATATATATTTCTCACCAACATTTTATAATTAAACTATCAATTTTCTTGTGAGTAGTTATGAATTTTTTTTTTCCTATTTAACCTCACTAATTAAAAATAAATAGAAAGACATAAAGATAGTTTATTCTATATTATCTTAGTCATAATATTTTTTATTGAAATTTAGTTGAAATTTCACTTTTTGGTTTCATTGTTTTTCTCGGGAGTAGAATATAAATTTTACTAGTGGGAAGTAAAGAATAATCCAAGATGGTTATTATATTAGTCCTCACTATTTTATAAAATGATGTGACAATAATTATAATGAGGACTTTATTTGAGTTTGAATATTGTCTACGAGACAATATTTGTATTGAAACTCACAACTTATGTTTTATCGTATTTTACACGACAATTAATAGTTATATAAATGAAGTTGTATTTGAATTCTATAACATGTATTTGGTGATTCAAAATGAGTTATGTGGACTTATTTTGAGGGCGTCACATATATGGTCCTATCAAAATCATAAATTAATAATTCTTTTAAATTCCAAATATATCTAGGGTAATTTTGTAAAATATAATTCTATTCTCGTTTGTTTTGTCTTAAAATTCAAATCTAATTGAATTTCTTCCTTAAGTTTTCTCATTGCGTCCAAAAGTTCAGGTGTTACACTCTCGAATTGTAATAAAATCTTGTGAAGAGTTGTGGACGGCTATGAGTGCTTCCCTTTGCATTATTGGCTCCAAAGGTATTTTATCATCCTCACAAGTATGATACATTGCATCAAAAAAAATATGATATAAACATCAATAAAATATAATAATTTTAATGTAATTAAATTTATGTTCACAGAATAGAAGAACACTCTTTAAATTAATAAATTATTAATTTATCGATTAAATAATAACTCTCTAAATTAATAAAAAAATTCAGTCTCAACATTATTAATTTATAGAGGTTCTACTGTATTACCACATGTCAACGTAGCATTCAAATTTAATGGGCTATTTTCGATGAAATTTTTGTCGAAAATACCCAAATTATGTCAGAATTAAAATTCCACGTGCCAATATAATTTTAATTTTGTGAGGGTTATATTTCCGATGAAATATTAATATTTCGTTAAGATTAACTAATTTTTTTAAAATATTTTTTATTTTTAAAATTTTAAGATTTTAATCCACAATTTTGTATATATACCCATTTTCAGTCAATTTTCTCAACAATATAACATTCATATCCCAACAACGCAATCAACCAATAACAATATTATATAATCAGCAACAATCATAGATTTAGATATGGAACAAATTTTGTACAACGTAAAATAAAACCAACTATAATGTAAATCTAAGTCAAAATAAAATATAATTTACATTAAAACTAATTACAATAAAATGTAAAATAAAATTAACTACAATGTACATCTAATCTATATCTACAATATACGACTAGTAATACCGCCGGTATGTTTGGGTTGACGTTTTTGCTCCGATGTATGAAAATTATCGGCAGCATCCCGATCCTTGTTGTCCTCGCCATCACGCTCGGTAAAGCCACCCGGTTGATAGAATTACAAATAATAACTATTAGTAAACATAAATAAGAACTAAGGAAAACAAATAAATGATAATGAACAAGCGAGATATATAACTTAAAATAAACAAAATATCAGAGTAGGCTAGAGCCGACACAACAGCGGGCCAAAAGCCTCAAAGAGTAGGGTAACCACCATCCGTACGATCTCGCCGTGTATTGCGACGAACTGCTTATGTGGGATACTCGTACTCTCGATAGTGACCCCATTTGTAATGTCCTGCGCAAGTTGATACAGGCATCACAGGTAGGCCAACACTTGTTGGAGGAAGATCGGACCGGTACTGAGGACCTCCGTCACTCGCGTCATATATAACCCTCTAGAATATGGCATCGTCCAAGCCAACACCCGTATGAGATGGTCCAACAGCTAGTCTCGGTCACTGACGATGGTTAGAACCTGTAAAAAATGAAAACAACTTAATGAATCATTTTGAAAATAAATAACATATAAAAGAATTAAAGTTATAATAAAAAATATACCTCTAGGTAGGGTGTATGTCGGTACCCTTGGCATACCCAGCACTCAATATCATGTAGTAGTACTAGTAGGGGGATCCTTAAATGTGACCTAAAACGCAATCTCATCATCATCTGATAACTAAATCTCGGGAAGAGGGACAGTAGAATCTATCGTTTCAGGATCTCCCGGCCCCTGGCAACCTTCAACTCAACTATATGTTGGTCCTAAAGCTTTTTGAAACGGTGATGTAAGTATTTATTATGTACATGTTAGTTATTTAAATGAATTAATTAAGTATATAATATTTCAACCATCGTAGAAGCTCGACTTAACTACGTATTCATGACATAATATATACACTCATAAATCGTTTTAATTAGTAATTAACTAATAATAAATCACTTTTATACTAAAAACACATACACATACCTTCTTGACCTCTTTAAATGATTGAGAGCCAGTGGTATGCATTACCCTAAGCTAGCTACGATTCTTCTTCATCTTCTCGGACTTGTTCTTGAAAGGCTTGTCATCATAATAAGTGCACATTGTATCCCACATAGTATTTGGAATATGATCAGGCTGGTGATCGCGGAGGGTAGTCCAGGGCTCGAATTGAATATCCCGGGCAACCATCTGTCTCTACTCATATAATCGGCCCGAGTAATTTTTTTTTTTATACATAGGCCCTCGACACTGACGGACGCCATTCTCGACCTCGATAACATACCTCCTCATATATATCTATAATAAGTCTAAATATATAGAAAAACGTTAACAAAAATATTGATGAAACTTATATCTACTTAAACAGTTTAACCTTTGTAAATTTAGCTTACATGGCACTCGATCAACACACAACTCATGAAAGAGGGATCGTACTGCTCGAACTTCCTAAAATACATGCATCAAGGGGGGAGAAAAACATGTAGAATGCAGCGTATTCTTGGCACATGAGTCCAAGATACTACAATAAAAATTTAATCAGTCAATTATATGTCGTGTACGTTATCATATTAAATATTATTAAAAGTTAATTATTTAGGTATGGGATACATACTGAGTAGAGCCAACTGCTATCAGGAAGAAATGTCGCTTTGTTAGTCTGTGTGACGCCCCCAAAATAGGTCCACACGACCCATTCTGAGTCGCCAGATATCACACTATAAAAATCAAATACAAACTTTATTTATACAACTGTTGAACTGTAGTATAGAATACGACCACAGTTAACTGTGAGTTTTAATACAAATGTATGTAACTCTCATGGTGTCTCGACCACAACCTTACAATGATACTTTATATAAAAGTATAGTCAAAAACTGTTTTATAAATTAAAATCTTTGAGAAGTGCTCAAGAAAACCTTCGTACATGGGAGGCCATACGTCTAGGTTATGATAGATATCATATGTCCACAGAATTATCATTGGTTGACCCAATAGACTCCAAAGAAAAACGAGAAGATTACTATCATCTTCTTTCCAATGGTGAGTCTTCTCTTGACATATAACTATCTCCATTGTCTCCAAGTAAAAATTATATTTCAAATAAACTCCAAGATCATATAGGTAGTGCTCGTAGATATACTCAGCAAGTGGATGTGCACAACCCTGTCTTATGATAACACGAGGTTATATGACATTAGATGTAAGACCCCAACTTTTATGAATAAAGATGAATTTTCTATAATTATCTTTTTTGAATATTATGGAATGAATTTGATATAATGTTATAGTTGTGTGTAATAAGTATAATTTTTGCAAAGTACGCAAGTTGTTATATAATATTCGATTGGTCGGGGAATATTCATTTTAACAAGGAATATTAAATGCGGCACTTAAGACAATCATTAGTGGACTCCTGGCGGAATTATTGTCGGATTGAGAAAACGATAAAAATATTTTATAAAAATAACGGCGGAAATTTTATCGTTAGCTCGTTGAAACACCGGTGTTAAAAAAATGCGAGAATACGCGGGGTTGCATAGTAGCACACGGTATTGATTATTGATGCTTTACGTGAGAAGTCACTCGGTTTTGTTCAATTATTACTTGATGAATTGTTGCGTAGTATCTCACGTTAATTGATTCAATTATTGTCGATATTTATATATTATTAAATCAATAATTGAGACAACGAAGTTATTAATATTATTATTTGTAATATTAACGATGTCTAGAAGTTCCGCGAGGAGAGGTTTGGTCACCTAATTGCGTCTTTAATAGGAGAAATCCTTATTGAAAACCCCTCTTTCCAAGGAGCGACACGGTGGATTAATAGTGTAAATTATAATAATGATGATGAAGTTTTGTTTTATTAGTATTATTAATGTAATAAAAGCGAGAAAAGCTTTTATATAAAACATAATACTTTTATAAAGTTATTCATTTTATTAGACTATAAATAGAATATATTATATTTTATTATGCGTAGTGTTTTGCATAGTGCTGCGTAGTGTTTTGCGTAGTAAAATCTTTTATATAAAACATAATACTTTTATAAAGTTATTAGTTTTATTAGATTATAAATAGAATATATTATATTTTATTTAAATGATTTTGTTTTATTAGAATATTTTATAGTAAACCAATCTGGACCTTCCGTTTAAAAGTAAATCAATCTGGACCGCTTAGAATTAATTCTTATTCAGGTCATTCTCCTATAAATAGAAGCTCATTCCTTCATTATTTCTTACGAATTCACTGATACTCTAGAGAGAGAAACTATAGAAAGAAAGAAGAAAAGTATTCTGCTACTTCACTACTCCTATATCCAATTTGTTTTAAGGTAAGGGGTATTATTTTTTTCGTATTCATGAAGAGAACTTCTGTTATTCTATTTTTTTTATTCTGTTGGAATAACCTGTATATGTGGTCTACCCTATACTTGGTGAAATTCTTCTGTTATTTCATTCTTTATCATTATGTTGGAATAACCTGTCTATGTGAAGTACCGCATACATGGTGAAATTCTTCTGTTATTCCATTCTTTATTATTATATTGGAACATCTTGTCTGTGCGTTTACGCATGACCTGGTTCCGTTATTTATTATTCTTTTGGAACATCCTGTCGGTGTGAATTTCACTTTGACTTCGGTTACATTATTTATTATTACGGCTGGAATATCCTCATGCAATACGTGCGTTTACTGCATGACTGATTCCGTTATTTATTATTCTATTGGAATAACATGTCTGTGCGGTCTATCGCATGCCTGATGATTTCTTTTGTTATTCCATTCTTTATTATATTCATTTGGTTAAAGTTTTGACTTCTATACTTCATGAAATTAGTAGAATATCCTTGATATTTGCGCTTCATCCAAAGATCTTTTCATGGAAATATTCTTCGAAAGCATTCTTGAATTTTACTCTACAAAAGAAGTATCATGTTGACAATTTGGACGCTTATTATTTCTGGATAAATTAATTCTTGAACTTGTTTTATTGAATTCTTATATCATTGTCATCATCCTTATGTTTATATTATGTTGAAAGTCATCTGTGGCCTGTAGTGCATAGATGGACTTGGTATGATTATGACTAGGGATTATTCGGTATAATCATGACCGTAATGTAACAAATGATGTGGTAAAAGTTCTCATTGGCCCGTAGTGCATTGATGGACAGTTGTTGGCATGATCATGACCATTGATGAATACACGAATATCTTTGGCCCGTAGTGCATGGATAATTTGTGGTTGTGATACTAATGAATATCCTTGGCGTAAAATACGAGGGGATGATGTGGATTATTTATTAAGTTGAGTCCTAGCGATAAAAGTGATGAAAAACCTTTTAAATCATAAAAGATAGTAGATTTTATTCTCTACTTGACTCTTTTAATGGATTGCTTGTTCCGCTGCAGTTAAACTTGATGTTTGTTATATTGTATCAGTTTAACACTATTGAAGGCTAACGATAATTTATTCTGTATTATCTTAGTCATAATATTTCTTACTGGGCTAGTTGAGCTCACCCTTTTATTTTCATTGTTCTCTTCAAGAAATGAAAATGTAGCAGGAACTAGTCGGGGAACGGAGTGACGGTCCAGATAATAGCATTAGTAGTCCTCACTATTCTGTTAAATAGTGTGATAATAAATGTAATGAGGACTCAATTGAGTGTGGATATTGTCTAGATGACAATATTTGTATTAAAACTCACAACATATGTTTTGTCGTATTTTACACGACTGTTGTATAATTAAGTTGTATTTGAATTTTGTACCATGTATTTGGCGACTCAAGATAGGTGATGTATACTTATTTTGGGGGCGTCACATTAGACATCTTGTATGATAGTGGCAAAATACCATTCCAAAGTTGGGTTCACCTCACCCTATTCGGTTCACCAAAATTAAATATCAAATGACGTATACAATACGACACACTTATCTAAAGTCATCAATAAAATTATTTACATACTATTTAGGGAGAACCTCAACAGCTATAGACCACCGTTCTATTCCCCTGTTATCCCCGCTCGACCCAGTTACACTCTTATACCTGAAAGGAATTGTGAAGCAAAAAGGGTGAGCAAAACTAGCGCAGTAAAGAATATCATGATTAAAGATAATTTACATTATCAATAGCTTTCATCAGTAATAAATCAGAGATTTAGAACATACGGTAGATGATAAAACTTTTCAATCATAGTTGCAGTGGAACGAGCAATCCATTAGAAGAGTCAAATAGACCATCAGATCTATTATCTTCTCTATGTTAAAAGTCCACCAATAATGTTTTATCCTGTAACATCAATCAACAATTCCTTGTCCACAATCATATGAATAACTCATAATCATAATTGTGATTCTAAATTCCTTTTCGCACCCAGGACGAAGATAATTTTCATCACCTATCTTCACCTGAAACATCAAAAATCATGGTTATACCAAATCACAATTTTTGCTCATAATCATACTAATAAATTCATCTTTGCACTATGGCCAAAGATATTCATTAATAATTCATCTTTGCACTACAGGCCAAAGACATACAACTTTATTTTAGAAGAGTCAAGTAGAGCATGATATCTACTATCTTTTACGAATTAAAAATTTATTATCAATATTTTATCACTGAGACTCAGCTTAATAAATAATCCACACCATTGAATCACCCCTACACTACGGTCAAGGATATTCGTTAATATCACATCCATGAATTAATATTTCATTGCTGAGACTCAGCTCAATAATTAATCCACATCATCGAATCATCCCTGCACTACAGGCCAAGGATATTCGTTAATATCACATCCATAAATTAATATTTCGTTGCTGAGACTCAGCTCAATAATTAATCCACATCATCGAATCATCCCTGCACTACAGGCCAAGGATATTCGTTAATATCACGACCACGAATTATCTATGCACTACGGGCCAAAGATAATCGTGTTTTCATCAACGGTCCTGATCATGCCATAAAACAATTCATCTTTGCACCCTTAGACGAAGAGAATCCATAGTTATAATCATACCAAAAATGTGTTAGGTTTTCGTGAAAATCAGAGTAGCAATCAAATTGCAAAACGTAGCGGAAGCGAGATAAAATCAGATTTTAAAATTTTTCACAAACCAATTACCTGGATCATCCTTTATGCATATTATTAATTAAACGAAGAATAAGAAATTATGAAATCATACCCTTGTAGAAACGAGCTTCCTCGTGTGCAGAGTTCACCTCCTACTTCTCACATGATCTCCTTGAATCTCCTGGGTAGATTCCTTCCTTTGATTAATGTAAGCCACCCAAGTGTGTGGCCTCTATAGTGATCCACCAAGAAAGAGAATTTTTCAAGAAGAAGGATTTGGCCCCAAACCCTAGTTTTTCCTATCTGAATAAGAAAAGGGTGTACTCTCCAAATCTTGGAATTACGTATATCTCATATCTAATATAAGACTCTCTTATAAAGATATTATATAACCTATTTTAATTAAAATAAGGTATTATTTATTTAATTAAACTCTTTTAATTAAATGGGCTCCCTAATCCTATTAGGGATAATTAGTTAAACTCCTTTAACTAATTTTTCTTTCCTAATCCAATTAGGAATAAATGAGAGTACTAATATTAAATTAATTCCTAAACCTTTTAGAAATTAAAATAATAATAATTATAATAATATTAATAAGACTCCTCTTATTAATTTATATTTAATATTTCTAAAATATTAAATAATAAATATTAAGCTATTTAATTTATTCTATCACCATAGATTAAATTAAATATACTTAACATATTATTACAATTATGCCATTAACTTCTTAAATAATTATTCTTCCTTTTATGGTGTGACCCTTTGGGTTCTCCATATTAAACCTATTGTGAATAAATCAATTAGAACAATTCTAATCTCATTTAAATAAATAAATTAACAAATAATTTATTTAAATAAATAATATTTATTCTACAATAGGGATAAGCCTCCTAGCGATCAACGACTTTCCGAGATAATATAGATTTCAACATTAATCATAAAAGAACCTTTGAGTAAATAGTTACCGCATAATTCAATCCTTCCACCATACTATGTCCCAATTAAATATAAGACATGGAATTACCACAAGTCTTATTTTATTTAATTATATGTATTTCGATTCCTAAATGAACAACTCCCAATGAATGCAAATTAGAAACTACTTTCTAATTTCATTCCACCTTAACCAAGATTCCCAGGGTTGTCATTTATCGAATCACATAGACATCTCTCTTTTTACTAGAAGTGGTAGATTCTTTATTGATCATTCATTATCTTCATATATAACTTATTACACCCAAGCATACCTTTGATATACTCTAAGAGTCTTAAGGAATAAGTCAAAGTGTAATTCATTATATATAAAATACTATGATGATCTCAAGTCTAAGGATCATTTGTCTACTATCACTACAGAATTCCTATTGACGGTAAGTAAAACTCCATTAGGTATTCCTTAGCGAGTCACGCTCGATGAACTTATTCTCTAATAAGCACCTACATACTTGCTTTAGTGTCTCCACACAAATGATCATGAGACCAATCATCCTCATCCAATGAAAGAAGCGTATGTACCAATCTATCCTGGATTCACTAATCCCCTATTTAGTAATCCAATGATTGGGAACTATTTTAGTTTTAAGCTTTCTAAGAATTTAGATCTCATTAGAATGATCATCATCATTATTCTAAAAGCGTTGCTTAAAACTATGGGTTTATCACATATTATTAAAAAAAACACCATGTAGATAATAAATGCCTTTAATAAATAATTCTTTTATTAATAAATAAATAAGATTGATTACACAAGATATGCTTTATCATCATACATGATTGGCTTGTATGCATAATACTTTCAATCTCCCACTTTACACTAAAGCCAATCGCCGTGGTATCTCATACCCATCTTCTCTAAGTGACGATCAAACTAGTCATTGTTGTGTTAACGCTTTAGTAAATGGATCTGCAATATTGTCTTGAGAGTCCACACGCTCGGGGTGACGTCTCCTCTTTCAATGATCTCTCCGATCAAATGAAATCGCCGCAACACGTGTTTGGATTTACGATGAGACACAGGTTCCTTAGCTTGCATAAGAATGACTCCAAAGTGTTGTCACACGGAATAAAGGCACTTTGGTCCTTTAATGCTAGGAACCACACCAAGTTCGGTAATGTACTTCTTCATCCAAACGAAATTCCTTTGCGAACTTCACTTGCAGCCTATGTACTCGCCTCACACATCAAATCGACAATCGTTTGGCGCTTGAAACTTTTCCAACTCATCGCGCCACCGCTTAAGGTAAACACATACCCCGAAATGGATTCTTGTCATCTTGGTCTGTTTGAAAACTTGAGTCTGTGAAGCCCTCTAGTTTTAATTCAGACCCACCGTAGACAAGAAATACATCCTTAGTTCTTCTTAAGTACTTTAGGATATTTTTCATTGCCTTCCAAAGGTTCTTCTTCTCGGATTCGACCGATATCTCGCTTGTTACACTAAGTGCATGACATCTGGTCTAGTATATATCATACCGTATATGATAGATCCTATTGTCAAGCATAAGGAATCTTACTCATACTGGTTTCTCTCTCCGTGTGTCTTTGGGGCTTGTTTCTTGTAGAGATGTATTCCATGGCTCATCGGCATGAGACCTCTTTTGGAATCTTCTATGCTAAACCTTTTTAGCATCAAGTCAATGTACGTTCCTTGGGATAAGCCAAGCATCCTATTAGATCTATCTCTATAGATCTTTATCCCCAAAATATAGGATGCTTCTCCCAAGTCCTTCATGGAGAAGTGTTTAGATAACCAGATTTTAATTGTTTGCAACATAGGAATATCATTCCTCATCGGTAATATATCATCAACATATAATACAAGGAATGAAAACAAATATCCCACTAACCTTCTTGTACACACACGGTTCATCCTCATTTTTGATAAAATCAAACTTTTTGATTGTCTCATCAAAACGGATGTTCCACCCACGAGCTTGCTTTAATCCATAAATGGATCGTTGAAGCTTACGACTTGATTTGTTCCAACCTTTGAAACAAATCCCTCCGGTTGTGTCATATACACATCCTCCTCAAGTTTCCCATTGAGGAAGGCCGCTTTCACGTCCATCCGCCAGATTTCGTAGTCACGGTAAGTCTGCAATCGCAAGCAAAATCCGAATGGACTTGAGCATTACTCTTGGTGAGAAGGTTTCGTCATAGTCAACTCCTTGTCTTTGTTTGAAACCTTTTACAACCAATCGGGCCTTATAGGTCTCTACCTTGCCGTCTGCGCTTCCAGGTCTTTCTCTTTAAAGACCCATTTACACCCAATAGGCTTAATGCCTTCGGTGGTGAGACCAAAGTCCATACTTGGTTCTCATACATGGAGTCCATCTCGGATTTCATGGCTTCTTGCCATTTCTCTCGAGTCTTTACTACTCATACTTTGTTCAGTAATTCAATGGATCATCATCATCTATGATCGTACCTCATTGTCATCTTCTATGACAAGTCCATACCGTCTGGTATCTTTGGTACTCTTCCGTATTTACTGAATAGGGTGTGTGGTATGAAGGAATCTCTACTTGATTAGGTACCTCACTTTGTTCTCAGTAGTATTTTGTGGTTCTTGAACTTCTTCAAGATATATCTTACTCCCAATCGACCCTTCAAGGATAAACTCCTTTTCAAGAAGGTAGCATGTTTCGCAACAAACACCTTTTGATCAGTTGGATGATAGAAATAATACCCGATGTTTCTTTAGGGTATCCCACAAATCTACATTTGTCGATCTAGTCTGCAGCTTTATCGTTTTCAAACTTTTTTGACATAAGTTTGGACAACCCCAAGTCTTAACATGCTTAAGATTTGGTTTCCTCCTCATCCATAACTCATATAGGGTCTTGGGACGGATTTTGTAGGTACCTTGTTAAGTAGGTATGCAAATGATTCTAGGGCATATCCCGTAAGGAAACTGGAAGGTTGGTAAAACTCATCATAGATCGAACCATGTCCAACAATGTTCGATTTCACCTTTCAGATACACCATTCATTTGTGGCGTCCCTGGTGGAGTCCATTGTGAGATTATACCATTTTCTTTGAGACAATTGAGAAACTCACCACTTAAGTATTCTCCTCCTCGATCAGATCGAAGAATCTTAATACTCTTACCAGTTTGCTTCTCAACTTCACTTCTCTTTGAACTTTTCAAATGATTCAGATTTGTATTTCATTAAATACACATATCCAAATCTTGAGTGGTCGTCAGTGAATGTAATAAAATAAGAATACCCTCCTCGTGCGGTCGTTGTCATAGGTCCACATACATCTGTGTGTACCAACTCTAACAACTCTGTAACTCTTTCTCCTTTTCCACTAAAAAGGAGATTTAGTCATTTTACCCATGAGACAAGATTCACAGTGTTGGATATGATTCATAATCGAGATAGCTCTAGGAGCCCATCTTTATGTAACTTGGATAATCTTGTTTCATTAATATGACCAAGTCTACAGTGCCACATGAAGGTATAATTAACATCATCTCTTTTCCTTTTATTAGTTTGTTCAATTTGAAATATATTTTCATGCAAGTCAAGTATATAAAGTCCATTTCAAAATTACCAACACCATATAAAAGCATTATCATTATAAATGGAACAACTGTTGTTCTTTATTATAATATTAAAACCATCCATATCCAATACGAGAGATAGAAATAATGTTTCTAATGATATTTGGAACAAAATAAAAATTATTTAAATTAATGAACTTGCCAGTAGGCGAGTCTTAAACAATAAGTCCCTACAAATGTCGCAAACCTTTGCTCCATTTCCCACTCGTAGGATCGACCTCATCCTTCTTTCGACTTTCTACTTCTTGACCAGTCCTGCATATTATTACATATGTGAGAACCACATCCCAGTATCCAATACCCAAGTAGAAGATTGACTTTCGAAAAAATTAATTTCAATCATAAACAAACCTTGATTAGGATTCAAGCTTCTCCAAGCTTCTTCTTCGCTTTTGTTACGCAAGATAATCCTTGCAGTTCCTCTTCCAAAGGACCGGCTTATTGCAATGTAAGCAAATTCCTTTGCTAGCTAGATCGTGTTTCTTTTGATCCTTCACTTTCGCTTTCCCTTAGCCTTCTTGGATTTCTTCCTTTCGGAAGATACCTTGGGCCTCTTCCTTTTCTTGGAAGAATCATCCACCAAGAAGACATGGTTCTTCTTGGATGGAAGTGACCTTCAAACAGCTTTTAACATGTTAAGTAATTCGAGCAAGTCGACATCCAACTTATTCATGTGAAAATTCACAACAAATTGTGAGAAGGTGTCTGGGAGTGACTACAAGACTAAATCTTGACTCAACTCCCCATCCATGACGAACCCAAGTCATGTCAAGACGTTCAATCGATTGATCATCTTTAGGACATGAGTCTCAATCTAGCGGTGCCCTCGGTCATCCGAGATCGGAAGAGCTCCTTAGATATTTCATATCTAGCGATCTACTTTGCTCACCATACAACTCTCCAAGGTGCGAGTAGCATAGTAGGAGCATCCATGTTTTCATCTTGACACCAAGCTCGTTACTCATGGATGCGAGCATGATGCATTGAGCCACGATGCATCATCTTGCCACCTTTGCTTAAAAGTAGCAATCTCTTCCTCGTAGGTCATCTCTCTCGCAACTTTTGCGAGTACTGCAAGAATTTAGGACATAAGAAATCTTTTCAAAGCCGGTGAGAACAATTCTCAGATTCCTCAACCAGTCCGTGTAGTTCGGTCCAGTCAGTTTGTTAGCATCAAGTATGCTTCGCAGTGAAATTAGTGAATGTGACATTTTCAAAATTCTGCATGTAAAAAGACAATATTTTAGCAAACATTCATTTATTAATTACCAAAATAAATTAGGTCTTATTTTATATTGGTATCTCTCACTATTTTCTTCAAACTATATTACCTCATTTATATAGTTAAAGCAAAATCTAATTAAAGTTTTTTGCTTTAGTGAGAATAAGGATCCCATTTCAAATATATATAGCCTTGTGGTGACACAACAAACTATATATAAATAAATAGGTAGACAACTCCTTGTCAATTACATCAACATGTAACTCCTTATGTTTTGCCTCTTGGATTATTTTGATCAAGTGGTGGCACATCCGAATCAAAATTATCTAAGTTAAGTCCAACCTAGCACTTCCATATATTCAAAAAGAAAATATATCGCCTTGTGGTGACACAACAAAACAATATTGTTCAATTTTCTTTATAAGCAACAAATGTGATAAATTAACATCTTAAATACTTAATACTTGCCTTGTGGTGACACAACAAACTCATATTAAATATTTAATACTCTATTAATTTTATCATGCTAGAGGCGACGTTCGATATTCTAAATATCTTTGAACGCTTAAGACTTAATAAAAAACTTTGAGGATTTGTTATTATTTATCTCATCTTGTTTAATACAGCGTGCAAATATATATATAAAATACGCGTCATATTATTAAACATGCTAAGCATGTTTGCATAATATATAATATATATAATACTAGCGTGCACATATAGAATACTATATTCTACCTGGATTGATTATGGACTTTTATTCTAGTTTGGTTCACTAGAGCCACCAAGTGAACCAAAAGGTCAAACCCTAGGGTGCAAAGAATAAACATTTAAATATAACTATTACATTTAAACCCGGGCTCCATTACAAACGGGTCTTCAAGCGCTCCTTGATCTTGGTCTTCGGTTCTTCTAAAAAATTCTAACTAATCCTATTACATTAAACTATTTAATTTAAATAGAAACCTTGATCGTGATCAAGGAGAAATACATAGGAGAGAGAGATAGAATTTACATCAAGAAGAAAACTGAAAAAGACGAGGCATCTGCAGACCTCATTTAATAAAACCCATTCATTCAAAACATCCAACTAAAATAAATCCAATCATATTGGTCAATTGTCCATAATCAATCCCATTTATTATCATACATATCATCATATGTATCAATAAATAAAATCATTCCATATATATATAAGTATCATTTAATGGGCAATTTTATGTTGCATGAAATCCAATTTCAAGATTAAAATAAACTCTTTTATTTTAATTATAAAATTATTAAGATTAATATATATATATATATATAACAATTATATATATATATATATAATAAAAGTCCTACCTTCTTTTTTTTTTTTTAATTTACAAGGCCGGACCTACTTAGCTTGAATCCGGTCAACACGGAAATTTTAAAAATCTCCAGCAACTTGCTTGCCTTAATTTTCGGACCTGCTGGAATTCGGTCAAAACAAAAAGAATTTCCTAATTCTTTGTAAACAAAAACCGCCTTTCTTGCTTTTGCCTTTTATTTATTTGATCAACAAGATGCTCCTAGTAGTTTACTTTACTAATGTGACTTTTGTAGCAATAAAAAAACATATATATATAATAATAATATATACTACATAAAGCATCCACGCCAATGCACTATTTGTAAATAAAACCGAATTTGCTTTGATTTTCAATCGGCGTGACGAAGAGTCACGGTTTTTATTTTGTTTTTTTATTTTTTTGTAAAATAATAATTTTATACAACAAATTATGCCCAATAAATAATTCAAAATACATACCCATACATATATGAAATCAAAATAATTAATAATTCGCATAAAGTTTGGCTCATGATACCACTGTTAGGTTTTCGTGAAAATCAGAGTAGCAATCAAATTGCAAAACGTAGCGGAAGCGAGATAAAATCAGATTTTAAAATTTTTCACAAACCAATTACCCGGATCATCCTTTATGCATATTATTAATTAAACGAAGAATAAGAAATTATGAAATCATACCCTTGTAGAAACGAGCTTCCTCAGTGCACGAGTTCACCTCCTACTTCTCCATGATCTCCTTGAATCTCCTGGTAGATTCCTTCCTTTGATTAATGTAAGCCACCCAAGTGTGTGGCCTCTATAGGTGATCCACCAAGAAAGAGAATTTTTCAAGAAGAAGGGATTTGGCCCAAAACCCTAGTTTTTCTATCCCGAATAAGAAAAGGGTGTACTTCTCAAATCTTGGAATTACGATATCTCATATCTAATATAAGACTCCTCTTATAAAGATATTATATAACCCTATTTTAATTAAAATAAGGTATTATTTATTTAATTAAACTCTTTTAATTAAATGGGCTCCTAATCTTATTAGGGATAATTAGTTAAACTCCTTTAACTAATTTTTCTTTCCTAATCCAATTAGGAATAAATGAGAGTACTAATATTAAATTAATTCCTAAACCTTTTAGAAATTAAAATAATAATAATTATAATAATATTAATAAGACTCCTCTTATTAATTTATATTTAATATTTCTAAAATATTAAATAATAAATATTAAGCTATTTAATTTATTCTATCACCATAGATTAAATTAAATATACTTAACATATTATTACAATTATGCCATTAACTTCTTAAATAATTATTCTTCCTTTTATGGTGTGACCCTTTGGGTTCTCCATATTAAACCTATTGTGAATAAATCAATTAGAACAATTCTAATCTCATTTAAATAAATAAATTAACAAATAATTTATTTAAATAAATAATATTTATTCTACAATAGGGATAAGCCTCCCCCAACGATTAACGACTTTCCAGATAATATAGATTTCAACATTAATCATAAAAGAACCTTTGAGTAAATAGTTACCGTATAATTCAATCCTTCCACCATACTATGTCCCAATTAAATATAAGACATGGAATTACTGTCAAGTCTTATTTTATTTAATTATATGTATTTCGATTCCTAAATGAACAACTCCCAATGAATGCAAATTAGAAACTACTTTCTAATTTCATTCCACCTTGGCCAAGGATTCCTCGGTTGTCATTTATCGAATCACATAGACATCTCTCCTTTTTACTAGAAGTGGTAGATTCTTTATTGATCATTCATTATCTTCATATATAACTTATTACACCCAAGCATACCCTTTGATATACTCTAAGAGTCTTAAGGAATAAGTCAAAGTGTAATTCATTATATATAAGATACTATGATGATCTCAAGTCTAAGGATCATTTGTACTACTATCACTACAGAATTCCTATCGACAAAGTAAAACTCCATTAGGTATTCCTTAGCGAGTCACGTTCAATTGAACTTATTCTCTAATAAGCACCTACATACTTGCTTTAGTGTCCCACACAAATGATCATGAGATCAATCATCCTCATCCAATGAAAGCAAGTAAACGTATGTACCAATCTATCCCATTCACTAATCCCCTATTTAGTAATCCAATGATTGGGAACTATTTTAGTTTTAAGCTTTCTAAGAATTTAGATCTCATTAGAATGATCATCATCATTATTCTAAAAGCGTTGCTTAAAACTACGGGTTTATCACATATTATTAAAACAGCACCATGTAGATAATAAATGCCTTTAATAAATAATTCTTTTATTAATAAATAAATAAGATTGATTACACAGTATATGCTTTATCATCATACATGATTGGCTTGTATGCATAATACTTTCAAAATGTCCCTCAATGCACTACGAGCCAATGAGGACTTTTACCACATCATTTGTAACATTATGGTCATGATTATACCGAATAATCCCTGATCATAATCATATCAAGTCCATCTATGCACTACAGGCCACAGATGACTTTCATCATAATATAAGCATGAGGATAATGACAATGATATAAAGAATCAATCAAATGATAAATATTAAACATTTATAATACAATTTATCCAGCGTTCAATAATAACCAAATATTATTAATCACTTAATAATCTCATAATCTAATATCATTAATATTATAACAATATTTTAATCATTTCTTAAACTTATAAATAATTTATTTCAATTGTTTACACTTTATCAAATAATGCATTTAATCATTTAAAAATGCCATACTCATAAGATTTCATCATCAATGATCAAATCCCTCATCAAAAAACTGCATATACCCTATATAGGATTCCCAAGCCATAAAATCTCATTTTCCAATTTTATTACTTCACATAACATATTTAATTCATTTACTCATAACTAGTTTATTTTCATGAAAAATACCAAATCAGTCCCAAAAATATTTCTTTTCTGGGATTTAGTAGAATATAATCCCATATTGAACATATATTTTTCTCAGAATTTTTAAAATTCATTTACTATTTTTCATATGGCTAAAACTGCCGAATATTTAGACATTTATCATAAATTGTACTTTTGTCCAAAAATTCCGAAATTTACAGGATATACTCTTGTTATATTCATGTACTCCCAATAAAAATTTCACCAATTTTGGAGTTAACCACAAGGAGTTATAAGGGTTTACTTTTAAAATAGTCTTTTCTTATAAAATTCATAACTCCTAATCTATACATCCAAAAATCGCCATTTTTGGACACAATCTAGAAAACTCATCAAATTATCATTTCAAATTTTTCTAGAATTTTTGAGAGTCAAAACAATTACGAAACTGCCCCTGGCAGAAACTCCTTTTGAATAAAAATACTATTCATATGAATACAAATGATCATTTACCATGCATGCGATAATCAACATAGATAGGTTATTCCAACAGAATAATAAAGAATGGAATAACACAAGAATTCACCATGCATGCGATAGACCGCACAGACAGGTTTTTCCCAACAGAATAATAAAGAATGGAATAACAACGAAATTCACCATACATGCGATGAATCGCCATGCATGTGTTATTCTAATAGAATAATAAAGAATGGAACTCAAATCATGCGTAAGCGCATGATGGATATTCGGCGAATAATAAAGAATAAAATAATAGAAGAATTTCACCATGTATACGATAGTCCACGTATACAGGTTATTCCAACAGAATAATAAAGAATGGAATAACAGAAGTTTTCTTCATGAATACAAAAGAAATAATACCCCTTACGAGTACAACAAATAATATCCCTTAACTTAGAAGAAACTGAATATAGGAGTAGTGAATGAGCAGAATACTTTTCTTCTTTGTCTCTATAGTTTCACTATCTAAAGTTTCAGTGAATTCGTAAGAAATAATAAAAGAATGAGCTTCTATTTATAGGAGAATGGACTGAATAGTAACTAATTCATGAACGGATCAGATTGATTTACTTTTAAACGGACGGTCCATATTAATTTACTATGAATTATTAATAAAATATTCTAATAAAACAAAATCTTTTAAATAAAATATAATATATTCTATTTATAATCTAATAAAACGAATAACTTTATAAAAGTATTACATTTTTTATATAAAAAGATTTTACTATGCAAACACTATGCATAATAGAATATTATATATTCTATTTATAGTCTAATAAAACGAATAACTTTATAAAAGTATTCATTTTTATATAAAAGATTTTACTATCAAACACTATCGTAATAGAATATTATATATTCTATTTATAGTCTAATAAAATGAATAACTTTATAAAAGTATTACATTTTATATAAAAAGTTTTCTATTTTATTACATTTATAATAATAATAATAAAATAAACTTCATCATCATTATTATAATTCACACTATTAATCGATCGAGTCGCTCCTTCACCAGGAAGAGGGGCTTTCCAATAAGAATTTCTCCCTATTGGCGCGCAATTAGGTGACCAAACCTCTCCTTGGCGTAACTTCTAAAATCGTTAATATTGAAAATAATAATATTAATAACTTTGTTACCTCAATTATTGATTTAATAATATATAAAATATCGACAATAATTAAATCAAATAACGTGAGATACTTATCTGCAACAATTCTCGTGGCAATAATTAAACAAAAGCCGGAGTGACTTCTCACGTAAGCATCAATAATCAATCACCGTGCTCTACTATGTAACCAATGCCAGACATCTTTCATTTTTACTACCGAGTAGTTCAACAGGTTTTAACGGTAAAACTTCCGCCGTTATTTTCATAAAAATATTTTTGTCGTTTTTTTCAATCCGGCTGATAATTCCGCTAATGGGTCCACCAATGATTGTACCGTTATGCAGATATATTCCCAAACAAAAAGAATATTCCCCGACCAATCGAATATTATACAACAACTTGCATACTTTTCTAAATTTATAAATATTACCCACAACTATAACATTATCTTAAATCCACACCATAATTTTGAAAAAAATATTTCGAGAAAATTAAATCTTTATTCATAGAATTTGGGGTTTCACAGTCTGCATCCAAATAAATCTAGGTTCGTCGACCGACAACGAATATACAATTGATACTGCGACCACTATCTATAAAAGTAAACCAAAGATGCAAAAAATAAAAATAAAATTAACTATATTTACTTAGATGATAAGGAAGATCCACCCTGACTTACCCTTCATGGAACCAGAACAACCATCACCGCGGCCGCCACTATCACTATGTCGTGCCATAAATACGTAGTATACTGAAAAATCCAAATATTATATGAAATTAGATCGAGTTACAACAATAAGCATAGTTAATAATGCAAAATATAAAACATAAATAAAGAACTTGACGCATACTAAAATAAGAAACATATATATTCTATTTTACGTCATCAAACCCGTCAGAATCGTTATTACGACCACTATCTTGTGATTTCATCTCTTCCTCTTCCTCGTTAATTTTTTCGATGTTATCCTTTTCAACAACGATATAGTCATTGACGACCACCTCTTTTTCACTTTTTACGTTCTAGGGTACATCAACGACATCATTATTTTGTAACTCTTCATCGTTTATCACTATACGGATGGGGTTGCTAACATTTTCTTGTAACGCCTCATCATCTTTAGTTAAACTTGTACCATCAAATGCCTTAGTCTTCGTTGTGATAACTGCATACCAGGGAATTCTAAAAGTGACAACATTTGGTGCGTAGTACATTTGAGTCATTTGACTAGCTAACATGAATATGTCATTCGACTGCATGCAGCTTTGACTTTACGTCTAATGTGGGGATTCTATTATATCCAACATTAACACTGTGACGCCCCCAAATCCAGACACTAATATCTCGAATTCGGTGATTCACGATCTCATTCGAATAATACACAAATAACTCATACAGCAGAATAATAAAATAATTTACATTAATTTAATATAAATATTCTCGTCCCAATGTCTCATAACCATTACTACAACATTAAATATCTTAAATCTAGATAAGTCTTAATACAAAATCATCGATAAGTCTTAAATACAACAATACGATAAATCTTCCTATATAAAAGAACAAAGCTATGTCGTAGCCTTGCCTTTTCCCTTATCATTGTCTGAAGGTTCACCACGTTCTGCCTTAACTGAAAGGTTTAAAGAAAGCAATAATGAGTAACAAATTTTCTCAGCAAGTATATAACAATAAGTGTGAACATGCATAGATTCGAAATCTCAAGGGTATAATAGTAAATAATTGTTCACGAATTAAAAGGATAATGTTGTAACAAGAAGTATCAATTGTTCCAAATCTGTCCGTTGAATCATAAACAATGATTCATTATAAACTGAAGGATTTTAAAAGGTTTCAACACTGAGTAGTCACTATGGACCAAGAACTCCTACTAGAATCATCAGTATTAAACTGATAATCCAATATAACAAGTATATTAGGTGATCAGCCCAAAATACCCTACGTTATGCATAACATTTAAACATGCTGTTTGTGCGCACGTTAGTTTTCCGACAATATATAATTTCCCCTTCAATGAGGGTTGTTCGTCTCAGTAGATTTTTAAGAGTTCGCACTAAGACAATTGGTTAGGATAGCTTTCTAATACATGATATTAGTCTAGCCAATTCAAATAGCTTAGACAACTTTTATAATGCATTTAGGAACGATAAGTTCAATGTTTGTAACAACATCAAGATATAAAATTAAAGTCTGAATATTAATAGATATTTGCTCGATGTAAATATGGTCGATATAACAACAATTCAGATTTACACAATAGGTAAAGTTAAGAGAGTTAGAGAACTTGCAATAAATGTGAATGTTCAATAGCAATCATAGACGTGGAATAATCACAATAATTATCCACTAACATGATTGAAAGATAATAACTCGAGTTTGAGTTAAGGAACTTTCCTTTTGCGTAAATTACAAATCTAAAGCTAACGACACTGCAAAGTCTTATAGTATCCTATTTATACTAGTTTGGTTCATAATCTTACTAATCTACACACATATTAAACATATGTTAAACATATATTTTCAATCTCACATTTGATATATGTGACAACCCGAGAATTTAGAAAAAATTTTAAAATCATAATTGATTGATTTAAGGTTCAATATTAGAACCTAGACAGAAAATAAGTGTATGCGTTTGATATTTTTGGGAAGGAATTTTGAGGATTTCAAAATTCTGTGAAGGATTTAGGTGAATTATTCAGGATTAAGTGTATATGTGTATATGTTTTGTGAATATGGTTGTATATGTGTTCAGAATGTGGTAACGGGTCAAGGGTTGACCATATAAATTTTATTAGTATCAAACCCTAGTATTATATTAAGAACGTCAACGTTCAGTTAGAAAATCATAACGACTGATAAGAAACCCTAAAACTGGTTCTGAAACCCTAATTTCAGTTCCGGGGAATATGAAACCCTAATTTGAGAGCTCGAAGATAAGTATAAAGGTTTTTATGTTATTGATTATATGTTTAATTAGGGATAACCCTAATTTGGGAAATCAAAGGCTAAATATAATGGCTTAAGTATTTTTGATTATATATTAGGGATAACTCTAATTGCTAAATTAGAAACCCTAATGCTATGTATAAAACCCTAAGGGTTAAAAGTTATGTGAGTAATGAATATTAATATTATGTGTTTGTTTATATTTTTATTATATAAACAAATAAAAGAAACTAGGTAATCTAATTATATATTAGGAATGAAAAATTGAATAACTTAAAGATTATGGTATGGGAGAATAATAGTATTTATATTATATACTAATCCCAAGAGATTTATTTTTATACTTCTCAACTAATTAATTTTATAACCTAATTATAGCAAGTCTAATTGGGTTAAGAAATTAAATGTACATGAGTAATGATTTAAATTATAATTGAGAAAATGAAAACCCTAATTAAATAATTAGGGAATGGTAATATTTAGAGTGTTGGAATATGTAAATTTACATGGCCCAAGCATGTACTAAGTAGAGAGCCCAAACAATTAAATTGGAAGCCCAAAAAAATTAAAGGAATGGCCCAATCCTAGCCCAATTAAAGAGGGCATTATAGTCATTTAATTTAGCAAAAATTTGAATTTAAAAATAAAGTAAAAATGAGGAAATTATGAGGGGGTAGTGTCCGACCATGTGTAGAGAAATAAAGCACACGGGAAATTTTATTTTGTCCAAATATATTACTAACTACTACCAACTAAGCTTATGTGTCAACTCTTTAGTATAGCCAACACTTATGTAGATACTTGCAAGCAACATGAGTTGGTAATTGATATGATAAGTGAGAGAAGCAAGGGGAGAAGTATACTTAAACATTATAGCAAATACACATGCAAATCATACCAACACTTTAGTTACTTTCATTTTTCCCTTCCAATTAGATAAGCTAGAGAAAGAGAAAGAGAAAGAGAAAGAAGAAAAATAAACCAAATAAAGAGAGAAGTGGGGCTTCGGCAGCCATAGAGGGGGATGAGGGAGAGTTTTCTTCAAATTCTCATAACTCCATAGCCACCTTGGGAAGAATAAGATGAAAGGAAGCATAAAAAAATCAAAGGTATAAACCCCTTTTTGTTTATATAATTTTATTTTGATTACTCTTAAGCAAACCTTGAATCTATGTTTCTAAACTCAAAAACCATATATAAACATGTTAATGAGTGTTTCATGTTTAGATATACCCATATTGGGTGTTGTTTAAGTTTGAAATCAAAAATAAAGAAAAGTGATTTTTCTAGTTTATAAGCCTTAAAATTTCTATGTACTTTGGATTTTCACCGTTTTTAATCAACACCTTTTTTTGATCCGTCAAGGAAAGGTGCTAGATATGTAAGTTAACTACTAAATTCAAGTGGTATCACTCAAAAATGTTGAGTACACAGTCTGTAGCGACTGTTTTAGCAAAAATAGTTTTGTGTCTTTTAAAGAAAAAAAAGATTGTTTTTGACTGTCAAGGGTAGGGAAAGTTTCGTATTTTTTATGACATTCAAAAATTCTAGAAAAATTTGGGAGGATAATATAATAAGTTTTCTAACATCTCCAAGTGGAATCACTGAAAAAGGAGTTGTAGATTTCCGTATGGACTATTTTTAACAAAGTAGGAAAAGTGAAATTTTTTCAAAACGCTACTGCCCAAAATTTTGTAAGGGCTGTTTCGGAAACTTAGTTTGTGAAATAAATTTCAGCTTTTTGGGACATGAAAATATATGGTATAAAGTACCTACTGTCCAAAAATGAGCTCATTCCGACTTAAAATGACCAAGTTATGACCATTTTAATTTTTGTGTTTTTCCGACAAAAACGGCTATAACCGGAGTTCTATAACTCCGATGGCCACGAAATTTAAACTGGAGGTTCACGTTAACATATATAAGATTGTGTCAAGAGATGGGAATTTCTGGAGTTGAGCATGATAGGGCTAATTTCTTAAGCTACGTACTAAAAATAATTTTTGAAAAATACTAAAAGAAGTTGGAAAATTATGAAAAAATACTTTTTGTGTATGATATATATGTATATGTGTTTGGACAAAGGATTGAAAAATAATAAATTTATTTGTTATTTTCGTGAAAAGGATATGGAATCCTGCTTACTGGATTGAAAAATCTGATGAATCTAGCTTGCTGGATTGAAAAGATGTTTACTAAATTGAAAATATATTGAATCTAGCTTTCTGGATTGCAATGTAGTTATTGGATGTGATATCCAGTTTGCTGAATTACAGTTTAGTTTGCTAGATTGGTCATCTAGATACTGGATTTTGAATCCAGCTTGCTGGATTCCAAATCTGGGTTGCTGGATTGGTATTTGACTTTTATGTTCAAGAAAAACTTATAATATATGAGATTAAAGTATTTTAAATCATATAAATATAATATTAATGATTGAAAATTCATGATAAATGATAATAATTATCTGAAAATTATTATGAGACTTGGAAAATTATTTTGATTAATAATATGATTATCTAAGATAATTGTTAAGTGTTTAGGCAGAGTTTAATGGAACTTAGACTCGAGATTTGTCCGACTAGACCGTCGGGATGTTAGAATTTTGTCGGTTTCAAGTCAGACTAAAATAGTTTGACTTGATACTAAGTCTTATGTGCTGTATAGACTAATAGGGTTATGTGTTAATGTGTTTAGCTTACTTTAAATTTGTGATTATATTATTCTAATTTGTATATCGATATTATTTATATATTAGGTCTTCAGACAAAGCTTATTAAAATGCGTAACGATAATCAACGAAACATGCAAGTTTTTCTTAACTCTACTTAGAGTTGTTTCATTCAGATATGCTTGTGGTTAATCATTGCTGATTGCCATTGTAGAATTGTACTCTATACATATTGCATGTATAGATCAGGTATGAAAGGTTGATCACCTTCATTACCGTTCGGTCCAGATATATTTGTTCATGTTTAATACTTGTTCAGTTAAAAGTTTGTTCGCGCTAATTCACAACTATATTGATGAATTATAGCCAACTTATTATTCAGACTCTTTCAATAATGATATATCCTTAAATAAATTTAAACTTGTTGGGCAACCTTCATGTTCACCCTTGCTATATCATGATAAAACATTGCAGATTAAGGTGAATGCGTCGGATACAAGGAAAGGTGAAAGACAGTTCCGGTTTTAAGATAATGTGTGCAGCTAGATTTGTAATAGTATTGTATGATAATAATTTTTTATGTTAGATAGTTTATGAATTATGTATTAAGTGAATGTTTTAGATGTTGGAGTAATGTGTAAAGTGTATTATATAAACAATTTATGTTTATATCTTCCGCAATAGTTATAGAATGATTGTACCAGATCCGTGGTGATTTGGGACCCGGATTTGGGGTTTTCACAATATACAATCAAACCACATAGTTTTGAAATCATCGTTGTAAGACCCCGAAATTTTTTTAAATAAAAAGGAATTTCCTTTATTTATTATTTTGAAATAGTAAGGGTTGATTTGATTAATGTGGATAGTTAAGGGTTAAATACGCAAATATTTCAAAATAAGCAAGTGGTAATAAAATATTCATTTTTGTCGGGGAATATTCGTTTGGTCGTGGAATATTCGTGTCTTTGTCGGGGAATATTCGTTTGGTCGTGGGAATATTAAATCTTTGTTCAGGAATATTCGCATGCGACGGCCGCTGTAAGCCCATGTGTGGGCCCCATAACGAAAGCGATTGGATGAGGAAAACGACAAAGTTTGGGTGGTTATAAATAATTGGCGTAGTTATTCTCAAGATTAAGATCTGTTGGAATACCGGTGGTTAAAATACGATGTCTGGCGTGGTTGCACAAAGAGCACACCAGTATTACAAAGATTGTTGAATTATTTATTCGCACGTAAGATGGCACTACTCAATAATTTTCACGATGAGTTCTTTATCATATTTTATTTTATTGATTTAATAATTCTTTGCGTTGATATTTTATATTATTGTTGTTCAATAATTGTCACCGCATGATGATTTCCCATTATCGGATCAATAATTCATATTATTTGAATAATATTATTAGATAACATTATTGGCAATGTCTAGAAAGTTACTGCCTAAGGAGAGGTTTGTCACCTAATTGTTCGCCAAGATGAGAGATCCTTATTGAAAGCCCCTCTTTTCCTGGAGCTACCGGTTGTTATAATTGTGATTCTCATAATATTATTTGTGAATAATTAATTATTGATTCATATGATAAAGAAATATTTATTTTATGTGGATATAAATGATGGATTTATTTATGTGGTTATTAATGAAGGAATTAATGTTGAGGTGTTTTATCAAGATTTTATCGGATTGGAGGTGTTAAAAATCAAATCGTGGGTTTTGAGATATATTGCGGGGTTATAATTTTTAATCCGACTAGTTGGATTGTGGTAATTTTTGGGTATGTTATACATACATAAGTTGAGTATATGTCCACAAATTTTGAACCGTTAAAAATGCACGAATGATTTGTTGTGAATTTTAAGAGGTGTCGGATTCGGAAATTAGGGTTATAATTGATTTTGGTGGAAAATTCTAGAATTGAGTGGGCCCCACTTGTGGTTGGTGAAGAAATGTGCTGAATTTTATTTCAAATGTGGTGGGTGGCAATAGTAGCAGGTAAAGCCATCAGGTAGCAGGTCAAGTCTGCTTCGGCGGGCTAACATTTTCCTATAAATAGAGGGCTAAGTTAGAATTGAAAATCACACCAGAAACAAAGTTTTCTCTCTTTCTCTTTATATTATTGAGCGTATTTTGTGAGTATTTAGATACTTTGAGAGTTCTTTGTTCAAAGACAAGTTTCATTCAAAGATCAATTCAGACCTTTCATTCCAAAATCTTGATTCTTTGAGGTAAGGGATGTTATTTTCTTCTCAAATGATATTAATTCTTCATATCATTATCTTTGAAATATTGATTGGTACTTTTATCAAATTTGGAACTTTTTCATGTCGGGGTTACTATTCATGAGTTACTATTCACGAGTTACTATTCACGAGTACTATTCATGTAAGCGTGAAGATGTTTTTTGTGGAATTTCTATCTTTGGGTGTGAGTTCTTATTCACGTGTCTGACCTTTATTCACGTATCTGACCTTTATTCACGAATCGGAGACTATTCATAGAAAAATGAAAATTTTTCTTTTAAATCTAAAATATCTATTACGGATACTAGCTTTGATTGTATCCATGTTTTGATCATTCTTGAATTTTACACCACTATGATTATTTTGAGGTATTATTGGACATGGATAAAACAAAGTACGAATCCTTAATCCTTAATCCTTGTCATTTTGTTTCACCGGATTCGTTCTTTAAAAATATTTTTCATCATCCTCGGTCTTAAATGATGATATTATTGAATATCTTTGATCCGTAGTGCAAGATGAATGATTTCAAGAATATCTTTGGCACGTAGTGCAAAGATGAGCGGTGTTTAAATGAACATGATCGATGATGAATATCTTTGGCACAGAGTGCAAAGATGAGCGGTGTTTAAATGAACATGACCGATTGATGAATATCTTTGGCCTTTAGTGCAAAGATGAACAGTGTTGAGATGAACATGATCGATTGATGAATATCTTTGGCAGTAGTGCAAAGATGAATATTTGATTTGAGATGAATATTGATAGATGTTACAGGATAAAATATTGATGATGGATTTGTTAAATTCATAGATTATAGTAGATTTCATTCTCTACGTAACTCTTCATGAATTATTATTTCATTGCGAATATTGATCTGAAACTTGTTGTCTATTGTATTCATCGATTTTTCCCTGTTGGAGACTAACGATAATTTGTTGTATATTATCTTAGTCATAACATTCTTCTTTTTGGGCTAGTTGAGCTCACCCTTTTCCTTGTTGTTCCATTTTTCTTCTCGGGAGGCGAGAATGTAGCGAGTCTTAGTCGGGTATGGAATGAAGGTTCTAGAGAGAGTTGTTTAGTAGTCCTCACCATTTTTGTAAAATAATGTATCAATAAATGTGATGGGGATTTATTTGAGTATAGATATTGTCTAAAAGATAATATTTGTATTTAAACTCACAGTTTTACTGTTGTAATAATAAAGTTGTAGTTGTTTCTGTACCATGTATTTGGCGACTCAGAATGGGTGTGGTGTATACCTATTTTGGGGGCGTCACAATCGTTGTCTTAGCTTGTAAAAGTTTTAGAAACATTTATCAAATCTTGGTTTCATATAGTCATTACATGCTTGAACACTTAAAACATTACTTAAGTCATGTAGCATAGCTTAAGATTCATACACACATGCATCAAGTTTTAGATTATCAAATAAACAGTCAGATTACATTGTCCTACGGCGCGGCCGCGTTGGATTTAGACTAGGGAGTGGCGCGGCCACGCTGCTCCCTGTCAAAATCAGTACTGAAAATCAGTTTGCATTATCTTTCGCTCACTTACTACTTACTAGCGTACATTGATGATGATACATACTGTACAAACATGTTATGAGGTTCTAGGTTAGGTTTTCTCTTCTATTTACTTGCAAACAAGTTATAATTTTATTCGGGAAAACATCTACTTGACAAGGATAAAAGAGTTTTTTGCACAAAACGCTAACCATATTACCCATTATATCACATAATTATGCTAATAAACCTTTAATACGCATGCTCACATGTATACAACTTATTTACACTTAGGTTGAATAGTTTAACACTTGAAATCTCATTCTAAACCATGCTTGAAAAGTCTAAAACATACTTAGCTAGAGGGTGATCACATTGGTCATGTCTAGAGGCATAAAATGTCCTAACATACATGCTTGAATGGTCAGAATACAAATTACACAATGTTCAAGAATATTAGACTTCAAAACTTCAAGTTTTCTTTGAAAGCCAAGCTATGCAATCTATAATACACAAGGAAAACTTGAAACCACACCCCATATTTATTTGTACACATAATCAAGTCATGTACATGTGCCAAAAGATCAGAACTCAAAGACACAAGATTTATCAAGGTTTGTTCTCCAAAACATCAAGTTTTTTCCTTTAAAATCATTACTAAACCAAACTATAACAATCTAGTATATGCAAGACGACTTTAGACCACATGTTAGACCCCTTTATATACATATCTAGGGTATTTACACATGCTTACAAGGTCAGAACTTAAAAGACATATAGTTCGTCAAGTTTCATTTTTCAACTTATAAGTTTCCTTTAAAACTCCAACTAAAACAAGTTAAGGTGAGTGACTATTAAGTAAAGCAACCTATGTTAGCATGTCAGGAACATTTATAACTAGAATCAAGTCAAACTAACATGCTCAATGTGACGCCCCCAAAATAGGTATACATCACCCATTCTGAGTTGTCAATACATGGTACAGAAACAACTACAACTTTATTATTACAACAAGAAAAGCTGAGTTTGAATACAAATATTATCTTAGACAATATCTATACTCAAATAAATCCTCATCACATTTATTGATACATTATTTTACAAAATGGTGAGGACTACTAAACAACTCTCTCTAGAACCTTCATTCCATACCCCCTACTCGTACTCGCTATATTCTCGCCTCCAGAAGATAAATGGAACAAAAAGGAAAAGGGTGAGCTCAACTAGCCCAAGAAAGAATATTATGACTAAGATAATATACAACAAATTATCGTTAGTCTTCAACAGGGAAAAATCTAATAGAATATAATAGACAACAAGTTTTGAGATCAATATTCGCAATGAAATAATAATTCATTAGAAGAGTTAAGTAGAAAATGCAAACTACTATCTTCTATGTATGAATTTAAAAGTTCATCGCTCATCTTTTATCCCTATAACATCAATCAATATATATTTGGAATCAAATATTCATCTTTGCACTACAGCCAAAGATATTCATCACCGGTCATGTTCATCTAAACACTGCTCATCATCTTTGCACTACGGCCAAAGATATTCATCGAAATCATTCATCTTTGCACTACAAAGCTAAAGATATTCCATAATATCATCATTTAAGACCGAGGATGATGAAAAATATTTTAAATAAACGAATCCAAAGGAAACAAAAATGACAAGGATTAAGGATTAAGGATTCGTACTTTGTTTTATCCACGTCCAAAAATACCTCAAAAATAATCATAGTGGTGTAAAATTCAAGAATGATCAAAACATGGATACAATCAAAGCTAGTATCCGAATAGATATTTTTAGACGAAAAGAAAATTTTTTATTTTTCGATGAATAGTGTAAATCGATTCGTGAATAAGATCAGATACGTGAATAAGGTCGTAGATACACGAATAGTAACTCTTACACCAAAAGTTCCAAATTTGATAAAAACTTCAGATCAATATTTCAACATAATGATATTGAAGAAATAATATCATTACTTAAAAAAAATAATATCCCTTACCTCGAAAGATCATCGATTTTAAATTTAAACACAGGATATAAAGCTATGACTTGACTTGCACCAGTAGCAATACTCAAAATATACTCAAAATACTCACAAGAATACGCTCGATAATATAGAGAGAAAAACTTCAGCTTTTGGTGTGATTTTAATTCTAACCTAAGACCCTATTTATAGAAAATGCTTAGAACACCAAAGCAGAAAATTTATTAAAATATTAATTTATTAATTTTTATTCCTACGCCCACATTTAGAGATCTGAATTCAGCCACTTCTAACACATGCAAGACCCACAATAATGACAAAAAATGTTTTTGTCATTTTAAATATTTTATACTTCCAAAAATCAATTATTTCGGAGCTTCGAAACTTCAATAATTCACAATAAATAGCCCTTTTGTCAGAAAATTTGAAACTCGCAACTTTTTTTATAGGAAATTAAATTCTCTACAACTTTATAGAAGAAAGTTTTTCCAAATTCCAAACAAAAAGTGACCGAAATCCACAAACGGACGATTTTATAGGCTATAATCAAATTTCAGTCAATAAATGGGGTCCACCGACATGTTTAACATGTTTTAAACATTTATTGCAACAAAAATACTCTTCCTCCTCAGTATACTCATATATCCACATTCATTTGTAAAAAATATCACCATTATTATATTATTAAAATATAATAATATATTTAAATGAATTATTTTATCGTAAAAAGATAAAATTTCAATTTTCAACAATTGTCACATTAAATTTTTCTCCATCTATATCCACATAAAATCAATATTTTTCTTATCATATGAATCAATAATTAATTATTCATAAATAATATTACGTAATCACAATATTAATGACAACCAGCAGCCTCCTGTGAAAGAGGGCTTTCCAATAAGAATTTCTCATCTTGGCGTGCAATTAGGTGACCAAACCTCTCCTTAGACATGTAAACTTTCTAGACATTGCCAATAATGTTATCTAATAATAATATTCGATAATATGAATTATTGCTTCGATAATGAAAATACCGTGTAATGACAATTATTGAAACAACAAAGAATATAAAATATCAACGCAAAGAATTATTAAATCAATAAAATACTTGAATAAGAATTCACGTAACCATTATTGAGTAGTGTCTTCTTCACGTAAGAATCAATAATTGGTGCAATACCGCAAAGCTATCTTCGTGTTTTTAACCACCGAGTATTTTTTAACAAAGATTAATTCTGTAAAGAACTACTGTTATTTATTTTTACACAACTTATATTTGTCATTTTCTTCATCCAATCGCTTTTCATTATGGGCCCACACATGGTCATTAGCGTCAGTTGCATTTAATATTTCCCGACAACATTTAATATTCCACGACCAAACGAATATTCCCCGACAACAATGAATATTTTATAACCACTCATTATTTTGAAATATTTATGATTTTTTACCCATAACTATCCACATTAATCAAATCAACCTCATACTTTTAAAATAATATATAGAGAAAATTAAATTTCATTAATAATAAGTTGGGGTCTTACAACCTCCCTCCTTATGAAATTTCGTCCTCGAAATTGGCGTCGTACTGGTGTGTTTCAAAAGGTGAGGATACCTCGCTTTCATTTCCGCTTTCCAATTCCTAGGTCATTTCCTCTATAACATGATTCCTCCATAAAACTTTAACTTGTGGTATGAACTTTGCAAGCGCGTAGGACATACTCCTTCCTATCCAAAATCTCTTGACAGTAATTCCTCATCATACGTTAAGTCTTCGCTATCTCGTCCGGGTTCTAACTCTATATAACGTGGTTCGGGTCTTTCACATATTTACGAAGTACGATATGTGAAACACATTATGAACACGAGACATACTTTGGGTAACGCGAGTCTATAGGCTACATTTCCTACTCGGTCAAGAATTTGAAATGGACCAATAAATCGTGGATTGAGCTTTCCTCTCTTCCAAATCTTGTAACTCCCTTCCATGGAGCAACTCGCAACAATACATGATCCCCTATACTAAATTCCACGCCCTTTCGATGAAGATCCGCATAACTCTTTTATCGATCTTGTGCCGCTTTGTATACGCTTGTCGAATCATTTGGATCTTTTCCGTAGTCATACGCACTCAACTCGGGTCCCAACAATGTTGCTTCACCCACCTCGTCCCAACATACCGAGAGCGACATTTTCGGCCCCATATAATGCTTCAAATGGAGCCACACCTATACTTGCTCGATAACTGTTGTTGTAGGAGAATTCCACCAATGGTAAATACTTATCCCAACCGCCTTTGAAGTCTAGGACACGTAGTCTTAATAAATCTTCAAGAGTTTGAATAGTCCTTTCGATTGTCCGTCTGCTTGAGGATGGTATGCCGAATCAATCAGAAATCGCGCTCATAGCTTTTTGCAAGCTAACCCAAAATCTTGAAGTGAATCTTGGGTCACGATCCAAAACTATGGATACAGTATGCCATGCAACCTCACAATCTCATTCACGTATATACTAGCAAGACGCTCAAGGAATAAGTCTCCGTGATCGGCAAGAAATGAGCGGACTTGGTTAATCTATCAACAATAACCCAAATAGCATTGATGCCTTGAGAAACCGTAGGAAGACCCGTAACGAAATCCACGGTAATGTGTTCCCACTTCCATTTCGGAATCTCAAGTGGTTGCGACGGACCCTTAGGTACTAGATGCTCCGCCTTTACACGTTGACAAGTTAAACACATTGAGATAAACTTTGCAATCTCTCTCTTCATATTGTTCCACCAAAATGTATGTCAAGATCACGATACATTTTGGTACTTCCAGATGGATTGCAAATGGTGTATTGTGTGCCTCCATCATAATCTTGTACTTCAAATCGTAGTCGTTAGGGACACAAAGTCTAGAGTGGACTCAAGTATTCCTTCTTCATCAATTCTCGCTCCCTAATAGCTCCTTCTTGTACTTTCTTCTTCATACGCATCGCCTTCCGGCCTGGCTCGAGCAACCTTAACTTTTTCTATTAAAGTTGGCTCTATGCGATATACTTGACATCATCGCACTCATTCCCAAGATATGATCTTCTACTCAACGCGTCCTACCACGCTCGCTTTTACTGGGGATGGTATTGAATAGTGTGGTCGTAGTCTTTCAATAGCTCGAGCCAACGTCATTGTCGCGTGTTGAGTTCTTTTTTGAGTGAAGAAATATTTAAGGCTTTTATGGTCCAATATATCTCCACTTTCTCCCCATATAGATAGTGCCTCCATATCTTTAAGCGCTGAAAACGATCGGCCGCTAACTCTAGATCATGAGTAGGATAATTCCTCTCATACTCTTTAAGTTGTCGCGAGGCATAAAGCTATGACTTTCCCACGCTGCATGAGAACACATCCTAACCTTTGCCGAAGCATCATTGTGGATAACAAATCCATCCGAACCAGATGGTATTGTTAGAACAAAATCAAAATAAGTCTCCTCTTAAGCTCTTGGAAACTTTTCTCGCATTCTTCGCTCCAAACGAATTTTGTATCCTTCCGAGTTAGTCGAGTTAATGGAGTAGCGATTCGAGAAAACCCTTCCACGAATCTCCGATAATAACCAATTTGACCCGTAAAGCTACGATTTTGGTCACCAACTTCGGTTGCTCCAACTTTGTATTGCTTCAATCTTCACGTCCACTTGATACTCCATGTTTTGACACCACATGCCCAAGGAATGTTACTTCCTCTAGCCAGAACTCGCATTTCTTCAATTTGGCATATAGTTTGTTTTCACGAAGCCTTTGGAGTACTAGCTTCAAATGGTGCTCATGATCTTCACGACTTTTGGAATATATGAGGATGTCATCAATAAAAACAACAACGAATCGATCCAAATATTCCTTGAATACTCGGTTCATCATATCCATGAAAGTCAGCAGGAGCATTAGTTAGTCCGAAAAGACATGACTAAGAATTCATAATGCCCATACCGAAGTTCTCAAGGCGCCTTTGAATATCCTCGCCTAATCTTCACCGATGATATCCATAACGAAGATCGATTTTTGAAAAGAATTATGCCCTTGCAATCGGTCAAACAAGTCATCAATACGAGGTAGAGGATACCTATTCTTGATGGTGACATGGTTCAATTCCCGATAGTCAATACAAAGTCGCATACTCCCGCCTTTCTTCTTTACGAATAAAACAGAGCACCCCAAGGAGATGTACTAGGACAAATGAAACCGATGTCTAACAATTCCTCGTAGTTGGACCTTTAACTCCACAAGTTCAATAGGAGCCATTCGATATGGGGTTTTAGAAATGGGCTTTGTACCAGTTCAAGATCAATAAAGAATTCAACTTCACGCTCGGGGTAGACCGGAAGTTCTTCAGAAATACGTCGAAAGTCAATAACAACAGAATATTATTCAAATTTGACGTGTCTTTATTCAAATCCATAACATGGGCTAAGAAAGCTTGACATCCGCTTTTCAATAAACGAATAGCTTTATGATTAGATATGATGTTGATTGATTTTAATGGTTTAGTTGTTTGAATTCGCATAATAGGTTGGTTAGAAATATGAAAACTAACAACCTTACGAAAACAATCAATTTTGGCATGATGAGTAGTTAACCAATCAATCCCTAAAATCACATCAAAAGCAAGAGAGATAAGGTCAACATGTAAGGTGATGGTGCCAACTTGAATCAAACCAGATTTATAAACAATGGATGTGATAAAAGTTTCTCCTAACGGAGTTTTCACGAGATAGTCAAAGTCTAATTCCTCCTGAGTCAAGTTTAAACGTTGAGCACATGCGGAGAGAGATAAATGAATGGGTAAAGACCGTATCAAGTAAGGTATAAACTTCGCAAGAATTTATAAATAGCTTACCCGTGATCACCTCGTTTGGGTTCCTCGATTTTGACCACCACAACAAACGCTTCTTCCTAAATCGCTTGACTTTGACTTTTTTGGGACGGATCTTTTGAGTCACCATCCTCATTGAACTAGGTTTCGCTATCAGTATAATCTCGAAGCGATATGTCCTTCCTTTCCACAATTATAGCATACCTTGAAATGTTGTGGGCCAGTTTGACCGATATGTCCTCTTTCCCGTGATTTATAGCGTACGACCGGGTGGTCGTTTCTCCTCCCTTAGAACCGGTTTACACGCAAGACCGCTGCGTCTTCACATAGTCGTTGTTAAATCTCCTCTTTTAAAATCTCCTCCCGACTCGCTTCTTCTATTTTCATGGCTATGATTACCACCGAGTGGTTACAATTTTGTCCGCCTCATTTCTTTCTCCGCCGGGTTATCATTATTCATTGACCACTATCTCCGGTACGATCCTCGGTTATGGTCCCTCGGTTGAACATACTCGTTATCTCGCTTCTAACAATTGAGCCCCATAATAACAACATCTAAATAGAGAGAAAATTTATGAGAAATGAGATATTGTCGTACTCTGGGTTTCAAACCTCTCGTAAACATCCGCGTCATACGCTCCTCATTCTCCACCAAATGAGGTGCAAACCACGATAACTCGCAAACTTTGCCTCGTCGAGACAATCGCCATGTTGTTTTGTTCTAATCTGATGAACTCCACTTCCTTCATATGAAGAACACTTTCGTGAAAGTATTTGTCATTAAATAGTTTCAAACGTCTCCCCAAGACATGCCGAAAAGCGGCCGGATGGGTACGCTTCACAGACTCCCACCAAGAGTCCGCCTCGTCACGGAACATAAAGGTGGCGAATGGAACCTTCTGTTCTCCGCATGCATCCCAAGACATCGAATATCTTGGTAATTTGCTTGACCCATGTTTCCGCCATGATCGGATCTGGCTTTCCTTAAATTCGGTGGTCCCAACTCTTTGAATCGCTTGCATTTGTGACAACCGTGAATTGCTATCATTTCCTCCTATATTTTGAACACGAGTCTCCTCGTCGATTTTGCATGAATCGCAAAAAGCTTCTAAACATCCCCTCGCTCATCATCTCGCCGGTGGTGTTATTCACGGGAGGAACATTGCACATTGCTGCGTTCTCCTCGTTGGTGAGTACAAGCGCTCTCCACGGTTTCATTTCCATTGTTAATATTCTCAATCGACATTCTCAAATCTCATCATAAAACAAGGGTTAATTAAGGAAATCAATATATCACATAATATCCCTATATACCGACCAACTAATAAATAAGCTTGGGTAGGACACACTAAATGAAGGATTTACTCTCTCTCCCTCCTAGTTCTATTCCCCGATCTCCGCCAGAGATCATATCCCTAAGCTCGATACCAACCGTGGCCCCCAAAATAGGTATACATCACCCATTCTAAGTTGTCAATACACGGCATGTAAACAACTACAACTTTATTATTACAACAAGAAAACTGTGAGTTTGAATACAAATATTATCTTCTGATAATATCTATACTCAAATAAATCCTCATCACATTTATTGATACATTATTTTACAAAATGGTGAGGACTACTAAACAACTCTCTCTAGAACCTTCATTCCATACCCCAGACTGCATACTCGCTATATTCTCGCCTCCGAGAAGAAAAAAATGGAACAAAAAGAAAAAGGGTGAGCTCAACTAGCCCAAGAAAGAATATTATGACTAAGATAATATACAACAAATTATCGTTAGTCTTCAACGAGGATAAAATCTAATATAATACAATAGACAACAAGTTTCAGATCAATATTCGCAGCTGAAATAATAATTCATTAGAAGAGTTAAGTAGAGAATGCAAACTACTATCTTCTATGTATGAATTTAAAAGTTCATCGCTCATCTTTTATCCCCAGTAACATCAATCAATATATATTTGGAATCAAATTTCATCTTTGCACTACGCATCAAAGATATTCATCACCGTCATGTTCATCTAAACACTGCTCATCTTTGCACTACGGCCAAAGATATTCATCGAAATCATTCATCTTTGCACTATAGCCAAAGATATTCCATAATATCATCATTTAAGATCGAGGATGATGAAAATATTTTTAAATAAACGAATCCAAAGAAACAAAATGACAAGGATTAAGGATTAAGGATTCGTATTTTGTTTTATCCACGTCCAAAAATACCTCAAAAATAATCATAGTGGTGTAAAATTCAAGAATGATCAAAACATGGATACAATCAAAGCTAGTATCCGAATAGATATTTTGGACGAAAAAGAAAATTTTTCATTTTTGATGAATAAAGGTCGATTCGTGAATAATACCGATATCGTGAATATTGTCAGATACCGAATAGTAACTCCTACACCAAAAAAAGTTCCAAATTTGATAAAAAACTTCAGATCAATATTTCAACATAATGATATTGAAGAAATAATATCATTACGAAAAAAATAATATCACTTACCTCGAAAGATCGTCTTTCTAAATTAAACACCTGATATAAAGGCTATGACTTGAACTCAGACCAGATAAAGCAATACTCAAAATACTCAAAATACTCAAGAATACGCCGATAATATAGAGAGAAAACTTCAATTTCGGTGTGATTTTCAATTCTAACCTAGGCACCCTATTTATAGAAAAATGCTTGGAACACCAAAGCAGAAAATTTATTAAAATATTAATTTATTAATTTTTATTCCTACGCCCACATTTAGAGATCTGAATTCAGCCACTTCTAAAACATGCAAGACCCACAATAATGACAAAAAACGTTTTTGTCATTTTAAATATTTTATACTTCCAAAAATCAATTATTTCGGAGCTTCGAAACTTCAATAATTCACAATAAATAGCCCTTTTGTCAGAAAATTCGAAACTCACGACTTTTTTTATAGGAAATTCAATTCTCTACAACTTTGCAGAAGAAATTTTTTTCAAATTCCAAACAAAAAGTGACCGAAATTCACAAATCCAAGCGATTTTATAAAGTTATAATCAAATTTCAAATCGATAAATAATATTCCACCTACATGTTTAACATGTTTTAAACATTTATTGCAACAAAAATACTCTTCCTCCTCGTATACTCATATATCCCACATTTGTTGTAAAAATATCACCATTATTATATTATTAAAATATTATAATATATTTAAATGAATTATTTTATCGTAAAAAGATAAAATTTTAATTTTCAACAATTGTCACATTAAAAATTTTCTCCATCTATATCCACATAAAATCAATATTTTCTTATCATATGAATCAATAATTAATTATTCACAAATAATATTACGTAATCACAATATTGACAACCAAGCGCCTCCTGTGAAAGAGGGGGCTTTCCAATAAGAATTTCTCCTTACTCGCAAAGCAATTAGGTGACCAAACCTCTCCTGATGTAACTTTCTAGACATTGCCAATAATGTTATCTAATAATATTATTCAGATAATATGAATTATTGCTTCGATAATGAAAAATACTTGTGTAATGACAATTATCAAAACAACAACAATATAAAATATCAACGCAAAGAATTATTAAATCAATAAAATATCGAAGCGAATAATACATAACCATTATTGAGTAGTGCCTTCTTCACGTAAGAATCAATAATTGGTGCAATACAGTGTCTTCTACCGTGTTTTAACCAATAGAGTATTTTAACAAAGATTAAAGGTAACAACTACACTGCAAGTTATTTTTAAACAACTTATATTTGTCGCTTTCTTCATCCAATTGCTTTTACATGGGGCCCACACACATGGTCGCTACTGGTCATATGAATATTTCCCGACAAAGATTTAATATTCCACGACCAAACGAATATTCCCCACAACAATGAATATTTTATAACCACTTGCTTATTTTGAAATATTTATGTATTTTACCCATAACTATCCACATTAATCAAATCATCCTTACTGCTTTAAAATAATAAATAGAGAAAATTAAATTTCATTAATAATAAGTAAGTTGTCTACACTCAACATAATGTATAAATAAAAAATTGAATTTAATGACTAATGACGAGCTATCACACAGTGTTTGTAATGGAAGTGGCTCTACCACTCCACTTCAAAGACAGTATACCCAACCCCCCTTGTGGTAGATTTCAACCCAAACCACAATCATTCCTAATTTAGCATACTCAGTACATCCGTATAGACTTCATACAACTCAGATAGCATGTTGACATCAATTCCTTGATCAATTAACAAGTAGTTTTCAATAAATTTTAAGAATTTGTAAAACTTGAACTCAAAAACATAGTTAATGGAAAGTTACATATTGAAGCTTGAAATTGCTAAAATTGCTCCTAAACTTCTGATTGCTTTCTAACTTTAGAACTCACTCTCAAATTTTAGCTTAACAACCAATCTAGCAAAGTGAATTTGAGAAGAGGACTTCCAATTTATAGAGAATCCAAAACCCATACAAAATCATTGCCCTAGAGTTTGAACCAAAAGAAGAAGATAGAAGCCAATGGGCAAGAAGAATTTGGTGGAATAGTGATTCACTACTCCCATCAACCCACTCCCGTAGCCATAATTTTGATTTTGCTGAGTTTGAGAATGGAAGGTAGACTAGGCCAATGGTGGTTCACATGAATGAAAAAAAGAGACACTCATAATGCATGGGACACTCCCTCTAACTCTCAACATTTGCAAAATGGCTACCAACAATACTAAGGTTTTAATTTCTTTTGGGTTTACAAATGTGACTTTAATGAGGTAATATTATTACATTGTGATAAATTGGGTGTAAGACCCCAACTTATTATTAATGAAATTAAATTTCCTCTATTTATTATTTTGAAATAGTAAAGGTTGATTTGATTAATGTGGTTAGTTATGGGTAAATTGCGCAAATATTTCAAATAAGCAAGTGGTTATAAAATATTCATTGTTGTTTGGGAATATTCGTTTGGTCGTGGAATATTCTTACTATCTGAATATTCGTAAATACGACACAGCGAAATTTTGTGTGGGCCCCATAACGTAAAGTGATTGGATGAAGAAAATGACAAGTATAAGTTGTTTATAAATAATTGGCAGTAGTTGTTACCAAGTTATCTTCGTTGAAATACTCTATGGTTAAAACACAAGAAGACATGGTATTGCACAAATTATTGATTCTTACGTGAAGGCACTACTCAATAATTGTTACAAATAATTACTTGTCAAATATTTTATTTTATTGATTCAATAATTGCTACGTTGATATTTTATATTATTGTTGTTTCAATAATTGTCACTACTACGATTTTCTATTATCATATCAATAATTCATATTATTTGAATAATATTATTAGATAGCATTATTGGCAATGTCTAGAAAGTTCTGCCTAAGGTGAGGTTTGGTCACCTAATCATGCGTGCAGCAAGGAGAAAATCCTTATCGAAAAGCCCCTTATTCCCGGAACTACCGTTTGTAGATATCAGATTCTCAATAATATTTGTGAATAATTAATTATTGATTTATATGATAAGGAAAATATTCATTTTATGTGGATATAGATGGAGAAATTTTTTTTAATGTGACAATTGTTATTTTATCTTTTTCTCGATAAAATAATTCATTTAAATATATTATTATATTATAATAATATAATAATGGTGATATTTTTACAATGAATGTAGGATATATGAATAAATGAGGAGGAAGAGTATTTTTATTACTTAAAATATTTAAAACATATTTTGTGTGTTGGTGGACCCCATTTCTTGAATAAAATTTGATTATAGCCTGTAAAATTGTCCGTCTGTGGATTTCGGTCAACTTCTGCTTGGAATTTGGAAAAACTTTCTTCTGCAAAGTTGTAGAGAATTAAATTTCCTATGGAATGAATATAAGATTTGAATTTTTCTGATAAATTGTAAGACCCCAACTTTTATGAATAAAGATGAATTTCTATAATTATCATTTTTAAATGAATGTGATATAATGTTATAGTTGTGGGTAATATTTATAAATTTTGCAAAGTACGCAAGTTGTTTTCAATTGGTCGGGGAATATTCGTTTCAACATGGAATATTTGTATGACGGCACAATCATCGGTGGACCCCACAATGGAATTATTGTCGGATTAAGAAAATGATAAAAAAATATTATATTTTATTGTAAACCAATCTGGACCGTTCGTTTAAAGTAAATCGATCTAGACCGTTCATGGATTGGTTACTATTCAGTCCATTCTTCTATAAATAGAAGCTCATTCCTTCATTTTTTCTTACGAATTCACCAAAACTAGAGAGAAACCGTAGAGAAATTATTCTTCTATCTTGAAAGCGTATTTCTTTAGCGTTTAAGAAAGCTTTGAGCGTGGTGCAAGTTTCTTCAAGTATATCTCGCCTCTACCGTCGAGTACTCTTCTTTATAAGGTAAGGGTATTATTTTTTTTTTCATATTCATGAAGAGAACTTCATTATTCCATTCTTTATTATTTTGTTGGAATAATCAGATATCAGCTTCACCCTATACTTGGTGATTTCTCATTGTTATTCCATTCTTTATTATTCATTGGAATATCCTCGTCGCAGTCTTACGGGGACACGGTTCCGCTTTATTATTCTCGCTGGAACATCCTGTTGGTGTGAATTTCGCCGATCTGGTTCCATTATTTATTATTCTATTGAATAACTCATCTATCTGTAATCCGCATGCATGGTTATTTCGTTGTTATTCCATTCTTTATTATTCTGTTGAATATCCTGCCGGTGCAGACACACCGACCGGTTCCGTTATTTATTATTCGATGGAATAACCTTACTATCTTGATAAGCGCATGCACGGTGATTTCTTTTGTTATTCCATTCTTTATTATACTCAATTGGTTAAAGTTACACTCCATGAAATTAGTGGAATATTCTTGATATTTAAGCTTCATCCAAAGATCTTTCATGGAAATATTCTTCTGAGCATTCTTGAATTTTACTTTACAAAGAAGTATCATGTTGACAATTTGGACGTTATTAGTTCCTGAATAAATTAATTCTTGAACTTGTTTTATTGAATTCTTATATCATTGTCATCATCCTCATGTTTATATTATTTTTGAAAGTCATCTCATGGCCTTCGTAGTGCGTAGATGGACTTGGTATGATTATGACCAGATTATTCTTGTAATCATCACGACCGCAATGTTACAAATGATGTGGTAAAAGTCCTCATTGGCCCGAAGTGCATTGATGGACAGTTGTTGGCATGATCATGACCATTGATGAATACACAAATATCCTTGGCCCGTAGTGCATGGATAATTTATGGTCGTGACCCTAATGAATATCTTGGTCGTAGTGCAGGGATGATGTGAATTATTTATTAAGCTGAGTCTCAGCGATAAAAGTGATAAAAAAAACCTTTTTAAATCATAAAAGATAGTAGATTTTATTCTCTACTTGACTCTTTTAATAGATTGCATGTTCCGCTGCAGTTAAACTTGATGTCTATTGTATTTTATCAGTTTAACACTGTTGAGGACTATTGATAATTTATTCTGCATTATCTTAGTCATAATATTTCTTACTGGGCTAGTTTAGCTCACCCTTTCTTTCACTGTTCTCTTCAGGAAATGAGAACGTAGCCGGGACTAGTCGGAGAACGGAGTGACGGTCCAGATGATAGTATTAGTAGTCCTCACTATTCTGTTAAATAGTGTGACAATAGTAATGAGGACTTATTCTGAGAGTGGATATTGTCTAGAAGACAATATTTGTATTAAAACTCACAACTTTCTTGTTGTATATTAAAGATTGTATTTGTATTCTGTGCCATGTATTTGGCGACTCAGAATAGGTGATGTATACCTATTTTGGGGGCGTCGCAGTTGGTATCAAAGCTTAGGGATATGATCCCTGGCTAAGATGTGAGACAAGAACTAGGAGGGGAGAGACGGGGAATTTCTTCGCTAATATGACCTACCTAAGTTTATTTGATATTTAATTGGTCGGTCAGAGTATAGGGATAATATGTGATATGTTAATTAACCCTTATTTTGTGGCAGTGTTTGAAAATGGCATCCAAGAATGTTGAGAACATCAATGGAGCACAGGAGACCGTTGAGTCTCCACAAATCAATAACCAGGATAATGTGCACCAGGAAGGCGACAATCCTCATGCAAACAACAACACTGACCAAATGATGAACGATAGAATGTTCCTAGGCTTCATGCAATTCATGCAACATCAGGCGAGAGCGACTCCTGTCCAAAATGCAGGTGGAAACACTAGCAACTCTTGGATGGTCACCGCCAAACAGTTCAATGAGCTGGGAACACCGGAGTTTTTTGGAGAGCCAAAATCACTTAAGGCGGAGACGTGGATAAAGCAGATCAACAAGATATTTGATATCTTGGGTTGCTCCGAGGAGCAAAAGGTTCCCTTTGCCACCTTCATATTCGGCAGGCGGAGGCAGATTCTCGGGTGGGAATCAGTAAAGCGTACTCAACCTGCCGCACTGAAGATGTCTTGGGAAAAGTTCAAGAACTGTTCAACGACAAGTACTTTCCTGAAAGTATTCATCACATGAAAGAGGTAGAGTTCATTAAACTGGAGCAAAACAACATGTCCGTGTCACAAGACGAAGCCAAGTTTGCCGAAATTTCCGTCCATTTTCCCCATTTGGTTGATAATGAGGAGAGAATGACGCGAATGTTTCTAAGAGGTTTGAAACCCGAGATACGCCAATATCTTATCTCTCATAAACCGTGTTTGTATTCGGATGTTGTTAATAGGGCTCGATGAATTGGAGCGCGATAATGAGTCAACCCAACCAAAAGAGAGCAAATGCAAGAAAAATGATAATACCAAGATAATATCATCAAGCGGTGGATGACAATAAGCGTGGAGGAATCAACATGCCGAAATGGTAACCACTTCTTGGTAATCATGGACAAAGTAATAAGAATGGACATTTCAAGAAGAGGAGATTCAACAATGATGGAAATACGTCAAAGACTAAAGACTGTTGTTAAGGTAGGAGAACGACCACCTATCATATGCTTCAAATGCGGAGGGGAGGGACACATCAGTCCAAACTGCGCGATGTCGTCCAAAGCATATTATAATTATGGAAGAGAAGTTCACCTAGTCCGATTTTGTCGTTCACCGAAGACAAGTTCAGCTAGGATGGTGGCACCAAAGGACGCCTTAAAAAGTCAAAGCCAGTAGTGCAAGGGAGAGCGTTTGTTGTGACCTCCCAGAAAGCAAGGAACCCGAATGAGGTCATCACAGGTAAGCTTATCATAAACTTTAGCGAAGTATATACCTTATTTGATACCGATTCTACCCATTCCTTTATTTCTCCTACTTGCATTCAACGTTTAAAAAAATTGGACTTTGACTTATCTGTTGAAACTCCGTTGGGAGAAACCTTCATTACATCCACTATTTATAAGTCTTGTTTGGTTCAAATCGGTACCCTCACATTACCTGTCGATCTTATTTCATTGAAAATACTTGCATTTGACGTAATTCTAGGGATTGATTGGTTAACTACTCATTATACAAAAATTGATTATTTTCGTAAGGTTGTTAGATTTCATATTCCTAATCAACCTATTATGCAAATTCAATCAACCAAACCATTAAAATCAATCACTTTCATCTCAAGCCATAAAGCTATTCGTTTATTGAAAAACGGATGTCAAGCTTTCTTAGCTCATGACACGGATCTTAACAAAAATACGTCAGTTTTGAATGATATTTCTATTGTTAATGAATTTCCTGACGTATTCCTTGAAAAACTTCCTGGCCTACCCCTAGAACGTGAAATTGAATTTTGTATCGACCTTGAACCCGATACAAAACCCATTTCCAAAGCCCCATATCGAATGGCTCCTATTTAACTTCAGGAGTTAAAGACCCAACTGTAGGAATTGTTAGACATCGGTTTCATTCGTCCTAGTACTTCTCCTTGGGGTGCTCCTGTTCTATTCGTGAAGAAGAAAGATGGGAGTATGCGACTTTGTATTGATTATCGGAAGTTGAATCATGTCACCATAAAAAATAGGTACCCATTGCCACGTATTGATGACCTGTTTGACCAGTTGCATGGTACCAAATTCTTTTCAAAGATCGATCTTCGTTCCGGATATCACCAATTGAAGATTAGAACCGATGACATTCCAAAGACGGCTTTCCGTAACTCCAGATGACGGGCATTATGAATTCCTAGTCATGTCTTTTGGATTGACTAATGCTCCTGCTGCCTTCATGGATATGATTAACCGAGTATTCAAGGAATATTTGGATCACTTTGTGGTCGTCTTTATTGATGACATCCTTATTTATTCCAAAAGTCATGAAGATCATGAGCAACACTTGAGGCTAATATTCCAAAAGCTTCGTGAATATAAGCTTTATGCCAAGTTGAAGAAATGCGAGTTCTGGCTTGAGGAAGTAGCATTCCTTGGGCACGTGGTATCAAGTCATGGAATATCTGTTTACCCGACAAAGATTGAAGCCATTCAAAGCTGGGAACAACCTAAATCAATGACCGAAGTACGTAGCTTTCTCGGCTTAGCTGGTTATTATCGGAGATTCGTAGAAGGGTTTTCTCGAATCGTTACTCCATTAACTCAGCTGACTCGGAAAGATACAAAATTTGGTTGGAGTGAGGAATGTGAGAAGAGTTTTCAAGAACTCAAAAGAAGACTCATTTCAGCACCTATTCTGATAATACCATCTGGCTCGGAGGGATTTGTCATCTACAGTGATGCTTCAGGCAAGGGGTTAGAATGTGTTCTCATGTAACATGGAAAAGTCATAGCCTATGCCTCTCGACAACTCAAAGAATATGAGAGGAATTATCCTACTCATGATCTAGAGTTGGTAGCTGTTGTCTTCACACTTAAAATTTGGAGGCATTACTTGTATGGGGAGAAAGTGGAGATCTTTACGGATCATAAAAGCCTCAAATATTTCTTCACTCAAAAGGAACTCAACATGCGACAGAGACGTTGGCTTGAACTGTTGAAAAATTATGATCATACCATCCAATACCATCCTGGAAAAGCAAACATGGTAGCTGACGCATTGAGTAGAAGATCATATGTGGGTACAAGTGCGATATTGTCAACGCAAAGACCCATCTTGTATAACTTGCAAAGGATGGAGATAGAATTAAAGACTTAAGGGACCCATGTGATGATGGTGAATATACGAATAGAACCGACTTTAATCGATAAAGTTAAAGCTGCTCAAGCTACAGACCTGGAGCTGATGCATATGAGGAAGAAAGTACAAGAAGGTGCTATACCGGAAGCAAGAATCGATAAAGAAGGAATACTTCGAGTCAACTCCAGACTTTGTGTTCCTAACGACCCTGATTTAAAATATAAAATCATGATGGAGGCGCACAACACACCATTTGCAATCCATCTTGGGAGTACCAAAATGTATCGTGATCTTCGTCATACATTTTACTGAAGCAATATGAAGAGAGAGATAGCGCTATTTAACTCAAGGTGTCTAACTTTTCAACGAGTCAAAGCGGAGCATCAAGTACCAAAAGGTCCATTGCAACCACTTGAAATTTTAGAATGGAAGTGGGAGCACATTACTATGGATTTCAAGCATCGGTCTTCCCAAGGTTTCTCAAGGCATAGATGCAATTTGGGTCATTGTTGATAGATTTACCAAGTCTGCTCAAATCTTACCAATACGAGAAACTTATACACTTGAACGTCTTGCTCGTATGTACATAAACGAGATTGTAAGACTGCATGGTATGCCAGTATCCATAGTTTCTGATCGAGACCCAAGATTCACTTCACGATTTTGGGTTAGTTTGAAAAAAGCTATGGGCACAAATTTACGATTTAGTTCAGCTTATCATCCTCAGACGGATGGACAATCAGAGAGGACTATTCAAACTCTTGAAGATTTATTAAGACTCTGTGTCCTTGACTTCAAGGGAAGTTGAGACAAGTTCTTACCATTAGTGGAGTTTTCCTACAACAACAGTTATCAAACAAGCATTGACATGGCTCCATTCGAAGCGTTGTATGGAAGAAAGTGTCGTTCTCCAGTATGCTGGGATGAGGTGGGTGAAGCAACGTTGTTGGGACCGGAGTTGGTACATATGACTACGGAAAAGATTCAAATGATCTGACAACGTATATAAACCTCACAAGATCGACAAAAAGAGTTATGCTGATCTTCATCGAAAGGACGTGGAATTCGATATTGGAGATCATGTGTTGTTACGTATTGCTCCATGGAAAGGAGTTACGAGATTTAGAAAGAGAGGAAAGCACAATCCTCAATTCGTTGTCCCATTTTTAATTCTCGATCGAGTAGGGACTGTAGCCTATAGACTTACTTTACCGCCAAGTATGTCTCGTGTTCATAACGTTTTTCATATATCCATGTTACGTAAATATGTGAAAGACCCAAACCACATTATTGAGTTAGAACCGGATGAAATAGCGGAAGATTTAACGTATGAAGAGGTTCCTGTTCAAATCTTGGATAAGAAGGAACATATTCTACGCTCCAAGGTTTTACCTCAAGTCAAAGTTTTATGGAGGAACCACGATGTTGAGGAAATGACCTGGGAGTTAGAATCTAAAATGAAATCAAGGTATCCTTACCTCTTCGACATACCAGGTACGTACCCTAATTTTGAGGGCGAAATTTCATAAGAAGGGGAGATTGTAAGACCCCAACTTTTATGAATAAAGATGAATTTCTATTATTATCATTTTTGAATGAATGTGATATAATGTTATAGTTGTGGGTAATATTTATAAATTTTGCAAAGTACGCAAGTTGTTTTTGATTGGTCGGGGAATATTCGTTTTAACAGGGAATATTCGATGACGACAAGACAATCATTGGTGGACCCTACAAACGAAATTATTGTTGATTAAGAAAATGACAAAAATATTTTATGAAAATAACGGCGAAGTTTTACCGTTAACTGCGTGAAACACCCTGTGTTAAAAGTACAGAATACGCGTGGTTGCATAGTAAGACACACCAGATTGATTATTGATGCTTACGTGAGAAGTCACTCGCTTTTGTTCAATTATTGCTTGATGGTGTTGCGTAGTATCTCACGTTAATTGATTCAATTATTGTTGATATTTATAATTGAGATGACAAAGTTGTTAATATTATTATTTGCATTATTAACGATGTCTAGAAGTTCTGCCAAGGAGAGGTTTTGTCTCCTAATTGCGCGCCAATAGGGAGAAACCCTTATTGGAAAGCCCCCTCTTTCCTCGGGAACGACCGGTCGATTAATAGTGTGAATAATAATAATGATGATGAAGTTTTGTTTTATTAGTATTATTAATGTAATAAAATGAGAAAAGCTTTTTATATAAAATGTAATACTTTTATAAAGTTATTCGCTTTTATTAGCTAATAGTAAAATCTTTTTATATAAAAAATGTAATACTTTTATAAAGTTATTCGCTTTTATTATACAATAATTAGAATATATTATATTTAATTATGCATAGTGTTTGTTTATAATGCTGCGTGATAGTGTTTGCGTAGTAAAATCTTTTAAAAGTTATTCGTTTTATTAGATTATAAATAAAATATATTATATTTTATTGTAAACCAATATGGACCGTCAGTTTTAAAGTAAATCGATCCGGACCGTTCATGGATTGAGTTACTATTCACCCATTCTTTTATAAATAGAAGCTCATTCCTTCATTATTTCTTACGAATTCACTGAAACTCTAGAGAGAGAAACTGTAGAGAGAATTATTCTTCTATCTTGAGCGTATTTCTTTAGCGTTGAAGAAAGCTTTGAGCGTAGTGCAAGTTTCTTCAAGTATATCCTCGCCTACCGCTGAAAGTACTCTTCTTTATAAGGTAAGGGGTATTATTTTTTTCATAATCATGAAGAGAACTTCATTATTCCATTCTTTATTATTCTATCGAATAACTCAGTATATACCTGGCCTACCCAATACTTGGTGATTTACGTTGTTATTCCATTCTTTATTATTCGTTGGAACATCATGTTCTGCATGCGTTTTGCCAACCTAGTTCCGCTTTTATTATTCTCATTTGAATATCCTCGTCTGCGTGCGTTTTACGCCGCACACGGTTCCATTATTTATTATTCTCGTTGAATAACTTTGTATGCAAGCAATACTGCATGCATGATGATTTTTGTTGTTATTCTATTCTTTATTATTCTGTTGGAATATCTTGTTGGTGCATGTTATGCCTGACCTGGTTCCGTTATTTATTATTCTGCTGGAATAACCCGACTATGCGAAAACGTTTTTATTATTCTGTTCTAAATATTTTAATTAAGAAAAACGTTTTTGTTATTTTTGTGGGGTGGATGGCTAATGATTTTGGTCTGGTGTGGTGTGCGTAGGAATATAATTTGAAAATATTAATATTTTATTAAATTTTCTGCTTTAGTGTTCTAAGTATTTTCCTATAAATAGGGTGCTTAGGTTAGAATTGAAAATCACACCAGAAACAAGTTTTCTCTCTCTTTCTCTCTCTATACTTTCGAGCATATTCTTGTGAGTATTTTGATACTTTGAGTGTTGTTATACGGTCCAAGATCCTTTCAGTACTATATCCAGTATTCTAGTCAGAAGTACTGTCTTTTCGAGGTAAAGGATGTTATTTTTTTTTATAAATGATATTATCTCTTTCAATATCATTATGCCAGAATATTGGTAAGATTTTTTTTGTGAAATTCTTGTCTTTTAGTGTCAGGGTTACTATTCACGTATACGACACTATTCACGTATACGGCACTATTCACAAATACGACACTATTCACAAAAAAATTAAATTTTCATTTTTTGTCCAAAATATCTTTTATGGATACTAGTTTTGATTGTATCCATGTTTTGATCATTCTTGAATTTTACTTCACTATTGTGACGCCCCCAAAATATGTATACAACACCCATTCTGAGTCGCCAAATACATGGTACAGAAAGCAAACTACAACTTCAATAATATAATTGTCGTGCAAAATACGACAACACATACTGTGAGTTTAAATACAAATATTGTCTTCTAGACAATATCAACACTCAAACAAGTCCTCATTACAATTATTCATACACTATTTTATAAAAATAGTGAGGACTGCTAAAACATCTTTCTAGAACCATCACTCCATACCCCGACTCGATCCTGCTATGTTCTCACCTCCTGAGAAGAAAAATAGAATAAAAAGGAAAAGGGTGAGCTCAACTAGCCCAGTAAAGAATATTATGACTAAGATAATATACAACAAATTATCATTAGTCTTCAACAGAAAAAAAATCGATAGAATATAATGAGCAACAAGTTTTAGATCAACAAATGCAATGGAAAGCAAGAATCCATTAGAAGAGTCACATATAGAATGAATTCTACTATCTTCTAAGATTTAAAAGTCCATCATCAATATTTTATCCCTGTAACAACAATCAATATACATCTTTAATCAAATATTCATCTATGCACTACAAAGCCAAAGATATTCATTTATATCACCGATCGGTCATTATGTTCATCTCAACACATGTTCATCTTTGCACTACGGGCCAAAGATATTCATCGATTAATCATTCATCTTTTACACTACAGCCAAAGATATTCAATAATATCATCATTTAAGATCAAGATGATGAAAAATATTTTAAAGAAAACGAATCCAAAGGAGATGTAAGGACAAATATTAGGGATTCGATATAACAGTTTATCCAAGATCAATAATACTTCATAATAACCAATTGTGAAGCGAAATTCAAAATAAAGATCAAAACATGGATACAATCAAAGATAGTAACCATAATAGACATCTTGGACAAAAAGAAAATTTTCATTTTCTAAGTGAATAATGTCGTATTCATGAATAAAGTGACGATATCGTAAATAGTAACCCCACACAAAAGTTCCAAATTTGATTAAAAGTTCACCAATATTTTGGCATAATGATATTGAAGAAAATAATATCATTTAAGAAGAAAATAACATCCCTTACCTCAAAATAACGGTACTTCTGATCGGAATATCGGATAGAAAGCCGAAGGAAACTTGTATCGAACAACAACTCTCAAAGTATCAAAATACTCACAAAAATACGCTCGATAATCTAGAGAGAAAGGAAACTTGTTTCTGGTGTGATTTTCAATTCTAACCTAAGCGTCTATTTATAGGAAAATGCTAGAACGCCATAGGAGACTAAAATAATAAAATAATATTATTTCAATTCTCATTTTCTACGCATGCAAGCTAGCAACCATCTTTGACAAAAAAATCAGCAGCCCACATGTGTATTCAACACCAACCAAAACGTGGGTCCCACCCATAAATTAATAAAAATTATTTTATTTTTTAAAACTTCAATAATTTATAGAAAATAGCTCGTTTATCAGAAAAATACGAATGTTATATCCATTCCACATGAAATCGAATTCTCTACAATTTTGTAGCTTTGAGTTTTTCCAAATACCAAACAAAAAATATTCGAAATCTACAAACGGATGATTTTTAATACCTCCACTCCGATAAAATACTGATAAAACACCTCAGCATTAATTCTTTCATTAATAACCACATAAAATAAATAAATCCATCATTTATATCCATATCAAATAAATATTTCCTTATCATATAAATCAATAACTAATTATTCACAAATAATATTACAGAATCACAATTATGACAACCAAAAGTAGTTCCCGTGAAGAGGGGCTTTCAATAAGGATTTCTCCTCATCAAGCGCGCAATTAGGTGACCAAACCTCCTCGATGTAACTTTCTAGACATTGCCAATAATGCTTATCTAATAATATTACTCAAATAATATGAATTATTGATCCGATAATGGAAAATCTTCGCAAATGACAATTATTGAAACAACAATAATATAAACTATCAACGCAACAATTATTGAATAGATAAAATAAAATATTGAATAATAACTCATTGTAATAATTATTGAGTAGTGTCTTCTTTACGTGCGAAATCAATAATTCAAAAATACTATATCAATACTGCTTTCATCTTTGTGCCACCACGCCAGATTACTATATTTTAACCACCAAATAATCCAATAGTGTTAACGGTAACAATTACGCCGTTATTTATAAAACTGAACTTTGTCGTTTTCTTCATCTGACAGTTATTCCGTTATGGGGCCCTCAATTGATCGCTACATTGTATTTGCGGATATTCCCGACAAAAAGAATATTCCACGACCAAACGAATATTCCCCGACAGAATGAATATTTTATAACCACTTGCTTATTTTGTAATATTTGTACATTTCACCCATAACTAAAGCATTATATCAAATTAACACCTTATTAATTTAGAATAATGAATAGAAAAATTCAATTTTATTTATAATAAGTTGGGGTCTTACAACTATGGTTATTTATAAAGTATTTTTGAACTTGGACTGTTTAAAGTACGAATCCTTATTATTTGTTCTTTTGTTTCACTGGATTCATTTTCTTTAAAATATTTTTCATCATCCTCAGTCCTAAATGATGATATTACTGAATATCTTTGGCCTGTAGTGCAAAGATGGTTTATTTTCTTATGAATATCTTTGGTCGTAGTGCAAAGATGTACAGGTGTTGAGATGAACATGACCAACTAATGAATATCTTTGGCATGTAGTGCAAAGATGAATATTTGATTCAAGATGTATATTGATTGATGTTACAGGGATAAAATATTGATGATAAACTTTTAAATTTATAGAAGAAAGTAGATTTCATTCTCTACGTAACTCTTCTAATGAATTATTATTTCCGCTATGAATATTGATTTAAAACTTGTTGTCTATTGTATTCTATCAGATTTTTTCCTGTTAAGGACTAACGATAATTTTTTCTATGTTATCTTAGTCATAATATTCCTTACTGGGCTAGTTGAGCTCACCCTTTTTCTTTTTGTTCCATTTTTCTTCTCAGTAGGCGAGAATGTAGCGAGTACTAATCGGGGTATGGAATGAATGTTCTAGAAAGTCGTTTTAGTAGTCCTCACTATTTTGTAAAATAGTGTATCAATAATTATAATGAGGACTTATTTAAGTGTTGATATTGTCTAGAAGACAATATTTATTTTTAAACTCACAGTTTATGTGTTGTCGTATTTTGCAAGACAATTGTATTAATAAAGTTGTAGTTGTTTTTGTACTATGTATTTGGCGACTCAGAATGGGTGTTGTATACCTAATTTGGGGGCGTCACATTGGGGGTATATATGTGACACCCCCAAAATAGGTATACATCACCTATTCTGAGTCGCCAAATACATGGTACAAAATACAAATATCAACTTAACTATACAGCTGTCGTGTAAAATACGACAAAATATAAACTGAGAGTCCTCATAGACAGTATACAAACTTAAATTCAGTCCTCGTTATATTTATTGTCACACTATTCAACATAATAGTGAGGACTACTAATGCTATCATCTGGACCGTCACTCTGTTCCCCGACTCGTCCCAGCTATATTCTCATTTCCTGAAGAGAAGAGTGAAGGAAAGGGTGAGCTCAACTAACCCAGTAAGAAATATTATGACTAAGATAATGCAGAATAAATTATCATTAGTCTTCAACAATGTTAAACTGATAAAATACAATAGACATCAAGTTTAACTGCAGCGGAACAAGCAATCCATTAGAAAAGTCAAGTAGAGAATAAATCTACTATCTTCTATGATTAAAAAAGGTTTTTTATCAATTTTTATAGTTTAGACTCAGCTTAATAAATAAACCACATCATCGAATCATCCCTACTCTACGGGCCAAGGACATTCATTAAATCATCAATGGTCATGACTATACTGAATAATCCCTGGTCATAATCATACCAAGTCCATCTCTGCACGTAAGCCAAAGATATACAACAATAAAACCAATAATCAACAATCCATCTTTGCACGTAAGCCAAAGATATACAACAAGAAAACCCGATAATCAACAATCCATCTTTGCACGTAAGCCAAAGCTATACAATTCAATAATCAATACCATCTTCGCATGTAAGCTAAAGATAACTTTCATCACCATATAAGCATGAGGATGATGACAATGATATAAGCATTAATCAAACTAAAATAAGGATAAATATTAAAGATTTTAAATTTATCCAAATTTTATCAACCACTCATAATCTAATATTATTAATATCATAACAATATTTTAATCACCTCTAAACTTATAAACAATTTATTTTAATTGTTTACACTTTACCAAATAATGCATTTAATCATTCAAAGAATGCCATAATTATAAGATTTCATCACCAATGATCAAATCCCTTATCAACAATCTACATATACCTTATATAGGATTTTCAAGCCATAAAATTCAATTTTCCAACTTTTTACTTCACATAACATATTTAACTCATATGTTCGTAACTAAACCATTTTCATGAAAAATACCAAATCAGTCCCAAAAATATTTCTTTTCTGAGATTTAGCAGAATATAGTCCCATAATGAACATATATTTTTCTCGGAATTTTTAAAATTCATTTACTATTTTTCAAAAATTAATTTCCAATTAATTCCTTAAGAAATTAGCTACCTCAAGTTTAACTCCAAAAATTCCCAAATCTTGGTAGGATCTTACACATGTTAACGTGAGTCTCCAGTTTAAATTTCATGGTCATCGGAGTTATAGAACTCGTTATTTATAGCGTTTTCAATGAAAAAACCTAAATATTGAAATGGTCATAACTTGCTCATTTTAAGTCAGAATGAGCTCATCTTTGGACAGGAGGTTCTTTATACCATATACTTTCATGTCCCAAAAGGCAAGAATTTTTCTCATAATTTATGTGGCCGAAACATCCCTTCTAAAATCTGGACAGTAGCATTTTGGTAATTTCCAGCTTTTGACTCCTTTGCTAAAATCAGTCCACGCGAAAATCTACAACACCTTTTCCAGTGATTCAACTTGGAGATGCTACAAAACTCATAGATCTAACTCTAAAACTTGACCACACTCAAAAATTCAAAATATAATAGGAGATATGGTCAATTAAATTTCATATTCCATTTTCACCAAAATTTGATTTTCAACCCTTTGTGATTTCTAAGAAACTTTCATGTTTTCACATAATAACCAACATAACTCATCATAACACTTACTAATACTTCATATACCCATGATTTTCATCAGTCCAAAGCTTTTATTATGACTCTCATCATAATCAACGTAACCAGATCATTTCCATAATTTAATAAAGAATGAATATAAATGATCATTCACCATGCATGTGGTAATCCACATAGACAGGTTATTCCAAAAGAATAATAAAGAATGGAATAACAGAAGGATTCACCATGTATGCGATAGAGACCGCATGCATAACGAGTTATTCCCAATGTATAATAATAAATAATGGAACCAGTCCCAGGCGTAAACACACGTATGTGATATTCAAAGCGTAATAATAAATGTGGAATAATAAATAATGGAACCAGGTCCGGCGTAAAATGCACAGACAGGATATTCTGACAGAATAATAAAGAATGGAATAACAACAGAATTTCACCATGTATACGGTACTTGTGATAAGCAAAAGTTATTCCAATGAATAATAAAGAACGGAATAAGGTCAAAGAAATTAAGCACCGACAGAATATTCCAACAGAATAATAAAGAATGGAATAATAGAAGAATTTCACAATGTATGCGGTACTTCGCATAAACAGGTTATCCCAACATAATAATACAGAATGGAATAACAGAATAATTTCACCATGTATGCGATACTTCGCATAAACAGGTTATTCCAACATAATAATGAAGAATGGGATAACAACTCTTACGAGTATTAAAAGAAGTAATTCTCTTCATGAATACAAAAGAATAATACCTCTTACAGGTACAACAAATAATATCCCTTACCTCAAAAGAAAGACTGGATCTTTGGAATAAGAGGAGCGAGACTTCTTCTTCTTTCTCTCAATAATTTCTCTCTATAATAATGGCTCTAAAGCTTTAGTGAATTGGTTAGAAATGAAGGAAGAATGAGCTTCTATTTATAGGAAAATATAGTTTCAATAATTGCATGTTTTGGGGCTCAAAAAATTACAGTACAATACCTCCAACTTTTCTTTCATTTTTAATTCACTCATCCAAGTATTATCAAACTTGTACCACCTCCCCTAATAGTAAATTATGTGAATCAATAGTAAATCATGTGACTCAATAGTTCTAAACATGTGAAAAATTAATTACAAGATAAGTACCTCCATCTATACCTCCATTTTTAACTTAGTCATGCAAGTATCATCAATCTTGCACCAACTCCCCTAATAGTATAAGAATGTGATTCAATAGTACACACATGTGAACAAATAGTTATATGAGCATGTGAATTAGTAGCAATTAATTTCTCATTTACACGATTAATTACCCGGTTTATCAATATAACCCCCCAGACATCAATTATCATCGGAATAGATGTCGATTTCAACTAACACCAATAATCCCAACACAATGGAACTATCAAATTCATCTTTAATCAACACGAACTTATTCATCATTAATATCATAACTCACAATATTTAATAACCAAAAGTCATTCCCAAGAAAGAGGGCTTAATAAGGATTTCTCCCTATTGGTAGCATGAATTAGGTGACCAAAACTCTCCCGTACGTAACTTCTGTACATTGTAAATATTGCAATTTAATAATATGAATAACTTTGTCGTCTCAATTATTGATTTAATAATATATCATATAATGCGATGATAATCTTGTGACAATAATCGAATCAATAATATGAGAGATATGATGCGTGAATTACTATAGCAATAATTGAGTATAACCGAGTGACTTCTCACGTAAGCATCAATAATCAATACCGTGTGCTACTATTATCAACCACACGACATTCGCATTTTTACTACCGGTAGTTCAACAAGATTAACGGTAAAACCTCGTCGTTATTTTCATAAAATATTTTTGTCGCTTTTTAACTACGACGACAAGATTACTTAGCTGTGGGTCCACTAATGATTATGCCGTCGTACGAATATTTTTCGACAAAAAGAATATTCCCCAACCAAATGAATATTTTATAACAACTTGCATACTTTGTATAATTTATAAATACTACCCACAACTATAACATTATCTCAAATTCACACCATAATATTCAAAAAAATCGAGAAAATTAAATATTTATTCGTAAAATCTGGGATCTCACAATATATACATATAATCATATAATTCATGAACATTAGGTTAGTCCAAATAATATTTAAATATAATTCGGTTGGGTATTATTAACCCATTAGTTCCATAAAACTTATTATTTCAATTTATTTATAAATATTTTATAGTAAATATTTATTTACCTAAATTTATTATCTCTCATATATTTAACATGCAAATTTAATTGATTTACCATACATCATGATGTCACATATAACTTAGAAAAATATTTAATTCAACTTACTTTTTATTGCATAGTTTTATATGATAATTATTCACCTTCTAATGTCACACCGCATTTTATATTTCATGCATGAAGTAACTTTATTACTCAATTATATGCAACTACACATAACAACAATTAATTAAATGATATAATATTAATTAATTTTTCTCTCATTAAATCATTCATTCATTAATTTAATTAGACCATTACTTAGTCGATCATCATGCCACCCAAGGCATATCACATAAACTTAAATTAAAATTGTGAGACCCCAGATTTTATCAATAAAAATTTAAATTTTGTCGAAATAATTTTTAATATTATGGTGTGAATTTGAGATAATATTATAGTTGTGGGTAGTATTTATAAATTTTGCAAAGTATGCAAGTGGTTATATTATATTCGATTGGTCGGGAATATTCGGTTTAGCGAGGAATATTCGCATAACTACTCAATCATTGGTGGACCCCACATAATGTAATTATTAGTCGGATTGAGAAAACGACAAAAATATTTTATTAAAATAATCTATGGAAGTTTTACTGGCTGATACCGTTGAACTACTCGATAAGTAAAAGTACAAGAATAATGTGTGGTTGCATAAGAAGACGCCAGATTGATTATCGATGCCTATGTGAGAAGTCACTCACCGCTTTGATTCCATTATCATTTATTAATAATATGAATTATTATAATGATAATGACGCTTTTGTTTTATTCAGATTATTAACGTAATAAAATGTAAAACATCTTTTTATATAAAATAGAATACTTTATTAAAGTTATTCTATAAATAATATATATTATATTTTATTATGATAGTGTTGCATAGTATTTTGTATAGTGTTTTTTGCGATAGTATTGCATAAAGTGTTTGCATAGTAAAATGTTTTTATATAAATAGAATATATTATATTTTATTTAAAAGATTTTCTTTAAATATGGACCGCCGATTAAAGTAAATCAATCCGACCGTTCATGGATTAGTTACTATGCATTCCATTTTCCTATAAATAAGCTCATTCCTTCATTATTTTCTTACGAATTCATTGAAACTCTGAGAGAGAAATTATAGAGAAAGCTATAGAGAGAAATTATAGAAAGAAGAAGAGTATTCTCGCTACTTCACTACTTCTATATTCAGCCTTTTTTACGGTAGTGGGTGTTATTCTTTCTTCTTGAAGAGAACTTCATTATTCCATTCATTATTATTCTTACATTGGAATAACTTTGTAAAAGTGGCATACCCTATACATAACCTTTGTATACGCTGCAGTACCCTATACTTGGTGAAATCCTTATGTTATTCCATTGCTTATTATTCTGCTGGAATAACCTATATACGCTGCTTACCCTATACTTGGTGACATTCTTCTATTATTCTCGCTGGAACATCCTTCTGCGTGTTTTACACCGACCGGTTCCGCTTTTATTATTCTCATTGGAACATCCTCGTGCATGTGTTTTACACCGGACACGGGTTCGCTCTTTATCATTCTCGCTGGAATATCCTATCTCATGTGTTTTACACCGGATCTCGTTCCATCTTTATTATTCTGTTGGAACATCCTCGCTTGCATGTAATTTCACCGACCGGTTCCGTTATTATTATTCTCATTGGAATAACTCGCTCATCGCAAGTACCGCATGCATGGTGATTTCTTTTGTTATTCCATTCTTTATTATACCCAAATGGTTAAAACTTTGACTTCTATACTCCATGAAATTAGTAGAATATCCTCGATATTTGCGTTTCATCCAATGATCTTTTCATGGAAATATTCTTCCGATCATTCTTGAATTTTACTTCTACGCTTGATGATCATGTTGACAATTTGGACGTTAATAATTCATGGATTAAATAATTCTTGAACTTGTTTTATTGAATTACTATGTCATTGTCATCATCCTCATGTTATATTATGTTATCTTCGGCTTACGTGCATAGATGAACTTAGTATGATTATGACCGAGGATCATTCTAAGATAATCATGACTTGATATAAATGATGTGACAAAAGTCCTCGGTGGCTCAAATGCAGTGATGGATAGTTTTTGGTATGATTATGACCTGGGGTGATTCGGTATAGTCATGACCATTGATAATTTGATGAAAATCCTCGACCGTGGTACGCGTGGATGATTAGATGTGGTGGTTTATTTATTGTCGAGTCTCAAATGATAAAAATTGATGAAAACCTTTTAAAACCTAAAAGATAGTAGATTTTATTCTCTACTTGACTCTTTTAATGGATTGCATATTCCGTTGCAGCTTAAACCGGTTGTCTATTGTATTTTATCGGTTTAACATCATTGAAGGCTAATGATAATTTATTCTCGCATTATCTTAGTCATAATATTTCTTCTTGGGCTAGTTGAGCTCACCTTTTCTTTCACCGCTTCTCTTCGAAAATGAGAACATATTTGGGACGAGCCGGGAAACGGAGTAATGGTCCGTAGGATAGCATTAGTAGTCCTCACTATTCGTGAAATAGTGTGATAATAGTTGTAATGAGGAATCCTTTTGAGTTTGTATAATATCTAGTAGACAATATTTGTATTCAAACTCACGCTTTATATCGTATTGTATACCTACACGCTTAGGTTAATAAGTTGTATTTGAATTTATGTACCATGTAAGTGGCGACCCCAAGATGGGTGACGATACCTAATTTTGGGGGCGTCACAAATGGTATCGAGCTTAGGATATGATCTCCGCTAAGATGTGAGACAAGAACTAGGAGGGAGAGACGGGAATTCTTTCGCTTAGATGACCTACCTAAGTTTATGTGGTATTTATTTGGTCATTGAGTATAGGGATAATATGTGATATGTTATTTAACCCATGTTTGGTGGCGATTTGAAAATGACATCCGAAAATATTGAGATAAGCAATGAAGCACATGAGACCGCTGAGTCACCAAACCAAAAGGTAATGAGCAACAACACGATAATAATCATACCTATGGGCAACGGTTCATCATCTAACAATGATAACCATCGTGGGGAAATTATCATGTCAAGAATGGTAACCATTTCGGTGGTAATCATGGCCAAGATAATAAGAATGGACATTTCAAGAAGAGAGGGTTCAACAATGACGTGAAGACGCGGCAGATCAAAGACCCGCTTCAAAGGAAGAAGAACGACCACCGGGTAGTATGTTTCAAATGCGGACAGAGGGACACATCCGTCCAAATCAGCATCGCAAAGAATCCAAAGTGTGTTTTAATTGCGGAAGAGAAGGTCACTTAGCTCGATTTTGTCGTATGGTGAAGTCAAGTCCAGTTGAGATAGTGATGCCAAAGGATGTCCCGCATAAGCCAAAGCCGTTAGTTTAAGAGAGAGCGTTTTTTTCTCGTGACGAGGAACCCGAATAAAATTATCACGGTAAGTTAATCATAAGCTCTTGCAAGTCTATATCGTATTTCGATACCGGTTCTACCTATTATTTTATCTCTCTTGCTTATGCTCAACGCTTAAATTTGACTCGAGAGAAATTGGACTTTGATTTATCTGTTTAAACTTAGTTGGGAGAAACCTTCGTTACCTCCAATCGCTTTATAAATCTTGTTGATTCAAATCGAAACTTTCACGTTACTTCGTCAATCTTATCTCTTTGAAAATACTTGCCTTTGATTTTAGGAATCAATTGGTTAACTACTCATCATGCTTTTCGTAAGGTTGTTAGCTTTTATATTTATAACAACCTCATTACTACCAATTCAAAGTAACCAAACCCTAAAATTAATCATTGTCATATCAAGCCATAAGTAAAGAGAGCCCCGAACCTTTCGTTGTTGACTTCTTTGTGTGGAATGCACCGCTGCCGGACTTTCAGTAGGCAACATCGTGAATGAAGATGGCAAGTTTATAGGTATCATTGTGAGGTGCTATCTCAGGTTAAGGGATAGAAGTCACGGTTTGGTATCAATGTGACGTACTATCCAAGTCTTGGATGAGAGTCACAGTTTTGAATGATATTTCTATTATTAATAAATTTCCTGGTGTATTCTTGAAGACTTCTTAGCCTACTTAGAGCGTGAAATCGAATTTTGTATTGACCCCAAAGATAAAAACCCATTTCTTAAACCTCAAATATTTCTTCAACTAAAAGGATCTGTTTACGTGGATTATGATGAAAGTCATAATAAAAGCATTGGACTAATGAAAATCATGGGTATACGTGGTATTAGTAAGTGTTATAATGAGTTATGTTGGTTAGTATGTGAAAACATGAAAGTTTCTTAGAAATCACAAAGAGTTGAAAATCGATTTTGGTGAAAAAACGTAACATGAAATTCAATTGACCATATCTCCTATTATATTTTGAATTTTGAATGTGGTCAAGTCCTAGAGTTAGATCTATGAGTTACCTAACTAATCCAAGTGCAATTACTAGAAAAGGTGTTGTAGATTTTTGTGTGGACTGATTTTAGCAAAGGAGTGCAAAGCTGTAAAAACCGAAAAAGCTTCTGCCATGATTTTAGAGAGGCTGTTTCGGCCACTTAAATTATGAGAAAAATTCTGGCCTTTTGGGACATGAAGGTATATGGTATAAAGTACCTCCTGTCCAAAAATGAGCTCATTCTGACTTAAAATGAGCAAGTTATGACTATTTCAATATTTAGGTTTTTCCGACGAAAAACGCTATAACCGGAGTTCTATAACTCCGATGACCATGAAATTTAAACTAGAAGCTCACATTAACATGTGTAAGATCCTGCCAAGATTTGGGAATTTTTGGAGTTAAACTTGAGGTAGCTAATTTCTTAAGGAATTAATTAGAAATTGATTTTTGAAAAATAGTAAATGAATTTTAAAAATTCTGAGAAAAATATATTTTCATTATGGGACTATATTATGCTAAATCCCAGAAAAGAAATATTTTTGGGACTAATTTGGTATTTTCATGAAAATAGTTTAGTTACTTAACATATGAGTTAAATATGTTATGTGAAGTAACAAAAGTTGAAAATAGGATTTTATGGCTAGAGAATCCTATATAGTAATATATGCATATTTTTGATGAGGATTTGATAATTGGTGATGATATTTTATGAGTATGGCATTTTGAATGATGAAATGCATTATATGGTAAAGCGTAAACAATTGAGATAAATTGTTTATAAATTTAAGAAGTGATTAAAATATTATTATAATATTAATGTTATTAGATTATGAGATTATTAAGTGATTGATAACATGGGGATATTCTTGAATCCTGGATAAATTATATTATAAATGTTTAATATTTATCCTTTATCTCATTTGATTGATTCTTTATATCATTATCCTCACGCTTATATTATGTTGAAAGTCATCTCGTGGCTCAGAAGGTGCATAGATGGACTTGGTATGATTATGACCGTGGATTGTTCGGTATAATCATAACCGTAATTGAAAACACAATTATCTTTGGTAGTAGTGCATGGATAATTTGTGGTCGTGATACTAATGAATACACAATTATCTTTGGTAGTAGTGCATGAATAATTTGTGGTCGTTGATACTTAATGAATACACAATTATCTTTGGCGTGAGTGTATGGATAATTTGTGGTCGTGATACTTAATGAATACACAATTATCTTTGGCCGTAGTGCATGGATAATTTGTGGTCGTGATACTAATGAATACACAATTATCTTTGGCCGTAGTGCATGGATAATTTGTGGTCGTGATACTAATGAAAACACAATTATCTTTGGCCGTAGTGCATGGATAATTTGTGGTCGTGATACTAATGAATACACAATTATCTTTGGCCGTAGTGCATGGATAATTTGTGGTCGTGATACTAATGAATACACGATTATCTTTGGCCGTAGTGCATGGATAATTCATGGTCGTGATACTATTAAGTCGAGTTTCAAAGATTATTGGTTTTACAGCTTGTATACTTTGGCACATGGTGCAGAAAGATGAATTGAATTGTTAATGAATATCTTTGCGGATTGCAAAAATGAATTTAATGTTTTCAACGATAAAGGTATTCAAGGTATCCTCATCTCTTTATAATACTGTGTATCGCATTCTAATTTCGAGGGCTTAAATTCCATAAGGAGGGAGATTGTGAGACCCCCAGATTTTATCAATAAAGATTTAAATTTTGTCAAATAATTTTTAATATTATGGTGAGAATTTGAGATAATATTATAGTTGTGGGTAGTATTTATAAATTTTGCAAAGTATGCAAGTGGTTATATTATATTCGATTGATGGGGAATATTCGGTTTTAGCAGGAATATTCGTATAACTACTCAATCATTGGTGGACCCTACAATGTAATTATTGTTTGATTGAGAAAACGACAAAATATTTTATTAAAATAACGGCGGAAGTTTTACCGCTGATCTTTGTTGAACTACTCGATAGTAAAAAGTACAAGAATACGTGTGGTTGCATAAGAAGACACCAGTATTGATTATCGATGCCTATGTGAGAAGTCACTTCAATTTGATTCCATTATTGTTTATTAATAATATGAATTATTATATATGATAATGACGCTTTTGTTTTATTCAGATATTATTAACGTAATAAAATGTAAACATCTTTTATATAAAATAGAATACTTTATTAAAGTTATTATATAAATAGAATATATTATATTTTATTATGCGTAGTGTTGCATAGTATTTTGCATAGTATTGCATAGTGTTTGCATAGTAAAATGTTTTTATATAAATAGAATATATTATATTTTATTTAAAAGATTTTTCTTTAAATATGGACCGCCGATTAAAGTAAATCAATCTGGACCGCTTCATGGATTAGTTACTATGCATTCCATTTTCCTATAAATAGAAGCTCATTCCTTCATTATTTTCTTACTTAATTCATTGAAACTCTAGAGAGAAAATTATAGAGAGAAGCTATAGAGAAAAATTATAGAAGAAGAAGAGTATTCTTCGCTACTTCACTACTTCTATATTCAGCCTTTTTACTGTAGAAGGTGTTATTCTTTCTTCTTGAAGAGAACTTCATTATTCCATTCATTATTATTCGGTGGAATAACTCGTAAAAGTGGCATACCTATACATAACCTCGACACGCTGATACCCTATACTTGGTGAAATCCTTATGTTATTCCATTGCTTATTATTCTTCCGCTGGAATAACCTATATACGCTGTGCTTACCCTATACTTGGTGACATTCTTCTATTATTTCATTGGAACATCCTGTCATGTGTTTTACACCTGACTCGGTTCCGCTTTTTATTATTCTCGCTGGAACATCCTCGTCATGCATGTTTTTACAATCGGACTCGGTTCCGCTCTTTATCATTCATTGTTGAATATCCTATCATGTGTTTTACACCGGATCCGGTTCCATCTTTATTATTCTCGTTGGAACATCCCGCTTGCAGTGAATTTCACCGACCGGTTCCGTTATTATTATTCTCGCTGGAATAACCTTTGTCTATGCAAGCACCGCATGCATGGTGATTTCTTTTGTTATTCCATTCTTTATTATACCCAAATTGGTTAAAACTTTGACTTCTATACTCCATGAAATTAGTAGAATATCCTTGATATTTGCGTTTCATCCAAAGATCTTTCATGGAAATATTCTTCCGATCATTCTTGAATTTTACTCTACGAAACAAAGATCATGTTGACAATTTGGGCGTTAATAATTCATGGATTAAATAATTCTTGAACTTGTTTTATTGAATTACTATGTCATTGTCATCATCCTCATGTTATATTATGTTATCTTTGGCTTACGTGCATAGATGAACTTAGTATGATTATGACGAGGATCATTCTAAGATAATCACGACTTGATATAAATGATGTGACAAAAGTCCTCAAAGCACATAATGCAGTTGATGGATAGTTTTTGGTATGATTATGACCAGGGGTGATTCGGTATAGTCATGACCATTGATAATTTGATGAAAATCCTTGACCGTAGTACGGTGGATGATTAGATGTGGTGGTTTATTTATTGTTTGAGTCTCAAATGATAAAAATTGATGAAAACCTTTTTAAAACCTAAAAGATAGTAGATTTTATTCTCTACTTGACTCTTTTTTAATGGATTGCATATTCACTGCAGCTTAAACCGGTTGTCTATTGTATTTTATCGCTTAACATCATTGAAGGCTAATGATAATTTATTCTCGCATTATCTTAGTCATAATATTTCATCGGGCTAGTTGAGCTCACCTTTTCTTTCACCGTTTCTTCTGGAAATGAGAACATAGCCGGGACGAAGCCGGGAAGCGGAGTAATGGTCCGTAAGATAGCATTAGTAGTCCTCACTATTCTTCGTGAAATAAGTGATAATAGTTGTAATGAGGAATCCTTTTGAGTTTGTATAATATCTAGTAGACAATATTTGTATTCAAACTCACGCTTTATATCGTATTGTACCTACGCTTAGGTTAATAAGTTGTATTTGAATTTATGTACCATGTAAGTGGCGACCCAAGATGGGTGACGTATACCTAATTTTGGGGGCGTTACAAAAATTTTCATTATTTTCTCCATATTTCTCAATCATCACTCAATTCAAGTTAATTGAATTATCACCACTCATGCTACAAATATATGTATTTATATTCAAATAAATATTCACACAATTATTATTCTCAATATTAATATTATTTATTAAAATTCGCGAGTATTACAAGCGCCCTTGTCAGTATCAAACCAACGACATCTAAATGTAACTACCTTTTTACCCCCTAGATAATTGAGCACAACCAAACGTCCATGTAGACAACCGAAATTTTGCACTTAGCTTGTTCTCTAACCTTGGCAGAAGGGCAAAAGTGTCATTTTACTCCAACGCCAAGATGGCCAAACAAAGATCGCAAGTTAGAAACAAGTATATAAAGTTATCACCACAGTTCCCGAGCAACAGACTATTCATGGCAAGACGGTTAACTATCCGGAGTATTCAGGAAGATATTTTTCGGCCTTTTTGCTCCATCTTCCCATACCCAAAATTCGTTAAACATGATATCATTGCATAGTAGAAGCTGAAAATAAGTATATCAAGCTCCCATAAAGGCCTCCAAACAACCGACTACACAAAGCAAGACGAATGACTAGCCGACATATGTCAAGGGATGATTTTCCCCTTTTTTCTTTGTCTTTCCGAACTCTGAATTTAGAGAATCATATATTACTGCGAAGATCTCGGAAAGAAATTTTTGAAATGGTATGACACGTCTCATAACTCCTCCCGGATTGAAAGTTATAGACGTTCTAACATACAGCACGAAAAATTGACTACGAGACACGAAAACTGAGCTAGAGAGCTCACCCTAGGCCAGCCGCAGGTACCCTAGGGAAGCAGTATGTGTACCTGTGGTTGTCTTGGGTGTTCTATATAAGCACGAATTTTTAGCATTTTAGAGAGAGAAATAGTAAGCCTGAGAGAAATAACAAAGAAAAACCCTCTAATTTTCATTTAGATCTAGTTTTTACCATCAAATCTCTTATCAATGTAGAGTTAAATCTTTTAGATCCAAGCTCAAGGATGAGGATTTCACCATATATTGCCAAGGTGAAAGATTCAATCTTTATGTATATTTAATGTAGATCTAATGGATCTAGCATAGATCTATTTTGTTGCGAAAGATCCAGCCTTTATGTAGATTCAATGTTGATCCAGTGTAGATCTAGTATATATTTCATTTATTTTGGCGAAAGATTCGATTTTTATATTGATTTGATATAGATCTATTAGATCTTTATCATTTTATACATTGTTGTGCTTGGATTTGGTTTGTTTTTCGATTAATATTGTGTTGAGAGGCTCTCCCTGCATTCTAGATTTATATCTAGGGTGTGGGGACCCTATTTATATGATTATGGATGGTTATAGAGGATTTCTTACGGTTAAAATCTCCTCCTAATCATCGGATGATATCTTTAAGTCAATTTATCGCTTAAGTCAGATTCGGCCTATTTTACCGATTATTTTGTGTGTGGGTTGTTAAAGTTCAAATCTTTTTTTCAGATTCAAATTAGATCTAGTTTAGATCTGGCTTATTATCAGTTTGAAAGTTAAAACTTTAACTTGCTAGATTCGACACAGATCTAGTATGGATCTATGTATTTTCATTATTTTTATGTTGATATTGGTTTATCCCGAAAAATCCTATATTCTTATCTAGTGATGAGGGGATCCCACTTTCTAGTCGTCAAGGGATTCTAGCAATTGGATCGCCTAATAGCCAGTTTGGGATATATTATCGATTTTATCCCGATTATGACATTGTATAGATCTAAGGGATATTAGATCTACAGATTTATTTCTTAGATTCTAAGTCCTTTTGATAGATCTCATCAGTACATATAGTCGTGATGTTGTCTTCGTTTGTGTGATCTACGAGATAAGGTCTGCAGAAGTTCTTTCCTAGATTCCCTTTTACTTTTAAATTTCAATGTATTATTTATCGCAATGTGAGCCTAAGAATATTAGAGTAAAGATCCACGAATCGGATCTTAACTAAATTTCCATGATGGACGAAGTTCAATTGTAAAAATTGATGTTCAATCATTTGTATATGTAAATTTGGGACTTGAAACGATATCTCATGGGTTCCATCCCACCAAAATTGAATTTAAGGCCCATAATAGAGAAGATATTGTTGTGAGTGTTCAGCGCTATATATTGAGATGGCTTTCATGCCCATGGATGACCCCTATCTCATGTCGATGCTTGATTTAATTCGTTCATCACATTTTCAAACAAAACGATAAAGATATTTTAAAATTACCAAATCGATCCTCATCATCTTTGATGTTGGTATTTTTTTTAAAATATCACCTTTTAAATAATTAAAAAGATAGAAATCTTTAAAAAGGGTAGAAACTAGGAAAAATTTCTCGGTGTCGACATCAATTTGTGTAGGTATATTAATTTGTCAAATATTAGTTTATTTTTTTGATGAAAGTATCAATTTTCATCCGTGTGTAAACAAACCATGATATGCAAAGAGAAGAGATTTAGGAGTCAAATTAATATATATGGTTCTTTTATATTTTATGATGGAGATACTATCTAGTTATTATCCAAAAGATGTGTATATATATATTAATTAAGTTCTCTCCATCCATCTCATAATATTAATTGTTAAACTCCAACTTAGGAATAAGTTTTTCCCCATTTAATGAGTGTAATGAAGCCGCGCCTAAATAGTGAAAAATAAATGCGTTTAATTATAAACTCCCATATATATATACGGTCCGGATCAAGAGCATACCACTTATCTAACTCATCCAAACTCATCCCTTTTAATGACGGATTGGTGACGGTTCGATCATATGTTCGTAAATTATACTTTTAACGACGCTATATATTGTCTGGTCGCTAAAAGTATAGACGATGGTTATATATTTAATAGAACCGTCGTCGTCCCATCGTATTAAAGAGAGATAATTTCGGATGAGCTAGATAAAGTGATATGTTTTTGATCCTTCTTTATATATATATATATATATATATATATATATGCTCTCTCTTTTTTCTTTCTATATTTTTGGAAGTTACCTTAATGCATGCATGAACTAATATATTGCCAAATGCATGCATGCATGTTTAATTGGAAGGAATTGAAAGACTTGCATTTTCTGCTTCGTCAAACATGCGGATAATTAATTCACATACCATGCAGGTTTTGGAGGTTAGCATTACCAAATGGCGCTACTGGACACCAGAGCCGGCTATGGGTAAGGGCTACTGGGGCAACCGCTCAGGGTCCACAATTGAGAAGAGCCTAAATTTTTTTATAATTGAGTTTATGTATTTATGTGTATAAAAAAATAAAATAATAAAAAGATTAGGGATATTATGCATTTAAAATGATATGTTAGAAAATATTAAATATAATAAAGATAATTGATGATTTTGCATCTAAAAAGTCATAACAAGAAGATATTTTAAATAATATTTTTGGTTTAGATTTAATTTAAAAAACTAAAGAAAATATCCACCGTATGTTTAGTAGGTTTCTTTGATTACAACATATATTGAACTTTTAATTCTTCAAATTACACCACTAAACTAATTATTATTTTAAAATTAGGTCATTCTGTTAAAAAAAATAAACGGACCTTAATTTTTTATCTACAAACCTAATTAATTACCGACTATAGTTGACACATTTTACTGATTACACCATTGAACTTTTAATTTTTTAAATTACCCCATCAAACTAATTAAAATAATTATTTTAAATATTTTTAAAAATAATTATTGTTTTAAGTAAAAAAATATTAGTTTCTTCATAAAATGAGTAGAGTTTCATAAAATATAGATTCAAAAAAATTAAAGTGATTTTAAATTAAATTAATGTCTACTTAATTTTTAATGTAATGACCCTTTCTTGAATTTTTTAAAAAACTAAAAATATAAATTAAAATAAAAAATAGTAAAAGATAAATAAAAAACTAATTCAATTTTTTCAAAAAAGAAATTATTAATTTTATAAATAAATATTATAAAAATTATTACCCAACGTAGTTGGCACTTTTACCGATTACACCATTGAACTTTTAATTTTTCAGATTACCCCATTAAACTAATTAAAAAATGATTATTTTAAATATTTTTAAAAATAATTATTATTTTCAGTAAAAAAATTTAGAAACTTTAATTTTTTCCATAAAATGAGTAAAGTTTCATAAAATATAGATTTTAAAAATTAAAATTTTATGAAACCTTATTGATTTTAAAAAACCTTTTTTTTTTTTGAAAATAAAATTTATTTTTGAATCTATATTTTATAAAATTTTACTCATTTTTTTAAAATATGAAGAATTTTCCAATTTTTCTTAAAAATAATATTTATTTATAAAATTAATAATTTCTTTTTGAAAAAATTGAATTAGTTTTTTTATTTATCTTTTACTATTTTTTTTATTTTAATTTATATTTTTAGTTTTTTTAAAAAATCTAATATTAAGAATGGGTCATTCTGTTAAAAAATAAGTAGACATTAATTTAATTTAAAATCACTTTAATTTTTTTTAATCTATATTTTATGAAACTCTACTCATTTTATGAAGAAATTTTTTTTTAATATTTTTTACTTAAAACAATAATTATTTTTAAAAATATTTAAAATAATTATTTTTAATTAGTTTGATGGGGTAATTTGAAAATTAAAAGTTCAATGGTGTAATCAAGAAATGTGTCAACTATAATCAGAATTAATTAGGTTTATAGATAAAAATTAAGGTCCGCTTATTTTTTTAATGTAATGACCTAATTTTAAAATAATAATTAGTTTAGTGGTATAATTTGAAGAATTAAAAGTTCAATATATGTTGTAATCAAGAAAACCTACCAACTACAAATGTAGATTTCTTTAGTTTTACTTAATGAAATCTAAACCAAAAATATTATTTAAAATGTCTTCTTTGTTGACTTTGAGATGTAAAATCATCAATTATACTATTATATTTAATATTTTCTAACATATCATTTTCAATGCATAATATCCCTAATTTTTTTATTATTTTATTTTTTTATACACATAAATACATAAACTTAATTATAAAAAAATTTGAATCCTTCTCAATCATGGGCCTGCAAAGGCTCCTGGCGGCGCCCCTTGGCTACCTACTTGCCTTGAGCCGGCTCTGTTTATTATGTGACTTTTATTCCTAATTTAGTAAATATATTAATTGTAAATGACTTTTATTATGAAATAATTTGTATGTACTAATAATCTCCAAAGGAAAACAATCCCACCCCTCTGATGGCATGAATTAACTACAATAGTAAGTAGTAACCGCAATACCATGCGGCCTGCGGGGATAGTTTTGCAAATTGCGTCTCTAGTCCCTCACAACTGCTAAAATTATGCTTACACCTCATTAAACTTATATATAGTATATAAGTAAAGTAAATAGAAATAGAAAATAAATGAAGTAGTCCATATTCCTAACAGTAACAGAACAGGTTCAGTTAGGAGTAGTTGATTCCACTACTCTTGTGAAGAGATTTATAAGAAAAAAGAAGGCCTTTTGATTGTTGGAACGTTGCAGACAGATTTTCCAAAGGGTGGAGACTACCTGAAACAGTCACCGGAACCATCACAATTCGGAATTTATATCCTCATCTTGACCTCCAAAGGTATCTCTCTCGTCAGATCTAACCTTAACTACATGGGGCTTTTTCATTATGGAGTTAATTGCTCTAGGGTTCTTTCTTCAGTGATTTCGGTTCGATTTTGAGAACTGAATTTCTTGTATTTACTGTAATGATGCTGTTGTCATTTTTTTTTCAAAAAATTGTATGCATTAGACATTATTTTTCTTAATAACGTTTTTCCAATTATATTTTACTCTTTGAAATGTAGTATTGAAAAAAATTATGTGCAAGTGCTTCAAATGCAAACCTTAATATTCAGATAATTGCAAATATAAAAAGTATGACTTTCTTTTTCTGGACAGAGTGAGTATGTTATTGTCAAATACACTGCCATACCAGTTTGACATATACGTAATTTACTAATACCTGGGCTCATTATTTAGGCTCTAAAAGCACTCATCGTGCATTGTATAATTGAGTAGGAAATATGGTGTGGGAAGTGGAAAAGTGATTGAATTGTGAAATCTGTGTAAAGTGAAATGATAAATTTATTGAATTTCTAGCTAACTCCGTAAGAGACAGTGGTTCAAGAAATTTTGTTAAAGATGGTCAGTTTAAACATCAACTTTACCACCTATGGGGAAGAAAGAAAGAAATAGATGAGTTCGTGATGAGGAACCATGTGGAACCAGCTGTTATGATACAATGATATAATGGGTGCCATGACATCATAATTCATAAATGGTGAATGGGTCAAAGGTCCAAGTATTTATTGGTGATAAACATAAAGAAGAGTGAACAATCGCTGATAGCAGTTGGGAATTATATAAATATGCAAACATGGCAATTAGTTATAGCCTTGACTATGGTTCTTTTTCTTTTTTAAAAAAATATCTGTATACCATAATATTTCTTAAATTGTCTTTGTTACTGTGGAACTTCTCTTTCTCAGAAGTATGTCATCCCCTGCAACTATGTTAAATAGTTGCGAGGGTGGTGGCTTTGTTCAGCATCCTTCCATCAGTACTTCTGGTGCTCCTCTTCCTGCAAATAATACAACAAGCAGGAAAAGTGCTGCAGGAAGTCAAGGGACTAGAAAAAGGTCTCGTGCAACCACTAGTTTGCCTAAACCTGATGGAGTACCTGATACCGATGAGGCCAATGCTAAGGCTTCAAGGACAAGGAGGAGAAACACCTCTAAAAAGGTTTTTGAGAATGACTTGACACCTAAAGAAAGGGCCATCCCTGACACACCACTTCTCCATAATTTAGGGAAGCACCCCTCAGTTTATGCTAGAGCTGGACGGGTATGAGTTGATTCAATACTATTTACTGAAATTTTTTCTGATCAATCATTTTGTTTTTTTAAAGTTAATACTCAACAATTGTTGTGATTTACAGGGCGCCCTTACACAGAATCTCAACTTTCGAGGTGCTTGGCCTACTGCATTAGGATTGTATCGTCAAGCAAATGATCAGTACAAGGCACTTTTTATTGCAGCTGGGTTTGGAGATTTTCTCAAGATTGATGCAATGCACCTTCCACTAGCATACCTTGTGGCTTTGATGGAGAGGTGGTTTAGCGAGACAAACACCCTTCACTTACCCTGCTGTGAGATAGGTCCCACACCTGTAGATTGGACTATGATTACTGGATTACGTTTTAAAGGTCAATGTATAAGATTGAACCCGAAGTATCAGAGGACTAGAGCTCTGGAACTTCTCGGAGCTGGACCAGAAGCTATCACCGAGGGAAAGATCCGCTTGAGTAGTATTACACCTACTATGGAAGAGGTGAAGGCCGCCCCAGCAACTGATGAAGCAAAGGGATAATATTTCACGATTGTTCCTTCTATGTCGTCGGTAGTTGCTTCTTTAGCAACAACCGATCTGTGATTAACTATGAGCTTGTCCAATTTCTGGAGTAAATAGATGATGTGGGATGTTATGATTGGGGATCAATCACATATGCAGCCTTTCTTGCTGGGATGAGAAGAAAGGTCACCGGAGAGATAGGAGCTTTTACAGGATTCTGGCCATTTCTTCTGGTAACTTTACATTTGCCTTTTATTTTGTATAATATTGTTTTTATTAACTTATTATTCTTTGTCATTTTCATTTTTGATTCTTGTTATAGTTCTGGGCTTTTGAGTATTTGGATATCTCTCTCATCCAAATGATGTGAAGGGGGATGTCTTTCCACGGGCAATTGCTGGAGTTGTCCGCAAGTCTTGGCTCTGCTGACTTCTCAGAATTTGTTGCCACCCGCTGTCAATTGGACTATGTTGATTTAGGCCCAAGTTGGTGGTCATTTCATTTGCATTAGGTGCTTTACTCTAAGTCTCTAGTAGAATTCTCTCAATGCTCTTTCTATTTTGTCAGGTGACCTGGCAGCCTTACTTGGCCAGTGCAGAATTTGGTTCACATGCCATTGAGCCCGAAATTGTTCTTGCCAAGAAGAGAGTGCCATTTGAGAGCGTTGACACCTGGGAGTACTATCTTGGGGAGAGGTGTCGACGCCAATTGGGTTTCCCTTGTAGAGTGCCTAGTCCACCTCCAGAGAAGATGCACGGCACCAATGAGGTAATCCCTGAGGATGAAATAGGTGTTGGGAGATCAGCGGACAGGCTTGTGATGGATGAGTCGGTAGAATATGCATCATGGTTTGCAGCTCATTCTGTTGGGAGAATCGTTGATGTGAGTCGATTTCTTGGTGGACTGTCAATTGGGGGAAAGGTCTTACACCACTGGATGGTGAGTTCTTCCAGATTAGCTTTGTATCATTCAAGTCTCCTTTGAATGTGTATATTATCCTTTTTCATGCTACCTTTAGGCGACCCACCGACCGGACATGATTCTTATTCCTCAATCCGAATATAAGGAGATAGAAGAGGCTCGTGATGCTGCTATTGCCGAGTGCTCTAAGCTTCGAGAGAAGTTGGTAAGTTCTTATTCTGCTATTTCTGATTGCTCAAAGCTACAAGAGGAGTTGGTAGGTTCTCATTCTTTCTCTAAGATTAGCTTGTATATGTTTTCATCATTTTGCTTCTTTGTAGTCTCAAGTCAGAGGAGATCCGAGCAAGAATTTGCCATATGTAGGTGGCTCAAGCTGATGAAAATCCGTCTGTTCGGAACGAGGTTAGTAATCTATGTGTTTTGATGATTCAGTTGCTTCTATCTCATTCTTTTGCTTAAAAAAAATTGCTTCTATCTCATGCTTTGTTACTATTTCAGAATGAGTTGCCCAATTATGATGGATTTCAGAGTACATGCGTGTATCTCTCATTCGGCTCGGGGTGATGCTGCAAGCCTGCAACTCAAAAATAATGGGTTAGGTTGAAGTCCAAGCAAGGCCCTGCTAAGTGTCGACACTTTCTGCCCAACCAGTGTCTCACATTATCAAGAAAGTGATTCTTTACTCAAGTGTGCAAAACTTTGTTTGGTCTTAACAAGGATTATGGTATGTTTCTAGCAAGGACTGTACTAAAGCACATGCCTGATATATGCGAAGTTGGACCATGGAAGTTCTATTGTGAGTTTGGTTATAAGCATGATAGAATGGGAAATATTTTATTTATTTTTTCACAAGCTCCTATCCGAGCAGAGGATATATATAGAGAAACTGAAACTGCATATGAAAATAATTTATGGGGACGCGTTTCAGAGGTTCATCATAGAAGAGGCTAGAATCTGTTACTTGGGGATAGATGTGCATGGTTGAAACATGTCTAGTCAATACACCATCCGAGGGATTCGGATTCCATGAAGGGTGTCGCACCCTTGTCCATGTGTAAGTTCATAGCTTTACAACGGGGGTGTTATATGAACTTTTGTTATTGCAAATGCAACAAAAAGTTATGAACTTGCATGTGGTCAAGGGTTCATGGAATCCAAATCCCCATCCAAGACAGAGAAAGTAAATGCTAAACTGTTAGGGCAGAGTCCAAGTGAAGGCAGAAGATGAATAGTTAGGACAAATGAACAAACTCTACTCTGTAATTCAGGCTCGAAAGTAAGAAAAGGATTACACTATTATGCTGTCGTATGACTTTGTTAGCTTAAGTATTCCTTTTCCTATCTTTATATCCTCTTTAGGTTGATTTCATTAAAGATGTTGGGTTGAAAGTTTGACAGATCAAACGTGGTGGTGTTCCGCAAATTTTTATGATACATGTACAGTGGAGTCAAAAGCATGTCCAGGAAATGTAGCAGAATTTAATGTTTAGGATGGATTAATTTGTTTTTAAAAAAATACGTTTGCTTCTGGTACAAATACTGGGGAATAAATATACTTATATTATTATGCGTGAAGTGCTTTCTAGATCCAATCTCCTGGTCTTTCATTCGTTATTTGAATTTTTGTCGTAATATATGCTTATATTACTCCCTCAATTTCTTTATAAGTTATGTCTAAATTGATGCTATTTTTAATTAACTAAATTGGGCACCCAAAAAAAAAAACCAATCTTGTCTTTATAAAATTCATTGTAAAGATGAGAAAGAACAGAGGGAAAATTATTTCATTAGAGTAAATTAATTAAAAGGCTGAGAAATAAAGAAATTTAAATATTGTATAGGGATGATATTGAAACGAAGAAATTAATTCTCCTACGAATTTTATCAAGTACAAATAAAAAGGAAAAAATCTCTAAATTAGACCATTAAAAAGGAACCGAGGGAGTACATATTATCAACAATCAACAATCATTTCATTTGTACTTTTGTGCACGATATAAATATTCAATAACAGAAAGAGAACTGAAATAAAGAACAGCAGCATAAAGGAGCCTGAGTTCTGCCTGCATCAAATCAAAGTAGTTTAATAAGAAAAAGAATATGAACTACTTATTTGATTGGGCAGCAATACATGAATTTGTAATATACAGGGGGGAGGACTGTCAGAATACCACTTTACTCGGAGCTAATATCTGACGAATCATATGAGTACGCTTGCCTACAGCAGATCTAAATCGTATCCAAAACATTTCAATCTCAACAAATTAAGTAAAAGAACACTGCACGACATACACCAAACACCCAATTTTTTCAACCAATTTGGAAACAGAATGCAAAACCTAAAGGTAACAACAGCCTGATTGACATCCACTCGGTGTTCATGTAAATGAGCAGAAGCTGTGGATGGATACCGAAGGCTGAGAATAGATATCACACTTGCGTACTTGAAAGACATCTCCACTGCCCTATGCGAGGTCCCTTGTCTAAAAGCATTAGCAATCCCACATTATTGGGTGACATCCCAGACATGTACCTGGAAATAATGTTACGCAATACATAACATTAGATGAAACAGGTTGAGGTTGAAACCAATCTAGACAATGAACTTGCTACTGCTGCCGAATAAGACCAGACCAGATAAAAAACTTTTGATCTATACAACTATTATATTAATCACTTGTAATCTTATTATATCAAATGAAGTTCACCACGTTATGAAATATAAATTATAACAACATAATCTGATTTGTTCCAACATGACTTGTCTTTCTGTTTTTTGACAGAAAGTATTTTCACCATATGTATTTCCAAAATACTTCTTTTTTCCAATCTGAGGACTGCATTTTGCCATTGCTCTCAAATTCCAGATATCAAAATCTTCGACTTTCAAAAAGCTCCAAATATCGAACAAGTGAACTGAAACTACATTGATATCTTGGAAGGCTGTTGAATGTCAAAGTGAATTTTAAAGCTGTATCACCAAAAGACCTATTTCTGTAATTGTGTATTATGTGCAAGATCACAAAAAACATTGATACACTCAGAATCTTAGTTATTAAAGGAATATATTTATTAGCTGTCACTAAAAAAACTGAAGACAGAAGTACAATAAATGAGTCGGTAAATTGTAAATAACAGCATGGGGGGGAGACAACCGCTAGCTATAATACAAGAAAATTAAACATCACCAACTTGAGCGTTAATATACTTACTTGCTTCGACGTGCTTTCTTTCTCCAGAAAACAAATGACGTGACCCACTGAACACAAAACAGAAAGTATTTGTCAAAAAAAAAGTAAAAATAAAATGGGCCAGGATGCTTGAACAATAGAAACATAAAAGTGAGCTAATGGCACTTCCTTATAGTTAACAATGAACACATACATCACAAACAATACTGAAGAAAGAACCCATACTATTTGATCAAACGCAAAGATTTTAAAATTTGATTGTGTGAATATGGCCCTAAAAAGATAATTACTTCTAACATGTTGAAGTCTTACTATTATCTCCAACCAATAACTTAAGGTTGAGACAAAAGCAAAAAAGGTAGAACAAAAGACAGTACCCAAGTCTCAAAAAAAAAGCATTTATGTGTGCGCGCGCCTAAAACATATTAATTGGATTAAGTACTAATGCACAAACTACGAATATAGTGTCAAAACGGGGGACGAAGAGAATGGAAAAGACAAAAGTTGCAAATGTGGCAGGAATCATAAGACAGTACCTTGAATATTGACATGAAGGAGGAGCTCCCAACAGATGGCTTCCTGACTGGCAGTGTTTTTGCAGGTGACACTTCATTACACAGTTGTTGAGCTATCTCCTTCAATAATACCAGCTGTGCCTTATCAATCCGCATAGATATTAGTGCCTGCCTCATAGATTCTTTATCAGCCTCAAGTGCCTGAAGTCTCTTATACAGATTCTTGATCTCCGGATCCCCTGCATCTGCCATATTCAGCGACTCCCTTGGTGTGCTCATATAATCTTCACATATTCCAATAGAAGCCTTTGGCTCCATAACACCATTATAAGATACCCCATTATGAACAGAATCGATTGTATAAACTCTATCACTCATGTCATCTCCAACTTCGGAAGCCTTATCCACTTTTTTCAAATTAGAAAATTCATCGGAATGTATGCAATCCATCTTCTTAGCACTGTCTATCTTTGGAGAATCACCAGCAGCAACTGAATCTGTCTCTTTAACCGTCGCAAAATTTGAAATTGAACTATCAGTGGAAAACCTCCTAAAATGTCTATACCTCCTAGGAGAATGGCCAACTATCACCTTTTCAAGCACGTTCTTGGTACCAAAGAAATCCACATCAGGCTGACTTTGTCTAGGACTTTGCTCCAATTGGTTGATCCGGTTTTCCAGATCCTTCAAATGATCCAGAGATCGTGGCGTCTCACCAAATGCGTACTTCTCCACATCAACTGCATCATTGTCGGCTTCATAGGGAGCTTGATTCTCGTTCAAATTGCACTTGAGAGGAGGGTAGTCATAGGTGGGAATTTCATATGGAGGATCCACGTTTTCCACCATGCTGTTATTTCGGGTAATGCCACCTTTTTCTCCATCAGCCTCAGCCTCTGTAAGCCCGTAACTCATCATCCGATGTTTATACGCCTGCACCTCACAGGTGAGGGATTGAATGGTTTGCTCTCTCTTATACAACAAGTCCTCCAATGCCAAAATCTCTTGCCCGTCATGGGCCATCTTTTCCTCAGCAAAACGTTTGAACTGGCGGGACTCCATCTGAATCTCAGCCTTCTCCCTCTGTAACCTCAAAATCATTGACATTGCCTCATTGGCAGCTGATGATGATGCATTTCTCTCCTCATCCAATTCGATACTAAGATCCTGTATGGTCAGTTGTTGGCTGGCAACCATTTCACGCAGCGCAACGCATTCATTTGCAATTTCAACTTTTGCAACCTGAGAAATATTGAGACCAGGTATGACAAACCTGGTCCCTTCCTCAAATTCATGGTATTTTCGCTTCACAGCACGGAGATAAGTTCCAGAATAAGACCGGCTCATCACTGAACAACACTCACAATTGCAACATTTGACCAAACTGGTCGAAGAAGGTGTGTCTTCAGAATCCATACAGAAATTTGCATAGATATGCAATCAAAACCACCAAGAAACCAACAATATGTACAATAATATCCTACATACAGGAGCTCCCAAATCCTCCCCCTTGAAATATAGGTCTTTACAAATTCTTCAAACGAAAAAATGTAATTAACGCTTCCTCAATCTCAGCAAACAATAAATCCACTCTCAGATCAAAAAATCAGAAACGCACTCCTACAATAATAAAAAAAAATCATAAAACAAAGCAATAAATTACATTAAGTCTCAACATAAATGCACCACGCGTAATTGCACATGCGTATAGGTTTGAAAATTAAGATTATAGTATTACCTTGAAGGAGCTTACCAGACATCCATTGTATTACAGGAGCTCAAGAAGGAGTTGAATTTTCCCGGGAAAGCATTTTCTCGGGAAATTACGGGATGATCTGAAGAGAGAGAAAGATAAGGCGGGGCTTCCCCTGTGTTTGGAGATTGTCGTAAGCGAGAGAAAAGTGGAAGTAATTGACGGGAGAGAATTTTAAACCCTAGATTTTGTGTTTTATATTCTTCTTGCAAACGAAATTTAGAGAGAGAGAATGGTTCTAAAACGGTTGAGAGAGAGAGAGAGACTCCGGAAAAGCGGACGCCTAAACACCGGGAGTTGGTAGTCATTTGTTTGGTTATAATTTTGTCATCCTATTTTTCCAAAGAAAAATTAAAAAAATAATAATAATCTTTTTATCAAAATAATTTTTAAAAAAAATGAACTTTTATGGATGATATTATTAGCAAGCAAAAATAGTGAAAATTTATTGGTAATGTTTTTTGGACAATGGACTAAATATAGTGCTTTTCTCTATTGATTATCATTCATTCATTCATTTAACCAAAAATGTAGTGCAATTTTAAAGTCTTGATTTATTTTTTTCTACTTTAGAGCTATAAAATGGAAAGGTAAACGAAATATCTATTTTAGAATTTAGAACAAAAAAAGAGGATCATAATTGTATTCTTTATTTATACTAATGGAATGAATATACCAACATGGAATATATATAATGGTAGGAACTTACTAGTGTTTATTGCATAAGTGGTGACTAATTTAAGATAGTATGAGTATGACCTCAATACATTCATGAGCCATCAACTTGCCAACTTATGATGCTTTAAAAGCAACCTAACTTTAATTAACTTTACTTACTTGGCATATACTACTACTATATTTATCTCTAAATTCCATGCATATAGAGATAGATATACTAGTATACATGTACGTACGTATATATATATATATATATATATATATTTATATAAAGGTTGATTAGGGAAGAAGAGTTTTTGTGGGAGAATAAGAGTTTTAGAAAGTAACAATTCTTTGATCTCGTACGTACCAACATTTAAATCTAAAGATGATAATGAATTATGTATGTAGAAATGTAATTATACCAATTTTATCTATACTCCTCCCCACTTTTATATGTTAAATGTAGTTACAAGTTTTATTAGTTAAAATTTAATTTATAAATACATACTAATTTATTATTGTGGTGATAAAATCTATAAGACTTTTGTATTTGATTAAATCGGTCCGGATCTTAAACTTACTCCTTATTTAACATACCTTATATACTCTCTTTTAGCGACGAGATAGAGGCGACGATTCGATTTCGTCATTAAATATAAAACCGTAAATGTCTTGTTTTTAACGACAAATAACGTATAATGACGAAATGACGTATAACGACGGACCGAATAAATCCTATCCGTCGTTAAAGGAAAAGTATCTGAAAGTATATTAGATAAGGGATAAACTTAAGATCCGGTCCGTTCATTAAACACTTTAACTTTTATGATTGGATTGGAGTTAGCAATATTCACTTGTCCCCTTCACTTTTACTTTTATTAGAAAAAGCTTATTATTCCTGTCTGTATATCATCGGTAACCTTTAAATAAAGCCAAAAGAGGCATCACTATCAATGCTTCTTTATAATTTGTTTAAAAAAAATCTACGCTTCTCATAAATTATTTAAACCACGTCAATTATATTTAAATTGATCTTTAAAAAATCAATTTGGTTAAGATTATTCTAACAAAGAATAAGAATTTATTCGGTACGTAATTAGCTAGGTAGTATTTGAATTATGTATATTCCAAATGTGTTAGTTGTTACATTTCCATTGGCTGGAAAAGAAAAGGTCACTCCTTTTTCTTTTTTCTCCAAGCTCGACCCTTTTCTTTTAGAAAAACTCTATGTAATGGTTATGGTGTGATGGGGTTAAAATAAAAATAGGTAACAAAAGAAATCCGATACAAATACTTGGGGTCCAAACTCAATTTTGGTAAAAGTCCAAGGTCAGTTTGTAATTTAGAGAATTTTTTTATTAGGTTCAACACATCTTTGCGGCTCAATAGACTACGCTTCCTTCCTCCTTAGCTGCTAGTGCTAGGCCGCTCGCGTATTACGGGCCTTGCTACAATGCCATGGTGCAAGAACTTACTGCTTCGACCCAGAAAGAGAAAGAGAAGAATTAGTAATTCAAGAAATCGAAAATTTGTTTCTAAAAAACAACAATTAATACCGGAACAACTAGTAGAAGAAGAGGAAAATGAAGTCACGGGAGAAGAAGAAGAAGGATTCAGATTGAAAACCTCAGCTCATGGGGTTCAACCATTGGGAAATCTCTATTTCAGCTCAATTGCACACAATTCAAGGAATACAGGACTTGGTAATCTCCAAACCCTAACTGATGAGATTGTTCTTGAAATTCTGGGGCTTTTGGGTGGTACCCATTTGGGTATTTTGTCTACTGTTAGCAAATCTTTCTATGTTTTTGGTAGCCATGAACCGCTTTGGAGGACTCTTGTGTTGGAAAATTATGGCGGGGGGTTTTTGTATAATGGCTCTTGGAAATTAACTTACATTGCTGCTTTCAAGCCTTCATTTGCTAGTTTTAAGATTAGCTCATTGGGTTTGAAGGTTATGGACTTCTATTCTGATTATTTGTTTCAGAGCTGGCTTTGTGCCAATCTTGAAATGAAACCTGAGTGGCTTGAAAGGGATAATATCTTGCGAAGGAAGGGGATCTCTGTTGAGGAATTCGTATTGAATTTTGAGGAACTGAATAAGCCAGTGTTGTTGGAAGGGTGTTTGGAAAATTGGGCTGCATTGGAGAATTGGGATAGGGATTACTTGGTTAAGGCATGTGGTGGTGTTGTATTTTCAGTTGGGCCAGTAGAGATGAAGCTTGAAGACTTCTTTAGGTATTCTGACCAAGCAAGGGAAGAAAGGCCATTGTATCTTTTTGACCCGAAATTTGCAGAGAAAGTTCCAAAATTGGATTCAGATTATGAAGTTCCTGTGTACTTTAATGAGGATTTGTTTAGTGTTTTGGGCAATGAGAGACCTGATTATAGATGGGTTATCATTGGACCAACTGGGTCTGGTTCATCCTTCCACATTGATCCTAATTCGACATCAGCTTGGAATGCAGTGATCAAGGGGTCTAAGAAATGGGTCCTGTTCCCTCCTGATGTTGTGCCACCAGGAGTTCATCCAAGTCCGGATGGTGCAGAGGTGGCGTGTCCTGTATCAATAATTGAGTGGTTCATGAACTTCTACAGTGCTACAAAAGAGTGGAAAAAGAAACCCATCGAGAAAAGTCTGTAAAGCTGGCGAAGTGATTTTTGTACCTAATGGATGGTGGCATTTAGTGATCAATCTTGAAGATTCCATTGCAATTACACAGAATTTTGTTAGCAGGTATTTTACTTCAATATCTGCGTTAAAAAGTTTTGTTAACTGTTAGTTGAAAATTCCTTGCAACTACTTCTCTTCAAATTCTACTTATGAAATGGATTGATTCTTGTCAAAACTGTGAGACACAATCCTAAATTGATTGAGATGGTTGCTTTTAATGGAACTTTGTCATTTTCTCTAGAGCAATGACAACCCAATGTCAAAGTGCCTAAATTTTGATTTCCTTTAGATAATTGAGTTATCCAGTTGTGTGGTGTTTATACAGATTCTGAGAATTTAAAAGATCTGTAAGTGCTTTACTAAGTGAGATGATATTACAGCATAGTCTGTGTTTGGTTGGTTAAGATTTATGTGCTATATTGCTCTCTGAGTCTTGGATTATTAAGCTGCAGATAGCGTGATTCAAGGTGAGTGGGCTCAGTAACGAATTTATTGCACTTTGAATGTTCATGTTTATTTGGTGTTCGAAGAAAAATCATATATTAAACAAGGTTCTAGTTGTATGAGAGCATTAGTGCAAAGGAAAATTGTACATAAAGAACACTTCTTGTTGTATGAGCAGTTGAGATATACGTGTGTGTTTTTATTCATGGTGGACCTGAGATGATTGAGCTGTGGACACTGGTCAGGTCAGAGTTCAAGTCGAGAGGGCTCACAGTAAAATAATTATAACAATTTGGATGTTCAAAAGAATATCATATACTTATAAAGAATATATCTTGTTCTATGAGCAGTGGTGCAGGATTAATGATGATTACGTTGAAATGGTGTATAATGTTGGATAATCATTTCACACCATGCTGTCTATGAAGAATTAAATTGTACTACTTATTCTTATACCCTGCTTATGAAGTTCAAAAGCTATTTTCTAGTTCTTACAAAACGTATTTCCCTTCCTACTGAATTATGGTTCAAAACTATCACAACTATAATTTTGGTACTGAGTTTCTGAAGATTTGATTTTCATTTTTGCAGGAGGAATTTGTTGAATGTTCTTGATTTTCTCAACAAGCCAAATGCTAACTCACTTGTGTCTGGAACAAGAGATAGGGTAAATTTGTATGAAAAGTTCAAGAACGCAATTGAAGCAACATTCCCTGGAACCATTGACCAGTTGGTGTTGAAAGCTGAAGAGAAAATGGCCCAGCAGAAGAAACCCTCCTTTTGGGAATCAGTGACAGATACCAAGGTGGGTGCCTTCAAGTTCTCTTTCTAGAGATGCATCCCTAGTTGCCACCGCAAAGGGAAAAGACAAGACAACACACAATAGCAGTGTCTCCCTGGAGTGCCAATATGTTTATTGGAAGTTGATCATCTTTATTTGTTTAATCTCTAAAGAGAGTTTACCAGCAACAGGTTTGACACTTGATGTCGGCTTTTTTTCACTTCTATCTACGAGAGAGTCAGGAAGAACAATTTTGGTATTGATATAAATCTGCATTGTTAAATTTTACTTCTTGTCTGTTGACCAAAATTAGTGAAATTTATTTCCAGAATCATTCGTTGATATTCTTCATAGTTTCTAATAAAATGGAAAGTAAACAGCTATAAATCCTCCTCCTAAAGACTCTTTTAATAAGAAAAACATGTAAACTACTCGATATACATATGTATATGTGTATATATATATATATATATATATATAGGGCATGATCCACAGCTATGGCCGGCTGTGGCTCATGTTCCGGTCAACCCATTGTGAGTTGTTCATTGCGATCTTTGAATGACCCATATTAGAAAGGTTTCATTACTATTAGCAATAAAACTAATTAGTATCCACAAGAATTTAAAAAAAAAGTTAAATCACTCGTTCTCCCTCCTAACCTAATTTTTTTCTCTTTCATCAATCAAAATTTAAAATTCAATAACTTTTTTGTTACAAATACAAAATTATCAACCTATATATGATTTGAAAGCTCTCGTCAACATCTTCAAAACAAGATCCATAGTTGATATGTCTTAGTGTAGTTAAAATATCAAAATTTATAATCAAAATATTTCAAATACAAAATTTTAACTTAAATTTTGGTAATTTTAACTGAAAAAAAATAAATCAACAATGAATATTGAAGATATTAACGAGCTTGGATAATTTTAGATTTGTAAGAAAAAAGTTGTGCAATTTTAAGTTTTGGTTGAGAAGGAGAAAAAGTTAGTTATTGTTAACGCCAAGATCTTTTCACGCGCCTCAATCACGTAAGAACGTGTCTAATCCTGCACAGTTTAACAGGTCAATACCAGAAGCTTGACAGCTTGGACCGTCGGGGGATAGCTCCGGCGTGAGAGTCAGTACAGGCAGATACAAAGTTTATCACAGAGGATAAGAATTCTAGTGTTTTGATAAATAAAAATATCAGTTACCTCTTATTGTGTTGTATCCGGTCTTCATATACTCCAACTCCAGTTTTGAGTGCAACCGACCTGCCTGACACTATCCCACTGCAGGTAGCTTACCTACTGATCCCATCACTTTTTCCACCGCCGACCGATTCTGTCTAATCCTCATTAATGCGATGCATGATATCAGTCAACAGTTATCTTTATCATCATCACCGGTCAAAGCCCAATTTACACTATTACATTCCTAATGGTCAGGCCCAATGATCCGGCCCAATAATTTCAGGATATAATAGAACTAACCCAACGGATTTGGCCCAAAGATTCGGTCTAATATGTATAAAATATCATCGCCCAACAATTATAAAAGAAGGAGTGGTCTGATTTTTACCGTAAAAAGTTATTTATTGATCATACTAATCATCCACTTTAATCGGTCATTACTATTTGATATAAATGATAGGAGATGGGTTACTGTTAGTTGAAAAATGATCCATAACCAGTCACCACCATGAATCATCTCCCTATGGACCCTATATATATATATTAAGAGGCATTGAATTCAAACTGATACTACCTCTGGGGATAAAAATACCATTTTTCTTAAAATTATTTCCTCTAGACAAAGATGGAGGGCCTTATCGTGAATCAACTCCAAAATCCAAATTAGGATTCCATGACCAAAAGAAATTAATAAATAAATGGAAAACTCAATATCACGATTGACTGATTTTATTTTTTTAATAATTAAAGCGTCATTGTCATTGTGATCTGAGAAATAATTGTTTTTCCACATTTAAATAGAAAAGGTGGATCACATTACCAAAGCGAAATAGAGAAAGTCCAATTTGGTATGCCTTGGATCAAGCCAACCAAAACTTAAAAAACAGCCTCCAAAATTTATTAAATATATGAATTATATAACATATATATATATATATATATATAGAGAGAGAGAGAGAGAGAGAAGGATAGCAAGCAATTTTAAATTGATTAATACACTAAAATATGAAACTGTATAATTCAGAATCCATCAATCTTAAATTTAAGCTTAAAACTTTGAAGTAACCAAATATTGTCCAATACTGTTACTAATAAACCAAAAAGTAATACAATGACCACTTCAATTTTTACAATGCACCAGGCTGAGCAGTTAAAAGTAAGATTAAACGTAATGTCAATAAGATTATAGTACTTGCTAGCTGGAGAAGAATCAAATTTGGTTCAGTTATCCAGTTAAAACAAAAATTCACTCCATTTCATCTATCTTAGAATGATGTCAACAAAACGTCAAACAGGTGAAAGAGAAGCTGTGTAAGAGCCATTGCAGCACTTCAAGCCTTTTAAATAGGCAGAATGCAATTGAGGAGAATAAATGGTGTTTGGTACTCCAAAAGAGAAACTTGTTTCTTGGAAACCGGCTTCAGGGTCAGATTTTCGGGAAATGACATCAAGGCCAACATTCAAGCTAGTAGATGTAGGTTCTGTCACAAAACTGCAAATCACCAAAACCAGTACATAAGCAACCAAAGAATACAAATAGAAATATCTGAAAATGGTCATCATGCATCAATCACAATAACACTCTTATGGAATTTTTAAGGGAAATAAATACTGTCTAAATTGGCTTGTACCAAAACTAGAATTGCTGCAGGACATGAGGAACAATGCAACAGCCAAAAGAATCCAGGTTTCCAAAGTTGTGTGTGCATGGTTTAATTGCCAAAAATTAGCATGAGCCATGAAATAAGGCCCGACTTAATGGCCAAAACAGCATAAATTTTGTAATACCTTGTTTCATAGCTACTCCCACCAGAGTTCAAATAATCGCATAAGTTGGCGATTATCCATGGTGGAAGATATGAATCCCTTATTTCAATGCTATAACAGAATCCAGAAGCTGAGCCTTGATTAGGTTCACCTGTCATATTACTCTCCTTTAGAGAAACAGACATGTGATCAGCCCTTCTGACCTCCTTGCATCTAACCTGCAAACGAGGTGAGCCGCAATTTATGAGCAAGATAATTTTCTTAATCGCAATTGCACATGCTGCATAACTGTAATCTTTAATAAAACCAGTAACCTATAACAGATTCACGTCAAGGGACAAATATTTTCACCGAGGTATACTAGAAAATAAGAAATACTAGATTCACATTCCAAGGAAGATGGAGGTCAGACATTACTATGAGCTATTTAAAATATGAAATAGCACGGCAAATGATACTTGTAATTTTCAATTAATTTTCCTTGTGCTGTAAACAATGAGAGATTCAAGTGCCTAATAAGGATTATTAAGTTTGTCTCAACATTAACAGTTACTTATCCAACCCACCTCTGGTGCAGAAAGAGATGCATTTTCAAACGCCACCGGTGAATACAGCAAAGGAACATCCACCCCAGTCATAGAGGTCAAGACAAACCTGAAAACAGTAACAAAAACAGATATTAAGATCCGAAAGTGAGATTTTTTTTAAAGAAAATTTGTAATTGCCCATAAATTCCAATGGTTCTTTTTCAACAAAGGATAACTTGCAAAATTATACAAATGTGACCATGCAAAGATGGACTCACCGATAGTTTAGTAGAAAATCATATAATCCATGTACATTTTCATTCCCTCTAAATGCTAGCAAAGATTGTGGACTGTTATCTCCATCAGTCAAAGAACCCAGACGACGAGTCTGCATTAAATAAGTGGAGACAGAACTAATTATATAAAGCACAAAACTACTTGGAAGTATTTCAAAATATGAAAGACTGAGAAACACTGATAATTGCAGAAAAATACACTCCGTACTTCATAGAATAGTCCTTTCATTATAACCACAGGTTATCCAAACAGATTTCATGTGTCACATTAGGAAAGCCTAGTTTGTCAAATGTTGAAAGCCTAGAGGCCAAAAACTCATATTTTATATAAAAAGATATAGTATTGTTTTTTATATTTATTTCTTCCATACATCCAAATATACGTAACCAAAAAATAAAATAACTGAATAATAAATAACCCCAACGGAGTTATACTTCATGGTCTACCCATGCCATCCCCGAACTTCGTTGAGACAAATAAAGACAATCTATTGTAGATGATAAAGATAGACTTCATACTTGTCCCAAATTATGTTTTTCAATCTCTGATAGCTCGGCTAGATCTTCTGTAGTAACTTGCTCCACTTTAGAATTGGAAAGAGGCATAGAGAAAGAAATATCCTACAATAAACATTTAAGCTCACAAACTTAAGTTTAAAAAATCAAATTATTGAGAGAAGCTATATTCTATTTTCTACAGTGATTAAAAGTTAGCATACATGTTCTTTCAGCATTGACCTTAAACTTCTTGTAGATTGAGATATATACGCATTGCACACAACTGTGCCTTCCTTCAAAATATCACCACCAGTAAACATGACCACAAACTGTGCGCTGCAAACTACAAATTGCAAAATAAAAATAGCAAATTAACATGAATTCTTACTCACTCTGAGTATTAAAACAAAGGATATATCACATAACCAAGACACCACACCAGAAAGGAAACAAACAGAAAAGGTGAGAAAATTTACAAGAATCAATCCCAAAAAAAATCAGTAGAATTACAGCACAGTTAGATTGACTAACTAAACCAAAGGCTTACAATTTGATGATTGTGAAACTAGAATTTCATGTTCCTACGATAAGAAGTATAGGCTAGTTTATTTTTCTTTGCATTGTACCAAAATCGGGCTTGATACAATCACACTCAGAGAAGGTCAGTTTAGAAATATAGCCGCATTGGCTTATGGCATCAGTCAATATAAAAAGATTACTCAACCCAATCCAAGAATGTAATGCTATCAAAATCCACTGATGTAAATCACTATACTGACAGATTACCAGAAAGCTAATCTCCAAGACCATATAAAGCCTAACATAACATCATTCACAGAACAAGAATCAAGAAATTAATGCTGAAAAATAAAACATTAGTCATTCAGCTGCTTAAAAGTATTATCAATTATGTACTTAATACTATAACTACCATAAGTACCTGTGCCTCAGTAATGTGCAAAAACTAAACTTCAACTAAACCAATCTCACCAAATAGATTAGGCCATCCCTTTTGGTGTAAAATAAACATGGTTTGGAAAAGGATAGTCATTGGAAGGAAGTTCACATGAATCACATGCCTCGTCAAAATCAACAAATTATGGATTTGATGAAGAAAGCTCTCAAGGCATGATATCATTACCATAAAAGATGTTACAAATATTCTTTCTGAGCATGTAGTAAAGACTTCGAAAAGCGTCTTCCCATGCCAATTGACGTTTGCTCAAGAAATCCATTTTCCCTGAATGTATAAGAAAATTAATTTAAGGAAAAAAGAAGAAGAAAGAAAATGAGGACAAAAGAACAGAAAAAGTAAGTAGAATGTAATAGTTTGAGCTAACATACCTCCCTCTGTTCCAGCCAAAGCTAATGCCGATATGACAGAAGGTGGTAGAGAAGATTGTGGATACACCCAGGAATGTGCAGATTTTATACTAGATATATGAGTGGTGGAATTGGGTACTGAGGAGGTCATATTCTGACCCCCAGTACTTATATCCTGAGGCTTAAACTGGTTCACATCACTGAAGGTGCCACAAGTGATTGACCTATGAAACCTAAACAAATGCAAACATGATGTACTAAGCAACTTGTGAATCCAACAAACTAACTAACTACAGACAATATGTTTAAAGAGAAAAAAGGGAAAAGAAGGCACAGTAGAAGAATAGCACATAGATCTCGAACAAACATCAAAGGATTAATGACCTATTAGTGATTTCAGATAATTCTTAAGTTTCCTGTTTATTGCATGATCTGGCATTTCTGCAGTAAAGATGAAGTGAGGAACCAAATAGAATAAACAAAACGATAAGCTTTTCAAGAAGCCTGTGTAGTGTGTTCATTCATAGTAAGGGCAGACTTCTGCTAGATAACTATGGTACTAGGGAAAGTATTTTAGCCAATGCCAAGCTAATATTAAATTCATCTAATGAATTGATCATGATCCAACTTTATAGTTTATACAACCACCGTGACTCCATATAATATATGCTGCAAATCAAAATGTCAGAAGACGAAATTATGTCCTCAGACAAAACACTTGTAATCTTATCACTATCTCAACCTGAGTTCTGAGAAATCTGAAATTGATAAAAGAGTTAACTTGCCAGCATTAACCTTTGAAGACAATCAATATAGCATCAAAAAGTTTCCAACTATCAAAAAGCACCAAAAATCTAATAACCATGATCTCTAAAGCTATTGAGCTATAAGTCTATATTAAACATGATAATGAAAAATTAAGTTTACCAAAAATTAGAACAGAGAGTATATAAGCATCAATTCACCCCCTTAAAGTTCCAGAAATATCTTTCAAGTATTATAATGTATTAATTAAACAATATGAAATGTATCAATAACCTCACCGATTCACTGATGATGTTGACACGACCCTCATGGTAGTTTTTAGTGTGACATCAAGTGGAATCTTCAGACCAGGAATATGGAATTCAGAGTTAAATTTTCCGGATGTAGAATTGTTGGTTCTTTCAAAGGACTCGGCACTTGAAGCGGAAATAATAGGAGGTTCCTGGACTAATCCTTGAAAAGCTTTATCCTATTATTTGGAAGACGATAAATAGTATCTCTTAGTGGAGGTGGTATATTTCATCTAATTAGAAAGAATTATGTCAGCAGAAAGAAAAAATACCATATCAACAGTGTAAAGGCCTGATAAGTTTCCACCACCCAGTGATAGCTCTGTAACACTACGAAACGTGCTTTCCCCGCATTTTTCAGTGGTGGAACAAGTTTCTTTCCTCATATCATTTTTAACTGAACTCGGAGCAAGTGAATCCTCTGGACTGCCAGTACATTATGCAAGGTAATAAACACTACAAAGATAGATATTTACTAGAAACAAGGCAAAAAAATGTACAAAGTATACCGTGAAATTTGTGGTCGACTCTCAGCAGCCAAATCTGAAGGAACAGAGAAACTCTTCAAGCTGCCAACAAGCTCAGCAGGGATGTTTTCCTAACATTAATGAAAGTCAAATGAGATACCAACCAAATATTGATGACACAGGTGCAGCAGAATGGAAATCCATACAAAATAAAGTAGATACAGTAAGGCCAAGACTCTACATAATGTGAAAATGCTAACCTTAGCATTTTCTTTTCTGGAAAGTAACTTAAGCCTGATACTGTTTTTCTTGACAGGAAACAGTTCGTCCATACGAGTATCAATGTATTTGGGATTCTTTGGTAGATCGGGTTTTTTAATCCCACAGATTACCCCATTAGTGTACCTATAGAAGAGACAGAAGAAATTGTCAGTTAAGTATAAATCAAAATAACAATTCAATTTTTTTTTTGGGGAAATCTTACCTCATGGAGCACAGAACAGGAGCAGGAGATTCAACCACAAGTTCCACTGTATTCTTTCGTTTCAACTGCTCGCCCTGCCATATGTACATAACTTATTAAACACTACTCATTACAAATTGCCTGTTCATTATTTTTGCAATTAAAAGTTGTCCTTTGTTTAATGAAAAGCTTGTTACTTGTTAGTAGCCATACTGATGACAGATGCATTCATATTGTTCCTTGCAAGCTCTAAGATTTGAAAGCTACAAACTTTATTAATTGACCAGTTTCTATATTTCTATACATACAATTATGCAATATATCCAATAACTTAAAGGGAATTTTAGACTATCCGTGCCATGGGCCCATGACAGGCGACTTATTTGAAGAACCATAGAAATAGCACCTTTACAGCATAGGACATAAGGCGTCATACTTAAAACATTATATAAAATACACTTTCAAATGCAGTGCTAGTATATCCTGACCAATAATATGGACAGAAATGGTTTTAAAAATAAGTTTAGCATCCAAATTTCACAAGGCAATAGAAATCTTAATATGCACACAAAATTAACTATCCTTCTAATACGCGGCATTAAGAATTAAAAAGATTCAACATCAATGACCAAAAGGGTGTTTTCAAAATACAAATGAAAAGTAGAAAAATGCAATTATAGTAAAGGAGATTCTGCATTATCATTACAACAAGTAGTCTTTGAAATTCATTCTCAACAAGTTGTTTACGTAGATATAGCTTACCCAAAAAATTGGAACAATTTTAGCATAACCTTATTAAAATGTACACTACATACGCACATTATTTCAGTTTAAGAAAAGCATTTCATACATTGAAAATGAACAATTAGTAATATTTTACCATCAGTGGAAAAACATAAACCATAACAATAAGTCAGACAATTTTTAAGAATATAATCCGTATTGCAATTTGAGATCAAGATATGAAAATAAACAAATCCGGGAGTTTGAAACTCACCCGCAATTCAGACGGTGTCTTTCTTTTGACAGCAGTGGAGACCTTTGAAACACCGCCACTAACCCCATCATAATGAAGAGTATTGGAAGGAAGAGGCCCCCTAGCAGCCACTTTCGCCATACTAGCTAATACTGCTTACAAGAAAATTTATACTCGTTATATAATCAGCTCTCCCTGCAAGTATTAGATATTACAAACAGTTAAATCAGCAAGTACGACATAAATAAATGACGATAGGTGAAAAACGAAACTGCAATAATGTAAAACCTAGAATATTATCGAGACCTAAATCTCTGCCATGAATTGCATCGACTTTTTATTCATTAGCCCTAAATAAGAAGTTTGGGGGCAAATCGAGAGAGAGAGAGAGACGGGAATGCGCGTTGGGAAGAGGGAGAGAGGGAGAGAGATGGAAAAGAAGAAGTGAGCGGGATCGACAAACGGCGCATATAACGCAATACAGAATTGGATTTCGTTTTTTTGAATAAATTTGATTTCCCTCCCTGTGCCTGACGCCGTCTCTTTTATCCGTTATCCTCCGTCTCACCCCTTGCAAAATCTTAGGGCGCGTGTGGAATGTTTCGCTGACCTTTTTCTATTTATTTTTATACTAGTACTACTTTTTCAGTTTTTCTAATTTTTTTTTGGTTAACTACAAACGTATCCCTCAAAGTTCTACAACTGTTTAATTTTAGGCTTACAGTATCAATTGTTTCTACAGTGTTCCGTCAAGTTTAATTTTTTTATAAAATTGTTCATTTTTAACATATTGATAAAATTATAGGTTAAAACTCATATTTTATATAATTGAATACAAATTTGAATCATTCCAAACTTATGAACAATAATATATACATTATATGAAACATAAATAACATAATTATCAATATTTCGAACATGTATGAAGAATTCTGACCTATAATATCACCAATAAGTTAAATAAGTTAAAAGAAAATAATTTTATTAAAAAATAAAATTAAAAACTTAATTGAGAAAGTTGATACTTTGAAACTAAAAATAAAACTTTGTAAAATTTTGAGGAATACTTTTGTAATTAAAAGTTATATTTCTATCTTTTTTCACTAACACAATAACCTGAATTTTTAAAAGAATTGAAAAAAAACAAATTAGAATACTAACATAAAATAAGGATAAAATAGTAATATACTCTTGTAAGTTAAAACTTCATTCAACAACTCACTAACACAGTAACACAGGTAAAAAAAGTAAATTTCATCTCTCTTGTTTTCTTTTCACTGACAAATTTTAATTTTTTGCTTTCTTTCTCCAAACTCACAAACATGATATAAAATTAACGAGAAGGCTCAAAGATTACGTGGGAGTAAAATTGTAACTGGATTGATCAATACCCGATGCTTAGTTGTTCGGCACACTAAAATATCCAAATTTAATTTTGTAATCAGTTGAGCTTGAATAATAGATTATTAAGACCAACTAAAAATATTTTATTAAAAATATAATAGTACTTTGATAACTAAAAAATAGACATAAAAGAAAATAAATAGATCAAAAATTAAAGTTTTTTGTTCAATTCTTGTGTTTTGTGTTTTTTGATGAACCAAAAAGAAAATAAATGAACAGAAAATTTGACAACTTTTTTTTGCCAAAAAAGTTTCATCCAAAACTGGTCGAATTTGGATGAAAAAGAAAAGAAAATAAATAATATTATCATAATTCTCATATTATTTTCGACGTCCACTATAACAAATTTTGAATTACAACTCATGTCCTAACTTGTTTTTAACGTCTCATTCAGCTAATCAATATAATTATTAGAACAACTCAAGTCAATTTCCGAGTCCAAGACAAATGGGTAAATCTCAAAAACAAATCTCAAATCTGAATCGAATCAAATTCATCCAAACAAGACCTTAAACCACTGACACAATAATAAATCTTGGGTCAAATTTTAAATCTAAATCGAATCAAATTCATCCAAATAAGGCCTTAAACCATTGGCACAATAACAAATATTTGGCATAGTTTATTCTTCATCCAAACAAGGCCTTACAAATCTTGGGTAATAAATTTTTTTTCATCCAAACAAGGTCTTAAACCACTGACACAATAATAAATATTGGGTAATAGTTTATTCTTGGGTCATCTTAGCCCACCACAGGTTCGCATAATAATAAAACTTGGGTAATAGTTTTTTGTTGGGTCATCTTAGCCCACCACAAACTCAACCAAAAGGTTATGAGACCTAATACCATCAGCTTTCGTGTCCCCACCTATGACAACCAGATCGAATAATCCAACTTGAGATTTCGATAGTTTGCTCTAATACCATATAGAACAACTCGAGTCAAATCCCGAATACAATAGTATCTTTTTGAGTCATCTTAACCCATTAAAGATTTACCAAATAGGTCATAACTAAATGTATTATTATTAATAACTTAATTTCTTATATATATAAATTTTTTATATATCTTTTAATGTGGAACTGACATGTTAAGACTATCATATTTTGAAACCTCACTTAAGTAGGGTAATGACTTCCATATACTGTAGCAACTAGGGGTGTTCATCCCAGTAAAAATCGGTAGAATCGAATTGATGCAAAACTGAATCAAATCTAAGAAATCGGCCAAATTTTAATATCGATCTGGAAGACTGCGGTTGAATGATATATCTAGATCTCTGGTTGAATGGAAATATCTTAGAAACCCGTGATATCGGTTTTTATCGAAAATTATTATTATTATTATTATTATTATTATTATTATTATTATTATCATTATTTTATTATTATTATTATTAATAATAAAAAATTAGAAAACCGATATATACCAGTCCGGTTCGATAAAATCGAACCATAAAATTATCGGACCGAAACCGGTACCGAAAATCCCGTGAGACCCCGAATTTTATGAAATGAAAGTATTCAATTTTCTTATAATTATTCTATTTAGTAAGTGGTTAAATTGATAAAAGGTTAAAGTTAAGGGTGATATGTGAAAATTTTGTAAAGTATGCAAGTTGTTATATTATATTCGTTTGGTCGGGAAATATTCTTTTTATCGGGGAATATTCGTACAACGACATAATCATTGGTGGACTCCACAACGGAAGTATTGTCGTAGTTAGAAAACGACATAATTATCTTTTTATAAAAATAACGGCGAAAGTGTTACCGTTAAAACTGTTGAACTACCCGGTAGTAAAAGTATAGTAATACGCGTTGTGACGCCCCCAAAATAGGTATACATCACCTATTTTGAGTCGCCAAATACATGGTACAGAATACAAATATAATCTTAAATAAACAACAAGAGCTGTGAGTTTTAATACAAATATTATCTTCTAGACAATATTCACTCTCAGAATAAGTCCTCATTACAATTATTATCACACTATTTTATAGAATAGTGAGGACTACTAATGATATCATCTCGACCGATCACTCCGCTTCCCGACTAGTCCCTCGCCTACGTTCTCATTTCACAAGAGAACAATGAAAGCAAAAGGGTGAGCTCAACTAGCCCGATAGAATATTATGACTAAGATAATGCGGAAAAAATTATCGTTAGCCTTCAACAATGTTAAACTGATAAAATATAACAAACATTAAGTTTAACTGCAGCGAAACAAGCAATCCATTAAAAGAGTCAAGTAGAGAATAAAATCTACTATCTTTTATGATTTAAATTGGTTTTTCATCACTTTTATCGCTGAGACTTAGCTTAATAAATAATCCACATCATCCATGCACTACGGCCAAGGATATTCATTAGTGTCACAACCACAAATTATCCATGCACTACGGGCCAAGGATATTCGTGTATTCATCAATGGTCCTGATCATGCCATAAAACAATTCCTCTTTGCACCCTTAGCCGAAGAGAATCCATAGCCATAATCATACCAAAAACTATCCATCAATGCACTACAGGCCAATGAAGACTTTTTTCACATCATTTATAACATTACGGTCATGATTATACCGAATAATCCCTGGTCATAATCATACCAAGTCCATCTATGCACTACAGGCCACAGATGACTTTCAACATATTATAAGCATGAGGATGATGACAATTCAATAAAACAAGTTCAAGAATAAATTTTAAAGATTTATAAGTTAATTTATTACGAACTCAATAACGTCCAAATTATCGACAACATGATCTTGCTTTGTGGAGTAAAATTCAAGAATGCTCGGAAGAATATTTTCATGAAAAATCTTTGGATGAAGCGCTTGAAATATCCGAGGATATTCTACTAATTTCATGGAGTATATAAGTCAAAACTTTAACCAATTTGAGTATAATAAAGAATGGAATAACAAAAGAAATCATCGAGCATGCGATAGATCAAGCAGATGAGTTATTCAATGAGAATAATAAATAACGGAACCGGTCGTGCGTAAGCGTCTGAGATAAGATATTCCAACGAGAATAATAAATAATCGGAACCGGTCGGTAAAATTACATGCCAAGCGGGATGTTCCAATAGAATAATAAATAATGGAATAATAGAAGAATTTCACCATGTATGCGGTACTTGGCATAGGCAAAGTTATTCTAACATAATAATAAAGAATGGAATAACGTAAGAATTTCACCATGTATGCGGTATCTTGGATGACGAGTTATTCCAACATAATAATAAAGAATGGAATAACAAAAGAATTTCACCATGTATGCGGTGCTTGGCGTAGAGCGGAGTTATTCCAACATAATAATAAAGAATGGAATAATGAGAAAATTTCACCATGTATGCGGTACTCGCATAGAGAGGTTATTCCAACATAATAATAAAGAATGGAATAACAGAAATTCTCTTTATGAATATGAAAGAAATAATACTCCTTACGAGTATTGAAAAAAAATAATTCCCTTCATGAATATGAAATAAATAATACCCTTACGAGTATTGAAAGAAAATAATTCTCTTCATGAATATGAAATAAATAGTACCCCTTACGAGTTTTGAAAGAAAATAATTCTCTTCATGAATATAAAATAAATAATACCCCTTTACAGTATTGAAAGAAAATAATTCTCTTCATGAATATGAAATAAATAATACCCCTACGAGTACAACAAATAATATCTCTTACCGTAAAAAAGAGAATTCCAATCGGTAGGGCGAAGATATTCTTTAAGAAAACTTGCACTACGCTCAAAGCTTCTTAAAACTCTAAAGAAATACGCTCAAGATTATAGAAGAGAATTCTCAAAATTTACGGTGTGATTTCAATTATAACTAAGCATCCTATTTATAGGAAAATGGAAAGGATACTATGTAATAAAATATAATATATTCTAAATATATATATATATATATATATATATATATTTTATTTAAAATCTAATAAAACAAATAACTTTATAAAAGTATTACATTTTATATAAAAAAAATTACTATGCAAAATACTATGTCAGCGCTATTTATCAACACTATGCGTAATAAAATATAATATATTCTATTTATAGTCTAATAAAACAAATAACTTTATAAAAGTATTACATTTTATATAAAAAGATTTTACTATGTAAAACACTATGCATAATAGAATATAATATATTTTATTTATAGTCTAATAAAACAAATAACTTTATAAAAGTATTACATTTTATATAAAATCTTTTCTATTTTATTACATTAATAATACTAATAAAATAAAATTTATATATAATATATATATATATATAAACTTTCGTGACTTCATAAAAGACACCTCAATATATTTAACAACATTTATCATCATTATTATAATTCACAATATTAATCGACCAGATCGTTCCCAGGAATGAGGGGGCTTTCCAATAAAGATTTATCCCTATTGGCGCGCAATTAGGTGACCAAACCTCTCCTTGGCAAAACTTTTAGACATCGTTAATATTACAAATAATAATATTAATAACTCTGTCATCTCAATTATTGATTTAATAATATATAAAATATCGACAATAATTGAATTAAATAACGTGAGATACTATGCAACAATTACTGAAGTAATAATTGAACAAAACTGAGTGACTTCTCACGTAAGCATCAATAATCAATATTGTGTGCTACTATGCAACCACGTGTATTACTGTACTTTTACTACCGAGTAGTTCAACAGTTTTAACGGTAAAACTTCCGCCGTTATTTTCATATAAATATTTTTGTCGTTTTCTCAATCCGATAATAATTCCTTTGTGGGGTCCACCAATGATTGTACCGTCGTACAGATATTCCCCGATAAAAAGAATATTCCCCGACCAATCGAATATTATATGACAACTTGTATACATTTCAAAATTTATAAATATTACCCACAATTATAACATTATCTCAAATCCACACCATAATTTTGAAAAAAATATTTTGAAAAAATTAAATCTTTATTCGTAAAATTTGGGGTCTCACAATCTCCCTCCTTATGAAATTTAAGCCCTCAAAATTTACGTGCGCATTGGGTATGCTTAGAAGAGATGAAGATACCTCGTCAGATTCTAACTCTTGAGTTATAACCTTTGAGTGTTGAATACGATCCTTCTTATCCAAGATTTTAACACGTATCTCCTCATACGTTAAATCTTCTGCTATCTCGTCTAGTTCTAATTCAATAACGTGGTTTGGGTCATCCACATATTTACGTAACATCGATACGTGAAAAACGTTATGAACACGCAACACACTTGACGGTAAAACGAGTCTATAGGCCACAGTTCCTACTCGATCGAGGATTTCAAATGGGCCAATTAAATTGAGGGTTGAGATTTCCTCTCTTCATCGACTCTTGCTTCTAGAATAACGCCCTCTTGAACCTTCTTTTTCGTGTTCATCAGCTTCGGGTCTGTAGCTTAAGTGGCTTTAACTTTATCGACTAAAGTCGGTTCTAATCATATATTCGTTATCTTCACGTAGGTTCGTATATTCGCACTCGTAAACGCATACGATCTTCTACTCAACGCGTCAGCTACCACGTTCGTTTTTCCACGATGGTATTGAATGGTACGATCGTAATCTTCAATGTATTTCGAGCCAACGCGTCTTTGGCGCGTGTTACGTTCGTTTTAGTTGAAGAAATATTTAAGGGTTTTAGAAATGGGGTTTTGTCTTTGTCAATACAAAATTCGATTTCACGCCTAGGGTAGGCTAAGAAGTCTTCAAGAATACGTCAGAAAATTTATTAATAATAAAAATGTCATTCAAAACTGTGACTCTCATCCAAGACTTGGATAGTACGTCACATTGATACCTATCAACTTGTCATCGTCATTCATGACGTCACCTACAGAAAGTTTGGCTTCGGTGCATTCCACACAAGGAAGTCACCAGTGAAAGGCTCGAGGCTCTTTATTTATGACTTGATATGACAATGATTGACTTTAGTGGTTTGGTTGCTTGAATTCGCATAACAGGTTGGTTAGGAATATAATAGATAACAACCTTACGAAAAGCTTGATGAGTAGTTAACCAATCAATTCCTAAAATTACATCAAAGACAAGTATTTTCAAAGAGATAAGATCGACAAGTAATGTGAAAGTGTCGATTTGAATCAACAAGATTTATAAACAGTGGAGGTAACGAAGGTTTCTACTATCGAAGTTTCAACCAATAAGTCAAAGTCTAATTTCTCTGAAGTCAAATTTAAATGTTAAGCGTAAGCAAGAGAGATAAAAGAATAGGTAAAACCGGTATCTAATAAGGTATAGACTTCGTAAGCGTTTATAATTAACTTACCCATAATAACTTCGTTCAGGTTCCTCGATAAACGCTCTTACTTAAACTACCGGCTTTGACTTGTCTGAGACATCCTTTGGCATCACTATCCCAACTGGACTTGACTTTACTAAACGACAAAATCGAGCTAGGTGACCTTCTCTTCCGTAATTGAAACACGCTTTGGATTCTTTGCGTCACAGGTTTGGATGGATGTGTCCTCTCTCATCTCGCATTTGAAACATAATACGACCGGTGGTCGTTCTTCTTCCTTTTTAAACGGGTCTTTGATCTCATTGTCTTTCCATCATTATTGAACCTCCTCTTCTTGAAATTTCCACTTCTATTATCTTGGCCATGATTACCACCGAAGTGGTTACCATTCTTGGCATGATAATTTCCCCCACGATGGTTTCATTGTTCCGATGGTCGTTGCCTTTTGGTTGTGCTGACTCATTATCGCGCTCCAATAACTAAACCCTATTCACAACATCTGAATATAAACAAAGCTTGTGAGAAATGAGGTATTGTCGTATATCGGGTTTCAAACCTCTTAGAAACATTCACATCATTCGCTCCTCATTATCGACCAAATGGGATGCAAACCGGGATAACTCCGCAAATATAGCCTCGTATTGCGACACGGTCATATTGTTTTGCTCTAACTTGATAAACTCCACCTCCTTCGGGAAAGTACTTGTCGTTGAACAGCTCTTGGAACTTCTCCTAAGACATCTTGAGTGCGTCAAGCTGGGTACGTTTTATAGATTCCCACCAATGATCTGCTTCTTCACGTAACATAAAGGTGGCGAATGGAACCTTTTGCTCCTCTGAGCATTCCAAGACATCAAATATCTTGATGATCTGCTTAATCCATGTCTCTGCCTTAAATGGGTCTGGCTTTCCCAAAAACTCCGGTGGTACCAGCTCCTTGAACTGCTTAGCGGTGACCAACCGTGGGTTGCCATTATTTTCACCTATATTTTGAATAAGAATCTCTCTTATCTGATGTTGCATGAATTGCATAAAGCCTTTGAACATTCCATCGTTCATCATTTGGTCAGAGTTGTTGTTTGCATGAGGATTGTCGTCTTCTTGATGCACATTATCCTGATTATTGATCTGTAGAGACTCAACGGTCTCCTGTGCTCTATTGCTATTTGATGAGTAGAATTTATACCCACAAATCAGATACTTTATGACTTAAATACTTGTCTGAATTCGTAGTTTTTATGTAGTTTTATATGATAATTGTGTTATTGTGCTTAATTAATGAATTCCAGGGCTTTACAGTACTTTTCCAGCTCTAAAAGGGCAAAATGGTCATTATATGTACACTTTCATGCCATGCAATGCCTAATGCCAAGCTTATTGATCATGGCAAGCACCACCCCCATGGGCCTTGCTGACATCACATTCACGCCAAGCACCACTAAAGTTTATTAAGCTCATATGGCTGCACGAGCCCACATCCCAGATTAATAATATGGCGGCCAAGCAGTGCCATCTAAAGCTTGGTGGCCCATCACCGCAATACCACCCTCCTCCTGCAGACAATCAAGGCCATTTCTGACCTAGCAAAAGGAGGGAAAGGATTTAAGGCAAGAGGGAGGCTTCATAACACATATCAGACATCCTAGAACATAGTTTTTGCAGTAGTTTAGTTTAGGACATTTTTTCTTTTATAATTTTTCTTCTTTTCTTCTGATAAATGTTTGTAAATATAGATTAGCTAGATTAGGGAGAAGTTTGGGTTTCTTTGGAGCATCAAGAGCAGTGAGCTACACAGACTGAAGGGCCTTGACAGAGTTTCTTCTTATCTATTTATTTTCTCTGATTTTGTAATCCATAAATGTTGTCTTTATTGCTACTTGTATTTTATTCAATAGCTATGAACTGAATATTTGCTCTAAGGTTATAATGGAACCATTTATGATTTAAATTGACTGTCTTATCTCTTTGGTTGGCACCATATGATTTGGTTCGATATATTTATGCTTAATGATTCTCGCTAAGACATTAGCGATGATTTTGGTAATTTACATGATATCGACAGAAGAATTGTAGATTTACACCTGAATATATTAGCATGTGATTTGTGGGTTTCGACTGCATAAGTTGTGCGTAAAATACATATATATCTGTGCACCACGTGCGACCTTATTGAGAGTTTATGCTTAATTCCTTGTTCTGATCAATTCGCATAGACATATGTAGGATTGTATCTAGCTTGGGAGTTCTTTTCTTTTCTGTTCCCTTTCGGGTGGATTTGGAAAGGATTTGTTCGTACATACCTCGACAGAGGTGTATGAGCACTTGTGTGTTCTCGATCGACAAATTGTCGTGACCATTAAGACCAGAGAGAGAAGGGTAGCTAGTTTGATGAAACATAGCACACTAGGTGTTCGACAGAATGCCTGAGTGGGGTGAAGTTGTAACCTTAGCTTGTTATTCCTTATATTACCATTCGTTATCCATTTATTTGCTTTGATAATAAGTTATGCTTAGATTAATCACTCTTCCATTTATAGTTGTTCAAATAAGACTTTAGCAATATAAAGTCGGTATTTGGTAAATATTAGTGATAGTTCCTCGTGGGTACGACACTTCTCTTATCACCAGTATTACTTGTTGGCCGCGTATATATTGCGGCGTGTTTAGTGATCGGTTATCCGACCAACACTATTCTCAACTGTGAGACCCCATATTTTATGAATAAAAATTTAAATTTCTCAAAATATTTTTTTATGGTGTGGATTTGATATAATGTTATAAGTTGTGGGTGATATTTACAAATTTTACAAAGTATGCAAGTTGTTATAAAATATTCTTTTTTGTCGGGAATATCCGTGACTGACGGCACAATCATTGGTGAACCTCTGAACGGAAGTATTATACGTATTTAGAAAATGACGAAATTATCTTTTATAAAAAATAACTATGGAAGTTTTACCGCTAAAATTGTTGAACTACTTTCATTAGTAAAAGAAATGCGATGTCTGGCGTGGTTGCATAGTAGCACATGGTATTGGTTATTGATGCTTACGTGAGAATTCACTCAGTTATACTCAATTATTGCTACAGTAATTGCTGCATCATATCTCTCATATTATACTCAATTATTGCTACATAGTATCATCTGCATAATATGATATATTATTAAATCAATAATTGAGACGACAAAGTTGTTCATATTATTAAATTACAATATTTACAATGTCTAGAAGTTGTGTCAAGGAGAGGTTTGGTCACCTAATTGCTCGCCAATAGGGAGAAATCCTTATTGGAAAGCCCCCTCTTTCCTGGGAACGACCTGGTTGTTAAATATTGTGAGTTATAATATTAATGAAGAATAAACACGTGTTGATTAAAGATGAAATTGATAGTTCTATTATGTTAGAATTATTAGTGTTAGTGGAAGTCGACATTTATTTCGATAATAATTGATGTCTGGAGGTTATATTGTTCAATCGGGTATTCGGGGCACTTTTCGTGCCGGAGTTACTATTCATGAGTTACTATACACGAGTTACTATTTACGGAATACTATTCACCCGAACAAAATATATTTCTTTTCGGTCCAAATCATTTTTGGGTACAATATTATTCCATGAGGAGATGTGCTAATTTTTCAGACCGTTGGTTGAAATTATATTAGTAAATCAATATGGATTGTTGGTTTAAAGTTTAATAGTGAATCAGTATGGACCGTTGGTTTAAAGTTTAATTGTGAATCAGTATGGATCGTTGGTTTAAAGTTTAATAGTGAATCAGTATGGACCGTTGGTTTAAAGTTTAATAGTGAATCAGTATGGACCGTTGATTTAAAGTTTTAATAGTAAATCAATATGGACCGTCTGCTTAAAAAGTAAATCAATGGACCGTTCATGAATTAGTTACTATTCATTCATTCTCCTATAAATAGAAGCTCATTCCTTCATTATTTCTTACGAATTCACTGAAACTCTAGAGAGAGAAATTATAGAGAGAAAATCTATAGAGAGAAAGAAGAAGAGAAGTCTGCTACCTCACTATTCTAGTATCCAGTTTTATTCTAAGGTAAGGGGTATTATTTCTTTCTTATTCATGAAGAGAACTTCAGTTATTCCATTCTTTATTATTACATTGGAATAACTTTTATTGTCAAGCAATCTGCATACATGGTGAAATTCTTCTATTATTCCATTCTTTATTATTATGTTGGAATAACCTATTTATGCGAAGTACCGCATACATGGTGAAATTCTTCTATTATTCCGTTTATTATTATTCTGCTTAATATCACGTATGCGTAACGTTCTGTGGGACTGGTTCTATTATTTATTATTACATTGGAATAACTCGTTCATGCGTGCGATCTATCGCATGCGTGGTGATTTATGTTGTTATTTCATTCTTTATTATTCATCGAAATATCCTCGCCTATGCGTTTCACGCTGGGACTGGTTCCATTATTTATTATTACATTGGAATAACTTTGTCTTTCTGCGATCATCGTATGCATGGTGATTTACATTGTTATTCCATTCTTTATTATTACGTCGAATATCCTCACATGCGTGCGTTCGCCGGACACAGTTCCATTATTTATTATTCTATTAGAATATCCTATCATGCGTTCTGTGGGACTGGTTCCATTATTTATTCTTACGTGGAATATCACATGCGTGCGTTCTGGCTGGACCTAGTTCCATTATTTATTATTACATTGAATAATAACACATGCATGCGATCTATCGCATGCATGATGAATCCTTCATTATTCCATTCTTTATTATTACATTGGAATAACACATACATGTGGATTACCATATGCATGGTGAATGATCCTTTGTATTCATTCCTTATTAAATTGTGGAAATGATCTGTATACATGGATTACAGCATGGCGGGTGAAAATCCATTTGCAGTTTCATATATTCGTTATTATACTCAGTTGATTAAAGCTTTGGCTTCTATACTCCATGAAATTAGTGGAATATCCTTGATATTTGCGCTTCATCCAGTATCTTTTCATGGAAATATTCTTCTGAGCATTCTTGAATTAACCTCAACAAAGAAGTATCATGTTGACAATTTGGACATTATTGAGTTCAGGATAAAATAACTTATAAATCTTTAAAATTTATTCTTGAACTTGTTTTATTGAATTATTATGTCATTGTCATGATGAGTTATGTTGGTTATTATGTGACAACATGAAAGTTTCTTAGAAATCACAAAGGGTTGAAAATCAAATTTTGGTAAAAATGAAACATGAAATTCAACTGACCATATCTCCTATTATATTTCGAATTTTTGAGTGTGGTCAAGTTCTAGAGTTAGATCTATGAGTTATATAACTTATCCAAGTGGAATCACAGGAAAAGATGTTGTAGATTTTCTTGTGGACTGATTTTAGCAAAGGAGTTAAAAACTGTCAATTTCGAAAAAGCTACTGCCCATAAATTTAAAAGAGCATTTTTGGCCACTTAATTTGTGAGAAAAATTCTGGCTTTTTGGGACATGAAAATGTATGGTATAAAGTACCTCCTGTCCTAAAATGAGCTTATTTCGACTTAAAATGAGCAAGTTATGACTATTTCAATATTTAGGTTTTTCCGACGAAAAACGCTATAACTGGAGTTCTATAACTCCGATGACCATGAAATTTAAACTGGAGGCTCATGTTAACATGTGTAAGATCCTACAAAGATTTGTGAATTTCTGGAGTTAAACTTGAGGTAGCTAATTTCTTAAGAAATTAATTAGAAATTGATTTTTGAAAAATAGTAAATAAATTTTAAAAATTCCTAGAAAAATATATGTTCAATATGGGACTATAATTTGCTAAATCCCAAAAAAAAAAAATTTTTGGGACTGATTTGGTATTTTTCATGAAAATGATGTAGTTATGAGTAAATGAGTTAAATATGTTATGTGAATTAACAAAGTTGGAAAATAGGATTTTATGGCTTGGGAATCCTATATAAGATATATGCAGATTTTTTGATGAGGGATTTAATCATTGGTGATAAAATCTTATGAGTATGACATTTTTGAATGATTAAATGCATTGTTTGGTAAAGTGTAAATAATTGAAATAAATTGTTTATAAGTTTAAGAAGTGATTAAAATATTGTTATGATATTAATAACATTAGATTATGAGTGGTGGATAATATTTGGATAAATTTAAAGTCTTTAATATTTATCCTTGTTTTATTTTGATTAATGCTTATATCATTGTCATCATCCTCATGCTTATATGGTGATAAAAGTTATCTTTGGCTTACGTGCGAAGATGGACTGTTGTTTATTGAATTATATATCTTTGGCTTACGTGCAAAGATGGATTGTTGATTATTGGTTTTCTTGTTATATATCTTTGGCTTACGTGCAAAGATGGACTTGGTATGATTATGACTGTGACGCCCCCAAAATCGGTATACAACACCCATTCTGAGTCGCCAAAATACATGGTACAGAAACAACTACAACTTTATTAATACAATTGTCGGGCAAAATACGACAACACATAAACTGTGAGTTTAAATACAAATATTGTCATCTAGACAATATCCACACTCAAATAAGTCCTCATTACAATTATTGATACACTATTTTACAAAATAGTGAGGACTACTAAGATAACTTTTAGAACCATCATTCCATTCTCCGACTAGTACTCGCTACATTCTCGCCTCATGAGAATAAAAATGGAACAAAAAGGAAAAAGGTGAGCTCAACTAGCTCAGTAAAGAATATTATGACTAAGATAATATAGAACAAATTATCGTTAGTCTTCAACAGGGAAAAATCTGATAGAATATAATAGACAACAAGTTTCAGATCAATATTCGCAGCGGAAATAATAATTCATAGAATAGTTACGTAGAGAATGAAATCTACTATTATATATGAATTTAAAAGTCCATCGTCAATAATTTATCCCTGTAACATCAATTAATATACATCTTGAATCAAATATTCATCTTTGCACTACAAGCCAAAGATATTAATCAGTCGGTCATGTTCATCTCAACACCTGTTCATCTTTGCACTACGGGCCAAAGATATTCATCAAGAAATCATTCATCTTTGCACTACAGGCCAAAGATATTCAGTTATATCATCATTTAGGACTGAGGATGATGAAAAATATTTTTAAAAAAACAAATCCAGTGAGACAAAAGAATAAATATTAGGGATTCGTACTTTAGACAATCCAAGTTCAAAAATACTCCATAATAAACTATTGTGGAGCAGAATTCAAAAATGAAGATCAAAACATAGATCCAATCAAAGATAGGAACCATAATAGACAATCTTGGACACATAAAAGAAAATTTAATTTTTTTGTGAATAGTATCGTATTCGTGAATAGTGCCGTATACGTGAATAGTATCGTATACATGAATAGTAACCCTGACACTAAAAGGTAGAAATTTCATAAGAAAAATTATCATGTTTCTTGAATAGTACTCGTGAATAGTAACTCATGAATAGTAACTCCGACATGAAAAGATCAGAATTTCACAAGAAAAATCTTACCAATATTCCTAAGATAATGATATTGAAAGAAATAATATCATTTTTTAAAAAATAACATCCTTACCTCGAAAAGAATAAGTACTTACGTTGGAATATCAGATATAACGCTGAAGGAAACTTGCACCGTATAACAACACTCAAGATATCAAAATACTCACAAGAATACGCTCGATAAAATAGAGAGAGAAAACTTCAGTTTCTGGTGTGATTTTCAATTCTAACCTAAGCACCCTATTTATAGGAAAATGCTTAGAACATCAAATCAGAAAATTTAATATAATAATATTATTTATTAAATTTTCAAGCCCACCACAAAAGAATCTGATTTCAGCCATTTAACACATGCCCACAAATGAAAAAAACGTTTTTCTTTTAAAAAATATTTAAAACTTCAAAAATCAATTATTCTAGAACTTCAGAACTTCAATAATTCATAATAAATAGCCCTTTTATCAGAAAAATTTTAGCTTTATGTCTTTTCCATAGGAAATTCCATTCTCTACAACTTTGTAAGTTTAAGTTTTTCCAAATTCCAAATGTAAATCAATCGAATCCACAAATCAGGCGATTTTTACGTTTATAATCAAATTTCAGTCAAGAAATGGATCCGCCGACATGTTTAACATGTTTTAAATATTTTTAGTAACAAAAATTCTCTTCCTCCTTATTTATTCATATATCCCACATTCATTATAAAAATATCACCATTATTATATTATTAAAATATAATAATATATTTAAATGAATTATTTTATCGGAAAAGATAAAATATCAATTTTCAACAATTGTCACATTAAAAATTTTCTCCATCTATATCCACGTAAAATGAATATTTTCCTTATCATAATAATTAATAATTAATTATTCACAAATAATATTCTGTAATCACAATCACGAATGACCAGTGTCGTTCTAGGAAAGAGAGGGCTTTCCAATAAGGATTTCTCTTTACTGGCGCGCAATTAGGTGACCAAAACTCTCCTTAGACAGAACTTTCTAGACATTGCCAATAATGTTATCTAATAATATTATTCAAATAATATGAATTATTGATCTGATAATGAAAATACTGTGTAGTGACAATTATTGAAACAACAACAATATAAAATATCAACACAGCAATTATTGAATCAATAAAATAAAATATTGAACAGTAATTACTGTAACAATTATTGAATAGTGTCTTCTTACGTAAAAATCAATAATTGGTGCAATACTGCAAGCATTCTTGTGTTTTAACCACCGGGTAATCCAACAAGATAATCTTGAATAACCACTTCTGCTATTTATAAACCAACTTATATTTGTCGTTTTCCTTCATTCAATCGTTTTTCGTTATGGGGCCCACACAAGGCTGCGCCATCGTACGAATATTCCCCGACAGTAAGAATATTACACAACCAAATGAATATTCTCCGATAAAAATGAATATTTTATAACCACTTGTTTATTTGAAATATTTGCGCATTTAACCCATAACTAACCACATTAATCAAATCAACCCTTACTATTTCAAAATAATAAATAGAGGAAATTCAATTTCATTAATAATAAGTTGGGGTCTTATAACCTCCCCTCCTTCTGAAATTTTGTCCTCGAAATTGACGTGCGTACCTGGTGTTTCAAAAAGGTGAGGATACCTCGCTTTTATTTCTTTTTCCAACACCCAGGTCATTTCTTCAATAGCATGGTTTCTGCACAAAACTTTGACTTGTGGTATAACTTTTATGTGTAGGACATGCTCCTTCCTGTCCAAGATCTTGACTGGTACTTCCTCGTACATTAAATCTTCGGTTATCTCGTCTGGTTCTAACTCAATAATGTGGTTCGGGTCGTCCACATATTTACGTAACATAGATATGCGAAAAACGTTATGAACACGTGACATACTTAGCGGTAAAACGAGTCTATAGGCCACAGTTCCTACTTGATCGAGAATTTCAAATGGACTAATAAATCGAAGGTTTGAGCTTTCCTCACATCGTCGATTCTCGCTTTTGGAATAACAACTTCTTGCACCTCCTTCTTCATATTCATCAGCTCTGGTGTGTAGTTTGAGCGGTTTTAACTATCGATTAAATTCGATTCTACTCGTATATCATCACGTGAGTCCCTAGAGTTTTTAACTCTATCTCTATCATTTGTAAGTTATACGAAATGGGTCTTTGTATTCGACAATATCACACTAGTACTCGTATACGATCATCTACTCAACACGTCAGCTACCACGTCCGCTTTTCCAGAATGGTATGGTCAGAACATGTGCCAAAATGAGTCTCTTCTTGAGTTCTTCGAAGATTTCCCCACATTCCTTGCTCCATTCGAAATTTGTATCTCTACGAGTTAGCTGAGTTAATGGAGTAGCGATTCGAGAAATCCTTCCACGAATCTCCGATAATAACTAACTAAGCCTAGAAAGCTACGTATTTCGATTACTGACTTAGGTTACTCTCAACTGTGACTCATATCCCAATCTTGGATAGCAAGTCACAATGGCACCTATCAGTTTACTACCGCACGAATATAACGTCCCCTACGGAGAGTTTGGCTTCAGTGCATTCCACTAAGGAAATCATCAGATAGAGGCTCGGGTACCAACTTCTATAGTTGGGTTTTTTAACTCCTGAAGTTCAATAGGAGCCATTCGATATGATATTTTTAGAAATGGGTTTTGTACCGGGTTCAAAATCGATACAAAATTCAATATCACGCTCTGGGAGTAGGCCAGGAAATTCTTCAGGAAAAACGTTAGGAAATTTACTAACTACAGATATATCATTCAAATCTGATGTATTTTTGTTCAAGTCCATGACATGGCTAAGAAAGCTTGACATTCGTTTTTCAATAAACAAATGGCTTTATGGCTTGATATGAAAGTGTTTGACTTCAATGGTTTGGTTGCTTGAATTCGAATAACAGGTTGTTTAGGAATATGAAAACTAACAACCTTACGAAAGCAATCAATTTTGGCATGATGAGTAGTTAACCAATCAATCCCTAAAATCACATCAAAAGCAAGTATCTTTAAAGAGATGAGATCAACAGGTAATGTGATGGTGCCAACTTGGATCAAACAAGATTTATAAACAGTGGATGTGATGAAATTTTTTCCTAACGGAGTCTCCACAGATAAATCAAAGTCTGATTTCTCTGGAGTCAAGTTTAAACGTTGAGCACAAGCAGGAGAGATAAATGAATGGGTAGAACCGGTATCTAGTAAGGTATAAACTTCACAAGAATTTATAATTAACTAATCTGTGATACCTTCGTTCAGGTTCCTCGTATTTTGGGTAGTCACGACAAACGCTCTTCCAGGAACCGCTGACTTTGACTTGTCTGTATCCGCCTCTGGTGCCACCGTCCCATCTGGACTTAACTTTGCTATAGAGTACATTCCACCCTTTTTTGCTTCATCGCATTTCTGATCCATGATTTGAATCATTATTCTCCGATCCATATCGAATTGTGGTTGACTACTCTGCACAGGGTAGTTCCGAACTCGATGTTGGATTCTCCTAATTGCTGTCCAAAAAGCGAAATCCATTTCATATCTTTTGGACTTATTGGATCGGACGTCTTTTTCTTCAATATCAACGCGTCGTGCGGCTTTTACCCATGCATCCTTCATTCTCATTCGTTCGGTTGCTTCTTCTTTCATCAGAACTTTGATCATAGCATTCTCAGATTCCAGCTCTAATATCTTATACTCTGCCAAAGAGTGCTTCTGTTCAAGCATCGCACATCGGGTAATACAATTTTGAATTATTGCATCTCTTTGCTCTATGACCGCCTGCCGTTCTTCAGCCTGCTCTTCTAACTCATGAATACAATTTTGTAATTCTTTCGATCATAAAATTCTTCTAATAAATTCTCCTCAGGTTACTCTTCTTCCTCTTCTTCCTCATTTTCAGCTGCTACCTCTACGACTAGCTCGGGTGCCACTATTAGTTCTTCACTCACCACTTGGATATCTCTAATTTCTTCTTTGCCTGGCATTACGTTATCCTGGTTGGTGATTAGAGGTGTCTCAATGGTCTCATTTACTCCACTGTTAACATTCTCAGCTGTCATTCTCAATTACTGCCATAAAACAAGGGTTAATTAAAGAAATTAACATATCACATAATATCCCTATATTCTGACCAACCATCAAATAAGCTTAGGTAGGACACACTAGCGAAGGATTTACTCGTCTCTCCCCTCCTAGTTCTATTCTCCAATCTCCGCCAAAGATCATATCCCTAAGCTCTGATACCAATTGTGACGCCCCCAAAATAGGTATACAACACCCATTCCGAGTCACCAAAATACATGGTCCAGAAACAACTACAACTTTATTAATACAATTGTCGGGCAAAATATGACAACACATAAACTGTGTATAAGACCCCAATTTTTATGAATAAAGATGAATTTTCTATAATTATCACTTTTGAATATTATGGAATGAATTTGATATAATGTTATAGTTGCGGGTAATAGTTACAAATTTTGTAAAGTACGCAAGTTGTTATATAATATTCGATTGGTCGGGGAATATTCGTTTTAACAAAGAATATTCGTACGATGGCACAATCATTGGTGGACCCCACAACGGAATTATTGTTGAATTGAGTAAACGCAAAAATATTTTATGAAAATAACAGCGAAAGTTTTACCGTTAACTGTTGAAACACCCGGTGTTAAAAGTATAGGAATACGCGTGGTTGCATAGTAACACACGGTATTGATTATTGATGCTTACGTGAGAAGTCACTCATTTTTGTTCAATTATTGCTTCAGTAATTGTTGCATAGTATCTCACGTTATTTGATTCAATTATTGTCGATATATTTTTTTTATATTGTTAAAATCAATAATTGAGATAACAAAGTTATTAATATTATTATTTGTAATATTAACGATGTCTGAAGTTCACATCGAGAGAGGTTTGGTCACCTAATCAAGGCCACCATAGGGAGAAATCCTTATTGAAAGCCCTCTTCCACGAGGAACGACACGGTCGATTAATATTGTGAATTATAATAATGATGATGAATGTTGTTAAAAATATTGAGAGGATTTTTTTATGAAATATTTGATGTAAATTTTGCTTATTTTATGGACACCCATTTACCCATTTTTCAAAACTGTCGATTGGAAAGTTATCTCGGTTTTGTTTATATATATATATATATATATATATATATATATATATATATCTTGGATTCTCAATGAATTTGGTCCGATATCTGGACCCACCCTTTAGCGACGGATTGTCTGTCGCTAAAGCTCATAACAGTACGATGTTATGGGCTTTAGCGACGACGATCAGATCAATAAAAAGGTCGGTCCGTTAATCTCATTCATTCTGACCTCGAATCCCATATATATATATATATATATATAAGTGGGTGGGTGTTAGTCAATTTGGGTGGGGTGGGGTGGGGTGGGGTTGGGTTGGGTTTGGGTGGGGGGAATCTTGGTATTCACGTGGGAGGTGTATTATTATTAGTATTATATATATATATATATATAATATTTATATTTTATTTAAAAGATTTTATTTTATTAAAATATTTTATTAAATCAATCTGGACCGTTCATGAATTAGTTACCATGTAGTTCCAGTATCTTTTTATGGAAATATTCTTCTGAGCATTCTTGAATTTTACTCTACAAAGAAGTATCATGTTGACAATTTGGACTTATTAGTTCCTGAATAAATTAATTCTTGAACTTGTTTTATTGAATTCTTATATCATTGTCATCATCCTCATGTTTATATTTTTTTGAAAGTCATCTGTGGCCTGTAGTGCATGGATGGACTTGGTATGATTATGACCAGGGATTATTCGGTGTAATTATGACCGTAATATTACAAATGATGTGGTTAAAGTCCTCATTTGCCCGTAGTGCATTGATGGACAGTTGTTGGCATGATCATGACCATTGATGAATACACGAATATCCTTGGCCTGTAGTGCATGGATAATTTGTGGTCGTGACCCTAATGAATATTCTTGGCCGTAGTGCAGAGATGATGTGGATTATTTATTAAGTTGAGTCTCAGCGATAAAAAGTGATGAAAAACCTTTTTAAATCATAAAAGATAGTAGATTTTATTCTCTACTTGACTCTTTTAATGGATTGCTTGTTCCAATCGCAGCTTAAACTTTATATACATTGTATTTTATCGCTTTAACATTGTTGAAGGCTAATGATAATTTATTCTGCATTATCTTAGTCATAATATTTCTTACTGGGCTAGTTGAGCTCATCCTTTCTTTCGATGTTCTCTTCAGGAAATGAGAACGTAGCCGGGACTAGTCGAGGAACGGAGTGACGGTCCGAGTTGGTGTCTTATTAGTCCTCACTATTATGTGAAATAGTGTGATAATAAATGTATTGAGGACTTATTTTGAGTTTGTATACTGTCTAGATGACAATGATTGTATTAAAACTCACAACTCATGTTGTATATTTAAGTTTGTATTTGAATTTTGTACCATGTATTTGGCGACTCAAGATGGGTGATGTATACCTATTTTGTGGGCATCACAGTTGGTATCAAAGCTTAGGGATATGATCTCTGGCTGAGATGTGAGATAAGAACTAGGAGGGGAGAGACGGGGAATTCTTTCGCTAGTATGACCTACTTAAGTTTATTTGATATTTAATTGGTCGGTCACAGTATAGGGATAATATGTGATATATTATTTAACCCTTGTTTTGTGGCAGTATTTGAAAATGACATCCGAGAATGTTGAGAATATCAATGGAGCACATGAGACCGTTGAGTCTCCACAGATCAATAATCAGGAAGGTGACAATCCTTAGGCAAACAACAACACTGACCAGATGATGAACGATGGAATGTTTAGAGGATTTATGCAATTCATGCAACATCAGGCAAGAGCGGCTCCTGTCCAAAATGCAGGTGGAAATACTGGCAACTCTCGGACAGTCACTGCCAAGCAGTTTAAAGAACTAGGACCACCGGAGTTTTTTGGAGAGCGAAAACCACTTAAGGCAGAGACGTGAATAAAGTAGATCTGCAAGATATTTGATGTCTTGGGATGCTCCGAGGAGCAAAAGTTTCCCTTTGCCACCTTCACATGGAGTCTGCAAAGGCGATTCATCGGTGGGAGTCTCAGAAAAGCGACTCAACCCGCCGCAGACCAAGATGACTTGGGAGAAGTTCCAAGAATTGTTCAACGATAAGTACTTTCCGAAAGTATTCGTCACATGAAAGAGGTAGAATTCATCAAGCGGAGCAAAACAACATGACCAGTGTCGCGATGACGGCCAAGTTTGCCGAGTTATCCCGGTTTAGTCCCTATTTGGTTGATAATGAGGAGAGAATGACGCGAATGTTTCTAAGAGGTTTAAAACCCGAGATACGTCAATATCTTATCTCTCATAAAATGTGTTTGTATTCAGATGTTGTTAATAGAGCTCGCCATTGGAGCGCGATAATGAAATCAACCCAACCAAAAAGAGAAAGTAAATGGCAAATGATAATACTAGTGATAGCAGTCATCGAAGCGGTGACAATAAGCGTGGAGGGAATCAACATGCCAGAAATGGTAACCACTTCAGTGGTAATCATGGCCAAAACAATAAGAATGGACATTTCAAGAAGAGGAGATTCAACAATGATGGAAAGACGTCAGCATCAGCACCTGTCGTTAAGGAATGAGAACGACCACCTATCATATGCTTCAAATATGGAAGGGAGGGACACATCAGTCCAAATTGCGCGATGCCCTACTAAACATGTTACAATTGTGGAGGAAAATGTCACCTGGCCCGATTTTGTCGTGGTAATCAAGACAAGTCCAAACTGGATGGAGGCTTCAAAGGTCATTCCCTGCATAAGACTAAACCGATAGTTCAAGGGAGAGCATTTGTTGTGACCTCCCAGAAAGCAAGGAACCCGAACGAGGTCATCACGGGTAAGCTTATCATAAACTCTAGCGAAGTATATACCTTATTTGATACCTGGTTTCTACCCATTCTTTTATTTCTCCTACTTGCGCCAACGCTTTAAATTTGACTCGGAGAAATTGTACTTTGACTTATCTGTTGAAATTACATTGGGAGAAACCTTCATTACATCCACTCGTTTATAAGTCTTGTTTAGTTCAAATCTGCACTTCACATTACCCGTCGATCTTATTTCATTGAAAATACTTGCATTTGACATAACTCTGTGGATTGATTGGTTAACTACTCATCATGCAAAAATTGATTGTTTTCATAAGGTTGTTAGCTTTCATATTCCTAACCAACCTATTATGCTTAATTCAAGCAACCAAACCATTAAAATCAATCACTATCATCTCAAGCCATAAAGCTATTCGTTTATTGAAAAAGCGGATGTCAAGATTTCTTAGCTCATGTCACTTGGATCTATATAAAAATACGCCGATTTTGAATGATATTTCTATTGTTAATGAATTTCTGACGTATTCCACGAAGAACTTCCCCGCCTACCCCCAGGCGTGAAATTGAATTTTGTATCGACCTTTTGAACCCTAGACAAAACACATTTCCAAAGCCCCATATCGAATGGCTCCTATTGAACTTCGTGAGTTAAAGACCCAACTGCAGGAATTGTTAGACATTGGCTTTATTCGTCCTAAGTACTTCTCCTCGGGGTGCTCCCTGCTCTATTCGTGAAGAAGAAATATGGGAGTATCCGACTTTGTATTGATTATCGAGAGTTAAATCATGTCACCATCAAAATAGTATCCATTGCCACGTATTGATGACTGTTTGACCCGGTTGCAAGGCGCCAAATTCTTTTCAAAGATTGATCTTCGTTCCGGATATCACCAATTGAAGATTAGAACCGATGACATTCCAAAGAAGGCTTTCAGAACTCGATACGGGCATTATGAATTCCTGGTCATGCCTTTTGGATTGACTAATGCTCTCGCTGCCTTCATGGATATGATGAACCGAGTATTCAAGGAATATTTAGATCACTTTGTGGTCGTCTTTATTGATGACATCTTGATTTATTGCAAAAGCCATGAAGATCATGAGCAACACTTGAGGCTGATACTCCAAAAGCTTCGTGAATATAAGCTTTATGCCAAGTTGAAGAAATGCGAGTTCGGCTTGAAGAAGTAGCATTCCTTGAGCACGTAGTATCAAGTCATGGAATATCCGTCAACCCAAAGAAAGATTGAAGCTATTCAAAGTCGGAGCAACTTAAAATCATCGATCAAGTCACGTAGTTTTCTGCTTACCGGGTTATTATCGGAGATTCGTAGAAGGTTTTCTCGAATCGCTACTCCCTTAACTCAAATTGACTCGGAAAGATACAAAATCTTGCTAGAACGAGGAATGTGAGAAGAGTTTTCAAGAACTCAAGAGAAGACTCTATTTCAAAGACCTGCTCGGCTAATACCATCCGCCTCGGAGGATTTGTCATCTACATGTGATGCTTCGAGCAAAGGGTTAGGATGTGTTCTCATGTAACATGGGAAAGTCATAGCCTATGCCTCTCAACAACTCAAAGAATATGAGAGGAATTATCCTACTCATGATCTAGAGTCATGGATGTTGTCTTCGCACTTAAAAATTTGGAGGCATTACTTGTATGGGAGAAAGTGGAGATCTTTACGGATCATAAAAGCCTCAAATATTTTTTCACTCAAAAGGAACTCAACATGCGACAACGACGTTGGCTTGAGCTGTTGAAAGATTATGATCATACCATCCTGAAAAAGCGAACGTGGTAGCTGACGCATTGAGTAGAAGATCATATGCAGGTACGAGTGCGATATTGTCAACGCAAAGGCCCATTTTGTGTGACTTGCAAAGAATGGAGATATAGTTAAAGACTCCAAAGACCCATGTGATGATGGCGAACATACGAGTAGAACCGACTTTAATTGATAAAGTTAAAGCTGTTCAAGCTACAGATTTGAAACTGATGCGTATGAAGAAGAAAGTGCAAGAAGGTGCTGTAACGCCCCCAAAATAGGTATACATCACCCATCTTGAGTCGCCAATACATGGTACAAAATTCAAATACAACTTAATTATATGACAGTGGTGTAAAGTACGACAAAATACATGCTGTGAGTTTTAATACAAATATTGTCTTCTAGACAATATCCACTCTCAGAATAAGTCCTCAATACATTTATTGTCACACTATTTAATAGAATAGTGAGGACTACTAGCTAACACTATCATCCGTAACATCACTCCATTCCCCGACTCGTCCCAATTTCCACGCTCTCATTTCCTCGAAGAGAATAAAGTGAAAGAAAGGGTGAGCTCAACTAGCCCAGTAAGAAATATTATGACTAAGATAATGCAGAATAAATTATCATTAGTCTTCAACAATGTTAAACTGATAATATACAATAGACATCAAGTTTAACTGCAGCGGATCAAACAATCCATTAAAAGAGTCAAGTAGAGAATAAATTCTACTATCTTTTATGATTTAAAAAGTTTTTTTATCACTTTTCTCGCTGAGACTCAGCTAAATAAATAATCCACATCATCCCTGCACTATGGCCAAGGATATTCATTAGGGTCATGACCACAAATTCCATGCACTACGGGCCAAGGATATTTGTGTATTCATCAATGGTCATGATCATGCCAACAAATGTCCATCAATGCACTACGGGCCAATGAGGACTTTTACTAAATCATTTGTAACATTACTATGGCGATTACAATCGAATAATCCTCGGTCATAATCATACCAAGTCCATCCATGCTCTACATGCCACGGATGACTTTCAAAAATATAAACATGAGGATGATGACAATGATATAAGAATTCAATAAAACAAGTTCAAGAATTAAGTTAATCAAGAACTAATAACGTCCCAAATTGTCAACATGATACTTCTTTGTGCAAAGAAAATTCAAGAATGCTCGTAAGAATATTTCCATAAAAGATATCTTTGGATGAAGCGCAAATATCAAGGATATTCCACTAATTTCATGGAGTATAGAAGTCAAAATTTAAACCAACCGAGAAATAATAAGAAATGGAATAACAACAAATCACCATGCATGCGGATTGCCCATATAGAGCGAGGTTATTCCAACAGAATAATAATAACTTAAACGAGTCGTGAAAATCACAAGCGGCTGTGATGTTCCAATGTAATAATAAAGAATGAAATAACAACGAAATCACCATGCACGCGCGGTACTTGAGCATAGATAGGTTATTCCAATAGAATAATAAATACATAATAATAAAGACGGAACCAGTCCCACGTAAAAAGCATGCATGCATGTGATGTTCCAACGGAATAATAAAGATGAATAATGTAAGAATGTCATCAAGTATAGGGTATTCAGCATGTACGAAAGTTATTCCAATAGAATAATAAGGAATGGAGTAACAGAAGTTCTCTTCATGAATGCAAAAGAATAATATCCCTTACCGTAAAATAATACATAATATAAGAGTAGTGAAGTAGCGAGAAAACTTTTCTTCTCTCTATAGTCTTTCTCTATAGTTTCTCTCTAGAGTTTCGAAGAATTAAGTAAGAAAATAATGAAGGAATGAGCTTCTATTTATAGGAAAATGGAATGCATAGTAACTAATCCATGAACGGTCCAGATTGATTTACTTTAATCTGACGGTCCATATTTAAGGCAAAATCTTTTAAATAAAATATATTATATATATATATTAATTATATATATATATATATATAGCATGTGATACAATCTCATGGGATACACTCCCACGATTTGATTCTTCTTCATGCCCCAAATGTCAACAAATACTGCATATATGTATAATATATCATATAATATATATAAACATATATATATTTATATATATATATATATATAACAACACTAGCTAATAGTGCTAACTCCCACCATCCGAGACCTCCCAAATTCTACCAACATGTGGGAAACACTTGCCCCACTCATGCCCCCCACCAATATTATATATATATATATATATACACTGAATAACTTCCTACCGATTATTTTGAAAAATTGGTAAATGGGGGTCCAACTAATAAGCAAAATTGAGTGACTTCTCACGTAAACATCAATAATCGATACCGCAAAGCTACTACGCAACCACGCCAGACATCGTACTTTTATTATCGAGTAATTCAATAGTATTAATTCATAAAACTTCCGCCGTTATTTTCAATAAAATATTTTTGTCGTTTTCTCAATCCGGCAATAATTACATTGTAGGATCCACCAATGATTGTACCATCGCATTTGGATATTCCCTAACAAAAGAATATTTCCCGACCAATCGAATATAATATGACAACTTGCATACTTTTGCAAAATTTGTAAATATTACCCACAACTATAAAATTATATCAAATTCATTCCATAATGTTCAAAATGATAATTATAAAAAATTCATCTTTATTCAAAAAGTTGGGGTCTTACAAAAGTCTTTATCTTAAAAACAAGAATCGATGAAGAAGGAATACTTGAAATCAACTCCAGACTTTGTGTTCCTAACGACCGATTTAAAGTATAAAATCATGATGGAGGAGCACAACACACCGCTTTACGTAATCCATCTCGAAAGTACCAAAATGTATCGTGATTTTCGCCATACATTTTGGTGGAAGCAATACGAAGAGAGATAGCATACTGTTCATCTCAAGGTGTCTAACTTGTCAACGAGTCAAAGCGGAGCATCAAGTACCAAAAGGTCCATTGCAACCACTTGAAATTTTAGAATGGAAGTGGGAGCAAATTACTATGGATTTCAATTCTCGGTCTTCCCAAGGTTTCTCAAGGCATAGATGCAATTTGGGTCATTGTTGATAGATTGACCAAGTCCGCTTATTTTTTACTAATACGAGAAACTTATACACTTGAACGCCTTGCTCAGATGTCATATAAACGAGATTGTAAGATCGCATGGTATGCCAAGATCCATAGTTTCGATCGAGACCCAAGATTCACTTCACGATTTTGGGTTAGTTTGCAAAAAGCTATGGGCACGGATTTACGATTTAGTTCTAAGATATCATCCTCGGGGCGGACGGACAATCGTAGAGAGGACTGTTCAAACTCTTGAAGATTTATTAAAACTCTGTGTCCTTGACTTCAAGGTAAGTTGGGATAAGTTCTTACCATTGGGGGAGTTTTCCTACAACAACAGCTATCAAGCAAGTATTGGCATGGCTCCATTCGAAGCATTGTATGGGAGAAAGTTTCGTTCTCCAGTATGCTGGGATGAGGTGGGTTAAGCAACGTTGTTGGGACTGGAGTTGGTACGTATGACTACGAAAAAGATTCAAACGATCCGACAACGTATAAAAACCTCACAAGATTGACAAAAGAGTTATGTTGATCTTCATCAAAAGAGTTACAAGATTTGGAAAGAGAGGAAAGCTCAATCCTCGATTCATTGGCCCATTTTTAATCCTCGATCGAGTAGGGACTGTAGCCTATAGACTCGCTTTACCGCCAAGTATGTCCCGTGTTCATAACGTTTTTCATATATCCATGTTACGTAAATATGTGAAAGACCCGAATAGTGTCGTATTCGTAAATAGTGTCGTATACGTGAATAGTGTTGTATACGTGAATAGTAACCCCGATACTAAAAGGTAGAAATTTCACAAAAAAAATCATCATGCTTCGTGAATAGTACTCGTGAATAGTAACTCGTGAATAGTAACTCATGAATAGTAACTCGTGAATAGTAACTCATGAATAGTAACTCTGACATGAAAAGATCAAAATTTCACAAGAAAAATCTTACCAATATTCTGGCATAATGATATTGAAAGAAATAATTTTATTTTTTTTTAAAAAAATAACATCCCTTACCTCAAAAGAATAAGACTTACGTGGAATATCGATATAACGCCAAGGAAACTTGTACTTAGTGATAAAGCAACACTCGAGATATCAAAATACTCACAAGAATACGCTCGATTATATAGAGAGAAAACTTCAGCTTACGGTGTGATTTTCAATTCTAACCTAAGACCTATTTATAGAAAATGCTTAGAACAAAAGCAAAAAATTTAATATAATAATATTATTTATTAAATTTTCAATCCCACCACAAAAGAATCTGATTTCAGCCATTTAACACATGCCCACAAATGAAAAAAAACGTTTTTCTTTTAAAAATTATTTAAAACTTCAAAAATCAATTATTCTGGAACTTCGGAACTTTAATAATTCATAATAAATAGCCCTTTTATCAGAAAAATTCGAACCTTATATTTTTTCCATAGGAAATTCCATTCTCTACAACATTGTAAGTTTAAGTTTAACCAAATTCCAAACATAAATTGACTGAAATCCACAAACGGACGATTTTACAGGGAATAATTAAATTTCAGTCAATAAATGGGATCCGCCGACATGTTTAACATGTTTTCTAGACATTGTCAATAATGTTATCTAATAATATTATTCAAATAATATGAATTATTGATCTGATAATGAAAATACTGTGTAATGACAATTATTGAAACAACAATAATATAAAATATCAACGCAATGATTATCGAATCAATTAAATAAAATATTAAACAAAGAATCACGTAACAATTATTGAGTAGTGTCTTCTTACACGTAAAATCAATAATTGGTGCAATACAGCAATTTATGTATTTTAACCATCAGGGTATTCCAACAATGATTAATCAGTAAATAACTACTGTGAGTTATTTATAACCAACTTATATTTGTCGTTTTCATTCATCCAATCGCTTTCCATTATGGGGACCACACAAGGTCATGTTGTAAGACCCCAAATTATTAATAAATGAAATTTATTTTCCTCTATTTATTATTTTGAAATAAGTAGGGTTGATTTGATTAATGTGAATAGTTATGGGTAAAATACTGTAAATATTTCGAATAAGTTAAGTGGTTATAAAATATTCATTATCGCTTAGGGAATATTCGTTTGAGTCGTGGAATATTCAGATCGCTTCGGGAGTATTCAGATGCGACCACAGCGATCTTTAGTGGGCCCCATAACTGAAAGCGATTGGATGAACAAAATGACAAATATAAGTTATTTATAAATAACTTAGTTATATCAAGTATTATCGTTGGAATACCCTGTGGTTAAAACACACTAATACGCATCATTGAACAAGAAGATACTGAGTATTGCACCAATTATTGATTCTTACGTAAGTAGGCACTACTCAATAATTGTTACAAGAATTATCGCTCAAAGATTTTATTTAATCGATTCAATAATCACCGTATCGATATTTTATATTACCGTTGTTTCAATAAATTGTCATTACACAATATTTTCCATTATCGAGCAATAATTCATATTATCTGAATAATATTATTGGATAACATTATTAAGCAATGTCTAGAAAGTTCTGTTTAAGGAGAGGTTTGGTCACCTAATCAAGGCCCAAGAAGAGAAATCTTTATTGAAAACCCCTCTTTCACGAGAACGACACGGTTACCATCTTTGTGATTCTCATAATATAATTTGTGAATAATTAATTATTGATTTATATGATGAGGAAAATATTGATTTTATGTGGATATAGATGGAGAAAATTTTTAATGTGACAATTGTTGAAAATTAATATTTTGTCTTTTTTTGATAAAATAATTCATTTAAATATATTATTTTATAATGAATGTGGGATATATGAGTATATGAGAAGGAAGAGTATTTTTGTGGCATTAAATGTTTAACACATATTTTGTGTGTTGGTGGACACAATTATTGAATCAAATTTGATTATAAACCGTAAAATCGCCTGCTTTTATGGATTTCGATCAATTTTTGTTTGGAATTTGGAAAAACTTTCTTCTGGAAAGTTGTAGAGAATTGAATTTCCCATAAAAAACACGAGATTCAAATTTTCTGATAAAATGGCTATTTATTATGAATTATTGAAGTTCCGAAGCTCCAAAATAATTGATTTTTGGAAGTTTTAAATATTTATATTAACAAAAACGTTTTTTCAATGTGTGGGCCTCATTTTGCATGTGTGCAATTGCTGAATTCTGGATTCAAAAGTGTGCGTAGAGAATTTATAATATATAATATTATTTTATTAAATTTTCTACTTTGGTGTTCTAAGCATTTTCCTATAAATAGGGTGCTTAGGTTAGAATTGAAAATCACACCGTAAATCAAGTTTTCTCTCTATATTATCGAAGCGTATTCTTGTGAGTATTTTGAGTATATTTTGAATATTGCTATACTGATGCAAGTTCAAGTCATAGCCTATATCCTGTTTTTTAATTTAGAAGATCGATCTTTCGGTGTAAGGATAGTAAGGGATTTTTAAGGGTGATTATGTTTTTCAGTTTTGTATTTTTCCGGACCTTAAAAAATTTTGAAAAAATTTGAAATGATATTTTGATGAGTTTTGTAGATTGTGTCCAAAAATCACGATTTTTGGATGTATAGATTAGGAGTTATGGATTTTATGAGAAAAGACTATTTTAAAAGTAATTGCTTATAACTCCTTGTGATTAACTCCAAAATTGATGAAATTTTTATTGGGAGTACATCTATACAATATCAGTATACCGTGTAAATTTCAGAATTTTTGGATAAAAGTATAATTTATGATAAATATTTAAATATTCGTTGGTTTTGGCCATATGAAAAATAGTAAATGAATTTTTAAAATTTCAAAAAAAATATATGTTCAATATGGGACTATGTTATGCTAAATCCCAGAAAAGAAATATTTTTGGAACTGATTTGGTATTTTCATGAAAATGTTCTAGTTATGAGTAAATGAATTAAATATGTTATGTGAAGTAAGAAAATTGAAAATATGATTTTATGGCTTGAGAATCATATATGAGGTATATGCAGATTTTTGATGAGGGTTTTGGTTATTGGTGATGAAATCTTATGAGTTTGACATTTTATGACGATTAAATGCATTAATTAGTAAAGTGTAAACAATTTAATTAAATTGTTTATAAGTTTTAGAAATTATTAAATATTGTTGTAATATTAAGAATATTAAGATTTTGAAATTATTAAGTGATTTTATAACATTTGGATTAAGGTGTTATAAATATTGATATGGATTTTATTGTGAAAGTTTATTTTTTGTGTTGAGTTACTTATTCACGATATAAGACTATTCACAGAAAAATGAAAATTTTCTTTTTATCCAAGATGTTTATTATGTTTATTATTGATTGAATCCATGTTTTGATAATTTTATTTTTATTATCATATATAACATTTTTATAACCCTGATGTTGAAATTCTCTTTCATTGGAGTGTAAAGATGGGTAGATTATTGGTATGATCATGACTAGGGTTCTCTTTGGCCAGTAGTGAAAAGTTGAATTGTGACTGGTATGATCATGACCATTGAATTTATAATTGAATATCTTTAGCTTAAGTGCAAAGGTGAATTGATCAACATGGTTATAATTATGGTTTATATAAATTCTGAAATGATTATGTATTTCTTTGAGATATGAATATCTTTGGCCTGTAGTGCAAAGATTGTGACGCCCCCAAAATAGGTATACACAACACCCATTCTGAGTCGCCAAATACATGGTACAAAAAAGCAAACTACAACTTCAATAATACAAATGTCGTGTGTGAAATACGACAATATATATCTTGTGAGTTTAAATATAATATTGTCTTCTGATAATATCTATACTCAAATAAATCCCCATCATAATTATTGATTCATTATTTTACAAAAATGGTGAGGACTACTAAACAACTCTCTCTAAACCTTCACTCCATACCCCGACTAAGACTTCGCTACATTCTCGCCTCATAAGAAGAAAAAATGGAACAACAAGGAAAAGGTGAGCTCAACTAGCCCAAGAAAGAATATTATGACTAAGATAATATACAACAAATTATCGTTAGTCTTCAACAAAGGAAAAATCGATAGAATACAATAGACAACAAGTTTCGATCAATATTCGCAATGAAATAATAATTCATAGAAGAGTTACGTAGAAATGAAATCTACTATAATCTATGAATTTAATAAATTCATCATCAATATTTTATCCTGTAACATCAATCAATATGCATCTGAATCAAATATTCATCTTTGCACTATAGGCCAAAGATATTCATCACCGGGTCATGTTCATTTAAACACTGCTCATCTTTGCACTACAAAGCCAAAGATATTCTTCAGAAATCATTCATCTTTGCATACGTGCCAAAGATATTCAATAATATCATCATTTAAGACCGAGGATGATGAAAAATATTTTTAAAGAAACGAATCCAAAGAAACAAAATGACAAGGATTAAGGATTAAGGATTCAGTACTTGGTTTTATCCACGTCCAAAAATACCTCAAAAATAATCATAGTGGTGTAAAATTCAAGAATGATCAAAACATGGATACAATCGAGTTAGGTATCCGCATAGATGTTTTGGACGAAAAGAAGAAATTTTATTTTTCTATGAATAAGACTGTATATCGTGAATAAAGGCCATATACGTGAATAAAGGTCAGTATCGTGAATAAGAATCTCAACACCAAAAGATAGAAATTCCACAAAAACATCTTCACGCTTCATTAATAGTACTAAGTGAATAAGAATCGTGAATAAGAACTCATGAATAAGAACTCATGAATAAGAACTCATGAATAAGAACCCATGAATAAGAACTCCCGACATGAAAAAGTTCCAAATTTGATAAAAACTTTAGATCAACATTTCAAAGATAATGATATCAAGAAATAATATCATTACTGAAAAAAAAATAATATCCCTTACCTCGAAAAGACAAGACTTCTAATAAAACACCTGACATAAAGCTATGACTTGAACTCTTGCAGATATAGCAATACTCAAAGTATACTCAAAATACTCACAAGAATACGCCGATAATATAGAGAGAAAAACTTCGGTTCAAAAGTGATTTTCAATTCTAACCTAAGCACCTATTTATAGAAAATGCTTAGAACACCAAAGCGTAAAATTTAATATAATATTAATATATTTAATAAATTCTCTACGCCCATCTAGACAATCTGATCTCAGCCATCAAGCACATGTTAAAGATGGCCAACAACATTTGAAAAACGTTTTTCTTAAAAACATAATTAAAACTTCCAAAATTAATTATTTTGAGCTTCGAACTTCAATAATTCATAATAAATAGCCTTTTCATCAGAAAATTCAAATCTCATGAGTTTTTATAGGAAATTCAATTCTCTACAACTTTGCAGAAGAAAGTTTTTCCAAATTCCAAATTAATATTGACCAAATCCACAAACGGCAATTTTACGTGCTATAATCAAATTTCACCAAGAAATGGGTCCAATCACACACAAAAAACATGTGTTAATCATTTACCGCAACAAAAATACTCTTCCTCCTCATATACTCATATATCCCACATTCATTATAAAAATATCACCGTTAATATATTATTAAAATAATATATTTAAATGAATTATTTTATCGTAAAAAGATAAAATATTAATTTTCAACAATTGTCATTTTCTCCATCTATATCCACATAAAATCAATATTTTCTCATCATATGAATCAATAATTAATTATTCACAAATAATATTACGTAATCACAATATCGACAACCGTGCGCCCTCAGAAAGAGGGGCTTTCCAATAAGAATTTCTTCATCTTGGCCAAGCAATTAGGTGACCAAACCTCTCCTTAGATGTAACTTTCTAGATATTGCCAATAATGTTATCTAATAATATTATTCAGATAATATGAATTATTTCTTCGATAATGAAAGATACCGTAGAATGACAATTATCAAAACAACAAAGAATATAAAATATCAACGCAAAGAATTATTAACTCAATAAAATAATCGAATAAAGAATTACTGTAACCATTATCGAGTAAAGGCCTTCTTACGTAGAATCAATAATTGGTGCAATACCGCTGCTATCTTCTCAACAACGCCAGACAGTAGTGTGTGTTTTAACCACCGGGTATTCCAACAGTATTAACAGTAACAACTACGCCGTTATTTAAAAATAACTTATATTTGTCGTTTTCTTCATCCAATCACTTTCCGTTATGGGGCCCACACATGGTCATACCGTCAGCATTTAATATTCCCGACGAAGACATTTAATATTCCACGACCAAACGAATATTCCCCGACGATAATGAATATTTTATAACCACTTGCTTAATTTGAAATATTTGCATATTTAACCCTTAACTATCCACATTAATCAAATCAACCCTTACTATTTCAAAATAATAAATAAAGGAAATTCCTTTTTATTTAAAAAAATTTCGGGGTCTTACAAAGATGACCTGTTGTTGAATATCTTTGGCATGTTGTGCAAAGATGACATGTTATTGAATATCTTTGGCTCGTAGTGCAAAGATGAATTTATTATTATGATTATGAACAGGAATTGTGATTTGGTATAATCATGATATTTGATGTTTCAGGTAAAGATAGGTGATGAAAATTATCTTCGTCCTGGATGAGAAGAGGAATTTAGAATCACAATTATGATTATGAGTTATTCATATGATTGTGGAAAGGAACTGCTGATTGATGTTACAGTGGATAAAACATTGTCAGGACTTTTAACGCGAGAAGACAATAGACTTTATATACTATTTGACTCTTTTAATGGATTGCTTCGTTCACGCAACTATGGTTGAAAAGTTTTATCATCTACCATATGTTCTAAATCTCCGATTTATTATCGATGAAGGCTATTGATAATTTAATTATCTTTAGTCATGATATTCTTTATCTATTATTTGTGCTCACCCTTTTGCTTCACAATTCTTTTCGTGTAATAAGAGTGTAATTTGGGTTGAAATGGGGATAACAAGGAATAGAATCGGTGGTCTATAGTTGTTGAGGTTCTCCTAAAAGAGTATGTAAATAATTTTATCGAGGACTTTAGTGTGTCAGTATTTTATACATCATTTAATAGTTATATTTGGTGAATCAAATATGGTGAAAGCGAACCCAACTTTGGAAGTTTGTTTTGTCACTATTATCATACAAGATGTCTAATGACATACAAACTCGTGTTATCATAAAACAAGGTTGTGCACATCCACTTGCTTTGAGTATATCTACGAAAGCACTACCTATATGATCTTGAGTTTATTTGAAATATAATTTTCACTTGAAGACAACGGAGATAATTATATGTCAAGAGAAGACTCACCACTAGAAAGAACATGATAGTAATCTTCTCATTTTTCTTTGGGGTCTATTAGGTCAACCAAGGATAATTCTGTGGGCATATGATATCTATTATAACCTGTATTTACGGCCTCCCATGTACGAAGGTTTTCTTGAGCACTTCCCAAGGATTTTAATTTCTAAAACAGTTATTGACTGTACTTTTATGTAATGTATCAATGTGAGGTGCTGTCCATAGTTGGGACATGAGTCACAGTTGGTATTAAAACTCACAAAGATATGTATTCTTTCATTTTGTACAAAAATTGTGATAATGAAGTTGTAGTTATTTTCTGTACCATGTATTTGGCTACTCATAATAGGTTGTATGGATTGGACCTATTTTGGGGGCGTCACATGCGCCGTCGTACGAATATTCTCCAACAGTAAGAATATTCCACGACCAAACGAATATTCTCCGATAAAAATGAATATTTTATAACCACTTGCTTATTTGAAATATTTGTGCATTTAACCCATAACTAACCACATTAATCAAATCAACCCTTACTATTTCAAAATAATAAATAGAGGAAATTTAATTTCATTAATAATAAGTTGGGGTCTTACAACGACCAGGGATTATTCGGTATAGTCATGACCATTGATGATTTAATGAATATCCTTGGCCCGTAGTGCAGGGATGATTCGATGATGCGATTTATTTATTAAGCTGAGTCTTAGCGATAAAAATTGATGAAAACATTTTAAATCATGTAAGAGTAGATATCATGCTCTACTTGACTCTTCTAATGGATTGTTTATTCTGCTCCAGTTAAACTTGATGTCTATTGTATTTTATCAGTTTAACATTATTGAAGACTTGATAATTTATTCTGCATTATCTTAGTCATAATTTTTTCTTACTGGGCTAGTTAAAGCTCACCCTTTCTTTCATTATTCTCTTCAGGAAATGAGAATATATCTGGGACGAGTCGGGGAAAGGAGTGACGGTCCAGATGATAACATTAGTAGTCCTCACTATTCTGTTAAATAGTGTGACAATAAATGTAATGAGGATATCATTGAGTTTGTATACTGTCTAGATGACAACATACGTATTAAAACTCTTAGATTATGTTTTGTCGTATTTTACACGACTATTGTATAATTGAGTTTTTATTTGTATTTTGTACAATGTATCTGGCGACTCAAGATGGGTGATGTATACCTATTTTTGGGTGCGTCACATCAACATTCTCGGATGTCATTTTCAAATACTGCCATAAAATAAGGGTTAATTAACATATCACATATTATCCCTGTACTTTGACCGACCAATTAAATACCAAATAAACTTAGGTAGTTCATACTAGCGAAGGAATTTCCCGTCTCTCCCCAACTAGTTCTTGTCTCACATCTCAGCCAGGGATCATATCCCTAAGCTTTGATACAAACTGTGACGCCCCCAAAATAGGTATACATCACCTATTCTGAGTCGCCAAATACATGGTACAGAATACAAATACAATCTTAATTATACAACAAGAGCTGTGAGTTTTAATACAAATATTATCTTCTAGACAATATCCACTCTCAGGATAAGTCCTCATTACAATTATTATTACACTATTTCATAGAATAGTGAGGACTACTAATGCTATCATCTGGATCGTCACTCTATTCCCCGACTAGTCCCTATTACGTTCTCATTTCTTGAAGAGAACAATGAAAGCAAAAGGGTGAGCTCAACTAGCCCAGTAAGAAATATTATGACTAAGATAATGCAGAAAAAAATTATCATTAGTCTTCAACAGTATTAAACTGATAAAATATAACAAATATCAAGTTTAACTGCAGCGGAACAAGTAATCCATTAAAAGAGTCAAGTAGAGAATAAAATCTACTATCTTTTATGATTTAAATAGGTTTTTCATCACTTTTATCGCTGAGAGTCAGCTTAATAAATAATCCACATCATCCATGCACTACGGCCAAAGATATTCATTAGTATCACGACCATAAATTATCCATGCACTACGACCCAAGGATATTCGTGTATTCATCAATGGTCCTGATCATGTCATAAAATAATTCCTCTTTGCACCCTTGGCCGAAGAGAATCCATAGCCATAATCATACCAAAAACTGTCCATCAATGCACTACGGGGCAATGCGGACTTTTTCCACATCAGTTATAACATTACGGTCATGATTATACCGAATAATCCCTGGTCATAATCATACCAAGTCCATCTATGCACTATAGGCCACATATGACTTTCAACATAATATAAGCATGAGGATGATGACAATTCAATAAAATAAGTTCAAGAATAAATTTTAAAGATTTATAAGTTAATTTATTACGAACTCAATAACGCCCAAATTGTCAACATGATAATCGGGTTTGTGGAGTAAAATTCAAAAATGCTCGTAAGAATATTTTATGAAAAGATATTGATGAAGCTTAAATATCCGTGATATTCTACTAATTTCATTGAGTATATAAGTCAAAAACTTTAACCAACCGATTATAATAAAGAATGGAATAACAAAAGAAATCACCAAGCATGCGATAGACCTCACGCATGTTATTCCAATGTAATAATAAATAATCTGAACCGGTCATACGAAACGCATTGCATGTGATATATTCCAATGTAATAATAAATAATCTGAACTGTGTCAAAGTAAATTGCAATCCGGCTGTGATGTAAGACCCCAACTTATTATTAATGAAATTGAATTTCCTCTATTTATTATTTTGAAATAGTAAAGGTTGATTTGATTAATGTGGTTAGTTATAGGTAAAATGCGCAAATATTTTAAAAAGCAAGTGGTTATAAAATATTCATTGTTGTCGGGGAATATTAGTTTGGTCGTGGAATATTCTTACTGTCGGGGAATATTCGTATTTACGATGCCAAACCTTGTGTGGGCCCCATAACCTGAAAGCGATTGGATGAAGAAAATGACAAGTTGTTTATAAATAACCACCGTAGTTATTACCATTAATACTCGTTGGAATTCCGGTGGTTAAAACACGAAGCATTACCAGATTGCACTTCAATTATTGATTCTTACGTAAAGAAGGCACTACTTAATAATTGTTACGGTAATTCTTACTTCAATATTTTATTTTATTGATTCAATAGTTACTACGCTGATATTTTATATTATTGTTGTTTCAATAATTGTCACTTTCACAAGATTTTCATTATCTGATAAATAATTCATATTATTTGAATAATATTATTAGATAGCAATATTGGCAATGTCTAGAAAGTTCTGTCTAAGGAGAGTTTTAGTCATCTAATCATTGCGCAAGAAGAGAGAAATCCTTCTTGAAAGCCCTCTTTCACGGGAATGTTCTAGGTTGCCAAAGATTGTGATTCTCAGTAATATTATTTATGAATAATTAATTATTGATTTATATGATAAGAAAATATTAATTTTATGTGGATATAGATGGAGAAATTTTTTTAATGTGAAAATTATTGAAAATTGATATTTTATCTTTTTCGATAAAATAATTCATTTAAATATATTATTATATTTTAATAATATAATAATGGTGATATTTTAACAATGAATGTAGGATATATGAATATATGAGGAGGAATAATATTTTTGTTGCAAAAGTTGTTTAAAACATGTTAAACATGTCCGTGGGCCCATTTCTTGACTGAAATTTGATTATAGCCAGTAAAATCGCCCATTTATGAATTTCGGTCAACTTCGGCTTGGAATTTGGAAAAACTTAAACTTACAAAGTTGTAGATAATGAAATTTTCTATGGAAAAGACATAAGGTTCAAATTTTCCTGACAAAAGGGCTATTTATTGAAGTTCCGGATTAATTGATTATTATTTTTTTTGGAGTTTTAAATGACTTTTATATGAAAAACATTTTTGGCAAGTTTGGCACATGTGTGGCTAATATTTTGGATCATTGAAGTTGTGCGTAAGAATTTATAATATATATATATTAATATTTTATTAAATTTTCTGCTTTGGTGTTCTAAGCAATTTCCTATAAATAGGGTGCTTAGGTTATAATTGAAAATCACACCAGAAACTGAAATCTTCTCTCTTTATATTATCGAGCGTATTCTTGTGAGTATTTTGATACTTTGACTGTTGTTATAAGGTGCAAGTTTTCTTCAGCACTATATCCAGTATTCTAGTCAGAAGTACTGTCTTTTCGAGGTAAAGGATGTTATTTTTTTTAAAATGATATAATTTCTTCTAATATCATTATGCCGAATTATTGGTAAGATTTTTCTTGTAAAATTCTTGTCTTTTAGTGTCAGGATTACTATTCACGTATACGGCACTATTCATGAATACGGTACTATTCACAGAAAAATTAAATTTTTGTTTTTTGTCCAAAATATATATTATGGTTACTAGCTTTGATTGTATCCATGTTTTGATCATTCTTGAATTTTACTCCACTATGATTATTTATGAAGTATTTTCGAACCCGGATTGTTTAAAGTACGAATACTTAATATTTGTTATTTTGTTTCACTGGATTCATTTTTTTAAAAATATTTTTCATCATCCTCAGTCCTAAATGATGATTTTACTGAATATCTTTGGCCTGTAGTGCAAAGATTAATGATTTTCTGATGAATATCTTTGGCCCGTAGTGCAAAGATGAACAAGTGTTGAGATGAACATGACCAACTGATGAATATCTTTGGCCTGTAGTGCAAAGATGAATATTTGATTCAAGAAGAATATTGATTGATGTTACAGGGATAAAATAATGATAATGGACTTTTAAATTCATAGATTATTGTAGATTTCATTCTCTACGTAACTCATCTATGAATTATTATTTTCGCTGCGAATATTGATCTGAAACTTGTTGTCTATTGTATTTTGTCAGATTTTTTCCTGTTGAAGACTAACGATAATTTGTTCTATATTATCTTAGTCATAATATTCTTTACTGGGCTAGTTGATCTCACCCTTTTCCTTTTTGTTCCATTTTTTTTCTAAGGAGGCGAGAATGTAGCGAGTACTAGTCGGGGTATGGAATGAAGGTCTTAGAATGTTATTTTAGTAGTCCTCACTATTTTTATAAAATAATGTACCAATAATTGTAAAGAGGACTTATTTGGGTGTGAATATTGTCTAGATGGCAATATTTGTATTTAAACTAACAGTTTTTATGTTGTATTAATAAAGTTGTAGTTGTTTCTGTACCATGTTATTGACGACTCAAAATGGGTGATGTATACCTATCAGGATGTTCCAACAGAAGTTTTCTTCATGAATACGAAAGAAATAATACCCCTTACGAGTATTGAAAGAAAATAATTCTCTTCATGAATACGAAATAAATAATACCCCTTACGAGCATTGAAAGAAAATAATTCTTTTCATGAATATGAAATAAATAATACCCCTTACGAGTATTGAAAGAAAATAATTCTCTTCATGAATATGAAATAAATAATACCCCTTACGAGTACAACAAATAATATCTCTTACCGTAAAAGAAGAGAATTCCGACTGGTAGAGCGAGAATATTCTTTAAGAAAACTTGCACTACGCTCAAATCTTCTTAAAACTCTAAAGAAATACGCTCAAGATTATAGAAGAGAATTCTCTGAATTTCTGGTGTGATTTCAATTCTAACTAAGCATCCTATTTATAGGAAAATAGAAAAGATACTATGCAATAAAATATAATATATTCTAAATATATATATATATATTATTTAAAATCTAATAAAACAAATAAATTTATAAAAATATTCTATTTTATATAAAAAGATTTTACTATGCAAAATACTATGCAGTATATACTATGTATTACTACGCATAATAAAATATAATATATTCTATTTATAGTCTAATAAAATAAATAATTTTATAAAAGTATTCTATTTTATATAAAAAGATTTTACTATACAAAACACTATGCATAATAGAATATAATATATTCTATTTATAGTCTAATAAAATAAATAAATTTATAAAAGTATTCTGCTTTTATATAAAACACTTTTCTATTTTATTACATTAATAATACTAATAAAATAAAATTTATAATATATATATATATATATATATATATATATATATAAACTTCGTGACTTCATAAAAGACACCTCAATATATTTAACAACATTTATCATCATTATTATAATTCACAATATTAATCATCAGGTCATTCCCAAGAAAGAGGGCTTTCCAATAAGGATTTCTCCCTATCATGCGCAAGCAATTAGGTGACCAAACCTCTCATTTAAGAACTTTTAGACATCGTTAATATTGCAAATAATTATATTAATAACTCGTCATCTCAATTATTGATTTAATACTATATAAAATATCGACAATAATTGAATCAAATAACGTGAGATACTATGTAACAATTCCATCAAGCAATAATTGAACAAAACCGAGTGACTTCTCACGTAAGTATCAATAATCAATACCGTAAAGCGCTACTATGCAACCATGCAGACATCGCATTTCTTTTACTACCTAAGTAGTTCAACAGTTTTAACGGAAAACTTCCACCGTTATTTTCATAAAAAATATTTTTGTCGCTTTCTCAATCCGATGATAATTACATTGTATGGGGTCCACCAATGATTGTATCTGGTCGTCGTATGGATATTCCCCATAAAAAAAATATTTCTCGACCAATCAATATTATATAACAACTTGCATACATTTCAAAATTTATAAATATTACCCACAATTATAACATTATCTAAAATCCACACCATAATTTTGAAAAAAATATTTCGAGAAAATTAAATCTTTATTCAGAAATTTTGGGGTCTCACACGCTGTGGTTGCATAGTAGAAAGACACGGTATTGATTATTGATGCTTACGTAAGAAGTCACCAATTATACTCAATTATTGCTTCAAAGAATTCTTTGCATCATATCTCTCATATTGTTAATTCAATTATTGTCACAAGATCATCTCAGTATAATATGATATATTGTTAAATCAATAATTGAGACGATAAATTTATTCATATTATTATTTGTAATATTGACAATGTCTAAAAGTCCTGTTAAGGAGAGGTTTGGTCACCTAATTCCGCGCCAATAAGGAGAAATCCTTATCGGAAAGCCCCCTCTTTCCTGGGAACGACCTCGTTGTTAAATATTGCGAATTATAATAATAATGAATAAATGTTAAAAATAGACTATAAACACAAAATTTACCCGGGTTGACTTTTTTGTCAATAAGTCCACAGTTGATTTTTTCAGAAAAAGTCAAACATTGAAATTTAAATTTTTTTTTTTGATAAAAATAGTTCAATTGTGTTGGGATTATTAGTGTTAGTGGAAATCGACATTTATTTCGATATTAATTGATGTCTGGAAGTTATATTGACCAATCGAGTAATTAACCGGATAAATGAGTAATTAATTATTATTGATTCACATGATTATAACTATTTGTTCACATGTGTGTCTTTATTGATTCACATTCGTTTACTATTAGGGGAGTTGGTGCAAGATTGATAATACTTGCAAATGACTAAGTTAAAAATGGAGGTATAGATGGAGAGTCTTATTTTCTAATTAATCATTTTCACATGATTATAACTATTATAGAGAGAAATTATAGAGAGAAGAACTAAGTCTGATTCACTATTCCATTTAGTCTTCTTTTGAGGTAAAAGACTTTTTTCATTTCTCTGATAATAATTGCTCTAAAGTTTTAGTGAATCGGTGAGAAATGAAGAAGAATGAGCTATTATTTATAGAAAATATAATTTCAATAATCAGCACGCTTGGGGCTCAAAATATTACAAGACAATACCTAATTTTTCTTTCATTTTTAATTTAGTCCTCATATTATCAAACTTCACCACCTCCCCTAATAATAAATAATGTGAATTAATAGTTCAAACATGTGAACCAATAGTTATAATCATGTGAAAATACGAATTTCAGTATAATACCTCCATCTATACCTCTATTTTTAACTTAGTCATGCAAGTATTATCAATCTTGCACCAACTTCCCTAATAGTACAAGAATGTGAATCAATAGTACACACATGTGAATAAATAGTTATAAGCACGTGAATTAATAGCAATTAATTGCTTATTTATCCGATTAAATACCCGATAACTTTCAGACATTAAATATTATCGAAATAAATGCCGATTTCCACTAACACTAATAATCTCAAAACAATGGAACTATTTTTATCAAAAAAACTATTTTTTAAATTTCAAAGTTTGACTTTTTTGAAAAAAGTCAACTGTTGACTTTTTGACCAAAAAGTTAACCCCGAAAAATTTTGTGTTTATACTCTATTTTTACTAATTTCATCGTTCCGGACTCAAATATCACGTCCGCGACTCCAAATTCAACTCCGAACTCAAATTTGATTTTTAATAATATTTATTCATTATTATTATAATTCGCAATATTTAACAACCAGGACGTTCCGAGGAAAGAGGGGGCTTTTCGATAAGGATTTCTCCTTATTGGCGCCGCAATTAGGTGACCAAACCTTTCCTCGATGAACTTCTATATTGTCAATATTGCAAAATAATCATATGAATAACTTTGTCGTCTCAATTATTGATTTAATAATATAACATATTGTGACAATAATTGAATAAAACCGAAAGTAACTTCTCACATAAGCATCAATAATCAAAGATATTGTACAATACCGTGCGCTACTATGCAACCACGCCAGATATTATACTTTTATCACCAATTATTTTATAACAAAATGTTTACTTTGAAAAAATTTCACATATCACCCTTAACTTTAACCTTTTATCAATTTAACCATTTACTAAATAGAATAATTATAAGAAAATTAAATATTTTCATTTAAAAAAATTTGGGGTCTCACACTGTCTATAAGACAATATTGTATTAAAACTCACAGCTTAACTGTGGTCGTATTTTGCACGACAGTTCAACAGTTGTATAAATGAAGTTTGTATTTGATTTTTATAGTGTGATATCTGGCGACTCAGAATGGGTCTTGTGGACCTATTTTGGGGGCGTCACAGTAAAGGTTAATTTTATCCAAAAAAATTTAAACCCTCATGGTGGGATTATAATATGTGATTAGACATGTTATTAAATAATTTATCATTTCAAGTAATTTTGTTATCTTGAGACTAATAATCTCAAATCTAATTTTAAAAACAAATATTTAAGTATTATCCTAATAAACAAATATGACCCATGATGTAAGACACCAAATTTTATGAATAAAAATTAATTTTCTCTAAATATCATTTTGAATATTATGGTGTGATTTTGATATAATGTTATAGTTGTAGTTAATATTTACAAATTTTATAAAATAAGTAAGTTGTCATAAAATATTCGATTGGTGGGAATATTCATTTTATCGTGGAATATTCGACGACTTTAGACAATCATCAATGGACCCCACAATGTAATTATTGTCGAGAGTTAGAAAAAGCATGTAACTAACTTTTTATATAAATAACGACAAAAGTTTTACTGTTAAACTGTTGAAATACCCGGTGGTAAAAGTACAGTAATACGTGTAGTTGCATAGTAGCACATGGTATTGTACAGTATCTTTGATTATTAATGTTTACGTGAGAAGTCATTCAGTTTTGTTCAATTATTGCCACAGTAATTGCTGCATAGTATCTCACGTTATTGATTCAATTATTGTTGCAATATTTTATATTAATAAATCAATAATTAAGACGACAAAGTTATTCATATTATTATTTGTATTATTAACAATGTCTAGAAAGTTATGTCGAGAAAATGAGTTTGGTCACCTAATTGCGAGCCAAAAAAGAGAAGTCCTTATCGGAAATCTCCCTTTTTCTTGGAAATGATCTGGTTGTTAATATTACGAGTAATAATATTAATGATGAATTTTATTAAAAATATGTTTTGTGAAGCCAAGTGAATTGAGATAAAAAGAGGGGATTTTTATGAAGTATTTGTTATAAATTTGGCTTATTATATGGACCCTTAGTTACCCATTTTTTAAAACTATTGGTAGAAAGTTATCTCAATTTTATTATATATATATATATTATTAATCACGGGGGCATCACGGGAGTATTATGTTATATATATATATAAGTTTTATTTTTTATGAAAAATAGAATATATTATATTTTATTATTTACATAATGTTGCATAGCGCAACATAATGCTGCATAGTAAAATCAAAAAAAAAAAAATTCAGCCGACGCCCGTGAATTCGTTTGATTCCTTACTGTGCAGTCCGTGATTATTTTTCTTAAATAGTATCCTCCCATTCTTCTATAAATAGGATGCTTAGTTTAGAAATGAAAATCACACTAGAATAAGAGAATTCTTCTTCTATAATATTGAGCGTATTTTGTGACGCCCCCAAAATAGGTATACATCACCCATTTTGAGTCGCCAAATACATGATACAGAAATTAAATATAAACTTCTTTTATACAATACGACAAAAGCGTAGCTGAGAGTTTTTACACGAATATTATCTTCTAAATAGTGTCCAAACTCAAATGAAGTCCTCATTATATTTATTATCACACTATTGTAAAGAATAATGAGGACTACTATAGCCACCATCTCGGACCATCACTCCATTCCTCGGCTAGTCCCAACTACATTCTCATTTCCTGAAGAGAACAATTAAAGCAAAAGGGTGAGCTCAACTAGCCCAGTAAAAAATATTATGATTAAGATAATGCAGAATAAATTATCGTTATTCTTCAACAGTGTTAAATTGATAATAAACAACAAGTTTAACTGCACCGAAACAAGCAATTCATTAGAAGAGTCAAGTAAAGCATGATATCTACTATCTTCTATGATTTAAAAAGTTTATCATCAACTTTATCGTCAATTTAACCATTTATTAAATATAATAATAATTATAAAAAATTTGAATACTTTCAGTTTATAAAATTTGGGATCTCACATTTTCCTCCTGGGAGCATCTCAAGACATCAAATATCTTGGTGATCTGCTTTATTCACGTCTCTACCTCAAGTGATTTTGGTTTTTCCAAAAACTCCGGTGGTCCCAGCTCCTTGAACTATTTAGCGGTGACCATCCGTGAGTAGGGGTGTTAGCTGAGTAGAGTAACTCGATACTCGACTCGAGATCGAGTCGAATATGATCCATACTAGCTTTTTACGCTTAATGATACACTAGTGAATTCGAGTATACCAAAGGTTTCGCTTTATAAGGGTTCGAGTATTTCATTTTTCTCTAACTATACTCGATACCGCCGATGGATCATATTCAATCTTTCGCTCGATCCATACTAATAAGCTAAATATGTGATATTTGTATCAATCTTTATAATTTATAAAGTGTAGTATTAAATTATGTAAGTTTGTACTTGAATGAATCAGTGAATTGATTGTCAATTCGTATTACATTCTTTGTAATTTCTTTACATAAATAAAAGTAAAAGACTTTTATATATAAACATTAGTTCAATAATCAATTTACTATGTAGTGGTTCAGTATTAAGCGAAATGGTTTATATTCGAAACTCGATTTGAAGGCTCGCGAGTAACTCATTTTGTAAATGAGTCAAGTACTTACGAGTCGAGTAAGCCCGAGTAATGATCCAAGTCGAATCTGGCGCAAAATTAAAAATTCCTTATCAAATTCGAGCTCAATTTTTTTCGAGTCGAGCCGAATCTGAGCATTAAAGTGTTCGTTGAAATTCGACTCGTTTTCACCCCTATCCGTGAGTTGCCACTGTTTCCACCTATATTTTGAACACGAGTCTCTCCCGCCTGATGTTGCACTGCATGAATTGCAGGAAGCCTCTGAATTATGATAAAATTAATGATAAACTTTTAAATCATAGAAGATAGTAGATATCATGCTCTACTTGACTCTTCTAATGGATTGTTTATTCCGCTGCAGTTAAACTTGTTGTTTATTATATTCTATCAGTTTAATATTGTTGAAGGCTAGCAATAATTTATTATGCATTATCTTAGTCATAATATTCTTTACTGGGCTAGTTGAGCTCACCCTTTGATTTCATTGTTCTCTTCAGGAAAGGAGAATATAACTAGGACTAGTCGGGGATCACTCCGAGATGGTGGCTATAGTAGTTCTCACTATTTTATTAAATAGTGTGATAATAATTGTAATGAGAACACCATTTGAGTTTAGATATTGTCTACGAGACGATCGTGTTTAAACTCTCAGTTTATGTATTGTCGTATTTTACATAACAGTTGTATAATTAAGTTTGTATTTGAATTTTGTACCATGTATTTGGCGACTAAGAATGAGTTGTGTATACCTATTTTGGGGGCGTCACACATGACCTATGATTATGTGTAATACTACAAAATATAAAGATATTAGATATATAATTATTAAATATAAATATATATAAAGTAGTTCAAGGATCGATTCGCATCGGTTCAGAAACAAATGTGTTGAAAGTTGTGACTCATAACATAGAAACTGCTGAAAAAGGCTAGTGTGGAGCGATGCACTAGCCTATCAGGGTTGAACCGAAGGTTGTGGGGGATCTTGAAGCGGAGCCCTGCAGATGCTGATCTGAAGTTTCTACATGTGTGGAACGGGGTGTAAGACCCCAACTTATTATAAATAAAATTGAATTTTCTCTATTCATTATTCTAAATTAAATTGATATAATGCTTTGGTTATGGGTGAAATGTGCAAATTTAACAAAATAAGCAAGTGGTTATAAAATATTCATTTTGTCGGAATATTCTTTTGATCGTGGAATATTCTTTTTTTGTCGGGAATATTCGTATTTACGGCCAGCGACCATTCGTGGGGGCTCATAATGTAATAATCGCTTGGATGAAGAAAACTACAAAGTATGAGTTTTTATAAATAACGGCGTAGTTGTTACCGTTAACACTGTTGGAATACTCGGTGGTTAAAATACGAATACTGGCGTGGTTGCATAAGTAGCGCACCAGTATTGCAAGACATTATTGATCAATTATTGATTCGCGTGAAGGCCTTTACTACTCAATAATCGTTACGATGAGTTTGTTGAATATTTTATTTTATTGATTTAATAATTGTTGCGTTGATATTTAATATTATTGTTGTTTCAATAATTGTCACTGCACAGGGTTTTCCATTATCAGATTAATAATTCATATTATTTGAGTAATATTATTAGATAATCATTATTGGCAATGTCTAGAAAGTTCAGTCAAGGATAGGTTTGGTCACCTAATCATACCACCAAGAGAGAAATCCTTATTGAAAGCCCCTCTTTCTCGGAACGACTTTGGTTGTCATAATTGTGATTCTATAATATTATTTGTGAATAATTAATTATTGATTTATATGATAAGAAAATATTTATTTGATGTGGATATAAATGATGGATTTATGTATGTGGTTATAAATGAAGGAATTAATGCTGAGGTGTTTTATCAGTATTTTGTCAAAAGGGAGGAATTAAAAATCATCCATTTATGAATTTCGGATATTTTCAGTTTAGAATTTGGAAAAACTCAAAGCTACAAAGTTGTAGAGAATTCGATTTCGTGTGGAATGGATATAAAATTCGTATTTTTCTGATAAACGGGCTATTTTATATGAATTATTGAAGTTTCTAAAAATAAAATGATTTTTATTAAAATTATGGGTGGGACCCACTTTTGTTTTACAACATGTGGGCTGCCAATTTGGTTCAAAGATGGCTGACCTTGATTTTCAACAAAATGTGCGTAGAATGAAAGAAATGAAATAATAATATTTTATTATTTCAGTCTCCTTTCATGCTCTAAAGATTTTCTTATAAATAGACGCTTAGGTTAGAATTGAAAATCACACCAGAAATAAGTTTTCTTTCTCTCTAGATTATTGAGCGTATTTTTGTGAGTATTTTGATACTTTGAGAGTTGCTGTTCGGTACAAGTTTCCTTCGACTTTCTATCCGATATTCCGATCAAAAATACCGTTATTTTGAGGTAAGGGATGTTATTTTCTTCTTAAATGATATTATTTTCTTCAATATCATTATGCCAAAATATTGGTGAACTTTTTAATCAAATTTGAAACTTTTTGTGTTGGGGTTCTTATTCACGATACTGCCTTTATTCACGATATCTAAGACTATTCAATAGAAAAATAAAAATTTTCCTTTTTTGTCCAAGATGTCTATTTTGGCTACTATGTTAGATTGTATCCATGTTTTGATCGTTATTTTTCAATTCTGCTCCAAAATTTGTTATTATGAAGTATTAGTGATCTTGGATAAACTGTAACACGAATCCCTAATATTTGTCATTCTGTCTCACTGGATTCGTTCCTTAGAATATTTTTCATCATCCTCAGTCCTTAATGATGATATTATTGAATATCTTTGACCTGTAGTGCAAAGATGAATGATATATTAACTGATGAATATCTTTGGCTCGTAGTGCAAAGATGAACAGGTGTTGAGATGAACATGACTAACTGGTGATACAAATGCATATCTTTGGCTTGTAGTGCAAAGATGAATATTCGATTAAAGATGTATATTGATTGTTGTTACAGGGATAAAATATTGATGATGGATTTTTAAATCTTAGAAGATAGTTGAACTCATTCTCTACTTGACTCTTCTAATGGATTGTTATTTTCGCTGCAGAATATTGATCTAAAACTTGTTGTCTATTATATTCTATCGATTTTTCTCGCCGAGGACTAACGATAATTTGTTGTATATTATCTTAGTCATAATATTCTTCTTCGGCTAGTTGAGCTCACCCTTTTCCTTTTTGTTCCATTTTTCTTCTCGAGAGGTGAGAAACATGGCGAGGATCTAAATGGGGTATAGAGTGATGGTTCTAGAAAGATGTTTTAGCGATCCTCACTATTTACGTAAAATAGTGTTTGAATAATTGTAATGAGGACTTATTTGAGTGTGGATATTGTCTAGAAGACAATATTTGTATTTAAACTCATAGTATGTGTTGTCGTATTTTGCACGATAATTATATTATTGAAGTTGTAATTTGCTTTACGCACTCATGTATTTGGCGACTCGAGAATGGGTGTTGTATACCTATTTTGGGGCGCCACAGTTGGTATCGAGCTTAGGGATATGGTCTCTGGCGGAGATCGGGGAATAGAACTAGGAGGTGAGAGATGAGTAAATCCTTCGCTAGTGTGTCCTATCTAAGCTTATTTGTGGGTTGGTCATAATATAGGGATATTATGTGATATGTTAATTTATTTAATTAACCCTTATTTTATGGCAGTATTTAAGAATAACTGCTGAGAACGTTAACAATGGAGTGTATGAGACTGTGGAACAACCTTTAGTCACAAACCAGGAGAACATGCAACACGAAGACAATATTCCTCTTATAAACAACACTACCGAGCAAACGATGAATGATGGAATGCTTAGGAGCTTTTTACAGTTCATGCAAAATCAGACGAGGCAGACTCGTGTACAAAATACGGGTGGAAGTGATGGCAACGCGCGGTCTATCACAGCCAAGCAGTTTAAGGAGTTGGGACCATCAAATTTCTGGGGAAAGCCCGATCCGATTAAGGCGGAAATATGGGTTAAGCAAATCACCAAGATATTCGATGTCTTGGGATGCACGGAGGAACAGAAGGTTCCATTCGCCACCTTTATGTTCCGTGGTGAAGCGGATTACTGGTGGAAATCTGTGAAGCGTACCCAGCCAGATGCACTCAACATGTCTTGGGAAAGATTTTAGAAACTTTTCAATGACAAGTACTTTCCTAAAAGTATTCGTCATATGAAGGAGGTAGAGTTTATTAGACTAGAACAGAACAACATGACGGTGTCTTAGTACGAGGCAAAGTTCACAGAGTTATCCAGGTTTGCACCTCATTTGATGGAGAATGAGGAACGTATGACGCGGATGTTTCTAAGAGATCTAAAACCCGAGATTCGTCAATACCTTATCTCTCATAAATTTTCTCTGTATTCAGATGTTGTCAACAGGGCTCAATTATTAGAGAGAGATAATGAGTATACTCAATCGAGGGACCACAACTGTGGTCATACTCTGGTGATGCTAGATCATCGAGGCGATGATAACCAATGAGGAGGAAAAAATACGGACAAAGCGCGGTAACCACTCGGGTGGTAATCGTGGCCCGTGATAATAGGAGATGTGAGTCAAGTGGAAATTTCGAAAAATGAGATTCAACAATGACGGAAGACATCAACAAAGAAGACCAAAGACCAACAACCAATTCTAGGGAGGAGAGCGTAGTCGCGCTTAGATATTACAAATGCGAAAAAGAAGGACATATCAGCCCAAACTGCCAACAACAATCCAAGGTATGCTATAATTGTGGAAAGGAAGGACATATCGCTCGAGATTGTACTATAGCGAAACCAAGTTCAGCAGGGATGGTGACTCCAAGGGCTGCCCCAGATAAGTCGAAATCAGCGGTTCTTGGAAGAGCGTTTGTCGTGACTGGCCAAAACGTGAGGAACCCAAACGAGGTGATCACGGGTAAGTAATCTTGAACTCTTGCGAAGTTTATACCTTACTAGATACCAGTTCTACCCATTCTTTTATCTCTCCTGCTTGTGCTCAACGTTTAAACTTGACTCCGGAGAAATTGGACTTTGACTTATCTATTGAAACTCCGTTGGGTGAAACCTTCGTTACATCTACAGTTTATAAATCTTGCTTAATCCAAGTTGGCACTATCATATTACCTGTTGATCTTATCTCTTTAAAGATACTTGCTTTTGATGTGATTTTAGGAATTAATTGGTTAACCACTCATCATGCCAAAATTGATTATTTTCGTAAGATTGTTAGTTTTCATATTCTTAACCAGCCTGTCATACGAATTCAAATAACTAAACCACTAAAATCAGTCACTGTCATATCAAGTCACAAAGCTATTCGTTTATTGAAAAACGGATGTCAAGCTTTCTTAGCCCATATTATGGATTTGAATAAAGACAAGTCAGATTTGAATAATATTTCTGTTGTTAGAGAATTTCCTGATGTATTTCCTGAAGAACTTCCCGGTCTACCCCTAGAACGTGATGTTGAATTCTTTATTGACCTTGAATGTAAGACCCCAGCTTTTATAAATAAAGATGAATTTTCTATAAATATTATTTTTGAATATTATGGAATAAATTTGATATAATGTTATAGTTGTGGGTAATATTTATAAATTTTGCAAAAGTAAGCAAGTTGTTATAAAATATTACGTTTGGTCTGGGAATATTCTTTTTGTTTCTGGGAATATTCAATTTACGACGGCTCAATCGATGGTGGACCCCATTAACGGAAGTATTGTCGTAGTTAAAAAGCGACAAAATTATCTTTCTATAAAAATAACTACAGAGGTGTTACAGTTAAAAGCCGTTGAACTACCCTAGTAGTAAAAAGTACAAGAATGTCGCATGGTTGCGTAAGTAAGACACGGATTGATTATTGATGCTTACGTGAGAAGTCACTTAGCTATACTCAATTATTCTACACAAAGAATTGCGTCATCATATCTCTTATATTATTGATTCAATTATTGTCACAATTATCATCCGTATAATATGTTATATTATTAATTGAGACGACAAGTTATAAATGATTAATAATTGTTGAAAGATTAAATATGTGTTGATTAAAAATAAAATGATTTGTGGTAATATTTATTCAATCCTTGATGTATATAAAGAGTCTGTTATGAGGAGCGTTTGTGGTAAGTTTGATTATTTTATGGGGGCCCACATGTCATCATCATCTAAGAGTCTCTTCACATCAAGTATTTACCTTCGTCAATAGTAATTACCTTTGTGAATAGTAATTACCTTTGTGAATAAGTAATTATCTTCGCCAATAGTAATTACCTTTGTGAATAGTAATTACCTTCGTCGATAGTATTTACCTTTGTGAATAGTAATTACCTTTGTGAATAGTAATTACCTTCGTCGATAGTAATTACCTTAAATCAATAGTAATTACCCCTTCGCAAAATAAAGTTGTCCCTTCAATATTACTAAGAGTTAACCGCCTCTTCTGTTCCAAGGGTTAATTACCCTTCATGAATAAGTAGTTGTCTCTTCATATTACCAAGAGTCATTTTGACCTTCGTTAAGACCAAGAGCCACCCTCGCTTTTTCTATAAATAAAAAGCTCATTCCTTCATTATTTCTTACTAATTCATTGAAACTCTGTAGAGAGAGAAACTATAGAGAGAAGAAAAGTATTCTGCTACTTCACTTTTCCAATATTCAGCCTCTTATAAGGTAAGGGGTATTATTTGTTGTACGTAAGGGTGTTATTCTTTCTTATTCATGAAGAGAACTTCATTATTCCATTCTTTATTATTCATTGGAATAACTTTGTATACGCCGGACTTCTATACTTGGTGATTTCCTTCATTGTTCCATTCTTTATTATTCTCGTTGGAATAACTTTGTATCGTGGTTTACCCTATACTTGGTGACATTCTTCTATTATTCTCATTGGAACATCCTGTTTGTGTGTTTTACAATTTACCGGGTTCCGTCTTTTATTATTCTCATTGGAACATCCTTGTTTGTGTGTTTTACACCACAGGTTCCGTTTTATCATTCTCGTTGGAATATCCTATCTGTGTGTTTTACACCCGATCCGGTTCCATCTTTATTATTCATTGGAACATCCTGTCGGTGTGTAATTTCACGACCGGTTCCGTTATTTATTATTCTGTTGGAATAACTTTTTTTCTGTGCGATTATCGCATGCACGGTGATTTCCTTTGTTATTCCATTCTTTATTATACCTAGTTGGTTAAAACTTTGACTTCTATACTCCATGAAATTAGTAGAATATCCTTGATATTTGCGTTTTCATCCAAAGATCTTTTCATGGAAATATTCTTCGATCATTCTTGAATTTTACTCTACAAAACAAAGATCTTGTTGACAATTTGGGCGTTAAAAATTCCTAGATAAATTAATTCTTGAACTTGTTTTATTGAATTCTTATATCATTGTCATCATCCTCATGTTTATATTATGTTGAAAGTTATCTTTGGCTTATGTGCATAGATGAACTTAGTATGATTATGACCAAGGTTCATTCGGTATAATCATGGCTTGATATAAATGATGTGACAAAAGTCCTCGATGGCTTAATGCAAATGATGGATAGTTTTTGGTATGATTATGACCAGGGGTGATTCGGTATAGTCATGACCATTGATAATTTGATGAAAATCCTTGGATAGTGGTACGGGATGATTAGATATTGTGGTTTATTCATTAAACCGAGTCTTAGTGATAAAAATTGATGAAAACCTTTTAAAACCTAAAAAATAGTAGACTTTATTTTCTACTGACTCTTTTAATGGATTACGTATTCATCTGCAGATTAAACTAGTTGTCTATTGTATTTTATCGGTTTAACATTGTTGAAGACTATTGATAATTTATTCTCGATTTATCTTAGTTATAATATTTCTTCTTCGGGCTAGTTGAGCTCACCCTTTCTTTCAACGTTTCTTGAGGAAAATGAGAATATAAATGGACGAGTCGGGGAAGCGGATTAATGGTCCGAGAGGATAGCATTAGTAGTCCTCACTATTCTGTGAAATACTGTGATAATAATTGTAATGAGGACTCCTTTTGAGTTTGTATAATATCTAGTAGGCAATATTTGTATTCAAACTCACAGTTTAAGTCGTATTGTACACGACAGTTATATTAGTAAGTTGTATTTAAATTTTGTACCATGTAAGTGGCGACCCAAGATGGGTGACGTATACTTAATTTTGGGGGCGTCACATTGAACCGGGTACAAAGCCCATTTCTAAAACCCTATATTGAATGGCTCCTATTGAACTTCAGGAGTTAAAATTCTAACTACAGGAATTATTAGACATCGGCTTCATTCGTCCTAGTACATCTCCTTGGGGTGCTCCTGTTTTATTCGTAAAGAAGAAAGACGGGGAGTATGCGACTTTCAGATTGACTACTGAGAATTAAACCATGTCACCATCAAGAATAGGTATCCGCTACCTCACATTGATGACCGTTTGACCGATTCTGAGGAGCACAATTCTTTTCAAAGATCGACCTTCGCTCGATACCATCAAATTTGAAGATTAAAACCGAGGATATTCCAAAGATCGCTTGAACTTAACTCTGCACGGCATTATGAATTCTTAGTCATGTCTTTTGGATTGACTAATGCTCCTCATTTTTCATGGATATGATGAACCCAGTATTCAAGGAATATTTAGATCGAGTTCGTTGTTGTCTTTATTGATGACATCCTCATCTATTCCAAAAGCCGTGAAGATCATGAGCACCATTTGAAGTCGATACTTGAAAGGCTTCGTGAAAATAAGCTTTATGCCAAGTCAAGAAATGCGAAGTTCGCTCGAGGAATTAACATTCCTTGGGCACGTGGTGTCAAAACATGGAGTATCCGTTGACCGACAAAGATTGAAACAATACAAAGTTAGGGAGCAACCAAAAGTCGGTGGATCAAAACGCAGCGACTTTACGGGCTTAAATTGGTTATTATCGGAGATTCGTGGAAGGATTTTCTCGAATCGCTACTCCGCTAACTCAAAGCAGACTTCGGAAAGATACAAAATTGTATGGAGCGAGGAATGCGAGAAGGGTTTCCAAGAGCTCAAGAGGAGACTCATTTCGCAGACTGCTCGCAATACCATCTGGTTCGGATGGATTTGTTATCTACAGCGATGCTTCAGGCAAAGGGTTAGGATGTGTTCTCATGCTACATGGGAAAGTTATAGCCTATGCCTCGCGACAACTCAAAGAATATGAGAAGAATTATCCTACTCATGATCTGGAGTTGGCAGCAGTCGTATTCATGTTGAAAATTTGGAGACACTACCTATATGGGGAGAAAGTGGAGATTTATACGGACCATAAAAGCCTCAAATATTTCTTCACCCAAAAAGAACTCAACATGCGGCAACGACGTTGGCTTGAACTATTGAAAGATTACGACCACACTATTCAATATCATCCTGGAAAATCGAACGTAGTAGCTGACGCATTGAGTAAAAGATCATATGCGAGTACGAGTGCGATATTGTCAATGCAACGGCCCATTTTGTATGACTTGAAAAGGATGGAGATAGAATTAAAGACTTTAGGGACCTACGTGATGATGGCGAATATACGAGTAGAACCACCTTTAATCGATAAAGTTAAAGCTGCTCAAGCTACGGACCTGGGGCTGATGCGTATGAAGAAGAAAGTGCAAGAAGGTGCTATTCCAGAAGCAAGAATCGATGAAGAAGGAATACTTCGATTCAACTCTATACTTTGCGTTGCTAACGATTCTGACTTGAAGCATAGAATCATAATGGAGGCACACAACACCCCGTTTGCAATCCATCTTGGGAGTACCAAAATGTATCATGATATTCGACATACATTTTGGTGGAACAATATGGAGAGAGAAATCGCGGAGTTTATCTCGAGGTGTTTAACTTGTCAACGTGTAAAGGCGGAGCATCAAGTACCAAAAGGTCCATTGAAACCACTTGAGATTCCGGAATGGAAGTGGGAACACATTACTATGGATTTCGTTACGGGTCTTCCCAAGGTTTGTCAAGGCATAGATGCGATTTGGGTTATTGTTGATAGATTAACCAAGTCTACTCATTTCTTGCCTATATCACGTGAGACTTATTCCCTTGAACGCCTTCGCTTCAGATGTACGTGAATGAGATTGTGAGATTGCATGGCATGCCAAGATCCATAGTTTCGATCGTGACCAAAGATTCACTTCAAGATTTTGGGTTAACCTACGAAAGCTATGGGCACGAATTACGATTTAGTTCAAAGATACCATCCTCAAACGGACGAGCGCAATCGGAAAGGACTATTCAAACCCTTGAAGATCTATTAAGACTCGTGTCCTAGATTTCAAAGGAAGTTGGGATAAGTACTTGCCATCGGTGGAATTCTCCCACAACAACAGCTTATCGCTAAGTATAGGCATGGCTCTGCTCGAGGTGTTGTATGGATTTAAAATGTCATTCTCGGTATCTTTGGGATGAGGTGGGGAGAAGCAACGTTGTTGAGACCGAATTAAATACGCATGACTACGTAAAAAGATCCAAATGATTCGACAACGTATTCAAACCTCACAACATCGACAAAAGAGTTATGCTGATCTTCATCGAAAGGACGTGGAATTTAATATTGGGGATCATGTATTATTACGTATTGCTCTATGGAAGGGAGTTACGAGATTTGAAAAGAGAGGAAAGCTCAATCCAAGGTTTGTTGGCCCATTTGAGATTCTTGACTGAATAAGAAATGTGGTCTATAGACTCGCGTTACCTCCAAGTATGTCTCGTGTTCACAATGTTTTTTGTGGAGGAACCATGCTATTGAGGAAATGATCTAGGAGTTGGAATCAGAAATGAAAGCGAGGTACCCTCACCTGTTCGAAACACCAGGTACGTACGTCAATTTCGAGGATGAAATTTTATAAGGAGGGAGGTTATGTCGAATTCTGAACTTATTATAAATAAAATTGAATTTTTCTATTCATTATTCTAAATTAAATTGATATAATCGTTGGTTATGGGTGAAATGTGCAAATTTTACAAAATAAGCAAGTGGTTATAAAATATTCATTTTTATCGGGAATATTCTTTTGGTCGTGGAATATTCTTTTTGTTTGGAATATTCGCATTTACCTGACCGTTCATTCGAACTTATAATGTAATAACCGGCTTGGATGAAGAAAATGACAAAGTATGAGTTTTTATAAATAACAGCGTAGTTATTCACTGCTTAACATTTGTTGGAATACACGGTGGTTAAAATACGATGAATACGCGTGGTTGACAAGAAGATACTACGGATATTGACAAGATTATTGAATTATTGATTCGCACGCGTAAGAATGCACTACTCAATAATTGTTACAATAGTTACTGTTCAATATTTTATTTTATTGATTCAATAATTGTTGCGTTGATATTTAATATTATTGTTGTTTCAATAATTATCACTGCACAGTGTTTCCCATTATCAAATTAATAATTCATATTATTTGAGTAATATTATTAGATAAGCATTATTGGCAATGTCTAGAAAGTTCTGTCAAGAAGATGTTTGGTCACCTAATTGCGCGCCAGTAAGGAAAAATCCTTATTGGAAAGCCCCCTCTTTCCTGGGAACGACCTGGTTGTCATAATTGTGATTCTGTAATATTATTTGTGAATAATTAATTATTAATTTATATGATAAGAAAATATTTATTTGATGTGGATATAAATGATGGATTTATTTATGTGGTTATAAATGAAGGAATTAATGTTGAGGTGTTTTATCAGTATTTTGTCAGAAGGGAGGAATTAAAAATCATCCGTTTGTGGATTTCGAATATTTTCGGTTTGGAATTTGAAAAAACTCAAAGCTACAAAGTTGTAGAGAATTCGATTTCGTGTGGAATGGACATAAAATTCGTATTTTTCTGATAAACGGGCTCTTTTCTATGAATTGTTGAAGTTTCAGAAAATAAAATAATTTTTATTAAAATTATGGGTGGGACCCATTTTTGTTTTACAACATGTGGGCTGCCAATTTGGTTCAAAGATGGCTGGCCTTGATTTTCAACAAAGTGTGCGTAGAATGAATGAAATAAAATAATAATATTTTATTATTTTAGTCTCCTTTGGCGTTCTAGCATTTTCCTATAAATAGACGCTTAGGTTAGAATTGAAAATCACACCAGAAACAAGTTTTCTTTCTCTCTAGATTATCGAGCATATTTTTGTGAGTATTTTGATACTCTGAGAGTTGTTGTTTGGTACAAGTTTCCTTCGACTTTCTATCCGATATTCCGATCAGAAGTATCGTTATTTTGAGGTAAGGGATGTTATTTTCTTCTTAAATGATATTATTTTCTTCAATATCATTATGCCAAAATATTGGTGAACTTTTTAATCAAATTTGAAACTTTTTGTGTCGGGGTTACTATTCACGTATACGACATTATTCACGAATACAGCACTATTCACCGAAAAATAAAAATTTTCTTTTTTGTCCAAGATATCTATTTTGGCTACTATCTTTGATTGTATCTATGTTTTAATCGTTATTTTTGAATTCTACTTCAAAATTTGTTATTATGAAGTATTAGTGATCTTGGATAAATTATAACACGAATCCCTAATATTTATCCTTCTGTCTCACTGCATTCGTTCTTTAGAATATTTTTCATCATCCTCAGTCCTTAATGATGATATTATTGAATATCTTTGACCTATAGTGCAAAGATGAATGATATATTAACTGATGAATATCTTTGGCCCGTAGTGCAAAGATGAATAGGTGTTGAGATGAACATGACCAACTGGTGATATAAATGAATATCTTTGGCTTATAGTGCAAAGATGAATATTCGATTAAAGATGTATATTGATTGTTGTTATAGGGATAAAATATTGATGATGGACTTTTAAATCTTAGAAGATAGTTGAACTCATTCTCTACTTGACTCTTCTAATGGATTCTTTGTTTTATTTGAGAATATTGATCTAAAACATGTTGTTTATTATATTCTATCGATGTTTCCTGTTGAGGACTAACGATAATTTGTTGTATATTATCTTAGTCATATATATTTTTTACCGGGCTAGTTGAGCTCACCCTTTTCCTTTTTGTTCCAATTTTCTTCTCGTGAGGGTGAGAACATAGCAAGATTCAATGTCGGGTATGGGTGATAGTTCTACAAAGATGTTTTAGCGGTCCTCACTATTTCACAGAAAATAGTGTTTGAATAATTATAATGAAGACTTATTTGAGTGTGGATATATCGCAGAAGATAATATTTGTATTTAAACTCATAGTATGTGTTGTCAGTATTTTGCACGACAATTGTATTATTGAAGTTGTAGTTTGCTTTTACGTACTATGTATTTGGCGACTTCAGAATGAGTGTTGTATACCTATTTTGGGGGCGTCACTACACGGCGGCGCAAGATCGGTCTTGAGTTTTGCATGTGTGTGGCGTAAGGCGTAAATGACATCTGAAAGCAAATATTTGGCCGCCGATCGATGGACTAAAGTTTAATGGTTTGTTTTTTGGAAGAACATTATGTGTTTTTGAGCCATAATGTGAGGTAGGGTTGGAATAGAATTAGTAATTAGTAACTATATATATTATCTATTGTAAAACCTTATGTAACTAGAAATCATTAATAAAATAACAAATCACGCATGAAGTCTTTCAAATCGAGAAAACACGCAACATCTCTTTTGTGTTAATTCTCATTGTTGTGTGCTTTCAAAGGTATTGCAATGTGTGATCCTAATTCTAAAAAAATGTCAAAATCACACCACTCATGTCACTTTATTTTTTTTACATCGAAATTAGGCATCAAAATGAGGAATAGCATTCGCCGATCCATACTATTTAGAGATTATAAGTTCAATTAGAAACTCAACTCGAAATATAAATAATTCAAATAAGACTAAATTTTAAAATTCGATAAATTATTCGAATCTGCTCAAATTGCAATTTTCTATTATACTCGAATCATATTCGTTTGAAAAGTTCAAACTTCTCGGGCTCGATTCGAGATCGTGCTCGACTCGATAGCTAAACAAATCTCAATCAAACCATATTTTATACTCAATAAATTTTATAAATCAAATCTAAACCACTCAATACTCAACTCAACTCGATTCATTTACGCCCTTACGCTCTGTTTCTGAGTTTTAAAATGGACAGAAAAAAAAAATGAACAAAAAAAATTTAAGTTTTCTTTTTAATTATTATGTTTCAGAGTTTTTTAATAAACGGAAAATAAAAGAAATAGATAGAAACTTGGCCATTTTTTCTGCCAAAATTTTACGTCTAAAATTGGTCTGATTTGGACGAAAAAGAAATTAAAATAAGTAATATTTTTATAATTCCCATATTATCCTCAACTTTTAATATAATAAATTTTAAATTACAATTCATTTTTAATTTTAATTTTTTTATTAAAAACTCAAAAATAATATAGAGAAAAACTTTAAATTTTTTATTTTTATTTTTTTCTGTTCAAAACTCAGTGTTAATCAAAATCCGACCAGCGAGATTAACAGTTCAAATAAAAATTAGCCGGTTCGATTGGTTTCAAATCCGTTTTAATTTAAATTGCCTTCTCTACTTCACAATCAAAATTTAACTCAAAAGTTTCCATTTATATGCTTCTCTGTGTCGACTCAGTTTCTTGCTCGTAATTTTCCTTTTTTCTATACACTTCTTCTAATTTTCCCTCGTTTTCTCTCGCCCTAAACAGCTTATGCCAAAATTCCCTCAGTTCCATTCTTATTCCACATTATCCATTCCTTGGTAGAAATTAGGGTTTCTATAAGGAAATTAAATGATTGGTTTCGATAACTATTTATATGGTCTGAAATTTATGACTATATTTGTTTGTTATTGTAATCGAGTGTTAAAGTTAGCTTCGAATCATCATTTTGGTAATCTCCAGAATGTTAGGGTTTTTGATTTGGGTGCAAGATTAGGATTCGTGCAATGTGTGTTATATAATTAGATCACTCTGTTTGGATTTGCATTGCGTTATTATTGTTGATGGGATAAAAACAGGTGAAATTAAATGTTGGTATTTTAGAGCGAAAATATTTGAGATTGCTGTTTGATGGGGAATTCATGTGTCGGACCCAATTTAGGCCAAAATGGATTCTTGCAATCTGTTTCAGCTGCAGTTTGGCGAACCCAGCGACCGGATAAAACTCTCCCTCATCCTAATGCAGATTCCAGCAACAATTCAAGTACAAGCGCGCCAAAATCAGAGAATTCCGAGAATTCTGCTATTGAATCTATGACTAATAAAGGATCTCAAGATAAAGGGTCTGAGCCAGCGTCTCAGATTCAAAATACACCACCTCTACGTGTTAAAATAGCCGCCGGAGAGTCATCCGGTAAGGCAGAGGTTAAGGAAGAGGGAAATAAGTCTGCTAAAAAGCATATGAAGCGAGTTGCAAGTGTAGGACTTCAAATTGAATCTGTATTGCAGAGGAAAACTGGGAATTTGAAGGATACTTATAGTTTTGGTAAGAAACTAGGACAAGGGCAATTTGGGACAACATATCTTTGCGTGGAGAAGGAGACCGGAAAGGAGTTTGCTTGCAAATCCATTGCAAAGAGGAAGTTGACTACTAAAGAGGATGTGGAGGATGTTAGGAGGGAGATTCATATAATGCACCATTTGGCAGGGCATCCTAATGTGATATCGATTGTAGCTGCTTATGAGGACGCTGTTGCAGTATATGTTGTTATGGAGCTTTGTGCAGGCGGGGAGCTTTTTGATAGGATTATACAGAGAGGGCATTATTCGGAGCGAAAGGCAGCTGAACTTGCTAGAATAATTGTCAGTGTTGTGGAAGCTTGCCATTCTTTAGGTGTTATGCATCGGGATTTGAAGCCTGAGAATTTTCTTTTCATCAATGAGGAAGAGGAGTCGCCCCTTAAGACGATTGACTTTGGGCTCTCCGTTTTCTTTAGGCCAGGTAATTTTTTTCTTCATATGTTAACTTCCTTTTCATGATCTTTATCATATTAAAAACCTAAACTGGAAGGATTAGGGAGATCAATTGAAAGTGCCCTTGAAGCAGTTATATGTTAAACCTTGTTGTTTGAAATTATTTTTGAACTACTAATAAGACTAGAATATCCATAAATGAATTTCTGTTGGACTGTTTCCAGGTCCAATTACACAGGACAATCTAGTAACTTGCATATTCAAAGTTTAAAAGATCCATAAAGCGAATCTTTAATATGTCCAACCTGATATCTAATTTTCTTTTGTTGGTGCTGAGCATGCATTATGCTGTATTTATGCTATTGAACTGGATGAGTGACTTTTCAAGATATTTCTAATCCATAAACCTCTTATACTAACTAGTAGACAATTAACATTTGGACATTATAAAGTTAGATGCAGTGGTGCTGGGTGCCTTCATTATTATTATTTTTTGGTTCTGCCATATTGATAATACAAGAACTTACTTCCAGGAATGAAAAGAGAGAGAGAGAACATATTTCTTCTACTGAAACTTTCATTTTGACTTTGTCTACGTGCAATATATATATTTGCTCACACAAATGCATACTTTGAACTAAATCCACTAATACCAGCTTGATGTTACTGTTCCATTTTCTTTCTATTGACAAAACAAGGATTACATATAGCATCCTTCCACCTCATTTTAGGTGCCCTGTATCCTAAGACAGACCAACTTTACATTTTAATATGATATTTGCAAAATTGCATTTAAGATGCTACATAATGAAGTGGACTATGTTGTGTTGGTTATATATTTTATGATTTTAATGATGACAATATTATTGGGTTTATGAATTTGATTTAAATTGTTTGGGCTGATTTAAATTTATTATATGTTTATTTCTTGGTTGGCCCAATATGGATTTACAGTCCATTAGTAATCTCTCTATTGCATGGAAGTATTTGTATCTCATAACCCACAAGTTTTATTAATTCTAGACATGTGTTCTAACAGAAGTTTTATTTTATATCCTGTATAAAATATGTATTGATATACTATCTTAAATTGAAAAGGAGTCTTATAAGGTAATGTCAGGAGTTGGTCTTATCATATTACTTCTTTCACTCCTTTATTTAAGCTGCTGATTTGGTGAATATATATCTGTTGGTCAAATATAGTTGTTAAAATTATGAGATTTATCAATTGTGGTTTTAGGCGCTATTTATATCCGATAGCATCAGTTAGCTGATATACCATTTGTTTTGAATCTCTTATTTCCGTTGGGTATAACAAGATGCTAGAAATATGTGATATTCCAATTGGACTCAATATAACAGCCTATATTTGCATGAGTACTTATTGCTGATATCTTTCAGTTGGTAAGTGGGAATGGTTTGTTTAGATGTAAAATCAATTCAAATTTGAATTGGAGTTTATTAAAGAAGGTTGGTATTCTAAGAAGTCTGTTTGTTTTTAAATGTCCATCTATTAAGGAAACGGGTATTAACATGTCTTTAACAAATTTTATCAATCTCCTTTAATCAAGTCTGGGTATAGATTAATATTTATGACTCCTGATATTGTGGGAATCTTTATAGTTGCTATTGAGAATTTCATGCTAACAGCTTGTTATCTTTCAAATCATATCTTGAGGATTTCATGCTAACAATATACTCATAGTCGTTGGTTTTCATCTTGTATAAAGCTTCATTCTGCTCAGTTAAGAAGTCAACCCAACGATTAGAAAGCAGCGATTCATTATTCTTAATTCTTATAGCTTTCTAAAAATCTTTTTAGCAATCAGTGTCTTGTCATTCTTAGGCTAGAAAGTTGATATTCCATTAATTGTAATCGCTATCATTGTAATATGAAAATCAAGCAACTGTTAGCTTGGGTTTTTTAGAGTTTAATGGGTCTGTTCAAAGGAAGCTTCAAAGGTCTCAGAGGTGAGAACATGTGCAGAGGTATATAAGTTGTAGAGGTGCAAAGGGGGAATTGGCGTCCAACATCAGAATTGAAACTTTTTTGTAACAGGGAGTTATTTTTATTTTGAGGTTTAAATCATAATAAAAAGAGTCCAATCCCAATTGGGATTGGACGTGGATTAGGCCACTATAGGATAGGGGCTAAACCACTTAAAAATCTTGGTGTCTTTACTATTCTGCACTTATCTTTTCTGTTTGTTTAATTTCTAAATATTTTGCTTTATTTCTTTTGAAGATATACTAATTCAGACACCAAAGTAGACAGGTCTAGCTGTCTGATAATAATAAATGAAGAACATAAGCTAAAACAAACACTAAAGCAGACAAACGTATTTAAACCTGTTGCAGAAAAAATAAAAAGATTTCACTGTTTAGCACTTTTAGCTTAAACACCTATTCACCCCCTCTCTAGGTGTGCTTATTTACTGAATTACATGTTAAAATATAATCTCTGGCTGTCTAGTAAGTGTTTCTTAGAATTTGTGCCCATCGCACAACTTTTGAAAGAAAATAAAAATGAGATGAAGTAAATGATTTGAATAAATACTTCCCACTCATCCATCTCCACAACATTACCACTATAAAAACACAGCTTGGTACTATATCGTGCTACGCTCCACCTGTTTAAATTTCATTGGAGGTTGGTTCATACATGTTCCATTCAGTTATTTCAATAAAATTGCAACTCATGAATCCCTACAGAGGTGTTTTCATAGTGTATAATAGACAAAAGAACATTGACAACATCCAGTTCAGCCAGAGGAGTGGGTTACTCAACAATAATCAACATAATTTTCTTTCAATCCCTATATATAGACCAACTTTTTAGTGATTACTAATGTTCTCTTTCATATTTCTAGACAATTTGCAAGACTTTGTATAATTGTTGTATGTGTAAATTTTTTTGTGGATTAGATTTCTGTATGCTTTAGGACTTAGGAGTTCAGGGGATTTTGGCTATATATAGATATTTCAGGCACCTGAAGAAATTATTAATTAACCTGAAGATTTCAAGTCGAATTTCCATATGATTTGAGTTTCGGGATATGGTATAGCTATAATATTTCATCCATTCAGGTGAAACATTTACTGATGTGGTTGGGAGCCCATATTATGTGGCCCCTGAGGTATTGCAGAAGCTTTATGGTCAAGAATGTGATGTTTGGAGTGCGGGGGTTATCATTTATATTTTGCTTTGTGGAGTCCCGCCATTTTGGGACGGTGAGGAACTTAATATTTTCCTTTGTTTTGCTACTGTTGTTCAATACTGTGATTTATTGTCTAACCATCTAACTTTGGTATGATTGGGTTCAGAATCGGAGCAAGGAATATTTGAGCAGGTTTTAAAAGGCGATCTTGACTTTGTATCAGAACCATGGCCTAGTATATCTGATGGTGCTAAGGATTTGGTTAGAAGAATGCTTGTACGAGATCCTAAAAAGCGGCTGACAGCTCACGAGGTCCTCTGTAAGTATATATTCTATCTGTATGCATCAACTATTTATATAAATTAGTGTTTGCTTCAGATGCTTCTTCTTCCACCACCTTTAGGTCACCTACAAAATAATGATATATATATATATATATATATATATATATATTTATTTATTTACACACACTGCAATGTCATGCATTAATGCTATTATTAGTAACAACACTTCTTGAATTTATCCAAAAAAATACTGTTATGTTAATATTTGAATTTAAGGGTAATGGTAGTGGTGGAATTGGAAATAAATGAAAGTTGGGCCTGGTGGTTGTGCATGATCATGAGGGTTTATGCTTATGGTGGCTTAATCTGACTGAGTATGATTTTGAGCTGAACCAATATGACCTAGATCCAGGGGTGTAACCAGCCCCTCATATCGGGAGGGGGTCAAAATATTTACGAAAAAATATTGTATTAATCATTTAATTTATTGTGTTTGTAAATATACAAAAAAATAGTAAAAATATTAAGCAAAAATGATAATATATATATATATATATATAATGATTGTTGAATATTCCATTCATTTTAAAATACTTCTTGAAATTAATTTGAGATATTCTCAAATTTTAAATGTAAATAATTTAATTAATTTTTGATATATAGTTGTGAAAACTATAAACTAATTAAAAAGTACTACTAATTTCTAGATTCTTTGCCATTAAAGGTAAAATGAATTATTTTAAGTTTGAAAATATCTCATAGTTATTTTAAAAGTAAAAAATAATATATATTTCAGAATGGATGGAGCATTTTATAAAACATAAACATTTTTTAGAGGATTATAAATGAAATTTCATAAAAAGATATGAATATAAGTAAAAGGGTTGGAAAAATCTGGTTGGGGCCATGACACCCGTAGGCATGTTGTGGTTCTGCCACTGCATGTACCCTATAATTTGGTACATGGAACTAAATCGGGAATGAAAAAGGTCACTTTCATGGTACTTCGAATCACTTAGTTGGTACGAAATACGTTTATTTGGAATGTGACATGCTTAGAATAGATTTCTCAAAAAATTATAGTTAAAACTAGTTGAAATGTAGTTAAAACTTTGTTGAGTTTTTTTTAAGCGTAGTATCCCAACAATCACATTTTTAATGAGATTATGTCATGCTAGTCATGTCAATGATCGCTTGACACACACAGAGTTCATTTGGCTACATTAGGTGACATTCCCCAGAATCTTCTACATATTATGGTTTCTAATAGAATACTATGTAACTAATATACTTTGTAAATATCCTAGATATTTTAGAGGACTATTCTAAATAGTGGATCATAGGCTTTCGTTATGCTTAATCTTTGCCATTGGTTGTATGACACAAGGTTATATAAAAGAATGTTCTTCATTTATAAATCTTGAATTAAAGTTGTAATCATACTTGTGGGATAGAAGTTTAAGTTAATAGAAGAAAAATGTTTTGGATTGCCACATTTGATGTTTAGGAACGAAAGTGTTTTTATGTTTAAAACGTTTGTACCAAAATTCAATTCGCTATCATGTTACTGAAATTGTTAAAACAAGTTTGAGTTTGGTTTATGAGAAAAAAAAGGATAAAATAAATTTTACCTTCATACTTAACTTGATGACACAAAATCTATTCTAGTAACTTTATGCTCCCTACAAAATTAGAAACTATTTTCAACTTTTCCCAACAATAATTTTTTTATGTTCCTTAATAATTTTTAAGAATTAATCTTTTGATGTATTCTTCTTCATTAACAAATTTGTGTTTTATCTTCAAATATATTAGTTTATGCTTTCTCCCAAATGCATCAAATCTCACAATACAATGCAAATTAAAATGATGGTACAAAATTAGAAGTTATTAGTTTTCAACTTTTTCCAACAATAATTTTTTATGTTCCTTAATAATTTTTAAGAATTACATCTTTGAAGTAATCTTCATTAACGATTTGTGTTTTTATCTTCAAATATATTAGTTTTACGCTTTCTCCCAAATGCATCACATCTAGCGATACCATGCCAATTAAAATGATGGTTTTGCTCCACTTGCAGGTCACCCTTGGGTGCAGGCTGATGGTTTGGCTCCAGATAAACCTCTTGATTCTGCTGTTCTTAGTCGTTTAAAGCAATTTTCTGCCATGAATAAACTCAAGAAGATAGCCATAAGAGTTAGTACATATAATCCTTCAAATGCTTAATTATTTTGGTGGGGCCCTGACATTTTTTGAATAATTTTGTGGTACATTTCTTATGAAGTTGTTCAATTTCACTCTCTTATTAAAAAAATAATATATACTACTTCCGTTCCAAAATTAGAGATACATTTTGACTTTTTAGAGTTAATTTGCGAAATCCTAAAATTTAAAATTGATATAATTTCGTTCAAGTTTTGAAAACAACAAATATGATAATTAGTAGTACTTTATAGTTAGTTTATAATTGTTATATTTATTTGTACTAAAACTAAGTAACTTCATATCATTTTTGAATTTTAGGATTTCGCGAATTTACTCTAAAAAGTCAAAATGTATCTCTAATTTTGGAATTTAGATAGTACAATTTTTTTTAAAAAATGACCCCTTTTATGTAGGGTGTAACATGCCCTAGTTCTGTCAAGTAACTTGCTAACAGATTTTCATGTTTTATAGATATAATCTATGTGGTTTTAGAGAAAAATAACTTCCCCAAATTTATTAAGAACTATGTTGAGGGGTCACCTTTTGGTTTTTGTATAAAGGCAGGTAGAACATAAAGGATAGTAGCATCTGGCTGTCTGTTAGTGATTCATCCTTTCTAATCTTACAATCTTTATGATTAGCATTCTTTACTTGAAAGTTTTCAAATTTGTAACCGCTTTCTTAAAAGAAGAAAAGTAATTTGTATTCAACAATTACTCCAAATCCTTGTTCACTATTTCTCTTTTCTGACTTCCCATGCCTCTAATATTCTTTGCAGGTAATTGCTGAGCGTTTATCCGAAGAGGAAATTGCAGGACTGAAAGAGATGTTTAAGATGATAGACACAGATAATAGTGGACATATCACACTAGAAGAGCTGAAGAATGGCTTGGAAAGAGTGGGTGCCAATTTGATGGAGTCAGACATCAATGATTTAATGCAAGCGGTAAGTGCAGGTTAATATTTCATGTTTACCTGATGATTCTGATTTATTTGTCACATAACCATATGTTGTTAGCATGAAGGACTAATAGTTTTATTACTAAATATTAATATAGTATAAAAAGTTTATCTAGTTTTCTTTTTCATCAAAGAGAATTAACATACTTAAATATTTACAAAAACTTTGGGGGTCTGAAACAAAAAATATTAAAATTTGAAAGGCTTAAAAGAAGTCCAAAATTTGTGGGTTGGCTGGGCCTCTGCCCCCACAAGAACATCTAGTTTTTATGAAATCTCTGCGAGAGCTGGCTCTATTTAAAACAGTTGAGAGAGTAAGAACAAGTGATATTTCAAGATTAAGAATTGATAAACTGAAGTATTCACGTGTGTTCCATGGTTAACGAGTTGACATGGGTTGGGTCTTAACCTAGTAAGTCTTTGTTTGTCTCTCACTGGTGATGCGCCTTGACCGTAAGATGTGCTTCGTGTATCTGTGATATTAGTCCCACTTACAATAGGGTGAGGATTTACCTAGTGGCCAGCGCAACCAAAAATAATTGGTAGACTGAAAGTTAACTTATCTTTATGTTGCTAATATATTTTGACAACACAGCTACTGGTTTATGAGGTATTCAGAAATCACTCTGCAGAAGTCAAAGCCTAATAACTTTAATTTGGTATTTTCACTGCAACCATTTTACAAATGGAACAAGTATATGAACTGGTGACAAGATTGTAAAGTTCAGTTTACAAAGGTGGCATTATTTAGCATGATGCTGCCATTTTGTCTTGCTTGTCTATTTTCTCTCTAAACATTGATTTATGAATGTCTTTGTGACATCTGCTCCTCCTCAGAATGCTATTGACCTTTTGTTATTGGGCATTGCAGGCTGATTTGGACAACAGCGGTACCATCGATTACAGTGAATTTGTAGCTGCAATGCTAAATCTAAATAAAGCCCAGAAGGAGGATCACATGTTTGCGGCTTTCACATACTTTGACAAAGATGGGAGTGGATACATTACTGCCGATGAGCTCCAACAGGCATGTGAGCAGTTTGGTTTAGGAGATGTTAATCTAGAAGGAATTATGCGCGAAGTTGATCAGGATAATGTAAACATCTTCCCTACCAAATGCCAGATCATCTTCTTTTCTTCTTTCCAGTATACGTCATGTTATTCTAGCAAGATAAAATTTATTTTATGTTCTACAATCCCCATACTCGAGGGCCAAGCTTACCTATAAAAAAAAATTGATTTTACGTTGTATGTGACATTTGCTTTTTCAGGATGGGAGAATTGATTACAGTGAATTTGTGGCCATGATGCAAGACACTGAGTTTGGCAAGAAGGGATTTCAAAATAGCACAAGCATTGGGTTAAGGGATGCCTTAAAGGTTGGTAATTCTTGATTAATGGCATCCAACGGCACACTTGATAGTTGTGTAGCTGCTGACTAATTTTTTTTTTTTATAGTTTGTAACTTCAAATATGTGAATGCATAATGTTGTAAAGAACAGTCGGACTTTAGAGGGAGAGCAAAAGTTGTGTAGTGTTGTACTGTTGTATACAAGCCAATCATGTTTGATGATAAAGCACATACTTTGTAACAATCTTATTCATTTATTAATAAAAAGTATTAATTTATTAAAGGCTTTTAATTATCTACATGATGTTTTATAATATGTGATAAACCCATAGTTTTAAGCAATGCTTTTAGAATAATGATGATGATCATTCTAATGAGATCTAAATTCTTAGAAAGCTTAAAACTAAAATAGTTCCCAATCATTGGATTACTAAATTGGGGATTAGTGAATCCGGATAGATTGAATACATACGTTCGTTTTGCTCATTGGATGAGGATGATTGATCTCACGATCATTTGTGTGGAGACACTAAAGCAAAGTAATGTAGGTGCTTTATTAGAGAATAAGTTCATTTGAACGTTGGCTCGCTAAGGAATACCTAATGGAGTTTTACTTGCCTCATCAATAGGAATTCTGTAGAAGTGATAGTAGTCTAGTGATCCTTGACTCGAGATCATCATAGTATCTTGTGTATGATGAGTTATACTTTGACTTATTCCTTAAGACCCTTAGGGTATATCAAAGGTATGCTTGGGTATAATAAGTTATACATGGAGATAATGTATGATCAATAAAGAATCTACCACTTCTATTAAAAGAAGAGAAAATGTCCTATGTGATTCGATAAATGACAACCCTAGTGAGTCCTTGGCAAAAGCAGAATGAAATCGAAAAGGAGTTTCTAATTTGCATTATTTGGTGTTGTGCATTTAAGGATCGAAATACATATAATTAAATAAAATAAGACTTGACAATAATTCCATGCCTTATATTTAATGGGACATCAGATGGTGGAAGGATTGAATTGTATTTGAATTATTTACTCAAAGGTTCTTTTATGATTAATGTTGAAATCTATATTATCCGGAAAGTCGCTGATCGCCAGGAGGTTTATCCTATTGTAGAATAAATATTATTTATTTAAATAATTTAATTGTTTAATTTATTTATTTAAATAAGATTAGAATTGTTGTAATTGATTTATTCACAACCTATTTTAATATGGAGAACCTAAAGGGTCACACCATAAAAAGGAAGAATATTTATTTAAGAAGTTAATGGCATAATCGTCGTAATAATATATTATGTATATTTAATTTAATCTATGGTGATAGAATAAATTAAATAGCTTAATATTTATTATTTAATATTTTAGAAATATTAAATATAAATTAATAAGAGGAGTCTTATTAATATTATTATAATTATTATTATTATTTTAATTTCTAAAAGAGTTTAGGAATTAATTTAATATAAGTATTTCATTTATTCCTAATTGGATTAGGAAGGAAAGTTAGTTAAAGGAGTTTAATTAATTATCCCTAATAAGATTAGGGGAGCCCTTTAATTAAAAAAAAGGGTTTAATTAAATAATACCTTATTTTAATAGGGTTACTTGATATCTTTATAAGAGGAGTCTTATATCGGATATTAAGACTACGTTATAATTTCAATGGTTGGAGAAAGTACGCATTTTCTATGAGATAGAAAAACTGGTGGTTTAGCCAACCACCCATCTTCTTGAATCCTTCTTCTTCCTGGTGGATCACCTCTGAGGCCAAACACTTGGGTGGCTAACGCCGATCAAAGGAAGAACCAAACCCGGTGGATTGAAGTTGAACGCTGAAAAGGATGGAGGTGAACTTATACCGAGGGAAGCTCGATCTTCAGGTATGATTTTATTCTTTATCTTTTCGTTTAATTAATAATTGTCCATAAAGGGTGATCCGGGTATATGGTTTGTAAAATTTTTAAAACTCTGATTTTTACACGTTTCCGCTAAATTTGTGCAATTTGATTGCGTTCATGAATATTACAAACCTAATAGTGGTATCAGAGCCAAACTTTTATGCGAATTATTAATTGTTTAATTTGATATGTATGTTGATATGTGTTTAGAACAATTTAATTGGGCATAATTTTGTTGTATAAAATTTAAAAATAAACGAAAATCCAAGTCACGAACTTCAGTTTAATCGGGGGCGGCTTTAGCTTAATATGATTCACGTGATTTAATTGAATACCAGTACAAGGGTAAAGTATATTTTTTTTTTCTCAAAAAGCATGGCTGGATTCAAGTTTAAATCACTTTACAGGAATCATGGATTACTTTGTATTATATATATATTATGTTATTAACCAAGCAGGATTCTTGGATTTCCATGATTCACTTATTTGGTTATTATATATATAATATGTATAACCCGGTGAATCATATGTTTTATGTTAACTTGGTAACATACAACCGTACGTAATATATCACGCAAATCAAGGAATCACGATTAGTATAATATTATATATATATATATATATATAATATTTTTTAATTATTTTATAATTAAAATAAAAAAGGTTTATTTTAATCTTAAAATAAAAAGTTTATTTTAATTTTAAAATAAAAGTTTATTTTAATTTTAAAATTAGATTTCATGCTAACTCCATTAGAGTTGGAATTAGATTCCATGATAACTAATTGGAGTTGAAATTGGATTACATGTTTCCTTAAATAAAAGAGTTTATTTAGATATGAAATAAGATTTCATATTATTCAAAATAAAGGAGTTTATTTGTGAATAGAAAAGAAAATCCATGTTTCCTTAAAATAAAGGAGTTTATTTAGATATGAAATAAGATTTCATATTATTCAAAATAAAGGAGTTTATTTTTGTAAATAGAAAGAGAATTATTTAGTATTTCCTTTAATAAAGGAGTTTATTTTGATTAAAATAAAATAGTTTATTTTATTCAAAATTGGATAAATTAAAATAAAATAGTTTTATTTTGATTTAAATTTGGATTAAAATAAAGGAGTTAATTTTGATTCAAAATTAAATTTTATACTAACTAAATTTGCCCATTAAATGATATCAATATATATATTGAATGTTTATTATTCATCGATGAATGTTATGTATTGATGCATATGGTGATATGTATGATAATAAATGAGATTGATTATGACAATCGACCAAATGTGATTGGATTTTATTTTAGTTGGATGCATGAATGTATGAGTTTTATTAAATGGGTCTCAAGTCATTCGCCTTCTCTAATTTTTTCAATGTAAATTCTATCTCCTCCTATGTATTTCCCGATGATCACGATCAAGGTTTCTATTTATTTTAAATAGTTTTGTAATAGAATAGTTAGAATTAATTTTGAAAAATTGGAGATCAAGGAGCAAGGAGCTTGAAGACCCGCTTGTAATGGAGCCCGAGTTTAAATGTAATAGTTATATTTAAATATTATTTCTTGCACCCCTAGGGTTTGACTTTTTGTTTCACTTAGTGGCTCTAGTGAACCAAACTAGAATAAAAGTCCATAATCAATCCGGAAGTAGAATATAGTATTCTATATGTGCATGCTTATACTATATATATTATATATTAAGCAAACATGCTTCGTATGTTCATTAATATAACGCGTATTTTATATATATATGCATGCATGCTACTAAACAAGATGAGACAAATTAATAACAAACTCCTAAATTTTTATATTAAGTCCTAAGCGTTCAAAGATATTTGGAATATCGAACGTCATTTTCTAAGATGATAAAATTAATAGAGTATTAAATATTTAATATGAATTTGTTGTGTCACCACAAGGCAAGTATTAAGTATTTAAGATGTTAATTTATCACATTTGATGCTTATAAAGAAAATTGAACAATATTATTTTGTTGTGTCACCACAAGGATGATATTTTTCTTTTTGAATATATGGAGTGCTAGGTTGGACTTAACTTGGATAATTTTGATTCGGATGTGCCACCACTTGATCAAAATAATCTAAGAGGCAAAAATACAAGAAGTTGCATAGTTGATGTAATTGACAAGAGTTGTCTACCTATTTATTTATATATAGTTTGTTGTGTCACCACAAGGCTATATACATTTGAAATAGGATCCTTATTCTCACTAAGTAGATCTTTAATTAGATTTTGCGAACTATATATATTGAGGGTAATATAGTTTGAAGAAAATAGTGGGAGATACCAATTTAAAACAAGACCTAATTTATTTTGGTAATTAATAAAAGAATGTATGTTAAAATGTTTGTTAATTACAAATTCATTTACGTAACTTACAATGTCTAAAATTACTATCATCATGAAGCATATTAGATGCTAAATTAACCGCATGTAATTAAACGGATTGGTTAAGGAATTTGAGAATAGTTCTCATAAATTAAAAAGCTATCTTATGTCCTTAATACGCCTATCCTCGCAATGGTTGCGCATAATGCCTCGAGGAAGAGATTGCTACTTTTAGAAAGTGGCAAGATGATGCCATGCTGGCTCGATGCATCATGCTAGCATCCATGAAAACGAACGAGCTTCAAATCACAAGATGAAACTATGGATGCTCCTACTATATTCCCCGCACATCAAGTAGTTGATGGTGAGGAAAGTAGGACATATAGATACCGAGATATCTAAGGAGCTATTCCGATCTAGAATGGCCAACGGCACTATAAGATGCATAAAAAAGTCCTAAACATTATCAATTTGATTGATCAATTAGGATAACAGGTTTTGTCATGGATGGAGAGTTGAGCTAAGATTTGATCTTGCACTCACTCCTTTAACTCTTTTCACAATTGTTGTGAATTTTTCATATGAACAAGCTAGATATCAGTCTCGCTGATTTGCTTAACATGTTGAAAAATGTTGAGAGTCACTTTCCAACCAAGAAAGACCATGTCTTACTGGTAGGGGCCAAAGGATCTTCTGAAAAGAAGAACGATTCAAAGAAGGTAAACAAAAAGGCGTAAACAAAGGATAATAAGAACAAAACTGATATGGATGGCAAAGGAGTTTGCTACCAACGCAATAAGCCCTGGACACGTGAAAGAAATCATGAGAAGCATCTTGCAGAGGCTAACCAAAGAAGCTTAGTGAAGTTTCTACATAATACGCTTTTTGTTCATGATTGAAATAAATTTTTCTTTAAGTCAAGGTTCTACTTGGGTATTGGATACCGACTTTGGTTATCATAAATATAGATTTATGAAGGGACCAAGCGAAAGTAAAAGCTAAACAAATATAAGTAATCCTATATGTGCGGAAATGTAGCAAATGTTGCCATATTAGCCATAGAAACTTATAGTTTAGCAATGCCTACGAGCAAATCTATTAAGTCAATAAGTTATTATTGTATTCCAGCCTTGTTAAAAATATTATTTCCATTTTATTGTTGGACAATGAAATCTTTGGTATTATAATTAAGAACAATTGTTGTTTCTATTTATAATAATAATGTTTTGTATAGAATCGAATATTACTTAATAAATTTTGTATACTTGACTTACATGAAAATAATTTTGCATATTGAACAAATTAGTATAAGAAAAGGAGATGATCATTCAAAGAGTTAAATGTGTGTATTTGCTAAAATACAAGTGTGAATTATTTGAAAGGTTCAAAGAATTCAGAAGTGAAACAAATTGGCAATGTATTAAGATTCTTTGATTAGATCAAGGAATAAATACTTGTGCAAAAAGTTTCTAGATTATCTTAAATGGTTTTCTCATAATGGACGCCTCCTGATACGCAATAATTGATTGATGTATTTGAATGAAAAATCGTACCTTGTTGGACATGGTGCGGTCCATAATGATTTTACCGACATTTCAAAGATCCTCAGGGTCATGTCCTAGAAATGGTCGCATATCTACAAAAAGGTAACCTCAAAATCCACCCCAAGACTCCATAAAAGTTATGGATAGGAGGATTCCTAATCTTAAGTATGTTAAGATAAGGGGTTGTCCAACTTATGTGAAAAAGGTTTCAAAGGATAAGCTTGGGACAAGATTTGACAAGTGCATGATTGTGGGACATCCTAAAATAAGTTTAGGGCATATGTTCTATAATCCTACATAGCAAAAAGGTGTTTATTATGAACACGCTACCTTCTAAGATAAAGGTGTTTATCATTGAAGGGCTAGTGGGAGAATAATAGATCTTGAAGAGTTCAAGAACCACAAAACACTATAAGTCAAATAAGAGGAACTCAGAGATAGACTTTATTGTACCACAAATCAATCGTAAGTCCGAATAGTATCAAGATACCTTGAGGTATGGATTCATCATGGATGATGATGATGAGGTACGATCATGAAGATGATGATCCGTAGTTACATACGATGAGGTAAGAGTTCTAGTGTGTACAAAAGGGTCAAGAGAGCGTCGTGAAATTTCTAGTATTATATGTTGATATACTACGGATAAGGAATAACATACCAATGTTACAATCAGTAAAGATAAAGTTGTCTAAACAATCCTCCATGAATGATTTGGGAAGAGTATCATTATTGGGGATGCAAATCTATATAGATAGATTTACAAGGATGCTCAACTTAACCCAAGGAACATATATTCATTTGATGCTAAAGTCGTTTAGCATGGCAAACTCCAAGAGATGTCTCATGTTGATGAGTTATGGAGTGTATCTCTTTTATAGTCCCCACGACTCTGAAAAGAGAGAGATCGCATGAGTGACTATCATGTATGCAATGAAATATACAAGATCTAATGTTGATCGGTCATATTCTGGAGAAGATCACTGTAAGACAGTGAAAAACATCTTAAAGTTCTTAACCGGCACTAAGGATGTGAGCGTACATGGTGGGTCTGAATTAAAACTAGAGGGCTTTACAGACTCAAGTTTTTCGCATGCACTCAAGACGATCAAAAAATCCACTTTAAGGTAAAAGTGTTACCTTGAACAGTGGTGTAGTGAATTTGAAAGTTTCAAAATAGCAAAAAGTTGCTGGTTTAGTGATAAAGACAAAGTATATAGCTATAAATGAAGTTGCAAGTTGATTGTTTGGATGAAAAGTTCATTACAGAACTAGGAATAGTTCCTAAGTCTCATCTTGGATCTAAACATGTGTTGTGGCACTTTCATTTGATTATAGGAATCATTGAAAGATGAGAAATCACTATAGAGATAGTGGACTCTCAAGAACAACATTACATATCCATTTTGATCAAGCTTATCCAACAAAGCAGGATAATCGCCACTTAGAGAAGAAGAGTATGAGATACCACGACGATTGGCTTTAGTGCAAGTGGGAGATTGAAAGTAGTATGCATACAAGCCAATCATGTTTGATGATAAAGCATATACTTTGTAAATAATCTTATTCATTTATTAATAAAAAGTATTAATTTATTAAAGGCTTTTAATTATCTACATTACGCTGCTTTTATAATATGTGATAAACCCATAGTTTTAAGCAATGCTTTTAGAATAATGATGATGATCATTCTAATGAGATCTAAATTCTTAGAAAGCTTAAAACTAAAATAGTTCCCAATCATTGGATTACTAAATTGGGGATTTGTGAATCCGGATAGATTGGTACATACGTTGCTTGCTTTATCGGATGAGGATGATTGATCTCATGATCATTTGTGTGGAGACACTAAAAGCAAGTATGTAGGTGCTTATTAGAGAATAAGTTCAATCGAACGTGGCTCGCTAAGGAATACCTAATGGAGTTTTACTTGCACTCGTCAATAGGAATTCTCAGTAGTGATAGTAGAAGACAAGTGATCCTTGGACTTGAGATCATCATAGTATCTTGTGTATGATGAGTTATACTTTGACTTATTCCTTAAGACCCTTAGGGTATATCAAAGGGTATGCTTGGGTATAATAAGTTGTATATGGAGATAATGTATGATCAATAAAGAATCTACCACTTATTAAAAGAAGAGAAATGTCCTATGTGATTCGATAAATGACAACCCAGTAGTCCTCGGCAAGGCGTAATGAAATCGTAAAGGAGTTTCTAATTTGCATTATTTGGTGTTGTGCATTTAAGGATCGAAATACATATAATTAAATAAAATAAGACTTGACAAAGAATTCCACGCCTTATATTTAATGGGACATCAGTATGGTGGAAGGATTGAATTGCATTTGTAACTATTTACTCAAAGGTTCTTTTATGATTAATGTTGAAATCTATATTATCCTGAAAAGTCGTTGATCGCTAGGAGGCTTATCCCTATTGTAGAATAAATATTATTTATTTAAATAATTTAATTGTTTAATTTATTTATTTAAATAAGATTAGAATTGTTGTAATTGATTTATTCACAACCGGTTTAATATGGAGAACCTAAAGGGTCACACCATAAAAGGAAGAATATTTATTTAAGAAGTTAATGGCATAATCGTAATAATATATTTATGTATATTTAATTTAATCTATGGTGATAGAATAAATTAAATAGCTTAATATTTATTATTTAATATTTTAGAAATATTAAATATAAATTAATAAGAGGAGTCTTATTAATATTATTACAATTATTATTATTATTTTAATTTCTAAAAGAGTTTAGGAATTAATTTAATATAAGTATTTCATTTATTCCTAATTGGATTAGAAGAAAAATTAGTTAAAGGAGTTTAATTAATTATCCCTAATAAGATTAGGGGAGCCCTTTAATTAAAAAAAAGGTTTAATTAAATAATACCTTATTTTAATAGGTTACTTGATATCTTTATAAGAGGAGTCTTATATCGATATTAAGACTACGTTATAATTTCAATGGTCGGAGAATACGCCTTTTCTATGTAGATAGAAAAACTAGGGTTTAGCCAACCACCCATCTTCTTGAATCCTTCTTCTTCCTCGGTGGATCACCTCTGAGGCCAAACACTTGGGTGGCTAACGCCGATCAAAGGAAGGAACCAAACCCGGTGGATTGAAGTTGAACGCGAAAAGGATTGGAGGTGAACTTGTACCTGAGGAAGCTCGATCTTCAAGGGTATGATTTTATTCTTTATATTTTCGTTTAATTAATAATTGTGCATAAAGTGTGATCCGGGTATATGATTTGTAAAATTTTTAAAACTCTGATTCACTACAAGAAAAAGGTCTATTAGCGACCAACAGTATCAGCGACCGCACCATCGGTCGCTGATATTAGTCACAACAACCGTCATCTCATGATCAAACGTAATCTAGTCGCTATCGTTTTAACAATGACCGCATCGCGATCATCGATCAATATAAGTATACATTTGCCACCAAAATTTGGTTTGAAATGTTGGCGCCAATTTTTTGTGCGACCACTTGAAATCGGCGGACCGCGTCACGCGATCATTGATAAAATCCATGTCATTAAAAATCGTGACCGCGTGTGGTTGCCGATAATGATCATTGATCAAACTAAATGTTATCGATTACCAGACATTCACTCGACCGCGAGCAGAGAAAAGGAGAAAAGGAGAAGAGGAGAAAAGGGGAGAGAAGAAGAAGGAGAAGAAGTTTGAAGTTAAATGCTTGTCATGCATGCAGCCTCCTACCACCACATACCGCCTCTACAAAGGTAACCCACTTAAAATCTACTAGAAACCTTGTTAATTTGTTAATTGAATGTGGTTTAGACAAACCCTAAATCAAAAATGAATATGCCTTAATTAAGATTAAAAAAGGCAACTAATGATAATGAACTAATTAAAGTTTATTTTAAAATTTATAAAATAAAATTTATTATTATGAAACATAGCCTAATTTTTTTTTTTTTTTTTTGTTATTATTGGTGCTTGAACTTTTGGTTTGTTTGACTTAGATATGAATTGGGGTTGCTCTAATTAATCAGGTTGGAAATTAAATAGGATGTTATGGAATTGGTTACATTGATTGTGTTATTTGTTCTATATATAGAAATTAGCTTATTGGTAATGTTTTGATTGATATGTATGCTAGATTGGAATAGTTTGATTTAGAATTATTGTTCAAATAGATATTGGAAGGAAGCATTGGGAATATTTTAGCGATTAGGAATCTCGGGGTATTGTTCGATGAAACTTTTCAATTGTTATCATTTACGATATTATCATTATGTGTTCATTGCGATTTAGTTGAGTCAACTGCATTATAACGTCAATCGATTTATGTGATGTAATTTGCGATATAAAGAGGTTCTAGGAAGGGGCTTTCAAAAAAGTGTATCCTCAACCTGACAGGTTTATCACTTTGAGACTCTACGTCGATAAGTTTGTTTGCTCTATTTCTTCTTTTATTTTCGATCGATTTGTATAGCCATCATATTATAGGTATTGATATTTATAACAATTATTTGATGTAATAATATTTATAATGGAAGGCTTGGGGATTTGTTAGTATAATTTAGTACTTAATCATGCCTAAAAGTACCTTTTATTATCATAATTTTAAAGTTGTTTGAATGCTAAAGGTTTCTTTTGCCTACATGTGAATTTGTTTATGAAATTATAGTCAAATCTATGCTATATAGAGAACTATACTTATTCAAGATCGTACATGGGTAATAGTTAGGCTTTTCTTCACATTACTTATACTTATCTGAGATCGCATATGTGGACTCTTGGTTTGTGTCTTGGGTGCTAGAAATGATGTATATACATGCCAATGTAAATGCGTGTGGCTAGTCCATATTATAGGGAGACTCGGCGAAAATTTTTTTATTAATTAGGGTAGTTGCGAACATTTATACTATTAACGAGCCTATTGGTGATCCACTAGAGCCTATTAAGGGGATGTTAGAGTGATGGGTTTGGGCTTGGGGCATGAGGCCACACGAGGCTACTCTGTGACTTAACCCAAACCTCACAGGGCCAAGCCCAAGCTTGGTTGTTAGCATCTTCTAAGCTATTAGAGGTTTGTTAAGCCAAAATAGATAGCGATCTTAAAGGCTGTTAGTGCAGCAGAGAAGGTAACTAGACACACTTAGTCAATAAAGAGATTTGTTTTGGCTATAACGAAAAAAACAAGGGTATTTAACACTTATGTATACAAGAATAAAGCTATAAAATGTTATAAAAGCTATAAATTGCTCAATCATGTTGTGACTATCCCAAAACATAAAAGATTATAGAAAGGGATAGTGAGGGGTATAATCTTAAAACATGTTAGGCGCCTTAGCACACTAGTTGATATGAATGAATCTCGAAGATACTCAAAAGTTGGATAAATGAGTTAGCAAACTACGATATAAAGCTAGCATGAATGAAATACCTTACGTATTCACTTACGATAAACAATAAAAACAAATTTAAAACAAATTAAAATAAAATAACATGATATAATATAACTATTAAACTAAGTAGCATTTACTTAGTTTCTCATACTAAATTTAATAACATTTAAAGTTTCTCATCTTTGCTTTAATTTGCATTCATTCGTTAAGTCATATGCTCTCAAGTCATATATCTCTCAAGTCAATATCTTCATATGCTTAAATGTTAATCATATGCTTACAAGTATGCTCAAGTCATATGGTTACAAGTATGCTTAAGTCATATGCTTAGAAGTATGCTTAAATGTTAATCGTATGCATGCTTACAAGTATACTCAAGTCGTATGGTTATAAGTATGCTCAAGTCGTATGTTAACATTTATAATGTTATCGTAGTAGATGCTTAGTGGAATCATGGACCTCTATTGAATCAGTAGTTGGATGGCACGACGAAAAGTCAAGTGCCCGGATAAATCTTCTGATTGAATTTAGAAATTTGGTTGCCAAGTGTTTTTGGAGTATCGTATAGTCACCCGAGAATGTATGAATGGTAAATCGCGAATCTGATGTCCATGTTTAAAGTGTAAGAATGTAAATTATATGGACGAGAGACATGGTAAACTATCATTTACTTGTTTACGGGTTCATGAGAAATTACGAAGAATCTTTGGTGGGCACATGGGCGAGAGAAGAGATGGTGGCATCACACAAGTACACAATTAAGGCGATAGTACTCATCGTTATGAATGAAATGGTCCATGATATTGCGGGGCGATTTTGATTGGGAAGCAAGCGAGAGCAACCTATGAATTACGATGCGAAAGACTTCTTTAAGTTGTTAGGCGAGGGTAGCAAGCCGTTGTGGCATGGTTGCACCAAACACACTACATTATGCTGCGGTGGCGACATTACTTAACATCGAAATGATCACAACACAACATGAGCCATGAGTGTTTTGAGTCGCTCTTGAAGGCAATTAAGAGTATGTTGCTGACGGTGAGAAATTACACAGGTAACTATTACTTTTGTAAGAAAATGGTGAAGAAGTTGGGTCTTGGATACCAAAAGATCGATCGTGTCCCAACGTTGCATGTTGTTTTTATAAGGAAAATGAGCAGATGACAAGGTGCGTTTTGCGGTCGTGATCGGTTTAGGCCTAATAAAGAGGGTGTGACTACAAAAAATCAAGTATCTGGTTTAAGATTCTAAGGTATTTTCCAATAACACATCGACTAAAAAGATTGTACATGTCTTGAATCAATTGAACATATGAGTTGGCATCACGAAATCTCCACTAAAGATGGAGAACTAAATCATCCATGAGATGGGCGAAGCTTGGAAAGATTTCAACTTAGCACATCCACAATTTGCATTGGAACCTAGAAATGTGAGGCTTGGATTGTCCACCGATGGTTTCAATCCGTTTGGCCACTCAATATTTAAAATACTCATGTTGGCTGTGATTGTTACTCCGTCTGACTTGCCTCCTTGGATGTGTATAAAACGGCCCGTACTTATTTCTTTCACTTTCGTGATTCTTGGTCCTAAGAGTCTGGAAAGAACTTAGATGTTTACTTGAGACCTCTTATAGGCGAGTTAAAGGTATTGTGGGAGGATGGAGTATGGACTTGGGATGTTGCAACGAAAACAAATTTCAACCTTAGGGGCGTGGTTATGTGGACTATAAGTGACTTCCCGACTTATGGTATGTTAGGCTGGATGGAGTACACTACGGGAAGTTGGCTTGTCCGTATTGTATGGAGCATCTGAAAGTCGTTTAATCTATCAAAAGGTCGAAAGCCTTGTTGGTTTGGTATGTCATCGTCGGTTCTTCTGGGTAGATCACCGTTTGAAGAAATAGAAACACTTGAGGAAAGGAAAGTAGATAATGATATACACTTGCCGCGATTATTAGGAAACGGAGATGCGAGATCGTGTGATGAGATTGCGGTTATCCCATTTGGTAAGGTTGATCGACAAACATAATCAATGGGTTTGGTGAATCTCATGGCTGGGTTGGGAGAAGCATCTTTTGGGAATTGCCTTATTGGTCTACAAATTTGATTAAATCGTAATCTAGATGTGATGCGTATTGAGAAGAATGTGTTTGACAATGTGTTTAACAACTTTGTGATGAATATTACTGGGGAAGACAAAAGATAACGATAAAGGCACGTTTGGACATGAAAGATATTTGTGGCGTCTGGATTAGAACTTTATGAATCTCCTAATGGTAAGATTGTCAAAGCCGCATCTGAGGTACACATTGTCCAAAAAGCAAGTTGAAGATGTGTGCACATGGGTTAAGTCTCTGAAACTACCGGATGGATATCGTCGAAACATTGCAAAGTGTATTCTGGTGGGAAATTGCAAGGGATGAAGAGTCATGATTCATGGTATCGTGTGTTCATGGAGAGACTCATACTACTATAGCATTTAGGGATCTGCTTGATAAACCAATATGGGATGCTTTGGCGGATCTTAGTCGTTTCTTCAAAGACTTGTGTTCAAAATCATTGAATGAGAAGGACATGTTTGTACTTGAGAAGAACATCATAGAGATCACGTGTAAAGCTGGAAAAATATTCCCACTTTGGTTTTTGACTCCATGGAGCATTTGCAAATCCATCTTCCTATGAAGCTCGTGTTGGGGTCGATTCAATATAGATGGATGTACCCTTTCGAGAGGGTGATGGGAAACCTTAAGAGGAAGGTGAAGAATAGAGCTTATGTCGAGGGTCGATATCACGAGGCATCTGATTTGATGAGATATCTACGTTTGTCTCGGACTATTTTCCGGACGAAGTCTTGACAAAACGCCAATCGAGTATCGAGACATGATGATGGGGAAATGTTGAACTAAATGGTGGTGGCTCTCTGTATTTGGTCTATCGGGTATGACTTATGGAAAAGGGAAGCGCGTATTCCTCTCGAGCAAAAATTACATCATGCATATACTTACATTCTTCTCGATTGCGAGGAGATTGGCCAATTTGTGAAGTACACATATAAACTTGATATTTTATCTTTTAAGTTGAAAATTTATTCCAATATGTTAATGTTTATAACATGGTATAGATTATGCGATGATGAGTTAAAAAAGTGAAGCATCTTGAAGCATAAGCGATAAAGATATTGAATCAATCGGGATAAAAACTTTGCACTTTGGCTAAAGACAAAAGTAAGTTCAATTTTAAGCACGTAGTGTATATATATATATATATATATATATATATATATATATATATATATCCATATATTAACTATGACTTCATTTAATAAGATGGAGTTTTGTGAAGGCTTTGGTGAGGGATCAGCGATTAAAGCTAATGTCTGAAGTCCTAGCTATGGGACGAACGAGGATCAAGTCGGTATGATAGTTCTGAAATAAATGGTTGTGAATTTCACACAAAAGGCATATAGGCGCGGTAAAAGAACAACGAACTACGGAGTGTGTGTCGAGGAGATTATTCTGATGAGGCTTGGTGGTGCCTTTTATGGGGAGTTGGAGGAAATCGTAGAGTTGTCGTCTGAGGACGCGTCTGAAGGTCGTATTCACTTGTTCAAGTCTTAGTTGGTTTGATTCGGAAAAAGGGATCGTGTTGCCGACATGGAATCGTCGATATTGACCTCCATAGAGTGCTGTACTCTCAATGAACCGTTTGTTTTACCAACTCAAAGCGATGCAGTATACTACTACTCCCTAGTCTGTTAGGAAAAGGATAGGCCTTTCTGATTGGCAAGTTGTAATTTATACTCCGCGTAGTCGTGTAGAATTAGTTGATGGGGAGATTTACCAAGCGGATGCTTCGTAGTCGGACTATAATAAATGTGGAGGGCGACAATGAAGTAATCCGATTAGATGGTGGAGATGAACCACATGAATTAGATCTGAGTCGAATACTTGTGTCGGATGACATTGATCTTGAGGAGGAAGAGTTATTGGTTGAATCGACCACGAATCTGAAGCGGATGATGGTTATGAATCTGCAACACACGTATCTGAAGATGATTACGAATCGGACATTGACACTTGAACTCATGAAATGTATGTTTAGCAATACATGTTTTTTATATCATTATCATGTTTATGTACTAAACTATTTAAATGCAACTTTTGTTTATTGTCATTTTATATTCATATATATACATGTTTATATCAACATCATGTTTATGTACTAAACTATTTAAATGCAACTTTTGTTTATTGTCATTTTATATTCATATATATACATGTTTATATCATTTATCATGTTTATGTACTAAACTATTTAAATCTGACTTTTGTTTATTGTCATTTTATATTCATATATATACATGTTTATATCATCATGTTTATATTTTATTGTCATATATACATGTAATCAAATATGACTCTAATAACATCTTGAAATTTGTAATATCTGGATGGCTTCAAGCGGTATGAAAAAAGCGCTTGCTTGGGTAGGGGCCTAATAATGTGCCCAAGGCCCTACTACTAATCCAGATGATCGGATTCTTATTGATTCGCCCTCCTCCAGAATAACCGTCGTCGTCCGCGTATATCATTTATATAAAAGCATTTAAGATTCCATTTATTGTATATTGGTAATGTTTTGATTGATATTATATTGGTAATGTTTTGTTTTGGTCTTATTGTATTGAAAATTTGTATATTTCTCTTGGTTTGTGTCTTGGGTGCCTAGAAATGTCCATATATGCATCTTAAATCGTGCATGTGGCTAATCTATATTATAGGGAGACTATGGCGAATTTTTTTAAGTATTATAAGTATAAGTTTGAAAAATGTTCACAAATATTATAACTTAGATGTAAATTGCTTTAATATATGCTAATTGATGTTGTATATTATAGTGATTTTTAGGATAATAAGATCGTCAAGTGCATATCACAATTTGTGTTTACAGATTGGCCTACACTTTTGTGATTACGTTAGTGAAACACACTATATCGCCTGAGGATCTTTGTTTGGGCGAAATTTCGGTATGTTTTTTTTAATTATGACAAATAATATTTATATAATATTAATATAATATTCAAAGGATAATTATTTAGTAATGTTATTATTATTTTTTTTTTGCGAAAGCGGTATAGATGGGAGGGCCAGCAGAGCTGATGATTGAGACATTATTACGGCAAAAGTCTGCGGTCGCACGAGGACAACTTGAATAAAGAACGACAAAAAGCCATTCACAATCTTGAGATCGACCATCCGGGCCGGGGAGAGGATTATATGCACGAGCATAGCCCACGGTGGTGCACCAGATCCATATAAAATTTGAGATGTGTACTTGATGGAGAGGAGAGAAATTTGGGTGAAAAGACGAAAGACTACCCACCAGCAGAGCCTCGGGTGTATCCGATGGCGAAAAAGGCTAAAAAGGAACATCTGAGGCGACGGTATTTCACGATTCTGACATATCAACTTTGCCCAAGATGCGTATTTACAAGTTTTAATATGTTTACAATCATGAATTGTAGAAAATATCCCATTTTACTTAGTAATATTGTCTTTGTTTTTGTATAGGAGTCTCGGTCTCAAAGTTCGGCCTATCCGTTGGGTTTGGATGTATGCGTGGCCACCGTGATGGTGCACTGAGGCTATCCGGATAAGCGGTAATAAGTTTTAACAACTTTGATCTTGTTTATTAATACTTACAAAATATTATTTTTAACTATTTAAGTGTTAACATGATGACGGATACTTATAAGCGTTTATTGAATGGCGCTATCTGAAAGGCACTCCACGTCGCTTTATTGATCAAGAGTTGTGGGAGAGGCGTACATTGTGAAGAAGAACTACATTAAAGGTCGAGACACAATGAGCGCCCATCCTTGATGGCTCGAGCACTTTCTGCTACCCGGTCTTCCACGATCGTCGAGTCATCCAATTTGTTCATACTCCTAAATTGTTGTGTGAGAGCTATATGTCGAGATCGAAATCTTACGAAGATCTTTGGCGGGCACACAGGGCTCTTGATCTGAGGAGTTAAATTGAAGCGATGGCGGCGGCGGCGTGCGAAGACATGGGGATGGCGGCGGTATAAAATCAATTTGTTGTATGTATTGTCGTAATATATACCGATATCAACATATTTATTATATTTGTAACTTGTTTTATTATTTTGTTAATTACGGGGTGATCGAGGAGGGATGGCGCTTGACATAACCTTGTACTTGTATATTCATTATTTGGATGTTTGTATATATATTACTTAAACAAGTTTTGAAATGTTATTATATTTATTCAAATCATATTGGTTTTAAAGGTTTATATACTAGTTTGGTGTATGTGTTGGTGGATGATGGATGTTTATATTGTTTTGTATGTTGTTTATCTTGGTGTGTATGTGTGTTGGGATAAGCGGTGAAAAGCAGTGCTGAGTTTTTAGAATTACGCAAAGCGGCATGCAACTGTAATTTTTTCATATCAACCGCGTCACGATCATTTGATAATGATATCCGTCGACCGATCGTCGATTACTGTTACGTCGATATCTTGACTCGGCCTGTTTTCATTTTTACGGTCATGAGATATCTCGATCAACGGTCGATGTGCATCGCGACCGGATTTTATCGCGACGACTTAATGTACCGTATTGGTCGCAGATAGCTATCTGCGGCCGTGTCTTGATCATTGATAAATGATCATTGATAAGCCTTTTTGTTGTAGTGATTTTTACACGTTTCCGCTAAATTTGTGCAATTTGATTGCGTTCATGAATATTACAAACCTAACAGTATTTTCTTAGAAAAATCTATTAGGTCATATTTTGTGTCCTGGACAATACTGCTACTAGTTATACTCATATTTCTTTGGTTATGTTGGTAGTTCTGTTCCGACTCTTCTATATTTTTGACACCTTGACACGCAAAGTAAATTTGCTGCATGGTGGATGTCATTTGTGCTCGTCTACTATAAGCATTCAGTTTAGTTTAAACCATTTTTCATTTATCAATAACTTGAAGATTTGAAACTAGCTAGCTTCGCTTTACATATCATGTACTTGTATGATTGATATGATACTCGATCCTCCTTTTCTATGTTTAACTTTAATTTATTTATCACCTCCCTTCCTGTCCAAATAATTGTGTCAATGATCGTTTGTGACCCCACCCGGGTGGTGGGTGGCGCTGCTTCTCCGTGACACAGTTCTATGATTCTATCCGTACTAGGACATAGGACATTAGGCGTATTCCATCATAATTTTTACATGGAGTTGGTAAGTATTTCATTCACTGATCAGATCATTTTCGATCCAAACTTTGCAGAAGATATATATATATTCAGATTGGATATTTACATACTTAAAGACTTGTGTAACTGCAATGGCATTTCTGCATTTTCTCCTAAATGTGATGGGGAAATTTGTAGTAGTAGTCGAAAATTTTGTGTGGAAAATGTTTTAAAGAGTTGAACCACACACTATATAAGCGTTTTACCACAATTCAACCAATTTGGATAAAAATCAGAGAAAGACGGAAGATTTAGAGAGATCAAGAGAGGGGGGATTTGATACACCTTTTTATTGGTTGCTTCCTGTAGATATATATATCATATATGGCAGATGAGAATTAAGAGAGATGTAGTTTTGGGCAAGCTGGGCATGTAATAATATGATCAGCTTGTCCCCAGTATAATTTGTTTTGTTGCCAGTTGATACACAGACTACTTGATCACAATTTAATTATCTCTGCTAGCTGCTATGATTTTTTCTCTCCCTAAACGTCTCCATCGGGGTATATCCATTGCATCCATTTACTATGGATCAAAAAATATCATATAGCATCTTAACATTCCATTAAAATTATCAAGGATATATATATATATATATATATATATATATATATATATATATATGTTTGTTTGTTTACGTGCATGATCTTTTATTCATGCATGCATGTTCTATCAAGTGAAAAGACAAAATCAAGATAGTCAGTCTGACTTCTTATCCACATTCGATACTTTAGAAAATTAATTATGTAATAGTACGTACTATTTGGAATTAAATTCTATGTATGCACTTGAAGTACTGAAACTACGTTTGTTTGCCATTGCCAGATATATATGTTTTTTCTTGGCCAAACTGTTGGAGATTGAGGAAGATGGAATCCTCATTAAAGTTTTCAGTCTGCAAAAATCCCGGTTCCCATGAATAAATAAATAAATAAAAGATACGTAAACAAACAAACATAATATATATATATATATATATATATATATATATATATATATATATACCATTTGGATTTGAAATTTTAAATATATATATACATCATTTAAGTCCTATTTTATAAGTTAAGTTATACTTTATACACACTGACACTATGCATAATTATGTTATTGTTTTTTTTTTTACATATTATATAATTAATTAATACATAAAATACAAGATTTTTTTTTTCTGGCAAATGAAAAGTGAAAAGGTGCAAATAAAAAAGTGTCATTATCTTTAATGTTTAAAAAGGAAACGAAAAAGGAGGTGGTCTAATCGTGATCTGGAGTAATAGATCGTACACGTGGCGGGTGAGGCCTCCAGTCGTACGTACAGCTCAAATAGACGCCACACCTTAATTCCCTCCCCGTCCCGTCACCGCTCCCTTAATTTGGATTTATTTCCATTTTCCTTTTTATTTCTAACCTATTTTTCACCTTCATACAAATAATTATTTATTTTAGCTCAAATTTCTGACCTTGCACACCAGAGAGAGGGAGAGAGACACAAGTACACAATTTAATACTTACTTGATTTCTGGAGATAATATATATCTATCTATCTATTTATATTATATTATAAAAAGCGGGAGGAAATTGTTTTTACTTTTCAATTTACCCTTAAACATTTTTTTATTCATTTTTTCCTCCCATCTCCTATTATTTAGCATTCTATTTTCCTCTTTTAACATACACAGTGTGTGTGTGTGTGCTATTTTCTTTCTTACCCTTTAAAGTTAGATATCTATGAGAGAGAGAGAGAATTTTGAATTATTAATGATGAAGATAAACTACAAGTGTTGTGAATTGAACGTGGTGTAAAACTAATTAATTTCAGAAAATTGAGGAGATAAAATATATATATATATATATATATATATATATATATAGGATGATAAGCTATAATTGAAATTTACTTGATAACTTTTTCTGTAAAATTCTATAATAACACCCATTTTAATTTTGTGTGTTTTGTATCTATATTATTAATATAAAGCCAGAGGAAAACTAGATAGTTAAGATGTAAACAATTAAGTCAATCCTTTTATTTTCCTTCTTTTTACCATTCTCCATTAATATTACTCTTACATATTTCCTCCACTAACCCACTTATTTCTATCCATTATCTTTCTATCTTTATATTATCTCAAATTTCTCTTATTAATTTTATTATTTTTAATTATTAATATCTAAAATAATTAACACACGTATGTACGTGTGTGCCAATATACTAGTATATTATAAAGCAGGGGAAAAAAGTAACTGATTTTTGCTGTTAACAATTTTCTGAAACTTTTTTGTGTTTTCTTTTTGACCTTTTTCATCTATATTAATTCTCTATTAAACAGACAATTATTTTTTTATTAATTCCTACTTTTTCTCTTCCGCTCTCTTATCTTTTTAGTAAATCACATGCATATTATTTGATGGTTTTGCTTTCCATGCATGAAAATCATATCTATTAATTTTCCCTCCTCCCCCTCCCTCTCTCTCCCTCTCTCTCTCTCTCTATATATATATATATATATATATATATATACACGTGGGAGGGAAGCTGTGTAGCTGACGATGACGAATCCAGCATTAGCATTTAGCAGGCAGACAGAACGCATTCCAGGAACGATTCCACCAATATTGTCCTCTCGATCGGTACATCTACCATTTCTTCTGTAAACGGACACCTTGCACCCACTCATCCATCAGGCTTTTACTTACTTACCATTCTGCCCTTACTCCTTCCCTTAATTTTCATTTGCATATATACATATGTTATCCACTGCCTTGAAAGAATCATGGACAGCATATATTATAATTTATATATACTTAGTTAGCCGTACACGTATTATGTGTGTGATTTAAAATAAAAAAAATAAAGAGCATGAGACAGACAGAGAGAGAGACAGAGAGAGAGAGAGAGAGAGAGAGAGTAAGAATGAAAACTAAGTAACTATATATACGCATGCTTAATAGAATTAATTGGGATAAAATTAAAGGATAGAAAAAGAAATATTTCACAAAATTGTTTACCCTAAAAAACAGTTACTTTTCCCTCTTGCATGTTAAATAAAGAGATATATGGGAGTATATGACAACACTACATCTTGAACCGTTCAGTATAAGATTTAACTATCAAAGCACATGGAAGAAGAAATTATAATGGATTTACCAAATGCTCTTTAATTAGCTCCAAGTCCTATATAATGTTACATATTTTCAAATTATGGACAAAATTAATGATTTACCATTATAATTGACAAGTTTTATTTAATACATCACTGAACTTTAATTTAATTTTTTTAATTACTCAATAAATTAATTAATATTTTGAAATTAGATCATTCTGTTAACGACTACTAAATCTTATCAGTTTTTTTTCTTACGTAGATGTTAAAAAGAAAAAAAATGACTTGACATTTTTTCTTGCCACTTTATCACAATATATATATATATAGAGAGAGAGAATAGATCCTGTCCGGTCTCCCAGATAGATTTAAATTATGGACCACAAAATTTATTTATTTTTAATGCAATATGAACGTGTTTTTGTTATATGTATCAAATCACACCCAAAAACACTGTATTATGTAAAAATTGAGTTAATAATTTTTTTTAGTTGTTTTCAAAAAAAAAAAAAAAAAGGATTTTATTTTATTAAATTAAAGTCCTGACTGATCCCTCTCTCTCTCTATATATATATGAAATAAATATGAATTACTACCCTAAACTATAAGGCCATATTAAACTTTGGGATCAAAGTTTCAATTTTTTCAATCGGTGATTAAACTATCAATTTTTTCAATTCAAATGCGAATAATTGGTAGTCGCGCGTCGAAATTGGCGACGCTGGTATCTCTGAAGTGGGTTATTAGGTAGCTGATGTGTAAATAAAAAAGATTATTTTAATATCTATTTACACATTTATTATATATTAAGGGCAAATTCGTCAAATCACTTATATTAATCATTTAAACTAAATAAAAACAACAAAATTATCTAAAATATATATCATCTCAGATCAAAAATAACAAAATTTAAAATCATCAAAAACTCATTTTAGCCAAATATTGGAGATCAAGAACAGATAACCGATCATTCATTTCCTCAAGAACATCGGATGGCTCCCTAGTCATACGCTCCAATTCTTCAATTGCCTCAAAAAACCCTTCACTCATTTCATCTTCGTCATCAGTAGTTATAAACGTATCCAACTCAACAGATTTCAAAAACTCAAATTCACGGTGACAAATCCAGGAAACCCAAAGGGCATGTCATCCCGGGGCATGGAAGAACGTGACAGTTTCTCTCTCGGCGACGACTCAGATCTTTCAGTTTTCCTCTTTTTCAGATCTTTCTTTAATTTCTAATCATATGTTATTTTCAGTAAGTTTTAGATCTAGAGTAGTTGAAAATATTCCAGATCTATGATGATTCTATCTCTCCCGCTGGCGTCTTAAGCATAATTGGATCCGCTCATTAATTTGTCTAGTTTTGTAGTTATTGTGTTGAATGTTTTTGGGCTATAGGAGAAGATGTGTTTTAGTGAAGGAATCAACATAAGATAATCACAAAATCTCAATTCTTTTTTCTCTGTTCAAGCACCTTCGGGCTTCCCTCATCCTATTTACAAGAAGATAATGGGTAGATATGGTGGAAAAAATGAAGTTTGGAAGAATTCAGAATATGTGGGGTTTCATAGAAGAATTCAGAAGAAGTTCATCGTTCCCGTTTTTTTTTTATCAGATTTGACTTCTTCTCAGTTTTAAAATAGGTTCATCATCAAAAATGTCTTGGTCATGAGAATCGTAGTCTGAAATTGAATCTGACAATTATCTGACGATTAGTGTAAATCGACAAAAGCGTATGTTGTGAGTTTTAATCTGAATATTAATAAATACAAAGCGATATCATGCTCAATTAGTCGCCATTCGTTTATTATCGCGGCTTTATTTAACGAAATAGTGAAGGTATTAATCTTATTATGGAGATGAGTCATTCCAGATTAAAATTGATTCATAACTTCGTTACAATTTACAGAGAAACGATGAAAGTAAAAGGGTGAAATTTCAATGTGGCCGTAAGAAATATTATATTAAGATGTCTGAATAAATTATCGTTAGCGGCGGTGTTAAGCGATCTGATATATCAAACATCGAGTTTAAGCATGGCGAACAACCGATCCCGTTTAAAAGAGTCGAGTAGAGAATAAAATCTCTTATCTTTTATGATTTAAAAGATTTTAAATCAACTTTTATCGTTGTGGCTTAGAACGTAAATAATTAATTAAATCCTTATGACTTCTGATAGGGATATTCATTAGTATCGCTTGTTAACGAATTATTAAATGCAGCTTCTGGTTCGAGGATATTGTTAGTATTAAATGATAATTAAGTGATCGTCTTAAATGAACATATTTGTCAGTGATGCTGTTTCTGGTAGATGAGGAACTTTCTAGCATCGTTTATGTAACGTTACGATTAAATGATTATCTAGAATAGTCGTGATGTCATGTCGTGGTCAAAATCTACTTATTCTGAGTATGAGATGATTTTAAACGTAATATAAATATGAGGATGATATGATGATGATATAAAAATTGATAAAAAGCAGTTCGAAATTAATTTATCGAGGAGTAATAGCGTCCGAATTATCGGCGTGATCTTGCTGTAGAGTAAAATTCGAGAATCTTTCCGGAAGAATATTTAATGAAAAGATCTTTGGATGAAGCCTTGAATATCGAGGATATTAATTAATTTAAATGGAGTATAGAAATCGCTTTAATAAGTGATTATAATAAAGAATGAAATATGAAAAGAAATTCTGGGACGTGCGATAAGCCGCGAGACGAGGTTATTAAAGCCGAGAATAATAAATAACGGGCAAGAATTAAATGCGTGGCCTTGAGACGGGATATTTCAACGAAATAATAAATAGCAGGCAAGGGTCGAGTGACTTTGGCAAGCGATTTTAACGAGAATAATAAATAGCGGGCAGAATTAAATGCGTATCTGTAGCTGAGACAGAATATTAAACGAATAATAATAAAGAATGAAATAACGAAAGAATTTAGTGTATGCGGTCTTACATTATGAGGCAGAATTATTAAGACGTAATGATAAAGAATGGAATATGAAGAAGAATTTATGCGAAGTATAGGGTATCTGGCGTTATCTGAAGTTATATTCAACGAATAAAAAAAATGGAGTATGAAAGTTATAACTCTTGTGAATCTGAAAGAAATAATCTAAAATTCTGTGCCGAAACAAGCTAGATATATGTAGTGAAGTAGCGAGAATCTTTTCTTGCTATATACTATAGTTTATATATACAGAGTTTACTGTGTGCGAAATTAGGTATCGTCGTAAAATCTTGGGTCATGAAAACTACGTGAGTGCGAATTTAAATCTGTTTCTTAATATAAGCGTAGGTATCTGATCGACGTAAAGCGTGAGTTTGAATCTGAATATTGTCTCTTAGATATTATCTATTTCGAAAAGTCATAAATTTCTGATTATTATCGCATTATTTAAATAGAATAGTGAGGAATTCTTAATCTTATCATACAGAGCCAATTATTAGTTAAATTAAATAAAATTTATATTACCGTTTCACGAAGAGAGCGATTGAAAGAAAAGGGTGAAATTTTATCGATAAGAAATATTATAAGCCCAAGATAATGCGAGAATAAATTATCGATAGTCTTGTGATATTAAGCGATAAAATCTGATAGACAATGGGTTTAAGCTATGATGGAATATCTGATCAATTAAAAAGTCGAGTAGAAAATAAAATCTCTTAAGCTTTTAGGTTTAAAAGGTTTTAAATGATTTTTATCATTAAAAATTGGGTTTAATGAATCTGGCGCGATATCTGTCGTCGTGCATCTTGCGGTCGAGGATTTTAAATGATGTCGATAGTCATTGTTATCTTAGAATCGCTTTTTGAGTAAGTAATTGTGGCCTTTTGCGAAATAGGTATCATCAATTCACGAGTTGTCGTCGTGATGAAAGCTTATTCTGTTTTATTATTCTAATGATGGCGTGAGTTTAAATCTGAATATTATCTTACAAGCGATGCTCTATCTTTCGAATAAATCATAATCGCGTTTATTGATCGTTATTTTCTGAAAATGGTGAGGAATTCTTAAATATTTCTATAGAGCGGCCCGTTAAAATAAATTTCGTCTTCGTATATTACCAAGCATAGCTTGAGAAAAATGGAGCAAAAAGGAAAGGGTGAAATTTCATTAGGCTCGATAAAGAATATTATGGTAAGATAATATCTGATAATTATCGTTAGTCTTGACGAGGAAAATCTGGAATCTGATAGGCAATGAATTTTAAATCGATATTAGCGGTGAAATAATAATTCGTTAGAAGAGTTAAGTAGAGAATCTGGCTTCTTATCTTACATGTATGAATTTAAAGTTAAATCGTCTATCTTTTATCACTTATAACGTCAATCGATATCGTCTGGAATCGAATATTTATCTTTTTTGGCTCTGGTAAAGATATTAATGATTAATTAATCGTATTCGTTTAAAAGCATTGTTAAATGCTTTGCATTCTGGTAGAAGATATTAATCGATTTAATTAAATATTAAATACCAGCCATTTAAATGCTGCAGCTCTGGTAGAAGATATTAGCGAAAATCGTTAAATGCTTTCAGCTCTGGTAGAAGATATTGATAATATCGTCGTTTAAGGTAGAGGATGATGAAAAATATTTTAAAAAAAGCGAATCAGGTGAAGCAAAATAGTGAGGATTAAGGATTAAGGATTAAATCTTTTGTTTTATCAAGTATTCGAAAAATCGCCGAAAATAATCGTAGTGGTGTAAAATTGAGAATGATCAAAACGTGGATCTGATCGAAAATTTAGTATCAGGAATAGATATTTTGAATGAAAAGAAGAAATTTTATTTTTAGATTGAATAGTCTTGAGTATCGTGAATAATCTTTAGTATCGTGAATAATAAACTTCAAACGTAAAAGATAGAAATTAAAAACGTCTTGTGACTTACCGTGAATAATCTTTCGTGAATAGTAAGCTAAGTGAATAATGGCTTCATGAATAATAGCTACGTGAATAATGGCTTCGTGAATAATGTAGAAGCGTGAAAAAAGTTAAAGAATTTGATAAAAGTTAAATAAATATTTACTGCGTAATGATATTGAAGAAATAATATCGTTTGAGAAGAAAATAACGTCACTTCGCCGAAGATCGATCTTACAAGTTGAAACAGGATATAAAATTTATGAAACTTGAACTGCAGCGATATAGCAATCTTTCAAAGTATCTTTCAAAATCTTTTCATGAGAATCTGTTCGATAATATAGAGAAAACTTGATTTACGGTGTGATTTTCGATTAACTAAGCACCATGCACTTATTTATAGGAAATTCTTGAAATTGAAAATTTAATAAAATATTAATATATATATTATAATTTCCTCTGTGGCGCTTTCTAGATTAATTATTAGCCAAACAAATGGTCCCCCTCACCAAAATCATAAAACGTTTTTCTTAATAAAATTAATAAAAACAAAATCGATTATTAGAGAATTTGAACGTGATAATTAATAATAAATAAATAGCTTTTTATTAGAAAATTTGAATCTGCATGAATTTTTATAGGAAATTGAATTCTACTACTGACTTTCTGAAGAAAGTTTTTAAATTCCAAAAGAAATTGGCCAAAATCCATGAAGCAGGCGATTTTACGGTTTATAATCAAATTTGATTCGATAAATGGGGTCATGACGTATTTAACATGTTTTAAACATTTATTGCAAAAAATCTCTTCCTCCTCATAAGTATCTTTCATATATCGCGCGTTCGTTGTAAAAATATCATAATTATTATATTATTAAAATATAATAATCGTTATCTTATCGAAAAAAAGATAAAATTTTAATTTTAAACAATTGTCGCATTAAAAATTTTATAAATACATATCCACATAAAATCGATATTTTCATAATACGTATGAGCCAAATAATTAATTATTCATGAAATAATATTCTGAATCACGATATTGACAATGAGGCGGTTAAAAGGAAAGAGAACTTTCTAATAAATTTTCTTCTTACTTGGCCTATGATTAGGTGATGCAAACCTCTCTCTTAGGCGAGCTTTCCAGGCATTCTGCGAATAATGTTATCTAATAATATTATTAGGATAATATGAATTATTCTTCGATAATAAAAATCTTTGTGTAATGACAATTATTGAAACAATGATATAAAATATCAATCCAGACCCGATTATTAACTTCGATAAAATAAAATCTTTGAGCGATAATTCATATAACATTTATTGAGTACTACCTTGATAATTGATGCCGATCTGGTATCTTCTTGTAAGACCAAAATTTTTAAATAAAAGGAATTTCCTTTATTTATTATTTTGAAATAGTAAGGGTTGATTTGATTAATGTGGATAGTTAAGGGTTAAATATACGAAATATTTGAATTAAGCAGTGGTTATAAAATATTCATTATCGTGGGGAATATTAGTTTGGTGAAGTGGAATATTAAATGTCTTTGTCGGGAATATTAAATGCAACAGTAGACCGTATGTAGTACATGCTGAAAGTGATTGGATGAAGAAAGCAATGAATATAAGTTGTTTTTAAATAACTTGGCGTAGTTATTCTGAATTATCTTGTTGGAATACGGTGGTTAAAACACATTGTCTGGCGTTGTTGAGCGATAGCACTTGGTATTGCACCAATTATTGATTAACTTACGTGAAAGCACTCTTTCGATAATGGTTTCTGATAATTCTTTATTCGATATTTTATTGAGTTAATAATTCTTTGCGTTGATATTTTATATTCTTTGTTGTTTGATAATTGTCATTCTGCGATGTCTTTCATTATCGAAGCAATAATTCATATTATCTGAATAATATTATTAGATAACATTATTGGCGATGTCTAGAAAGTTACATACAGGAGAGGTTTGGTCACCTAATTGCTGCGTGAAGAAGAAATTCTTATTGGAAAGCCCTCTTTCACAGGAAGCTGCACAGGTTGTCGATATTGTGATTACGTAATATTATTTGTGAATAATTAATTATTGATTTATATGATGAGAAAATATTGATTTTATGTGGATATAGATGGAGAAAATTTTTAAAATGACAATTGTTGAAAATTAATATTTTATCTTTTTACGATAAAATAATTCATTTAAATATATTATTTTAATAATATATTAGCGGTGATATTTTTACAACGAATGTGGGATATATGAGTATCTGAGGAGGAAGAGTATTTTTGTTGCAATAAATGTTTAAAACATGTTAAACATGTAATTGGACCCCATTTATTAGTGAAATTTGATTATAAATTTTGTAAAATTGCCCGTTTGTGGATTTCGGTTAATTTCTGATTGGAATTTGGAAAAACTTTCTTACTGCAAAGTTGTAGAAATTGAATTTCCTATAAAACTCATGAGATTCGAATTTTCTGATGAAAGAACTATTTATTATGAATTATTGAAGTTAAAAGCTCAAAAAATAATTAATTTTGTAAGTTTTAATTATTTATTTTATGAAAAACGTTTTTTATCATTTCTTTCTAGAAGGTGGCATGTGGAAATGCTAGGATCTGAATTCTAAGGTTGGCGTATGAATTTGATATATATATATATTAATTTATTAAATTTTACTGCTTTTGGTGTTACAAAGCGATTTCTATAAATAGGGTCTTGGGTTAGAATTGAAAATCACGAAAAGCTGAAGTTTTCTCTCTATATTATCGGCGTGTATTCTTGTGAGTATTTTGAGTATACTTTGAGTATTGCTATATCTGATGCAAGTCAAGTCATAAACTTATATCCAGGTGTTTAATTTAAATCTTGATCTTTCGAGGTATGGGATATTATTTTTTTTTGTAATGATATTATTTCTTGATATCATTATCTTTGAAATGTTGATCTGAAGTTTTATCAAATTTGGAACTTTTTCATGTATCGGGGTTACTTATTCATGGAGTTCTTATTCATGAGTTACTTATTCACGAGTTCTTCTTAATTAAGCGAGTTCTTATTCACGATTCTTATTCACGAGTCTTATTAAATGAAGCGTGAAGATGTTTTTGTGGAATTTCTATCTTTTGGTGTCGGAGTTACTTATTCACGTATATCTGACCTTATTCACGTATCTGTCACTATTCAATATTCTGAAAATAAAATAAAATTTCTTCTTTTAGTCAAAACATATATTACGGATACTAACTTTGATTGTATCCATGTTTTGATCATTCTTGAATTTTACACCACTATGATTATTTTTGAGGTATTTTGGGGCGTGGATAAAACCAATCTGAATCCTTAATCCTTAATCCTTAATCCTTGTCATTTTGTTTCCTTTGGATTCGTTTCTTTAAAAAATATTTTCATCATCCTCGGTCTTAAATGATGATATTATTGAATATCTTTGGCTGGCACATAAGTGCAAAGATGAATGATTTCTGAAGAATATCTTTGGCTGTGATAGTGCAAAGATGAGCAGTGTTTGAGATGAACATGGCCGATTGATTAATATCTTTGGCTTTGTAGTGCAAAGATGAGCAGTGTTTAAATGAACATGACCAATGATGAATATCTTTGGCTGTGTAGTGCAAAGATGAATATTTGATTCGGATGTATATTGATTGATGTTACGAGGATAAAATATTGATGATGGACTATTAAATTCATAGATTATAGTAGATTTCATTCTCTACGTAACTCTTACATGAAATATTATTTCCGGCTGCGAATATTGATCTGAAACTTGTTGTTTATTGTATTACATCGATTTTTTCCTGTTGAAGACTAACGATAATTTGTTGTATATTATCTTAGTCATAATATTCTTTACCTTGGGCTAGTTGAGCTCACCCTTTTCCTTGTTGTTCCATTTTTTCTCTCGGGAGGCGAGAATGTAGCGAAAGTACTAGTTAGGGGTATGGAATGAAGGTTCTAGAGAGAGTTGTTTAGTAGTCCTCACCATTTTTTGTAAAATAATGAATCAATAATTATGATGGGGATTTATTTGCGTGTGGATATTGTCTGAAGACAATATTATATTTAAACTCATGATATATATATTATCGTATTTCACCCGACATTTGTATTATTAAAGTTGTAGTTTGCTTCTTGTACCATGTATTTGGCGACTCGAGAATGGGTGTTGTGTATACCTATTTTGGAAGCGTCACGGTTAATATCGAGCTTAGGGATATGATCTCTGGCGGAGATGGGGAGAATAAAACTAGGAGGGAGAGCGAGTAAATCCTTCATTAGTGTGTCTACTAAGCTTATTTGTTAGTTAGTCGATTATATAGGGATATTATGTGATATATTGATTTCCTTAATTAACCCTTATTTTATGAGCGGTATTTGAGAATGTCGTGAGAATATTAACGATGGAGCAAATGAGGCCCGTGGAGATGCTGTCTTTTTACAGCGAGGAGAGCGTGCAGCAGTGGCAATGTTCCTCCCGTGAACAACACCACCGCTGCGAGATGATGAGCGAGGGGATGTTTAGAAGCTTTTTGCGGTTCATGCAAAATCGAGCGAGGAGACTTCGTGTTCAAAATCTGAGGAGGAAATGATAGCAATTCACGGGTGGTCACGACCAGCGATTCAAAGTTGGGACCACGAGTGCAGGGAAGCGGGATCCGATTAAAGGCGGAGGCGTGGGTCAAACAAATTACCAAGATATTCGATGTCTTGGGATGCGGAGGACCGAGAAAGTTCCATTCGCCGCCTTTATGTTAGTGGCGAGGCGGATTCTTGGTGGGAATCATGAAGCGTACCCATCAAATTGCCTTTCGGCGTGTCGTGGGAGGCGTTTGAAATAGTTCAATGACAAGTACTTCCACGAAAGTATTAAATCGTATGAAAGAAGTGGAGTTTATTAGACTAGAAGCGAGAATAACATGGCCGCGGTGTCGATGCGAGGCGAAGTTCGCGGAGTTATCGAGTTGCACCTCATTTGGTGGAGAATGAGGAGCGTATGGCGGCGGATGTTTACGAGGTTTGAAACTTACATACGTCGATATCTCATTTCTCATAAATTTTCTCTATTAGGATGTTGTCAGCGAGGGCTCGATTGTTAGAAGCGAGATAACGAAATACGTTCAACCCAGGGACCATAACCGAGGATTATCTGAAGATAGCGATCATCGAATAACGATAACCACGGAGAAAGAAGAATACGAACAAAAGCGGTAACCACTCGGTGGTAATCGTGGCCATGAAAATAAAGAAGCGAGTCGGGAGGAGATTTTAAAAGAGGAGATTCAACAACGACCATGTGAAGGCGTCGGCGCCCGTGTGACTAGTTTTAAGGAGGAAACGACCACCGGTCGTATGTTACAAATCTTGGGAAGAGGGACATATCATTGGCCGCCCTGACAGTTTAAGGTATCTTATAATTGTGGAAAAGAAGGACATATCGCCGAGATTATGCGATATCGAAACCAGATCCAGTGAGAATGGTGACTCAAAAGGATGTCCCGAGAAAAGTCAAAAGTCAGCGGTTCTTGGAAGAAGCGTTTGTCGTGGCCGGTCAAAATCTGAGGACCCGACGAAGTTAGCACGGGGTTAGTTAATTATAAATTCTTGCAAGTATATACCTTACTAGATATCGGTTCTACCCGTTTCTTTATCTCTCTTTCTTGCGCTCAGCGTTTAAACTTGACTCAGGAGAAATTAGACTTTGACTATCTGTGTGGAAATTCCGTTAGGAGAAACTTTCATCACATCCACTTGTTTATAAATCTTGCTTGATTCAAGTTGGCACTTTATCACATTACACATTAACCTTATTTCTATAGAGATATTTGTTTTTGATGTGATTTTAAGGTTAACTACTCATCATCGCCGAAAATTGATTATTTTCGTAAGGTTGTTAGTTTTTCATATTCTAAGCAACTTTTGTTATTGAATTCAACAATCAAACCATTGTAGTCAAACATTTTCATATCAAACCATGAAGTCATTCGTTTATTACGGATGTCAAATTTTCTTAGTCCATGTTATGGATTTGAATAAAGACACGTCGATTTGAATAATATTCTGTTGTTATTGATTTTCTGGCGTATTTCTGAAGAATTTCTTGGCTTACTCCCAAAGCGATATTAAATTTTGTATCGACTTTGAACCCGTTACAAAACTCATTTCTAAAATCTCATATCGAATGGCTCTATTGAACTTGAGGAGTTAAAAATTCAACTATAAATTTGGTACACAGAGCCTTTATTTTGTGACTTCCTTTGTGGAATTCACCTAAGCGAACTCTCTGTAGGGGGCGTCGTATTAGATGCGATAGTAAAGCGATAGGTGTCATTGTGACGTCTTATCCAAGATTGGGATATAGTCGCGATTGAGAAGCAACCTAAGTCGATTATCGAAAGCGTAACTTTACAGAAGCTTAGTTGGTTATTATCGGAGATTCGTTGAAGGATATTCTCGAATCGCTATTCCATTAACGCGGTGACTCGTAGAGATACAAAATTCGAATGGAGCGAGGAATGTGGGAAGAGCTTGAAGAACTCGAGAGGAGACTCATTTCAAATACGTATTACGATCGTACCCATCTGGAAAAGCGAGCGTGGTAGTGGCCGCGGTGAGTAGAAAGATTATATCTTGAGGAGCGAGTGCGATGATGTCAAGTATCGCATAGAGCCAACTTTAATAGAAAAGTTAAGATTGCTCGAAACCCACCGGCTTCGGGGCCGATGCGTATGAAGAAGAAAGTACAAAAAGAGCTATTAGGGCGAGAATTGATGAAGAAGGAATACTTGAGTCCACTCTAGACTTTGTGTTCTAACGACTCGATTTGAAGTACAAGATTATGATGGAGGCACACATCGCCATTTGCAATCCATCCTGGAAGTACTAAAATGTATCATGATCTTGACATACATTTTGGTGGAACAATATGAAGAGAGAGATAGCAAAGTTTATCTCGATGTGTTTAACTTGACAACGTGTAAAGGCGAAGCATCTTGTACCTAAGGGTCCGTTTGCAACCACTTGAGATTCCGGAATGGAAGTGGGAACACATTACTATGGATTTTGTTACGGGTCTTCCTACGGTTTCTCAAGGCATCAATCTTATTTGGGTTATTGTTGATAGATTAACCAAGTCTGCTCATTTTCTTTGCCGAATCTGGAGACTTATTCCTTGAGCGTCTTGCTTAGTATGTACGTGAATGAGATTGTGAGATTACATGGCATGCCAATATCCATAGTTTTAGATCGTGACCCAAGATTCACTTCATGATTTTGGGTTAGAAAGCTATGAGCACGCAATTTACGATTAGGTTTGGCATACCATCCTCGAAGCGGATGGGCAATCGAAAGGACTACTCAAACTCTTGAAGATATATTAAAACTCATGTCCTAGATTTCAAAGGAAGTTGGGATAAGTACTTGCCATTGGTGGAATTCTCATCTACAATAGTTATTAAACAAATATAGGCATGGTTCCATTCGAAGCATTATATGGACAAAAATGTCGTTCTCGATATGTTGGGATGAGGTGGGTGAAGCAACATTGTTGGGATCCGAGTTTAATACGTATGACTAATGATTAAACAAGCGTGCTCAAAGCGGCACAAGATCGACAAAAGAGTTATCGCGGATCTTCATTGAAAGGACGTGGAATTTAATGTAGGGGATCATGTATTGTTGCGAGTTGCTCCGTGGAAGGGTGTTACAAGATTTGGGAAGAGAGGAAAGCTCGATCCATGATTTATTGGTCCATTTCAAATTCTTGACCAGAGTAGGAAATGTAGCCTATAGACTTGCGTTACCTCCAAGTATGTCTCGTGTTCATAATGTGTTTCACATATCTCATACTTAAGTAAATATGTGAAAGACCCGAACCACGTTATAGAGTTAGAAACCTGGACGAGATAGCCAGAAGACTTAACGTGTGAGGAGGTACTGTCAAGATTTTGGATAGGAAGGAGCATGTCCTACTGCATGAAAGGTTATACCACAAGTTAAAGTTTTGTGGAGGAATCATCTTTATAGAGGAAATGACACAGGAGTTGGAAAGCGGAAATGAAAGCGAGGTATCCTCACCTTTTCAAAACACCGGTATGTACGTCGATTTCGATGGCGAAATTTCATAAGGAGGGAGGTTGTAAGACCAAAATTTTTAAATAAAAAGGAATTTCCTTTATTTATTATTTTGAAATAGTAAGGGTTGATTTGATTAATGTGGATAGTTAAGGGTTAAATATGCAAATATTTCAAATTAAGCAAGTGGTTATAAAATATTCATTATCGTCGGGGAATATTAGTTTGGTGCGTGGAATATTAAATGCTTTGTCGGGAATATTAAATGCAACGGTAGCGACCATGTGTGGGCCCCATAACGGAAAGTGATTGGATGAAGAAAACGACAAATATAAGTTGTTTTTAAATAACGGCGTAGTTATTCACAATTATCTTGTTGGAATACCCGACGTTAAAACACACTAATACGCGTTTGTTGAGCGATAGCACTTGGTATTGCACCAATTATTGATTCTTACGTGAAGGCCTTTACTCGATAATGGTTACGATAATTCTTGTTCGATATTTTATTGAGTTAATAATTCTTTGCGTTGATATTTTATATTCATTGTTTCAATAATTGTCATTACACGATTATCTTTCATTATCGAAGCAATAATTCATATTATCTGAATAATATTATTAGATAACATTATTGGCAATGTCTAGAAAGTTACATCTAAGGAGAGGTTTGGTCACCTAATTGCAGCCAGATGAAGAAGAAATTCTTATTGGAAAGCCCCTCTTTCTGAGGAGCTGCACGGTTGTCGATATTGTGATTACGTAATATTATTTGTGAATAATTAATTATTGATTTATATGATGAGGAAAATATTGATTTTATGTGGATATAGATGGAGAAAATTTTTAAAATGACAATTGTTGAAAATTAATATTTTATCTTTTTACGATAAAATAATTCGTTTAAATATATTATTTTAATAATATATTAACGGTGATATTTTATAACGAATGTGGGATATATGAGTATCTGAGGAGGAAGAGTATTTTTGTTGCAATAAATGTTTAAAACATGTTAAACATGTCGGTGGACCCCATTTATTGGTTGAAATTTGATTATAGCACATAAAATTGCTTGGTTTGTGGATTTGGTTAATTTCGATTGGAATTTGGAAAAACTTTCTTACGTAAAGTTGTAGAATTGAATTTCCTATAAAAACACGCGAGATTCAATTTTCTGATGAAAGGACTATTTATTATGAATTATTGAAGTTACGAAGCTCAAAATAATTAATTTTGTAAGTTTTAATTATTTATTTTATGAAAAACGTTTTTTATCATTTCTTTCTAGAAGGTGGCATGTGGGAAATGCTAGGATCTGAATTCTAAGGTTGGCGTATGAATTTGATATATATATATATTAATTTATTAAATTTTACTGCTTTGGTGTTCTAGCGATTTCTATAAATAGGTCTTGGGTTAGAATTGAAAATCACACGAAGCTGAAGTTTTCTCTCTATATTATCGGCGTATTATTGTGAGTATTTTGAGTATACTTTGAGTATTGCTATACTGGTGCAAGTCCTAGTCATAGCTTATATCCGGTGTTTAAATAAAATCTTGATCTTTCGAGGTAAGGATATTATTTTTTTGTAATGATATTATTTCTTCAATATCATTATCTTTGAAATGTTGATCTGAAGTTTTATCAAATTTGGAACTTTTTCATGTCGGGTTTCTTATTCATGGGTTCTTATTCATGAGTTCTTATTCACGAGTTTCTTATTAAATAGTTCTTATTCACGAGTTCTTATTCACGAGTACTATTCATGAAGCGTGAAGATGTTTTTGTGGAATTTCTATCTTTTGGTGTCGGAGTTACTTATTCACGTATCTCGGCCTTATTCACGATATCTGACACTATTCACGTATCTGGCCTTATTCATAGAAAAATAAAATTTCTTCTTTTTGTCCAAAACATACTATACGGATACTTAACTTTCTGATTGTATCCATGTTTTGATCATTCTTGAATTTTACACCACTATGATTATTTTGAGGTATTTTTGGGCGTGGATAAAACCAAGTACAAATCCTTAATCCTTAATCCTTGTCATTTTGTTTCCTTTGGATTCGTTTCTTTAAAATATATTTTCATCATCCTCGGTCTTAAATGATGATATTATTGAATATCTTTGGCTTGTAGTGCGAAGATGAATGATTTCTGAAGAATATCTTTGGCACAGTAGTGCAAAGATGAGCAGTGTTGAGATGAACATGGCCGATTGATTAATATCTTTGGCACGTAGTGCAAAGATGAGCAGTGTTTAAATGAACATGACCAATCGATGAATATCTTTGGCTGTGTAGTGCAAAGATGAATATTTGATTCGGATGTGTATATTGATTGATGTTACGAGGATAAAATATTGATGATGGGTATTAAATTCATAGATTATAGTAGATTTCATTCTCTACGTAACTCTTCATGAATTATTATTTCATTGCGAATATTGATCTGAAACTTGTTGTTTATTGTATTCTATCGATTTTTCCTGTTGAAGACTAACGATAATTTGTTGTATATTATCTTAGTCATAATATTCTTTCTTGGGGGCTAGTTGAGCTCACCCTTTTCCTTGTTGTTCCATTTTTCTTCTCGGGAGGCGAGAATGTAGCGAGTCTTAGTCGGGGTATGGAATGAAGGTTCTAGAGAGAGTTGTTTAGTAGTCCTCACCATTTTTGTAAAATAATGAATCAATAATTATGATGAGGGATTTATTTGCGTGTGGATATTGTCTAGAAGACAATATTATATTTAAACTCACGGTATATATTGTCGTATTTCACCGACATTTGTATTATTGAAGTTGTAGTTTGCTTCTTGTACCATGTATTTGGCGACTCGAGAATGGGTGTTGTGTATACCTATTTTGGGGCGTCACAGGTTAATATCGAGCTTGAGGATATGATCTCTGGCGGAGATCGGGGAATAAAACTAGGAGGAGAGACAGTAAATCCTTCGCTAGTGTGTCTACTAAGCTTATTTGTTAGTTAGTCGATATATAGGGATATTATGTGATATATTGATTTCCTTAATTAACCCTTATTTTATGGCGATATTTGAGAATGTCGACCGAGAATATTAATGATGGAGCAAATGAGGCCAGTGGAGATGCTGTCTTTACCAACGAGGAGAACGTGCAACAATTTGCAATGTTCCTCCTGTGAACAACACCACTGGCATGAGCGATGATGAACGAGGGATGTTTAGAAGCTTTTTGCGATTCATGCAAAATCGACGAGAGGAGACTCGTGTTCAAAATACGAGGAGAAATGATAGCAATTCACGGGTGGTCACGACCAAGCGGTTCAAGTTGGGACCACCGAGTGCAGGAAAGCCGGATCCGATTAAAGAGCGAGGCGTGGGTCAAACAAATTACCAAGATATTCGATGTCTTGGGATGCACGAGGACCGAAAAGTTCCATTCGCCCTTTTATGTTCGTGGCGAAGCGATTCTTGGTGGGAATCGTGAAGCGTACCCATCCATTTGCTTTCGGCGATGTCGTGGGGAGACGTTTGAGAAGCAGTTCAATGACAAGTACTTCCACAGTATTCGTCATATGAAGGAAGTGGAGTTTATTAGACTAGAAGCGAATAACATGGCGGTGTCCCAAAGATGCGGCGAAGTTCGCGGAGTTATCGAGTTTGCACCTCATTTGGTGGAGAATGAGGAGCGTATGGCGCGGATGTTTACGAGAGGTTTGAAACCCGACATCGTCGATATCTCATTTCTCATAAATTTTCTCTCTATTCGGATGTTGTCAATGAGGGCTCGGTTGTTAGAAGAGATAACGAAATACGTTCAACCGAGGGACCATAACCGAGATTATACTAGAAGATAGCGATCATCGAATAACGATAACCAAATGAGAAAGAAGAATACGAACAAAGGCGGTAACCACTCGGTGGTAATCGTGGCCATGAAAATAGAAGAAGCGAGTCGGGAGGAGATTTTAAAAGAGGAGATTCAACAACGACCATGTGAAGGCGTCGGCGCCGATGTGACTAGTTTTAAGGGAGGAGAACGACCACCGGTCAGACAAGTTACAAATGGGAAAGAGGACATATCATTGAAGCGCCCACTAGCAGTTTAAGGTATGCTATAATTGTGGAAAAGAAGGGCATATCGCTCGAGATTATGCGATATCGAAACCCAGTCAATGAATGGTGACTCAAAAGGATGTCCCGAGAAAAAGTCAAAGTCAACGGTTCTTGGAAGAAGCGTTTGTCGTGGCCGGTCAAAATCTGAAGAAACGAACGAAGTTAGCACAGGTTAGTTAATTATAAATTCTTGCGAAGTATATACCTTACTAGATATCGGTTCTACCCATTCTTTTATCTCTCTTACTTGCGCTCAACGTTTAAACTTGACTCGGAGAAATTAGACTTTGACTTATCTGTGGAAACTCCGTTAGGAAAACTTTCATCACATCCAATTGTTTATAAATCTTACTTGATTCGAGTTGGCACTATCACATTACACATTAACCTTATTTCTATAGAGATATTTGTTTTTTGATGTGATTTTAAGGTTAACTACTCATCATGCCGAAATTGATTATTTTTATAAGGTTGTTAGTTTTCATATTCTAAGCAACTTTATTCGAATTCAAGCAATCAAACCATTATAGTCAAACATTTTCATATCAAGCCATGAAGTCATTCGTTTATTACGGATGTCAAATTTTCTTAGTCCATGTTATGGATTTGAATAAAGACACGTCGATTTGAATAATATTCTGTTGTTATTGATTTTTCTGACGTATTTCTGAAGAATTTCTTGGCTTACTCCCAAAGCGATATTAAATTTTGTATCGACTTTGAACCCTTAGACAAAACTCATTTCTAAAATCTCATATCGAATGGCTCTATTGAACTTCAAGAGTTAAAATTCAACTATAGAATTTGGTACACGAGCCTTTATTTTGTGACTTCCTTTGTGGAATTCACTGGCCGAACTCTGTAGGGGCGTCGTATTAGATGCGATAAGAAAGCGATAGGTGTCATTGTGACTTCTTTATCCAAGATTGGGATATGAGTCACAGATTGAGAACAACCTAAGTCGATTATCAAAAGACGTAGCTTTCAGAAGCTTAGTTGGTTATTATCGGAGATTCGTTGAAGGATATTCTCGAATCGCTATTCCATTAACGCAATTGACTCGTAGAGATACAAAATTCGAATGGAGCGAAGGAATGTGGGAAGAGCTTGAAGAACTCGAGAGAGACTCATTTCAAAGACATGTTACGATCATGCCATCCCGGAAAAGCGAACGTGGTAGGTGATGCGGTGAGTAGAAGATTATATGCGGGAACGAGTGCGATGATGTCAAGTATACGCATAGAGCCAACTTTAATAGAAAAAGTTAAGATTGCTAGAGTTTCAGTGAATTTGTAAGAAATAATGAAGGAATGAGCTTTCTATTTATAGAAAAACTGAGGGTGGCTCTTGGTGTGACGACCCCAAAATAGGTCCATTCCATCCAACCCATTCTGAGTGCTTGAAATACATGGTATGTAAAACAACTACAACTTTATTATCACAACAATAAAGCGTGAGTTTAAATACAAATATTATCTTCTGACAATATTTATACTCAAATAAATCCTCATCACATTTATTGATACATTATTTTTACAATAATGGTGAGGACTACTAAACAACTCTCTCTAGAACCTTCATTCCATACCCAGAAGCTAGTACTCGCTACATTCTAGCCTCCCCGAGAAGAAAAATGGAACAACAAGGAAAAGGGTGAGCTCAACTAGCCCGATAAAGAATGTTATGACTAAGATAATATACAACAAATTATCGTTAGTCTCGATAGGGAAAAATCGATAGAATACAATAGACAACAAGTTTGAGATCAATATTCAGCGGTGAAATAATAATTCATAGAAGAGTTACGTAGAGAATGAAATCTACTATAATCTATGAATTTAACGATCCATCATCAATATTTTATCCACAACAACATCAATCGATATTCATCTCAAATCAAACATTCATCTTTTGCACTTCTGAGCCAAAGATATTCATCGATCGGTCATGTTCATCTCAACACTGTTCATCTTTGCACTAAAGGCCAAAAGATATTCATCGATTAGTCATGTTCATTTAAACACTGCTCATCTTTGCCTTTCTACGAGGCCAAAGATATTCTTGAAATCATTCATCTTTGCACTACGGGCCAAAGATATTCAATAATATCATCATTTAAGGCCGAGGATGATGAAAAATATTTTTAAAAGCGAATCCGATGAAACAAAATGACAAGGATTAAGGATTAAGGATTAGGTACTTTGTTTTATCCATGTCCAACAATACCTCAAAAATAATCGTAGTGGTGTAAAATTCAAGAATGATCAAAACATGGATCTGATCAAAGCTAGTATCCAAAATAGATATTTTTAGACGAAAAGAAAATTTTCATTTTTAGGTAAATAGTCTTAAATATTAAGTGAATAGTCTTGTATACATGAATAGTCTTGATATCGTGAATAGTAACTCAAACACCAAAAGATAGAAATTCCACAAAAAAAACATTTTCACGCTTAATGAATAGTACTCGTGAATAGTAACTCATGAATAGTAACTCTTGAATAGTAACTCGTGAATAGTAACTCATGAATAAGTAACCCAGAGCATGAAAAGAGTTCTAAATTTGATAAAAAGTTCAAACCGATATTTGAAATAATGATATTGAAGAAATAATATCATTTGAGAAAAAATAACATCCCTTACCTCAAAGAATCGATGCCGGAAGGAAAGGTCGGAAGTGATCTTTGAATGAAACTTGTCTTGAGCAACAACTCTCAAAGTATCTAAATACTCACAAAATACGCTCAATAATATAGAGAGAAAAGAGAAAACTTTGTTTACGGTGTGATTTTCAATTCTAACTTAGCCCTCTATTTATAGGAAAATGTTAGCCCAAAAGCGAGACTTGACTTCTTTACGATGGCTTTACACTGCTACTATTGCCACCCACCACATTTGAAATAAAATTCAGCACATTTTTCACCAACCACAAGTGGGGCCCACTCAATTCTAAATTTTCCACCAAAATCAATTATAACCACGATTTAAATCGGACACCTCTTAAAATTCATAACAAATCATTCGTGCATTTTAACGGTTCAAAATTTGTGGACATATACTCAACTTATGTATGTATAACATACCCAAAATTACCACAATCCAACGGTTAGGATTAAAAATTATAACCCCATGATATATCTCAAAACCCACGATTTGATTTTTAACACCTCGAATCCGATAAAATCTTGATAAAACACCTCAACATTAATTCCTTCATTAATAACCACATAAATAAATCCATCATTTATATTCATATAAAATAAATATTTCCTTACCATATGAATCAATAATTAATTATTCACAAATAATATTACGAATCACAATTATGATGACCAAGTAGTTCCTGTGAAAGAGGGCTTTCCAATAAGGATCTCTCCTTCTTGGTAGCCTTGATTAGGTGACCAAACCTCTCCTTGAAGCGAACTTTTCTAGACATTGCCAATAATGTTATCTAATAATATTATTCAAATAATATGAATTATTGATCGATAATGGGAAATCTTGTGCGGTGACAATTATTGAACAACAATAATAATATAAAATATCAACGCAAAGCAATTATTGAATCAATAAAATAAAATATTGAGCGATAACTCACCGTGAAAATTATTGAGTAGTGCCATCTTACGTGCGAATCAATAATTCAACAATCTTCGTCTTAATCTGGTAATATTTCTCTTATGCGACCACGCGTATTCATCAGATTTTAACCATAAGGGTATTCCAACGATCTTAACGGTAACAACTTCTGTGCAGTTATTTATAACCACCCAAACTTTGTCGTTTTCCTCATCCAATCGCTTTCCGTTATGGGGCCCACACATGGCTGCGCCGTCGTACGAATATTCCTCGACAGTACGAATATTCCACGACCAAACGAATATTCCCCGACAACAATGAATATTTTATAACCACTTGCTTATTTTGAAATATTTGCGTATTTTACCCATAACTAACCACATTAATCAAATTCACCCTTACTATTTCAAAATAATAAATAAAGGAAATTAATTTTTATTTAAAAAAAATTTCGGGGTCTTACACTTGGTCTTAACGAAGGGTCAAAATGACTCTTGGTAATATTGAAGAGACAACTACTATTTGCGAAGGGGTAATTAACCACTTGGAATCAAGAAGCGGCTTAACTCTTGGTAATATTGAAGGGACAACTACTTATTTGCGAAGGGATAATTACTATTTATGAAGGTAATTACTATTGACGAAGGTAATTACTATTGAAGAAGGTAAATACTATTGACGAAGGTAATTACTATTCACAAAGGTAATTACTATTCACAAAGGTAATTCTTATTGACGAAGGTAAATACTATTGATGAAGGTAATTACTATTTACAAAGGTAATTACTATTCACAAAGGTAATTACTATTGATGAAGGTAAATATTATTTACAAAGGTAATTACTTATTCACAAAGGTAATTACTATCGAAAGGTAAATATTATTTACAAAGGTAATTACTATTCACAAAGGTAATTACTTATTGATGAAGGACTCTTAGATGATGACATATGGGCCCCCATAAAATAATCAAACTTACCACAAACGCCTCATAATGGACTTTTTATATACATCAAGGATTGAATAAATATTACCACAAATCATTTTATTTTTAATCAACACATATTTTGTGGCGCCCCCCCAAATTAGGTATACGTCACCCATCTTGGGTGCCACTTACATGGTACATAAATTCAAATACAACTTACTAATATAAGCGTGCAGTATGCAATCGACATAAACCGTGAGTTTGAATACAAATATTGTCTACTAGATATTATACAAACTCGAAAGGAGTCCTCATTACAACTATTATCACACTATATCACGAATAGTGAGGACTACTAATGCTATCCTCCGGACCATTACTTACGTTCCCAGGCTAGTCCCCCGGTATGTTCTCATTTCACGAAGATAACAAAGGAAAAAAAAGGGTGAGCTCAACTAGCCCAAGAAGAAATATTATGACTAAGATAATGCGAATAAATTATCATTAGCCTTGACATGTTAAGCCGATAAAATACAATAGACAACCAGTTTAAGCTGCGGTGAATAAGCAATCCATTAAAAGAGTCAAGTAGAGAATAAAGTCTACTATCTTTTAGGTTTTAAAAGGTTTTCATCAATTTTTATCGCCGAGACTCGACAATAAATAAACCACCACATTTAATCATCCCCGCATTTACACGGTCAAGGATTTTCATCAAATTATCAATGGTCATATTGTAAGACCCGAAATTTTTTAAATAAAAAGAATTTCCTTTATTTATTATCTTGAAATAGTAAGGGTTGATTTGATTAATGTGGATAGTTAAGGGTTAAATACTGTAAATATTTCAAAATAAGCAAGTGGTTATAAAATATTCATTTTGTCGGGGAATATTCGTTTGGTCGTGGAATATTAAATGCTTGTCGAATATTAGTTTGGTCGTAGAATATTAAATCTTTGTCGAGGGAATATTAAATGCGGCCAATAGCGACCGTATGTGGGCCCCATAACTGAAAGCGATTGGATGAGGAAAACGACAAAGTTTGGGTGGTTATAAATAATTGGCGTAGTTATTCTGCTAAGATCGTTGGAATACCCTGGTTAAAATACGATGTCTGGCGTGGTTGCAAGCGATACACCGGTATTGCACAAGATTGTTGAATTATTGATTAAATGCGTAAGATGGCACTACTCAATAATTTTCACAATAGTTCTTGCTCAATATTTTATTTTATTGATTCAATAATTGTTGCGTTGATATTTTATATTATTGTTGTTCAATAATTGTCACTACACAATATTTCCCATTATCGGATCAATAATTCATATTATTTGAATAATATTATTAGATAACATTATTGGCAATGTCTAGAAAGTTCGTCTAAGGAGAGGTTTGGTCACCTAATTGCGCCCGATGAGGAGAGATCCTTATTGAAAGCCCCTCTTTCTGAAGCGGCTGGTTGTCATAATTGTGATTCGTAATATTATTTGTGAATAATTAATTATTGATTCATATGATAAAGAAATATTTTTTTATGTGGATATAAATGATGGATTTATTTATGTGGTTATAAATGAAGAAATTATTGTTGAGGTGTTTTATCGATATTTTATCGGATTGGAGGTGTTAAAAATCAAATCGTGGTTTTGAGATATATTGCGGGGTTATAATTTTTAATCCGACCGTTGGATTGTGGTAATTTTTGGGTATGTTATACATACATAAGTTGAGTATATGTCCACAAATTTTGAACTGTTAAAATTCACGAATGATTTGTTATGAATTTTAAGAGGTGTCTCGATTCGGAAATTAGGGTTATAATTGATTTTGGTGGAAAATTCTAGAATTGAGTGGGCCCCACTTGTGGTTGGTGAAAAAATGTGCTGAATTTTATTTCAAATGTGGTGGGTGGCAATAGTAGCGAGGTAAAAGCCATCGTGTGGCAGTCGAAGTCCGCTTCTACGGCTAACATTTTCCTATAAATAGAGGGCTAAATTAGAATTGAAAATCACACCGAAACAAAGTTTTCTTTTTCTCTCTCTATATTATTGAGCGTATTTTGTGAGTATTTAGATACTTTGAGAGTCTTTGCTTCAAGACAAGTTTCATTCAAGATCACTTCCCAATCTTTCCTTCCGGAAGTCTTGATTCTTTGAGGTAAGGAATGTTATTTTCTTCTCAAATGATATTATTTCTTCAATATCATTATCTTTGAAATATTGGTTGGAACTTTTTATCAAATTTGGAACTTTTTCATGCTCGGGTTACTTATTCATGAGTTACTATTCACGAGTTACTATTCATGAGTTACTATTCACGATTCTACTATTCACGAGTACTATTCATGAAGCGTGAAGATGTTTTTTGTGGAATTTCTATCTTTTGGTGTTTGAGTTACTATTCACGATACTCTGTGACTATTCACGATATCTGACACTATTCACGAATCATTTAACTATTCATATTCACCGAAAAATGAAAATTTTTCTTTTCGTCTAAAATATCTATTCTGGATACTAGCTTTGATTGTATCCATGTTTTGATCATTCTTGAATTTTACACCACTATGATTATTTTGAGGTATTTTTGGACGTGGATAAAACCAAGTACGAATCCTTAATCCTTAATCCTTGTCATTTTGTTTCACTGGATTCGTTTCTTTAAAATATTTTTCATCATCCTCGATCTTGAATGATGATATTATTGAATATTTTTGGCCCAGTAGTGCAAAGATGAATGATTTCAAGAATATCTTTGGCTTTGTAGTGCAAAGATGAAAGGTGTTTAAATGAACATGATCGATCGATGAATATCTTTGGCCCAGAGTGCAAAGATGAGCGCGGTGTTTAAATGAACATGACCGATCGATGAATATCTTTGGCCTTTAGTGCAAAGATGAGCAGTGTTGAGATGAACATGACCGATTGATGAATATCTTTGGCTCAGTAGTGCAAAGATGAATATTTGATTTGAGATGAATATTGATTGATGTTACGGGATAAAATATTGATGATGGATTTGTTAAATTCATAGATTATAGTAGATTTCATTCTCTACGTAACTCTTCTATGAATTATTATTTCATTGCGAATATTGATCCGAAACTTGTTGTCTATTGTATTCTATCGATTTTTCCTGTCGTTGGAGACTAACGATAATTTGTTGTATATTATCTTAGTCATAATATTCTTTATTGGGCTAGTTGAGCTCACCCTTTTCCTTGTTGTTCCATTTTTCTTCTCGGAGGCGAGAATGTAGCGAAGTCTTAGTCGGGTATGGAATGAAGGTTCTAGAGAGAGTTGTTTAGTAGTCCTCACCATTATTGTAAAATAATGTATCAATAAATGTGATGAGGATTTATTTGAGTATAAATATTGTCTAGAAGATAATATTTGTATTTAAACTCACAGCTTTATTGTTGTGATAATAAAGTTGTTTACATGTATCGTATGTATTTGGCGACTCGAGAATGGGTTGGATGGAATGGACCTATTTTGGGGTCGTCACGGTTGGTATCGAGCTTAGGGATATGATCTGGCGGAGATCGGGAATAGAACTAGGAGGGAGAGAGAGTAAATCCTTTGCTAGTGTGTCCTACCTAAGCTTATTTGTTAGTTGGTCAAGATATAGGGATATTATGTGATTGATTTCCTTAATTAACCCTTGTTTTATGGCGATAATTGAGAATGTCGAATGAGAATATTAATAGTTGTGTAAATGAGACCGTGGAGATGCTCATGTATTAACAACGAGGAGAGCGTGCAACAGTGGCAATGTACCTCCCGTGAATAACACCACCGAAAGCGGATGATGAACGAGGGATGTTTAGAAGCTTTTGCGGTTCATGCAAAATCGAGACGAGGAGACTCGTGTTCAAAATACGAGGAGGAGATGATAGTAATTCACGGGTGGTCACGACCCGAGGAGTTCAAAGAGTTGGGACCACGAGTGCAGGGAAAGCGAGATCCGATCATGGCGGAAACACGGGTCAAACAAATTACCAAGATATTCGATGTCTTGGGATGCGAAGAAACGAAAAGTTCCATTCGCTACTTTTATGTTCCGTGGCGAAAGTGATTCATCGGTGGGAATCATGAAGCGTACCCATCCAAATTTGCACTCGGCGTGTCATGGGAGCGTTTGAAGCTTGAGCTTCAATGACAAGTACTTCCACGAAAGTATTCGTCATATGAAGGAAGTGGAGTTTATTAGATTGGAGCGAAATAACATGGCGGTGTCCCAAAGACGGCGAAGTTCATGGAGTTATCGAGTTTGCACCTCATTTGGTGGAGAATGAGGAACGATGACGCGGATGTTTCGAGAGGTTTGAAACCCGGCGTACGTCGAGATTCTCATTTCTCATAAATTTTCTCTATTCGGATGTTGTAAATGAGGCTCGATTGTTAGAAGCGAGATAACGATACGTTCAACCGAGGGACCATAACGAGGATCATACCAAAGATAGCGATCATCGAATAACGATAACCAAAGAGAAAGAAGAATACGACACAAGGGCGGTAACCACTACGGTGGTAATCATGGCCATGAAAATAGAAGAAGCGAGTTGGGAGGAGATTTTAAAAAGAGGAGATTCAACAACGACCATGTGAAGACGTCGGCGCCGATGGCAACCGGTTCCAAGGAGGAGAAAGACCATCGGTCGTATGTTACAAATCTTGGGAAAGAGGGACATATCATTGGCGCCCACACAGTTTAAGGTATGCTATAATTGTGGAAAAGAAGGACATATCGCTCGAGATTATGCGATATCGAAACCCATCCAGTGGAATGGTGACTCAAAAGGATGTCCCGAAAAAGTCAAAGTCAACGATTCACGGAAGAGCGTTTGTCGTGGCCGGTCAAAATCTGAGGAACGAGCGAAGTTAGCACGGGTTAGTTAATTATAAATTCTTGCGATGTTTATACCTTACTAGATACCTGGGTTCTACCCATTCTTTTATCTCTCTTGCTTTACTTTCAACGCGTTTGAACTTGACTACGGAGAAATTAGACTTTGACCTATTTATGGAGACTCAGTTAGGAGAAACTTTCATTACATCCGTTGTTTAGAAATCTTGCTTGATTCAGTTGGCACTATCACATTACTGTTAACCTTATTTCTATAGAGATATTTGTTTTTGATGTGATTTTAAGGTTAACTACTCATCATGCCAAAATTGATTGCTTTTGTAAGGTTGTTAGTTTTCATATTCCTAAGCAACTTTGTTATTCAAATTCAAGCAATCAAACCATTGTAATCAAACATTTTCATATCAAGCCATGAAGTCATTCGTTTATTACGGATGTCAAGTTTTCTTAGTCCATGTTATGGATTTGAATAAAGACACGTCAGATTTGAATAATATTCTTGTTGTTATTGATTTTTTCCGACGTATTTTACTGAAGAATTTCTTGGTTTACTCCCAAAGACGATATTAAATTTTGTATCGACTTTGAACCCTGTCTACAAACTCATTTCTAAAATCTCATATCGAATGGCTCTATTGAACTTGAGGAGTTAAAAATTCAACTATAGAATTTGGTACATGAGCCTTTATCTTGTGACTTCCTTTGTGGAATTCACCTAAGCGAACTCTCTGTAAGGGGACGTCATATTAGATGCGATAGTAAAGCGATAGGTGTCATTGTGACGTCTTATCCAAGGTTGGGATATGAGTCACGATTGAGAACAACCTAAAGTCGGTGTCGAAATCGTAGTTTTCAGGCTTAGTTGGTTATTATCGGAGATATGTTGAAGGATATTCTCGAATCGCTATTCCATTAACGTAGCTAACTTCGTAGAGATACAAAATTCGAATGGAGCAAGGAATGTGGGAAGAGCTTGAAGAACTCAAGAGGAGACTCATTTCAAAGACATGTTACGACCATGCCATCCTGGAAAAGCGAACGTGGTAGGCGGCGTGTTGAGTAGAAGATCGTATACAAATCTGAGTACAATATTGTCAAAGACTCATTTCAGTATAATATACAAATAATAGAGATGGAGATGAAAACTTTAGGTACCCACGTGATGATATCTGAGTGCGTGATGATATACGAGTATAATCGACTTTAATCGATAAAGTTAAAGTCGCTCAAGCTACACACCGAGTGATGAATTTGAAGAAGGAGGTGCAAGAAGTTGTTATTTTAAAAGCGAGAATCGGTGAGGTGAGGAAAGCTCAAACCTTCGATTTATTAATCCATTTGAAATTCTCGATCGAATAGGAACTGTGGCCTATAGACTCGTTTTACCACCAAGTATGACGCGCGTGTTCATAACGTTTTTCACGTGTCGATGTTACGTAAATATGTGGACGACCAAACACGTTATTGAGTTAGAACCCATTTGAGATAGCCAAGACTTAACGTGTGAGGAGGTACTGTCAAGATCTTGGATAGGAAGGAGCATGTCCCCACTAGAAAGGTCATACCACAAGTTAAAGTTTTGTGGAGGAATCATGCTATAGAGGAAATGACACAGGAATTGGAAACGGAAATGAAAGCGAGGTATCCTCATCTTTTGAAACACCAGTATCGTCGTCCAATTTCGAGGACGAAATTTCATAAGGAGGGAGGTTGTAAGACCCCTCAAATTTTTTAAATAAAAGGAATTTCCTTTATTTATTATCTTGAAATAGTAAGGGTTGATTTGATTAATGTGGATAGTTAAGGGTTAAATACGCAAATATTTCAAAATAAGCAAGTGGTTATAAAATATTCATTTTTGTTGGGGAATATTCGTTTGGTCGTGGAATATTAAATCGTTTCGGAATATTCGTTTGGTCGTAGAATATTAAATCTTTGTCGGAATATTCGCATGCGTACGGTAGCGTGTATTGACCCCATGTGTGGGCCCCATAACGGAAGCGATTGGATGAGGAAAAACGACAAAGTTTGGGTGGTTATAAATAACGGCGTAGTTATTCACAGATTAAGATTGTTGGAATACCCGGTGGTTAAAATACGATGTCTGGCGTGGTTGCAGCGAAGAGCAGCACGGTGATTGCAGATATTGTTGAATTATTGATTAAATGCACGTAAGATGGCACTACTCAATAATTTTCACGATGAATTCTTTATTCAATATTTTATTTTATTGATTCAATAATTGCTTTGCGTTGATATTTTATATTATTGTTGTTCAATAATTGTCACCGCATGATATTTCCCATTATCGGATCAATAATTCATATTATTTGAATAATATTATTAGATAACATTATTGGCAATGTCTAGAAAATTACATCTAAGGAGAGGTTTGGTCACCTAATTGCGCGCCAAGATGAGGAGAGATCCTTATTGAAAGCCCCTCTTTCCGGGAACTACTGGTTGTCATAATTGTGATTCGTAATATTATTTGTGAATAATTAATTATTGATTCATATGATAAAGAAATATTTATTTTATGTGGATATAAATGATGGATTTATTTATGTGGTTATAAATGAAGAAATTATTGTTGAGGTGTTTTATCGATATTTTATCGGATTGGAGGTGTTAAAAATCAAATCGGGGTTTTGAGATATATTATGGGGGTTATAATTTTTAATCCGACCGTTGGATTGTGGTAATTTTTGGGTATGTTATACATACATAAGTTGAGTATATGTCCACAAATTTTGAACCGCTTAAAATTCACGAATGATTTGTTATGAATTTTAAGAGGTGTCTGATTCAGAAATTAGGGTTATAATTGATTTTGGTGGAAAATTCTAGAATTGAGTGGGCCCCACTTGTGGTTGGTGAAAAAATGTGCTGAATTTTATTTCAAATGTGGTGGGTGGCAATAGTAGCGGGTAAAAAGCCATCGTGTGGCAGTCAAGTCCGCTTGGTACGCTAACATTTTCCTATAAATAGAGGGCTAAATTAGAATTGAAAATCACACCGAAACAAAGTTTTCTCTTTCTCTCTATATTATTGAGTGTATTTTGTGAGTATTTAGATACTTTGAGAGTTCTTTGTTCAAAGACAAGTTTCATTCAAAGATCACTCCTAGCCTTTCCTTCCGGCAAGTCTTGATTCTTTGAGGTAAGGAATGTTATTTTCTTCTCAAATGATATTATTTCTTCAATATCATTATCTTTGAAATATTGGTTGAAACTTTTTATCAAATTTGGAACTTTTTCATGTCGGGTTACTATTCATGAGTTACTTATTCACGAGTTACTATTCATGAGTTACTATTCACGAGTTACTATTCACGAGTACTATTCATGAAGCGTGAAGATGTTTTTTGTGGAATTTCTATCTTTTGGTGTCGAGTTACTATTCACGTGTACTGACTATTCACGATATCTGACTATTCATTCACGAATACGGCACTATTCAATTAAAAATAAAAATTTTTCTTTTTCGTCTAAAATATCTATTCGGATACTAGCTTTGATTGTATCCATGTTTTGATCATTCTTGAATTTTACACCACTATGATTATTTTTGAGGTATTTTTGGACGTGGATAAAACCAAGTACTTAATCCTTAATCCTTGTCATTTTGTTTCAATTGGATTCGTTTCTTTAAAAATATTTTCATCATCCTCGGTCTTGAATGATGATATTATTGAATATCTTTGGCTGTAGTAAAAGATGAATGATTTCAAGAATATCTTTGGCTTCATCGAATGCTGTGTAGTGCAAAGATGAGCGGTGTTTAAATAAACATGGCGATCGATGAATATCTTTGGCTTCAGTAGTGCAAAGATGAAGCAGTGTTTAAATGAACATGACCGATCGATGAATATCTTTGGCCTTTAGTGCAAAGATGAGCAGTGTTGAGATGATCATGACCGATTGATGAATATCTTTGGCTCAGTAGTGCAAAATGAATATTTGATTTGAGATGAATATTGATTGATGTTACGAGGATAAAATATTGATGATGGAATCGTTAAATTCATAGATTATAGTAGATTTCATTCTCTACGTAACTCTTCTATGAATTATTATTTCATTATGCGAATATTGATCCGAAACTTGTTGTCTATTGTATTCTATCGATTTTTCCTGTTGGAGACTAACGATAATTTGTTGTATATTATCTTAGTCATAATATTCTTTACTTGGGCTAGTTGAGCTCACCCTTTTCCTTGTTGTTCCATTTTTCTTCTCGGGAGGCGAGAATGTGTAGCGAGTACTAGTCTGGGGTATGGAATGAAGGTTCTAGAGAGAGTTGTTTAGTAGTCCTCACCATTATTGTAAAATAATGTATCAATAAATGTGATGAGGATTTATTTGAGTATAAATATTGTCTAGAAGATAATATTTGTATTTAAACTCACAGCTTTATTGTTGTGATAATAAAGTTGTTTACATACCATGTATTTGGCGACTCGAGAATGGGTTGGATGGAATGGACCTATTTTGGGGTCGTCGCACAATGACTATACCGAATCACCCCCGGTCATAATCATACCAAAACTATCCATCAACTTGCATTACAGCCAATGAGGACTTTTGTCACATCATTTATATCAAGTCATGATTATACTGAATGATCCTCAGTCATAATCATACTAAGTTCATCTATGCACGTAAGCCAAAGATAACATAATATAACATGAGGATGATGACAATGACATAATAATTCAATAAAACAAGTTCAAGAATTATTTAATCCATGAATTATTAACGTCCAAATTGTCAACATGACATCTTTTTTTAGAGAGTAAAATTCAAGAATGATCGTAAGAATATTTCCATGAAAGATCTTGGATGAAACGCAAATATCAAGGATATTCTACTAATTTCATGGAGTATAGAAGTCAAAGTTTTAACCAACCGGGTATAATAAAGAATGGAATAACAAAAGAAATCACCATACATGCGGTATTTCAGATGTATGACGTGTTATTCCAATGAATAATAATAATAACGAACCCAGTCGTGTGAAATTCACACCGATGCGATGTTCCAACAGAATAATAAAGATGGAACCCGGATCCGGGTGTAAAACACACGATAGGATATTCCAACAGAATGATAAAGACGGAACCGAGTCCTGTAAAACACACGCATGACGAGGATGTTCAATGCAGAATAATAAAAAGCGGAACCGGTCGGTCCTAAAAACACATGACGGGATGTTCCAATGAATAATAATAAGAATGTCACCAAGTATTGGGTAAACAGCGTGATCAAAGTTATTCCAATGAGAATAATAAGCAATGGAATAACATAAGGATTTCACCAAGTATAGGGTATCGCCATGATACAAGGTTATGTATAGGGTATGCCACTTTTACAAAAGTTATTCCAACAAAATGATAATGAATGGAATAACGAAGTTCTCTTCAAGAAGAAAGAATAACACCCTTACAGTAAAAAGAACCTGAATATAGAAGTAGTGAAGTAGCGAATACTCTTCTTCTTTCTATAATTTTCTCTCTATAAACTTCTCTCTATAATTTCTCTCTCTGAGTTTCAATGAATTAAGAAGAAAATAATGAAGGAATGAGCTTATTTTAAGGAAAATGGAATGCATAAGTAATTAATCCATGAAACTATCCGGTTGATTTACTTTAATCGGACGGTCCATATTTAAAGAAAAATCTTTTAAATAAAATATAATATATTCTATTTATATAAAAACATTTTACTATGCAAAACACTATGCAATACTATGCAAAACACTACTATGCAACACTATGCATAATAAAATATAATATATTCTATTTATAGAATAACTTTAATAAAGTATTCTATTTTATATAAAGATGTTTACGCTTTTATTACGTTAATAATACTGAATAAAACAAAACGTCATTATCGCTTATAATAATTCATATTATTAATCGACAATAATGGAATCAAACCGGTGACTTCTCTCATAAGCATCGATAATCAATACCGTGTCTCTACTACTTACGCAACCACACATATTCTTGTGTACTTTACTACCGAGTAGTTCAACAAGAACCAACGGTAAAACTTTCGTAGTTATTTCAATAAAATATTTTTGTCGTTTTCTCGATTAACAATAATTAATTACATAGTGGGGTCCACCAATGATTGGTAGTTGTGCGAATATTCCCTCGCTAAACCGAATATTCTCCCACCAATCGAATATAATATAACCACTTGCATACTTTGCAAAATTTATAAATACTACCCACAACTATAATATTATCTTAAATTCACACAATAATATTAAAAATTATTTTGACAAAATTTAAATCTTTATTGATAAAATCTGGGTCTCACATATTTAATCTTTCAACAATTATTAATCATTTATAACTTGTCGTCTCAATTAATAATATAACATATTATACGAGATATACTTGTGACAATAATTGAATCAATAATATAAGAGATATGATCAGTGAATTATTGTAGCAATAATTGAGTATAGCTAAGTGACTTCTCACGTAAGCATCAATAATCAATACCGTGGTGTCTACTTATCGCAACCACGCAGCGTATTCTTCAGCACTTTTACTACCGGTAGTTCAACAATTTTAACTAGAATAACTTCTCTGCCGTTATTTTTATAGAAAGATAATTTTGTCGCTTTCTAACTACGACAATAATACTTAGTTAATGGGGTCCACCATCGATTGAGCCGTCGTCATTTAATATTCCCCGACAAAAAGAATATTCCCCACCAAATGAATATTTTATAACAACTTGCTTACTTTGCAAAATTTATAAATATTACCCACAACTATAACATTATATCAAATTTATTCCATAATATTCAAAAATAATATTATAGAAAATTCATCTTTATTTATAAAAGATGGGGTCTTACAACCTCCCTTCTTATGAAATTTCACCCTCGAAATTAGGGTACGTTACACGATATGATAAAGAGGTGAGGATACCTTGAATACCTTTATCGTTAAAAATATTAAATTCATCTTCGCAATCCGCCAAAGATATTTCATTAACAATTCATCTTTGCACTACAAAATTAAAGATATACAATCTGTAAAACCAATAATGCTTTGAGACGCAGCTTTTAATAAGAGTATCACGACCACGAATTATCCATGCACTCACTGGCGAGGATATTCGTGTTTTCAATCTGGCCATGATTATACCGAATAATCTTGGTCATAATCATACCAAGTCTATCAATGCACTACTGACCAAAGATGACTTTTACCACATCCATGAATTAATATTTCATTCTTTGAGACTCATTCAATAATTAATCTATATCATCGAATCATCCCTGCACTACAAGCCAAGGATATTCATTAGTATCACGACCGCGAATTATCCATGCACTACGACCAAAGATAATCGTGTATTCATTAGTATCACGACCACAAATTATCCATGCACTACGACCAAAGATAATCGTGTATTCATTAGTATCACGACCACAAATTATCCATGCACTACGGCCAAAGATAATCGTGTATTCATTAGTATCATGACCACAAATTATCCATACACTACGGCCAAAGATAATCGTGTTTTCAATTACGGTTATGATTATACCGAACAATCCCTGGTCATAATCATACCAAGTCCATCTATGCACTACAGTCTGATAGCGGATGACTTTCAACATAATATAAGCGTGAGGATAATGATATAAAGAATCAATCAAATGAGATAAAGGATAAATATTAAACATTTATAATATAATTTATCCAGATTTCAAGAATATCCTCATGTTATCAATCACTTAATAATCTCATAATCTAATATCATTAATATTATAACAATATTTTAATCACTTCTTAAATTTATAAATAATTTATCTCAATTGTTTTACGCTTTTACCATATAATGCATTTAATCATTCAAAATGCCATACTCATAAGATATCATCACCAATTATCAAATCCTCAAAAATATATGCATATACTACATATAGGATTCTCTAGCCATAAAATCCTATTTTCACTTTGTTACTTCACATAACATATTTAACTCATATGTTAAGTAACAAAACTATTTTCATGAAAAATATCAAATCAGTCCCAAAATATATTTTTTTCTGGGATTTAGCATAATATAGTCCCATAATGAAAATATATTTTTCTCGAATTTTTAAAATTCATTTACTATTTTTCAAAAATCAATTTCTAATTAATTCCTTAAAAAATTAGCTACCTCAAGTTTAACTCCAAAAATTCCCAAATCTTGGCAGGACCTTAAACATGTTAATGTGAGCCTCCAGTTTAAATTTCATGGTCATCGGAGTTATAGAACTCCAGTTATAGCATTTTTTGTCAAAAAAACCTAAATATTGAAATGGTCATAACTTGCTCATTTTAAGTCGGAATGAGCTCATTTTTGGACACGATGTTCTTTATATCATATACTTTTATGTCCCAAAAGGCCTGAATTTTTCTCACTAATTAAGTGGCCAAAACAGCCCTTACAAAAACGTGGCAGCAACTTTTTGGACATTTTGAAGTTTTGACTCCTTTGCTAAAATCAGTCCACACGAAAATCTACAACACCTTTTTCATTGATTCTACTTGGATTAGTTAGGTAACTCATATATCTAACTCTAGGACTTAACCACACTCAAAAATTCAAAATATAATAGGAGATTTGGTCAATTGAATTTCATGCTACGTTTTTCACCAAAATCTGGTTTTTAACTCCTTGTGATTTTTAAGAAACTTTCATGTTTTCACATACTAACCAACATAACTCATCATAACACTTAATAATACCACGTATACCCATGATTTTCATTAGTCCAATGCTTTTATTATGACTTTCATCATAAACCACGTAAACTGTTCATTTTAGTTGAAGAAATATTTGAGGGTTTAAGAAATGGGTTTTATACTGGGGTCAATACGAAATTCGATTTCACGCTCTAAGTAGGCTAAGAAGTCTTCAAGAATACGCCAGAAAATTAATTAATAATAGAAATATCATTCAAAACTGTGACTCTCATCCAAGATTTGGATAGTACGTCACATTGATACCAACTGTGACTTCTATCCCTTAACCTAGATAGCACCTCACAATGATACCTATAAACTTGCCATCTTCATTCATTCATGTAAGCGCTCTGGTAAAGTCGGCTTCGGTGCATTCCACACAAGGAAGTCAACAACGAAAGGTTCGGGGCTCTTTACTTATGGCTTGATATGACAATAATTGACTTTAGTAGTTTGGTTACTTGAATTCGCACAACAAGTTGGTTATGAATATAAAAGCTAACAACCTTATGAAAAGCATGATGAGTAGTTAACCAATTGATTCCTAAAATCACATCAAAGGCAAATATTTTCAAAAAGATAAGATCGACAGGTAACGTGAAAATGTTTATTTGAATCAAACAAGATTTAAAAATAGTAGCGGTAATGAAGGGCTCCTACTAACGAAGTTTCAACCAATAAGTCAAAGTTTAACTTCTTCGGAGTCAAATTTAAACGTTGAACACAACTAGGTGAAATAAAAGAGTGGGTAGAACTGGTATCTAACACGGTATAGACTTCACAAGAGCTTATAATTAACTTACCCGTGATAATTTTATTCAGGTTCCTCGTCACGAGAAAAAAAAATGCTCTCTCTTAAACTACTGGCTTTGGTTTATGCAGGGACGACCTTTGGTGCCTCCATCCTAGTTGAATTTGTCTTGATGAAACGACAAAATCGAGCTAAGTGACCTTCTCTTCCACAATTATAACATGCTTTGACTAATGGCGCGATTCGGATCGATGTGTCCTCTCTCCGCATTTGAAGCATATGATAGGTGGTCTTTCTCCTTCCTTAACAACGGGTCTTTGGTCTTTGACGTCTTTCCATCATTGTTGAATCTCATTTTCTTGAAATGTCCATTCTTATTGCTTTGACCACGATTACCACCGGCGGTTATCATATCCGCCCGTTGATTCCTCCACGTTTTGTTGTCACCGCTCACGACTACTCTCACCGGTATTATAATTTTGTCGGTTACTTCTCTTTTAGTTGTGTTGACTCGTTATCGCGCTCCACTAATCGAGCCCTATTTACAACATCTGAATACAAACACGCTTTATGAGAAATAAGATGTTGGCGTATCTCCTGACTTCAAACATCTTAAAAACATTTGCGTCATTCTCTCTTCATTATCCACCAAGTGGGGACGTAAATCGTGATAACTCCGCAAATTTTGCCTCGTATTACGACACCGGTCATATTGTTTTGTTCCAACTTGATAAACTCCACCTCCTTCATGTGGCGAATACTTTCGGAAAGTATTTGTCGTTGAAACGACTCTGGAACTTCTCCCAAGATATCTTCATCTGACAAGAAGTTGAGTACGTTTCTGGAATTCCCACCATGAATCGCTTCTCCGCGACAACATAAAGCGTGAAGGGAACCTTTGCTCCTCGGAGCATCCCAAGACATCAAATATCTTGTAATCTGCTTTATCCATGCTTCCGCCAAAGTGGTTTTGGCTCTCCTTAAACTCCGGTGGTCCCAGCTCCTTGAATTGTTTAATGGCGATCACCTCGAGAGTTTTCCGTGTTTCCACCTACGTTTTGGATGTAATTCGCTTTACCGATGTTACATGAATTTAAAACCTCTTAAACGCATGCGTCGTTAAATCGATTGATCGGTGTTGTTATTTACGGGAGGATTATTGCCATCCTGTTGCACATTGTCTCCGATTATTGATCCGTGGAGAATCAATATCTCACATGTGCTCCATTCTTATTCTCAACATTCTCTGATGCCATTTTCAAACACCGCCACAAAATAAGGGTTAATTGACATGCAACATATTATCACTATACTCGATCGACCAATCAAATACCAAATAAACTTTGGTAGGTCAAACTAGCGAAGGAATTCCCTATCTCTCCCTCCTAGTTCTAGTCTCACATCTTAACCAGGATCATATCCTAAGCTCGATACCAACCGTGACGCCCCAAAATTAGGTATACGCCACCCATCTTGGGTCGCCACTTACATGGTACGTAATTTAAATACAACTTACTAATATAACTCGCCGTGTACAATACGACATAAAGCGTGAGTTTGAATACAAATATTGTCTACTAGATATTATACAAACTCAAAAAGGAGTCATCATTACAATTATTATCACACTATTTCACGTAATAGTGAGGACTACTAATGTTATCCTCTGGACCATTATTCCGCTTCTGAGCTCGTCCCAAATTATATTCTCATTTCACAAGAAAACGGTGAAAGAAAAGGGTGAGCTCAACTAGCCCAAGAAGAAATATTATAACTAAGATAATGCGAAATAAATTATCAATAGTCTTCAACAATGTTAAACTGATAAAATACAATAGACAACCAGTTTAACTGAAGCGAAATATGCAATCCATTGAAAGAGTCAAGTAGAAAATAAAGTCTACTAACTTTTAGGTTTTAAAAGGTTTTCATCAATTTTTATCACTAAGACTCGGTTTAATGAATACACCATAATATCTAATCATCCTTGTACTACCGGTCAAGGATTTTCATCAAATTATCAATGGTCACGACTATACCGAATCACCCCGGTCATAATCATACCAAAACTATCCATCAACGCATTACAAAGCAATCGAGGACTTTTTTCACATCATTTATATCAAGCCACGATTATACCGAATGATCCACGGTCATAACCATACTAAGTTCATCTACGCACGTAAAGCGAAAAGATAACATAATATAACATGAGGATGATGACAATGATATAAGAATTCAATAAAACAAGTTCAAGAATTAATTTTTCTAGGAACCAATAACATCCAAATCATCAACATGATCTTGCTTTGTAGAGTAAAAATTCAAGAATCTTGAGAAGAATATTTCCATGAAAGGATCTTTGGATGAAGCGCAAATATCAAGGATATTCTACTAATTTCATGGAGTATAAAGTCAAAGTTTTAACCAACCGGGTATAATAAAGAATAGAATAATAAAAGAAATCACCATAAATGCGATAGGCCGCATACAGCAAAGTTATTCCAATAAAATAATAAATAACGGAACCAGTCCGACGTAAAAAGCGCACGCATGTGATGTTCCAACGAATAATAATAATAAAGATTTTAACCAGTCCTTATAAAAAAACCATGCAGTGATGTTCCAACGAATAATAATAAAGATTTTAACCAAGTCCTTGTAAAAACACACGATGTGGATGTTCCAATGTAATAATAGAAGAATGTCACCAAGTATAGGGGATTCCACGTATCTGAGTTATTCCAATGAATAAATAAGAATGGAATAATATAAGGATTTCACCAAGTATAGGGTATTCAGCGTATACGGTCATGTATAGGGTATGCCACTTTTACAAAAGTTATTCCAATGTAATAATAAAGAATGGAATAATGAAGTTCTCTTCATAAAAAAAATAACACCCCTTACGAGTACAAACAAATAATATTCCCTACCTTAAGAGAAATGAATATTGGAAAAGTGAAGTAGAAAATACTTTTCTTTCTTTCTCTGAGTTTCAATTGAATTAAAAGAAATAATGAAGGAATGAGTTTTCTATTTATAGAAAAAACCGAGGGTGGCTCTTGGTGTCTTAACGAAGGGTCAAAATGACTCTTGGTAATATTGAAGAGACAACTACTATTTCATGAAGGGTAATTAACCCTTGGAACAATCAAGAGGCGCTTAACTCTTGGTAATATTGAAGGGACAACTACTATTTGCGAAGGGATAATTACTATTGGACGAAGGTAATTACTATTGACGAAGGTAATTACTATTCACAAAGGTAATTACTATTGACGAAGGTAAATACTATTGACGAAGGTAATTACTATTTACAAAGGTAATTACTATTCACAAAGGTAATTACTATTGACGAAGGTAAATATTATTTACAAAGGTAATTACTATTCACAAAGGTAATTACTATTGACGAAGGTAAATATTATTTACAAAGGTAATTACTATTCACAAAGGTAATTACTTATCGACGAAGGACTCTTAGATGATGACATATGGGCCCCCATAAAATAATCAAACTTACCACAAACATCTCATAATGTACTCTTTATATACATCAAGGATTGAATAAATATTACCACAAATCATTTTATTTTTAATCAACACATATTTAATCTTTCAACAATTATTAATCATTTATAACTTGTCGTCTCAATTAATAATATAACATATTATACGAGATGATCTTTGTGACAATAATTGAATCAATAATATAAGAGATATGATCAAAGAAATTATTGTAAAGAATAATTGAGTATAAATAAGTGACTTATCACGTAAGCATCAATAATCAATACTGCAGTGCTTCTTATCGAACCACGCATTCATCGCACTTTTTTACTACCGGTAGTTCAACAGTTTTTTGACTCAGTACACCTTTCTCTGTTATTTTTTATAGAAGATAATTTTGTCGCTTTTAACTACGACAATACTTCCGTTAATGGGGTCCACCATCGATTGAGTCGTCGTCATCTAATATTCCCCGACAAAAAAATATTCCCCGAAACTAAATATTATTTTATAACAACTTGCTTCCTTTGCAAAATTTATAAATATTACCCACAACTATAACATTATATCAAATTTATTCCATAATATTCAAAAATAATATTTATAGAAAATTCATCTTTATTTATAAAAGTTTGGGGTCTTACAGTTTAAAGTGAATTAAAGAGAAATAATGAAGGAATGAGCTTCATTTATTGGAGAATAGGCGAATAAGAATTAATTCTGAATCGGTCCGGATTGATTTACTTTTAAAACGGACGGTCAGTTTGGTTTACTATAAAATATTATAATAAAACAAAATCTTTTAAATAAAATATAATATATTCTATTTATAATCTAATAAAACGAATAACTTTATAAAAGTATTACATTTTATATAAAAAAGATTTTACTATGCAAAATACTATGCAGCACAATCTGCAAACACTACGCATAATAAAATATAATATATTCTATTTATAGTCTAATAAAACGAATAACTTTATAAAAGTATTCTGTTTTATATAAAAAACTTTTCTGTTTTATTACATTAATATTACTAATAAAACAAAATTTTATCATCATTATTATAATTCACACTATTAATCGAGCAGGTCGTTCCCAAGAAAGAAGGGGCTTTTCAATAAGGATTTCTCCCTATTGGCGCGCAATTAGGTGATCAAATCTCTCTTTGGCAGAACTTTTAGACATCGTTAATATTGCAAATAATAATACTAATAACTTCGTCGTCTCAATTATTGATTTAATAATATATAAAATATCGACAATAATTGAATCAATTAACGTGAGATACTATGCAACAATTACTGAAGCAATAATTGAACAAAACTGAGTGACTTCTCACGTAAGCATCAATAATCAATACCGCAAGTGTCTACTCTGAACCACGCCGTATTCTCGCATTTTTTAACACCGGGTGTTTCAACAGTTAACGATAAAACTTCCGCCGTTATTTTCATAAAATATTTTTGTCGTTTTCTCAATCTGACAATAATTTCGTTGTGGGGTCCACCAATAATTGTGTCGTCGTACGAATATTCCCTGTTAAAACGAATATTCCCCGACCAATCGAATATTATATAACATCTTGCGTACTTTGCAAAATTTATAACTATTACCCACAACTATAACATTATATCAAATTCATTCCATAATATTCAAAAATGATAATTATAAAATATTCATCTTTATTCATAAAAGTTGGGGTCTTACATCCACGATCTGGTTGGATAATGGGTGTTTGTGCTATCACCGGAATCTGATTCGAACTACCATCATCTCTTACCTCCAACATCCTTCCATCGCCGTTAGGCCCACCCATCCTCTGTTCGAGCTTGAATCCGATAAGTGGTGACTTTGGTTGCTCTGGTTTGGTGGTTGGTTGTTGTAGTCGATTGATTTGTTGTAGTCAATTGATTTGGTGATTTGGTGACTTTGATTGCTCTGTTTTGTTGTACTATTTTTGGGTGTTCAGACCACGACGGAGAAAGATTGCAGAGTTTCAAGAGAGAGAAAAAGGGTTTTGGGAGAGAGAGAAAAATAGGGAGAGAGATATAAGGATATGTTTTATTTTAATTAGAAATGTTAAATTATGTTTTGACCATTTTGCCCTTTATTTAAATAGATTTATTTATTTAATGATTAAAAAATAGTTTTTTTGCCACCTAAGCTTCTTAAAGCCCCACATAATTAGCCACGTCAGCAATTTCTGACGTGGCGTGTTCAATTTGTTGCAATTGGAAATAATTGATAGTTTAATTATTTAATTGACAAAATTAAAAGGTGAATCACTGAAGTGGAATATAGCCTATAATTTAGGGTACTAATTCATATTTAAGCATATATATATATATATATATATATATATATATATATAAAGAGTCTTTCTGCTTCAAAAGTGTGTAGGCAAGAAAAGTGGCTTTAATAAAAAGTGGCAGGTCATTTTTTTTTCTTTTTAACATTTGAAAAAAATTGAAAGGGTTTAACAGCAGTTAACAGAATGACCCAACTTCAAAATATTAATTAATTTATTGAAATAATTTAAAAAATTAAAAATTCAATAGTGTATTAAGTAAAATTTACCAACTACAGTGATTAAATCATTAGTTTTACCTATAAGTCGACCGACTTACATTGTTGCATGCTAACTTATATTTCTTTGAATCATTTTTATTGATAAACGTTTTGATCAAAGAGATTAATTATTAAAACGTACGTACAAACGTATAGGTTTTTTTTCATCAATAGAAACTGCCTACGTATAAACTTATAGGTTTTTTTTTTTATGGTTTAGATTTATTTTAAATTCATTTATTTAAAATGGAGAGAATGCTAGTATAAATACAAATACAAATGAGGATGAAACAAAATTAATGACAAGTTAAAACTGTATTTTAAATCTAAATCAATGAAATGGAGAGGATGGTTATTCAAAAAATAAAGGTGGAAAACCCCAAAAACTTGGGCCAATTTCCTCCAAAAAGGGTAACCTCGCATGGATTAATGGGTTATAATTTCGTCGTGTTCTGATAAGGCGACAATGCAACTAGCCAACTATTATCAAATAACGTCAAGAAACCATTAATGTTAAAAGTTTCATTAGCTAGCATGGAATATATATATAGTAAACTCTTCCAACAACACGTGTACGGTTGTCATGCCCGAGCTCCATGAAAATGATTGAGGGTCGGCTCTGATTTTAAACGTAGGTGCCTGTTGATTTTTCAAAATTAACTTGGAATTATGCATACATTTGCAAATTATTTAGAAGTTGAGGGTTAGTTTAGTAACTTTAAGTGTTTTGCTCTAAGAAGTGGAGGGGAGTAGGAGTAGGTCCGTCCTTATAAGAAGAAAGAGTTTGAAGGGTGTTATATATAATTTTGTGTGGTGGATTGGTTCCCTTCTCTCCAAAAGCAGATCTCTAGCTTTTATGTCTTCTTGGTTTTATGTAGTAAGAGTTCTTCGGTCCCTCCAGTTCAATTTCTAGTAACTGAAGCCAAAAGGTATAGCAAGAATTCAAGTACTATATACATATGTATACATCTTCTTATATATATATATGTTATGATATATATCGATCTGTGTGTCCCAATATATATTATATATTGTCTTCCCTCGGCCTCTCTCAAACTATATATCATGTGAATTCTTTTAACATAAAGGTAAAATTAATTAATGCACATTGCAATATCACATGCACGCACACTCTTACCAGTAAAGAAAGCAAAGCAAAGCAAAATAACCTACCTATGATCATATATAGGTCAACCAACACACTAATTTTTTGTTTAAAATTTCATATAAATATATAAATTCTTTTGTTTGTTTTTTCACTTATTTGTACAGCTTTGAGTAAATTAAATCTCAGCTGCGCATACAGAATAGTGACTTATTATTATACTAATGCTGCAGCAGCAGCATATATATACACAAATATGGAGAAAATAAACTCGGCTTCAGGGTTGATTAGGACGAAATCCGATCAACTTGTAGAGACAATATCAGCGGCAATGGCAGCAATGAAGTCACCGGTATCATCAAGCGAGGGCCCCGGAGGAGGGCCGGAGAGCGGTGGGAGCCTATCGAGAAAGTCGAGCAAAGGAGGACTAATAAGTGCATCACCGGGACGTGGTAGCAGCAGTACTAGGCATAACACGCACATCAGGAAAACAAGGAGTGCCCAGATGAAATTTGACCTCGATGACTTGAGCAGCGGCGCGGCTCTTAGCCGAGCTTCCAGTGCCAGCTTGGGTTTTTCTTTCTCTTTCACCGGCTTCACCGTGCCGCCTGATGACATTGCCGATTCAAGGCCTTTTAGTGACGACGATAATCGTAAGTTGTTGTTTCTCTTTTTCTTAATTAATCTTAATTGTTTTTATTTTTAATTTTTAGTTGCACCAACTTTTTTATTTGTTAATTCTAAAACATAAATAAATTTATATCAAATTTTAATTTTAAAATTTCATAAATTAATGGTTAAAAGTCAAAATATGTTTGTTTTTAATTTTATTTTGGGAAGCGGTTGGTGCTTGGTCATTAAATAGAGGTCATGTTTGTCTTTTTATTCTGGCCATTTTAGAGGAGCCAAGTTTGTTGCCAAGCAACTAAAGTTTAGTGTGTGTGTGGCTGAGGATAGTACCAGTAGCAGTACGTCAATAAAGAGAAACTGCCAGTAATGCAAACAGAGAGTCTATCTAACCCTTTTTCGGAAATTAGTGTCTATCTAATTAATCTTATATATATTCATCTAAAAATGAGAAGCAAGCAAGTAAAAAGTAGGGTAATAATATCTAAAAGTAAATTAATAAATTCACAAAAAAAATATGATATTTTTACATAAAAATCGTCTCTATAGATCTTATAACTACGATTTTCAATGTTGCTATTCATTAGTATATGGACTAATTGACTACATTAGTTATAATTATCTATGTAATATTAAAAAATTCATTTCAAACATCGCTTGAGACCCACCAGTCCACCACCACAAATTTGGTTCCTCCAATATGCTAGTAAAATTAGTGACCAAGTGAGTATCACTTTCATGGTGTATCCAACTTTTTTATTTCCTGCCCTCCATTAGGTCATTTCCTAATTGAATGATTGTACTTTTTCCCCATATAAGATTATTATTAATTTTTTAAAATTAATTTGATAGGATTGTGAGTATTTGTTGGACATGGTCCCATTGAAAAATTTTATGGGGTTAAAATATAAATAATTAAATTTATAAAGTATTCGTGTTCAATTTTCAATTATCGTGTTTGCAACGAACGAACTCTGATCTCATTTTAGAAAATAAATTGTGCCACTAACAACATGTCACATTCCACAACTTAATTGTAATGGCCACTTGTCATGAAGCGTGTGTTTACAGTTGTTACGCAAATACGAAAGGCAAGTCAATTTTTGGTCCACACACGAGAGAAAATTAGCTGCCTATTCTATTCCATTTACAGCATGATAGATATCAATTGTACACCTCTCCCATAACAATATATAACAAGCCAGTAAGTCAATATAACAAAGATTTCTGTCTCTTGTTTTCTTCCTGTTCTGGTCCACTTGCCCTTAATTTAGGCATGATTGGAGATTTTGATTCCCAAGTCCTAACCAAGGAAAATTTACCTGCAATCAAAACTGTACACAAATGCATATATCGACATCCATCTCTCATTCTAGAGAGGAGGTGAAACTCCCCAACTACCTAGTGACATTTCTTGGTAAGCTACCAAACACCTCCCCGGAACATGCATGCTATTATACATTATATATATATATATATATATATATATATATATATATATATATATATATAAAACCAACCGCAACCAACAACAAGAGCTCCTGAAACAAACTGTAAACATTATAGCATCACTTTTTCAAAGTAGTCTGCCAAAACAAGAGCAGGAACTGTTCTCACCATAATTAACATTGAAGGTGAATAATATATTGCTTACTAATCAAAACATAAATATTTAACTGAAGAACATGTCATGGAATAAGTAAGTACTGGCCTGCTAAACATGAAATTAAACTCCACTATCCTATAGTAATTTTATGAGGTTACTTATTCAAAAGCAGTACTATACGTATTCTTTCAGCGGAAGATCTTGAAGCTGGTACGCTTAAGAAGAGGATTCAAACAGAGCCCACCTTGCCACTTTACCTCAAGGTGATAAACTTACCGTGCATGCATGCATGCTTTCATTTTGCTCGTCACTGTTGTAGTAAAAACAAGTCCCGGATCGGAGTAATATATATATATATATATATATATATATATACCAGAGTTCCGATTTGATTTGATACCATCTATTTGAACAGCCAAGGATGGAGGTGTTTATCTAGCTAGAGTCTAGAGATCAATGGGAACTAGGGCTGAACAAGTAACCAAATTGGAACCGAAATCGCACAAAAATCGCACGAACCGCACTAATTAAAACCGCACCAACTGTTCCGGCGTATGTGGCGGTTTTAGGTGGATTGAATAACCAAATTTACGGTTCCGATTTGGTTACTAGCCAAAACCGCACGCATAAAACCAAAACCGCACCATGTGTGTGTATTATCTCTAGTAAATTCTAAAGTTACTTTTCACTTGAACACGCTCAGAGAAAACTCCAGTCTTGCATTGTCATTTTTTCACCAATTGAAAGAAGATTGTTAGAGGTTATAGAGTCAAAAATTAAGCAATTGGGTTTTGAAATTTCGAATTTGTTTGATGCGTTATTGGAGGGGCTTATAGCTGAGGGGCCAAATTCGTTGGTTCGATCACTTGATGCATTAAGGTCAATACTATAATAGTAATAGTCTAATAGATTATTTTTCATATTAGGTATAGTTAGGATTATATTCTATAAGTCCTCCCTATAATATATAAGATAGAATTTCATTCTATCTCCAGTATATACTGTTAATTTTTGGAAACTAGATAAACCTTCTTGTTTGTTATCGAATATATGGTCTTCGTTGTTTTATATAGCGTACATCATTCCTTTATTATAAACTAAAACTAATTTACGTGTCTCACTGTTCTATGATTTAATGATGAATTTGACATGTTTGGCAGAAGGAACTTTAGTTCTATGCTTGATATAATTTCCATTGTTGACTCTGTCACTAAGTTAATTGATCGATATAAGTTCTATGTTAAATTTTATTGAAGGTTTAAGACTTTTTTATTGTTTCATTTGGTTTTGGAACCGAAACCGCACCAATTAAAACCGTACCGCACACTTTAAAACCGCACCGCACCAATTACAAGCTGTTTCGTGGGCGGTTTTGAATTACAAGTTGTTTTTCAACAACAATATTGCTGCAAAAATTATGCTATAATTCATGTAACCTAGGATACAAATAAACTAATTAATTCATATATAAATATTACTCAAACTCTCCATCTTCACTTGCTACTAAGACTAAACTGGGTCTCAGTCCTAATTTATGCTCGAACACAATTTTCTCCTTTTTCTGGAAAGTTCGTGCTCGAGCATTTTACAGGAAGAATAGAAATATAGTTGAAGAGTGGACAATCTGACATACTTTTGAATACTGTAATATAGACTAACGACCTTGTTGCACTATATTTTAGGATGAAGTCAATTTGATTCTTCTATGTTATGCAGTTTACGGATGTGAGCTACAAGGTTATTATCAAAGGAGTGACGTTTATGAAAGAGAAAGATATTTTACATGGAATAACGGGCTCAGTAAACCCAGGAGAAGTTCTGGCACTCATGGGACCATCAGGAAGTGGAAAAACTACACTTCTAAGTCTGCTAGGTAGCAGGGTAAAAGAGTCCACCCCAGGTGGTTCAATCACTTATAATGACCAGCCATATTCAAAGTTTCTTAAGAGCAGGTATGTATGAAACAAGATTTCAGCGAATCATGGAGTGAACGGTCTGGTTATAACCTAGACTCCCAATAGAGAAGAAATTAAGAATCAAACCAGATGAAGGAATAAACTTAAAGACAGATCTCCTCCTGTTTAGGAATAAAAAAGTAATTAGCTAATGTAAGAAAAGATAAAGGGAATAAGATATGCGCTCCCCATGTATCAAATTCAAAGCAGCTACCACTTAAAAATATATGAAGTAAAAGAAAATATAAGCAGCTTAGCTTTGTCCAGACTATAGTTTAAACGGGGTATCTAAAGAAATTGAGGCATCAACAATACTTTCAAGTGAGCTTCATGTATGATCAGCAGTATCAATGGTGTAATTATATAACAACAATAAAAGAAGTCATGCTACTAAGTTCTTTGCATAGGAAACTGATCAAGTAGGAGGCTCTCTGTTAATATTCCATAGTCGTACGACTTTCTAACACCAAACTGAAAGAGTTTGAAGATTTCTTTTGCCTTTAAAGTCCCTTATACAGACCTAAAATTTCAGCAAATACACCTAGATATGTCAGCTGAAAATTGAATTATGCTTCGAATAACACTGAGTATCGATCTGGCAGGATAGGATTTGTGACACAAGACGACGTACTATTTCCTCATCTAACAGTGAAAGAAACATTAACATATGCAGCTCTCCTACGACTGCCTAAGACACTAACGAAGCAGGAAAAGGAGCAACGAGCCACAGATGTAATCAATGAACTTGGCTTGGAGAGGTAAGTTTAATTGTTTCCCTCCTCCTGCTGAATAGTGGAAACATGCATAAACAAGCTGAAGTTAACTACAATATATACCCTTAGCACAGATCGATCACTCAGTCCATGCAAGGACAGAAAAATCACTAATTAGAAAACATCTTCAGTAATTTGGAAAAGTCATCAGTGAGATCGAGTAACATTAATTGTGGACAGGTGTCAAGACACTATGATTGGTGGCTCCTTTGTTCGAGGAATTTCAGGGGGAGAGAGGAAGCGTGTTTGCATAGGAAATGAGATAATAATCAACCCTTCCCTTCTGTTCCTCGATGAACCCACCTCTGGGTTGGATTCTACAACCGCTTTGAGGATTGTTGAATTGTTACAAGATATAGCTGAGGTACGTGTAAATCAAGGGTATATATATGATGATTATAACACACATCTCTATCTTTCAACAGTAGTACGCTAGCTGTTAATGTGATCCAGTCTAATGGCAGCTATGGTACGTACTGATATATTCAATCAAATAATAATAATAATAATAATGGCAGGCTGGGAAAACAGTGATCACCACAATTCACCAGCCATCTAGCAGGCTCTTCCACAAGTTTGACAAGTTGATCCTTCTTGGTAAAGGGAGCATGCTTTACTTTGGGAAGGCATCTGAAGCAATAGTATATTTTTCATCCATAGGATGTTCTCCATTGATTGCCATGAATCCAGCAGAGTTCCTGCTAGACCTTGCAAATGGAAACTTAAATGATGTTTCCGTTCCTTCGGAATTGGAGGACAAAGTGCAAATGGGGAATTCAGAAAGAGAAACAAAGAACGGAAAACCATCTCCAGCAGTTGTGCACGAGGTGAAATTAATACTGTTAATTCTAAGTTCATATATATATATATATATATATATATATAAAATGCTGAAAACTGAAAGTTAATTTTCATTTTAATTATGATATCGGGATCCAGTTTTTTATTCTAAGAAGCGACAGTAGTGCTTTTAGACAGCAAGAATGCTATAATATTCCTGATTATATGTTATTTCAAAACAGTATCTAGTGGAGGCCTACGAGACACGAGTAGCTGAAAATGAGAAGAAAAAACTTATGGTTCCTATACCCATTGATGATGAAATGAAGTCAAAATTGTGTACAGCCAAGCGAGAATGGGGAGCAAGCTGGAGGAAACAGTTCTCCATATTATTTTGGAGAGGACTCAAAGAACGGCGGCATGACTACTTTAGCTGGTTAAGAATTACCCAAGTCATCACAACTGCAACAATCTTGGGATTGCTTTGGTGGCAATCGGATGGCAATAACGCCACAGAACTTCATGATCAGGTATAAGTCATTAATTTCCTAACAATGCATGTAGCCAGACTTGATTAAAAAGATCTTTTCACAAGAATGTGATTCAGAGAATTTAATTTGAGATTAGCCAAGTACAACCCTTACATAGCCTACTTATCTACACAAGTATAGTACGTACCTCTATGTCCACACAAGAATGTACAGTCAATATTAATCTCAAGCTATGAATTGAATTTCAGGCAGGATTACTGTTCTTCATTTCCGTCTTCTGGGGATTTTTTCCAGTTTTCACAGCAATCTTCACATTTCCTCAAGAAAGAGCTATGCTAAACAAGGAACGAGCAGCCGACATGTACAGACTAAGTGCATATTTTGTGGCCAGAACTACAAGCGACCTTCCACTTGACCTTTTACTACCATTACTTTTCCTTGTGGTTGTCTATTTCATGGCAGGATTGAAACATAGTGCAGAAGCATTTTTTCTGACCATGCTTACTGTTTTTCTCTGCATTGTAGCAGCTCAGGTATGCTTTCTTTCATATATCAAATCAATGTGGTACAATGACAACATTTCTCCTATTACACTATAAATGCTTTATTACAATTAGGGGTAAAATTATATTGCAGGGACTGGGACTAGCTATTGGGGCTTCACTGATGGACTTGAAGAGGGCAACTACTCTGGCCTCCGTAACAGTGATGACCTTCATGTTGGCTGGTGGGTACTTTGTGAAGGTAAGCTACAAATTAATCAAGTCAGATGGAGTTTTAGACAAATTTCTTTTCTTAGACTACCAGATACTCAAAAGAGCTTAATTCACATTTTTGCAGAATGTTCCAATCTTCATATCATGGCTCCGCTACCTCTCTTTCAACTATCACACCTACAAACTCCTTCTGAAGGTGCATTACGGAGACATCATTCAACAAATAGACGGGATGAAAATAGATAGTGGCATAACGGAAGTTTGTGCCCTGGCAGGCATGGTTGTTGGCTACCGACTCTTAGCATACCTATCTTTGAGAAGGATGAAGCTTAAGTGAATAAGAATATATATATATATATATATATATATATATATATATATATATATCATAAAAGACCAATACAAACAAGAATTGTCAAGATACAAGGCAGGCAGGCAGGCATGACTCATGAGGCCAGAACTTGTGAATTAATTCTCTCCATCTATAAAAAGTTGTAAATCAATCATTTAATAGAATTTAGCATAAAGAAGATTGTTAACTTCTGTTTTAGGGGTCTTAAAGTTGTGTTCTGATCAGAATAATGGTAATTTTTAAATTTGCATCATGAATTGTTCATATCTTATTTCTCCAAATTGCTGATTATATCAAATACAATCACCACTTCTCCAATTAATAGACATAATGGTGTTTGGATGAATTATCTAAAGAAGCTCAAAATTGTTGGGAAATAACATCGCAAAGAGAAAATAATCAAACGAGTTTGGTTGTTAAATCCACGGTCAGCAGCAAATAACTTCAGACCTTCCATGGAATAAAATATTGGGTAGCATCTCAGAATTATAGTCGGATAATAAAAATATTTATAAAAAAAGAAGAAGAAGAGAAGTATAGGTGAAATTTGTTACGCGTAACATTTTTAACAGTTTGAGATTTTTCTTATCAATTCATAACAAAGAAGGTCATATTTAAAATAGAATTTATAATTGTAGTTCAGAGGCAACTCTTGACGATTAATCACACGGTCAAATAAACTACCTAGGCTACAGTAAATTCTTATACAAGTGATCCACCCTACAATTTTGATCGAGTTGAATATAATTTGCCTTAAATTACTGATTTTTTTAGAGAGAGAGAGAATATGTTGACCAAATGAGGACATGTAACGACTTGCATACTAGAGACAGACTCAATTGTGAGAAAGGTGGTATTTATTTATTCATTCACTCACATACTTGTTACATCCAAAATAATAATTGAGAATCCCAAAATACCTCAATTGGATTCTTAATTGCTACCAAACCCACCTGGAGACATATAGACTGAAGATGAATCAGATCTCAACTTGATGTTGATCTCAGATATCAGATGCAAGCTCCTGTCCTGTCTGTCATCAATCATTTTGAAATTTAACTTTTCATGCTAATGACCTAAACCAACCAAGTAGTCGAAGGAGAACAGCATCCAAAATGGGAGACTTCTGCTCAAGCCCTGGTAGAAGAAAATCAACTAAATAGGTAAAAATCTTCCAAGACGAATAGGGGGGTGATTCAACCATTTATAAGATACTAATTACGCGGAAACTCCATTTAAATAGTTTCATAAAAAAAGAACTCGTCAATTCTGCTTTCAGCATATTACATATGGAGGTTCAATTTCAAACTTACCTAGGTCAGCAGCTACTCGATGAGCACACATTACTCCTGAAAAGGCTACAGCTATAACACCTTGTCCTGGAAAGCAACTATCCCCCACACAGTACAAACTATCAATAGCCTGCAAAATCCATTATACAGTCACAGTTCACACAATAATCTCTGATATAATAAAAACCAATTATTTATTATGCCATCCATGAAAGGTGATTCCACTTACAGTTGTATTGAACGGCATTCCTAATAAGCCCTTTGGAGTTCCCCGTGGCATTGGTCCATAGGTACCACTATCACGAGCAAGGTAGCGCCTATGGGTCTTTGGTGTCCCTACCTGTAATTATTACCTTGATAAGAAATTTTATTATAAAAAAAATACCTTTTCTTTAAAATTTGCAGAAAGCCTACGCAAACTAGTAAATCACCAACAATCATGAACAACTGAAAAAGTGCTTAAATTAGTTTTGATTCACTCCCATTTTTTTTGTAGCATGGTTTTATGACAAAAATGAATTTTGCAAATATGGACCAGGGATACAATGAGAAAGAGAAAGAGAGTTTAAACTCTCAAGGCAGAGAAAAGCAAGCTGGAAAAGGAATGACATATATCAAAAAGGCAATTATCGTATTTGGTATGAATGAGATTCTGTTTTTATCCAGATAGGCTCTCCTATTTGTGATTCCATTATTTTCATAAATTTTGAACATCATGATGTGATTGCACTTAAAAGCAGATAAAAGGCCTATTGTACCAAAAATTCAAACCAGGCTTTCATTAATCTTGATCGCATGGGAACTAAGTAAATGATCCAACATAAAAGAAGATATAAAAAGAAAAAAGGAAAAAACTAAAGTCCAGGTACGGTTTGCATAAGATAAAGTATCAAGGGGAAAAGAAGAATTGCATATGTAAGCTTCTTCTAGTACTATACGTCTATAAGGCAAAATTACGTTTACGAGATAATCTAAAAGATCAGGATGGGAATTTTCGAGGATATGGTAATAACATATACTTCTTCCTCGATTTAAGTAGAAGTGTCGATCTAAACTAATTAATAATGAAAGTGGGATAGGACTAGTACCTCCTTAAAAACAACAGAAGACCTGAGACCAGGAAATAGTTTCTTTTCCAGTCTGCTTATAATCTGGTCTGCCACGAGCTCCTTCTTTGACTCATAGTCCTTTTGAGAGATCCCCTAATACAGTGAAGACCAGCTTACTTTAGTTGCAAATATTACAAAAATCCATAGCCAAATGGACTGAAAAAGGGAAAATATGAAGGAAAGCGACACCCATGCATAGGATATGAATAAACACCTGCTAGTCCTCTATGGAAGAAGTCGTAAATATGTGAAGAATATGGTTCCCTTCTGGAGCCAATGACGGATCGAGAACAGTTGGAATGCTCAGAAATATACTTCCATAAGGCTCCTCTAAATTTGACCAGTCATTCTGTACAATTATTAAAGAAAACAAATAGATTGTATGCCATCAGCATGCATGCGTAATCAGATCTTCGAAACTGAGTTGCAGAAGAATCTAAATACCTCGAGAATAAAATGGTGGCAATCTGTATCTGGTGGCAAAACATCAGCTTTAACCCCCAAGTGAATAGAAAGAAATGATGGGGCCTTCGCATAGAGTTTCTGAAATCTTTCTTCTTCTGTAGGTAATTCTTCCTGTTTTAGAAGTTTTCCTGTGATGTAAATAGGCAATCAGATTTTATAAATAGGCAATCACTAAGAGAGGCGGAGAAACCACTGTTTTTAAACATCAGAATACGACATTGAGCACAATTATTCATATATTTCATTATGCTTTCAGTGACGACTAACCAAAGGTATCCCATCTAGTAGCATTGGAAATTATGTTCTTAGCAAAGAACTCTCTTCCATTTGACAGCCGCACTCCTACCTAGAATACACAGATTAAATAACATAAAGGGAAGATTTATCTTTCTGCACATAATGAGGACAAAAATATTAACTCACATAATGATGACGAAAATAATAACATAAAGGGAAGATTTAACTCACGGCTTTTCCATTGTCAACTATAATCTTCTTAACATCTGCCTTGTAAAGTATTTCACTGCCCTGATCAACTAAACCTTTTGCTAAGGACTTTGCAATCCCACCAACCCCACCAACAGGATAGTTAATTCCCCCATAATGTCTGTCACATAGAACCTGACACAGGCCACAGGCTATTTATGAGAAACAAAATAAGAAGAAAGACAAGAGCAGTCAAAACTAGTAAAACACATTACCATGCTTGCATTGATCATCGGTGTCTGCAATGCATTCACTGTGCTCACAATAAAACACTGCAAGAACAACATTGAAGAAATATTTTAAGAGATCCTATGAGATGTGCCTCACGTGGATTCTAAAATCTATTAATAAACTGGATTTCAAAATCTGTATAAGAAATAATATCAACCTACCTCAGCATCTATGAAGGACAGCACCTGCTGATCTTTTATGAACTTTCGAGCTATGTCTCCAGCATTTTGAGGCAAATAGTAAGCTGCAAAGGGTATTGGTAGCATGTCAAATGGTTCGTACCAGGAGTTTTTGGCTTGGATTTAAGAAAACTTGCTGATTTAATAAAGTTGGAAGCATGAAAAACAAACTTGAATCACTAAAAATAAGAGGATGAATATGCAACAATTACCATCCACAAAGATGTACCAACATGACATTAGGATAAATAGACCACAAGAACCAGTTAGATTAAAAAGCTTTCATGATTTTGCGAAAAGAAATTATGGTAAAGATATGTGGTCATCTAATTCTACATAGCAACCCAAAGATTGTGAATATTTCATTAACGCACCACAATTGTTTTGGATTAAATCAAGTGACAATTCAACTGCGAAACTTAGCTGAACTGTGTATTGAACTATCGATGTATATAAATATATAATATAGCCATTTTTTTATTGCAATGTCCCTTCCGTAGTCAGAAAGTATGACGACCATTCTTCAGCAGTCAGATAGTAGCTCTTTTGTTAAATTAAACTCTTTGGCGTAATTACAGCCTGATGCAATTTTGTTTCTTCAAACTTCTATTAGCATCCCTTCGTAATGTATATTTATATTAACAGATGTATATATAGTGAATCAGCTTACCATTGCCCAACCATAGTCTAACCCATTTTTCGAATGATATTCAAGAAAAGAATATTCTAGAAAATTTCGCCTACCCATTCACGCACAATGAAAATGTTGAGATTTATAAATACAGATGCTTGCCTGAAATATTAAATAAAGTAGACAAACAATTACCAAGTGTCAAGCATTCAGTAGGTTTTTTGAAAAACTGTCCGAAAAGGTAGATTGGCTCCTCAAGTGACTTCAATTCCAATGAGTTCAAGGCATTGAAAATCTGGAAAACAAGTACATAAATTAATATATATATTTTAGTCATTAAAAAGGTGAAAACACCTAGTGGGAAATGCAGTCACCTCAATTAAAACAGACCTTCCAGCATTCACCGTAGAATTTAAGTATTCCTTCCTTTTCATGTGGAAATTTACTTGTAAGTTCTGTAATGAATTCACTGTATTCTCTGTGTACTCGGACAGAAAGGTCACTGGGTAGATGGAAATGGACAGTGCTTGGATCAGGTATCACCTCCATCTTACATCCAACTGCTGCCAATGCTTGAGTTATCAAATTTAAATTTCCCTGGCAAAATACTAAAAGGAGTTATGGAGCCAAACACTCAATTACTCAACAATCACAAACAAGTAGGGGGAAATAACTAGAGGCCTGAATAAACATTGTAAATGTATATATGAGGATTAAAATAAAATTATAATGTAAAATGTAATATTTACATGGAAGTTGGATATTTTCTAGATAATACTTTATTCAACCTTTTAAGATTATGAATATCAATTATTTCATGCAAAAATAATAAGCATAAATTCACTTATCTACTCCAGAAGTAACTCAGTATGTCTTGGTGAGAAAACATGCTTAAGCCATAAACTTACAAGCTCCCCTAATCCGAATTTCACCAATAAAAGAAAATTGAAACCACAATTATTTCTTTGAAGTTGCCTAACATCATTACAAGTTTTGTTTAGTATGTATACCCCCACATTAGCTATTTGGTCTTCAAATGGGGCACTAGAGGACAAATGTTACTTCTAACAGGTATACACAGAAGCACATCTTACCAAATGTCATAACCATGGCTTGCATATGCAACCCCCTCTTATCTTTTTGCCTCATTTTATATTTTGAAACTTCAATAAGTTCCAGAATAAATTTCTTTCTGTGTAATTGAAGGACAGCAGTAGCTCCAAGTTAAAACCTAAAAACTCATCATATGAATATTATACACACTCCGAGAAAGTATATAATACAGCAGATAGCTAGCAACACATAGAAGCAAAAAGAGAACATTCTTGCATAACCTGCTAACCCAACATAATGACACTGCGTATCCAGGGGATTTACATATGACACAATGTAATAAGTATAACCAACCTTTATATGACAAAGAAGGCACTTCCCGTGTATCATTACGCAATACTCTATTTTATTAAATTTTATAAGCAAAATATTTTTTAGGTACCGAACATTCTTCAGTCAATATACAATTGAACTGGCTGGGGTTACAACTGTTTTCTGTTTCTACCATAATTCTAATATAATACCCTTGGGATCCCACAAAAATGCATGGAATTAATCAGTAATATTTCAGTTCCTACTAACTAAAAATTAACATATAAATAATTCTATATGTGCCAAACAGAATTATTGATTACATAGCTAACCTTATCGCTGAAACCAAACATCACAGATGATCCAACATCAAATGTGAACCCATCCCTCTGGTAGAATCCAGAGCTCCCACCAGGAATCAGATACTTTTCTAGCACCAAAACTCGAGCTCCCTTCACAGCCAGTTGTGTTGCTGCAACCAATCCACCAATCCCAGACCCGATAACAATAGCATCGTAATAGATATTCCTATCCAATACTACACTTCCATCACTCTCCAATTCTTTATCTACATCCAGCACGGATTTCAACCTAAAACTGTAGTTTCTTTTACACCGATTCACCCCGTAAAACCCTAATTTCCTGTCACCTATTTCGTTACAATTAAAGTCTCGAACTTTTGAACAGGAAATTCTATGTTTCTGACATATGGGTCTGAAACTTCCCAATTCAACATTTTTGGAGTCACTGAAAAACTTAGAATTGTGAGACACTAAACTCATGTTGCCTATAAAATAGGAACTCCTGGATAATGGAGTTTCTAGGCAGTTAACAGACATAATTATGCTTTTTAGATTCTGAATGTGAAACTGGGCAACTGAAAGGATTTTTTTGGATGAAACATAAACTGGGTATTGAAATTTAGGGGGTCTTATGAGAGAGAGAAACTTTTGATAGTGCTCGACTGTGTTGTTTAGTGGTGTTTAAAAAAACATAGAAGTTGGTGGACCTTATGGATTGCGATGAAAGAGGGAGACTGGTTTTCTGGTTGATGAGGATGGGAAGGATTTAGCTCTACTGATGTTTTTGTAATTGGCAGACATTAAGAGTGAGTGGCCATGGGTTATTAGCATGATTCTGGTGTTGTAATATAGACGATTCCTCGAGTATACAAGACAAAAAGGAAAGGGGTGGATCGGTCGGTCGGCCTAATCGGAAAAATAAGACTACTCCATTCAACGGTTTTGTATAAAATGGATTTCATCCCAGGTGAGGTGAGAAAGAAAATATCAAAAGGAGAAATTGCATCATAATTTTTAGTATTAAAAAAAAAAGATTATTAAGCATTTATTTTCTCCGTCATCAAAAAAATGTTTGAAGTATAAATTTACATAAATTAAGAAAATGAGAGTGTAAATTATGTATTAATTTTGCTAATAGCGAGATATATAAATCTTAATAATGTAGCAAACTTCAGTCCTTTTGACACATCAAAGAAGATATGTTAAAATCTATATTAACCCACATCAAAGTAATTCTAAAATCTATATTGAAAATTTTATTTATACATAAATTGTGTTTTTTTATTTAAATTTTGATACTTAACATCTTATTTAACATTAATTAAATTTAAAATTAAATAAAATAACATATGTCGTGGGGGACAGAACAGGAATTGAGAATTTGGAGACCGAGCATGTGGTGTCCTAAATGTTAAATGGCATCTATCTTTTCTATGTAAGAATATGCCGCCTAGGTGTCCTCCTCCGTACAAAACGCACCCAATCCTCCATCTTCATGACTTGTCTGTCTCGTCACTCAAATGATAATCGATCCTATCCGGTGACAACCAAAACAATTATTATTTTGTTTGCCTTTTAAATATTTTGGTTTTCTAAATATATATGGAGTAGTATATTATTCTGATTTCTGGGCTAAGAATTTGGATCCAATACTCTCCTCCCTCCTTGTCATTCACAACAATATTACTACATACCCACCCTCAACTTCTACCGGTTAGATTTTTCACTTTTCATTCGTGCTACAACATCAACCTTTCATTTTTTCTGGTAAGTGTTCGTTCTCATATTTTTCTCTACCGGAAGTTGTAGTTTTATTCTTCTATTGGTGGTTGGTTTTGGATTATTGTGTTTTCCCGATCTTGGAAATATGTAGTATTGCTTATTTTTGGTCGTAATCAGTACAATTTTAATTCAATTAGAATTTAGATTTGCTAGATAGTAGCTCAATCCGAGAACCAAAATGTGCAAATACGAATGTAATCTGCCTCCAGTTTGATGATTCGCTGTTCGAATTCAGGTAAAGGATTGCTATATTTTATTTTTGTTTCCTTTCCGGATATGTACCATTGGAAGCCAGTTTTCTCGGATAGGCAAGTGCTGGAAAGGTTGGAGGGTGGATGGAATATACTCTGGATAAATTTCTTTTAATGGTACTTGTTTATTGATAATAGTTTTGTTAACTAAAGTAACTAATAGGAGGGGTAATTATGATTTAATGAAAATACTGTTGGTAGCTGACAATAACACTAATTGTGAATTTGGTATATATCAAAATGTTTTTTTTAGTAAGGTTACATGTTCTTTGGGTGGTAAAGAAACTGCCCTTGAAAAGACCAACTAGATATGAAGTTGTTAAAATGGAGAGCAATACAATAAAAGATGTTACGGATGTACATGCAAGTTCAAAGCTAGATACACTGAGTTACTGGGTGTAAATCCCTTTATCCTTTCCAGATGAGGTGTACACTGCTAGATTCATATTGCTTTCAACTGTATTCCTAACTGAAAACATGGATAGTTGTGGTACTAGCTTTTGGTTTGGACCTTGTCTAACTTTTGAGTCTATCATAAGATGAGCATTTGATGTAGCTTTGTGTTGATTCTTATCTGTGCCTTTTTTACAGCTTGTTTCTGACTTCAATATTTATGCAATTTCACATTTCAGCATGTGGGTATCTGCAACACATGAGTTTTCTTTGGTAATTTTGCTCCCTTAGGCGCATGATATTTATTGTCACCTGGCAAGGTTTGTAGTTGACACTCGTTACGTATACTGAACTTGCTCGTTAGCGCTTGACTAATAGAAAGGTTAGGGGGCTGAGAAGCTGTTGCTTGCTGCTTGCTGTCTACTTCGCGAGCCTTCACTACCCAGTTCTGTAACTTCCCTTCTTTCGTCCGTCCACGAGGATGTAAAAAGAGAGAAAGGGGCGGCTATCTAGCGGGAGTCGTTTCGGTTGTATGCCAAGAGATTCCTATGGACAAGGGGACAAGTGAATCATCACTTTTGGGCGCAGGCAGCCCTCTACCATCTATCCCATTGCATTCTATCGTCTCGTATTGTACTGTACCTTATCACTTTATCAGACCAGATACATCTATTGAGTGAGAGAAAGGGAGAAAACTCTAAAAGTTGAAAATTGTCCAAGTGGTTGACAGCTTGAAATTAATCGATAGGCTGAAAATTGACGAGTGGTCGATAGGTTGAAAATTGTTTCTACAACTTGAAGCATTAATAACACTGGCTCGTCTGCTTCTTTTGAATGTTGACACCAGCCAACTTAGATTTATCGCTAAGCAATTCCATACATATATTGGAGGGGTGTTCTATGCAGTTAGTTATACTTGGATTATGCAATAGTTTTAGTATAAATAACCTTATGCACTAGTTCTTATCAGAACCAAAAGTACGTATATTATGCTTTACTCCAGAAAGTCTTTATATTATTGATAATCATATATATTGTCAACAGGTTAGGGTGACATAAGAAAAATCATGAATCTGCTAACTAGTGCTCCTCGCCTCATGATAGTTTCTGATCTTGACCATACAATGGTGGGTATCTTTGTCGTTACTTGCTATAATCTATGCTGCTGCAATGATTTAATGGGGAAGTTGCTTTGCAGGTTGATCATCATGATCCTGAAAATCTTTCTTTGCTAAGGTTTAATGCCCTATGGGAAGCCAAATATCGTGTTGATTCTTTGCTAGTGTTCTCAACAGGAAGGTCACTTACTTTGTACAAGCAGTTGAGGAAAGAGAAGCCCATGTTAACCCCTGATATTGCTATAATGTCTGTGGGAACTGAAATAACATATGGGAATTCTATGGTGCCGGATGATGGTTGGGTTGAAATTTTAAATCAGAAATGGAATAAGAGCATAGTCTTAGAGGAAACAAGCAAGTATCCTGAACTTACTCTTCAGGTATAGTTTTTACACTGTTGATTTCTGTTCTTGGGAACTACTCTTCTTAGACACAAGCATCTGTATTTTTATGTACTAATCATGTGTTGAAATTTGAAAAGAAATTGACGTGATGAACCGCTTGAGTTTTTTTTTTTTGTATCTAAAATCTTTGTATAGTTGTAATTTTTGGGGTAATGCAGTCTGAAACTGAGCAACGACCGCATAAAGTTAGCTTTAATGTTCAGAATGACAAGGCTCAAGAAGTAACAAAGGCTCTTTCTGAGTGTTTGGTAAAACGTGGGGTAAGATTGACTTCTATGCACCTTTTTTTTTGTGGGTCAATTCTTAAGAGTTTTGATATTATTCCTTTTTATTTTGCTGAAATAAATGAAGTTTTACAGATTATGCGTTGTGTTTAATAAGAAGCTCCTTTGTTTTCCTTATGATTCATTTTTTGCTTTGTTGGTGTTTAGTTGGATGTCAAAATAATTTACAGTGGAGGGATAGATTTGGATATACTGCCGCAAGGTGCTGGGAAAGGGCAAGCTCTTGCTTATTTGCTTAAAAAGTTAAAAGCTGAGGGAAAACTACCTAAGAATACTCTTGCTTGTGGTGATTCTGGCAATGATGCTGAACTTTTCAGTATTCCAGAAGTATATGGTGTAATGGTTGGTGGTCCACCTACTTCATCGTCAATTTTTTGTCTTCTAGATGAAAATTTCCGACTTTGTTCATGACTGCTTCCTTATAAAAAAAAAATATTCGTTTTACAGGTGAGTAATGCCCAGGAAGAATTGTTGCAGTGGCATGCTGCAAATGCTAAAGGCAACCCAAATATAATTCATGCAAGTGAGAGGTGTGCAGCGGGTATTATACAAGCCATTGGTCATTTTAGCCTGGGCCCGAATATATCACCTAGAGATGTCATAGACCTGTCAGACACTAAGTTAGAGAAGTTTGATCCTGCTTACGAAGTAGTGAAATTTTACTTGTTTTTCGAGAGATGGAGGCGCGCTGAGGCTGAGAATTCTGAGATTTATTTGACTAATCTGAAAGCAGTTTGTGTATGTATATGCCTTGTTATCTTCAGTTAACACTTTTATATGCTTATACCATATGTACACTTGGATGTATCATGTTGAATATTACTTTACATCTACTAGATTATGAATTGAATTCTTCTTACAAAAGTTCACGTGGAAGGCAAAAAAAATAACTCTTAAAATACTTTCATCTTAGGTATATCTCAGGCTCATTAAGATTTGATGTGTAGAAATGGAAGTTTAACATTTATAATTGGTATACTTAAGAAGATAAATTGAATCTCAGTACTGTTGCATATGGTATCCTAGTCTTATGGAAGATGATCTTACTAGAAGAGTTGGAGGTGCCACTTACATTTTGATATGTGTTGTTTAGTTTGATTAGTTCAGTTTAGATAATAAACTCGCATGAGAATAAAGATGAGAAAAGTTAAAATTATTCTAAAGAGTATGCAACATAAAGTGTTTATCTGGGCAAATATTGGTCATGTGCTGCCATACTGCTAGTGGTAAAAGAAGAAGATATATTCATTTTAAAGTTCAGAATGTGGTCAAAGTTTAAAGTATATGTATGTGCAGATTATCTGTATGTAGTTGTGTGTTATAGATGTGCGGTTTCTATTTTACTTATTAGTTCTTTTTCAAAGCATTTGTTCCGTAATACTTCCTATCTTTGTATTTTTGGCCTTGGCTTGAAAACCCTGTTTAACTTTGACCCGTTTAACTTTCTTACCAAGCTTCTTATTTTGGTCTTGCAGGGTCCATCTGGTTTTCTCGTTCACCCATCTGGTGTTGAGAAACCTCTTCGTGACTGCGTAAATGAGTTGAGACAATGTTATGGAGACAAACAAGGGAAGAAATTTCGAGTTTGGGTGGATCAGGTTCTTCCCGCGCAGATTGGTTCAGACACATGGCTGGTGAAGTTCAAGAAGTGGGAGCAGTCTGGTGAGATACATTTTCTTACCTCCTAGTCTTTCTTTTCTCCGCAACCTGCTGTATTTTGTTCAACCCCGTTAATTTACTTGACGTCATGATTTATTTAATACTAGTTTATTTTCATAGGTATTCTCTGTGGAGCTTGTTTTCTTTTCTATTTGTTTGATATTTTTACTGTACTCAAGTTGCAAATAATTGAGTCAACAATTTATCTCTAAACATTGGAGTCACCAAAAAACTGAAGTTTTCTTTATCAGAGTTAAATATGTGGTGAATTTCTTTATCAGGGTTGGAGCCACCCTTCAAGTATGATGGCCATTACCCAGTTTGACTTGAGACAAAATGAGTTGCTTTTGTTAAAATTTTAGTTATTGTAATAGTGAAAGTGCATTCAATGTAACTTTGACCAACATTCCTTAATAATAAGCTCTGTCCCCAACAAAGCAAGGAAAATAGAATTATACTCTGCTTTTCTAGTAAGTATTGTACATATGAATGTGAAGAGGAAAAGTATGTAGAATGAATTCCTAAAAGAAAATAAAGAAAGACGATAGAGAACTGAAGATAAGAGTTTATCCATTTCATTGGAGTGCTTTGTTTGGGAAGATTTAGTTTTTTTTACTGTTTTGCATGCCCTTTGATTTTTGAGAAAGATCAGTTCAAGTATGAAAATGCAATTTCTCTAGAAGATAGCTTCATTTATTTGCTAAATTTTTGTTGGTCAAAGTGAGGAAGTGGCTACTTCAAAAAATTGAGGAATAAGTTTCCCATTGCTTGAACCCTCGGGGTGATTTTGCTTGTTTTTTTTCCCTTTCTTTTTCTCATCTCCCACACATGCTGTCAGGTCAAAGCACGTAGTTGGACAGGCGCTGAAAGCAAAATCTTCTCTTTATGATCAGGACACAACATTCAAACTAACATAAATAGGATTGAACCCCAACATATACTTTCCAGATAATCTACAGAACCAATAATTAAAAACCATTTACTTGTATAATAATTCACAAATGGGGTTACTTCACGCCTCTCACATGTAGCTCTGCTCCTGCTGGTGCAACTTGGAATACTTGACTATATAGTAAACGTGCCATTGGTGCTTTATTTCATCATTTGAATTACTGTATCTTTTGTTTGTGAAATTTAAAACGTTACCATCTTATGCAAGTTCTAAAACATCTTATCAAATGACCAGTTCTCAAATTTGTGCTAAATAATAAAAGTTGCACTTCAACTAGGCGGCCATATTTGCTATTATATGTTTCAGTTTGTTTATGCTTTATAGCAATTCTAAAAATTCAAGTCTGCCATCTTTTCCGTAACAGTAGTACATCTACCAAAGTAGTAATATTGATTGACTCACTATATTGCCATTGCCATATAGTTCTATGCGGCCATATTTGCTATTTTATATGTTTCAGTTTGTTTATGCTTTATAGCAATTCTAAAAATTCAAGTCTGCCATCTTTTCCGTAGCAGTAGTACATCTACCAAAGTAGTAATATTGATTGACTCACTATATTGCCATTGCCATATAGTTTTATGTCAGAATAACTGCTGCATCACTGATACTGTGCTACGTACTTGACAAGTTATTATGCTTCCCTTTCATGACATAATCTCTCTGGCAGTAACATGTTCTATTTGAGTAGACGATCACAGCTTTTATTTTACATGGTTATTCACCTTGATTGGAACTGTCACCGGAGAAGGGAACAAGGAATTTTTAAGATTTATTTAAGTAAAAAATTTAACGCATTAGCTGCTGTGTAATGACTTGTCAACTCATGTAGGTGAGGAGCAGTATGGCTGCCTGACTACAGTTTTATTAAGTTCGAAGGTAAGATTTGAGGTTTTGCGAATAAAACCAAAAAAAAATTGTTAACGTTTGTTACTGAAATTCTTATTGGTTTCCCCTAGGAGGTGAGTGTTTCGGAAGGGCTCACTTGGCTCCAAGTGCATCAGACTTGGTTGAGTGGAGCTTCGCCAAATGACGACTCAATTTGGTTCTTCTAGCTTGTGACAGGGCTAGACTTTGAGGTCCGTTTTTTACTTGAATAAATATATAATAATATGGTTATAATAATGTTATATTTTCCTTCTGAAGATTCATGGTCAACCCCGTGAAGAGGGCTTGCTAGTTTCAATGTAGTGAAGTATAATGATTGTGGTTGGTTGATAATTCATATATTTGTATTTCTGATGTCTTTATATTTCAAGGGCAAGGGGAAAGAAAATCCTTTTGTTGTATTTGTGTTTCATAGGGGTGTAGTTATTCATTAGGCAGCTGAAGTATATATATTTGTCTGGAAAAGGATATCAACATCTGTTTACTTCCATCCATTTTATTATTAACGATGGGAAACTGAAAATGAAGTATAGGAATAGGAATAGGAATAGGAGGGAAATGTATTTGTTAATTATTACTACTCTCACTTTGGTATAGGCATATGTATCTACCTACTCTACTCTATTCTTAATTGCTTGCTGCTCTGCTCTGCTCTGCTCTGCCCTGCCCTGCTCTGCTGTATCAAAAAAAAAAAAAAAGATTTATATTGCATTATCAAGTTTTGTTTACACTTGAATCAGTTAAGTAGATATATTTTAGTCGCAATACATGACAGTCTGGTGTGGTGCCTTCAATTCCTAAGCTTGGACCGATTAAAAAACATCAGTAGGATTTTACTGATGCATATCACTTGGGGTGGGTCAGAGGTGGTCCCTCGGGATAATGTTAGATGTTTTGTTTTAAATTAAATGATTAAATGATGATACAATGATAATGTTAGGTGTAAGTTAACTCCCCAGTCTGAAATAATTTAATATGTATCTAAGCTCTCAAAATTACAAAAACTTTGAAATCATGATGATATAAATATAAAATTAATATTTTTACATGTTAAAATTCTATTTTCATACAAAAAACGTTGAAATCATAATGATATAAATATAAAATTAATATTTTTACATGTTAAAATATTATTTTTATACTAGTTTTTTTTTTAGAAATGGAAATTACTATTATTGTAAAAAATTATGTGAAAATATTAATTTTTTAGGTGGAGTCCCTATAAATATTGTTTAGGAGTCCAAAGACAGCAACTGACCGGTCAATTGCCGGAGGGAGGTGGGGGCCACTCCGGTAATCCAAACCTGTATATATTCAAAGGCACTCACTCTTTTTGTTTTAAAATTATAAATAATTTCTTAAACCACTAACTGAATAGTATTTTTTTAAATTATTTTAGGGATCGTTTATTTAGGATTGAATATATCTAAATGATTAAATTGGTCAGATGATTGAGCTAAATGATTAAGTGAGATTTTTTTAGCTGAATGAACAGTTGAATAAAATAAAAAAATTTAAAAAAATATTAACTATTATATTAAGTAATATTAAATAAATTTATAACAACTTTGAATTTTTAGTCCATCACAGATCACACGTACGGTCTACAAATCTTTTTCTCTAGTTATTGTTAGATTATACCAGCTAGCTTTGTGTCTCCACATCTGACAACTCGATTAGATATCTCGACTTGAGCTTTCGAGAGTCGATTCTGTTACCATATAAAGCAATTCGAGTCAAATTTTAAGTCTGAATTGAATCAAATTCATCTAAACAAAATCTTAAATCACTGGCCTAATATTATCTTCTTGGGTCATTTTAGTCTACCACATGTTCACCCAAAAAGTCATGACTGAAACTACTATTGATAGTAACTTAATTCTTTATATATAAACAAATTTTTTTCATATTTTTGACGTGAGACTAAGGTGTTACATTAAACTTCAAATTGATGTTTTAATTAATGCAATTATTATAATTATATAATACTCCCTATGTTTTATATTATTTTTATCGTTGTTGACTTTTTAAAATTTTCGGAGATTTTAAACTCGAAATTAAGATAGATTTTTTTAATTGTAATTAATACAATAATGAATATTGTAAACAATATAAAAATTATTATTTATTGTTAATTTTATTATTTTATAATTTTTAACGAGGCGTCTCTATTTTAAGTTTGAAAATATTTCAAATTAACTTTGAAAAGTTAATAATAATCAAATAATTTAAAACATGAGTATATAATAAAAATTATAAATTTTATTTTATTTAATATGACGTTATTTTTTACTTCAAAAGTCAAATTATACATATAATTTTGGAATTGAGGTGGGTAGTAAAATATTTCTCACAAGTTTCTTTCTTCTTCTACTGTTATTTTATCTTTAGCCATATTTTTGGATGTGTACATAGAACACCTTTTAACGTAATAAAATTTTGCCCGAAATAATATAAAAAAATATTTTAAAAAATTAGTGGTTTATGATATTAATTAATAAAATGTGAAAAACAAAATGAAATTGAACCCTACGTGAATCGAACACGCATCCTTCTGATGCGGAGTCAGACGCTCTACCATTGCGCTAAGGATCCGATTTATAATTTAAACATTAAATATGTTACTAGTCCAAATAGTATGGGAATCCATTTCGAAGTTTAGAAAATTAAAGTCAATATGAAAGGTTTATTATATAGTATTCATATTTATTGCAACTTAATATTGTTAATTAAATATTTTAATGCAATTTGAGTGTTATATATCTTTATTAATAAAGCGGTTTCATGAATGGTTGATGTTTGATGTAGTTTGGTAACAAAATTTATTACAAATTTTATGATATTATTATTTATTTTAATTTTTGATTTAAAACTAGCTCATGATCATGTGCGAAAGCACGATTTATAAAATTATTTTATTTTTTATATTATAAAATATTGATATAGTAATTATAATATAATTAAATATAATTATTTTCAAGAACATGAGTTTTAAAGAACACTAACTAAATAAAAAATATATGTCAATAAGAGATATATATATATATATATATATATGTAATAGAATATAAATAAAAAAATTTGAAATGCAATAAAAGATGAAAAATAATTTCTTTTTATTTTTCTTAAATTTTAGTTTCGAATGACAATTATTGATCAAACTTGAGAGACTATTTTATACTATTTATTGTTATATCTTATTATTTAATCCTCCAAATTCTTTAGAATATCTATTTTAACTCTATAATATTTACACGTGTTCATCGGATGCTAGCTAGTATATATAAACTTTTTTAAAAAAAAATTATTTATTGAATTTCCTCATCAATTGCACCGAATCCAAATTCTGGGAGACTGAATTTGGTCTGATATTCACCCGAAGTGTTGTGGGTTAAGTGTCTTCGTAATAAATTTTTTTAATAGTTATAGATACTTAGGTTATGTAAAAATATATATTACAATTATTTTCATAAAAGTATATATTAAAATTAAATATTAAAAAATAAATTATAATAATAAATAAATAAAGAAGCCGGAGGCCTGGCTTGATGTAAACAATTTTTTGAAGTTTTTTGGCTTTTCCTAAAATGTCTTTCAACTTTTCATATAATTTTTATTTTGTCTTTTATATACTCTCCTAAAATTGGATAGTTATAAAATGATTTTTATTTTTGAGATGTTCCAATATATGTAGCTTACTTACTATTTATAAAATTTAGTTGGTTCATTATTTTACTTTTATGCCCTTATAATAAATATTCAACCATTACTCTTTTTTTTGAAAAAACAACCTTCAATGTTATTATTTTTATCACCACATTTAATGTTGTTGTATTCTCAATAAAAGAATTCAACTTTTTAGGCTTTACTAGTTTAATATATTTTGTGTATAAAAGACAATTGTACCAACAATCAATGAAGTTAAGAGTTTCAGTGTTGTAAGTAAGGAGTAATTAATTTATTCATTAATTCCATATTAAGGGGTATATGTGGAAAATTTCTATTAAAAATTGTTACTTAAATTGATTTTCTTAAACTATGTGCCAAAAGAAATCAGCCTATAACTATGGGAGTATTAATTTTTAAATTTATTTTTCTATGTAGTCTTTTAAATTTTAAATAATTTTTATTTTATTCTACGTAATTTAGACACGCGATGCGGACACCAGATACAAGTATATGGATGAAGTTAATTAACTTCATGGTAAGTTATTTAATTGACCAATATAATATTAACACGTCACCTCCCAGCCTGTGTGTTGACGTTGTATTAGTCAATTGATTAAAATTAACTTCATATTAACCACTCTCTAAGTATATATAATGTTAAGAAGGTATAATTGGGATTTGACGGTTTATAAAAAAATCAAGAAAAAAAAATAATGCTACTATCACATAAAAGTACATATCACATAATGCTCATATACTGCATGTGGTAGCATTTATGAATTTATTGTTAACATGACTCACTTAATTCACACAAAAAATTTATGGGTGTCACTCATTCAGTATGTAATACTAACATTATTGAAAAAAAAAATAGTTGACAATTCTGCCTAAAACTCCATTCTAATAAACCACAACACGTTTTCCACGCGCATTTAGAATAACATTTTCATGTGTAATATTAAGAAGGCCTAAATATGGATTAATATTTTTAATTTTTAATATTTTTTAATTTGAAAATTGTCTCCTTAATTTTTTTAATTAAATTTTTTATTTTTTCAATTTTGAGGATTGTCTTTTCAATTAGTAGTTTAAATTTTTAATTTTTTTTATTTTGGGATCGTCTTCTCAATTTTTTTAGTAAGAATTTAATTTTTAATTTTTTATGATTACGTCTAATTGATAGTGTCACGTTGATGAAATAACAGGGATATGTGACTAAAAAATATTTATATATAATATTGAATTTCATTTTAACATTTATTCAATTCATTTTTTGTACTAAAAACGATAAATATATGTCAAGAAAGATAGATTAGAGTCCACACACTAACGAAGCCACCTTAAAAGGTATGGTGTCAATTGACTCCACTAAAAAAAATAAATTATTTTACAGTATATGATAAATTTAGAAGAAATTTAAGTGTAATAAAATTTTATAATTTTTTTAATATACAGAGGTCACATTGAAATTTTTATAATTTTCTCAATTCTATATTACTTCTACTCATTGATGTATATATCTTCCTCTAATATTTTTAAAATAAATAATAATCTAATTTATATTATTTTTATAACATAAGAAATTTAAATATTTATTAACAAATTTGTTATTAGAAAGGCGTATTAGTGGTCAATAAAGTGTGTGTGTGTGTCTATATATATATATATATATATATATATATATATAGAAAAAATGTATGATACAATTGGGCATTACACAAGAGGCTATATAGTAACGATTTTTTGGAGTTATAACGATTAGTTTCACCTGTTCGTCATTATATTATTCGCCATTTATACGACGGGTCATCCATAAATACCAAAAATCTATCGCATATAATTCTTACTATCTGTAATACACATATCATATATACATAAATATATATATATAATGTTATTACTTATTATATTAATGATATTGTAATAAAATATATGTTTTACATATATAATTGGCCAAAAAAATATAAAATTATCTAAAATAATTAACTCAAAAATTATACTATCAAACTCTACTAAATTATTTATAGCATCACAAAATTTTAATCCGTTAAATATAAATTCAGACTTCGTCACTGGTCCACATACATGTAGTAGGAATATTGAATATATAGATAGATTCCCCCAAGATTATGATGTACACTTGTAAGCTAAATAAAGGTGAGCATTAAAAGAAACGTAACAAAAAGTTCATAGCATAGAAAAGAGCAAGAGATAGGAGTATATAGAGCGGAAGTGACCCACCCGACCCACTCTTTTAGTTTTAGTGGTACAGATTCATTAATCTCACTTTTTATCATTTCAGACAGACTATCAGTAGTAGTTAATTTGGTTAATCACCCCTCTTTGTTTGGAATTAATTAATGGTTGAGATGCGAGAATAAATTTATTTTAATATTAAAAATTGATGCATATAGATATATAAAATAAAAAGATTCAAAAAAATAATTTATATATTCTTATTTTACAATTTATATTAATCTTAATTTATTATTTAATATTAAAAAAAAATAGACATATAAATCATTTGTTATAGTAACAATTACTCCACTATGTGAGATAGTCTTCCTCCTATTTAGATTGGGGTGGATGGAACTATAATAAATAGTCAAACAGGTTGGCACGTGCGGCTTACTGCTAGAGATTTGACCTGTTTCTCACGGATAATATAACGTCACATCAACATGCACAGACGTATTTTGGCAGGTGTGTCCTTTCTCCAACTTAGTATTCGCGTACGATGCGCGTGAGTGAGACTGTCCTATCATGCTACTTATATTATGATTCCACGGCCGACATGTTTGCCTTGCCGTCTAAAAATGTTTAAATAGTTTGTTGGACGGACGTAATAATAATACTATTAGATGTAGCATTATTGAGCAAGTTACATAGAGCGAGCTAGCTAGCTACGAGCATATATTTATTGAGAGTGGTTATCATGAAGTTCATTTTTAGGTAAGTTTCATTTATTGATCGATATAAGATAACACGCTATGCGGCATTCTACGCAAGGCCAATATTTTATTAGTCAATTGATCAACTTATTAAAAAAATAAACTTTATGCTAACCGAATGTATGTCCCATAGGTTCGGTTCTGCCAGACAGAAGCATGACGGTTGAGTGTGCAAAGATTAGCGGAATTCTACTGTCCATTTCACATCAATGTAGCGCATATTTATAGAGATTGGTCCAATAAATATGTTAAAATTATTTATTATTTTATATTTCATTAGTCTCTAATTATTATATATATATATATATATATATATATATATATATATATATATATATCCCTAACATGATGAAATACGTACCCATATTTAAATACCGCTAAAACTCAACTAAAAGTTTTGTCCACATTTCTCTCTCTCTAGTGTAGTCGGTCACACAACAGCTCAACCTTTAACCTCCATTTGAACCTCTATTTTATCCAAAACAATCGGAAAAAGTCTCTCTCTCTCTCCTGAATCCGTCAAACGAAAACCTAAATATACAACAACGCAAAATTAATACACTAGCTCCCGCAGTTTCGGAAGGTGTCTTAATTACCACTATTATTTTAGTTAATTATCCCTAGCTCCACCTTATCATTTCTTTGATCTCATCATTATTATTAATTCCGGTCTCTCCGATCCCAATCGGGATCGTCGTGTTTTTTTACACGGTCGACCGACGGCCAAACCCACCCACCCTATGGCCGACTACCATTCTCCTTTCCTTTAACCTTTAAGGGGTTTTAATTAAACTTAATTTCAAACGAAACCCCAACTTCAAATTGTGTGGTGAAAAAGAGAGAGGAGTACTATACTCTAATCTGAAATGACTCCGCAAATTGTTCTGCGTTCGTCTCCCGTGGACAGGCGGCAACCACTGCTGGTGGTTCAGGATTCGTCCTCACAAGGAGGGCGGCGGTTCACGGAGGTGGCGGGCGGGGCCACAGCGGAGTGCGCCGCGATTTGCTGCTGCTGCCCTTGCGGTATTGTAAACTTGCTGCTTCTGGCCGTATACAAGGTGCCAGCGGGGCTCTGCCGGAGGGCACTGAGGAGTAAGCGGCGGCGAAAGCTGAGGAAGAAGGGATTGCTGCCGCACCAGCAGAGTCGATGCAAGTGTGGGTGCGACGATACGGAGCTGCAGATTCATGCGGTGTTGAGCAGCGATCCGGTGATGGTGAAAACGATTGAAATGGACCAAGATATGATGGAATTGGAGAAGGAAATGTGGGACAGGTTTTATGGTACAGGTTTCTGGAGAAGTCCCTCTCAAAGGGCTCGAGATCAGTAACTACATTAAATGAATTAACCAAGTGTAAAATTAGTCCCCCCAACTTGCAAAAATTTTAAAAAACAACTACGTTACTACGTACCGTACGTATTAATAGTATTTATATTTACTATACTACTATTATTTTTATTTTTAAAATTTTCTCAAGTGAGTTTTCATGATGCATGCATGTATGGGAATGTAATCATATCGGAGATGATATTTTTGGTCATGGTGAATTGGTGATATGATCATTAATTAGTTGATCTAAATTTTTATGATCTAAGATACAGTGTATATATATATATATATATATATATATATATATATATGTGTGTGTGTGTGTGTGTGTGTGTGTACATGATGGACGAGCTAGTACTCATTAATTGTCTTATGTTTGATAATCTTATCGAAAATGTATACCAAACATTTAACTTCAATATTAATATATAACGTTCTTATTATATATTTAGGTAATTTATATTTTCAGATCATATTTTCACACGTATGGTGGTCCATGTATTAATTAATAAAAATTTAATACGTTAATTAATATATAAACCCTACGTGTAGTAATATAAAAAATAATGTGATATATATATATATATATATATGTTGAGATGGACATCAATAAGACGTTTTATACATGTTTATGGTGTTATTTGATACAAATATATGATGGTTCTAACCATTACGTATAGTATTTGATAACTACTTTGTATTTATTGTGATTTTGATTAACTGAATGATCATCAAGTGGGATTAAATTTGTTCATGTGTACGTACGTTTGTTTAATGATACATGGTAATGGTCTAGTGAAAAATATATATAGAAGGAATTAATTAATAAATAATTGTCTAAGATTTCACACCACCATTCTTAGACTTGCAAAATATAGATATATATAATATATAATTGACGACTTTTGGATAATAATTGCTTTCTTGATAGTGTCTTACTATAATTATTTCACATTATACATGCGTGTCTTTCAACATTTTGTTTGATAGAAATGATTGTAGACGTAGAATTAGGGGTGTTTATTTAAAGTTTAATGGAGTTGAATCAATCTGAACAATTTGAATCTTAGTGTGTTTATTTTATTCTGCGAATAGTTGAATCCAGTAAAGGTGGGCCAAAAATGAATGACTGAATGAAGTAAACAAAATTTAAAAAATTAAAAAAAATATTAACTATTATATTAAGTAATATTAAATAAATTTATAATAATTTTGAATTTTTTCAAAGGGGTAAAATAATAAAGTTTTGTCATTCAGATGTTTCAGACATATCAATTATCAAATAATTTTTTTTATTCAAATTCAAATTCAAATTCAGATTCAGCTCATTCAAATTCAAATTCATTCAATTTTTATCAAACACTCATTTAATCGATTATCATTAACTAAACTGATTCATCTTTAATTAATACTTCCTAGTTGATGGATTGATACAAGTATCGTATCGTATCGTATCGTACTGTACAATATTGATTTATTTTCGAATAAAAGACAGTTAAGCTTCCACAAAACCTTTTTGAATTAATATAAATACGTTCATGATCATTATATATAAACTGTACGTCCATGCACTTTCCCGGAAAATACAAGTACTGCAAAGGGTTAATTGGGAAGGATGGATCATGAGAATTATTGCTTGTACACCAACTGTTTGCTAAGTAGGGAAACTTGTACTGCAAATGATTTTGTTTTCCAATAAGTACTGTTCAAGTACAACTGTTGACGGTAAAAATATGTGCCTTACTAAGTTTATGTTGTTACACGTAATTAAATAATCTTAAATTATTAGGAGTAGTACATTGAGTTAGATGGTCCAGGTCGAGGTGGTATCATTTGTTCTAGCCTTCTCTCTCCCCCCCCCCCCCCACACACCCCACACCCCCACACCCACCCCCACCCCCACCCTGACCCTGGGACAGTGAGCCCTCCTCAACTTGTCTTTTAACGAATACCATTCCTTTGCAATTATTATGCCTTTTCTAACTCACGTGTCTCATTCAATGAAAAATATCTCTTTATATATAACTCAATTTCGGCCACAAGATTTTATCTTTTTACAAATTCACCAAGTATTATTCTTTTTTTCATTTGAAGATTCTACTTTTTTTTAGACAATAGTATACCATTTCTATTCCAAAATTAAATATATAATTTGTCTTTTTAAATCAAATGATGACATACTAAAACTCAAAATTTATATGATTTATAAAAATTTAGAATAAAATAAATTTTATAATTAATAGTTTTTGTTATATACTGTATAATTATAATAATTGTATCAACTAAAACACCAAACTCTTTGATCGATTATATAACCAAGTAAGTGGAGACTAAGCCCTTTCGGTCGATTACTAAACAAGAATGTATAAAGTTTTTTAAAGAGTCGATAGTATTTTGTTCCGGCATCCCTATGGTTCTGGTGTTGGATAACGGGTGACAATTTGTTGGGTCCAAGTTTGAACAATTCTTGGCGGATCTGAACATTCAGCATCGGACGACATCGATGGCGCATCCTTAGTCTAACGGTCAAATAGCGGTGTGACGAATCGAACCTTACTTAATGGAATTAAAAGGAGGTTAGATGAAGTTAATGGTCGGTGGCTTGAAGAACTACTTACTATTTTGCGGGTTTATCTAAATACGTCTCGGACGACGACGAGAGATTCACCCTTTCGATTGGCTTATGAAACTGATGCCCTTATCATAGTAAAGATCGGTTCTCTCTCTTTTCGGGCCAGCTAGCACAAAGAATTATACAATGATGAGAGGTTTCTGATTAACCTTGATTTACTAGATGAATTCTGGGATTCAGCATTAGTATGATTAATGATCTACCAACGCCGGACTGGTCGACAATCGAGGTGTTAAGCAGACAAGGTTCAAGATTTGTGACTTGGTATTTCGGGAGGCTAAGGCGTCTACTCTTCAGAATACGGGCAAACTGATGCACAACTGGAAGGGTCCTTATGAAGTTGTTGAAGTCCCGAAATCAGGTACATATTGACTTCGGGCAATGGATGATAAATAAATTAAGAATTCTTGACATACAGGTCGGCTTCAAAAATATTATCAATAAGTTATATAACGTTGGTTATCCTTATTGTTATGTAATTTTACCAATTATAAATGAGATCAGTTTTGATGAGACAATCCATATTTGTAAAAGTTTTTCATTTCATTCAATATTATATGTACATCAGGGGTTCATTAATTTAAAGTTCAAAGCAAAACTGAAATATAAAAAAAAGTTATTTTATGGCGTTGTCCTCATCATCTGGGGAGCCAAAGATGTTGGGGTCGAGGCTAAGCTGCTTGCATATTCTCTTTATCCTTTATCCTTGCGCTCCGATGGTCGTCGCTAAATTGTTTCATTAATTCTTCGGTCAATTCTAGGGATGTTCGCTATTCTTCAATGAATTAATTGTCTCTTGGCGATTTCGGTCATTGGAGGACCTTGGGCTTTTAGATCGGCATATTCTTTCTCCAATGCGTCGTCAGCCTTGATCAAGTCCATCGTCTTTTGGTGCATATCCTTGACCTGGCTTTGGAGGGTTGTCATGACCTTCTTCAGCCTTTCGTTATTCTTTTTCATGTCGGCTCGATCTACCAAGAGATGTTTTTTATGTTCAGCCATTTTAGTGTACTTCCATTTTGTTTTTTTCAGTGACAATAGAAGGTTGTATTGGCTTGCATGCTCCATTTTTTCTATAGGTTGGACAGTGGCAGAACCAAAAACTTTTGAGAGGGGGTCAAAATATACTTGCAAAATCATGAGTGATCAAATTCCTTCCGTTGAACGAGTAGAGCTCTCAAAGCATCATCAGTCTCCTGGGCTTTTTTGGATAAGATCCGCCTCTTTTCATCACGACCATCATCGCGGAGTCGTGTTCGCTGTCGGGGGCCTTCGGCTCTGTCATTAGCCCCTTGTCCCACCGAGTGACTTTGGGGCCCAAGCTGGTACTTCGGATGGCCCCAGCGTGTCTTTGACAGAACCTCTAGGTTGGGCGGACACATCCGTCGTTGACTTCCCTATGCCAGAAACCGTTCTGCTGTTCATCATCTTTCCCACCAAATAATTCCTTGTTATGATTGAAAATCCCGCCACACTAGACTGCCCTCCTTTTAGCGCCAATGTTAACGCCAAGATTCTTCCACGCGCCTTAATCACTAAAAGCGCGTCCAATCCTGCATAGAAACAGTAAGAGCACTAAAATCTTGAAGGCTTGTGCCGTCGAGGAATAACTCCGGTGTGAGAATAAGTACATGCTGAACAAGGTTTAACAATAGAGGCAAAAAGCTCTAGTATTAAAAGATAATAATAAGTTGTGTGTGTAACTTAGAATCAGTGCAAAACCTTGTATTTATAATAAGCTCACCACCTTATCAGAGTCCTTCCCCGAATTGGATTAGGGTTCTCTACCAAGTATAATTCCTTAATGGGATTGTATAAGATCTCCTAAAAATAAGAAAATTAATTCAAACCCTAATACCTCTTTCTGGATTTGGAAACCAAATATAACTAGGATTATTTAATTAATTAAATTACTTCAACTATCGAAACTGAATCCCATACGGATTCAAATCGCATATGGACAACAGTCTGCCATACAAACTAATACAAACCAACAAATAGTAAGGGGATGAAATTCTCCTACTGAACAACAATTATTGTTTAATTAGATGCTGATTACTTTAATGATAAGCAAAAAATAAGAAATCTATCTCTGAATAATGAGACAAAACAAAGAGTAATGGGACATTATTGTGGGGTGGAGTGTATATATAAGACCGGGTTAAGTTAGTCAATTGATTAATACAATACTGATACGATTAATTTTTCATTTGCGTATTGGCCCTGTATTAATTAATTGACCAAAGTTAATTTCATGTTTATATATATATATATATATATATTATTTAACAAAATACAATTAATTTTAAATTTCCCGCTCACCCTAATACACTATGTTAAAAAGGCCTATCAACGATTATATCAATGATAGCATATCCTGTCACGATAGTCTTAATAATGACCGATATCGTCACACCGTATTATATTCCAATTAAGCTAAGTGACATCACGACCAATGAATGCGATTGATACATCCGATTGTTAAATTTTTCCCACCCAAATTTGGCGAGAAATGTTGGTAGCGTAGTTTTTTTGCGACAACTTATAATCGGCGACGCATCGCGATCATTTGATAAATCCATGTCATTAAAAATCGTGACCGTGATGCGATCAGCCGATCTGATCAATGATCCTTTTAATCTATCGGTCTTTTCGCTCGGCGATGGCAAATCGAAAAGGAAAAAAATAAGTGGGAGGCCAGAATAGGGAGAAGAGGAAGAAGGGGAAAAGAGGAGAAGAGGAAATCTACGTTCTTTCGTCATGATTGGGTTGGCTTTCTCCTTGATTGGTGTTAGGTACCAAATTATATAACAAATATTTGATATATATATATATATATGTGTGTGTGTGTGTGTGTGTGTGTGTGTTATATGCGAATATTTGGGTTTTCTTCTTCTTTTAACTCTTGTAGCTTGTGGGTTTTCGATTGAATGCGATTTTTTGTTAATTTATGTGGTTCAAATGTTTGATTGAATGTATTAGTCTCGATGTTAGTATAATGGGTTAGTCTCTAATGTTAATATTTTTTATATAATGTTGGTATTTGTGTTTGGCACTTGGAATTATTTTGTATAATGTTAGTCTCTAATGTTAATATTTTTTGTATAATGTTAGTATAATTGGTTAGTCTCTAATGTTAATATTTTTTGTATAATGTTGGTATTTGTGGTTTATGAGTTGGTATTTGTGTTTGGCACTTGGAATTATTTTGTATAATGTTAGTCTCTAATGTTAATATTTTTTTGAATAATGTTAGTATAATGGGTTAGTCTCTAATGTTAATATTTTTTGTATAATGTTGGTATTTGTGGTTTATGAGTTGGTATTTGTGTTTGACACTTGGAATTATTATAGATTTCATACCTCTTGAGAGAGATATCTTTGTGGTCGAATCTTGTTGGGTAGGGTAGGAGGATAATTAGGATTGACAAAATTTATGCTTAAGCATTTATTTCCCACCCATGGCTTGTTGATTTCTAATGTAATCGTATTTGGGTTATTCTAGGTCACACGCTAAAGTGAGTTGAGTCTATATAATTGTGGTATGAGGACCAATGCTATATACTTTTAAATAAGAGGAGATGATATCAAATTGAATTAGTTGCACTTACATTAATAAATGTCAAACCACCACATTGGAGTCTAATATCCAATTGGTCTTTGTTAAATGATGTGAGGATTTTAAACTAAGTGATCCACTAGAGCCTTTAAGGGACTATTGGGTGATGGGTTGGCCTTGGGTCATGAGGCCATCTGAGGCCATGCTGAGCTTAGCTTGACCTTACAGGGCCAATCAATGAATTTAAGAAGAGAGATTCAAAATGGGTATAATACAAAGGGTATGAAACTTTTGGGATAATCAATGAATTTAAGAAAGAGAGATTCTTTTATGAGTTGATTGATACCTATATGTATATATATACACACACATACATCATATATGTATAATTTTATAAGAATATATACACACACTTTACACCACAAGAATAATTTGGGAACATGCATGATTAGGTTTCATGTTTTAATATGAGATTATCTAAAGTTGGATAATTTGTTATTCTTGAATAACGATTCTTTGAAATTTGGAAAATTTTGAATATAACATTCTTCTTGAATATATTTTTCTTTGAAATTTAAATAAATTGTTGTTGATATTCTTTGAAATTGGGACAATTTTTGGGCTTCTTATTGTTTTTACTAATATTGGATTCTCTAAATTGTGCCTTGAATTATAGTTGTGCACATTCATTTTTTGTGTGTTGGGATTATATTTTCTTTGAAATTGGTCAAGTATGCATGCCCTCGTGCGTGTGGATAGTCCATATTATAGGGGAGACTCTGCTAATTTTTTTTCATATATAAGTCGAATGGCCGTATAACTTAAACATGAGTATAACATAAAACATAACTAGGAATGAAGTTTGGTGATGCTAAAAGTAACCTTAAGTAACTTAAATATACTGCGCCTAGACTATCCTAGTGGCCTGACTATCCTATCCTATTGTCCTTTTGTTTACATACAATTACATATCCTCGATGTTCTCTATATCCCCGACATGTTTATGTACCTTTCATTTATAACTTATACTAACATCCTAAATTTTTATTTATAGATGTCTTACGAACTGCGAAGACCTGGCCTTGGGTTGGGTGAGAGCCCTAATCATGTCTTAGAAGGCCCTGGCTATCCGGATGATCGCATTCTTATCTGATCCGTCCTCCTCCGAGATAATACGTAAGTTAAACATCGTGTATATATATATAAGGGTTGAATATTTTCATTTTATAAATATAGTAGTGATTTAAATGTAAGGGTTTTAATATAAATTATTGTATATTGTAGTGATTTTCAAGATAGTAAAATTGTGAAGTGCATTTCACAATTATGCTTCTGAAGCCTTTCACGCCGGATGATTACGTAAATGACACACACCTCTACGCCCATAAGGATCGATTTAAATTTGAATTTGGTATATTTTTTTGATCACTCGATAGATAATACATAGTTAATCAAATAATATTGTTTAGTAATATAACAGTTTTAATATTATTATTGTTGTTTTATTTGCGAAGCGATATAGATGGGACGACGCTTACATTACGTCGATTATTGAGACACTATTACAGCGAAGTCTGCGTCTGAACCAAAGATAATTTGAACAAGGAACGACAAAAAGCCTGCTGCAATCTTTGAGATTGACCATCCGGGACGGGGTGAAGCGGTATATGCATGAGCATAGCCCACAGTGGTGCGCCGCGAGACCGTATAGGTGCGAGATGTGTGACCAAAGAGAGAAATGAGAGAAATTTGGGTCAAGCGCAAGAATGCCGCCTCGAACAGATCCTCGAGTGTATCGAGGCGGTGAGAAAAGCAAAAGCGCACGTGTCGAGGCGGCGATATATCACAATTGCGACACATTCTTTTTGCGAGAATACGTATGTTATGTTTACAGATCATCTTTTGTAGCTAAAATATCATATGTTTACATAATAATATGAGAAAATGAACTATAGGAGTCTCGGTCTCAAAATTCAACCTATCAATTGGTTGGATGTGTATGTAGCCACCGCGATGGTCTACTGAAGGCTTGTTGGATAAGCGGTAATAAGTTCACTTTATCCTAATATGTTGTTTATAAATTATAACGACCTTCTTTAGTATTTTTTTTATTTTTTAACTATTTAATTGTTCATCTTCCGACGGACACTTATAAAGGCTTAATGAGCAGCGCTATCCTGAAGGCACCCGCGTCCGTCGTCGATTGATCAAGAATTATGGGAGGGCGTCCATCGTGAAGAAAAAATTATGTCAAAGGCGAGGACAAAGACGGCCTTGAAACCATCGATGGCACGAGGCGGCTCGCCACCTAGTCTACTACACGATCGTCGAGTTATCCGACCTATCATACTCCTCCGATCGTGTGAGAAGCGATCTGTCGAGATCGTGATCTTCTTCGAAATATCTTGGGCGGGCATCTGCGGTCTCTGAGTCTGATGAGTTGGCGGAGAAGCGATGGCGGCGGCGGCGCGAGGAGGCGGGGCGGCCTGACAACAACAAGCGAAGTATATATATATATATCGTTTATTGTTTAGCTACATTGTCTTATATGTTTATAGTCTACGAGTCGATGTCTTACTTATATGTAACATATATGTTCTATTACTTTGATAATTACGGGATCCTAATTTGGATGATCCATGAAGCGCGCTAGACTTATTTTTTAGATTTTTTAAAGCCTTGAACTCTTTTAGATTCATTCTTTGGACAATTGTAATAGTTTATATGGATGTTTACGATATCGATTATATTGTGTTGGATGAATGTTTTGTATTGTATTGGATGAATGTTTATTCATGGATGAATGTTTTGTATTGTATTGGATGGATGTTAATATGGATGCTTGCATATATATATATATATATATATATATATATATATTGTTGTGTTAGGATTGAAAGCGAATTAAAGCGGGTTATTTTGGGAAATCAATAAAATAGACAAAATTTTTTAAAAAAAAAAAGCATGCATCGTGACCGCGTGCGATCATTAAAAATATCATCGTGACGCATGAATTTAGCGGCCGCGCAATGCGTCGCTATTATCGATCGACACACGCGTGTGACACGTCACGCGTGACGAATGACTCGGCATAAGTTATAATAGCGGCGGTATCGATTACGCTAATTGCGATCATTAATAATACGGTCATTATTGGTGGTCGCCGCGTCCTTCGTGACCAGATTATCTCATGACTTCGTAATCGCATACTCGGATCAGCGAGATATCCATCTGCGACCGTATCCGATCGGCCGATGTCTTGATCGTGATAAGCCTTTTTGTTGTAGTGATAAATCATATGGGTCGTCTAAAATTTGGAATAAATTTCAACGTTCATGTAGTGCCGGAGGCACGAGACACAACTAGTATATATATATATATATATATATATATATATATGAAATAATTCATAACAAGTATTTGCTATAGATGAAAAGTGATAAATAACATCATAACCCTTCATTACAATAATCAAGGGCGGGAATTAAATAGGGAATAGCGCCGTCCGCTAGTTGAAGTAGCGGACGATAATAAAAAAACTCTCTTCCCAAATTGCCCCCTACACATTTGTTACTCGACGTAGCGTACGATTCCTTTCTTCTTCCCAAACCCCCAAATCCCCATGTGATTTCTTCTTCCCAAACCTGCGATTTCTTCTTCCCAAACCTTCTTTGCGATTTCTTCTTTGATGCGAAAAAGATGCTGCGATAATCTTTCTCATCCTCTGCTGCGATAATATCCCTCATCCTCTGCTGCGATTTCTTCTTTGATGCGAAGAAGATGCTGTGATAATCTCCCTCATCCTCTACTGCGATACCAAACCAAATGCTGCTATAATCTCCCTCATCCTCTGCTGCGAAACGAAACCCTCCTCTGTGTCCTACTGGCGATTTTGAATACAGATCTCCAATACATTTCTTTCCTCTCTTCACTCCAATCCATTCCAATTCAATCCTCGGATCCTCTTCAATTCAGGTAACTTTTGATCAATTTAGATTTTATGATTTAGGGCATACACTTTTATGATTAGGTGCTAAGAATTAATTATATATTCATCAATTATTTATTAATAATCTTCAGCATTTGATATACGTTTTGGTTATACAAATGTAGGTTATCCGGGCCATCAGAAAGCAAAAAGTGCAGATATTTCAAAATTTGGTCGACCTGTAAGTGTTTTTCCTGTATATCGTCAGTAATCACTTTTACTTGATTACTTTGGTAATTGACTTTCTTAATCTGGATCTTGGATGGATAAATGATTTTTATGTCCTACATCAACAAAATTTTGTATGTTTTCACTCTTTCTCAGTATACTACTAATGTTGGCATAGGTTTCTAATAATGACCTCTATTTACAGGATGTCTTAGTTCATCTTTTGGTTGTTATTGGTTCTAATAACTCGAGAATCTTCTCTATGTCTTTCTCATTTCCCCCTCCCGTGTTGTACTTTATTTTTAAAAGAAGTTTTATTATTATAATGTTCATTGTTCCCTACAACATATATTTTGTAGTTTTGCTAAACAAGCTGTCTGGATATTTTGTTAGAGCACCATTTTTTTTGGGTCAGTACATGTCAAGGAGGCCTGTTTACTGTCTTTGTTGCTTCATTATTTGTAAAACTATATCAGGGAAAATCGTGATTATTCCACTCGTAGATGCATTAGGCCTTGAAATGGTATAAATGTTCATTCACAGTCTCAATTGAGTTTTGTGATTAAAACCGATACCATTTCCCCCAAGAAAAATAAAGAGAAGACAAGGTTAAAAGTTTTACTAATTAACATGTCTGTTGTTTCTCTTTATTTGAAAGACCAAAAGATGTGTTCAGTCCAAATTTGTCCATCTTACTGGTGTTATTTTAATCTTTGTTTAGGTCTACCGTCTCTTTTGTGTTTTTATCAAGTCCATCTTATATGGTGTATAAGATCCCAACTTATTAATAATGAAATTTAATTTTCTCTATTTATTATTTTGAAATAGTAAGGGTTGATTTGATTAATGTGGATAGTTAGGGGTAAAATACACAAATATTTCAAAATAAGCAAGTGGTTATAAAATATTCATTGTTGTCGGGGAATATTAGTTTGGTGGTGAAATATTAAATCTTGTCGGGGAATATTAAATGCATTAGTAGCGACCATGTGTGGGCCCCATAACGAAAAAGATTGGATGAAAAAAACGACAAATATAAGTTGTTTAAAAATAACAGATAGTTATTCACAGATTAATCTTTATTAAAATACTAAATTGGTTAAAACATAGTAGCACAAGGTATTGCACCAATTATTGATTCTTACGTGAAAGGCACTTACTCAATAATGGTTACTGATGATAATTACTTATTCGATATTTTATTGATTTAATAATTGTTGCGTTGATATTTTATATTCTTTGTTGTTTCAATAATTGTCATTACTACGATATTTTTCATTATCGAAGCAATAATTCATATTATCTGAATAATATTATTAGATAACATTATTGGAAATGTCTAGAAAGTTAAAATTCTAAGAGAGGTTTGGTCACCTAATTGCATACCCAATAAGGAGAAATTCTTATTGGAAAGCCCCTCTTTCCTGAAGCGCGCACAGTTGTCGATATTGTGATTACATAATATTATTTGTGAATAATTAATTATTGATTCATATGATGAGGAAAATATTGATTTTATGTGGATATAGATGGAGAAAATTTTTAATGTGACAATTGTTGAAAATTAAAATTTTATCTTTTTCTCGATAAAATAATTCATTTAAATATATTATTATATTTTAGTAATATAATAATGGTGATATTTTTACAACGAATGTGGGATATATGAGTATCTGAGGAGAGAAAGAGTATTTTTGTTGCAATAAATGTTTAAAACATGTTAAACATGTCGGTGGACCCCATTTATTGACTAAAATTTGATTATAGCCTGTAAAATCGCCCGTTTATGGATTTCGGTCAATTTTGTTTGGAATTTGGAAAAATTTTCTTCTGCAAAGTTGTAGAGAATTGAATTTCCTATAAAAAACGCGAGTTTTGAATTTTTACGACAAAAAAGGGCTATTTATTGTGAATTATTGAAGTTTTGAGTTCAAATAATTGATTTTGGAAGTTTTAATTGTTTAAAATAACAAAAACATTTTTGTGGTTGGTTGGTGGGCACATGTGTTGCAAAATATGCTTAAATCGTAATTTCTAAGTTTATGTATGATTTATATAAATTTATTAATATTTTATTAAATTTTACGCTTTGGTGTTCTAAAGCGATTTCCTATAAATAAGGTCTTGGGTTAGAATTGAAAATCACACGAAAATCAAGTTTTCTCTCTATATTATCGGCGTATTCTTGTGAGTATTTTGAGTATACTTTGAGTATTTCTATGCGGTGCAAGTTCAAGTCATAGCCTTATATCCTGTTTCAAAAATAAATCTCTTGATCTCTTTCGAGGTAAGGGATATTATTTTTCTCGTAATGATATTATTTCTTCAATATCATTATGTTGAAATATTGATCTGAAGTTTTTTTTTTTTTATCAAATTTGGAACTTTTGGTGTCGGAGTTTGTGACGCCCCCAAAATAGGTCCATTCCATCCAACCCATTCTGAGTCGCCAAATACATGGTACAGAAATAACTACAACTTTATTAATACATTTGTGTCGTAAAAATACGACAACATATATCTTGTGAGTTTAAATACAATTATTGTCTTCTGAGACAATATACATACCCAAATAAATCCTCATTATTGATACACTATTTTACGAATAGTGAAGACTACTAAAACAACTATCTAGAACCATCACTCCACACCCAGACTAGTTCCTCGCTATAATCTCGCCTACGAGAAGAAAAATGGAACAACAAGGAAAAGGGTGAGCTCAACTAGCCCAATAAAAGAATGTTATGACTAAGATAATATACAACAAATTATCGTTAGTCTCCAACAGAAAAAAATCTAATAGAATACAATAGAAACTGACAAATTTTAAATCAATATTCGCAATGAAATAATAATTCATTAGAAGAGTTAAGTAGAGAATGTAAACTACTATCTTCTATATATGAATTTAAAAGTTCATCGTCGATATTTTATCCTGTAACATCAATCAATATATATCGGAATCAAATATTCATCTTTGCACTACTGAGCCAAAGATATTCATCGATCGGTCATGTTCATCTCAACACTGCTCATCTTTGCTTTTCACTCACGGGCCAAAGATATTCATCGATCGGTCGTGTTCATCTCAACACTGCTCATCATCTTTGCTTTATGGGCCAAAGATATTCATCAAGAAATCATTCATCTTTTTGCACTACGTGCCAAAGATATTCAATAATATCATCATTTAAGGTAGAGGATGATGAAAAATATTTTTAAAAAACGAATCCAAATGAAACAAAATGACAAGGATTAAGGATTAAGGATTCGTGCTTTATTTTATCCATGTCCAACAATACCTCAAAAAATAATCATAGTGGTGTAAAATTCAAGAATGATCAAAACATGGATACAATCAAAGCTAGTATCCGAATAGATATTTTGAGACGAAAAGAAGAAATTTCATTTTTAGGTGAATAGTCTTAAGTATTCGTGAATAGTGTTGTATATGTGAATAGTATCGTATATCGTGAATAGTAACTCAGAGCACCAAAAGATAGAAATTTTAGAAAAAACATCTTCACGCCGTGAATAGTACTAAATGAATAATAGTAACTCATGAATAGTAACTCGTGAATAATAACTCATGAATAGTAACCCCAACATGAAAAAAATCTAAATTTGATAAAAATTTCCAACCAATATTTCGGCATAATGATATTGAAGAAATAATATCATTTTCGAATAAAATAACATCCCTTACCTCGAAAGGCAGTGCTTAAACAAACAGGATATAGGCTATGACTTGAACTTGCACCGTATATAGCAAAACTCAAAGTATACTCAAAATACTCACAAGAATAAACTCGATAATATAGAGAGAAAACTTGATTTACGATGTGATTTTCAATTCTAACCTAAGTACCTATTTATAGGAAAATGCTTAAAACACCAAAGTAGAAAATTGAATATAATAATATTATTTATAAACAAAATTCCTTAGCCCACCTTTGAAATCTGATTTCAGCCATAGCACATGTTAAATGAGGTTCACAAACTCACCAAAAACATTTTTCTCAAAATAATTAATTAAAACTCCCAAAAATCAATTATTTGAGTCTCAAAACTTCAATAATTCATAATAAATAGCCCTTTTATCAGAAAATTCGAATCTCGCGACTGTTTATAGGAAATTCAATTCTCTACAACTTTGCAGAAGAAAGTTTTTCCAAATTCCAAACAAAAATTGACCGAAATCCACAAACGGGAGATTTTACAAGCTATAATCAAATTTCAGTCAAGAAATGGGGTCCACCGACACACAAAACATGTTAATCATTTAATGCAACAAAAATACTCTTCCTCCTCATATACTCATATATCCCACATTCATTGTAAAAATATCACCGTTAATATATTATTAAAATAATATATATAAATGAATTATTTTATCGAGAAAAGATAAAATATTAATTTTCAACAATTGTCACATTAAAATTTTCTCCATCTATATCCACATAAAATCAATATTTTCTCATCATATAAATCAATAATTAATTATTCACAAATAATATTACGAGAATCACAATCTTTGTGACCAGGCGGTTTCCCGAGATAGAGGGGCTTTCGATAAGGATCTCTCTTCTTGGCGCATGATTAGGTGACCAAACCTCTCCTTAGATGAACTTTCTAGACATTGCCAATAATGTTTTCTAATAATATTATTCGGATAATATGAATTATTGCTCCGATAATGGAAAATCTTTGTGTAATGACAATTTATTGAAACAACGATAATATAAAATATCAACGCAAACAATTATTAAATCAATAAAATAAAATCTTTGAGCGATAATTACTTGTAACAATTATTGAGTAGTGTCTTCTTACGTAAGAATCAATAATTGGTGCAATACTGCGTTCTTCTGCTCAACAACGCCAGCGTATTAGTGTGTTTTTAACCAACGGTATTCCAACGATAGATAATGTATAACAACTACGTCGTTATTTATAAACAACTTATATTTGTCGTTTTCTTCATCCAATCGCTTTCCGTTATGGGGCTCACAAAAGATCTTACTTTGCATCGTTAATATTCCCCGACAAGCGATCAATATATTCCACGACCAAACGAATATTTCCCGAATGATAATGAATATTTTATAACCACTTGCTTATTTGAAATATTTGCGTATTTTACCCATAACTATCCACATTAATCAAATCAACCCTTACTATTTCAAAATAATAAATAGAGGAAAATAAATTTTATTTATTAATAATTTGGGGTCTTCTGACCTCCCTCCTTATGAAATTTCGTCCTCGAAATTGGCGTGCGTACTGGTGTTTTGAAAAAGATGAGAATACCTCGCTTTCATTTCCGTTTTCAACTCCCGTGTCATTTCCTCAATAGCATGGTTTCTCCACAAAACTTTAACTTGTGGTATAACCTCGATACATAGGACATGTTCTTTCCTATCCAAGATCTTGTGGTACCTCCTCGTATGTTAAGTCTTGACTATCTCGTCCGGTTCTAACTTAATGACGTGGTTCGAGTCGTCCACATATTTACGTAACATCGATCGTGAAAAAACGTTATGAACACGCGTCATACTTGGCGGTAAAAGCAGTCTATAGGCCACAATTCCTATTCGATCGAGAATTTCAAATGGATTAATAAATCGAAGGTTTGAGCTTTCCTCACCTCACCGATTCTCGCTTTTGAAATAACAACTTCTTGCCTCCTTCTTCAAATTCATCACTCCGGTTGTGTAGCTTGAATAGCGACTTTAACTTTATCGATTAAAATCGATTATACTCGTATATCATCACGTGGGTACCTAGAGTTTTCATCTCCATCTCTATTATTTGTAAATTATACGAAATGAGTCTTTGACAATATCGTTTTCGTACTTGTATCGATCTTCTACTCAACACGTCCATTACCACGTTCGCTTTTCCGAGGATGGCATGGTCGAACATGTCTTTGAAATGAGTCTCCTCTTGAGTTCTTGAAGCTCTTCCCACATTCCTTGCTCCATTCAAATTTTGTATCTCTACGAGTCAATTTGCGTTAATGGAATAGCGATTGAGAATATCCTTGAATGAATCTCCGATAATAACCAACTAAGCCTGAAAGCTACGTATTTAGATTCTGGAACTTAGGTTGTTCTCAATGTGACTCATATCCCAACCTTGGATAAGCGTTACAATGACACCTATCGGTTTACTATCGCACGAATATGGTGTCCCCTACGAGAATGCGGCTTGGTGCATTCCACAAAGAAGTCACGGATAAAGGCTCGGTACCAAATTGTATAGTTGAATTTTTAACTCCACGAAGTTCAATAGAGCCATTCGATATGAGATTTTAGAAATGAGTTTTGTCTGGGGTTCAAAGTCGATACAAAATTTAATATCGATCTTTGGGAGTAAGCGAAAAATTCTTGAAATACATCGGGAAAATCAATAACAACGGAATATTATTCAAATCGGCGTGTCTTTATTCAAATCCATAACATGGACTAAGAAAACTTGACATCCGTAATAAATGAATAACTTCATGGCTTGATATGAAAATGTTTGATTACCATGGTTTGATTGCTTGAATTTGAATAACGGTTGCTTAGGAATATGAAAATTAACAACCTTACGAAAAGTAATCAATTTTGGCGTGATGAGTAGTTAACCTTAAAATCACATCAAAAGCAAATATCTCTATAGAAATAAGGTTAACGGTAATGTGATAGTGCCAACTGAATCAAACAAGATTTCTAAACAACGGATGTAATGAAAGTTTCTCTAACAGAGTCTCCATAAATAGGTCAAAGTCTAATTTCTCCGTAGTCGAGTTCAAGCGTTGGCCTTAAGAAGAGATAAAAGAATGGGTAGAACCGTATCTAGTAAGGTATAAACTTCGCAAGAATTTATAATTAACTAACCCATGCTAACCGTTCGGGTTCCTTGCATTTTTGACCGGTCACGACAAACGCTCTTCCGAGAATCGTTGACTTTGACTTTTACATATCCGCCTTCTGGTGCCAGCGTCCCAATGGACTTGATTTATTTATAGGACAAAATTGAGCTATGTGACCATCTTTTCCACAACTAAAACATACCTTGGAAGGCTTTGAGCAGTTTGACCTTATATGTCCTCTCTCGCATCTATAGCATCTAACAGCGATCGTTCTCTTCCCCTAGAATTTGTTCTTTGGTCTTGATCTTTACTGCCGCGTCTTCCGTCATCGTTAAATCTTCTCTTTTAGATTGGACATCTCTTTCCATAATATCAACGCGTCGTAAACTTTTTACCCATGCATCACTCATTCTCACTCGTTCAATTATTTCTTCTTTCATTTCGATTCCAAACTTTATCATCTTATACTCTTGCGAAAGAGTGCTTCATTCAAGCATCACATATCGGGTAACCTGAGCTTGAATCGTTGCATCCTTTTGCTCCCACACGCCTACTGCAATTCTTGACTTTGCTTCTTCTAACTCATGAATACGATTTTGCAATTCTATATTTTGATCATAAAATACCTCTAATAAACTCTCTTGGTACCTCTTCTTCCTCTTCTTCCTCACTCTCAAATTTTGTTACCTCTGCGATTATCTCGGGTGCAACTATCAATTCTTCACTCACCATATGGATATCTCTAATTCCTTCTTACTTTGACATCACATTATCACGGTTGGCGATTAGAGGTGTCTCCACGATCTCATTCACTCCATTGTTAACGTTCTCGACAACCATTCTTCTTAAAAACTATCATAAAACAAGGGTTAATTAAATAAATTAACAAATCACATAATACCCACATATTATGACCAACCAACAAATAAGCTTAGGTAGGACACACTAGCGAAGGATTTACTCGTCTCCCCTTCTAATTCTATTCCCCGATCTCCGCGGGAGATCATATCCTAAGCTCGATACCAACCTGTGGCGCCCCAAAATAGGTCCATTACATCCAACCCATTCTCGAGTCGCCAAATACATGAATGCGAAATAACTACAACTTTATTATTACAACATATAAACTTTGAGTTTAAATACGAGATATTGCCATCTAGACAATATCCACACGCAAATAAATCCACATCATAATTATTGATACATTATTTTACAAAAATGGTGAGGACTATTAAACAACTCTCTCTGTAACCTTCATTCCATACCCCGACTAGTACTCGCTACATTCTCGCCTCTGAGAAGAAAAATGGAACAACAAGGAAAAGGGTGAGCTCAACTAGCCCGATAAAGAATATTATGACTAAGATAATATACAACAAATTATCGTTAGTCTTGAACGAGGAAAAATCTAATAGAATACATAGACAACAAATTTTAAATCAATATTACGCAGTGAAATAATAATTCATTAGAAGAGTTAAGTAGAGAATGCAAACTACTATCTTCTATATATGAATTTAAAAGTTCATCGTCGATATTTTATCCTGTAACATCAATCAATATATATCTGAATCAAATATTCATCTTTGCACTACAAAAGAATGATATTCATCATTAGGTCATGTTCATCTAAACACTGTTCATCTTTGCACTACTGGGCCAAAGATATTAATCGATCGGTCATGTTCATCTCAACGCTTTTTTTATCTTTGCACTCACGGGCCAAAGATATTCATCAAGAAATCATTCATCTTTTTACTACTGGGCCAAAGATATTCATAATATCATCATTTAAAGGTAGGATGATGAAAAATATTTTTAAAAAAGCGAATCCAATTGAAACAAAATGACAAGGATTAAGGATTAAGGATTCGTACTTTGTTTTATCCATGTCCAACAATACCTCAAAAATAATCATAGTGGTGTAAAATTCAAGAATGATCAAAACATGGATCTGATCAAAGCTAGTATCCGAATAGATATTTTGACTGAAAGAAGAAATTTCATTTTTCGGTGAATAGTGTAAGTATTAAGTGAATAGTAAGTCGTTATCGTGAATAGTATCGTATCGTGAATAGTAACTCAGACACCAAAAAAGATAGAAATTTCACAAAAAAACATCTTCACGCTTAATGAATAGTACTTCGTGAATAGTAACTTCGTGAATAGTAACTCATGAATAGTGAATAGTAACTACGTGAATAAGTAACTCATGAATAGTAACCCCAACATAAAAAAAGTTCCAAATTTGATAAAAATTTCCAACCAATATTTGACATAATGATATTGAAGAAATAATATCATTTTCGAATAAAATAACATCCACTTACCTCGAAAGGCATCTTCTAATTGAAACACCTGATATATAGGCTATGACTTGAACTTGCACCAAGTATAGCAATACTCCAAGTATACTCAAAATACTCACAAGAATACGCTCGATAATATAGAGAGAAAACTTGATTTTTACGGTGTGATTTTCAATTCTAACCCAAGCACCTATTTATAGGAAATTGCTTAGAACACCAAAAAGCGAAAATTTAATATAATAATAATATATTATATATATATTCCTACGCCAACCAAGACTCCTAAAATCAGCATGTTTACAACACATGGGGGCCAACCAAAAAATAAAAAAACGTTTTTGTTGATATAAATAATTAAAACTTCCAAAAATCAATTATTTGAACTTGAACTTCAATAATTCATAATAAATAGCTCTTTTATCGGACAAATTTGAATCTCGCGTGTTTTTATAGGAAATCCAATTCTCTACAACTTTACGGAAGAAAGTTTTTCCAAATTCCAAATGAAATTGGCCGATATCCACAAGCGGACGATTTTACAAAGTATAATCAAATTTGATCGATAAATGGGGTCCACCAACATGTTTAACATGTTTTAAACATTTATTGCAACAAAAATACTCTTCCTCCTCATATACTCATATATCCCACATTTCGTTGTAAAAATATCACCGTTAATATATTATTAAAATAATATATTTAAATGAATTATTTTATCGAGAAAAAGATAAAATATTAATTTTCAACAATTGTCACATTAAAAATTTTCTCCATCTATATCCACATAAAATCAATATTTTCCTCATCATATAAATCAATAATTAATTATTCACAAATAATATTCTGAGAATCACAATCTCGCAACCGTGCCGGTAGTTCAGAAAAGGGGCTTTCGAATAAGGATCTCTCCTTCTTGGCGCGCAATTAGGTGACCAAACCTCTCCTTAGATGTAACTTTCTAGACATTTCCAATAATGTTTTCTAATAATATTATTCGATAATATGAATTATTGCTCGGTAATGGAAAATCTTGTGTAATGACAATTTATTGAAACAACGATAATATAAAATATCAACGCAAAGACAATTATTAAATCAATAAAATAAAATCTTGAGCAATAATTCTCATAACAATTATTGAGTAGTATCTTCTTACGTAAGAATCAATAATTGGTGCAATACCGTGCTACTTCTGCTCAACAACGCCAGATTAGTGTGTTTTAACCATAACGGTATTCCAACAATGATAATTGATAATAACTACGCCTAGTTATTTATAAACAACTTATATTTGTCGTTTTCTTCATCCAATCGCTTTCAGTTATGGGGCCCACAAAAAACTGCTAGTGTAAATTTAATATTCCCCGACGATGCGAATATTCCACGACCAAACGAATATTCCCAACAATAATGAATATTTTATAACCACTTGCTTATTCAAATATTTATGTATTTTACCCATAACTATCCACATTAATCAAATCAACCCTTACTATTTCAAAATAATAAATAGAGGAAAATAAATTTCATTTATTAATAATTTGGGGTCTTACTTAGGATTGTGGGCGCTTTGGGTGATATGTCCCTCTTTCCAGATTTGTAACATCTGATAAGTGGTCTTTCTCCTCCTTGGAACTAGTTACTACTTGGCGGCGACGCCTTCAAATGGTCGTTGTTGAATCACCTCTTTTAAAATCTCCTCCCACTCGCTTCTTCTATTTTAGCCACGATTACCACCGAGTGGTAACCGCCTTTGTCCGTATTCTTCTTTCTCATTTGGTTATCGTTATTCGATGATTTCTTTATCTTGAGATAATCTGGTTATGGTCCCTCGGTTGAGCGTACTCGTTATCTCGCTTCTAACAATCGAGAGCCTGCTGACAACATCTCGAATAGAGAAAATTTATGAGAAATGAGATCTTGGCGTATCGCCGGGTTTGAACCTCTCGAAACATCCGCGTCGTATGTTCCTCATTCTCCACCAATTGAGGTGCTGAACTCGATAACTCCGAACTTCGCCTCGTCTTGCAGGTACACCATCATGTTATTCTGCTTCTAGTCTAATAAACTCCACTTCCTTCATATAATGACGAATACTTTTAGGGAAGTACTTGTCATTTGAATCATTTCAAAACGTCTCCCATGCATCTTTGAGTGCAATTTGGATGGGTACGCTTCACGATTCCCACCAATGTCTGCCTCGTTCTTTTAATATAAAATTAGGGAATGAAACTTTCATTTCTCCGTGCATCCCAAGACATCGAATATCTTGGTAATTTGTTTGACCCACGTCTCGCCTTTAATCGGATCCGGCTTTCCCAGCACTCAGTGGTCCCAACTCTTTGAATCTGCTTGGTTTGTGACCACCCGTGAATTGCTATCATTTCCTCCTGTATTTTGAACACGAGTCTCCTCGTCGATTTTGCATGAACTGCAAAAAGCTTCTAAACATCCCTCGTTCATCATCGCTTTCGGTGGTGTTGTTCACGGGAGGTACATTGTCGACTGTTGCACGCTCTCCTCGTTGGTAAAATTGAGTTTGAATATAATATTATCTTACAGACAATATCTATACTCAAATAAATCCTCATCACATTATTGATTCATTATTTTACAAAAATGGTGAGGACTACTAAACAACTCTCTCTAGAATCTTCATTCCATACCCAGAGCTATATCTACTCGCTACATTCTAGCCTCACGAGAAGAAAAAATGGAACAACAAGGAAAAGGGTGAGCTCAACTAGCCCGATAAAGAATATTATGACTAAGATAATATACAACAAATTATCGTTAGTCTTCAACGAGGAAAAATCGATAGAATCTGATAGAATGACAAGTTTGAGATCAATATTACGCGGTGAAATAATAATTCATAGAAGAGTTACGTAGAGAATGAAATCTACTATAATCTATGAATTTAACGATCCATCATCAATATTTTATCCTGTAACATCAATCAATATTCATCTCAAATCAAATATTCATCTTTGCACTTTCTTCTGAGCGAAGATATTCATCAATTAGTCATGTTCATTTAAACACTGTTCATCTTTTGCACTAAAGGGCCAAGATATTAATCAATCGATCGTATTCATTTAAACACTTTTTCATCTTTTTACTACTGAGGGCCAAAGATATTCTTGAAAATCATTCATCTTTTGCACTACGAGCCAAAGATATTCTTCAATCATTCATCTTTTGCTCTACTGGGCAAAGATATTCAATAATATCATCATTTAAGGCGAGGATGATGAAAAATATTTTTAAAAAAAGCGAATCGATTGAAACAAAATGACAAGGATTAAGGATTAAGGATTAAGTACTTGGTTTTATCCACGTCCAAAATACCTCAAAAATAATCATAGTGGTGTAAAATTCAAGAATGATCAAAACATGGATCTGATCGAGTTAGTATCCGAAATAGATATTTTGGACAAAAGAAGAAATTTTATTTTTAGGTTGAATAGTCTTAGTATCGTGAATAGTCTTATCGTGAATAGTCGTGAATATCGTATCGTGAATAGTAACTCACACACAAAAGATAGAAATTCCACAAAAACATCTTCACGCTTCATGAATAGTACTAAATGAATAGTAACTTCGTGAATAGTAACTTCGTGAATAGTAACTTCGTGAATAGTAAATAGTAACGTGAATAGTAACTAATAGTAACTCATGAATAGTAACTCGTGAATAGTAACTTGACATGAAAAAGTTCCAAATTTGATAAAACTTGAGATCAACATTTGACATAATGATATTGAAGAAATAATATCATTACAAAAAAATAATATCCACTTACCTCGAAGATCGATTACTTACAGCTAGAATCTAGGGTATAGTCTTTGAAGGGAACTTGCCGTCTAGCAATACTCAAAGTATACTCAAAATACTCACAAGAATACGCTCAAAATATCGAGAGAAAAATAGAGAAAACTTGGGTTTAAATGTGATTTTCAATTCTAACCTAAGCACCTATTTATAGGAAAATGCTTAGAACACCAAAGCGAAAATTTAATATAATATTAATATAATTATACAAATTTTTCCTTAGCCCACCTTTTGGTCAAAAACACCAGCCACACATGTTAATGATGTCCAAAAAAAAAATACAAAAAACGTTTTTCTTAACAAAAATAATTTAAACTCCCAAAAATCAATTATTTGAACTTGAACTTCAATAATTCATAATAAATAGCCCTTTCATCAGAAAATTCGAATCTCTTGAGTTTTTATAGGAAATTCAATTCTCTACAACTTTGCAGAAAAGAAAGTTTTCCAAATTCCAAACAAAAATCGACCGAAATCCACAAGCAGGCGATTTTACACAATTTATAATCAAATTTGATCGATAATTGTGTCCTGACACACAAAACATGTGTTAAACATTTAATGCCACAAAAATACTCTTCCTCCTCATATACTCATATATCCCACATTCATTGTAAAAATATCACAGTTAATATATTATTAAAATAATATATTTAAATGAATTATTTTATCGAAAAAAGATAAAATATTAATTTTCAACAATTGTCATTTTAAAATTTTCTCCATCTATATCCACATAAAATCAATATTTTCCTCATCATATAAATCAATAATTAATTATTCACAAATAATATTACGAAATCACAATATTGACAACGAGGCGGTTCAGGAAGAGGGGCTTTCGATAAAATTTCTTCTTCTTGGTAGCGCATTTAGATGACCAAACCTCTCTCTTAGAGCGAACTTTCTAGACATTGCCAATAATGTTATCTAATAATATTATTAGAGATAATATGAATTATTGCTTCGATAATGAAAGATCTTGTGTAATGACAATTATTGAAACAACAACAATATAAAATATCAACGCGACAATTATTAACTCGATAAAATCTTTGAGCGATAATTCTTTGTAACCATTATTGAGTAGTGCCTTCTTCACGTAAGAATCAATAATTGGTGCAATCTGGTGTCTTCTTGTTTCGACAAGGCATTATTAGTGTTTTTTAACCATAGAATTATTCAACGATGATACTTGGCAACAACTACTGTAGTTATTTAAAAACAACTTATATTTGTCGTTTTCTTCATCCAATCGCTTTCCGTTATGGGGCCCACATGGGCTTTACCGTCGTCGTCGAATATTCCCAAGCGATCTGAATATTCCACGACCAAACGAATATTCCCAAACAACAATGAATATTTTATAACCACTTGCTTATTTTGAAATATTTGCGTATTTAACCCTTAACTATCCACATTAATCAAATCAACCCTTACTATTTCAAAATAAAGGAAATTCCTTTTTATTTAAAAATTTGAGGTCTTACTGACCTCCCTCCTTATGAAATTTAGTCCTCGAAATTGGCGTCACGTACTGGTGTTTTGAAAAGGTGAGGATACCTCGCTTTCATTTTCGTTTCAATTCCCGGTCATTTCCTCTATAGCATGATTCCTCCACAAAACTTTAACTTGTGGTATAACCTTTCTTGGCGTAGGACATGCTCCTTCCATCCAAAATCTTGATGGTACCTCCTCATCGTTAAGTCTTGGCTATCTCGTCGGTTCTAACTTCGATAACGTGGTTGGGTCTTTCACATATTCTGAAATGCGGATATGTGAAACACATTATGAACACGAGACATACTCGGAGATAACATGAGTCTATAGGCTACATTTCCTACTCGGTCAAGAATTTGAAATGGACCAGATAAATCGTGGATTGAGCTTTCCTCTCTTCCCAATCTTGTAACTCCCTTCCATGGAGCAACTTCATGACAATACATGATCCCCTACACTAAATTCCACGTCCTTTCGATGAAGATCCGCATAACTCTTTTGTCGATCTTGTCTTGGTTTTGTATCGTTGTCGAATCATTAGTCTTTTCGGTGAGTCATACGTACTTAACTTCGGGTCCCAACAATGTTGCTTCACCCACCTCATCCCAACATATTGGAGAGCGACATTTTGTCCATATAATGCTTGAATGGAACCATGCCTATATTTGTTTAATAACTATTGTTGTATGAGAATTCCACCATGGCAAGTACTTATCCTTCCTTTGAAATCTAGGACCACGAGTTTTAATATATCTTGAGTTTGAGTAGTCCTTTACGATTGCCCATCCGTTTGAGGATGGTATGCCAAAGCAATAAATAAATTCGTGCCCATAGCTTTCTACAAACTAACCCAAAATCATGAAGTGAATCTTGGGTCACGATCTAAAACTATGGATCTTGGCATGCCATGCAATCTCACAATCTCATTTACGTACATCGAGAAAAGGCGTTCAAGGAATAAGTCTCTCGTATCGGTAAAAATAAGCGGACTTGGTTAATCTATCAACAATAACCCAAATAGCATTGATGCCTTGAGAAACCGCAGGAAGATTAGTAATGAAATTGATAGTAATGTGTTCCCACTTCCATTTCAAAATCTCAAGTGGTTGCAGCGGACCCTTAGGTACAAGATGCTCCGCCTTTACTGCGTTAGCAAGTTAAACACATCGAGATAAACTACGCGATCTCTCTCCTCATATTGCTCCACCAAAATGTATGTTGAAGATCATAATACATTTTGGTACTCCCGAGATGGATTGCAAATGGCGTGTTGTGTGCCTCCATCATAATCTTGTACTTCAAATCGAGTCGTTAGGAACCTGAAAGTCTAGAGTGGACTCAAAGTATTCCTTCTTCATCAATTCTCGCTTAGGAATAGCTCCTTCTTGTACTTTCTTCTTCATACGCATCATTTCAGGATTGGGTGGCTTGAGCAATCTTAACTTTTCTATTAAAGTTGGCTCTGTCGTATACTTGACATCATCGCTTTTCGTTCCGCATATGATCTTCTACTCATCAGCGTCGGCTACCACGTTCGCTTTTCGAAGATGGTATGGTTTAGAATATGTTTTGAAATGAGTCTCCTCTTGAGTTCTTGGAAAATCTTCCCGCATTCCTCGCTCCATTCAAATTTTGTATCTTTTGAGTCGGCTAAGTTAATGGAATAGCGATTCGAGAATATCCTTCAACGAATCTCAGATAATAACCAACTAAGCCTGAAAGCTACGTATTTAGATTCTTGACTTAGGTTGCTCTCAAGCGTGACTCATATCCCAATCTTGGATATGCGTCACAATGACACCTATCGATTTACTATCGCATACGAATATGGCGTCCCTACGGAGAGTGCGGCAGGTGAATTCCACAAAGGAAGTCACAAGATAAAGGCTCGGTACCAAATTCTATAGTTGAATTTTAACTCCACGAAGTTCAATAGGAGCCATTCGATATGAGATTTTAGAAATGAGTTTTGTCTGGGTTCAAAGTCGATACAAAATTTAATATCGAGCTTTGGGAGTAAGCGAAAAATTCTTGAAAAATCGTCGGGAAAAATCAATAACAACGGGAATATTATTCAAATCGGCGTGTCTTTATTCAAATCCATAACATGGACTAAGAAAATTTGACATCCGTAATAAGCGAATGACTTCATGGCTTGATATGAAAATGTTTGACTACTGATGGTTTGATTGCTTGAATTGAATAACGAGTTGCTTAGGAATATGAAAACTAACAACCTTACGAAAATAATCAATTTGGCGTGATGAGTAGTTAACCTTAAAATCACATCAAAAACAAATATCTCTATAGAAATAAGGTTAACGGTAATGTGATAGTGCCAACTTGAATCAAGCAAGATTTATAAACAACGGATGTGATGAAAGTTTCTCTAACGGAGTTCCATAAATAGGTCAAAGTCTAATTTCTCGTGAGTCAAGTTTAAGCGTTGGCGCAAGTAAGAGAGATAAAGAATGGGTAGAACCAGATATCTAGTAAGGTATATATACTTAGCAAAATTTATAATTGACTAACTTGTGCTAACCGTTCGGGTTCCTTGCATTTTAATGGAAGTCCACGACAAACGCTCTTCCGGAATCGTTGACTTTGACTTTTACGGGACATCCTTTTGAGTCACCGAATCCCCATTGAACTAGGTTTATTCTTGTCTGATCTCGGCGATATGTCCTTCCTTTCCACAACTATAGCATACCTTAAAGCTGTTGTGGGCGGTTTGGTGATATGTCCCTCTTTCCGCATTTGTAACTTGTCGACCGGGTGGTCGTTCTCCTCCATAAAACTAGTTCTTTATGGTGACGTGCGTCTTCACATAGGTGTTGTTGAATCTCCTCTTTTAAAATCTCCTCCCAGGCTAAACTTCTTCTATTTTCATAGCCCACGATTACCACGGAGTGGTTCTGGCCTTTTTGTCTGTATTCTTCTTTCTCCGTGGTTATCGTTATTACGATGGCTATCTATCTTGATATGATCCACGGTTATGGTCCCTCGGTTGAGCGTACTTTCGTTATCTCGCTCTAACAATTGAGCCTGTTGACAACAACATCTGAATAGAGAAAATTTATGAGAAATGAGATCTTGGCGTATGTCGGGTTTCAAACCTCTCGAAACATCCGCGTCATCGTTCCTCATTCTCCACCAAATGAGGTGCAAACACGGATAACTCCATGAACTTCGCCTCGTCTTTGGGACAAATCGTATTTATTACTGCTCTCTAGTCTAATAAACTCCACTTCCTTCGTATAGCCGAATACTTTCGAGGAAGTACTTGTCATTGAGCTTTCTGAAAGCGTCTCCCATGACATCTTTGAGTGCGGTTTGGATGGAGTGCGCTTCACGATTCCCACCGATGTCTGCCTCGCCACGGAACATAAAAGGTGGCGAATGGAACTTTCTGTTCCTCAGGTGCATCCCAAGACATCGAATATCTTGGTAATTTGTTTTGACCCGTCTCACTTAATCGGATCCGGCTTTCCCGAGTGCGGTGGTCCCACTCTTTGAAGCTGCTTGTGACCACTCGTGAATTACTATCATTTCCTCCATATTTTGAACACGAGTCTCCTCGTGCGATTTTGCATGAGCTGCAAAAAGCTTCTAAACATCCCTCGTTCATCATCTCGCTTTCGGTGGTGTTGTTCACGGGAGGAACATTGCCCGACTGTTACCGCGTTCTCCTCGTTGGTGAAATCTGAGGCATCTCCACGGTCTCATTTACTCCTTTGTTAATATTCTCGATCGACATTCTCAAATCTTGTCATAAAATAAGGGTTAATTAAGGAAATCGATATATCACATAATATCCTATATCTTGACCACTAACAAATAAGCTTAGGTAGGACACCTTTAGCGAAGGATTTACTCGTCTCTCCCTCTCTAGTTCTATTCCCGATCTCATGGAGATCATATCCTAAGCTACGATACCAAGCTGTGCGCCCCCAAAATAGGTATACACAACACCCATTACGAGTGCGCCAAATACATGATACAAAAAGCAAACTTGACTTCTAACTTTATTATTACAACAATAATAAAAGCGTGAGTTTGAATATAAATATTATCTTACAGACAATATCTATACTCAAATAAATCCTCATCATTATTGATTCATTATTTTACAAAATGGTGAGGACTACTAAACAACTCTCTCTAGAATCTTCATTCCATACCCCAGAGCTAGTACTTTCATTACATTCTAGCCTCACGAGAAGAAAAATGGAACAACAAGGAAAAGGGTGAGCTCAACTAGCCCGATAAAGAATATTATGACTAAGATAATATACTGACAAATTATCGTTAGTCTTGACGAGGAAAAATCGATAGAATACTGATAGGCAACAAGTTTGGATCAATATTATGCGTGAAAATAATAATTCATAGAAGAGTTCGTAGAGAATGAAATCTACTATAATCTATGAATTTAACGGTCCATCATCAATATTTTATCCTGTAACATCAATCGATATACATCTCAAATCAAATATTCATCTTTTACTTCTGAGGCGAAGATATTCATCGATTCGGTCATGTTTCATCTCAACACACATTCATCTTTTCACTAAAGGCCAAAGATATTCATCAATCGGTCGTATTCATTTAAACACTGATCATCTTTTTGACTCTGGCCAAAAGATATTCTTGAAATCATTCATCTTTGCTCTCTGGGCCAAAGATATTCTTGAAATCATTCATCTTTTGCCTTCTGGGCCAAGATATTCAATAATATCATCATTTAAGGCGAGGGATGATGAAAATATTTTTAAAAAGCGAATCCGGTGAAACAAAATGACAAGGATTAAGGATTAAGGATTAGTACTTGGTTTTATCCACGTCAAAAATACCTCAAAAATAATCATAGTGGTGTAAAATTCGAGAATGATCAAAACATGGATCTGATCGAGTTAGTATCCGAATAGATATTTTGGACGAAAAGAAGAAATTTTATTTTTAGATTGAATAGTCTATATCGTGAATAGTCTTGGTATCGTGAATAGTCTTGAGTATCGTGAATAGTAACTCAGACACCAAAAGATAGAAATTCCACAAAAAACATCTTCACGCTTCATGAATAGTACTAAATGAATAGTAACTTCGTGAATAGTAACTCATGAATAGTAACTTCGTGAATAGTAACTTCGTGAATAGTAACTTCGTGAATAGTAACTTCGTGAATAGTAACTCATGAATAAACTCGTGAATAGTAACTGAAAAAAAGTTCCAAATTTGATAAAAACTTGGATCAACATTTGACATAATGATATTGAAGAAATAATATCATTACAAAAAAATAATATCCACTTACCTCGAAAGATCGATTACTTACAGCTTGAGAATCTAGGGTATAGTCTTTGAAGGAACTTGCAAATCTAGCAATACTCAAAGTATACTCAAAATACTCACAAGAATACGCTCAAAATATCGAGAGAGAAATAGAGAAAACTTGAGTTTACGGTGTGATTTTCAATTCTAACCTAAGCACCTATTTATAGGAAAATGCTTAGAACACCAAAGCGAAAAATTTAATATAATATTAATATAATTATACAAATTTTCCTTAGCCCACCTTTTGGTCAAAACACCAGCCACACATGTTAATGATGTCCAAAAAATACAAAAACGTTTTCTTAACAAAAATAATTTAAACTCCCAAAATCAATTATTTGAACTTGAACTTCAATAATTCATAATAAATAGCCCTTTCATCAGAAAATTCGAATCTCGCGAGTTTTTATAGGAAATTCAATTCTCTACAACTTTGCAGAAGAAAGTTTTTCCAAATTCCAAACAAAAATCGGCCCGAAATCCACAAGCGGGCGATTTTACTGTATATAATCAAATTTGATCGATAATTGTGTCCACCAACACACAAAACATGTGTTAAACATTTAATGCCACAAAAATACTCTTCCTCCTCATATACTCATATATCCCACATTCATTGTAAAAATATCACCGTTAATATATTATTAAAATAATATATTTAAATGAATTATTTTATCGGAAAAAAGATAAAATATTAATTTTCAACAATTGTCATTTAAAAATTTTCTCCATCTATATCCATAAAATCAATATTTTCCTCATCATATAAATCAATAATTAATTATTCACAAATAATATTACGAGAATCACAATATTGACAACCCGAGCGGTTCAGGGAAGAGGGGCTTTCGATAAAATTTCTTCTTCTTGGCGCATGATTAGATGACCAAACCTCTCCTTAGAGCGAGAACTTTCTAGACATTGCCAATAATGTTATCTAATAATATTATTCGGATAATATGAATTATTAGCCGATAATGAAAGATCTTGTGTAATGACAATTATTGAAACAATGACATATAAAATATCAACGCGGACAATTATTAACTTCGATAAAATCTTTGAGCGATAATTCTTTGTAACCATTATTGAGTAGTGCCTTCTTACGTAAGAATCAATAATTGGTGCAATCTGGTGTCTTCTTGTTCAACAATGGCGTATTAGTGTTTTAAACCACCGGGTATTCAACGATGATAATGACAACTACTTCTGTAGTTATTTAAAAACAACTTATATTTGTCGTTTTCTTCATCCAATCGCTTTTTAGTTATGGGGCCCACACATGGTTTACTGTAAATAAATGCGAATATTCCCAAGCGATCTGAATATTCCACGACCAAAATATTGAATATTCCCAACAACAATGAATATTTTATAACCACTTGCTTATTTTGAAATATTTGCGTATTTAACCCTTAACTATCCACATTAATCAAATCAACCCTTACTATTTCAAAATAAAGGAAATTCCTTTTTATTTAAAAATTTGGGGTCTTCAATAAGAACAAAAGCGATACGGATAGCAAAGGAGTTTGCTTCCCTTTACAATAAGTATGGACACTAAAAAAAGAAGCTGCGAGAAGCATCTTGCGAGAGGCTAACGAAAAGCTTAATGAAGTTTTGATTTAAATACAATTTTGTTCAAGATTTAAAATAAATTTTCTTTAAGTCGAGGTTCTACTTGGGTATTGGATACAGACTTTGGTTATCATAAATATAGATTTATGAAGGGACCAAGCAGTAGAAAGTTAAACAAATATAAGTAATCCTATGTGTAGAAATGAAGCAAAGGTTGCTACATTAGCTATAGAAACTTATAGTTTAACAATGCCTATGGGAAAATCTATTAAGTCGATAAGTTGTTATTGTATTCCAATTCTTGTTAGAAACATTATTTCCATTTTATTGTTGGACAATAAAATTTTTGGTATTATAATTAAGAACAATTGTTGTTTTATTTATAATAATAATGTTTTGTATAGAATGAAATATTACTTAATGGATTTTGTATACTTGACTTACGTGAAAAATTATTTTGTAAATTGAAAAAATTAGTATAAAAAAGGAGATGATCATTCAAAGAGTTGAATGTATGTATTTGTTGAAATACAAGTGTGAATTATTTGAAAGGTTCAAAGAATTGAAGTAAAAACAAATTGGCAAAGTATTAAGATTCTTTGATTAGATCGAGGAATAAATACTTATGCAATAAGTTTTAGATCATCTCAAATGGTTTTCTCATAATGGACACATCTCGATCTGTGATAATTGATTGATGTATCTGAATGAAAAATCGTACCTTGTTGGACGTAGATGCGGTCCATAATGATTTCTAGCATTCCGGTATCCTTACAGGATAATGTCCTAGAAATGGTACTGCATATCTCTGAAAATGGTAACCTCAAAATCCATTTAAGACTCCATAAAAGTTATGGACGGGGAGGATTCCTAATCTTAAGTATGTTAAGATAAGGGGTTGTCGAACTTATGTGAAAAGGTTTCAAAGGATAAGCTTGGGACAAGATTTTATAAGTGTCGATTTGTGGGACATCCTAAAGTAAGTTTAGGGTATATGTTCTATAATCCTACTTAGCAAAAGGTGTTTGTTGCGAAACACGCGCCTTACAAGATAAAGGTGTTTATCATTGAAGGGGCTAGTGGGAGGAAAATAGATCTTGAAGAGTTCAAGAACCACAAAACAATATAAATCAAATAAGAGGAACACATAGATAGACCTATTGTACCTGGCCAGAATCATAAATGGGAATAGTACCAAGATACCTAGGAGGTATGGATTCATCATGGATGATGATGATGAGGTACGCATCATAGAAGATGATGATCCGATTACATCTGATGAGGTAAGTGTTGTAGACACTTTCGAGAAATGGATTGAAGCAAGTTTCTCAAATATGGAACATTCGTTTTGATGAGGCAATCAAAAGAGTTTGATTTTATCAAAAATAAGAATGAACCTAGTGTGTACAAAAGAATTCGTTTAGAGCATCGTGACATTCCTAGTATATATGTTGATATACTACTACGGATGAGGAATGACATACCAATGCTACTGATCGATAAAGATAAAGTTGTCTAAACATTCCTCCATGAATGGTTTGGGAAGAGTATCTTTATTGGGGATAAAATTTATATAGATAGATCTGAGAGGATGCTCGACTTAACCCGAGGCGTATATTCATTTGATGCTAAAAGTCGTTTAGCATGGCAAACTCAAGAGATGTCTCATGTCGATGAGCTATGGAGTGTATCTCTCTTAATAGTCCCCACGGACTCACGAAAGAGAGAGTCGCGTGAGTGACAATCATGTATGCAATGAAATGTCGAGACACGATGTTGATCGGTCGTATTATGGAGAAGTTCACTATGAGTCGGTGAAAAACATCTTAAAGTGCTTAATGGGCACTAAGGATGTGATCTTATTCATGGTGGGTCTTAATTAAAACTAGAGGCTTAATGGACTCAAGTTTTTCGAGACGGACCAAGACGACGAAAAAAATCCACTTTAAGGTAAAGGGTTACCTTGAGCAGTGGTGCGATGAATTGGAAAGGTTCCAAACAACAAAGAGTTCTTTGGTTTAGTGATAAAGACAAAGTATATAGCTATAAATGAAGGCTGCAAGTTGATTGTTTGGATTAAAAGTTCATTCTGAGAACTAGGAATAGTTCTAAGTCTCATCTTGGATCTAAACATGTGTTGTGGCACTTTCATTTGATTATTAGAATCATTGAAAGATGGGAAATCACTATAGAGATAGTGGACTCTCATGAACAACATTACATATCCATTAACTAAAGCTTATCCAACGGCGGGGATAATCGTCACTTAGAGAGAAAGAGTATGAGATACCATGACGATTGGCTTTAGTGCAGTGGGAGATTGAAAGTAGTATGCATACAAGCCAATCATGTTTGATGATAAAGCATATACTTTGTAACAATCTTATTCATTTATTAATAAAAGGTATTAATTTATTAAAGGCTTTTAATTATCTACGTGATCTTTGTTTTATAATATGTGATAAACCCGTAGTTTTAAGCAATGCTTTTAGAATAATGATGATGATCATTCTAATGAGATCTAAATTCTTAGAAAGCTTAAAACTAAAATAGTTCCCAATCATTGGATTACTAAATTGGGGATTAGTGAATCCGGATAGATTGGTACATCGTTGCTTGCTTTCATTGGATGAGGATGATTGATCTCATGATCATTTGTGTGGAACACTAAAAAGCAAGTATGTAGGTGCTTATTAGAGAATAAGTTCCTTTGAGCGTTGGCTCGCTAAGGAATACCTAATGGAGTTTTACTTGCTGTCGATAGGAATTCTGTAGTGATAGTAGTCTGAGTAATCCTTGGACTTGAGATCATCATAGTATCTTGTGTATGATGAGTTATACTTTGACTTATTCCTTAAGACCCTTAGGGTATATCAAAGGGTATGCTTGGGTATAATAAGTTGTACATGGAGATAATGTATGATCGATAAAGAATCTACCACTTCAATAAAAGAAGAAAATGTCTATGTGATTCGATAAATGACAACCCAGTAGTCTTTGGCGAAGCGAATGAAATTAGAAAGGAGTTTCTAATTTGCATTATTTGGAGTTGTGCATTTAAGGATCGAAATACATATAATTAAATAAAATAAGACTTGTGATAATTCCATGTCTTATATTTAATTGGGACATTGTATGGTGGAAGGATTGAATTGTCTGTAACTATTTACTCAAAAGGTTCTTTTATGATTAATGTTGAAATCTATATTATCTGGAAAGTCGTTGATCATTGGGGAAACTTATCCTATTGTAGAATAAATATTATTTATTTAAATAAATTAATTGTTTAATTTATTTATTTAAATAAGATTAAATTATTCTAATTGATTTATTCACAATAGGTTTAATATGGAGAACCTAAAGGGTCACACCATAAAAGGAAGAATAATTATTTAAGAAGTTAATGGCATAATCGTAATAATATATTATGTATATTTAATTTAATCTATGGTGATAGAATAAATTAAATAGCTTAATATTATTATTTAATATTTTAGAAATATTAAATATAAATTAATAAGAGGAGTCTTATTAATATTATTACAATTATTATTATTATTTTAATTTTAAAAGAGTTTAGAAATTAATTTAATATAAGTACTCTCATTTATTCCTAATTGGATTAGGAGGAAAAATTAGTTAAAGGAGTTTAATTAATTATCCCTAATAAGATTAGGGAGCCCAATTAATTAAAAGAGTTTAATTAAATAATACCTTATTTTATTAATTGTTAAGGTTTGCGATATCTTTATAAATAAGAGTCTTATATGGGTGGTATTAAAACATGACTTTTTAATTCGATTAATTGGAGAATTGTTGGGAGAGTACTTTTTTACTATAGAGATAGAAAAACTAGGGTTTTGAGCGATACCCTTCTTCTTGAAAATTCTTTTCCTTGGTGGATCACCTCTGAGGCCAAACACTTGGGTGGCTAACGTTGATCGAAGGAAGGAACCAAACCGGTGGATTCAAGTTGAGCGAAAAGATTTGGAGGTGAACTTGTACACGAGGAAGCTCGATCTTGAGGGTATGATTTTATTCTTTATCTTTTCGTTTAATTAATAATTGTGCATAAAGGGTGATCCGGGTATATGGTTTGTAAAATTTTAAAACTACGATTTTTACATGCTTTAAAAATTTGCTTTTTGTAATTTGATTGCGTTTACTTGAATATTACAAACCTAACAATTATGTGATATATTTATTTCCTTAATTAACCCTTGTTTTATGAATATTTGAGAATGTCGTGAGAATATTAACAATGAAAAAATGAGGCCAGTGGAGCCTTTTTGTACTCACCAACGAGGAGAAGCGTCTGATATTATGTGATATTTCTTAATGTTCCTCCCGTATGAAACAACACCAATGGAGCGAGAGATGATGAGCGAGGGGATGTTTAGAAGCTTTTTGCGATTCGTACTTTTTTGCAAAATCGACGAGGAGACTTCGTGTTCAAAATCTGAGGAGGAAATGATAGCGATTCACGGGTTGTCACGGACCAAGCGTTCAAAGTTGGGACCACGAATTTAAGGAAATCGAGATCCGATCATGGCGTGAAACATGGGTCAAAACAAATTACAAGATATTCGATGTCTTGGGATGCGGAGAAACGAAGGTTCCATTCGCCACATTATGTTAAAGTGGCGAAAGCGAATCTCTTGGTGGGAGTCATGTGAAGCGTACCCATCGGTACCTTTCGGCGTATGTCTTGGGAGACGTTTGAAACTATTTAATGACAAATACTTTCACGAAAGTGTTAAATCGTATGAAGGAAGTGGAGTTTATTAGATTGAAGCGAAACAACATGGCGGTGTCTCGATGTAAGAGGCAAAGTTTGCGAGTTATCGAGGTTTGCACCTCATTTGGTGGAGAATGAGGAGCGTATGGCGCGGATGTTTCTTAGAGGTTTGAAACCCGCGTCGTCGATATCTCATTTCTCATAAATTTTCTCTCTATTCGGATGTTGTAAACAAGGCTCAATTATTAGGCGAGATAACTTGAGTATATTCAATGAGGACCACTACGAGGATCATCTACCGGAGATGGTAGTCAACAAAACAACGATAACCGGCGGAGAAAGAAAAAAAGCGGACAAAATGGTAACCACTCGGTGGTAATCATAGCCATGAAAATAGAAGAAGCGAGTCGGGAGGAGATTTTAAAAGAGAGATTTAACAATGACCATGTGAAGGCAGCGGTCTTGCGTGACAAGCGGTTCTACAGGGAGGAGAAACGACCACCGGTCGTATCTTATAAATCACGGGAAAGAGGACATATCGGTCAAAGCGCCTTACTGTGAGTTCAAGGTATACTATAATTGTGGAAAGGAAGGACATATCGCTCGAGATTATCTTGTATGCGAAACCCTAGTTCAGCGAGGACGGTGACTCGAAAAACATCCCGAAAAAGTCAAAGTCAGCGATTTTGGGGAAGGCGTTTGTTGTGGTGGTCAAAATCGAGGAACCCAAACGAGGTGATCACGGGTAAGCTATTTATAAATTCTTGCGAAGTTTATACCTTACTTGATCTGGGTCTTTACCCATTCATTTATCTCTCTCTACTTGTGCTCAGCGTTTAAACTTGACTCAGGAGAAATTAGACTTTGACTTATCTGTGGAAACTCCGTTTAGGAGAAACTTTCATCACATCCATTTGTTTATAAATCTTGTTTGATTCAAGTTGGCACCATCACTCATTACATTGACCTTATCTCTTTAAAGATACTTGCTTTTGATGTGATTTTAGGGATTGATTGGTTAACTACACATCATGCCAAAATTGATTATTTTAAATAAGGTTGTTAGTTTTCATATTCCTAAACAACTTTGTTATGCAATTCAACAACTAAACCATTAAAATCAATCAACTTGTCATATCTAATCATAAAGCTATTCGTTTATTGAAAAATGGATGTCAAGCTTTCTTAGCCCATGTTATGGATTTGAATAAAGACACGTCAAATTTGAATAATATTCTGTTGTTATTGACTTTCTGGCGTATTTCTGAAGAACTTCCGATCTACCCCCGAGCGTGAAGTTGAATTCTTTATTGATCTTGAACACAGTACAAAGCCCATTTCTAAAACCCCATATCGAATGGCTCTATTGAACTTGAGGAGTTAAAGGTCCAACTACGAGGAATTGTTGGACATCGGTTTCATTAAATCTAGTACATCTCCTTGGGGTGCTCTGTTTTATTAAGTAAAGAAGAAAGAGCGGGAGTATCGACTTTGTATTGACTATCGAGAATTGAACCATGTCACCATCGAGAATAGGTATCCTCTACCTCGTATTGATGACTTGTTTGACCCGATTCTGAGGGCACAATTTTTTTCAAAAAATCGATCTTAGATTACGGATATCATCGGTGAAGATTAGGCGAGGATATTCAAAGGCGCCTTTGAGAACTTCGGTATGGGCATTATGAATTCTTAGTCATGTCTTTCGGATTAACTAATGCTCCTGTGGCTTTCATGGATATGATGAACCAGAGTATTCATGGAATATTTGGATCGATTCGTTGTTGTCTTTATTGATGACATCCTCATATATTCCAAAAGTCGTGAAGATCATGAGCACCATTTAAATTTGGTACTCGAAAAGCTTGAAAACAAACTATATGCCAAATTGAAGAAATCACGAGTTACGGCTTGAGGAAGTAGCATTCCTTGGCGCGCGTGGTTTCAAACATGGAGTATCTGTTGATCCGTGAAGATTGAAGCAATCTGAAGTTAGAACAATAGAAATCGGTGGTGAAATCGTAGCTTTTTGGGCTTAAATTTGTTATTATCGGAGATTCGTGGAAGGTTTTCTCGAATCGCTACTCCATTAACTTCGGTTAACTTTCGGAAGGATACAAAATTCGTTTGGAGTGAAGAATCGCGAAGAGAGTTTCCAAGAGCTTAAGAGGAGACTTATTTATTTTTATTACAACAATACCATCTGGTTTCGGATGGATTTGTTATCTCTGACGCGATGCTTGAATAAAGGGTTAGGATGTGTTCTCATGCAGCGTGGGAAAGTCATAGCTTTATGCCTCGCTGACAACTTAAAAGAGTATGAGAGGAATTATCCTACTCATGATCTAGAGTTAGCGGCCGATCGTTTTAGCTTAAAAGATATGGAGCATTATCTATATGGGGAGAAAGTGGAGATATATTCGGACCATAAAAGCCTTAAATATTTCTTCACTCAAAAAACTCGACATGCGGCGGCGACGTTGGCTCGAGCTATTGAAAGACTACGACCACACTATTGATACCATCTGGAAAAGCGAGCGTGGTAGGCGGCGTTGAGTAGAAAATCATATCGCGGGGAGGAGCGAGTGCGATGATGTCAAGTATCGCGTAGAGCCACTTTAATAGAAAAAGTTAAGGTTGCTCGAGCCAGGGCCGGAGGTGATCGTATATGAAGAAGAAAGTACAAGAAGAGCTATTATTAGGCGAGAATTGATGAAGAAGGAATACTTGAGTCCACTCTAGACTTTGTGTTCTAACACTCGATTTGAAGTACAAGATTATGATGGAGGCACACAATACACCATTTGCAATCCATCTTGGAAGTACTAAAATGTATCGTGATCTTGACATACATTTTGGTGGAACAATATGAAGAGAGAGATTGCAAAGTTTATCTCGATGTGTTTAACTTGTCAACGTGTAAAGGCGGAGCATCTAGTACCTAAGGGTCCGTTGCAACCACTTGAGATTCCAAAATGGAAGTGGGAACACATTACCATGGATTTTGTTACGGGTCTTCCTACGGTTTCTCAAGGCATCAATGCTATTTGGGTTATTGTTGATAGATTAACCAAGTCTGCTCATTTCTTGCCGATACGGGAGACTTATTCCTTGAGCGTCTTGCTAGTATATGCGTGAATGAGATTGTGAGGTTGCATGGCATGCGGTATCCATAGTTTGGATCGTGACCCAAGATTCACTTCAAGATTTTGGGTTAGCTTGCAAAAAAAGCTATGAGCGCAGTTTGATTTAGTTACATACCATCCCCAAGCAGACGAATGACAATCGAGAGGACTATTCAAACTCTTGAAGATCTATTAAGACTACGTGTCCTGAGACTTCAAGGCGATTAGGATAAGTATTTACCATTGGTGGAATTCTCCTACAACAACAACGATTATCGAGCAAGTATAGGTGTGGCTCCATTTGAAGCATTATATGGGCGAAAATGTTGCTTCTCGATATGTTGGGATGAGGTGGGTGAAGCAACATTGTTGGGACCCGAGTTAAATGCGTATGACTACTGAAAAGATCCAAATGATTCGACAACGTATACAAAGCGGCACAAGATCGACAAAAGAGTTATCGCGGATCTTCATCGAAAGGGCGTGGAATTTAGTATAGGGGATCATGTATTGTTGCGAGTTGCTCCATGGAAGGGAGTTACAAGATTTGGGAAGAGAGGAAAACTCGATCCACGATTTATTGGTCCATTTCAAATTCTTGGCCAGAAGTAGGAAATGTAGCCTATAGACTTGCGTTACCTCGAGTATGTCTAAATGTTCATAATGTGTTTCACATATCATACTTAATAAATATGAAAGACCCGAACCACGTTATAGAGTTAGAACCAGGACGAGATAGCCAAGAAGACTTAGCGTATGAGGAGGTACTGTCAAGATCTTGGATAGGAAGGAGCATGTCCTACATGAAAAGGTCATACCACAAGTTAAAGTTTTGTGGAGGAATCATCTTATAGAGGAAATGACACAGGAATTGGAAAGCGGAAATGAAAGCGAGGTATCCTCACCTTTTGAAACACAATGCGTCGTCGATTTCGAGGACGAAATTTCATAAGGAGGGAGGTTGTAAGACCCCAACTTATTATTAATGAAATTTAATTTTCTCTATTTATTATTTTGAAATAGTAAGGTTTGATTTGATTAATGTGGATAGTTAGGGGTAAAATCATGAAATATTTGAAAATAAGCAAGTGGTTATAAAATATTCATTGTTGTCGGGGAATATTAGTTTGGTGGTGGAATATTAATCTTTGTCGGGGAATATTAAATGCGACGGTAGCGACCGTGTGTGGGCCCATAACGAGAAGCGATTGGATGAAGAAAGCGACAAATATAAGTTGTTTAAAAATAACGGCGTAGTTATTCTGGATTATCTTGTTAAAATACTCGGTTGGTTAAAACACGATAGCACGGCGGTATTTGCACCAATTATTGATTCTTACGTGAAAGGCACTTTCGATAATGGTTACGATAATTCTTTATTCGATATTTTATTGATTTAATAATTCTTTGCGTTGATATTTTATATTCTTGTTGTTTGATAATTGTCATTACTGAGTATTTTTTCATTATCGAAGCAATAATTCATATTATCTGAATAATATTATTAGATAACATTATTGGCAATGTCTAGAAAGTTACATCTAAGGAGAGTTTGGTCACCTAATTGCGGCCGATGAGAGAAATTCTTATTGGAAAGCCCTCTCTTTCACAGGAGCTACACGGTTGTCGATATTGTGATTACGTAATATTATTTGTGAATAATTAATTATTGATTCATATGATGAGAAAATATTGATTTTATGTGGATATAGATGGAGAAAATTTTTAATGTGACAATTGTTGAAAATTAAAATTTTATCTTTTTACGATAAAATAATTCATTTAAATATATTATTATATTTTAATAATATAATAATGGTGATATTTTACAATGAATGTGGGATATATGAGTATCTGAGGAGGAAGAGTATTTTTATTGCAATAAATGTTTAAAACATGTTAAACATGTTGGTGGACCCCATTTATTGGTGAAAAATTTGATTATAGCACAAAAAATCGCTTGGTTTGTGGATTTGGTCAATTTTGTTTGGAATTTGGAAAAACTTTCTTACGCAAAGTTGTAGAAATTGAATTTCCTATAAAAACTCATGAGTTTCAATTTTTACGATAAAAGGGCTATTTATTATGAATTATTGAAGTTAGGAGTTCAAAAATAATTGATTTTGGAAGTTTTAATTATTTAAAATAACAAAAACGTTTTTTGTGGTTGGTTGGTAGGCGTGTTGCATGTTTGATGATGTTGAAATCAGAATTTCTCGGTTTGGCGTATGATTTATATAAATTTATTAATATTTTATTAAATTTTTACGCTTTGGTGTTCTAGCGATTTCTATAAATAGGGTCTTGGGTTAGAATTGAAAATCACACGAAAGCTGAAGTTTTCTCTCTCTATATTATCGGCGTATTCTTGTGAGTATTTTGAGTATACTTTGAGTATTGCTATCGGTTGCAAGTTCAAGTCATACTTTATATCCGGTGTTTAATTAGAAATCTTGATCTTTTCGAGGTAAGGGATATTATTTTTCTCAATAATGATATTATTTCTTGAATATCATTATGTTGAAATATTGATCTGAAGTTTTTATCAAATTTGGAACTGTGGCGCCCCCAAAATAGGTATACCTGACACCCATTACGAGTCGCCAAATACATGAGTGCGAAACAACTACAACTTTATTATTACAACGATAAAAGCGCTGAGTTTGAATACAAATATTATCTTACAGACAATATCTATACTCAAATAAATCCTCATCACATTATTGATTCATTATTTTACAAAAATGGTGAGGACTACTAAACAACTCTCTCTAGAATCTTCATTCCATACCCAGGCTAGTACTACATTACATTCTAGCCTCACGAGAAGAAAAATGGAACAACAAGGAAAAGGGTGAGCTCAACTAGCCCGATAAAGAATATTATGACTAAGATAATATCTGACAAATTATCGTTAGTCTTGACGAGGAAAAATCGATAGAATACAATAGACAACAAGTTTGAGATCAATATTACATGCGGCGAAATAATAATTCATAGAAGAGTTACGTAGAGAATGAAATCTACTATAATCTATGAATTTAACGATCCATCATCAATATTTTATCCTGTAACATCAATCGATATACATACGGAATCAAATATTCATCTTTGCTTTACTGAGGCCCGAGATATTCATCGATTAGTCGTATTCATTTAAACACTGTTCATCTTTGCTCTGAGGCCCAAAAGATATTAATCGATCGGTCGTATTCGTATTCATCTTTAAACACTTTCATTCATCTTTACTGAATGGGCCAAAGATATTCTTGAAAATCATTCATCTTTGCCTTTCTGAGGCCAAAGATATTCAATAATATCATCATTTAAGGCGAGGATGATGAAAATATTTTTAAAAAAGCGAATCCGATTGAAACAAAATGACAAGGATTAAGGATTAAGGATTAGTACTTGGTTTTATCCACGCCAAAAATACCTCAAAAATAATCATAGTGGTGTAAAATTCGAGAATGATCAAAACATGGATCTGATCGAGTTAGTATCGAATAGATATTTTGGACGAAAAAGAAAAATTTTATTTTTAGATGAATAGTCTTGAGTATCGTGAATAGTCTTAGTATCGTGAATAGTCTTATATATCGTGAATAGTAACTCAGAGCACCAAAAGATAGAAATTCCACAAAAACATCTTCACGCTTACATGAATAGTACTAAGTGAATAGTAACTTCGTGAATAGTAACTCATGAATAATAACTTCGTGAATAGTAACTCATGAATAGTAACCCATGAATAGTAACCCAGAGCATGAAAAAGTTCAAATTTGATAAAAACTTGGATCAACATTTCGACATAATGATATTGAAGAAATAATATCATTACTGAAAAAAATAATATCCACTTACCTCGAAGATCGATTACTTAGCTAGAATCTAGGGTATAGTCTTTGAAGGAAACTTGCCGTCTAGTCTAATACTCAAAGTATACTCAAAATACTCACAAGAATACGCTCAAAATATCGAGAGAGAAATAGAGAAAACTTGAGTTTACGGTGTGATTTTCAATTCTAACCTAAGCACCTATTTATAGGAAAATGCTTAGAACACCAAAGCGAAAAATTTAATATAATATTAATATAATTATACAAATTTTCCTTAGCCCACCTTTTTTAGTCAAAACACCAGCCACACATGTTAATGATGTCCAAAAAAAAATAAAAAAACGTTTTTTTAACAAAAATAATTTAAACTCCCAAAAATCAATTATTTGAACTTGAACTTCAATAATTCATAAAAATAGCCCTTTCATCAGAAAATTCGAATCTCTCGAGTTTTTATAGGAAATTCAATTCTCTACAACTTTGCGGAAGAAAGTTTTCCAAATTCCAAACAAAATCGGCCAAAAAATCCACAAGCAGGCGATTTTCTGATATAATCAAATTTGATTCGATAATTGTGTCCACCAACACACAAAACATGTGTTAAACATTTAATGCCACAAAAAATACTCTTCCTCCTCATATACTCATATATCCCACATTCATTGTAAAAATATCACAGTTAATATATTATTAAAATAATATATTTAAATGAATTATTTTATCGAGAAAAAGATAAAATATTAATTTTCAACAATTGTCATTTAAAAATTTTCTCCATCTATATCCACATAAAATCAATATTTTCCTCATCATATAAATCAATAATTAATTATTCACAAATAATATTACGAGAATCACAATATTGATGACGAGGGGTTCAGGAAAGGGGCTTTCGATAAAAATTTCTTCTTCTTGGCGTAGCATGATTAGATGACCAAACCTCTCCTTGAAGCGAAACTTTCTAGACATTGCCAATAATGTTATCTAATAATATTATTAGGATAATATGAATTATTAGCTTCGATAATGAAAGATCTTGTGTGTAATGACAATTATTGAAACAACGATGATATAAAATATCAACATGACAATTATTAACTCGATAAAATCTTTGAGCGATAATTCACATAACCATTATTGAGTAGTGCCTTCTTACGTAAGAATCAATAATTGGTGCAATCTGGTATCTTCTTTTGTTCGACAATGGCGTATTAGTGTGTTTTAACCACGGGTATTCAGCGATATTAGCTTGTAACAACTACTGCGTTATTTAAAAACAACTTATATTTGTCGTTTTCTTCATCCATAAACTTTTTCAGTTATGGGGCCCACACATGGGCTGCTTGTGAGTCGTGCGAATATTCTGAAGCGATCTGAATATTCCACGACCAAACGAATATTCCCAAACAATGATGAATATTTTATAACCACTTGCTTATTTTGAAATATTTGCGTATTTAACCCTTAACTATCCACATTAATCAAATCAACCCTTACTATTTCAAAATAAAGGAAATTCCTTTTTATTTAAAAATTTGAGGTCTTCTGACCTCCCTCCTTATGAAATTTAAGTCCTCGAAATTGGCGTCGTCATACAGTGTTTTGAAAAGGTGAGGATACCTACGCTTTCATTTTCGTTTCAATTCCCGGTCATTTCCTCTATAGCATGATTCCTCCACAAAACTTTAACTTGTGGTATAACCTTTCTTGGCGTGGGACATGCTCCTTCTATCCAAAATCTTGATAGTACCTCCTCATCGTTAAGTCTTGGTATCTCGTCCGGTTTCTAACTTCGATAACGTGGTTGGGGTCTTTCACATATTCTGAAATGCGGATATGTGAAACACATTATGAACACGAGAGACATACTCGGAGATGCTTATGAAGTCTATAGGCTACATTTCTACTTTCGGTCGAGAATTTGAAATGGACCAGATAAATGCGTGGATTGAGCTTTCCTCTCTTCCCAAAATCTTGTAACTCCCTTCCATGGAAGCGACTTCATGACAATCGCTGATCCCCTACACTAAATTCCACGTCCTTTCGATGAAGATTCGCATAACTCTTTTGTCGATCTTGTCTTGGTTTATATCGTTGTCGAATCATTAGTCATTTCATCATACTAACTTCGGGTCCCAACAATGTTGCTTCACCCACCTCATCCCAACATATTGGAGAGCGACATTTTGTCCATATAATGCTTGAATGGAACCATGCCTATATTTGTTTAATAACTATTGTTGTATGAGAATTCCACCGATGGCAATACTTATCCCAACTTCCTTTGAAATCTAGGACCACGAGTTTTAATATATCTTGAGAGTTTGAGTAGTCCTTTACGATTGCCCATCCGTTTGAGGATGGTATGCCCAGCCAGATAAATAAATTAGTGCCCATAGCTTTTCTGAAACTAACCCAAAATCATGAAGTGAATCTTGGGTCACGATCTAAAACTATGGATCTTGGCATGCCATGCAATCTCACAATCTCATTTACGTACATCTGAGAAAAGGCGTTCGAGGAATAAGTCTCTAAATTATCGGTAAAAATGAAGCGGACTTGGTTAATCTATCAACAATAACCCAAATAGCATTGATGCCTTGAAAACCAGTAGGAAGATTAGTAATGAAATTGAGGGTAATGTGTTCCCACTTCCATTTCAAAATCTCAGTGGTTGCAGCGGACCCTTAGGTACAAGATGCTCGCCTTTACGTTAGCAAGTTAAACACATCGAGATAAACTTTGCGATCTCTCTCTCTCATATTGCTCCACCAAAATGTATGTTGAAGATCATAATACATTTTAGTACTTCGAGATGGATTGCAAATGGCGTATTGTGTGCCTCCATCATAATCTTGTACTTCAAATCGAGTCGTTAGGAACCTGAAAGTCTAGAGTGGACTCGAAGTATTCCTTCTTCATCGATTCTAAACTTAGGAATAGCTCCTTCTTGTACTTTCTTCTTCTTTCATACGCATCATTTCAAGGGTGGTGGCTTGAAGCGACCTTAACTTTTTCTATTAAAGTTGGCTCTGTCGTATATACTTGACATCATCGCTTTTCGTTCCGCATATGATCTTCTACTCATCGCGTCGGCTACTACGTTAAACTTTTCGAGGATGGTATGGTTAGAATATGTCTTTGAAATGAGTCTCCTCTTGAGTTCTTGGAAAATCTTCTCGCATTCCTCGCTCCATTCAATTTTTGTATCTTTTGAGTCGGCTAAGTTAATGGAATAGCGATTCGAGAATATCCTTCAACGAATCTCAGATAATAACCAACTAAGCCTGAAAGCTACGTATTTAGATTCTTGACTTAGGTTGCTCTCAAGCGTGACTCATATCCCAATCTTGGATAGCACGTCACAATGACACCTATCGATTTACTTATCGCTACGAATATGGCGTCCCTACGAGAGTGCGGCTTAGGTGAATTCCACAAAGGAAGTCACAAAGATAAAGGCTCGGTACCAAATTCTATAGTTGAATTTTAACTCACGAAGTTCAATAGGAGCCATTCGATATGAGATTTTAGAAATGAGTTTTGTCTGGGGTTCAAAGTCGATACAAAATTTAATATCGAGCTTTGGGAGTAAGCGAAATTCTTGAAAAATCGTCGGGAAAAATCAATAACAACGGGAATATTATTCAAATCGGCGTGTCTTTATTCAAATCCATAACATGGACTAAGAAAATTTGACATCCGTAATAAGCGAATGACTTCATGGCTTGATATGAAAATGTTTGACTCTGATGGTTTGATTGCTTGAATTGAATAACGGTTGCTTAGGAATATGAAAACTATGACCTTACAAAAATAATCAATTTGGCGTGATGAGTAGTTAACCTTAAAATCACATCAAAACAAATATCTCTATAGAAATAAGGTTAACGGGTAATGTGATAGTGCCAACTGAATCAAGCAAGATTTATAAAGCAGTGGATGTGATGAAAGTTTCTCTAACGGAGTTTCCACGAGATAGGTCAAAGTCTAATTTCTCTCGGTCGAGTTTAAGCGTTGGCGCAAGTAAGAGATAAAGAATGGGTAGAACCAGATATCTAGTAAGGTATATACTTACTTGAAAATTTATAATTAACTAACGTGTGTAACTTAGTTCGGGTTCCTTGCATTTTAATGAAGTCACGACAAACGCTCTTCCGAATCGTTGACTTTGACTTTTACGGGACGATCTTTTGAGTCACCATTCCCATTGAACTAGGTTTTATTCTGCGTCTGATCTCGGCGATATGTCCTTCTTTTCCACAATTATAGCATACCTTAAAGCTGTTGTGGGCGGTTTGGTGATATGTCCCTCTTTCCGCATTTGTAACATCTCGGGGTGGTGGTTCTCCTCCATAAAACTAGTTCTTTATGGTGGCGTCTTCACATAGTGGTTGTTGAATCTCCTCTTTTAAAATCTCCTCCAGGCTAAACTTTCTTCTATTTTTCATGGCCCACGATTACCACGGAGTAGTTCTGCCTTTGTCGTATTCTTCTTTCTCCGTGGTTATCGTTATTACGATGGCTACTATCTTGATATGATCCACAGTTATGGTCCCTCGGTTGAGCGTACTTTATCTATCTCGCTCTAACAATTGAGCCCACATTGACAACATCTGAATAGAGAAAATTTATGAGAAATGAGATCTTGGCGTATGTCGGGTTTCAAACCTCTCGAAACATCCGCGTCATCGTTCCTCATTCTCCACCAAATGAGGTGCTGAACACAGATAACTCATGAACTTACCCGCCTCGTCTTTGGGACAAATCGTGTTTATTACTGCTCTGATCTAATAAACTCCACTTCCTTCGTATAGCCGAATACTTTCGGGGAAGTACTTGTCATTGAAGCTGTTCTGAAAGCGTCTCCATGTGACATCTTTGAGTGCGGTTTGGATGGAGTCAACTTCCTGATTTCCACCGATGTCTGCCTGCCATGGGAACATAAAAAGTGGCGAATGGAACTTCTGTTCCTCCGTGCATCCCAGACATCGAATATCTTGGTAATTTGTTTGACCCGTCTCACTTTAATCGGATCAAACTTTCCCAGTGCAGTGGTCCCGACTCTTTGAGCTGCTTGGGCTGTGACCACTCGTGAATTGCTATCATTTCCTCACATATTTTGAACACGAGTCTCCTAAATGCGATTTTGCATGAGCTGCAAAAAGCTTCTAAACATCCCTCGTTCATCATCGCTTCGGTTGGTGTTGTTCACGGGAGGAACATTGCCCGACTGTTACCGCGTTCTCCTCGTTGGTGAGTCTGAGGCATCTCCACGGTCTCATTTACTCCTTTGTTAATATTCTCGATCGACATTCTCAAATCTTGTCATAAAATAAGGGTTAATTAAGAAATCGATATATCACATAATATCCTATATCTTGACCCACTAACAAATAAGCTTAGGTAGGACACCTTTAGCGAAGGATTTACTCGTCTCTCCCTCTGGTTTTCTATTCCCCGATCTCATGGAGATCATATCCTAAGCTACGATACCAAGCTGTGGCGCCCCCAAAATAGGTATACACACACCCGTTACGAGTGCGCCAAATACATGAGTGCGAAAAACAACTACTGACTTTATTATTACAACGATAAAAGCTGTGAGTTTGAATACAAATATTATCTTACAGACAATATCTATACTCAAATAAATCCTCATCACATTATTGATTCATTATTTTACAAAAATGGTGAGGACTACTAAACAACTCTCTCTAGAATCTTCATTCCATTACCCCAAGCTAGTACTACATTACATTCTACGCCTCACGAGAAGAAAAATGGAACAACAAGGAAAAGGGTGAGCTCAACTAGCCCGATAAAGAATATTATGACTAAGATAATATCTGACAAATTATCGTTAGTCTTGACGAGGAAAAATCGATAGAATATGATAGACAACAAGTTTGGATCAATATTACGCGTGAAAATAATAATTCATAGAAGAGTTACGTAGAGAATGAAATCTACTATAATCTATGAATTTAACGATCCATCATCAATATTTTATCCACATAACATCAATCGATATACATCTCACGAATCAAATATTCATCTTTACTTTCTGAGGCCAAAGATATTCATCGATTAGTCATATTCATTTAAACACACTGTTCATCTTTTACTCTGAGAGGCGAAGATATTCATCAATCGATCGTATTCATCTAATCATTCATCTTTGCTACGAGCCAAGATATTCAAAGATATTCTTGATTTCTTTCATTAATCTTTTGCTACTGGGCCGAGATATTCAATAATATCATCATTTAAGGCGAGGATGATGAAAAATATTTTTAAAAGCGAATCCGATTGAAACAAAATGACAAGGATTAAGGATTAAGGATTAAATACTTGGTTTTATCCACGTCCAAAATACCTCAAAAATAATCATAGTGGTGTAAAATTCGAGAATGATCAAAACATGGATCTGATCGAGTTAGTATCCGAATAGATATTTTGAACGAAAAGAAGAAATTTTATTTTTTTCGATTGAATAGTCTTGAGTATCGTGAATAGTCTTGAGTATCGTGAATAGTCTTATATCGTGAATAGTAACTCAGAACACCAAAGATAGAAATTCCACAAAAAAAAACATCTTCACGCTTATGAATAGTACTACGTGAATAGTAACTTTCGTGAATAGTAACTTCATGAATAGTAACTTCGTGAATAGTAACTTCGTGAATAGTAACTTCATGAATAGTAACCCATGAATAGAAAAAAGTTCCAAATTTGATAAAAACTTGGATCAACATTTCGACATAATGATATTGAAGAAATAATATCATTCTGAAAAAAAAATAATATCACTTACCTCGAAGATCGGTCTTACAGCTAGAATCTAGGGTATATAGTCTTTGAAGGAACTTGCCTTAATCTAGCAATAATACTCAAAGTATACTCAAAATACTCACAAGAATCGCTCAAAATATCGAGAGAGAAATAGAGAAAACTTGATTTTACGGTGTGATTTTCAATTCTAACCTAAGCACCTATTTATAGGAAAATGCTTAGAACACAAAAGCGAAAAAATTTAATATAATATTAATATAATTATACAAATTTTCCTTAGCCCACCTTTTGGTCAAAACACCAGCCACACATGTTAATGATGTCCAAAAAAAAATACAAAAAAACGTTTTTCTTAACAAAAATAATTTAAACTCCCAAAAATCAATTATTTCGGAGCTTCGGAACTTCAATAATTCATAATAAATAGCCCTTTCATCAGAAAATTCAAATCTCGCGAGTTTTTATAGGAAATTCAATTCTCTACAACTTTGCAGAAGAAAGTTTTTCCAAATTCCAAACAAAATCGGCCAAAAATCCACAAGCGGGCGATTTTACAAAATATATAATCAAATTTGATCGATAATTGTGTCCACCACACACAAAACATGTGTTAAACATTTAATGCCACAAAAAAATACTCTTCCTCCTCATATACTCATATATATCCACATTCATTGTAAAAATATCACAGTTAATATATTATTAAAATAATATATTTAAATGAATTATTTTATCGAGAAAAAGATAAAATATTAATTTTCAACAATTGTCATTTAAAAATTTTCTCCATCTATATCCACATAAAATCAATATTTTCCTCATCATATAAATCAATAATTAATTATTCACAAATAATATTACTGAGAATCACAATATTGACAACGGCGGTTCAGGAAAGAGGGCTTTCGATAAAATTTCTTCTTCTTGGCGCGCGATTAGATGACCAAACCTCTCCTTAGGCGAACTTTCTAGACATTGCCAATAATGTTATCTAATAATATTATTAGGATAATATGAATTATTGCCGATAATGAAAGATCTTTGTGTAATGACAATTATTGAAACAACGATGATATAAAATATCAACCTTGACAATTATTAACTCGATAAAATCTTTGAGCGATAATTCTTTAACCATTATTGAGTAGTGCCTTCTTACGTAAGAATCAATAATTGGTGCAATCTGGGTATCTTCTTGTTTTGACAACGGCGTATTAGTGTGTTTTTAACCACCGGGTATTCAGCGATGATACTTGGCGACAACAACTTCTGTAGTTATTTAAAAACAACTTATATTTGTCGTTTTCTTCATCCAATCGCTTTTTAGTTATGGGGCCCACACATGGGCTAATTTGCTTGTCAGAATAAATACGAATATTCCCACAAACGAATATTCGAATATTCCACGACCAAGCGAATATTCCCAAACAATGATGAATATTTTATAACCACTTGCTTATTTTGAAATATTTGCGTATTTAACCCTTAACTATCCACATTAATCAAATCAACCCTTACTATTTCAAAAATAAAGGAAATTCCTTTTTATTTAAAAATTTGAGGTCTTACTAGTGCAAAGATGAAACAGTGTTTAGATGAACATGACCCGGTGATGAATATCTTTGGCACATGTAGTGTAAAGATGAATATTTGATTCGGATGTATATTGATTGATGTTACGGGGGATAAAAGATAGACGATGAACTTTTAAATTCATATATAGAAGATAGTAGTTTGCATTCTCTACTTAACTCTTCTAATGAATTATTATTTCATTGCGAATATTGATTTAAAATTTGTTGTCTATTGTATTCTATTAGATTTTCCTGTTGAAGACTAACGATAATTTGTTATATATTATCTTAGTCATAATATTCTTTGTTGGGCTAGTTGAGCTCACCTTTTCCTTTTGTTCCATTTTTCTTCTCGGGAGGCGAGAATATAGCGAGTGCAGTCGGGGTATGGAATGAAGGTTTCTAGAGAGTTGTTTAGTAGTCCTCACCATTTTTTTTGTAAAATAATGTATCAATAAATGTGATGAGGATTTATTTGAGTATAGATATTGTCTAGAAGATAATATTTGTATTCAAACTCACAGTTTCTTGTTGTAATAATAAAGTTGTAGTTGTTTACATACCATGTATTGACACTTCGAAATGGGTGATGTATACCTATTTTGGGGGGGCGTCGCGGTTGGTATCGAGCTTAGGGATATGATCTCTGGCGGAGATCGGGGAATAGAACTAGGAGGGAGAGCGAGTAAATCCTTGCTAGTGTGTCCTACCTAAGCTTATTTGTTAGTTGGTCGATATATAGGGATATTATGTGATATATTGATTTCCTTAATTAACCCTTGTTTTATGGCGATGTTTGAGAATGTCGTGAGAATATTAACAATGGAAATGAGGCCAGTGGAGATGCACTGTACTCACCAGCGAGGAGAAGCGTGCAGCAGTGGCAATGTTCCTCCTGTGAACAACACCATTGAAGCGAGATGATGAGCGAGGGATGTTTAGAAGCTTTTTGCGAGTTCATGCAAAATCGAGACGAGGAGACTTCGTGTTCAAAATCTCGAGGAGAAATGATAGCGATTCACGGGTTATCACGACCAAAGCGATTCAAAGTTGGGACCACGAATTTAAGGAAAGCGGATCCGATCATGGCGGAAACATGGGTCAAACAAATTACCAAGATATTCGATGTCTTGGGATGCGGAGAACGAAGGTTCCATTCGCCACCTTTATGTTAAAATGGCGGGCGGACTTCTTGGTGAGTGCATGTGAAGCGTACCCATCGGTAGCTTTTCGGCGTGTCTTGGGAGGCGTTTGAAAACTATTTAATGACAAATACTTTCACGAAAGTGTTAAATATATGAAGGAAGTGGAGTTTATCGATTGGAACAAAACAACATGGCGGTGTCTCGATGCGAGGCAAAGTTTGCGAGTTATCGAGTTTGCACCTCATTTGGTGGAGAATGAGGAGCGTATGATGGCGGATGTTTCTTAGAGGTTTGAAACCCGCGTACGTCGATATCTCATTTCTCATAAATTTTCTCTTTATTCGGATGTTGTAAGCGAGGCTCAATTATTAGGCGAGATAACGAAAGTACGTCGGCCGAGGACCCTGACCGGAGGATCGTGCGAGAGATAGCGATCAGCGAATAATGATAACCGGCGGAGAAAAAAGCAGACGGACAAAAATGGTAACCACTCGGTGGTAATCATAGCCGTGAAAAAAGAAGAAGCGAGTCGGGAGGAGATTTTAAAAAGAGAGATTTAACAACGACCATGTATGAAGATGGCGATCTTGGCAAGACAAGCGGTTCTAAGGGAGGAGAACGACCACCGGTCATATATCTTTACAAATCGGAAAGAGGACATATCGGTCAAAGCGCCCTGACAGTTCAGGTATGCTATAATTGTGGAAAGGAAAGACATACATATCGCTCGAGATTATGCGATGGCGAAACCTAGTTCAATGAGGGACGGTGACTCAAAAAGACATCCCGAAAAAAGTCAAAATCAGCGATTCCGGGAAGGCGTTTGTTGTGGTTGGTCATAATCGAGAACCCCAAGCGAGGTGATCACGGGTAAGCTATTTATAAATTCTTGCGAAGTTTATACCTTACTTGATCTGGGTCTTTACCCATTCATTTATCTCTCTGCTTGTGCTCAGCGTTTAAACTTGACTCGGGAGAAATTAGACTTTGACCTATCTGTGGAAACTCAGTTAGGAGAAACTTTCATCACATCCACTTTGTTTATAAATCTTGTTTGATTCAAGTTGGCACCATTACCTTACACATTGACCTTATCTCTTTAAAGATACTTGCTTTTGATGTGATTTTAGGGATTGATTGGTTAACTACTCATCATGCCAAAATTGATTGTTTTCGTAAGGTTGTTAGTTTTCATATTCCTAACCAACTGTTTATGCGAATTCAAGCAACTAAACCATTAAAATCAATCAACATCATATCTAATCATAAAAGCTATTCGTTTATTGAAAAAAAGCGGATGTCAAGCTTTCTTAGCCCATGTTATGGATTTGAATAAAGACACGTCAAATTTGAATAATATTCTGTTGTTATTGACTTTCTGACGTATTTCTGAAGAACTTCCTGGTCTACCCCGAGCGTGAAGTTGAATTCTTTATTGATCTTGAACTTTGGTACAAAGCCCATTTCTAAAACCCCATATCGAATGGCTCCTATTGAACTTGAGGAGTTAAAGGTCAAACTACTGAGGAATTGTTGGACATCGGTTTCATTAAATCTAGTACATCTCCTTGGGGTGCTCTGTTTTATTTGTAAAGAAGAAAGAGCGGGGAGTATGCGACTTTGTATTGACTATCGGGAATTGAACCATGTCACCATCAAGAATAGGTATCCTCTACCTCGTATTGATGACTTGTTTGACCCGATTCTGAGGGCACAATTCTTTTCAAAAATCGATCTTAGTTACGGATATCATCGGTGAAGATTAGGCGAGGATATTCAAAAGGCGCTTTCTTGAACTTCGGTATGGGCATTATGAATTCTTAGTCATGTCTTTTCGGACTAACTAATGCTCCTGCGGCTTTCATGGATATGATGAACCGAGTATTCAAGGAATATTTGGATCGATTCGTTGTTGTCTTTATTGATGACATCCTCATATATTCCAAAAGTCGTGAAGATCATGAGCACCATTTGAAATTTGGTACTCGAAAGGCTTCGTGAAAACCAACTATATGCCAAATTGAAGAAATCGAGAGTTACGGCTTGAGGAAGTAGCATTCCTTGGGCACGTGGTTTCAAAACATGGAGTATCTGTTGATCCGTGAAGATTGAAGCAATACAAAGTTAGAACAACAGAAGTCGGTGGTGAAATCGTAGTAGCTTTTGGGCTTAGCCGGTTATTATCGGAGATTCGTGGAAGGTTTTCTCGAATCGCTACTCCATTAACTTCGGCTAACTTTCGGAAGGATACAAAATTCGTTTGGAGCGAAGAATCACGAGAAAAGTTTCCAAGAGCTTAAGAGGAGACTTATTTGGCACTGTTCTAACAATACCATCTGGTTGGGATGGATTTGTTATCTCTGATGCTTGAGCGCAAAGGGTTAGGATGTGTTCTCATGCAACGTGGGAAGGTCATAGCTTTATGCCTCGCGACAACTTAAAGAGTATGAGAGGAATTATCCTACTCATGATCTAGAGTTAGCGGCCGTCGTTTTAGCGCTTAAAAAAATATGGAGGCACTATCTATATGGGAGAAAGTGGAGATATATTCGGACCATAAAAGCCTTAAATATTTCTTCACTCAAAAAGAACTCAACATCTGGCGGCGGACGTTGGCTCGAGCTATTGAAAGACTACGACCACACTATTCATACCATCACGGTAAAAGCGAGCGTAGTAGGTAGCGCATTGAGTAGAAGATCATATCTGAAGGAAAGTGCGATGATGTCAAGTATCGCGTAGAGCCCGACTTTAATAGAAAAAGTTAAGGTTGCTCGAGCCACCGGGCCGGGGTGATCGTATGAAGAAGAAAAAGTACAAGAAGGAGCTATTCGAGCGAGAATTGATGAAGAAGGAATACTTGAGTCCACTCTAGACTTTGTGTTCTAACGACTACGATTTGAAGTACAAGATTATGATGGAGGCACACAATACGCCATTTGCAATCCATCACGGAAGTACTAAAATGTATCGTGATCTTGACATACATTTTGGTGGAACAATATGAAGAGAGAGATTGCAAAGTTTATCTCGATGTGTTTAACTTGCCCGATGTGTAAAAGGCGAGCATCTTGTACCTAAATTCCGTTGCAACCACTTGAGATTCCTAATGGAAGTGGGAACACATTACTATGGATTTAGATTCACGGGTCTTCCTACGGTTTCTCAAGGCATCAATGCTATTTGGGTTATTGTTGATAGATTAACCAAGTCTGCTCATTTCTTGCCGTCGGAGACTTATTCCTTGAGCGTCTTGCTAGTATATGCGTGAATGAGATTGTGAGGTTGCATGGCATGCACTGTATCCATAGTTTGGATCGTGACCCAAGATTCACTTCAAGATTTTGGGTTAGCTTGCAAAAAAGCTATGGGCGCAGTTTGCGATTTAGTTCGGCATACCATCCCCAAGCGGACGAACAATCGAGAGAGACTATTCAAACTCTTGAAGATTTATTAAGACTACGTGTCCTGAACTTCAAGGGTAGTTGGGATAAGTATTTACCATTGGTGGAATTCTCCTACAACAACAGTTATCGAGCAAGTATAGGTGTGGCTCCATTCAAGCATTATATGGACGAAAGTGTCGTTCTCCAATATGTTGGGATGAGGTGGGTGAAGCAACATTGTTGGGACCCGAGTTAAATGCGTGTGACTACTGAAAAGATCCAAATGATTCGACAACGTATACAAATGGCACAAGATCGACAAAAAGAGTTATGCGGATCTTCATCGAAAGGGCGTGGAATTTAATGTAGGGATCATGTATTGTTGCGAGTTGCTCCATGGAAGGGAGTTACAAGATTTGGGAAAGAGAGAAAGCTCGATCCACGATTTATTGGTCCATTTCAAATTCTTGGCCGATAGGAAATGTAGCCTATAGACTTGCGTTACCTCAAGTATGTCTCGTGTTCATAATGTGTTTCACATATCTCGTACTTAATAAATATGTGAAAGACCCGAACCACGTTATTGAGTTAGAACCCGGACGAGATAATAGAAGACTTAACGTATGAGGAGGTACTGTCAAGATCTTGGATAGGAAGGAGCATGTCCTACGTGCTGAAAGGTCATACCACAAGTTAAAGTTTTGTGGAGGAATCATGCTATAGAGGAAATGACACAGGAATTGGAAGCGGAAATGAAAGCGAGGTATCCTCACCTTTTGAAACACCGATACGTCGTCGATTTCGAGGGCGAAAATTTCATAAGGAGGGAGGTTGTAAGACCCCAAATTTTTAAATAAAAAGGAATTTCCTTTATTATTTTGAAATAGTAAGGGTTGATTTGATTAATGTGGATAGTTAAGGGTTAAATCATAAATATTTCAAAATAAGCAAGTGGTTATAAAATATTCATTATCGTTGGGGAATATTCGTTTGGTGGTGGAATATTAAATGCTTTGTCGGGGAATATTAAATGCGACGGCCTTGACCATGTGTGGGCCCATAACTGTGAAAGCGATTGGATGAAGAAAAGCGACAAATATATGTTGTTTTTAAATAACAGCGTAGTTATTCACAGATTATCTTTGTTGGAATACCCGGTGGTTAAAACACACTAATACTGCGTTGTTGAAAGCAATTTACGCGGTATTATTAATTATTGATTCTTACGTGAAGGCCTTTACTCGATAATGGTTACGATAATTCTTTATTCGATATTTTATTTTATTGATTCAATAATTCTTTGCGTTGATATTTTATATTCTTTGTTGTTTCATAATTGTCATTACACGGTATTTTTTCATTATCGAAGCAATAATTCATATTATCTGAATAATATTATTAGATAACATTATTGGCAATGTCTAGAAAGTTACATCTAGGAGGAGGTTTGGTCACCTAATTTAAGCGCCAAATGAGAGAAATTCTTATTGTAAAGCCCTCTTTTCTAGAGAAGCTGCACTGTTGTCGATATTGTGATTACGTAATATTATTTGTGAATAATTAATTATTGATTCATATGATGAGGAAAATATTGATTTTATGTGGATATAGATGGAGAAAATTTTAATGTGACAATTGTTGAAAATTAAAATTTTATCTTTTTACGATAAAATAATTCATTTAAATATATTATTATATTTTAGTAATATAATAATGGTGATATTTTTACAACGAATTTTATCTTTTTCTCGATAAAATAATTCATTCTCTACGTAACTCTTCTATGAATTATTATTTCATTGCGAATATTGATCCGGAAACTTGTTGCTCATTGTATTCTATCGATTTTTCCTGTTGGAGACTAACGATAATTTGTTGTATATTATCTTAGTCATAGTATTCTTTATGGGCTAGTTGAGCTCACCCTTTTTCCTTGTTGTTCCATTTTTCTTCTCGGGAGGCGAGAATATAAATGAGTACTGAGTCGGGGTATGGAATGAAGGTTTTAGAAAGGATTGTTTAGTAGTCCTCACCATTTTTGTAAATAATGTATCAATAAATGTGATGAGGATTTATTTGAGTATAGATATTGTCTAGAAGACAATATTATATTTAAACTCACAGTATATATTCTCGTATTTCACACGACATTTGTATTATTGAAGTTGTAGTTTGCTTCTTGTACCATGTATTTGACGACTCAGAATGGGTGTTGTGTATACCTATTTTGGGGGCGTCACAATCCTTTCCATTCTCCTATAAATAGGATGCTTAGTTAGAATTGAAAACACACCAGAAATTCAAAAAATTCTTCTTCTATAATCTTGAGCGTATTTTGTAAGACCCCGAAATTTTTAAATAAAAAGGAATTTCCTTTATTTATTATTTTGAAATAGTAAGGGTTGATTTGATTAATGTGGATAGTTAAGGGTTAAATACGCAAATATTTCAAAATAAGCAAGTGGTTATAAAATATTCATTATCGCTTGAATATTCGTTTGGTCGTGGAATATTAAATCTTTGCTTGTGAATATTAAATGCATCGACCAGCCAAATGATGTATGTAAAAGCCCATAACTGGAAGCGATTGGATAAAGAAAATGACAAATATAAGTTGTTTTTAAATAACTACGTAGTTATTCATTGATAATCTTTGTTGGAATACCCGTGGGTTAAAACACACTAATCTGCGTTGTTGAAAGAAGACTTGACGGTATTGCACCAATTATTGATTCTTACGTAAGAAGGCACTTTACTCAATAATGGTTACAATAATTCTTTTATTCAATATTTTATTTTATTGATTCAATAATTGCTTGCGTTGATATTTTATATTCTTTGTTGTTTCAATAATTGTCATTACACAAAGATTTTTCATTATCGAAGCAATAATTCATATTATCTGAATAATATTATTAGATAACATTATTGGAAATGTCTAGAAAGTTCTGCATACAGGAGAGGTTTGGTCACCTAATTGCTTGGCGCCAGTGAAGAAATTCTTATTGAAAGCCCCTCTTCCTGGAACCTGCACAGTTGTCAATATTGTGATTACATAATATTATTTGTGAATAATTAATTATTAATTTATATGATGAGGAAAATATTGATTTTATGTGGATATAGATGGAAAAATTTTTAAAATAACAATTGTTGAAAATTAATATTTTATCTTTTCTACGATAAAATAATTCATTTAAATATATTATTTTAATAATATATTAACTATGATATTTTTTACAACGAATGTGGGATATATGAGTATACGAGGAGGAAGAGTATTTTTGTTGCAATAAATGTTTAAAACATGTTAAACATGTCGGTTGGACCCCATTTATTGATGAAATTTGATTATAAATGTAAAATCGCTTGGTTTGTGGATTTTGGTCAATTTCATTTGGAATTTGGAAAACTTTCTTCCGCAAAGTTGTAGAGAATTGAATTTCCTATAAAAAATCGTGAGATTCGAATTTTCTGATAAAAGGGCTATTTATTATGAATTATTGAAGTTCTGAAGCTCCAAAATAATTAATTTTTGAAGTTTTAAATATTTTTTTTACAAAAACGTTTTTTGCATGTGTGAGGCATGTGTTCAATTGCTGAAATTCAGATTCAAAGGTGTGCGTGAAGATTATATATATATATATATATAATATTTTATTAAATTTTCTGCTTTTTGGTGTTTCAAGCAATTTCTATAAATAGGTGCTTAGGTTAGAATTGAAAAATCACACGTAAAACCAAGTTTTCTCTCTATATTATCGGCGTATTCTTGTGAGTATTTTGAGTATACTTTGAGTATTGCTAGATTGCGGTGCAAGTTCCTTCAAACCTATATACGGTTATTCTAGCTGTAAATCGATCTTTCGAGGTAAGGGATATTATTTTTTTTTAGTAATGATATTATTTCTTCAATATCATTATCTTTGAAATGTTGATCTAAAGTTTTATCAAATTTGGAACTTTTTCATGCTCGGGTTACTATTCATGGGTTACTATTCATGAGTTACTATTCACGATTCTTATTCATGAGTTTCTTATTCACGAGTTCTTATTCACGAGTACTATTCATGAAAGCGTGAAGATGTTTTTGTGGAATTTATATCTTTTGGTGTCTGAGTTACTTATTCACGTGTACGACTATTCACGATACTCAAGACTATTCACGATACTGATCTATTCATTTAGAAAATAAAATTTCTTCTTTTCGTCCAAAACATCTATTCTGGATACTAACTCTGATTGTATCCATGTTTTGATCATTCTTGAATTTTACACCACTATGATTATTTTTGAGGTATTTTTGGACGTGGATAAAACCAAGTACGAATCCTTAATCCTTAATCCTTGTCATTTTGTTTCACTGGATTCGTTTCTTTAAAAAAAATATTTTTCATCATCCTCAGTCTTAAATGATGATATTATGGAATATCTTTGGCCTGTAGTGCAAAGATGAATGATTTCTTAAGAATATCTTTGGCTGTAGTGCAAAGATGAATGATTTGAAGAATATCTTTGGCCCAGTAGTCTGCAGATGAGCAGTGTTTAAATGAATATGACCAATCGATGAATATCTTTGGCACATAGTGCAAAGATGAATATTTGATTCCGGATGTATATTGATTGATGTTACGGGGGATAAAAGATAGACGATGAACTTTTAAATTCATACATAGAAGATAGTAGTTTGCATTCTCTACTTAACTCTTCTAATGAATTATTATTTCATTGCGAATATTGATTTAAAATTTGTTGTCTATCAGATTCTATTATATTTTTCCCTCGTTGAATACTAACGATAATTTGTTGTATATTATCTTAGTCATAATATTCTTTAATGAGCTAGTTGAGCTCACCCTTTTCCTTTTTGTTCCATTTTTCTCGGAGGCGAGAATATAAGCGAGATGCAGCTTAGGGTATGGAATGAAGGTTTTAGAAAGGATTGTTTAGTAGTCCTCACCATTTTTGTAAAATAATGTATCAATAAATGTGATGAGGATTTATTTGAGTATAGATATTATGCTAGAAGATAATATTTGTATTCAAACTCACGCTTTCTTGTTGTAATAATAAAGTTGTAGTTGTTTACATGCAGTGTATTGACAACTCAGAATAGGTGATGTATACCTATTTTGGGGGCGTCACATATTTCTTTAGAGTTTTAAGAAGCTTTGAGCGTAGAAAACAGTATAAGTTTTCTTCAAAATTATCCTCATCATACCTGTCGAAATACTCTTCTTTCTAAGGCAAGGGATATTATTATTATAGTAAGATGTATTATTCTTTCGTATTCATGAAGAGAATTATTTTCTTTCAATACTCGTAAGGGTTGTTATTCCATTCTTCATTATTATGTTGGAATAACTTTTGTCATTCAAGTATCATATACATGGTGAAATTCTTACATTATTCCATTCTTTATTATTCATTGGAATAACTTTTATGCATCTTGATCTATCGCATACTCGTGAATTCATTGTTATTTCATTCTTTATTATTACATTGGAACATCCTCGTCTGCGTATGCGGATTACGCGTGATCTCGTTCCATTCTTTATTATTCTGTTGGAACATCCTCGTGCATGCGGATTCTGCACGACTGGTTCAATTCTTTATTATTCTGCATTGGAATATCCTCGTCATGCATGCGGATTATGCATGACCGGTTCTATTTTTTATTATTACATTGGAAATAACTTTTCTATGCGGTCTATCGCATGCATGGTGAATTATTTTGTTATTCCATTATTTATTATTCTGTTGAAATGATCATGCATGCGTGGATTACCTGTGATAATGGTGAAAATCCATTTGCGGCTTAAATTTTTCCGACGCTCAAAAATTCTCAAAAATTTGAAATGATAATTTGATGAATTTTCTATATTGTGTCCAAAAATGGCGATTTTTAGATGTATAAATTAAGAGTTATGAATTTTATGGGAGAAGACTATTTTAAAAGTAAACCCTTATAACTTCTTGTGGTTAACTCTAAAATTAGTGAAATTTTTATTGGGAGTACATGTATATAATATAAGTATACAGTGTAAATTTTGAAATTTTTGGACAAAAGTATAGTTTATAAAAAATATTTAAATATTAAATGCGCTTTTTGCCATATGAAAAATAGTAAATGAATTTTTAAAATTTCGAGAAAAATATATGTTTAATATGAGACTATATTCTGCTAAATCCCAGAAAAGAAATATTTTTGGGACTGATTTGGTATTTTTCATGAAAATCAACTAATTATGAGTAAATGAATTAAATATGTTATGTGAAGTAACAAATTTGAAAAATAGGATTTTATGACTTAAAAATCCTATATAAGGTATATGTAGATTTGTGATGAGAGTTTTGGTTATTGATGATGAAATCTTATGAATTTGGCATTTTAGGATGATTAAATGCATTAATTAGTAAAGTGTAATCAATTAAAATAAATTATTTATAAGTTTAAGAAATGATTAAAATATTGTTATAATATTAATGATATTATATTATGATATTATTAAATGATTGATAACATTTGGTTATTATTGAACGCTGGATAAACTATATTATAAATGTTTAATATTTATCCTTTATCTCATTTGATTGATTCTTTATATCATTGTCATTATCCTCATGTTTATATTATGTTGAAAGTCATATGTGGCCTGTAGTGCATAGATGAACTTGGTATGATTATGACCAGGGATTATTCGGTATAATCATGACCATAATGTTAAAAATGATGTGGAAAAAGTTTTTATTGGCCCGTAGTGCATTGATGAACAGTTTTTGGTATGATTATGACTATGGATTCTTTCCGGCCAAGGGTGTAAAGATGAATTATTTTATGGTATGATCATGACCGTTGATGAAAACACGATTATCTTTGGCCGTAGTGCATAGATAATTCGTGGTCGTAATACTAATGAATATCCTTGGCCTGTAGTGCAGGGATGATTCGATGATGTGGATTAATTATTGAGCTGAGTCTCAACAATAAAATATTAATTCATGGATGTGATAATAATGAATATCCTTGGCCCGTAGTGCATGGATAATTCATGGATGTGATATTAACGAATAACCTTGGCCGTAGTGCAGGGGTGATTCGATGATGTGGATTATTTATTAAGCTGAGTCTCAGCGATAAAATATTGATAATAAATTTTTAAATTCGTAGAAGATAGTAGATATTGTGACGCCCCCAAAACAGGTATACATCACCCATCTTGAGTTGCCAGATACATGGTACATAAATTAAATACAACTTAATTATATAAACATCGTGTAAACTGTGACGCCCCCAAAATAGGTCCATTCCATCCAACCCATTCTGAGTCGCCAAATACATGGTATAGAAATAACTACAACTTTATTATTACAACATATAAACTGTGAGTTTAAATACGAGATATTGCCATCTAGACAATATCCACACGCAAATAAATCTCCATCATAATTATTGATACATTATTTTACAAAAATGGTGAGGACTACTAAACAACTCTCTCTAGAACCTTCATTCCATACCCCGACTAGTACTCGCTACATTCTCGCCTCCTGAGAAAAAAAAATGGAACAACAAGGAAAAGGGTGAGCTCAACTAGCCCAGTAAAAAATATTATGACTAAGATAATATACAACAAATTATCGTTAGTCTTCAACAGGTAAAAATCTAATATAATAAAATAGACAACCAGTTTTAAATCAACAACTGCAGCGGAAACAACAATTCATTAGAAGAGTTAAGTAGAGAATGCAAACTACTATCTTCTATATATGAATTTAAAAGTTCATCGTCGATATTTTATCCCTGTAACATCAATCAATATATATCCGAATCAAATATTCATCTTTGCACTCACAGCCAAAGATATTCATCGATTAGTCATATTCATCTAAACACTGCTCATCTTTGCACTACGGCCAAAGATATTAATCGATTAATCATGTTCATCTCAACACCTATTCATCTTTTGCACTTACGGCCAAAGATATTCATCAAGAAATCATTCATCTTTGCACTACAAAGCCAAAGATATTCAAGAATATCATCATTTAGGACCGAGGATGATGAAAAATATTTTAAAGGAAGCGAATCCAAGAAAACAAAAGAACAAATATTAAGAATTCAGTATTTTAAACAATCCAAGTTCAAAAATACTTCATAAGTAATCGAGTGGAGTAAAATTCAAGAATGATCAAAACATGGATACAATCAAAGCTAGTATCCGAATAGATATTTTGGACAAAAGAAGAAATTTCATTTTTCTATGAAAAGTGCCGTATCGTGAATAAGAACTCAAACACCAAAAGATAGAAATTTCCCAAAAAACATCATCACGCTTCGTGAATAGTACTCGTGAATAGTAACTCGTGAATAGTAACCCCGACATGAAAAAGTTCTAAATTTGATAAAACATTCCAACCAATATTTCGGCATAATGATATTGAAGAAATAATATCATTTTCGAATAAAATAACATCCCTTACCTCGAAAGACAGATTTAAGTTGAAACACCTGGATATAGAGCTATGACTTGAACTTGCACCGTATAGCAATACTCAAAGTATACTCAAAATACTCACAAGAATACGCCGATAATATAGAGAGAGAAAACTTGATTTACGGTGTGATTTTCAATTCTAACCCAAGCACCTATTTATAGGAAAATCTTTAGAACACCAAAGTAGAAAATTTAATATAATATTAATATATATTTTCCAAAACCTCATACACACTTGCCAACTGAATTAAGCTCCTACACATGTTAAATGAGGCCACCTAAACATTCCAAAAACGTTTTTCCTATTTTAAATATTTTAAACTTCCAAAAATCAATTATTTCGGAGCTTCGGAACTTCAATAATTCATAATAAATAGCCATTTTATCAGAAAATTTGAATCTCGCGACTTTTTATAGGAAATTCAATTCTCTACAACTCTGCAGAAGAAAGTTATTCCAAATTCCAAACGAAAATTGACCGAAATCCATAAACGGGCGATTTTACATGCTATAATCAAATTTCGGTCAATAATTGTGGCCATCAACACACAAAATATGTGTTAAACATTTAATGCCACAAAAATACTTTTCCTCCTCATATACTCATATATCCCACATTCATTATAAAAATATCACCGTTAATATATTATTAAAATAATATATTTAAATGAATTATTTTATCGTAAAAAGATAAAATATTAATTTTCAACAATTGTCACATTAAAAAAATTTCCATCTATATCCACATAAAATCAATATTTTCTCATCATATAAATTAATAATTAATTATTCACAAATAATATTACTGAATCACAAAGATCGGCAACCAGTTCTACTTAGGAAAGAGGGGGCTTTCCAATAAGGATCTCTCCTTCTTGGCGTAATTAGGTGACCAAACCTCTCTCTAGACAGAACTTTCTGACATTGCCAATAATGTTATCCAATAATATTATTCAGATAATATGAATTATTGTCCGATAATGGAAAATAATGTATAATGACAATTTATTGAAACAACGGTAATATAAAATATCAATGCAAAGAATTATTGAATCAATAAAATAAAATAAAATCGATAATTACTCGTAATAATTATTGAGTAGTGCCTTCTTACGTAAGAATCAATAATTGGTACAATAATGCCGTGTACTTCTTGTTCAACGCGAGCGTATTAGTGTTTTAACCACCGAGTATTCCAACAGTATACTTGAAATAACTACGCCAGTTATTTATAAACAACTTATATTTGTCGTTTTCTTCATCCAATCGCTTTTCCTTATGGGGCCACAAAAGACTGCTACGTATGCGAATATTCCCCGACAAGATGCGAATATTCCACGACCAAACGAATATTCCCAAACAATAATGAATATTTTATAACCACTTGCTTATTCAAATATTTGCATATTTTACCCATAACTATCCACATTAATCAAATCAACCCTTACTATTTCAAAATAATAAATAGAGGAAAATAAATTTTATTTATTAATAATTTGAGATCTTCTGACCTCCCCTCCTTATGAAATTTCGTCCTCGAAATTGACGTACGTACCTGGTGTTTTGAAAAGATGAGAATACCTCGCTTTCATTTCCGTTTCCAACTCCCAGGTCATTTCCTCAATAGCATGGTTTCTCCACAAAACTTTAACTTGTGGTATAACCTCGGTACATAGGACATGTTCTTTCCTATCCAAGATCTTGACAGGTACCTCCTCGTATGTTAAGTCTTCGGCTATCTCGTCCGGTTCTAACTCAATGACGTGGTTCGGGTCGTCCACATATTTACGTAACATCGATACGTGAAAAACGTTATGAACACGCGTCATACTTGGTGGTAAAACGAGTCTATAGGCCACAGTTCCTATTCGATCGAGAATTTCAAATGGATTAATAAATCGAAGGTTTGAGCTTTCCTCACCTCACCGATTCTCGCTTTTGGAATAACGACTTCTTGCATCTTCCTTCTTTAAATTCATCAGCTCCGGTGTGTAGCTTGAACAGCTTTAACTTTATCGATTAAAGTCGATTATACTCGTACATCATCACGTGGGTACCTAGAGTTTTCATCTCCATCTCTATTATTTATAAATTATACGAAATGAGTCTTTGACAATATCGTACTCGTACTTGTATACGATCTTCTACTCAACACGTCAACTACCACGTTCGCTTTTCTAGGATGGCATGGTCAGAACATGTGCTAAAATGAGTCTCCTCTTGAGTTCTTCGAAGCTCTTCCCACATTCCTTACTCCATTCGAATTTTGTATCTCTACGAATCAGCTGCGTTAATGGAATAGCGATTCGAGAATATCTGTAAGACCCCAAATTATTAATAAATGAAATTTATTTTCCTCTATTTATTATTTTGAAATAGTAAGGGTTGATTTGATTAATGTGGATAATTATGGGTAAAATATGCAAATATTTTGAATAAGCAAGTGGTTATAAAATATTCATTATCGCTTGGAATATTCGTTTGGTCGTGAATATTATTTGCTGACGACGCATCTTTTGTGGGCCCCATAACTGAAAGATTGGATGAAGAAAACGACAAATATAAGTTCTTTATAAATAACGCATGTAGTTATTCAAGCAATTATCATCTTGTTGAATACCGGTGGTTAAAACACACTAATACGTTGTTGAACAAGAATATTACGGTATTGCACCAATTATTGATTCTTACGTAAGAAGCACTTTACTCAATAATTGTTACGATAATTCTTTATTCAAAGATTTTATTTTATTGATTCAATAATTGCAGTATTGATATTTTATATTGTCATTGTTTCAATAAATTGTCATTACACAATTTTTCCATTATCGAGACAATAATTCATATTATCTGAATAATATTATTAGAAAACATTATTGGCAATGTCTAGAAAGTTCGCTCAAGGAGAGGTTTGGTCACCCAATTACGCTACCAAGTGAGAAAATTCTTATTGGAAGCCCCCTCTTCCTGTGAACCGCTGCACAGTTGTCAATATTGTGATTCTGTAATATTATTTGTGAATAATTAATTATTGATTTATATGATGAGGAAAATATTAATTTTATGTGGATATAGATGGAAAAAATTTTAAAATGACAATTATTGAAAATTAATATTTTATCTTTTTCGATAAAATAATTCATTTAAATATATTATTTTAATAATATATTAATGGTGATATTTTTACAATGAATGTGGAATATATGAGTATATGAGGAGGAAGAGTATTTTTGTGGCATTAAATGTTTAACACATATTTTGTGTGTTGGTGGACACAATTATTGGCCATCAAATTTGATTATAAACAGTAAAATCGCTTGCTTATGGATTTGGTCAATTTCTGTTTGGAATTTGGAAAAACTTTCTTCCGCAGTTGTAGAGAATTGAATTTCCTATAAAAATTCTCGAGATTCAATTTTATGATAAAAGGGCTATTTATTATGAATTATTGAAGTTCCGGAGTTCAAAATAATTGATTTTTGGGAGTTTTAATTAATTATTTTGAGAAAAACGTTTTTGGTGAGTTTGTGAACCTTATTTAACATGTGTGGCTGGTGTTTTTGACCAAAAGGTGGGCTAAGGAAAATTTGTATAATTATATTAATATTATATTCAATTTTCTTCTTTGGTGTTCTAAGCAATTTCCTATAAATAGGGTGCTTAGGTTAGAATTGAAAATCACACCGTAAACTGAAGTTTTCTCTCTATATTATCGAGCGTATTCTTGTGAGTATTTTGAGTATACTTTGAGTATTGCTATACTGATTGCAAGTTCAAGTCATAACCTATATCCTGTGTTTCAACTAAAAGATCTTGTCTTTCGAGGTAAGGATGTTATTTTCTTCTCAAAATGATATTATTTCTTCAATATCATTATGCTAAAATATTGGTTGGAATTTTTATCAAATTGAACTTTTTCATGTCGGGGTTACTATTCATGAGTTACTATTCACGAGTTACTATTCATGAGTTACTATTCACGAGTTACTATTCACGAGTACTATTCAATGAAGCGTGAAGATGTTTTTTGTGGAATTTCTATCTTTTGGTGTCTGAGTTACTTATTCACGTGTATCGGCACTATTCATGAATCTGACACTATTCAATAGAAAAATGAAAATTTTCTCTTTCGCCTAAAAATATCTATTCCGGATACTAGCTTTGATTGTATCCATGTTTTGATCATTCTTGAATTTTATACCCCTATGATTATTTTTGAGGTATTTTTGGGCGTGGATAAAACAAAGTACGAATCCTTAATCCTTAATCCTTGTCATTTTGTTTCAATTGGATTCGTTTCTTTAAAAATATTTTTCATCATCTTGATCTTAAATGATGATATTATGGAATATCCTTGGCTGTAGTGCAAAGATGAATGATTTACGAAGAATATCTTTGGCCCGTAGTGCAAAGATGAACAGTGTTTAGATGAACATGATTAATCGATGAATATCTTTGGCTTCAGTAGTGCAAAGATGAATATTTGATTCCGGATGTATGTTGATTGATGTTACGGGGATAAAAGATGACGACGAACTTTTAAAATTAATACATAGAAGATAGTAGTTGCATTCTCTACTTAACTCTTCCGATGAATTATTATTTCAACTGCGAATATTGGTTTAAAAACTTGTTGTCTATTGTATTCTATTAGTTTTTTTCCTGTTGAAGACTAACGATAATTTGTTGTATATTATCTTAGTCATAATATTCTTTATTTGGGCTAGTTGAGCTCACCCTTTTCCTTGTTGTTCCATTTTTCTTCTCGGGAGGCGAGAATGTAGCGAGTACTAGTCTGGGGTCAACAGTATGTGACCCCGACTTGCATCTTGAAACCCGATCCAAATGAATGGTGACTCAAAAGGATGTCCCGTAAAAGTCAAAGTCAACGGTTCTTGGAAAACGTTTGTCGTGGCCGGTCGAAATGTGAGGAACCCGAACAAAGTTAGCACCAAGTTAGTTAATTATAAATTCTTGCAAGTTTAGACCTTACTACATACCTGGTTCTACCCATTCTTTTATCTCTCTTGCTTATAGCCAACGTTTGAACTTGACTCGGAGAAATTAGACTTTGACCTGTCTCATGGAGACTCCATTAGGGAGAAACTTTCATTTCATCCATTTGTTTAGAAATCTTGCTTGATTCAGGTTGGCGCTATCACATACCTGTTGACCTTATTTCTATAAAGATATTTGCTTTTGATGTGATTTTAAGGTTACATTCTCGCCTCCTGAGAAGAAAAATGGAACAACAAGGAAAAGGGTGAGCTCAACTAGCCCAGTAAAAAATATTATGATTAAGATAATATACAACAAATTATCGTTAGTCTTCAACAGGGAAAAATCTAATATAATACAATAGACAACCAGCTTTTAAATCAACAATCGCAATGAAACAACAATTCATTAGAAGAGTTAAGTAGAAATGCAAACTATTATCTTCTATATATGAATTTAAAAGTTCATCGTCGATATTTTATCCTCGTAACATCAATCAATATATATCTCGAATCAAATATTCATCTTTGCACTACAGCCAAAGATATTCATCACTGGTCATGTTCATCTAAACACCTATTCATCTTTGCACTACGGCCAAAGATATTAATCGATTATTATGTTCATCTCAACACTGCTCATCTTTGCACTACGGGCCAAAGATATTCATCAACAAATCATTCATCTTTTGCACTCTGAATAAAAGATATTCAAAATATCATCATTTTAGGGTAGAGGATGATGAAAAATATTTTAAAGGAAACGAATCCAAAGAAACACAAGAACAAATATTAAGAATTAGTATTTTAAACAATCCAGTTCAAAAATACTTCATAAGTAATCGAGTGGAGTAAAATTCAAGAATGATCAAAACATGGATACAATCAAAGCTAGTATCCGAATAGATATTTTGACAAAAAGAAGAAATTTCATTTTTCGATGAAAAGTGGGCGATATCGTGAATAGTAACTCTTACACCAAAAGATAGAAATATCCCAAAAACATCATCACGCTTCGTGAATAAGTAACTCGTGAATAGTAACTCATGAATAAGAATCGTGAATAGTAACCCTATATGAAAAAGTTCCAAATTTGATAAAAAATTCCAACCAATATTTCAAATAATGATATTGAAGAAATAATATCATTTTCGAATAAAATAACATCCCTTACCTCGAAAGACAAGATTTCTAGTTGAAACACCTGATATAAAGCTATGACTTGAACTTGCACCAGATAGCAAAACTCAAAGTATACTCAAAATACTCACAAGAATACGCTTCGATAATATAGAGAGAAAAACTTCAGCCGTGTGATTTTCAATTCTAACCTAAGCACCCTATTTATAGGAAAATGCTTAGAACAATTCAAAGTAGAAAATTTAATATAATATTGATATATATTTTCCAAAACCTCATACGCACACTTGCTAACTGAATTCAGCTCCTACACATGTTAAATGAGGCCACCTAAACATTCCAAAAAACGTTTTCCTATTTTAAATATTTTAAACTTCCAAAAATCAATTATTTCGGAGCTTCGGAACTTCAATAATTCATAATAAATAGCCCTTTATCATAAAATTCGAATCTCGTATTTTTTATAGGAAATTCAATTCTCTACAACTTTGCAAAAGAAAGTTTTTCTAAATTCCAAAAAGAAATTGACCGAAATCCACAAACGGACGATTTTACAGGCTATAATCAAATTTCGGTCAATAATTGTGGCCACCAACACACAAAATATGTGTTAAACATTTAATGCAAAAAAAATACTTTTCCTCCTCATATACTCATATATCCCACATTCATTATAAAAATATCACCGTTAATATATTATTAAAATAATATATTTAAATGAATTATTTTATCAGAAAAAGATAAAATATTAATTTTCAACAATTGTCACATTAAAATTTTCTCCATCTATATCCACATAAAATCAATATTTTCCTCATCATATAAATCAATAATTAATTATTCACAAAACAATATTACAGAATCACAAGATCGCAACCGGTAGTTCCTCAGAAAGAGGGGCTTTCCAATAAGGATTTCTCTCATCTTGGCCGCAATTAGTTGACCAAACCTCTCCTTAGACGAACTTTCTAGACATTGCCAATAATATTATCCAATAATATTATTCAGATAATATGAATTATTGTCTCGATAATGGAAAATCTTTGTGTAATGACAATTTATTGAAACAACAAGAATATAAAATATCAATGCAAAGAATTATTGAATCAATAAAATAAAATAATCTTGAATAGTAATTACTATAACAATTATTGAGTAGTGCCTTCTTACGTAAGAATCAATAATTGGTGCAATACTACTACTACTCTTTCAACAACGCGTATTAGTGTGTTTTAACCAATTTGGGTATTCCAATAGTATTAATTGTAACAACTATGCCGTTATTTATAAACAACTTATATTTGTCGCTTTTCTTCAACCAATCGCTTTCAAGTTATGGGGGGCCACAAAAGATCTGCTACAGCAAATTTAATATTCCCACAAAGATCGAATATTCCACGACCAAAACGAATATTCCCGACAATAATGAATATTTTATAACCACTTCATTATTCGAAATATTTGCATATTTTACCCATAACTATCCACATTAATCAAATCAACCCTTACTATTTCAAAATAATAAATAGAGGAAAGTAAATTTCATTTATTAATAATTTGGGGTCTTACATAAACAATACGACAAAACATAGTTGAGAGAATATTGTCATCTAGACAATATCCACACTCAAAGGAGTTCTCATTACATTTATTGTCACACTATTTAACAAAATAGTGAGGACTTCTAATGCTATCATCTGGACCGTCACTCCATTCCTCAACTCGTCCCAGCTATATTCACATTTTCTGAAGAGAACAGTGAAGGAGAGGGTGAGCTCAACTAGCCCAGTAAGAAATATTCTGACTAAGATAATACAGAATAAATTATCATTAGTCTTCAACAATATTAAACTGATAAAATACAATAGACATCAAGTTTAACTGCAGCGGAACAAACAATCCATTAGAAGAGTCAAGTAGAGAATAAAATCTACTATCTTCTATGATTTAAAAAGTTTTTATTAATTTCTATTGCTGAGACTCAGCTTAATAAATAAACCATATCATCAAGTCATCCCTACTCTACGGGCCAATGATATTCATTAAATCATCAATGGTCATGATTATACCGAATAATCCCTGGTCATAATCATACCAAGTCCATCTCTGCACGTAAGCCAAAGATATACAATTCAATAACCAACAGTCCATCTTTGCACGTAAGCCAAAGATATACAATTCAATAATCAACAGTCCATCTTTGCACGTAAGCCAAAGATAACTTTCATCACCATACAAGCATGAAGATGATGACAATGATATAAGCATTAATCAAACGAAAATAAGGATAATTATTAAAGACTTTAAATTTATACAAATATTATCAACCACTCATAATCTAATATTATTAATATCATAACAATATTTTAATCACTTCTTAAACTTATAAACAATTTATTTCAATTGTTTACACTTTACCAAATAATGCATTTAATCATTTAATCATTCAAAAATGTCATACTCATAAGATTTCATCACCAATGATTAAATCCCTCATCAAAAATCTACATATTCCTTATATAGGATTCCCAAGCCATAAAATCCTATTTTTTAACTTTGTTACTTCACATAACATATTTACCTCAATTACTAATAACTAGATCATTTTCATGAAATATACCAAATTAGTCCCAAAAATATTTCTTTTCTGGAATTTAGCAGAATATATTCCCATAATGAACATATATTTTTCTCAGAATTTTTAAAATTTATTTACTATTTTTTAAAAATTAATTTCTAATTAATTCCTTAAGAAATTAGCTACCTCAAGTTTAATTCCAGAAATTTCCAAATCTTGGCAGGATCTTACACATGTTAACGTGAGTTTTCAGTTTAAATTTTATGGTCAACGAAGTTATAGAACTCCGATTATGTCGTTTTTCGTCGGAAAAACTAAATATTTAAATGGTCATAATTTGCTCATTTTAAGTCGGAATGAGCTCATTTTTGGACAGGGGGTACTTTATACCATATACTTTCATGTCCCAAAAGGCCGGAATTTTTCTCACAAATTAAGTGGCCGAAACAGCCCTTACAAAATTATGGGCAGTAGTTTTTTGCTATTTTCCAGCTTTTGACTCCTTTGCTAAAAATAATCCACACGAAAATCTACAACACTTTCTCTAGTGATTCTACTTGGATAAGTCAGTAAACTCATAGATCTAACTCTAGGACTTGACCACACTCAAAAATTTGAAATATAATATGAGATATGGTCAATTGAATTTCATGTTCTATTTTCACCAAAATCTGATTTTCAACTCTTTGTGATTTCTAAGAAACTTTCATGTTTTCTCATAATAACCAACATAACTCATCATAACACTTACTAATACTTCATATACCCATGATTTTCATCTGTCCAATGCTTTTATTATGACTCTCATCATAATCAATGTAAACAGATCATTTCCACAATTTAATAAGGAATGAATATAAAGGATCATTCACCATGCATGTGCTAATTCACACAGGCAGGTTATTCCAACAGAATAATAAAGAATGGAATAACAGAAGGATTCACCTTGCGTGCGATAGACTGCACAGATAGGTTATTCCCAACATAATAATAAATAATGGAACCCGTGTCCCAAGTAAGCGCTACGACGAGGATATTAAAGCGAGAATAATAAAGAATGGAATAACAACTGAAATCACCATGCATGCGATAGACCATACAGACAGGTTATTCCAACAGAATAACAAATAATGGAACCAGGTCCGGCGTAAAGGCATAGACAGGATATTCCGACAGAATAATAAAGAACGGAATAATAGAAGAATTTTACCATGTATGCGATACTTCGCATAAACAAGTTATTCCAACAGAATAACAAAGAATGGAATAATAAAAGAATTTCACCATGTATGCGATACTTCGCATAAACAGGTTATTCCAACATAATAATAAAGAATAGAATAACAACTCTTACGAGTATTGAAAGAAATAATTCTCTTCATGAATATGAAAGAATAATACCCTTTACCTCAAAAGAAGACTGGATACTGGAATAGTGAGGTAGCAGACTTCTCTTCTCCTTTCTCTCTATAATTTTTCTCTATTATAATTGCTCTATAGCTTTAGTGAATTGGTGAGAAATGAAGGAAGAATGAGCTTCTATTTATAGAAAAATATAGTTTCGATAATTGCATATTTTGGGGCTCGAAAAATTATAGTACAATACCTCTAACTTTTCTTTCATTTATAATTCAGTCATCCAAGTATTATCAAACTTGCACCACCTCCCCTAATAGTAAATCATGTGAATCAATAGTAAATCATGTGACTCAATAGTTCTAAACATGTGAAAAAAATAATTACAGTATAGTACCTCTATCTATACCTCCATTTTTAACTTAGTCATGCAAGTATTATCAATCTTGCACCAACTCCCCTAATAGTAAGTGAATGTGACTCAATAGTACACACATGTGAACAAATAGTTATATAAGCACGTGAATTAGTAGCAATTAATTGCTCATTTATCCGATAAATTACCAGATTTATCAATATAACCCCCAGACATCAATTATCATCGGAATAGATGTCGATTTCCACTAACACTAATAATCCCAACACAATGAAACTATCAAAATCATCTTTAATCAACACGAACTTATTCATCATTAATATCATAACTCACAATATTTAACAACTAGGTCGTTTCCAGGAAAGAGGAGGCTTTCCGATAAGGATTTCTCCTTATCGGTAGCCAATTATTAGGTGAAAAAACCTCTCCTCGATGTAACTTCTAGACATTATAAATATTATAATTTAATAATATGAATAACTTTGTCGTCTCGATTATTGATTTAATAATATATCATATAACGAGATGATCTTTATGACAATAATCGAATCAATAATATAAGAGATATGATGCAAGTGATTCATCGTAGCAATAATTGAGTATAACTGAGTGACTTATCACGTAAGCATCAATAACTAATACCATGTGCTACTATGCAACCACGCGTATTACTGTACTTTTACTACCAAGTAGTTCAACAGTTTTAACGGTAAAACTTCCGCCGTTATTTTTATAAAAATAATTCTGTCGTTTTCTCAATCCGACAATAATTCTGTTATGGAGTCCACCAATAATTGTGCCGTCGTACGAATATTCCCTGTTAAAACGAATATTCCCCAACCAATCGAATATTATATAACAACTTGCGTACTTGAAAAATTTATAAATATTACCCACAACTATAACATTATATCAAATCCATACCATAATATTAAAAAAAATATTCCAAGAAATTTAAATCTTTATTCATAAAATTTAGGGTCTCACAGATATCATGCTCTACTTGACTCTTCTAAAATACAGTTGTATGTCTTCGGCTTGTAGTGCAAAGATGAAATGATAATGAATATCTTTGTCCCGTAGTGCAAAAATGAATTTATTAAGTATGATTATAAACAGGAACTGTGATTTGGTATAACCATGATCTTTGATGTTTCAGGTAAAGTTAGGTGATGAAAATTATCTTCGTCCGGGGTACGAAGAGGAATTTAGAATCACAATTATGATTATGAGTTATTCATATGATTGTGGAAAGGAACCGTTGATTGATGTTACATTGATAAAACATTGTTGGTGGACTTTTAACGTGAAGAAAATAATAAATTTTATGGTCTATTTGACTCTTCTAATGAATTGCTCGTTCCGCTGCAACTATGGTTGAAAAGTTTTATCATCTATCATATGTTCTAAATCTCTGATTTATTACTGACGAAGGCTATTAATAATTTAATTATCTTTAGTCATGATATTCTTTACTGAGCTATTTGTGCTCACCCTTTTGCTTCACAATTCCTTTCAGGTAATAAGAGTGTAGCTGGGTCGAGCGGGGATAACAGAAGAATAGAACGGTGGTCTATAGCTGTTAAGGTTCTCCCTAAATAGTATGAAAATAATTTTATTGAGAACTTTAGGTAAGTGTGTCGTATTGTATACGCCATTTGATATTTAATTTTGGTGAACCGAATAGGGTGAGGTGAACCCAACTTTGGAAGGGTGTTTTGCCACTATCATACAAGATGTCTAATGACATACAACCTCGTGTTATCATAAGACAGGGTTGTGCACATCCACTTGCTGAGTATATTTACGAGCACTACCTATATAATCTTGGAGTTTGGTTAAAATATAGTTCTCAATTACAGACAGTGGAGATAGTTATATATCAAGAGAAGATTCACCATTGGAAGGAACATGATAGTAATCTTCTCGTTTTTCTTTGGGGTCTATTGGGTCAATCAAGGTTAATTCTGTGGACATATGATATCTATCATAACATAGACGCATGGCCTCCCATGTACGAAGGTTTTCTTAAGCACTTTCCAAAGATTTTAATTTCTAAAACAGTTATTGACTGTACCTTTATGTAAGGTGTAATTGTGACATGAGTCAGAGTTGGTATATATATTTGTATTGAAACTCACGATATATATGTAAATAGTATATTTTGCCATGACAGATTGTATAAATGAAGTTGTCAGTAGTGTATTTTCTGGCGACTCAAGATGGGTGATGTATACCTATTTTAAGGGCGTCACAGTAGTAGTTGTATCAGGTCGAGAAGATTATAGTGAGAGAATCTTCATTGATTTCTTTTAGTACAAATAAATCCATCTTTTTTCATAATACACTCATGATTCTTAAATATTTAATCCAAGCAATTTTGCGCTTTTCATCCATGTATAATATATATATATATATATATATATATATATATATATATATTTGAGTCGGATCTTAAGCTCACCCTTTATCGACTCACCTGAGGCTCATTCCTCCTTTAGCATGGACGTGACTGAGTTCGGTTATCTACAACCGTCGTCTATAATTTTAGTGACGCTATATATTTGTCCGTTGTTAAAAGTATAGGCGATTGTTGTATGATGATCGAATCCGCGCCAATCCGTCATAAAGAAAAGGGTGAGCTTCAGTGAGTTGGATATATGAAGTGAGCTTAAGATCCGGATTATATATATATTTTATATAAAAAAATATCCCAACATGTATTTAATAATATAAATATGCATTATTATAAGGGGGATAATCATGTACATCTTACATAATGTGAACTTTATATAAGAACCTAAACAATCAATAAAGACATGACTAATTTGTGAATGAAAATGAGTATAAATTTATAAATATATTACTTTAAAAAAATAATAATAACAGTTTGAAACATTTTTTAATTAAAAAAATGATAAAAAGACTTGTTTATTTTTACTAAAAGAAAAAAAAGCTTATCCATGTTGATATTTATTTATATTTTTTAAAAAGTGACATCATCATCATCATTGCCAATATATTGCATGTGAAATCCAACACGTGATCTGATTTAGACATCCGCCACATCACCTAGCGGATGGAGTTTTATGCCAGTGAAATCTGGTCTGAAACTTTATTTATTATCGTCCGCTAGTTCAACTAGCGGACCGCGTAACTCCCTTTTTAATATTCGTCCTTGATTATTGCAATGGAGGTTATGATACTATTTGCCCATTTTTCATCCATAGCAAATACTTCTTATGGATCATTTATATATATATATATATATATATATATATATATATATATATATATATACACACAACCCCGATCAGGAGCATCCACTTAAAGAGTCATACGCCCCTTAAAGAGCATTCCACTTTAAAAACACGGCTTTTTAATATATCTCTTTTCACTCAGTCATAATACCTCTCGCTAGAAATCCCTCACCCCCAAAATCATCTCCCTTGAAATCGAAGGGAGAGAAATCCAGTCCTGCAAAATCGAAGCCATGTTTCTCAAACTCCAGTCCTACGAAGCTCTTGACATCTCTCAAACTTGAAGTCACGTTTCTAAGGCTCCCCTAAAATCGATTAAAGTTTGCTGCAAGAGAGAAAGCCAAGCAAATCGATTCCCTTGCTGCAAGAGAGAAAGCCAAGCCCTAGAAATCTGAGTTCAAGGGTTTTGTGTTTCGACTGAGGGAACGAGTTCCTTCTCCATCGCGATTGCTAAGACCTAGTTTGGTAAAGGCTTCGCTTATCAGTTCGAATCGGTAAGGGCTTGCGATTCTAAATTGCTTATTCCATAGCTATCTGTATGTTGGGGTTTTAATTCTTCTAGCATCATAATAAAAATATAAATTTGTACAAATTTATGTAAAGGTGAAAAAAAAATACAAAGAAGAAGAGTTTAAAGAAAATATAAATTTGTAGAATTTGGACAATTTTGAACATAGTAATAGGGAAAGGCAAGAAAAGAGGAAAAGAGGAAAAGAGGAAAAAATACAAGAAAAGATGAATAAGGTCACAAAAAAGCATTTATGTTGTAAGGCCAACATTTTTGTCAAGGCTATTTGTAAGACCCCGAAATTTTTTAAATAAAAAGGAATTTCTTTTATTTATTATTTTGAAAGTAAGTAGGTTGATTTGATTAATGTGGATAGTTAAGGGTTAAATATGCAAATATTTCAAAATAAGCAAGTGGTTATAAAATATTCATTATCGCTTAGGGAATATTCGTTTGGTCGTGGAATATTCGTGACTTTATCGGGAATATTCATAATGACGAAGCGACCATGTGTGGGCCCCATAACGGAAAGCAATTGGATGAAGAAAATGACAAATATAAGTTGTTTTTAAATAACTGGCGTAGTTATTACAGATATCATCTTGTTGGAATACCCGGTGGTTAAAACACACTAATACGCTGGCGTTGTTGAAAGCGATTTGCACACCAGGTATTGCACCAATTATTGATTCTTACGTGAAGAAGGCACTACTCAATAATGGTTACAGATTAATTCTTCAAAGATTTTTATTGAGTTAATAATTGTTCTTTGTTGTTTGATAATTATCATTACACGGTATTTTTCTTTATCGAAGCAATAATTCATATTATCTGAATAATATTATTAGATAACATTATTGGCAATGTCTAGAAAGTTACATCTAAGGAGAGGTTTGGTCACCTAATCAAGGCGGCAAGAAGAAGAAATTCTTATTGAAAGCCCCTCTTTCCTGAAACCTGCTCGTTGTCAATATTGTGATTCAGTAATATTATTTGTGAATAATTAATTATTGATTTATATGATGAGGAAAATATTGATTTTATGTGGATATAGGTGGAGAAAATTTTAAAAATGACAATTGTTGAAAATTAATATTTTATCTTTTTTCGATAAAATAATTCATTTAAATATATTATTTTAATAATATATTAATTAGTGATATTTTTACAACGAATGTGGGATATATGAGTATACGAGGAGGAAGAGTATTTTTGTTGCAATAAATGTTTAAAACATGTTAAACATGTCTGTGGACCCCATTTATTATCGAAATTTGATTATACCAGTAAAATTACCCGTTTGTGGATTTCGGTCAATTTCTATTTGGAATTTGGAAAAACTTTCTTCTGCAAAGTTGTAGAAATTGAATTTCCTATAAAAACTCATGAGATTCAAATTTTCTGATGACAGGGCTATTTATTATGAATTATTGAAGTTACAAGTTCAAATAATTGATTTTTGGAAGTTTAAAATATTTTAATTACAAAAACGTTTTTTTCATTTTTGAAACTCATTTAACATGTGGTTAGGAGGCTGAATTCAGATTGTTAGTAATGCGTATGAAGTTATGGAAAAATTATAATATATTATATTAAATTTTACGCTTTTGGTGTTCTAAAGCAATTTCCTATAAATAGGGTCTTTGGGTTAGAATTGAAAATCACACCGAAACTCAAGTTTTCTCTCTATATTATCGAGCGTATTCTTGTGAGTATTTTGAGTATACTTTGAGTATTGCTATACTGGTGCAAAGTCCAAGTCATAGCCTTTATATCCCAATGTTTCAATTAAAGACTTGATCTTTCGAGGTAAGGGATATTATTTTTTTCGTAATGATATTATTTCTTCAATATCATTATAATTGAAATGTTGATCTGAAGTTTTATCAAATTTGGAACTTTTTCACGTCTAGGTTACTATTCATGGGTTCTTATTCATGAGTTACTATTCACGAGTTACTATTCATGAAGTTACTATTCACGATTACTATTCACGAGTACTATTCATGAAGCGTGAAGATGTTTTTGTGGAATTTCTATCTTTTGGTGCTCTGAGTTACTATTCACGATATCTGGCCTTTATTCACGATATCTGACTATTCACGATATTGACTATTCAATAGAAAATAAAATTTCTTCTTTTTTCGTCCAAAATATCTATTCTGGATACTAACTCGATTGTATCCATGTTTTGATCATTCTTGAATTTTACACCACTATGATTATTTTTTGAGGTATTTTTGGATGTGGATAAAACCAAGTACTGAATCCTTAATCCTTAATCCTTGTCATTTTGTTTCAATTGGATTCGTTTATTTAAAATATTTTCATCATCCTCGCCTTAAATGATGATATTATTGAATATCTTTGGCTCAGAGTCTGCAGATGAATGATTTCAAGAATATCTTTGGCACAGAGTGCAAAGATGAACAGTGTTGAGATGAACATGATCATTGATTAATATCTTTGGCCAGTAGTGCAAAAGATGAACAGTGTTTAAATAAACATGACCAATCGATGAATATCTTTGGCACAGTAGTGCAAAGATGAATATTTGATTCGGATGTATATTGATTGATGTTACAGGGATAAAATATTGATGATGGATTTGTTAAATTCATAGATTATAGTAGATTTCATTCTCTACGTAACTCTTCTATGAATTATTATTTCACGCCGCGAATATTGATCTCAAACTTGTTGTCTATTGTATTCTATCGATTTTTCCTGTTGGAGACTAACGATAATTTGTTGTATATTATCTTAGTCATAATATTCTTCTTTAGGGCTAGTTGAGCTCACCCTTTTCCTTGTTGTTCCATTTTTCTTCTCGTGGAGGCGAGAATGTAATGAGTACTTAGTCGGGTATGGAATGAAGGTTCTAGAGAGAGTTCTTAGTAGTCCTCACCATTTTTGTAAAATAATGTATTAATAATTATGATGGGGATTTATTTGCATGTGGATATTGTCTAGAAGACAATATTATATTTAAACTCACAGTATATATTGTCGTATTTCACACGACATTTGTATTATTGAAGTTGTAGTTTGCTTTTTGTACCATGTATTTGGCGACTCAGAATGGGTGTTGTGTATACCTATTTTGGGGGCGTCACACTATTAGAGCAGTAAAAAACTAATTAGAGTTCAAGCTCTGTCAATCTTCAAATTGATTTTGAAGAAACATTTTTATAATATAATGTTTAGATTCAACGAGAGTTTTATTTTAAACAGCTTTAAAGCCCTGCCAATTTAAGTGCAATATAAACTTAACCAGTGTTTCAAAATTCAAATAAATCTAGGTGCAATCCCTGAATTTTTCTCTCTTCTTTATCCTTATACAGTTACTATGCCTACCTTATCAAGCTACTCTTTTCAACCCTAATAAGTTCACTTCACAGTATCAACCTTCCTTACAACAATAGTATGTCAAGTTATTCTTCATGGGTTACTTTTACCAATATCAGAGTTCAAAACAACCACTTTAGTCAAAACAATAAGCAAGTGCTTTTTTGTCTATTTAAGTTTCCAATACCCTACCCAACCAACCCCAAATAAAAGTCTTGCATATATGCGTTGAAATTAGTCCTTAACAGTTGTAGCAGGCTGTCCGAAAAATACCATCATTTAATTATTAAACTGATGGTTTTTAGAGGAAACATGTAGAATTAAGAAACATCTGCTTTTCCTATTCATAAAGAAGAATTAAATAAGAAAAAATTATCAGACTGAAGAATGAGAGCCCAAACTGCAAAAACTGTTAGTACCTAATGGAGGTGGCGGAGGAAGGGTATAATCAAGAGGAGTATGATGCTTTCCATCTTTCACATTCGCAAGCATCTTTGGGTCTTCAATACTTCTTTGCCTGCCTTTGGGTCTTCAATACTTCTTTGATATAGGTTGTTAATGGAGTTTGGGTTCAATAGAATAGAAAGAAAGAACATAAAGAGGCTTCATTGATTGGGTGAATAACACAAAGATTGGGTGATTCAAATGAGAAGAAAAATACAAAGATTTCTAAAATTAGGGCCAATGAACGAAAGCTCAAAACCATTGATTGGGTTAAAAATAAGAAAAAGAAAGCAGTAAAGAATGGAAAATGAGCGGTTGGAAGAAAAAATATTTCTATTTCATTGTAATTCCTTTGTCGTTTTTTATTATATTCCACTGACTGCTTATATATTTTTATTGCCAAAGGGTTCTTATACCCAGTAGTAGTAAATTAATATTCAATGTCCTTAATATTATATTTATATCTAATATTCTATTTAATTACACTTGCTTAAAAAATGCTTTGAACTTTGAATTAAGTCTATTATTTGACAACTATTTATGTGGAGAAACTTTTAAATTTATTTTTTATTGGTTCTTTCCTTTCTGATGTATCGAAATGAATTCATCTGAATACTGAATTCCTCTCACTTTCATATGGCTCCTAATGAGTAATGACTATGATTGATTATCTTGACTTATTAAACTGTGAATCAATGGAATGGCCGAAAAGTTTGCGAATTGCTCTTGGTGTTGCAAAAGGACTGGCTTATCTACACGAGGATTGTAAGTTACCTTCTCTCAATGAGAACATGCGATAGAACTATGCCTAAAATATTGTAGGCAACCTGTATATTGATATTAAAATCATACATCGTGATATTAAGAATCATTTTTCATAGTCATAAATCAAGAATCATTAAATTTTGTGAACCTTGTTTTGTCTTCTATAGTATAAATCTAGCAGTTAAGGCCCTGTTTGAAGGACATCCACTATAACTTTGAAATATCAAAGAATCTTAATATTTTAACTAATGAGATAACTGGGACTGGCTTGACTATGTGTATATTGACTCATCCATATCATTAATTAATATTTATGAGTTTATATATAAGCCTGATTAATTTTGTAGGTTGGAGATTTTGGACTTGCTAAGATCACTTCTGAAGTTAATACTCATGTCTCCACTAGGGTGATGGGAACTTTTGGGTAAGAACGATTAGCTCAATTTCTTGTTTTCCTTTCTTGATATTTAATATAACCTTCCAGATCTACAAGGAGTTTTTGGCATATGGTGTATAGTTTTTTCTCCCACCATTTTTGCCATGTTGCACCCATTTCTTTCAATAAAACTGGAGCTATAAAGAATAAAAAAAATTAAATTAGCAATGTAACTTGCAGGTTGCAGACTATTGTTTTAGAGAAATTCACCCACCGTAAGAGGATAGAAATGTTTGTTTCGAGTTTATTCACCAGTGGCTTGACCTTGCTCGGAAAAGATGACAATTATTTAAAGTCCTACTTTATATTAAGGACTGATATTTTGTGAAGGTATGGCTTGAAACAAACTACACTTTTTTTCTAATGTTGTCCCAAAATAGGTCCATTCCATCTAACCCATTCTGATCCAACATGTCGCAAATATATGAGTACGGAAAACAACTACAACTTTATTACAACAATTGTCGTGCAAAATACAACAACACATATCTTTGTGAGTTTGGATACAAATATATACCAAGCAGTAGTACGTCACAATGACACCTTACATAAAGGTATAGTCAAAATTGTTTTAGAAATTAGAATCTTTGGGAAGTGCTCAAGAAAACCTTCGTACATGGGAGGCCATGTACTTTTAGGTTATGGTAGATATCATATGGCCACAGAATTATCCTTGGTTGACCCAATAGACCCCAAAGAAAAACGAGAAGATTACTATCATATTCTTCCCAATGGTGAGTCTTCTCTTGACATATCATTATCTCCACTGTGTCTAATTGGGTATTATACTCCAAATAAACACCAAGATTATATAGGTAGTGCTTGTAAATATACTCAGCAAGTGGATGAGCACAACCTTGTCTTATGATGACACGAGGTTGTATGTCATTAGACATCTTGTATGATAGTGGCAAAACACCCTTCCAAGTTAAATTCACCTCACCCTCAACATCTATAGACCACCATTCTATTCCTCGCTATTCCCACAGCTCGACCCATTACACTTTTATTACACGAAAGGAATTGTGAAACAAAAGGGTGAGCACAAATAACCCGATAAAGAATATCATGACTAAAGATAATTAAATTATCAATAGCCTTCGTTAGTAATAAATCGAGATTTAGAACATATGGTAGATGATAAAACTTTTCAACCATAGTTGCGTGAACGAAGCGATCCATTAGAAGAGTAAAATAGATCATAAAATCTATTATCTTCTCCATGTTAAAAGTCCACCAACAATGTTTTATCCTGTAACATCAATCAGCGGTTCATGTTCGTAATCATGTGAATAACTCATAATTATAATTCTAAATTCCTCTTCTCATCCGGGGCGAAGATAATTTCATCACATCTTTACGAAACATCAAATATCATGGTTATACCAAATCACGTTTCTTCATAATCATACTAATAAATTCATCTTTTACACCACGGGCGAAAGATATTCATCAACAGTTCATCTTTTTCTACTAAAGGCTAAAGATATTCAACAACAGTCATCTTTGCATTACGAGCGAAAGATATTCATCAATAATTCATCTTTGCACTACGGGCTAAAGATATTCAACAACAGTCATCTTTGCATTACGAGCAAAAGATATTCATCAATAATTCATCTTTGCACTTTCTGGCTAAGATATTCATCAACAAATCATCTTTGCACTACTGAGCGAAAGATATTCATATATCAAAGAAATACATAATCATTTGAAGTTATATAACAATAATTATAACCATGTTGATCGATTCACCTTTGCACTTAAGCTAAAAATATTCAATTGTAAATTCAATGGTCATGATGATCATACCAGATCGACAATTCAACTTTTGCACTCTTGGCGAAAGAGAACCTATAGTCACGATCATACCAATAATCTACTCATCTTTACACTCAAGTCAAAGAGAAATATCATCATTAGGGTTATAAGAATGTTATATAAAAATAATATAATCAAAACATGGTTTTAATTTCAAGAGTAAGATTCATAAATCAACGATAATTTGGTCGGAGAAGAAACCAATTTGTAAATGAATAGTACCCGTGTTAAATACATAAAATGCAGTATCGTGCGTAAGTAACTTTCTCGACACGAAAAAGATAAAGTTTAATAATAAAATTCATATCCATATTTATAACACCTTAATCCAAATGTTATAAATCACTTAGAAATCTCATAATCTAATATTATTAATATTATAATAATATTTTAATCATTTCTTAAACTTATAAATAATTTAATCCAATTATTTACACTTTAATAATTAATGCATTTAATCATCTAAAATGCCAAACTCATAAGATTTCATCATCATTAACCAAAACCCTCATAAAAATCTGCATATACCTCATATATGATTCTCAAGCCAATAAATCATATTTTCCAATTTTCTTACTTCACATAACATATTTAATTCATTTACTCATAACTAGAACATTTTCATGAAAAATACCAAATCAGTTCCAAAATATTTAATTTACGGGATTTAGAAGAATATAGTCCCATATTGAATATATATTTTCTCGAAATTTTAAAATTCATTTACTATTTTCCATATGGCCAAAACTACCGAATAGTTAGACATTTATCATAAATTGTACTTTTGTCCAAAAATTCCAAAATTAATATGGTATACTGATATTATATAGATGTACTCCCAATAAAAATTTCATCAATTTTGGAGTTAACCACAAGGAGTTATAAGCGGTTACTTTTAAAATAGTCTTTTCTCATAAAATCCATAACTCTAATCTATACATCCAAAAATCGCCATTTTGGACACAATCTAAAAACTCATCAAAATATCATTTCAAATTTTTCCAGAATTTTTGAAGGTTCAAAAAAATTTCGAAACTAAAAAACATAATAACCCTTAAAATCTCTTACTATCCCTTACCTCAAAAGAGCAGTACTGGAATGTCGGATATAACGCTGAACGAACTTGCACCGTATAGCAACACTCAAGATATCTAAATACTCACAAAAATACGCTCGATAATATAGAGAGAGAAAACTTCAGTTTCTGGTGTGATTTTCAATTATAACCTAAGCACCCTATTTATAGGAAAATGCTTAGAACACCAAAGTAGAAAATTTAATAAATTAATATTATTTATTTTTTCCACATCTTCCTACGCATCCAAGCATCTGAATTCAGTCTCTAGCACATGTTAAAGATGCCCACCAAACACAAAAAACGTTTTTCTTATTTAAATTATTTTAAACTTCCAAAAATCAATTATTTCGGAGCTTCGGAACTTCAATAATTCATAATAAATAGCCCTTTTATCAGAAAATTCGAATCTCGCGAATTTTTATAGGAAATTCAATTCTCTACAACTTTGCAGAAGAAAGTTTTTCCAAATTCCAAATAAAATTGGCCAAAAATCCACAAACAAACGATTTTACAATATATAATCAAATTTCGGTCGAGAAATGGGGTCCACAAACACATTTAACATGTTTTAAATATTTATTGTAACAAAATATTCTTCCTCCTCATATACTCATATATTCCACATTCATTATAAAAATATCACCATTATTATATTATTAAAATATAATAATATATTTAAATAAATTATTTTATCGAAAAAAGATAAAATATTAATTTTCAACAATTGTCACATTAAAAATTTTCTCCATCTATATCCACATAAAATAAATATTTTCCTCATCATAAAAATCAATAATTAATTATTCACAAATAATATTACATAATCACAATATTGATGAACCGAGGCGGTTCCGGAAGAGGGGCTTTCGATAAGGATTTCTCTCTTCTTGGCGCATGATTAGGTGACCAAACCTCTCCTTAGATGAGAACTTTCTAGACATTGCCAATAATGTTATCCAATAATATTATTCGGATAATATGAATTATTGCTCAGATAATGGAAAATCTTGTGTAATGACAATTTATTGAAACAACGATAATATAAAATATCAATGCGACAATTATTGAATCGATAAAATAAAATCTTTGAATAGTAATTCTTTGTAACAATTATTGAGTAGTGCCTTCTTACGTAAGAATCAATAATTGGTGCAATCTGGTAATGTCTTCTTGTGTTTTAACCATAGAGTATTTTAACGATATTAATTGATAACAACTACTGTAGTCGTTTATAAACAACTTATATTTGTCGTTTTCTTCATCCAATCGCTTTTCCGTTATGGGGCCCACACAAATTGCGTCGTCGTCGTCTTGATATTCCCGAAAAAAAAGAATATTCCACGACCAAACGAATATTCTCAAATAACAATGAATATTTTATAGCCACTTGCGTATTTTGTAAAATTTGCATATTTCACCCATAACTTTAAACTTTTATCAATTTAACCATTTACTAAATAATAATTATAAGAAAAATTGAATACTTTTATTTCATAAAATCAGGGGTCTTACAATCTCCCTCCTTATGAAATTTCATCCACGAAAATTTTAGCGTACACAGTATTTCAAAAGTTGAGAATACCTTGCTTTCATTTCGATTCCATCTTTCCATCCTCATAATTTCTCCATTGCTTTCATCTCCTGTAATTCGGATATCATTCTAGAATACAACTTCAAAATAAGGGTTAATTGAATAAATTAACATATCACATAATATCCGATATTATGGTGACCAACAAATAAGCTTAGGTAGGACACACTTTAGCGAAGGATTTACTCATCTCTCCCCTCTAGTTCTAATCCGATCTCCGCCGAGATCATATCCTAAGCTACGATACCAAATATAACGACCCCCCCAAAATAGGTCCATTCCATCCAACCCATTCTGAGTGCGCCAATATATGATGCGAAAAATACTTCTACAACTTTATTACAACAATTGTCGTGCAAAATACAACAACCACATATATCTTTGTGAGTTTGGATACAAATATATATACCAAGCTATGTACGTCACAATGACACCTTACATAAAGGTATAGTCAAAAAGCTGTTTTAGAAATTAGAATCTTTGGGAAGTGCTCAAGAAACCTTCGTATACGTGGGAGGCCATGCTTTTAGGTTATGGTAGATATCATATGGCCACAAATTATCCTTGGTTGACCAATAGACCCCCAAAGAAAAAGCGAGAAGATTACTATCATATTCTTCCCGATGGTGAGTCTTCTCTTGACATATCATTATCTCCATTGTCTCTAATTGGGTATTATACTCCAAACAAACACACAAGATTATATAGGTAGTGCTTGTAAATATACTCGTGGATGTGGATGAAACCTGACCGTGTCTTATGATGATGACACGAGGTTGTATGTCATTAGACATCTTGTATGATAGTGGCAAAACACCTTCCAAGTTAAATTCACCTCACCCTCAACATCTATAGACCACCATTCTATTCCTCGCTATCCCCAGCTCGACCCATTACACTTTTTTATTACACGAAAGGAATTGTGAAGCAAAGGGTGAGCCACAAATAACCGATAAAAGAATATCATGACTAAAGATAATTAAATTATCAATAGCCTTCGTTAGTAATAAATCGATTTAGAACATATGGTAGATGATAAAACTTTTCAACCATAGTTAACGGTGAGACGAAGCGATCCATTAGAAGAGTAAAATAGATCATAAAATCTATTATCTTCTCCATGTTAAAAGTCCACCAACAATGTTTTATCCACATAACATCAATCAGCAGTTCATGTCCCACAATCATGTGAATAACTTCATAATTAATAAATTCTAAATTCCTCTTCTCATCCGGGGCGAAGATAATTTCATCACTGTCTTTACACGAAACATCAAATATCATGGTTATACCAAATCACGATTCTGTTCATAATAATCATACTAATAAATTCATCTTTTTTGCACCACGGGCGAAGATATTCATCAACAGTTCATCTTTACACTACAATTTAAAAAGATATTCAACAACGGTCATCTTTGCATTCTGAGCGAAAGATATTCATCAATAATTCATCATTTTTGCTTTCTGAAATTAAAGATATTCAACAACGAATCGTCATCTTTGCATTCTGAGCAAAAGATATTCATCGATAATTCATCTTTTTTCTGCTTTCTGAATAAGATATTCATCAAAAGTCGTCTTTGCCTTCTGAGCGAAAGATATTCATATATCGAAAAAATACATAATCATTTGAGAAGTTATATAACAATAATTATAACCATGTTGATCGATTCACCTTTGCACTTAAGCTAAAAATATTCAATTATAAATTCAATGGTCATGATCATACCGATCGACAATTCAACTTTTTGCCTTCTCTTGGCGAAGAGAACCTATAGTCACGATCGTACCAATAATCTACTCATCTTTACACTCGAGTCGAAGAAATATCATCATTAGGGTTATAAGAATGTTATATAAAAACAATATAATCAAAACATGGTTTTAATTTCAAGAGTAAGATTCATAAATCAACGATAATTTGGTGGAGAAGAAGAAACCAATTTATAAATGAATAGTACCCGTGTTAAATACGTAAAATCAGTATCGTCGCGTAGTAACCTCGACACGAAAAGATAAAGTTTAATAATAAAATTCATATCCATATTTATAACACCTTAATCCAAATGTTATAAATCACTTAGAAATCTCATAATCTAATATTATTAATATTATAATAATATTTTAATCATTTCTTAAACTTATAAATAATTTAATCCAATTATTTACACTTTAATAATTAATGCATTTAATCATCTAAAATGCCAAACTCATAAGATTTCATCATCATTAACCAAAACCCTCATAAAAATCTGCATATACCTCATATATGATTCTCAAAAGCCATAAAATCATATTTTCCAATTTTCTTACTTCACATAACATATTTAATTCATTTACTCATAACTAGAACATTTTCATGAAAATACCAAATCAGTTCCAAAATATTTATTTTCTGGGATTTAGAAGAATATAGTCCCATATTGAATATATATTTTTCTCGAAATTTTAAAATTCATTTACTATTTTCCATATGGCCAAAACTACCGAATAGTTAGACATTTATCATAAATTGTACTTTTGTCCAAAAATTCCAAAAATTAATACGGTATATCTTGATATTATATAGATGTACTCCCAATAAAAATTTCATCAATTTTGGAGTTAACCACAAGGAGTTATAAGCGGTTACTTTTAAAATAGTCTTTTCTCATAAAATCCATAACTCTAATCTATACATCCAAAATCGCCATTTTGGACACAATCTAAAAAACTCATCAAAATATCATTTCAAATTTTTCCAGAATTTTTGAAGGTTCAAAAAAATTTCAAAACTAAAAAATATAATAACCACTTAAAATCCTTACTATCCCTACCTCGAAAAGCGATCTTTGCGGAATATGGGATATAACGACTGAACGAACTTGCATAGTATAGCAACACTCAAAGATATCTCAAATACTCACAAAAATAAACTCGATAATATAGAGAGAAAACTTGATTTACGGTGTGATTTTCAATTATAACTAAAGCACCTATTTATAGGAAAATCTTTAGAACACCAAAGTAGAAAATTTAATAAATTAATATTATTTATTTTTTTCCACATCTTCCTACGCATCCAAGCATCTGAATTCAGATCTCTAACACATGTTAAAGATGCCCACCAAATACAAAAAACGTTTTTCTTATTTAAATTATTTTAAACTTCCAAAAATCAATTATTTGAACTTTGAACTTCAATAATTCATAATAAATAGCCCTTTTATCAGAAAATTCGAATCTCGCGACTTTTTTTATAGGAAATTCAATTCTCTACAACTTTGAAGAAAAAGTTTTCCAAATTCCAAATAAAAATTGATGAAAATCCACAAGCGGATGATTTTATAGTTACATAATCAAATTTCGATCGAGAAATGTGGTCCATGAACATATTTAACATGTTTTAAACATTTATTGTAACAAAAATATTCTTCCTCCTCATATACTCATATATTCCACATTCATTATAAAAATATCACCTTATTATTATATATATTAAAATATAATAATATATTTAAATGAATTATTTTATCGAAAAAAGATAAAATATTAATTTTCAACAATTGTCACATTAAAAAATTTTCCATCTATATCCACATAAAATAAATATTTTCCTCATCATAAAAATCAATAATTAATTATTCACAAATAATATTACATAATCACAATATTAATGACAGGAGGCGGTTCCGAGGAAGAGGGGCTTTCGAATAAGGATCTCTCTCTTCTTGCTAGCCTTGATTAGGTGACCAAACCTCTCCTTAGAGCGAAACTTTCTAGACATTGCCAATAATGTTATCCAATAATATTATTAGGATAATATGAATTATTGCTCAGATAATGGAAAATCTTTGTGTAATGACAATTTATTGAAACAACGATAATATAAAATATCGATCGCGACAATTATTGAATCGATAAAATAAAATCTTGAATAGTAATTCTTTGTAACAATTATTGAGTAGTGCCTTCTTACGTAAGAATCAATAATTGGTGCAATCTGATGTCTTCTTGTGTTTTAACCATAGAGTATTTTTTTAACGATATTATACTGATAACAACTACTGTAAATCGTTTATAAACAACTTATATTTGTCGTTTTCTTCATCCAATAAACTTTCAGTTATGGGGCCCACACAAAGGCTTTGCGTCGTCGTCTTGATATTCCCGACAAAAAGAATATTCCACGACCAAAGCGAATATTCTCAAACAACAATGAATATTTTATAGCCACTTGCGTATTTTATAAAAAATTTGCATATTTCACCCATAACTTTAAACTTTTATCAATTTAACCATTTACTAAATAATAATTATAAGAAAAATTGAATACTTTTATTTCATAAAATTAGGGGGTCTTACAATCTCCCTCCTTATGAAATTTCGTCCCCAAAATTTAGCGTGCACAGTATTTCAAAAGTTGAGAATACCTTGCTTTCATTTGATTCCATCTTTCTGTCCTCATAATTTCTCCATTGCTTTCATCTCACCGTAATTGGATATCATTCTAGAATCTGACTTCAAAACAAGGGTTAATTGAATAAATTAACATATCACATAATATCCGATATTATGGTGACGACAAATAAATAAGCTTAGGTAGGACACCTTAGCGAAGGATTTACTCATCTCTCCCTCTGAGTTCTAATCCGATCTCTGGCGAGATCATATCCTAAGCTACGATACCAAATGTAACGACCCCAAAATAGGTCCATTCCATCCAACCCATTCTGAGTAGCCAAATATATGATGCGAAAAATAACTACTGACTTTATTACAACAATTGTGGTGCAAAATACTGACAACCACGTATCTTTGTGAGTTTGGATACAAATATATACCAAGCTGTGTACGTCACAATGACACCTTACATAAAGGTATAGTCAAAAAGCTGTTTTAGAAATTAGAATCTTTGGGAAGTGCTCAAGAAAACCTTAAATGCATGGGAGGCCATACTTTTAGGTTATGGTAGATATCATATGGCCACAGAATTATCCTTGGTTGACCAATAGACCCCAAAGAAAAGCAGAAGATTACTATCATATTCTTCCCAATGGTGAGTCTTCTCTTGACATATCATTATCTCCATTGTCTCTAATTGGGTATTATACTCCAAACAAACACCAAGATTATATAGGTAGTGCTTGTAAATATACTCGACAAGTGGATGAAACCTGACCGTATCTTATGATGACACGAGGTTGTATGTCGTTAGACATCTTGTATGATAGTGGCAAAACACCCTTCCAAGTTAAATTCACCTCACCCTCGACATCTATAGACCACCATTCTATTCCTCGTTTATCCCCAGCTCGACCCGGCTACACTTTTATTACACGAAAGGAATTGTGAAACGAAAGGGTGAGCCTGAAATAACTCGATAAAGAATATCATGACTAAAGATAATTAAATTATCAATAGCCTTCGTTAGTAATAAATCGATTTAGAACATATGGTAGATGATAAAACTTTTCAACCATAGTTGCGGTGGACAAGCGATCCATTAGAAGAGTAAAATAGATCATAAAATCTATTATCTTCTCCATGTTAAAAAGTCCACCAACAATGTTTTATCCACAAACATCAATCAGCAGTTCATGTCCCACAATCATGTGAATAACTTCATAATCATAATTGTAAAATCCTCTCTTCTCATCCGGAGATGAAGATAATTTCATCACTGTCTTTACGAAACATCAAATATCATGGTTATACCAAATCACGATTCTGTTCATAATCATACTAATAAATTCATCTTTGCACCACGGGCGAAAGATATTCATCAACGATTCATCTTTACACTACGAATTTAAAGATATTCAACAACGAGTCATCTTTGCATTCTGAGCGAAAGATATTCATCAATAATTCATCTTTGCACTACTGAATAAAGATATTCAACAACGAGTCATCTTTGCATTCTGAGCAAAAGATATTCATCGATAATTCATCTTTGCACTCTGATTTAAGATATTCATCAACAAAATCGTCTTTGCCTTTTCTGAGCGAAGATATTCATATATCGAAAAATCGTAATCATTTGAAGTTATATAACAATAATTATAACCATGTTGATCGATTCACCTTTGCACTTAAGCTAAAAATATTCAATTGTAAATTCAATGGTCATGATCATACCGATCGACAATTCAACTTTTGCACTCTTTGGCGAAGAGAGAACCTATAGTCACGATCGTACCAATAATCTACTCATCTTTTACTCAAGTCAATCGAAAATATCATCATTAGGGTTATAAGAATGTTATATAAAAATAATATAATCAAAACATGGTTTTAATTTCAAGAGTAAGATTCATAAATCAACGATAATTTGGTGGAGAGAAGAAACCAATTTATAAATGAATAGTACCCGTGTTAAATACGTAAATCTTATCGTCGTGCGTAAGTAACCTCGACACGAAAAGATAAAGTTTAATAATAAAATTCATATCCATATTTATAACACCTTAATCCAAATGTTATAAATCACTTAGAAATCTCATAATCTAATATTATTAATATTATAATAATATTTTAATCATTTCTTAAACTTATAAATAATTTAATCCAATTATTTACACTTTAATAATTAATGCATTTAATCATCTAAAATGCCAAACTCATAAGATTTCATCATCATTAACCAAAACCCTCATAAAAATATGCATATACCTCATATATGATTCTCGAAACCATAAATCATATTTTCCAATTTTCTTACTTCACATAACATATTTAATTCATTTACTCATAACTAGAATATTTTCATGAAAAATACCAAATCAGTTCCAAAAATATTTATTTTACGGGATTTAGAAGAATATAGTCCCATATTGAATATATATTTTTCTCGAAATTTTAAAAATTCATTTACTATTTTCCATATGGCCAAAACTACTAGAATAGTTAGACATTTATCATAAATTGTACTTTTGTCCAAAAATTCCAAAATTAATACGGTATCTTGATATTATATAGATGTACTCCCAATAAAAATTTCATCAATTTTGGAGTTAACCACAAGGAGTTATAAGCGGTTACTTTTAAAATAGTCTTTTCTCATAAAATCCATAACTCTAATCTATACATCCAAAAATCGCCATTTTGGACACAATCTACAAAACTCATCAAAATATCATTTCAAATTTTTCAAATTTTTGAAGGTTCAAAAAAATTTCAAAACTAAAAAACATAATAACCCTTAAAATCCCTTACTTATCCACTTACCTCGAAAAGCGATCTTTGGAATGTGGGATATAACGTGAACGAACTTGCACCGTATAGCAACACTCAAAGATATCTAAATACTCACAAAAATAAACTCGATAATATAGAGAGAAAACTTGATTTTACGGTGTGATTTTCAATTATAACCTAAGCACCTATTTATAGGAAAATGCTTAGAACACCAAGTAGAAAATTTAATAAATTAATATTATTTATTTTTCCACATCTTCCTACGCATCCAAGAATCTGAATTCAGCCTCTAACACATGTTAAAGATGCCCACAAACATGAAAAAAAATTTTCTTATTTAAATTATTTTAAACTTCCAAAAATCGATTATTTGAACTTGAACTTCAATAATTCATAATAAATAGCCCTTTTATCAGAAAATTCGAATCTCGCGACTTTTTATAGGAAATTCAATTCTCTACAACTTTGCGAAGAAAGTTTTTCCAAATTCCAAATAAAATTATTGACCAAAATCCATAAGCGGAGGCGATTTTACAATATATAATCAAATTTCGATCGATAATGTGTCCATGACATGTTTAACATGTTTTAAACATTTATTGTAACAAAAATATTCTTCCTCCTCATATACTCATATATTCCACATTCATTATAAAAATATCACCATTATTATATTATTAAAATATAATAATATATTTAAATGAATTATTTTATCGAAAAAAAAGATAAAATATTAATTTTCAACAATTGTCACATTAAAATTTTCTCCATCTATATCCACATAAAATAAATATTTTCCTCATCATAAAAATCAATAATTAATTATTCACAAATAATATTACATAATCACAATATTAATGACGAGGCGGTTCGAGGAAGAGGGCTTTCGATAAGGATCTCTCTCTTCTTGGTAGCGTGATTAGGTGACCAAACCTCTCCTTAGACGAGAACTTTCTAGACATTGCCAATAATGTTATCCAATAATATTATTAGGATAATATGAATTATTGCTCAGATAATGGAAAATCTTGTGTAATGACAATTTATTGAAACAACGATAATATAAAATATCGATCGCGCAATTATTGAATCGATAAAAAATAAAATCTTGAATAGTAATTCTTTGTAACAATTATTGAGTAGTGCCTTCTTACGTAAGAATCAATAATTGGTGCAATCTGGTGTCTTCTTGTGTTTTAACCACCAGGAGTATTTTAACGATATTACTTGGTAACAACTACTGTAGTCGTTTATAAACAACTTATATTTGTCGTTTTCTTCATCGATCGCTTTCCAGTTATGGGGCCCACACAAAATTTAACGTCGTCGTCTTGATATTCTGAAGCAAAAGAATATTCCACGACCAAAGCGAATATTCTCAAATAAACAATGAATATTTTATAGCCACTTGCGTATTTTGTAAAATTTGCATATTTCACCCATAACTTTAAACTTTTATCAATTTAACCATTTACTAAATAATAATTATAAGAAAAATTGAATACTTTTATTTCATAAAATCAAGGTCAAAACTATAAAAACTGATTTTACATTTTGGGAGTTTAAATTATTTTATTAAGAAAAACGTTTTTATATTTTGAACATCATTAACATGTGTGGTGGGAAAATTTGTATATTTAATATTATTTAAATTTTACGTAATGATATTATTTCTTCAATATCATTCTCTATTCTCTCTCGAAATGTTGATCGTATTCTTGTGAAGTTTTTATCAAGTATTTGGGCACTTTTTATACATTATTACAAGCTGAAATCTTGATCTTTCGAGTGAGGGATATTATTCATGTAATGATATTATTTCTTGATATCATTATCTTTGAAATGTTGATGCGAAGTTTTTATCAAATTTGGAACTTTTTCATTCGGGAGTTCTTATTATGGGTTCTTATTCAGATTCTTATTCACGAGTCTTATTCAGCGAGTTCTTATTCACGATTCTTATTCACGAGTCTTATTAAGTGAAGCGTGAAGATGTTTTTTGTGGAATTTCTATCTTTTGGTGTCGAGTTACTATTCACGTATCTGGCCTTTATTCACGTATATCTGACCTTATTCACGTATATCTGATCTTTATTCATAGAAAAATAAAATTTCTTCTTTTCGTCCAAAACATCTATTACGGATCTAACTTTCGATTGTATCCATGTTTTGATCATTCTTGAATTTTACACCACTATGATTATTTTTGAGGTATTTTTGGGCGTGGATAAAACCAAGTCACTGAATCCTTGATCCTTAATCCTTGTCATTTTGTTTTTCTTTGGATTCGTTTCTTTAAAAATATTTTTCATCATCCTCGGTCTTAAATGATGATATTATTGAATATCTTTGGCACATGGTGCAAAGATTAATGATTACTGATGAATATCTTTAGCCTTTAGTGCAAAGATGAGCAGTGTTGAGATGAACATGGCCGATTGATGAATATCTTTGGCACGTAGTGCAAAGATGAATATTTGATTTGAGATGAATATTGATTGATGTTACGAGGGATAAAATATTGATGATGAATTTGTTAAATTCATAGATTATAGTAGATTTCATTCTCTACGTAACTCTTACATGAATTATTATTTCATTGCGAATATTGATCTGAAACTTGTTGTACATTGTATTCATCGATTTTCCTGTTGAAGACTAACGATAATTTGTTGTATATTATCTTAGTCATAATATTCTTCTTGGGCTAGTTGAGCTCACCACTTTTCCTTGTTGTTCCATTTTTTCTTCTCGGGGGGCGAGAATGTAGCGAGTCTTAGTCGGGTATGGAATGAAGATTCTAGAGAGAGTTGTTTAGTAGTCCTCACCATTTTGTGTAAAATAATGAATCGATAATGTGATGAGGATTTATTTGAGTATAGATATTGTCTGCAGAAGATAATATTTGTATTCAAACTCACGCTTTTTCTTGTTGTAATAATAAAGTTGTAGTTGTTTACATACCATGTATTTGGCGACTTCGAATGGGTGTTGTGTATACTATTTTGGGGCGTCACGATTAATATCGAGCTTGAGTTATATGATCTCTGGCGGAGATCGGGAATAGAACTAGGAGGAGAGGCGAGTAAATCCTTCGCCATTGTGTGTCTACTAGCTTATTTGTTAGTTGGTCGAAGTATAGGGATATTATGTGATATATTGATTTCCTTAATTAACCCTTATTTTATGGCGGTATTTGAGAATGTCGTGAGAATATTAACGATTAGGAGTAAATGAGGCCAGTGGAGATGCTGTCTTTACCAACGAGAGGAGAGCGTCAGCAGTGGTAATGTTCTCTGTGAAACAACACCAGCGGCGAGATGATGAGCGAGGGGATGTTTAGAAGCTTTTTGCGATTCATGCAAAATCGAGCGAGGAGACTTCGTGTTCAAAATCTGAGGAGAAATGATAGCGATTCACGGTGGTCACGACGGCGATTCGAAGTTGGGACCACGAGTGCAGGGAAAACCGGATCCGATTAAAGGCGAGGCGTGGGTCAAACAAATTACCAAGATATTCGATGTCACGGGATGCGGAGGAGAGCAGAAAGTTCCATTCGCCACCTTTATGTTTCGTGGCGGCGATTCTTGGTGGGAATACGTGAAGCGTACTCCATCCAATTACCTTTCGGCGTATCGTGGGAGAGCGTTTGAAAGCTTGATTCGATGACAAGTACTTCCACGAAAGTATTAAATCGTCGTATAAAGGAAGTGGAGTTTATTAGACTAGAAGCGAATAACATGGCGGTGTCCCGATCTGAAAGCGAAGTTCATGGAGTTATCGAGTTGCACCTCATTTGGTTGAGAATGAGGAGCGTTATGTGCGGATGTTTACGAGAGGTTTGAAACCTTAAGCGTCGTCGATATCTCATTTCTCATAAATTTTCTCTCTATTGGATGTTGTCAGCAGGGGCTCGGTTGTTAGAAGCGAGATAACGAAATACGTTCAACCGAGGGACCATAACCGAGGATCATCTGAAGATAGCGATCATCGAATAACGATAACCAAATAGGAGAAAGAAGAATACTGAACAAAGCGGTAACCACTCTGGTGGTAATCGTGGCCGTGAAAATAGAAGAAGCGAGTCGGAAGGAGATTTTAAAAGGGAGATTCACAGCAGCGACCGTGTGAAGGCGTCGGCGCTATAGCAACTAGTTTTAAGGGAGGAGAACGACCACCGGTCGTATGTTACAAATCTTGGGAAAGAGGACATATCATTGAGCGCCCTGCACAACAGTTTAAGGTATCTTATAGTTGTGGAAAGGAAGGACATATCGCTCGAGATTATGCGATGGCGAAACCTAGTTCGTGAGGGACGGTGACTCGAAAGACATCCCGAAAAAAGTCAAAGTCAGCGATTAGGAAGAAGCGTTTGTCGTGGCCAGGTCAAAAATCGAGAACGAGAACGAAGTTAGCCGCAGTTTAGTTAATTATAAATTCTTGCGAAGTATATACCTTACTTAGATATCGGTTCTACCCATTCTTTTATCTCTCTTGCTTGCGCTCAGCGTTTAAACTTGACTCAGGAGAAATTAGACTTTGACTGTCTCTGTGGAAACTCAGTTTAGAGAAACTTTCATCACATCCACTTGTTTATAAATCTTGCTTGATTCGGGTTGGCACTATCATTACACAGTAACCTTATTTCTATAGAGATATTTGTTTTTGATGTGATTTTAAGGTTAACTACTCATCGTACCAAATTGATTGCTTTTGTAAGGTTGTTAGTTTTCATATTCCTAAGCAACTTTTTATTGAATTCAAGCAATCAAACCATTGTAGTCAAACATTTTCATATCAAGCCATGAAGTCATTCGTTTATTACGGATGTCAAATTTTCTTAGTCCATGTTATGGATTTGAATAAAGACACGTCGATTTGAATAATATTCTGTTGTTATTGATTTTTTCTGGCGTATTTTACGAAGAATTTCTTGGCTTACTCCCAAAGCACGATATTAAATTTTGTATCGACTTTGAACCCTGTACAAAACTCATTTCTAAAATCTCATGTCGAATGGCTCTATTGAACTTGAGTTAAAAATTCAACTATAAATTTGGTACACGAGCCTTTATCTTGTGACTTCCTTTGTGGAATTCACCTAAGCCGAACTCTCTGTGGGGGCGTCGTATTAGATGCGATAGTAAAGCGATAGGTGTCATTGTGACGTCTTATCCAAGATTGGGATATAGAGTCACGATTGAGAGCAACCTAAGTCGATTATCGAAATCGTAGCTTTCTAAGCTTAGTTGGTTATTATCGGAGATTCGTTGAAGGATATTCTCGAATCGCTATTCCATTAACGCAATTGACTCGTAGAGATACAAAATTCGAATGGAAGCGAGGAATGTGGGAAGAGCTTGAAGAACTCGAGAGAGACTCATTTAAACGTATTACGATCGTACCCATCTGGGAAAAGCGAAGCGTGGTAGGCGACGCGATGAGTAGAAGATTATATCGCGGAGCGAGTGCGATGATGTCAAGTATACGCGTAGAGCCAACTTTAATAGAAAAAGTTAAGATTGCTAAAGCCACAGACTTCGGAGGCGATCGTATGAAGAAGAAAGAAATCTGAAGGAGCTATTAGGGCGAGAATTGATACTTCTTGAGTCCACTCTGACTTTGTGTTCCTAACGACTCGATTTGAAGTCTGAAGATTATGATGGAGGCACACAATCGCCATTTGCAATCCATCTGGAAGTACCAAAATGTATTATGATCTTGAACATACATTTTGGTGGAGCAATATGAGGAGAGAGAGATCGCGTGGTTTATCTCGATGTGTTTAACTTGCCAACGTGTAAAAGTGAGACATCTTGTACCTAAGGGTCCGTTGCAACCACTTGAGATTTTGAAATGGAAGTGGGAACACATTACCACAATTTCATTACTAATCTTCCCGCGGTTTCTCGAGCGTAGATGCGATTTGGGTTATTGTTGATAGATTAACCAAGTCTGCTCATTTCTTCTGAAATCTGAGACTTATTCCTTGAGCGTCTTTCTCGTATGTACATAAATGAGATTGTGAGATTGCATGGCATGCCAAGATCCATAGTTTTAGATCGTGACCCAAGATTCACTTCATGATTTTGGGTTAGTTTGTAAAAGCTATGGGCACGCAATTTCTGATTCGGTTTGGCATACCATCCTCAAGCGGATGGGCAATCGAGAAAGGACTACTCAAACTCTTGAAGATATATTAAAACTACGTGTCCTAGATTTCAAAGGAAGTTGGGATAAGTACTTGCCATTGGTGGAATTCTCATACAACAATAGTTATTAAACAAATATAGGCATGGTTCCATTCGAAGCATTATATGGACAAAAATGTCGTTCTCGATATGTTGGGATGAGGTGGGTGAAGCAACATTGTTGGGACCCGAGTTAAATACGTATGACTAATGATTCGACAACGTATACAAAGCGGCACAAGATCGACAAAAGAGTTATGCGAATCTTCATCGAAAGGGCGTGGAATTTAGTGTAGGGGATCATGTATTGTTGCGAGTTTGCTCAATGGAAGGGAGTTACAAGATTTGGGAAGAGAGGAAAGCTCGATCCACGATTTATCGGTCCATTTCAAATTCTTGACCGAGTAGGAAATGTAGCTTTATAGACTTGCGTTACCTCAAAGTATGTCTCGTGTTCATAATGTGTTTCACATATCTATACCTCGTAAATATGTGAAAGACCCGAACCACGTTATTGAGTTAGAACCAGGACGAGATAATAGAAGACTTAACGTGTGAGGAGGTGCTGTCAAGATTTTGGATAGGAAGGAGCATGTCCTACTGCCTTGAAAGGTTATACCACAAGTTAAAGTTTTGTGGAGGAATCATGCTTTATAGAGGAAATGACACGGGAATTGGAAACAAAAATGAAAGCGAGGTATCCTCACCTTTTGAAAACACCGAGTGCGTCGTCGTCGATTTCGAGGACGAAATTTCATAAGGAGGGAGGTTGTAAGACCAAAAATTTTTAAATAAAAGGAATTTCCTTTATTTTGAAATAGTAAGGGTTGATTTGATTAATGTGGATAGTTAAGGGTTAAATAACGAAATATTTCAAAATAAGCAAGTGGTTATAAAATATTCATTGTTGTCGGGAATATTAGTTTGGTGTTGGAATATTAAATGCTTTGTCGGGGAATATTAAATGCAACGGTAGCGACCGTGTGTGGGCCCCATGTGAGCGATTGGATGAAGAAAACGACAAATATAAGTTGTTTTTAAATAACTAGCGTAGTTATTGCAAGATTATCTTTGTTGGAATACCCGGTGGTTAAAACACACTTGTCTGGCGTTGTTGAACAGGTAGCACACGGTATTGCACCAATTATTGATTCTTACGTGAAGGCCTTACTCGATAATGGTTACGATAATTCTTTATTCGATATTTTATTTAGTTAATAATTCTTTGCGTTGATATTTTATATTCTTTGTTGTTTGATAATTGTCATTACACGATATCTTTCATTATCGAAGCAATAATTCATATTATCTGAATAATATTATTAGATAACATTATTGGCAATGTCTAGAAAGTTACATCTAAGGAGAGGTTTGAATAAATCTAATTGCGGCAAGAAGAAGAAATTCTTATTGGAAAGCCCCTCTTCCCTGAACTGCACGGTTGTCGATATTGTGATTACGTAATATTATTTGTGAATAATTAATTATTGATTTATATGATATTGATTTTATGTGGATATAGATGGAGAAAATTTTAAAATGACAATTGTTGAAAATTAATATTTTATCTTTTTACGATAAAATAATTCATTTAAATATATTATTTTAATAATATATTAACGGTGATATTTTTACAATGAATGTGGGATATATGAGTATATGAGGAGGAAGAGTATTTTTGTGGCATTAAATGTTTAACACATGTTTTGTGTGTTTGGTGGACACAATTATTGGCCAGAAATTTGATTATAGCACAAAAAATCGCTTGGTTTGTGGATTTCGGTCGATTTTTGTTTGGAATTTGGAAAAACTTTCTTCTGCAAAGTTGTAGAGAATTGAATTTCCTATAAAAACTCATGAGATTCGAATTTTCTGATGAAAGGGCTATTTATTATGAATTATTGAAGTTAGAAGCTCAAAATAATTAATTTTGGGAGTTTAAATTATTTTTGTTAAGAAAAACGTTTTTTGTATTTTTTTGGACATCATTAACATGTGTGGCTGGTGTTTTGACCAAAAGGTGGGCTAAGGAAAATTTGTATAATTATATTAATATTATATTAAATTTTACGCTTTGGTGTTCTAAGCGTTTTCTATAAATAGGGTCTTGGGTTAGAATTGAAAATCACACCGAAAAGCGAAGTTTTCTCTCTATTTCTCTCTCGATATTTTGGCGTATTCTTGTGAGTATTTTGAGTATACTTTGAGTATTGCTAGGCGGTCTGAAGTTCCTTCAAAGACCTTATACACGTGATACAAGCTAGAAATCTTGATCTTTCGAGTAAGGGATATTATTTTTTGTAATGATATTATTTCTTCAATATCATTATCTTTGAAATGTTGATCTGAAGTTTTTATCAAATTTGGAACTTTTTCATGTATGGGGTTACTATTCATGGGTTCTTATTCATGAGTTCTTATTCACGATTCTTATTAAGCGAGTTCTTATTCACGATTCTTATTCACGAGTCTTATTCAGCGAAGCGTGAAGATGTTTTTGTGGAATTTCTATCTTTTGGTGTCGGATTACTATTCACGTATCACGGCCTTATTCACGTATCTGACCTTATTCACGTGTCACGATCTTATTCATAGAAAAATAAAATTTCTTCTTTTCGTCCAAAACATCTATTACGGATACTAACTTTCGATTGTATCCATGTTTTGATCATTCTTGAATTTTACACCACTATGATTATTTTGAGAGGTATTTTTGGGCGTGGATAAAACCAAGTACGAATCCTTGATCCTTAATCCTTGTCATTTTGTTTCACTTTAGATTCGTTTCTTTAAAAATATTTTTCATCATCCTCGGTCTTAAATGATGATATTATTGAATATCTTTGGCTTTGTAGTGCAAAGATGATTAATGATTACGATGAATATCTTTAGCCTTTAGTGCAAAGATGAGCAGTGTTGAGATGAACATAATGAATTGATGAATATCTTTGGCTGTAGTAGTGCAAGATGAATATTTGATTTGAGATGAATATTGATTGATGTTCTGAGGGATAAAATATTGATGATGGAATTTATTAAATTCATAGATTATAGTAGATTTCATTCTCTACGTAACTCTTATGAATTATTATTTCATTGCGAATATTGATCTGAAACTTGTTGTCATTGTATTCTATCAGATTTTTCCTGTTGAAGACTAACGATAATTTGTTGTATATTATCTTAGTCATAATATTCTTTCTTGGGCTAGTTGAGCTCACCCTTTTCCTTGTTGTTCCATTTTTCTTCTCGGGGAGGCGAGAATGTAGCGAAGTCTTAGTCGGGGTATGGAATGAAGATTAGAGAGAGTTGTTTAGTAGTCCTCACCATTTTTGTAAAATAATGAATCAATAATGTGATGAGGATTTATTTGAGTATAGATATTGTCTAGAAGATAATATTTGTATTCAAACTCACGCTTTCTTGTTGTAATAATAAAGTTGTAGTTGTTTCTGTACCATGTATTTGGCGACTCAGAATGGGTGTTGTGTATACCTATTTTGGGGGCGTCACAACGTCACTCAGCAAGGCGCCGACCACGAATGAGTTAGGTATTTGGATTTGTTTTTAGATATTGAAGGCTTAATTATAGTAGTAAATTTAATCCTTTAACTCACAACGTGAACATATTGATTGATCGACTATCCAATTTGTTCAAAATAGGGGAAAATTTTAAATGGTGATTAAATGCGAGTCGATGCTTGGACCTGATCTTATCGTATTTCTGATAGATACCTTAGCAATAGCCCCTCACTTTCCTCCACAGTTATCTTAACACGATGTCCCCTTAAAAGATGGATCACTAGCTGTTTATTGGATTTGGATTTTTTTTCGACATTAGACTTACCAAGGTTAGGCTAGGTGTATACATTTTCTCTCTTTTGATTTTATCTTCTGAGCAACCTATTTTGACGTGGGAATGCTTTTGTTTTATTTTATAAAGTGTTTGAAGCTATCAGTTTAATAATCTTCTACATAACATCATGAACATTTACATTAAGAATAAGGGGGTTTAGATGATTGCTTCAGTCATGAATACATTTTGCGTTCATTAAACTTTTCAAACTATGTAGTGTGCCTATAACTCCTTTTTACAAAACATAATCCTTTTTACAAAACAGGACACTTGGGGATTTTGTCACCTACTCACTTTGTGAACTTGAAATCTTGCCCTCGCTGCACCATGAAAACATACCCAAAGTGTTCTATCATAAACCTTATGAACTTGGACATCAGTTGCGAGAGCGATTATTAATGCCAAGATTGTGACTCCACCAAAATAAGAATGAAAAATTAGAAAACATACTAATAAAAGCACATCGTAAGCTTTTTTTCAAAGTAAACAGCGTACTCAGCATCTTATAAAATAAACATCTATTATAAAGCTAGCAAAAATAGTAACACAACGGTTTTCAATTTTGACATTCATTAAAACTGTAATTCCTTTCTAGAAGAATACTTCAGCACACCTTATCAGATTTCTATTTTGTAGCCGTCTTCACTATGGGATTTAATATTTAATTTTTTTTATCGAAATAATATCTTCTTCAATTATTTTATTTGTTTGATCAAAGATATTGTTAACACGAGAACCAAATTATGCAAGTGGATATGTCTCTGAAACTGCTGAAGGCAGGGAAACATGTTATTCAAGGTGAATACATTTAAATCTTTGTCTTTTGAATTAGGACCCTTATTATGGGAATAAAGTGGTATATATAGTTTGGATATAAATCTTTGTCTTTTGAATACATTTAAATCTTTGTCTTTTGGATATATAGTTTTGATTATTTTTTTTGGGTTATGAGCTTTAACGTAATTTGGGAATTGAATTTTAATTGGTTAGTAATGAGGATCAATATTCAGGTATTGCAACTTACAACTATCTTTTTTTTGGTCATGGGTACTATTTGTTAATTTTTTTTGAACTTTCAGGTTTGTATTAAATAAACTAAATTGTATATGATTATATATGTTGATTGTTGTTTTTTATCTTGAAATTACATAATTCTGATTAATGGTCGGATGAGACGGAATCACAACAACAGCACCTGATGAAAGTATGCTAATTTATTTGCATAGTATCTTATAAATTATCCTTGATAAAGTTAGATTCAACGCTTCGTTGATGTAACTTTGGCCTAGGGTGAAGCCGTTATTTATACATTTACGAAAATGTGAGGAATTTTTTGGCGTGTGATATATTTCTACTCTCATTACAAGTTTTCATCAATCAAACTCATAAGTTGTATGATCAAATATTTTTAGGTATCGTTCAAGGATACTTGGTGTAAGGTATAAAAAAAATGAAGTTGTTTCTCTATTTTTTACATGTGTATATTTTTTGTGTTACGTCTTTTGTAAATATAACTAATTATACATGGTTATGATGATTTTGGGTTTGAAATGATGGATGTTTTGGTGATTTGAATATTTATTAATGATTGTAAATTTTGTAGACAAGTTTATATTTTTTTGGATATCTATTTTTTAAGTAGACTCTGTCGAAATTTATTGAAATTGGTAGCGACTAGCTTGATGTTTTAATTATTGTGGTTGTGTGATGAATTATGATAATTGTTATGTCTTATTGTAAATTATTTTAAGTTGCAAAGAATTTTTAGGTAATGTATTATTTTTTGAATTTTAATTTTATTTTTCGTTTAAATAAATACTCTTATGCGAGACGATTCTTAGACATCACATGTTCTTGTAAAATAACTCATATTTCAATTTTTTGTGTTCATAATTTATAATTATTTATTTATTTTTCAATTATCTGGTCTTTTCACCATACATAAGGGTTATCGCTAGTATATATATAATATGAAATCCATTGGATTATCTTAAAGTGCGAAAAAGATGAATGAAAAAGAATCAAAATATTAACACTCTCTTTCTGAATTTTGAACATAAAAGAAAAGAATAGAAAATTTAAATTAGAACATAAAAGAAAAGAATAGAAAACATGAAGTTTTCCTTTGTGTTGTTTCTGAGTTTTTAATAGAAAAGAATAAAAAATTTAAAATTGAGTACATGAGTTGTAATTTAAAATTTATTATATTAAAAATTTAGAATAATATGGGAATTGTAAAAATATTACTTATTATAATTTCTTTTACGTCCAAATCAAGCCAATTTTGGACCAAAAACTTTGACAAGAAAAGTGACCAAATTTTTTATCTATTTTTTTTCTTTTTTATTTATTAAAAAACTCAGAAACATAAAAATAAAACTTAAATTTTTCAACTATTTTTTTTTGCCCATTTTAAAACTAAAATAGCGTAAGGAAGAGGCTTTTCCAACATTAACAAAAATAAAATATTCTAAAGATTAAAAATAAAAGGTGAAGCCGGACGTGACTTCCAGTTCCATCCCTTGCTTTTTCTTTTATCTTTTTTCTCTCTTCGGTGCTGTTTTCCTCCCTTTGAGGGAAAATTCGAAGCTCCATCTTTCAATTAATGGGCGATTCTTTCATTTGCTGACCCTTTTCTCTGGAACATAGCTCTATTTCAATGGAGGTAATTCATAATTTCAGGATCTGTATGAAATTAGGGTATCTTTAATCGCATTTCTCGATTTTTGCATTGTTTCCTTGGCCCTAACAATCATCTGGTTGATATTTTGGAACTTTTCTGTAGTATCGTATGTCAAACTGTTAAAGATTCCTAATTTGTATCTAATTCTAAAATGTGGACAAACTATTTTATTGTATGCATATAATCAAATTTGATATACATACTAAATTTTGGGCGATAATGTTACTTGTTATTAGAAATGAAATTGGTCTACTTTTTAAGGAAAAAAACTGTTCAGCTCCGGTGCTGTTTGCATTTAATTGTGGGAAATTTTAGCATATCCGCTATTGTTGTGAATCGAATAACTTTATTTGTTATAAGGGGATAAGGTCTGGCTTAAATTTTATTTCAATTTACTATGAATGTGAGCCTGTCTCTTATGCGAGTTTGTTACTTAATTTTTATTGCTAAATGTGGGACTATAGTTCCTTATATTAGTCTTTCTTTCTTTTTATTTCATTTAGTAATTCACTTAGCAATTGATTTTTCTCTTTGCCAGCTTCAGATGAATTCTATAACTAGGGACAGTGTTCTAAAAATCCCCGCCTAGGTGCTAGGCCCTCCCTTGGCGCCCCGCCTAAGCGCTAGGCCCCCCTTTGGCGCCTCTCGTAGGCGTTAGGCCCCCCTTTGGCACCTCACCTAGGCCCAATGCGGCAAAAAAATTCCTCCAAAAAATTAGGCGGGGCCTAGGTGGGGTCTAGGCGAAGAGATTTTTTATTTTTATAACTACCCAAACCAGATCTTGATATATTTATTTTTCTAATGATTTACCATATTCATAATACATGTAGCATATCATATCACAACAAGAAGTGAATAATATCAAGTTAAAATGGATAATTTTATTATAATTGTAATTTTTTGAACTTGTACTAACTTCAAATTATATAAATGATACATTTGTAATATTTAGTTTAATTCAATATAATTCTTAAATTTATGTTTAGTTTCTTAAGTTTTAATATAGAATTAAATTCTTGAAATTTTAAATTTTATTATTTAATATCAATCTTGTTTATGAATAAAACTAATACGTTAAAAATATGTTTGAACTTTGAACAATTGCATATTTGTGTTTGAACTTTGACATTAACAATATGGATAATTGGATATGTGTTTGAACTTTAAGCAAAGTCCTTTATTATCTTTATTATAGATTGTTTTTATTTATATTATTGTTTTGTTTGGATAAATGTAAGATAAAATATTAAAATTGGCTTAAAATAAAAAATCTAGCCTATGCCCCGCCTAGGCCCCCTTGGCGCTAGGCCCCCCTCGGCCGTCCACCTAGCGCCTTTTAGAACATTGGGCAAGGGCTTATTTAAGTGATATGTGCATTTTCTTTTTGTCTTTACAAGGTTCCGGGAATGGGTGAAACAAATAATACCGAGAGTGATATGACATCGGCTTCAGCTTTTGTGGAAGGGGGAATTCAAGAAGCCTGTGAAGATGCTTGCAGCATATGCCTTGAGGCCTTCTGCAAAAGTGATCCTTCATCGGTAAAATACTATGTTTGTGTTGTAACTGCACAGAATATTCTAATGAAAGTAAATCACAATTACTTATTTGTTAAACTGCAGGTGACTAGTTGCAAGCATGAGTTCCACCTTCAGTGCATTCTCGAGTGGTATGGTCTGAGATAACTCATTTATAACTGCTCATAGTTTCGCAGTCAATACTCTATCAACTGCTGTATCGTTTATTGACATCTCGAATCAGTTTTATTCTTGTGTCTCAACTCTCAATATCCAATGAGTTTTCAAAGGAAATCTAGAATCATTTATTTTTCATTTTAGTTGTGGCTTTAGCTAGTATGCTGTTGGCCTGTTTATAAACAATATGGTAAAAAATAAAACATAAATGGACATGCTTTGTGAAATTTTGAGTTATGTTTTGTTCAACATAATTGTGAAATAGAGGTGTTTAGTTGGTGGCTTTTGTTAGTAGATATTCGATAGGATTATAGGATATTATTCTAATAACATGATTTTGGGGATTGCATGATTAAAGGGAGATTGCATGATTAAGGGATGATTGCTTTACTTTCCAAATGTACTGCAATTCTACGTCTATATAAAGGCTCTATATTGTACATTGTAAGTTATATAATAGAAAACATCTTTCCTTCTCCATTTCTCCACATGGTATATGAGCTTGTTTGATGTTGGAAATCATTCCGCCACCGCGGGCACATAGCCGGCGGCGGGTATCGTTTTTTTTATTGTTTAACTTCTTACTAAAGAAAAAAATTAGGTGGTTAAAGTTAAATTCTTGGGTAGTTAATTTATTGGGTTGAAATATGTAAATGTGTTGTTAGATTAGAGAGCAAGGATCTTCATCAGGCAGAGGTTTAAGGAAGGCGTGTGTTCTTCGATTTGTTAGGAGGCTTAAGAGTCCTTCGTTATTGAGGCAAGAAGTCCATCATTTTTGTTGAAGATAAGTGTTATCCGTTATTGTCTGCACATAATATCCTTGGAAAATGGATGTGAAGTTATGTATTGAGGGTGAGAATCAACTTTGGACATAAACATCATTTTATCTTCTTTCTTCTTTTTTTTCGTGCAAATTGAAGAGGGCCTCGATTTGAGGGGGAGTGTTGGAGATAAAATATTTTCCTTTTAAATTTGGTTTGAATCTTTTTAGTTTTTGGGATTATGTTTTGTAACAAGCTGTAAGTCATAATATATAAGACTTTCAACTTGAGGAGGAGTAAGGATTATAGGATTCCAATAGCATGATTTGGGGATTGCATGATTAAAGAGAGATTGCATGATTAAGTGATTGATTTACTTCCAAATGTATTGCAATTCTAAGCCTGTATAAAGGCTCTCTATTGTACATTGTAAGATATATCTTCCCTTCTCTAATCCACAGCTTTAAGGGTGAATATATTGAGGTATACTGTTGGCATAGGTACAAGTCCTTGTCTAAGCTCAAATATATCACCTATACGACTATAAGATTCAACAAATATTGTCCAACTTTTGGGTTTTAGAATAACTGGTTCAGGGAGTAAAGCACCATGTATACAAGATATCTCATATTGGTTCCTAGTTCTTGTTTTTGGTGCATTTATTTGCTAAAGATTTGCATCCTATTTTTATTTAATTATGCATTTATGTTAGGTGTTAGTTGATTGGGTGGACCTTACTTGGGTGTCATGGAACTCTCAGATATATTTATGTATTATTTGATATTTTATGAGTTTCCAAGTTATTTTATTTTGGACACTTGATAAATTTATATTTCATTGATACCTAAGCTAGGTGGTTCAGCTTGAGTGAAATTTATTCTTTCATTCAGAAGATATAGACCTTGCAGATATTTTTCATTCTACTTTTTCTTATGAAAATTGTAAAAGCATTCCATCAACACTAGCATCACAAAATAAGTGCACTGATCTGCAAATGAGTCTGATTCTAGTAGTACATGATGCCTTGAATTGTTGAGTAATCTCCCTTGCTAATTTTTTGAATGGGTGGCAGAGAAGCTCTGATGGTGTGTGGAATACCATTTATTTATCAGAGACAGTAAATTGTGTACCATCTAACATGGAATTGTCCAGAAAATGTGACTCTTCTGCATTTATTTTTAAATAGGTGCCAGAGAAGCTCTAACTGTCCGATGTGTTGGCAATCCATTAGCCTGAAGGATCCTACCAGGTTTGTTCTGGTCTTTGTGAATGTTGCAATTATCTTTAGCTTCTACTTCTTTACTGTTTCTAGTGTCTGATTCAATGGAACCACTTATTTTGAATTTCATGGCAGTCAAGAATTGCTTGAGGCTGTAGAACGGGAGAGGAGCTTTAGTTTTAATCCGACAAGAAATTCCAGAATATTTCATAATCCCACTCTTGGAGATCTTGAATTGCAGCATGTCTGTTGTCTATTCATACTAAATGAGATTATCTGTTCTTAGTTTTTATGTTAAAGTTTAACATGCCTTTTATACTGTTTGGTTTCTCTGATTGTAATGCAGTTACCTGTTGATGCAAGTGATACTGGACTTGAGGACCACATAATCCAGCATTTGGCTGCTGCTGCTGCTGCTGCAATGGGAAGGGCCCAACATGTTGCTCGGAGGGATGGGTCAAGGATTCGGTCATCTACTCATGCTCGTCGACAGTTCTTGGTGTTTTCAACTCATCCCAATTCACTCTCCGCAGGTCCTGTATCTGCTCCTGCTGCTCCAGTACAAGGTGAACCTGAGCCAGCCTCTATAACTGTAGCTAGCCCATCTGTTCCACTAACAGCTAGTGGGGGTGATCTGCCACAGCATAATCCACAATTCCCTTCTGTTCAAAGTGGTCAAATTTCTGCATCACCATCTACTGTTATGCCAATCAGTCGACAAAGATTTTCAATTAATAATAGGTACTGTTGATTTAGTAACTGTTTGATTACACTCAACTCCACTTGCATGTTATCTGATTTCATATTAAGTACTTGTAGGAACTTTGCCAGTCAATCTTCTCTGCCAAATCCAGATAGAGCAGGACCATCAGATTTTCATTCACTTTCAGACTCTTGGAAATCTCGACTGAATGCTATGTCAACAAAGTATGCCTTTCTATGAGCAATGTTTCTTTCTGGTTCTTATTTATGAACGTAGCTATCCTTCTGTAATTTTTTCTCCTGGGCTTCAGTCTGAACTCTTTTTTGTTGTGTATTAAGATACAAGGACTCGATTTCTAAGAGTACAAGAGTATGGAAGGAGAAGCTGTTCTCTCGAAGTACTTCCATGGCAGATATTGGTTCTGAAGTTAGGAGAGAAGTTAATGCAGGAATTGCTAATGTATCTCGCATGATGGAGCGCCTTGAAACTAGAGAAAATGATAGAGACTGCATTTCCTTATCCGAAAATCTTGTCGAGTCATCAGCTACAGAACAGACCAGCCACAATAATGTTGAAACTCGTCAAGCAGACACCATCAGCTGACAACAAAACTGCATCTTTTGCTGCCAGTTCAGTTTCACATTAAGATGTTAGACAGTATTCAAGCAGTTGCAACTTTCCCCAGCATTTTATCTTTGAAGGTGAGTTATGTAGTTTACAAGTGAATCATCATTATAGATGTTGCTGCTTTCCTGATATTTTGAATCGTTTTAATCTTGATTTGTGGTTGATTTTGTTATTTGATCTCGAACTCTTGATACATATATATATGTTTTAATTTGCTGGTGAGCTGAAAATTTAAACAACCAAGTGAACCACCTGTAATGTAGTTTCTCAAATATTACCTTGTACCATACCACCTGACCTGGTGCCTTCTAAAATTGCTGTAGAAAACTATTCTTTAATTTGGAGGACAACAGAACCTATTTTTGGAATATTTTTTAAGATTGCTTTAATTACTATATTGTGATCATAGCTTTTCTTTGTTTCCTCGTGCAACAAAATAGGAAAATACTACTGTACAAGTTATAGTGTACTTTTTCCAGTTTTCATCACTGTTAAGGGGATGAATGTTGTGCATTAGACAGCCTTCTTAGTACGTTGTACCGTCATAAATGTTATTGCCAAGAACAAAGTCATGGGTACCTGACCTTAGATATCTTGTCTTGAACAGGTTTCATGAGATGCCTATTCATCACCATAAATAAGTTAATAATATAGAAAATAGCGAAGGCACACACACACACACACACACACACACACACACACACGTAAACACCCTTGATCTATCAAGTCTGATATAACACAAAAATGTGATGGATACATAACAAATATGGGAGAGCAAAATTGATAATTTATTATTAATTCCTTTTTTTTTTTTTTGGGGGGGGTAATCCTTGATTTTAAAACTTTTACTTCCTTACAAGTTGAAGTCAAAATTGGATCAGAGAGCAGATGTCAAAGTAGGGCTATAAATATTGTCCCTTCCATCTATACCTTTATATGTCTCTCGTGCTCTTCTCTGCTCTCGAAAATTAGGGTTTATGAATTTAAAAATTGGATCAGAGAGATGTCAAAGTAGGGCTATAAATATTGTCCCTTCCATCTTTATCCGTCTCTCTTGCTCTTTTCAACTCTCGGAAATTAGGGTTTATGGATTTAAGATGATGCTTCTGACCACCCCCCACCCACCACACAACACACTAATGGTAGATGTAGAAAAGATTGTATACATAAAATTACTTTCTTGGAAAATGTTAGCCGCCTATGTATGCTGGATCTTCAACTAATTATATGTTGCCATGTAATATAGGATTTTAGTCTTTAGTAACGTAGCATGAATTTTGTTTTGGTATTATTATTATTATTATTATTATTATTATTATTATTATTATATCTGTTGTTATTGTAAATGGAATGTATGTTGAATTTGTTATCTATGTTTATTATACAATAATTTTAATGTAGGTTACTTATTAAACAGGTTGTTAACTCCGGTCTCCATCTCCAAATATGTCATGCTAAGGACTATATGCTTTTTTTGCACTTTAGGCCACGGTGCTAGAGAAACTGATGATGGCTAATAAAAGAGGAAAGGGGTAAAAAAAAAGATATAGAGTGATATTCACACTTGAAGAACAAGTATTTTTTCCATCTGCTTGTAAATTTGTTTATACGTAAGAGCCAAGGGGGCATTGGTATCAGATATTCAGTTGAGTTTGGCAGATACTCCATCTATCTATCTATATTTGTGCTGATAATATTATCAATTGAAAATGCAACCGGTTTCTTTGATGGACAAGAACTGCATTGGTTTTTACTTTTTTGCCGTCTATAGAAAAATTTACCGTGTTTAAGCTTTTCCAGAATACACTTAATGTACACTTACAAAATTTAAAATCCCATTTAAAAAACAAACCGTGCCATTTATAACCATTTGAGTTAAATGGTTTTCATATGTAGTATTTTTAAACGATAAATTTGGGTGGTTTAGGGTAATCTATAACTGTAGAATGTAATTAAAAGTTGAATATTGCATTGAAAATGGTAATAATTACATTACGGTCAAAACTCTTTCTTTCGTTCTTTTAACACCCACGCATATATAGTGTAATATAATAATGTCTGGGCGAAAAGCACAATACTTTTAAGAAGATAGTATTTTCTAGTCCTTGTACAATACAGTAATATCTACCATCCTTTAAATGGATTAAAGTGGGGGAGAAGGGAAGAGAAGTTAGGAACAATTGACACCGGCCAACAAAAAACCAAAGATAAGGCCACGTTATATTATGGGTGGTTGGCTCTCCTCAAAGCAATACCCTTTCATCATTATTGTAATTTATTTATTTAAGAATTATGAATTACTCCACTAGTAGAGAATCAATTTGGTAAATAAATGAAACAAGTAAAATATGTGAAGGTAAATAAATGACTAGTACTAGCTAGATTCATTTATCTATAAAATAAATGAGGTGGTGGTGGTGGTGGTGGTGGTGGTGGTGGTGGTGGAGGAGGAGGATACTTAAAATGAATAATGCTTCATTCTTTCCTTCTCCAAGTTGGAGAGATGTCATGTTCCCCATTCCATTATCATGAAACCAAAAAAAAAAAAACAAAGACTCCATTATTCTCATGCGCGCGTCTAGTTTAATAATTAATTAATACTAGTGTTAGTTGTAATAATAGTAGTCCTACCTCACCTTTGGTAAAGCGTAGAAACCATCCAAAAGGAGATGGAGATGGAGATGGAGATGGAGATGGAGGCGTGGGACAAGGACAGCTCGCCTTCCAGCTTTGCTCACCATTCACTCCCTCCCTCGGTTGCCTCGCCTCTTTGTTTTCTTGGGAAATAATTAGCATGAATGTAATTTTGGTCAATTGATTTATACATAATATTGATACACATATCAAAAAATAATCTTTCTACGTATCAGTACTGTATTAATCAATTAATCAATTTACCATGAAATTAATTTCATAGTAACCGGAGCCGTTTTTTAGTACTATTACTTTTCTTTTTTTCTTTCACACTTGTCTTTTTAGTAGATCCGGTTATTATGAAGTTAGTTTTATGGTAAGTTAGTAAATTGACTAATACAATATTGACACATATAGAGAGAAATTACTTCGTGTCAATACTATATTGATTAATTGACCAAAATTAATTTCAACCTAACTACTTCCCCTTTTAATACTACTAATTAATAATAATAATAATAATAGTATTCTCTTCATCCCTTAATATAAGTCGTTTTAAAGAATTATTTTTGTCCCTAAATATAAATCGTTTAAGAATTTCAAATAAATATTAATGGCTCAGTTTTTAATATTACCCAAGTATTAAATATAGTTTTGATTCTCTCATTATATTTTTTCCTAATAAATAATATTTTTTTTCTAATAAAAAGACAATATAAATAATTAATATTATATTTAATGTTATATAATTATTTATTTAATATTTATACATAATTCTAAAATAACTTATGTTAAGAGACGTAGGGAGTACTAATTTCATGTCTCGTCAAGCCAATGATAAAAAACTACTCACAAGATTAAAAATATAACAAAAAAAAAAATAAAAAACCATGCCTCGTGAAAAATGCCTACTACTACTACTTTTTGGGGTCACATCAAGTATAACTTTCCAGCAAATCACATTAATTATGATTGAGTTTTTTAATTACTTACAACATGTATGTATCTATCCTTCTTCTTCTAATATACTCCCTCCGTTACTTATTATTTAACGTTTTAAATTTTTTTATTTAATTCTAATTATTTGACGTTTATTAAAATTTAAAAAATTAATGACAATTTTTTTAAAATTACCCATTATTAAACTCTTTCTTTTTCTTATTCTAACAAAATTTTATTTATTCTAACAAATAATTTAAGAGTATTATAGATAATTAAGTACTATATTTAATGATTTTCAATCATTATATTAATTCTTGTGTCTACCTCTAAAACGTCAAATAATTAGGAACGGAGGAAGTAAGACTAAAAACACCTTTAAAAGGATCTGATTAATTTAATACAGTGTTAATATACAGATAAAAATTACTTCCGTCTGTATGTTAATATTGTATTAGTCAATTCACTAAAATTAATTTTAAATTAATCATCCACCCCTTTAACAGCATGTTTGTTTGTTTGTAAATATAAAGAATGAGACCGGATAATTAATTATAGACTTAAATATAATTTAAACTTTTAAATTTTTTTCAGATGTTAACATTGACCTTTTTATAAAGTAAACTATTTTATGTCACTTTTTAATTTTATATGAGTAGTGAATCAAATTTTAAGGCCGGATTTATTATTGTAAGTCTGAATAAATTCAACCAACACATTTTCGTACGTACAGAGTACACACTCTAATTCTGGTTGCCGAACCACGTGTTTATTTTTTTAAATAAAATAAAATAAAATTATGGAAAGTGTTTTAGTAATAATTACTAAAGACCAAAAATTAATTAAGTAGTGTTATTATTATAATAAATAAAAATGAAATTAGTGAGAATTTATAAAGTATTTTAGTTTAGTTCCATAGCAAAGATTAAAGAGAGCAAAAACTAAGTTTTAGTATTATATTATGTATATAGATAGATATAATTACTGCTTATAATTAGACCACAATTTCCTACACATTTCATTTATCACAAAACTTGACATTAAAGGTACAATGTAGTAAGAAAAATCACATCAGATCAAATTAAATACTCCATTGTACCTTTAATGTCAATTAAAGGTGTCTTAATTGCAATTAAGTCAATCTTGCTAGAGAACAGATCCTCTATTTTTAATTTATTTGTTTCTTTGTATTTTTTCAATTAAATTTTAACACCTAATCTCTTACTTAACACTAATTAATTCTAAAATTAAATAAAAGGACATATGTAAAAATTTAAATGGAGGGACACAAGAAAGACATAGAATTTGAGGACATAGGATCTGCTATCACCTTGCTACTACCTTCTACTTTCTTTCTTTCTTTCTAATCAAATAATTAAATGAATCGACGATGATCTCTCATGGATGTTTGATAAAAATTGAATAAATCTGAATTTGAATCTAAATGAGCTGAATCTGAATCTGAATCTGAATGAAAAAAGCTATTTAATAATTGACATATCTGAAACATCTTAATGACAAAACTTTATTATTTTATCCCTTTGAAAAAATTCAAAATTGTTGTAAATTTATTTAATATTACTTAATATAATAGTTAATTTTTTTTTTAATTTGTAACTTTTTAAAAAAAAATTTACTTCATTCAGCTGCTCATTCAGCTAAAAAAAATCTGGCTTAGCCATTCAGCTCGTCAATCTTACTGATTCAGACCAAAACAAACGCACTGACCGATTCAACCATTTAGTTCTTCAGCCATTCAGTTCCATTCAGCTCTAAACAAACAACCCCTTAACATAATAGTCGAGATTGAGATGATATCGTGATCTTTAGGTCTCAAGTTAGTATATTTCTTCTTTTACAAGAAGCTTATTTTCTTTTTAAATGGGGCTTGTTTGTGAGTTTATTTCTTTCTCATTTGGTGATGTTTAATTGATTCTTGATAATGTACTTGATACACAGTTGTGTACATACATTTTTTCCATAATGATCATAATAATTAAATAAGAATCTATCACTTTTCATTATTTGAAAATAAAATATCACCAACCATACACTGCTAGGGATGTAATGTAATACTTAATATTTAAATTAAAATCATAAATTATAGTTTCTCTAATTTTCTACCAACCAGATTTAAGATTAATTAATTATACTAAATTGTCACAAAATAATGTAAACCTTTACACTTGATGCATGCATTTTCAAGTAAAGAATGTTAGGCTTGTATGCTTGTTCGGTGTGTTTCCCTCAACTACTTTGATTCGCATCCTGCATCCATACATTTTGCTCAATATAATCACATGCATTATATATATATATATATATATATATATATATATATATATATCCCTTGAATGTTAATTTGCCGACACTCTAAGTTAACGAAAATTTATTGCCAACATGTACATTCAATTCTTACGATTAATACTCTGTGTCAAAAATTTAAACTCATTTGAAAATAGATAAGACATATTTCTTCTTCTTTTCAAATAGATGTTGCTTGTATGCATACTGCAGTTAATTTTGATCAATACAGTGACGACACGTCTCTTTATGTGTCAACAAATATAAAACATTTTAGATTTTAGATATATTTGATTATGTGATACTACCTCCATTCCATAATAACTGTCTTTTTAGAAGAAAAAACTTGTTCCAATTTATTTGTCGTTTACAACTTTCTGCGAGAATAAATTATTTATTTTCTTATATTACTTTCTAACTTTTTCATCGTTCCCAGAAAATTTTCTCTTGTATTAATAGTTTTTAGTTTCCCATAAAGGGGTAGTGGTGGAATTTCCTACAAATTTTAATTCTTAAATGATAGTATTAAATGAGTTTCTTAATTTATGTGCATCAAACTAAAAAGACAGTTATTATGGAATGAAGGTATTACATTACAATGTTTGCTTCACCTAATTACATTACGTTCGGTGTAATTGAAATTATACTATTAATTAATTACCCTGCACGTTGATAATTTTTTTGTTAGATGTTGTTAATCTTAATATGAACACAAACTTTATATATTTCAAATCGATCATCATTACTTATTTTTCACCATTTATTTTGAATTTGTCCTTTTAACTCTATATGAACTCGGTTATTTTTAATATAAATAGGATAAGATGATCAATTTGTTGTATTTAACACTATATTATAATCAAACTAAATGAAAATTAGAGTGTTTTTACAAAAGTCAAATACAAAATTTAAAGATAAATAAAATAAATGCATTGTAATAAAAATAAATGCATTGTAATAACATACTATTAATACTGTAATACAATCATATTACATTATGGTCGTGTTTATTTGTAAGAATTATAATCTCGAGATTATAATTTATGAGATTGTAACACCAAGACTATTAATCCTATGATTAAATAGCCATAGTCACATGTTTGTTTTTATGAGATTATTCATGAGAACTTAAAATAATCTCATGTTATGTTTGTTTTTTTCATGATTAATTAAAAAATTAGAGAAAAAAAATATCGGTTGGACTATTATATCCTTACCAATAATACCATATTTTAAACTTGTTTATACATCAAAAAATGATGAACAATTAATTATAAACTATTAAATATTGCTGAAATAAGTTAGTAAGTTCACAGTGATTCACCATGTTCTTCTTGTGACGCCCCCAAAATAGGTATATGTAAGACCCCGAAATTTTTTAAATAAAAAAGGAATTTCCTTTATTTATTATTTTGAAATAGTAAGGGTTGATTTGATTAATGTGGTTAGTTATGGGTAAAATGCGCAAATATTTCAAAATAAGCAAGTGGTTATAAAATATTCATTGTTGTTTGGGAATATTCGTTTGGTCGTGGAATATTAAATCTTTGTCGGGAATATTAAATGCGACGTAAGCAATGACCATGTGTGAGCCCCCATAACTGAAAGCGATTGGACGAGAAAAACGCATAAAGTTTGGGTGGTTATAAATAACTTGGCGTGGTTATTCTGATTATCTTGTTGGAATACCGGTGGGTTAAAATACGATGTCTGGCGTGGTTGCACAAGAGTAGCACCTGCAGTATTACATGATATTGTTGAATTATTGATCCTTACGTGAAGAGGCACTACTTAATAATTTTCACAGTGAGTTACTTATTCGATATTTTATTTTATTGATTCAATAATTCTTTGCGTTGATATTTTATATTATTGTTGTTCAATAATTGTCATTTGCATTATCTCCATTATCGGATCAATAATTCATATTATTTAAATAATATTATTAGATAGCATTATTGGCAATGTCTAGAAAGTTACATACAAGGAGAGGTTTGGTCACCTAATTGCTTGCGCCAGAAGAAGAAATTCTTATTGAAAGCCCTCTTCCTGAGGAACGACACTGGTTGTCGTAAATGTGATTACGTAATATTATTTGTGAATAATTAATTATTGATTCATATGATAAAGGAAATATTTATTTTATATGAATATAAATGATGGATTTATTTATGTGGTTATTAATGAAGGAATTAATGTTGAGGTGTTTTATCGATATTTTATCTGATTGGAGGTATTAAAAAATCAAATCGGGGTTTTGAGATATATTATGGGGTTATAATTTTTAATTCGACCGTTGGATTGTGGTAATTTTTGGGTATATTATACATACATAAGTTGAGTATATGTCCACAAATTTTGAACCGTTTAAAATGCACGAATGATTTGTTGTAAATTTTAAGAGGTGTCTGGATTCTAAATTAGGTTTATAATTGATTTTGGTGGAAAATTCTAGAATTGAGTGGGCCCCACTTGTGGTTGGTGAAGAAATGTGCTGAATTTTATTTCAAATGTGGTGGGTGTGATAAGTAGCGAGTAAAAGCCATCGTGTAGCGGTCAAGTCAAGCTTTTTACGGCTAACATTTTCCTATAAATAGAGGGCTTTAAGTTAGAATTGAAAATCACACCGTAAACAAAGTTTTCTCTTTTCTCTCTCTATATTATTGAGCGTATTTTGTGAGTATTTAGATACTTTGAGAGTTCTTTCAAGATCTGAGTTTCATTCAAAGATCACTTGAGCCTTTCCTTAGGAAATCTTGATTCTTTGAGGTAAGGGATGTTATTTTCTTCTCAAATGATATTATTTCTTCAATATCATTATCTTTGAAATATTGGTTGGAACTTTTTATCAAATTTGGAACTTTTTCATGTATAAGTTACTATTCATGAGTTCTTATTCACGAGTTATTATTCATGAGTTACTATTCACGAGTTCTTATTCATGAGTTACTATTCACGAGTTACTATTCACGAAGTACTATTCATGAAGCGTGAAGATGTTTTTTGTGGAATTTCTATCTTTTGGTGTCAGTTCTTATTCACGTTATCTGACCTTTATTCACGAATCTGACCTTATTCATAGAAAATGAAAATTTTTCTTTTAAATCAAAAATATCTAATACGGATACTAGCTTTGATTGTATCCATGTTTTGATCATTCTTGAATTTTACACCACTTATGATTATTTTGAGGTATTGTTGGACATGGATAAAACAATCTGAATCCTTAATCCTTAATCCTTGTCATTTTGTTTCATTTGATTCGTTCTTTAAAAATATTTTCATCATCTTCACCTTAAATGATGATATTATTGAATATCTTTGGCACGTAGTGCAAAGATGAATGATTTCTGAAGAATATCTTTGGCACGTGTAGTGCAAAGATGAGCAGTGTTTAAATGAACATGTAGATCGATGAATATCTTTGGCCTTTAGTGCAAAGATGAGCAGTGTTGAGATGAACATGGCCAGATTGATGAATATCTTTGGCTTTTGTAGTGCAAAGATGAATATTTGATTTGAGATGAATATTGATTGATGTTCGAGGGATAAAATATTGATGATGGGTATTTAAATTCATAGATTATAGTAGATTTCATTCTCTACACGTAACTCTTACATGAATTATTATTTAAATTTGCGAATATTGATCTGAAACTTGTTGTCTATTGTATTCTATCAGATTTTTTCCTGTTGGAGACTAACGATAATTTGTTGTATATTATCTTAGTCGTAACATTCTTCTTTGGGCTAGTTGAGCTCACCCTTTTCCTTGTTCCATTTTCTTAACTCGGGGAGGCGAGAATGTAGCGAGTCTTGAGTCGGGAGGTATGGAATGAAGGTTACAGAGAGAGTTGTTTATTAGTCCTCACCATTATTGTAAAATAATGTATCGATAAATGTGATGAGGATTTATTTGAGTATAAATATTATCTAGAAGATAATATTTGTATTTAAACTCTCCTCATTTCTTGTTGTAATAATAAAGTTGTAGTTGTTTACGTACCATGTATTTGGCTACTCGAGAATGGGTGTGGTGTATACTATTTTGGGGGCGTCACGGTATATTCTCACCCGATTAAGTTGTCGAATGAGTGCGAAGGAAAAGTAGGTGAGCTCAACTAGCCCAAAGAAAGAATATTACTACTCTAAATATAATATACAACAAATTATCGTTAGTTTTCAACAGGAAAATTCTAATGTAATACAATGATAAAAAAATTTTAAATCAATATTCATGAAATAATAATTCATTAAAAGAGTTAAGAGAGAATGCAAACTACTATCTTCTATATATGAATTTAAAAGTTCATCGCTCATCTTTTTATCCCTCAGAATATCAATCAATATATATCCTCGAATCAAATATTCATCTTTGCACTACATGCCAAAGATATTCATCACCGATCATGTTCATCTAAACACTGCTCATCTTTGCACTACTGGCCAAAGATATTCTTCAAATCATTCATCTTGCACTACATGCCAAAGATATTCCATAATATCATCATTTAAGACTCAAGATGATGAAAATATTTTTAAAGAAACGAATCCAAAGGAAACAAAATGACAGGATTAAGGATTAAGGATTCGTACTTTGTTTTATCCATGTCCAAAAATATCTCAAAAATAATCATAGTGGTGTAAAATTCAAGAATGATCAAAACATGGATACAATCAAAGCTAGTATCCGTAATAGATATTTTGACGAAAAGAAAAATTTTATTTTTCGATGAATAAGTCAAAGATTCGTGAATAAGATCATATCGTGAATAATAAAGTCGATACGTGAATAGTAACCCCGACACTAAAAGTTCCAAATTTGATTAAAAAGTTCAGATCAATACTTCGGCATCATGATATTAGAATAAATAATATCATTAAAAAAAATAATATCCTTTACCTCGAAAGACAGTACTTCTAGTTGAAACACCGGATATAGGCTATGACTTGAACTTGCACCGTATAGCAATACTCAAAGTATACTCAAAATACTCACAAGAATACGCTCGATAATATAGAGAGAAAACTTGATTTACGGTGTGATTTTCAATTCTAACCTAAAGTCTTATTTATAGAAAATTGCTTTAAACACCAAAAGCGAAAAATTTAATATAATAATATTATATATATTACAAATTCTCTACGCACACTTAGCATCTGAAATCAACAATCTTAACACATGTTAAATGAGTCCCAACAATGTAAAAAACGTTTTTGTAATTTAAAATATTTTAAACTTCCAAAAATTAATTATTTTGAGCTTGAACTTCAATAATTCATAATAAATAGCTCTTTTATCGTAAAATTCGAATCTCGCGTCTTTTATAGGAAATTCAATTCTCTACAACTTTACGGAAGAAAGTTTTTTCAAATTCCAAACGAAAATTGACCAAAATTCACAAACAAAGGCGATTTTACAAAGTATAATCAAATTTCGGTCAATAAATGGGGTCCACCGAGCATGTTTAACATGTTTTAAACATTTATTGCAACAAAAATACTCTTCCTCCTCGTATACTCATATATCCCACATTCGTTGTAAAAATATCACCATTATTATATTATTAAAATATAATAATACATTTAAATGAATTATCTTATCGAAAAAAGATAAAATTTTAATTTTCAACAATTGTCACATTAAAATTTTTCTCCATCTATATCCACATAAAATCAATATTTTCCTCATCATATGAATCAATAATTAATTATTCACAAATAATATTACGAAATCACAATATTGACAACCGCGCGGTTCTAGGAAGAGAGGGCTTTTCAATAAGAATTTCTCCTTCTTGGCCAAGAATTAGGTGACCAAACCTCTCCTTAGACGAGAACTTTCTAGACATTGCCAATAATGTTATCTAATAATATTATTCGAGATAATATGAATTATTGCTTCGATAATGAAAAATAATTGTGTAATGACAATTATTGAAACAACAACAATATAAAATATCAACGCAACAATTATTAAATCAATAAAATCTTGAGCATAAGAATTACTATAACCATTATTGAGTAGTGCCTTCTTACGTAAGAATCAATAATTGGTGCAATCTGTGTCTTCTTGTGTTTTAACCAATTTAGTATTTTAACGATATTAGCGGTAACAACTACGCTTATTATTTTTAAACAACTTATATTTGTCGTTTTTTCATCCAATCGCTTTCCAGTTATGGGGCCCACAAAATCTTTATACGTGTCGTGCGAATATTCCCAAGCAATGAAGAATATTCCACGACCAAACGAATATTCCCAACAACAATGAATATTTTATAACCACTTGCTTATTTTGAAATATTTGCGTATTTTACCCATAACTATCCACATTAATCAAATCAACCTTTACTATTTCAAAATAATAAATAGAAAATTAAATTTCATTAATAATAAGTTGGGGTCTTACAACCTCCCTCCTTATGAAATTTCGTCCTCGAAATTGACGTCGTATTACAGTGTTTGAAAAGGTGAGGATACCTCGCTTTCATTTCCGCTTTCCAATTCCTGTCATTTCCTCTATAGCATGATTCCTCCACAAAACTTTAACTTGTGGTATGACCTTTCTTAGCGTAGGACATGCTCCTTCCTATCCAAGATCTTGACAGTACCTCCTCATACGTTAAGTCTTGGCTATCTCGTCCGGTTTCTAACTCTATAACGCGTGGTTGGGTCTTTCACATATTTACTGAAATGCGGATATGTGAAACACATTATGAACACGAGACATACTCGAAGGTAACGCGAGTCTATAGGCTACATTTCCTACTCTCGGTCAAGAATTTGAAATGGACCAATAAATCGTGGATTGAGCTTTCCTCTCTTCCCAAATCTTGTAACTCCTTCCATGGAACAACTTCATGACAATACATGATCCCTTATACTAAATTCCACGTCCTTTCGATGAAGATCCGCATAACTCTTTTGTCGATCTTATGCCGGTTGTATCGTTGTCGAATCATTTGGATCTTTTCCGTAGTCATATCGTACCAACTCGGGTCCCAACAATGTTGCTTCACCCACCTCGTCCCAACGTCTTTGGAGAAGCGACACTTTCGTCCATATAATGCTTCAAATGGAGCCACACCTATACTTGCACGATAAGCTGTTGTTGTAGGAGAATTCCACCAATGTAAAATACTTATCCCAACCGCCCCTTGAAGTCTAGGACACGAGTCTTAATAAATCTTCAAGAGTTTGAATAGTCCTTTTCGATTGTGTCCGTCCGTTTGAGGATGGTATGCGAATCCCAATCTTAAATCCGTGCCCATAGCTTTTTGCAAGCTAACCCAAAATCTTGAAGTGAATCTTGGGTCACGATCCAAACTATGGATACTGGCATGCCGTACAACCTCACAATCTTATTCACGTATATACTTAGCAAGGCGTTCAAGGAATAAGTCTCCGTGTCGGCAAGAAAAATGAGCGAGACTTGGTTAATCTATCAACAATAACCCAAATAACATTGATGCCTTGAAAAACCGTAGGAAGACCCGTAACAAAATCCATGGTAATATGTTCCCACTTCCATTTGAATCTCAAGTGGTTGCAGCGGACCCTTAGGTACTAGATGTTCCGCCTTTACACGTTGACAAGTTAAACACATCGAGATAAACTTTGCAATCTCTCTCTTCGTATTGTTCCACCAAAATGTATGTCGATGATCACGATACATTTTGGTACTTCCAGAGATGGATTGCAAATGGTGTATTGTGTGCCTCCATCATAATCTTGTACTTCAAATAAGAGTCGTTAGGGACACAAAAAGTCTAGAGTGGACTCAAGTATTCCTTCTTCATCAATTCTCGCTTACGGAATAGCTCCTTCTTGTACTTTCTTCTTCATAATGATCGCGTCCTTTCTCGATTGGGTGGCTTGACCTTAACTTTTTCTATTAAAGTTGGCTCTGTCGTATACTTGACATCATCGCACTCATTCCCGCATATGATCTTCTACTCAACGCAGCGTCGCCTACCACGTTCGCTTTTCGGGATGGTATTGAATAGTGTGGTCGTAGTCTTTCAATAGCTCGAGCCAACGTCATTTGCCCGCATGTTGAGTTCTTTTTGAGTGAAGAAATATTTAAGGCTTTTATGGTGCGAATATATCTCCACTTTCTCCCCATATATAGATAGTGCCTCCATATCTTTAAGCAAGAAAAAACATTGCTCACCGCTGACTCTAGATCATGAGTAGGATAATTCCTCTCATACTCTTTAAGTTGTCGCGAGGCATAAATATGACTTTTCCACGTTGCATGAGAACACATCCTTACTCTTTGGTGAAGCATCATTGTAGATAACAAATCCATCCGAACCGGATGGTATTGTTAGAATAGAGTCTTGAAATAAGTCTCTCTTAAGCTCTTGAAAACTTTCTCGCGTTCTTCGCTCCAAATGAATTTTGTATCCTTCCTAGTTAGTTGGGTTAATGGAGTAGCGATTCGAGAAAACCCTTCCACAAATCTCCGATAATAACCAAATAAGCCCAAGAAGCTACGTCTTTTAGTCACCGACTTGGTTGCTCCCACTTTGTATTGCTTCAACCTTCGCCAGATCAACAGATACTCCATGTTTCGACACCGCGTGCCCAAGGAATGCTACTTCCTCGAAGCGAACTCGCATTTCTTCAATTTGGCATATAGTTGGTTTTCACGAAGCCTTTGGAGTACCGACTTCAAATGGTGCTCATGATCTTCACGGCTTTTGGAATATATGAGGATGTCATCAATAAAGACAACAATGAATTGATCCAAATATTCCTCAATACTCGATTCATCATATCCATGAAAGCCGCGAAGCATTAGTCGATCCGAAAGACATGACTATGAATTCATAATGCCCGTCATCGGAGTTCTAAAGCGGTCTTTGGAATATCCTCGCCTAATCTTGATTGATGATATCCGAGCGAAGATCGATTTTTGAAAAGAATTGTGCCCGCTGCCTGTTGGTCAAACAAGTCATCAATACGAGGTAGAGGATACCTATTCTTGACGGTGACATGGTTCAATTCCGATAGTCGATACAAAGTTGCATACTCCGTCTTTCTTCTTCTTTACGAATAAAACAGGAGCACCCCAGGAGATGTCTTAGAATCGAATGAAACCAGATGTCCAACAATTCCTCGTAGTTGGACCTTTAACTCTGAAGTTCAATAGGAGCCATTCGATATGGGGTTTTAGAAATGGGCTTTATGCGGTGTTCAAGATCAATAAAGAATTGAACTTCACGTTACGGGGTGGGCAGGGAAGTTCTTGAAATCGTCGGGAAAAGTCGATAACAACGGAAATATTATTCAAATTTGGCGTGTCTTTATTCAAATCCATAACATGGGCTAAGAAAACTTGACATCCGTTTTTCATAAGCGAATAGCTTTATGATTAGATATGACGTTGATTGATTTTAATGGTTTAGTTGCTTGAATTCGTATAACGAGGTTGGTTAGGAATATGAAAACTATGACAACCTTACGAAAACAATCAATTTTGGCATGATGAGTAGTTAACCAATCAATCCCTAAAATCACATCAAAAGCAAGTATCTTTAAAGAGATAAGGTCAATGGGTAAGGTGATGGTACCAACTTGAATCAAACAAGATTTATAAGCAGATGGATGTGATGAAAGTTTCTCCTAACGGAGTTTCAACAAATAGGTCAAAGTCTAATTTCTCCTGAGTCAAGTTTAAACGTTGAGCACACGCAGGAGAGATAAATGAATGGGTAGCATCTCGGTATCAAGTAAGGTATAAACTTCGCAAGAATTTATAAATAGCTTACCCGTGATCACTTCATTTGGGTTCCTCGCATTTTGATCGATCCACAACAAACGCTCTTCCGGAACCATTGACTTTGACTCTTCTGGGGATCTTTTGAGTCACCGTCCCCATTGAACTAGGTTTCGTTCTGCATAATCTCGAGCGATATGTCCTTCTTTTCCACAATTATAGCATACCTTGAGCTGTTGTGGGCGGTTTGGTGATATGTCCCTCTTTTCCGCATTTGTAGCATATAATGGGTGGTCGTTTCTCCTCCCTTAGAACCGATTCTTCTTGCCAAGAACTGTCGTCTTCACATGGTCGTTGTTAAATCTCCTCTTTTAAAATCTCCTCCCGACTCACTTCTTCTATTTTTATGGCCATGATTACCACCGGAGTAGTGGTTACCATTTTGTCCGTCTGCTTTCTTTCTCCGTGGTTATCATTATTACATTGATTGCTATATCTCGATACGATCCTCGATTATGGTCCCTCGGTTGAACATACTCGTTATCTCGCTTCTAACAATTGAGCCTCATTAACAACATCTCGAATAGAGAGAAAATTTATGAGAAATGAGATATTGTCGTATCTGGGGTTTTCAAACCTCTCGAAACATCCGCGTCATCGTTCCTCATTCTCCACCAAATGAGGTCTGAAACACCGATAACTCTGCAAACTTTGCCTTGTCTTTGAGACACCGTCATATTGTTGTTTTGTTCTAATCGATGAACTCCACTTCCTTCATATAGCCGAACACTTTCGGAAAGTATTTGTCATTAAATAGTTCTGAAACGTCTCTCGAGACATCTTTGAAATCTTGAATTTGGATGGATGCGCTTCACATTCTCCACCGATGAGTCCGCCTCATGCCACTTTAACATAAAAGTGGCGAATGGAACCTTCTGTTCTCTCGTGCATCCCAAGACATCGAATATCTTGGTAATTTGCTTGACCCGTGTTTCCGCCATGATCGGATCTGGCTTTCCCTTAAATTCGGTGGTCCCACTCTTTGAATTGCTTGGTTTGTGACAACCCGTGAATTGCTATCATTTCCTCCCAATATTTTGAACACGAGTTTCCTCGTCGATTTTGCATGAACTGCAAAAAGCTTCTAAACATCCCCTCGTTCATCATCTACTCGATGGTGTTGTTCATTCACGGAGGAACATTGCCCGGCTGCATTGCATATTCTCCTCGTTGGTGAGTCTGAGCGTCTCCACGATCTCATTTCCATTGTTAATATTCTCGATCGACATTCTCAAATCATCGTCATAAAACAAGGGTTAATTAAGGAAATCAATATATCACCTAATATCCTTATATATCTTGACCAACTAACAAATAAGCTTAGGTAGGACACACTAAGCGAAGGATTTACTCGTCTCTCCCTCCTAGTTCTATTCCCCGATCTCATGGAGAGATCATATCCCTAGCTCGATACCAACCGTGACGCCCCAAAATAGGTATACATCACCCATTCGAGTTGTCAATACGTGGTATGCGAAACAACTACAACTTTATTATTACAACAAGAAAAAGCTGTGAGTTTGAATACAAATATTATCTTCTGTACAATATCTATACTCAAATAAATCCTCATCATATTTATTGATACATTATTTTACAAAAATGGTGAGGACTACTAAACAACTCTCTCTAGAAACTTTCATTCCATACCCAGACTAGTACTTTCGCTATATTCTCACCTCCACGAAGAAAAAATGGAACAAAAAGGAAAAGGTGAGCTCAACTAGCCCATAAAAGAATATTATGACTAAGATAATATACAACAAATTATCGTTAGTCTTCAACAGGAAAAAATCTAATAGAATACTGATAGATGACAAATTTTAAATCAATATTCGCGGTGAAATAATAATTCATTAGAAGAGTTAAGTAGAGAATGCAAACTACTATCTTCTATGTATGAATTTAAAAGTTCATCGTCTATCTTTTATCCCCGTAACATCAATCAATATATATCCGGAATCAAATATTCATCTTTACACTACTGAGCCAAAGATATTCATCGATTGATCGTATTCATCTAAACACTGCTCATCTTTTGCTTTCTGGCCAAAGATATTCTTGAAATCATTCATCTTTTGCACTACTGAGCCAAAGATATTCCATAATATCATCATTTAAGGTGAAGATGATGAAAATATTTTTAAAGAAAGCGAATCCAAAGGAAACAAAATAGACAAGGATTAAGGATTAAGGATTCGTACTTTGTTTTATCCACGTCCAAAAATATCTCAAAATAATCATAGTGGTGTAAAATTCAAGAATGATCAAAACATGGATACAATCAAAGCTAGTATCCGAATAGATATTTTAGACGAAAAGGAAAATTTTTATTTTTCGATGAATAGTCAAGTCGTGAATAGTTCAGATATCGTGAATAATGTCAGTATCGTGAATAAGAACTCCAGACACTAAAAGTTCCAAATTTGATTAAAAGTTCAGATCAATACTTCGGCATCATGATATTAGAATAAATAATATCATTAAAAAAAAAATAATATCCTTTACCTCGAAAGAAGCAAGATTTCTAGTTGAAACAGGATATAGGTTATGACTTGAACTTGCATAGTATAGCAATACTCAAAGTATACTCAAAATACTCACAAGAATAAACTCGATAATATAGAGAGAAAACTTGATTTACGGTGTGATTTTCAATTCTAACCCAAGCACCACTATTTATAGGAAATTGCTTAGAACACCAAAGCGAAAATTTAATATAATAATATTATATATATTACAAATTCTCTCGCACACTTAGCATCTGAAATCAGCAATCTTAACACATGTTAAATGAGTCCCAACAATGTAAAAACGTTTTTGTAATTAAAAATATTTTAAACTTCCAAAAATTAATTATTTTGAGCTTGAACTTCAATAATTCATAATAAATAGCCCTTTTATCGGAAAATTCGAATCTCGCGTCTTTTTATAGGAAATTCAATTCTCTACAACTTTGCGAAGAAAAGTTTTTCAAATTCCAAACAAAAATTGACCAAATCCACAAGCGAGGCGATTTTACAAAGTATAATCAAATTTCGATTCGATAAATGGGGTCCAATGACATGTTTAACATATTTTAAACATTTATTGCAACAAAAAATACTCTTCCTCCTCAGTATACTCATATATCCCACATTCGTTGTAAAAATATCACCATTATTATATTATTAAAATATAATAATACATTTAAATGAATTATCTTATGAGAAAAAGATAAAATTTTAATTTTCAACAATTGTCACATTAAAATTTTTCTCCATCTATATCCACATAAAATCAATATTTTTCTCATCATATGAATCAATAATTAATTATTCACAAATAATATTACGAATCACAATATTAACAACTGACGGTTTCCGGAAAAGATGGGCTTTCCAATAAAATTTCTCCTTCTTAGCCTTGATTAGGTGACCAAACCTCTCCTTGATGCGAATTTTTCTAGACATTGCCAATAATGTTATCTAATAATATTATTAGGATAATATGAATTATTGCTTTGATAATGAAAAATCTTGTGTAATGACAATTATTGAAATAACAACAATATAAAATATCAACGCAAAGAATTATTAAATCGATAAAATCTTTGAATAATAATTACTATAACCATTATTGAAAGAAGTCGCCTTTCTTACGTAAGAATCAATAATCGGTAACAATCTGGCATAGCTAACTTCTTGTTTTTTAACCACCGGGAGTATTTTAACAATATAATCTGATGATATTCTATACTGTTATTTTTAAACAACTTATATTTGTCGTTTTCTTCATCCAATCGCTTTTCAGTTATGGGGCCCACAAAATCTTCTTATTTGTCGTCATTTAATATTCCCTAAATGACAAGAATATTCCATGACCAAACGAATATTCCCTACAACAATGAATATTTTATAACCAAGCTGCTTATTTTGAAATATTTATGTATTTTACCCATAATTATCCACATTAATCAAATCAACCCTTACTATTTCAAAATAATAAATAGAGAAATTAAATTTCATTAATAATAAGTTGAGCCTTTACACTTCTTATGTGAAATATTTGAGAATTAAATTATCATAAATTAATAAATAAATAGTGCAAAATACATGACATGTGAAATATTAAAATTTTATTAAAAATCACCAAAACTAAAATTAAAGTTTAGAACTATTCATTTCCATTCAAACTCCAAAGTGTAAAATATGATCAAATACATAAAGTAAAACATAATAAAACAGAAAAACAAAAATACACTCGACTGGACATATGAAAATTTTGTACAGTTATACGAAATAAAAAAATATAATCCTGTGTACAAAAAAACATTAGCACATTACCATGAAAACCGAGAGGGTGAAGTAAACGGCGTTAGAAGTGTGGCAATCGGAGGCTTGAGAGCAAAGTAACAGCCGCCGACACAGGGTGTGGTCCCCTTCCTACACACAACCTGTCCGAATTAATAATAATAAAATAATACTATATCCGTACCTTAATATAGGTTATTTTTGAGAAATATTTTTGTTCCTAAATATAAGTCGTTTGAGAATTTCAAGTAAGTATTAATTGCTTAGTTTTCAATATTATCCCAAGTAATAAATATAACTTTGGTTCTCTCAATATTTTTTACCTAATAAATAACACTTTTTTTTTTCAATACAAAGACAATATAGACAATTGATAATATATTTAATGTTTTTATAATTATTTTTTTAATCTTGTCTGTGGCTCTAAAATGACATATATTAAAAAACGGAGAAAGTACTACTATCACATAAATAAAAAAAATTATATAATATTCATATATATATATACACATGTATATTACGGATCTCACATGTCATGTGGGAGTATATGAATATTATACTATAATTTTTTTATGCGATAGTAGATAATAATCTTAATTAGCCTGAGAACGAAACAAAACAAAACAAAACAAATCTTATTTTCCCAAACACCGCACCACACCGCTCTAACTTAACTTAACTACTACTTCCGCGTTCCAACTCACTCACCCACACCAGACCAGACCAGATTTTTCCTTAACTAAACTGATTAGCAAACCCTCGAACGATCGAGTGTTTTTCTTTACATATTCCAACTCCCAACCCAATACCAACTTCACTTTATCTCTCCTATTCTTACTTCCACCGAACGAACAAACAAAAATAAACAACTCACCAAAACAAACAAAGGAGAAATCGAAACAACTCATCACTACTGTTTTTAGAGAAAGAAGGAAGAGGAAACCAAAACCAAAACCAAATACCTCCATTCCCTGTTGGTTTCTACATGACGAGAGAGAGAAAATAAAGTAAATGTGTGTTTAAGGAGGAGCTGTACTACCTATTTTCCACCATCCCATGGATTCTCAGATCTATGGCGCCACCAACCTCCTCCCCTTACTCTTACTCTCTCTGCTCTCAATATCTGCCACTGCATTGCCGCCCCCAACAACCAACTCCGCCGCCCCCGCCCAGATAAACTCCAACTCTGTTCTCGTTGCCCTCCTCGATTCCCGCTATACTGAGCTCTCCGAACTCGTCGAGAAAGCCCTCCTCCTCCAAACCCTTGAACAAGCCGTCACCCACCACAACATCACCATTTTCGCCCCCCAAAATCAAGCTCTCGACCGAAATCTCGACCCTGAATTCAAGCTTTTTCTTCTCGAGCCTCGTAATCTCAAATCCCTCCAAAATCTCCTCCTCTTTCATATAATTCCTTCTCGAATCCACTCCTCTCAATGGCCTGCCAAACACAAATCTCTCTGTCACCAAGAATCCACCCATTTATCTCTAACCCACACCAAGTCCAACCAAAAGTTTGTTGGCCTTGCAAAAGTAATCCGACCCGACGATATTGCCCGCCCCGACGGAATCATCCACGGCATTGAACGGCTATTAATTCCGAGATCTGTCCAGGAAGATTTCAATGCCAGAAGAAGTTTGAGATCTATTTCCGCTGTTTTACCCGAAGGAGCTCCGGAAGTTGACCCGAGAACCAACCGGTTGAAGAAGCCGGCTCCGGTTCCGGTGGGTTCGCCGCCGGTTCTTCCAATATATGACGCATTGGCTCCCGGTCCATCTCTAGCTCCGGCGCCGGCTCCAGGGCCCGGCGGGCCGCGGCACCATTTTGACGGTGAAAGTCAAGTGAAGGATTTTATCCAGACGTTGCTGCATTACGGCGGGTACAACGAAATGGCGGATATTTTGGTGAATCTGACGTCTTTAGCCTCGGAAATGGGGAGACTGGTTTCCGAAGGGTATGTATTGACGGTTTTGGCCCCGAATGATGAGGCCATGGCGAAATTGACTACAGATCAGCTGAGCGAGCCTGGTGCGCCGGAGCAGATAATGTATTATCATTTGATACCGGAGTATCAGACGGAGGAGAGTATGTACAATTCGGTGCGGCGGTTTGGTAAGGTGAAGTATGATACGTTGAGGTTGCCGCATAAGGTGGTAGCGGAGGAGGCTGATGGGTCGGTTAAATTCGGGCAGGGCGAGGGTTCTGCTTATTTGTTTGACCCGGACATTTATACGGATGGTCGGATTTCGGTGCAGGGGATTGATGGGGTTTTGTTTCCTGTTGAGGAAGAGGAGGTTGTACCGGCGAAGAAGGTTGTGCCCGCGGTGGCTAAGGTTGCTGCCAAGCCATGGAGAGGTTTGTTTTTGTAACATTTACTTTAATTAATATTTTTGTGTTCATTACAGTTTGTAGTCGTATATAGATAGTAGCATAAATCAAAATTTGGTTTCCATGTATTGTTTTTGATTGGCTTTAAATTGGAAATGGATAAGGAAAGTTTCGATTTTTTTGCTCATATTTTGGGCATTTCTTGACAGATTAGATAGAAACTTTAATCCGTAGAAACCATAAATGTGGATGTGATAATTTACTTGATCGGTATAATATGTATAAATGAATTTGAACCGAGTTTATAAATTTTGTGTCGGTCAGCATAAAAAAGCCTTTTTGTGCAGAAATGATGTAGTTATGGTGATTGTTGTCCTGGCAATGGGAAAATTTTTCCGGTGAATTATGTGTCGGTTATGCTAGCTATAAGACATAAGTTGTAGCTGGATTGTGATGAATGTGATGTTGGCGGTGGTGGTGGGTCAAGTGGAATCAATTTATGTTGTGCATAGTGCAAACCAGTCATGCCTTTTGGTTTTATGATAATTTATATCTAATGAACATACCGGCTGGCTATTAATTTTATTTTGCATAGAATGAATGAATCTAGTTTTGCCACATCATGAACTTTGTTTCATTTTATGGCAAATTATGGTTTATATGTGTTAGGTAGCTTATTACAATCAAGTCTTTTAGTATTGTTCTTTTTGTTTGCGACTGGTTTGGTTTATTAAGCAAGAGATGATAAGCTGACTTTCATTGCGTGCGTGGCTGAACTTTAGCTTTGAACAATTGGTTTGTTTTAGTGTCAGTGAGAAGGTAAATTGTTTAAGCATATGCCCTTGCCATTATGACTTGGGCATCAATAGTAGGATACTTGTGGATCCCGCATATACTGTTATTATATAAAGTTAATTGTATAACCAATGGATCAAAGTTCATTAGATAAAAATTGGATTAATCCAGCTAACCCGAGCTGGGATCCGCCTCCTTATCTGACCCTTAAATTCAACGGTGGTAAACAGCCTGTCTATCTATCCTTATTCTACTAATGTTGAGCTCCATGGTTTGTTATGAATTTGACTGCTGCATCTTTTGTTATTTGACGTGATTTCTTGTAATAAGAACACTAATTTTTCATTTTTGTTATACTTATCTCATTAAATGCCATAGATGAATATGAAATTAGATTTCTTGATTGTCTTATGTTTTTCTTCCAAAAACTTCTTAGTTTCATCCCACCTTGAACAGCACTTAACACTTGATACACTATTATTTCGTGCAGAAACATGATGGTGCTTTCTGATTTTCTCTTTATTCTTGAATATGAAATATGATTGGTTATTTTAGTAGATGCAATAATCTATCATGCTATGTTTTCTATTAAAAAAGAAAAAAGAGACTGTTATGTAGCCAGTTTGAGTAGTATATTGATAATTGAACATATGGATTTAATATACTGGGAGTGCTTATATGGTTGTTTGAGATGAAAATATTAATTTATTTCATTTGACTTTAGAAGGTATCTCATGGTCTGATCGACTAATAAATTAAATTGTATTGTGTATGGCAGGTAAGTTGCTGGAAGTAACTTGTAGTATGCTTGGGGTCTTTGGACAGGATTCTCATTTTACTAGCTGTCATTGAAAATTCAAACTCAAGGAAATTACAAAAAGAAGCAAAAACAACAATTCAGTAAGGTAATAAGCTCATCAACATTCTAATGCATATTTGGTTACTTAAACCAAAAAGTTTAAATATTATTTTACCCAGTACTCTAGTGAGACTTTCTTTTTAAAGCTTACATTTCTCTTTTGGATTTTTTTTTCTTTTACAGTTTTAGGATGATCCCTGTGCATGAGTAGAAATAAAGGGTAGGAGTTGCTTGCATTGAAGTGAGATCCTCAAAAAGGGAATATTTTTTTTATGTTTATTTGGTTATAAATACTGTAATTACACATCATTTTTTGTTGTTGTATTTATGTTTGTTTTTTCTATCTTCTACTCTTTGCACAATATAGATACGAAATCAAGAGGGGTGTTCTTTCTTGTTATTGTGTTTGCATCAATAGCCTGCAAGTCAATTATAACATTAGAAATTATTCTCTATATTATTATTTTATATTTTAATTATGTATGGAACTGGTGGGCCTTAATTTTTTTTGTTGACAAGTATTTCTATTGAATAAAGATGTTGTAATTGAAGTGTGGCGTCGGTGATGGTTGGTAGATGCATTATTATTTCTTTGATAATTAAGACGGGAAGAAATATATATATATATATATATATATATATATATGTATGTATATATATATATATATATGTATGTATGTATGTGTGTGTGTGTGTGTGTATTTTGTTAAAGGCAATCTATCATAATCAAATGTTGTTTAATTATTTAAAAAAGAAAGTTGATGAATAAACTTGTGAGGAAGATATGGGGGGACTTGTCCATGTTTATGCAAGTTATCTGTTCATGATTAGGTTAATAATTGATCACCATCACCAGCTGGGAGTGAGCTGCTGCTTCAGCTGGTGGGAGATCGCAATTGACTTTAATCATTCATTCATTTTTTTTTCTATAAGAAAAAGTCCAAATTAACATTAAGCCCCATTGATTGAACCATCAATTTAAATGGAATCATTTACATTTTGTTCCTGTTGTATAGATTTTCATGATTTTTGTAAATGTGTTGGGTAAGACCGACCGGCCGACCTGACCTGACCTGACCAAAGGTGATAGACACAAGTGGTAAGAATAAGATTCATGATTTCGTTTTAAGTTTAGGGGTGCAAGAAATACTAGTAACATACATGATTGACATCCTAAACCAACATGACAGCCTGGAAAACTGATAGGGTTTCTTCGGCCTGTGAGTCTGTGACTGTTTGGCGAAGGTGAAAAGAAACAGTTAGCAGCTGGAGAGTAGACCACCCCCAACCCCAACCCCAACCCCACCCCCACCCTCACCCTCACCCTCACCCTTCATCAACTATCTATATAGAATATAGATCCATAAATAATAATTAGCCTAAATTATATTGTGCGACCAACCCAACCCAAATGATGCGTTTGGATTGAAAGAATGAAATTACGATTGGAATTTCATTCCATTCTAGCTGTAATGAGTTATTCCATACTTTTCCTCCCCTAAGACCCCCATGGCTCAATGATAAAAAAACTAATCATAAAACTTTGGACATGAAATCTTGGGCAAATAGTAAAAATAAATAAAAATTAATTGTTCAATCCATTCCAATCGCAACCAAACACAATTTTTTTTTATTCCATTCCCACCTTTATTACTTATTCTCACCTTTATTATTTGAATCCAAACGTAACATTCTTGTCTTATTTCTTCTTTCTAATCCTCAACAAATTTGCTTGAATGCTGTTATCATACACGGCAAGGGCCATTGGTACGTAGTATGAGACAGTGTTGTGTTGTGACTTGTTGGGGCTAATATAGGCTTTTGGATAGCAATTTGTTCGGGATGGGCTCCCATTGATACATATGAATACTAAACTAACCCTTTACTTATCTTCACTCATTGGACTGGGTAGCAACTAGTTATCTGTACGACCGGAGGAGGGAGGGTGTGTTTTTATTTAGATAGATTTCTTTTATATTCACGTGAATCTAACAGGCTGTAGCTTCATTTCTAATAAGATCTTAGATGATTATTAAACCCTAATACTCTCATACTCAACAATCCAAAAAAAAAACCCAATATTTTCTTTTAAATCATAAGTGTTACACATCTTCCTTCAAGAATGGCATTTTTTTCTCCCTCTCCCTTTATAATACATACATATATATATATAGGGAAAAATATATATGTCTGCGGTATGTATGTATTCTGCGTAAAATTATAACGACGATTTTTTTGGGTTATAGCGACGGTTTCACCCGTCGCCATAGCTATTCTGAGCTATAACAACAGTTTACCGTCGCTGTAGTCCAAAAAATCTGTCGTCATAGCCCTACTGTGTAATACAAAGCTGTGTATATACATATAACCCATATATATATATATATTTGATATTGATTATATAATTGACTTGTACTTTTATTTATATCCCTCCAAATGGCTATTGCTAATGTTCAGAAGTTTTTTTTAAAAATAAATGTTTTCTTAAGATTAGTCGTTTTAAAAATGTATTTTGAAACGAGGGACTAATAAAACTCTTCGAACAAATTAAAATACCAAAGAAAAAGGCGGAAAACCGAGCTCACAAACAAAATACTAAAGAAAGAGGCTACAAGAAGGAAATCCCATAAGCCAGTAGAGTTTCATAGAAATAAAGCAGACTGATTTATATTGTATGTCAAAACTGGTACACTTCACCAGAACAATATATTTCTTCACAAACACTACTTTGAAATTCAGTAAAGAAAACATATGAATATATATAACCTGTGCAGACCAGTACATAACGTTCACAAGTAACTTACATACACAATATGCACAAGATAAATGTACCTTAAATTTTTTTTAAGACCTATTAAATACAAGTTTTAACTTATCAACATTATGCCTTTAACCTCCAACTGTAACTTCAGCATGCTGAATTTCAGGATTGGTGGAACTCACAAACAGTTCATTGTCCTGGCTGGGATTCTTTTCGGATTCAACATCTATCCAATCCTCAAGTCCTTTGGGGTTTACAGACTGGCTTTTGCTTTCTTCATGTTCTCCCGTGTGATCCTTGTCATCTAGGCCTTCTGCTTCTGTTGTCTTTTGTTTCAACTTGCCAGGCTTTCCTTCAGTTTTGGTGGCCGCGGATTCACGTGGGTGAAGACTAGACACGGACTTCCTGTATGGCTTCTTTGAAACAGCAATATCCTTGTCACTATTTGCCAGACTAACCTTGGGTGACCTGCTCTGATCTCGGTTTACACTTGGGCTAAGAGATAACCCACCTCCTTCCAAGGAGCTTTTGTTCCTTCCAAGCTTTGGAGATTTTGCACGTGTGGTTGGCATCTAAAGAATCCAAGGAGACGCAATAAGAAAATGCTGTTTATAAGAAAGAATAAACTGGAAAGAAAAAGAGGAAGACCAAAGTGTTTTAAATGACGATGCAATTTCACTAATTTGTGGACGTCTATGTCGTTGGCAATGCTAGTATTAAGAACACCTAATTTTGATCTAGAATAGAACACTTCATTCCAAAACCGTCATTATAAATTTTTATTCAAGTAAATATGCGAATCATAGTTATGGATGGTGGTGGCCATTTATCAAGTGAACGTTGGGCCATTTCATGATTGGGTGATCAAAGCACTTCCACAGTGGTGATTACTGCTAACGCAGACAAAAAGAGTAAGTAAGATCATGAGATGCAACCCCTCCTTTTGTCCATGTCTGCGCATGGACACATGATTAAGTGTGCAGTTTTCTAAAAGATCAAATTAGAGAAAGAAATAATACTACATATTCCATGTGACCAAGACATGATCATCAAGCACACCGTTGATATCATGGCAATCAACAGAATACAACATGAAAACTAGCTGCAACATGCATCCACATTGTATTGTCAAATAAGAGCACACCAATGCAGTAAAAGGTTTTAGCAACGCGTATGAGGTGTTTAGGTGAACTTATAAACTGCTATATCTTCTCTTTCACAACATAAATATATAGAAATTAAAAGAATAGAGAAAAAAAATATTAAAAGGAAGTAAAGATTCCCAACTCTAGATTCGCTTTAAACAGCAAAAACGCAGGAACAAAGCTGTGGTCCATAATTTAATAGTAGATACTTCTAGTAGCAAAAGAATCAATGAGAGAGATAGACTTCTGGCATCAATGAGAGAGATAGACTTCTGGTAGCAATTGCATTAAAAGAGACAGATTGAGAGAGATCACCTTCTTCAGTTCAACTTTAGGAGGAGGTTCTTTGTAGAAACTTGGCATAGGGGCAGCTTTAAATGTCAAGCTCTTCCTCAATTGCTTTATTTCTGCCTGCTGGCTTTCCTGCATTGGACCCTAAAACAGAATTAATAGCTTGATACTAAATCCAATATAACAGATAGGGACTCTGTAGTATATAAGAGGAGCATGCGATCAAGCTAGTAATAATGTCCATACAAGAACCTTGGATTTTTCTTGCAAGTTACTTTTTTCCACTTCCCTTGCATGTATCTTCTCTTCTAGCTTTGAAAAGAACTGGAGAACACAAAGCAAAATAACAAATCTGTTCCGTTTTCCATAGAAAAGGTTAAATAAATGAATTAATGTGAAGTATCCACCTCTCTTCGCTTTTCAGCACGTTCATCCAACCTGAAGGAAAATCCGGAGGCACTGCTCCTGCTTGTCCCACGAGGAGTGACAGTCCTAGTAGTAGTACAAAATAACAACACGATATCAATGTGTTGAACAACCAGGAAAGGCATATGCCAACAAAATGAGTATCACAATTAAATAGAAGTGCAAGATAAAGAATAGTACGATGAAGTAGTTGAACGGGCATCCTCCTCTGTAGACAGCAGTGCAGTTTTAATAGGTTTTGAATGTTGGTCAACTGGTCTACAGTTACAAACAATACAGTAACTAATTATATTGAGAATGTGAGAATGCATGGCTATCCAATCATATTGAGAATGAGACATCCACAAACATATTTAACATATATGTAGTCTTATCGTGCCACTTACGAGAGGCCTTCAGGTGGAGGGAATCTTGCAGTTCCATTTGTGGGAACAAGCTTTCGAGACTGATATCAATAACATCAGCAGAAAACCACATAAATACCGAATAAACAGAAAATATGAAGAAAAGACTAACAACAAAAATATATACCATAGACTGATTAACATTTGGCAAAGATGCTAAAGTACTTCGCCGGGTAGAAGCTCCACCACCATTTGTGTTTGGTTCCTTTGAGTTCACTCCGGTGGATGCTCGCCTGGTGGCAGGATTCAAATGAGAAACTGAAGTAACTGTTCCATTTGATAAAGCAGCCTCAGCTTTCAACCCATTAGCTCGAGAATATTTGCCGTTGGATTTTGTTGGGTACCCATCAATGCTATTATTCATACCATGCGTGCGAAGACCTTTAGCAGGGAAAGATTGACTCTGGGTCAGGCTTGGTTTTCTATTACGAGGCAGCGCAGTTGATCCTTTCAAATTAGGCTTTTCCTTGGCAAGTTTGTTGTTGTTAGAATTACCACCAGGACCTTTACTGGGCTTTGATATTTTACTTTCCGAAAGAGACGATTCAACCTCTCCTCCTGATAAATTAATACCTTCCTCAGCATTTGTTGCTTTCTGGGAGACTCCATTCCCACTAGAAAATTGTTCACCCTCTTCCTCTTTCTTTACATCCATAGCTGACTCTTCTACATTAGTTTTCTCTGTGACAGAACTTTCATTCCCTAATCGAACCCCATTCTCCGACTCCATTCAGTGTAGAAATTTCTTGTGGAGAAAAAAGGACAATTTTTTATAGGGTTCAGTTTCAATTCAACAAAAATAAAACAAAACCAAAAAATTATGAATCTCAATGTTATACTATTCTCTTCCTCTACTTTTAGTTACTGATGGAATGTAGAAAAGGAACATAAACAGATAAACCAGATAACATCATAGACTGAAAAGGATCATTAGTGTATTTCTTTTTCCTTGACATTTTATTCCCAACCAATCAAAGTATTGACTAACATAGATCATAATTAAGTCGTAACTTATTACAAAGTTAATTAAACCAAAACCCAGTTTCACAAATCCCAAAATGATCAACATAAGGCAAAGATCCAACACAATTTGGTACCAACATTGAGTAGACACAACCAGAGAAGTGAATCTCGAAAAAACTGAAATTGGAAATACTATTATACAAATCAAAGAAACGCAAAGCTTATGAACAGAGTAAGCAGTACCTTATTTATGGTTCCAACTTGGAAGATTGTAATGTGGAGGCTGCTGTTCTTCTGATGGAAACAATTATACTTGAGAATTCAAATGCTATAAAGATTGGTGTCTGGTTCCAGATACAGTGAAGAGAGAGTGTGCGAGTGTGAGATGGTTCCAAAAAGAATTAAAAAGGGTCAAGATTTCAAAGGAGCAGATAAATTAGTGGGTAAATATGGCCCAAATGACTAAACTGCCATAACTGCATTTCTCTTCTCCCTTCTTATTTTTCCCTTCTTTTTTTCTCACCAATAAATTACTCTTAAGATTCTTCATATTATTGAATTTTACTTTCTTTTTTTTTACTATTTTGTTTGGGTAATGGTTAGGGATACATTATTGAAAATTATGTCAATTCTTCAATCAACTAGGCACAATAAAAGTTTGTTTATAAATTATAATCATTTGTAAAACATGTTATTATGTGTTATTGATTGCATATTGATATTATTTTTAATGAATATGTCATGGCTCACTTAGCAGTTCCCTAAAAAAATAGATTGTGATTTATTGGTTCTTATATAAAACATTCTATTTTTTTTTCTAGATGTTTAATAATTTTGATCGATTAAAGTTATTTTACGGATAAATGCATAATTAATTTTATGAAAAATAATATAATAAGTGAATAAATTAGATAATATAATAAGTGAATAAATATTAATACCAAATCTTTCACAATTTATTTTATAAGAAATAACTTACTAAGAAATATTACTATTTTATTAGTCATAATAATCGATTTTATAAATTAAGTTTATTTATTTATAAATTAAGAAATATTACTATTTTATTAGTCATAATAATCGATTTTTTGGTCCAAAATATTACTATTTGTAGAAAGGTAGGGGTTTAGTGTGATAGTATAATTAAGGAGACAAGGGTATTATGGTGAATATAGAAATATAAATCATTGAAGAAGGGTGTCTCCAAATCAACTGTTGGAGAACGTGGAGGCCGAAATGAGCCCCCGAGAGGCGGGAGACACAGATTGGCATTGCTGTCTTTTCACTTCCGACGTGGCACGACCACGCAACGTGTTATCAGGTCCCACCCTTGCGGCGAGCTTTGACGTGTGCCCCACAGACCGCAGGCTGTCACAACGTGCTGGCAGGCAGATGATCCTACGCTGGCTGAAGAAATCTGGGCCCTTGGATCAAGAATTCCACGTTTGAAAGAGAGAGTAACAGTGCTAGTATTTTCAGGATTTTGCGGTTGATACGTTGTACTCAAATCTGTCTTCCAAGTTTCGACATGCAACAAACCTCTTTTTATTTTTTTTGGAGCATAGTAATTATTGACTAATTTCATTTGCTTTGAATTTACAAGTCTTGCCATGTATCTTGAGATTTTTTTTGTTGAATTATGATTATATATAAAATTAAATAAAAATTAATTCATATATAAAATCACAAAATATATTATTATTTAATTTATAATTTATGTTCTCCTATACATCTTTAGATGTCATAAGAAAATATAGGCTTCGTCACTAATTATTTTCTTGTTAAAAAGTGTGCACGTCAGGATTTTTTCATTATGGGTTTTATTACAAATTGTGAATTTTAAGTGTGATTTTGGAAAAAAAACAAATATGAATATCGACGGGGTTTGAAAATTTAATTTTAATAGTGACCAATTATACAAAGTCGTCAGTTTTATTAAAGATTTAAATAGATGTACCAACTCATTCAGGTTTTTAGAATTCCGTAAAATTGGTCCGCAACTGAGATTCATAGAGTCGGGAGGATTGCTTAAGCGAGGATTATGTGTTAAGAACTCCTTAACTTCCGTGAAACACGGTTACCGCTTTCTTAATGTTTTTCTTTAAAGATTAAATATATTGCCTTAGAAAACATGAAATGTGTGTATTTGTGTTATGTGCCTATATGAATTGTGTCGTTGAAAAATTTAGGGTATTGTCTCCTATAATCAAGTCGTGAAATGTAAATAATTTGGGGGTCGTCCCCTAAGGTCAAATCGTAGAATCTAAGATGTCATCTAATATAATCGTCAAAATATTGGTGAATGCATCATCTTGAAAAAAAATTTGAGCCACTTTGAACCTAGCTATGCACAAAGGATTTGATTTGAATAAAAAATTTCGTTTTAGCTTTCACTTGACAAGAATTTTGAAGTGTTATTAAGGGAAAACATTGTTTTACCTAGTTTATTCAAATTTAAAAGATCTTGCAATTTCGTTCAGAAATCGTTTTAGTATGTTAAAATATAAAATCAAGCACCAACAATAGAGTTTGAGTCATCCATGGTCATGTAAGCCATCTAAACAACTTCAAGCACCTCGCAATAATAAAATTCACTATCAAGGGGTCTTAAACCCAAATTTCGTGGGATAAAACTCTCTCGTTTTAAAGACCGAATTACACTTACAATGATCAAATTATAAAATTACAACCGTTTAAGTATGTCTATCGCGAGAATATCTTTCAATTCCTGTTAACGCCAAGATTTTCTGCCACGTCCCAATCACGTAAGACGCCCTGATCCTGCACAATAAACACGATAAACACCACAAGCTTGACGGCTGTTCCGTCGGGGGATAGCTTTCAAAGCGTGAGAGTCGATGGCGTGTTCACAAGGTTAACAAAATGGAGGATGTAATGCCCCTAGTGTCTTGAGCGGATGATAATAATTCTTGAGTGTATATATGATTATGAATGATAAAATGTGTGTACATACCTCATTGTGAAGACTTCCTTGCTAATATATACTCTCTTTGCAGAATACCGTACACCCACTACTACCGACACACCCCTTGATCCGATGGGTTCTACCGATCGCATATAGTTTATCCACCGCTTTTGGTCATCGTTTCTACCACTGTACGTGGGTATAATCCCATCCACATTAATGTACGGCAGTTTCTCTAGTCAACCGTCATGCTTTTTCATCATTACAAGTCAAAATAATAGATATTAAAATGTCCAAAGGATCGATCCAATGAACCGAATCTTGGTCTTATAAGTCAAAATAGAAATAATAGGATAACCTGGGCTCAATGACTTTCATGGTTCAATAATAAAGGCCCAATAGATTAATTAAATGAGTAAGCCGGATCTACCCGCCAATAAGAGAAAATATCACGACCCAACATCGCCCCTAGTTTTTGTTGAATGTAATGTTTAATAGAAAACTATAAATGGTCCATGATATTTTATCAAGATCCATAATAAGAAGTAATTGAAATGTACTTGCTATTGTTCACGAAATGAAATGAGAGGAGATCAAAGGCCCAAATCAAAAAGGCCCTATCTATTAAATATCCGGACCTTAGACCCAGACGCTTCCCATTCAAATTCCAAATCATTACTATCATTTAATGTACCAGCCTTGAACACCGTAAAATCACAAGATAAAAGGATAACTTTATCAAATTTGACAGTTTTACCTGTTCATTTGAAATTCGAGCGCCTTCTGAACTTTCTGATCTTTCTCTGAAAACCGTCACAAATGGCTTCCCAAAACTCTGAACAAAGTTCCCCAATACTAGTAACACCGATCACAGTGGTTCCACCAAACCCTAACCCTCGTGAAGGAACCATAAGCGTAAACCCCAAACCAAAAATTCCAAAAACCCCCTCTGAATACTACAGGAGTACGGATCGCTTCTCGCATGCCAACACTTCTTCTATCGTGACTGAGGCTGAACTAAAGAGGGTTCGAACTCGGTACCATATTCCGGATACCCACGCAATCAGGGTACCCAGATCTGGTGAAAAGATGTACCAATGGCCGGAAGGTTGGACGGCCGTCCCTGTGACCTTACTGGAGAAGGGGGTTCGTTTTCCCCTGCACATTTTTATAGTGACCATACTGGGGTTCCTGGGTGTGGGGTTCTCCCAGTTGGTACCAAACTCCTACATTCACATTCGGCCTTTGTGGCCTTCGCCATGAAGTCAAGTCGAGAGCTCCTCCTCGACTTCTTCTTCACCGCCTATAAAATAGTACAATCCAGGGAGAAGGGGTTCAAGGCCCTTAGCAAACATTCTCCGAAGTCTGGAGAAAAGTTCGAGAGACGTTTATTGGTGAACACTCCTTCGAGCAATAGGGGATGGCACGAGAAGTGGTTTTACGTTAAAGGTCCCGAGATTTCTTCTTTACCGAACTGGGCAACTGACGAAAAGATCTCTGCTGACTTCGGAGACATTTCTGAAGAACGGGAAGTGGAAATGATGGAACTTTTCGACAACTTCCCTAAGGAGGAGTGGAAATATGGACTCCTCTCGAAGCAGGCATGGTTATATGACCATAAGTGTAAGTATTGGTTTATTTCATATATATAAAAAAAAATTTGAAAATGTTTTATGATGTGTAATTTAACATAGGATTGCTTGTTTTATGCAAGATTCTCGATCGTAATCGAGCTCCTTAGAAATAAAGGAGTTCGAAGATTTTTTGTCCGGAAGTCTTCTAAGTCGCTGAGAATCTACCAATGTGGTTACTCCCAAAGCCGAACCGACCCTGGAAATTCATACGGATAAATTTAGAACAGAAGAAGTAGAGGCTAAAGAGGTTCTTGTACCAGAAGAGACCCTTCATCCTCGTCAGAAGAGGAGAGCCACCAGAAAACCCAGATCAGCCCCTCTTATCACCCCTCCCGAATCCACACCAGAAACAGAGCCAACCCCCATACCTATTCCTCGACGAGAGGGCTTACTCGATCGTCTGATCAAGAAGTGTCCTTCGGACCAAAAATTAAAACTAAAATAACCCTCTAATCGCCAAAGAACTCGGGGTGCCTCGGTCTTGATCATCCCACCCTTCGTGCCCCCCCAGAGAAATACAGATTGACGAAGACGATGACCAGGACGAAGGGATTCCAACGCTATCCAGGAAGAGGAAGCGACTCGATAGCCATCCGAGTTCTGCTTCACCTCAACACCTCAAGGACCCACCCCAAATAGATCCCTCCAATTGAAACCATACACGCGACCCTACCCCTCCCGAATACCCAACTCTCTCTCCCGAAGGCCAAGACTTTCCCGAATGACCCGGGCCCTCGTGTCGTGGTTACCATGCCGAGGTCAGGATCTCCAACCTTGTGGCCTAGGTTCAATGCCAATTTCCCTTCGATCTCTTCGAGATTTCGTTCGAACACCGACGACCAATTTGCTTCAAAGGATCACACGACGGAAATCGCTCGATGAGGGATGAGCTATTTAGCTAAGGTAAATAATAATTTCTTTTTCTTCTATGTCTCTGTTCTCCTTTGGATATTTGGACGCCGACTTGAATATTTTGAAAATATGTAGTTAATGTCGTTTTCTGACGATTGCGTCAAGAGACACATAAATGGGGAAGCCGAGGAGGATTTCATGAGGCGGGGAGATAAACATGCTTTGAAATCAACCTTGGACCGAGAGAGGCTTCTCGTGAAGATGCTTTTCATACCATCAACGGTCTTCAAACAGAATTAGATCGGGCTAGGATGGATTTGAAGACATCTGACGACGAGTTAAGGGCCACGAGGGATGGGTTGGCTGCGTCCGAAGCCAGCCAACAAGCTTTGACTGATATGAATGCCGGTTTGGTCGAAGAAAACCTACTCCTAAAGGCAAAAAAATGAGGAGTTTTCTTCAGCCAACCGAAACTTAGTGATACAACTTGGTGAGGCTGAGACGAAGGCCCAGGACGAAGAACGAAGGCATAAGGCCAAACGTCACAAACTTCGCCACAAAATAAAGGATCTTGAAGGACGGGGCCCTCTCCGATCAAGAGATCCGGAAGCGTATTCAGTCGACTACAGAATTTGAGATTTAACTTAATGTCGAAATCCTGAAGGTATATTCGGAGGGGTACGAAGATTGCCGAGAGCGAGGAAAAGATAAGCTATCTACCGCTTTCGGTTGACCCGGCATTTTCAACTCCGATGATGAAGGTGGGGCCAAATGTTCGTCCTGCTTTTTATTCTATGTAAAAAATTTAACTACTTTAAAGTTTCGTATTTATGGGACTAGTTTATTATTAACTTGAATGAATGAATGTTTTATTTTATTGATGAATCTTCAACTGCCTTGATTACGACTTCGCTTCGATTAATTTCTTGTCAATTATTCAAGATCAATAAACTAAACCTAACTAGTGAATCGATATGGCATATAACAGCTTAATTTATGAAATGAAGTGAATTGGATTTTTCTAGACAGATTCAACTTAATCAATTAAATGAATCAACTCAACATTTAAATAAAATAAAGTAATATATGCTCATCTGCCACCAAGTGTGAGATCGGTCACGTGTGTGAGATGAACTTGGCCGATCCTCCTTGTACCATCAAATCTTGCTTACCACTCGGGATAGAACAAATATATAAGGACCAAGATATAAGGATCAATAGTGACCATTGATTTACCATCCCGTAAAATCAATATAGGATCATAAGGACCTTTTATGGGTCGCCATCGAATGGCCAAATGAGTCCTACCATACCTCCTTACACCATTGTGACCTTAGGACAAATAGGACCAGATCAATAGTGACCATTGATTTACCACCCTAGTAAAATCAATATAGGATCATAAGGACCTTTTCATGGTCGCCATCGAATGGCCAAATGAGTCCTACCATACCTCCTTACACCACCATTGTGACCTTAGACAAATAGACCAGGATCATCATAGTGACCATTGATTTACCACCCTAGTAAAATCAATATAGGATCATAAGGACCTTCATGGGCTGCCATCGAATGGCCAACGAGTCCTACCATACCTCCTTACACCATTGTGACCTTAGGACAAATAGGACCAGGATCAATAGTGACCATTGATTTACCACCCTAGTAAAATCAATATAGGATCATAAGGACCTTCATGGGCTGCCATCGAATGGCCATCGAGTCCTACCATACCTCCTTACACCATTGTGACCTTAGGACAAATAGACCAGGATCAATTAGAAAAAGTGACTTTTTATCGATAATGAACAATCGTGGTATGACTTCCTAAGAACCGACTTAATCTTTATTGAAAATATTTCCAAGCCCCGCCAAAGACGCCAAGTATTCTTGATCTCGAACCATCTAAAGCCTTTAACCGATAAGTACCGGCTTTGGTACTTCGATCACTTCATCGGCCCTTCCCATTCGGCAAGATTAGCTTTCCCGTGTTTTGAGGCGTAGAGGCTTTGGCTTCTAAGGATGAAGTCTCCTACTTCGAATCTAACGTTAAGTTCACCCCTTTGTTGTAATGTTTAACCACCCTTCACCGATAAGCGACCAATTTGAGCAAAGCTTCCTCTCCGACTTCTTCTAAAGAGTCCAGTTAGCTTTCATCCTTCGTCATCAGAGATCTCGAATCGACTAACTCAAGACTTGGAGATCCGATTTCTACTGGGACTAAGGCATCAGTACCATAGGCCAATCGAAAGGGTGAATCTCCTGTGGTGGTCCTCGGTATAGTTCGATAAGCCCACAGCACGCTTAGCAATTCTTCTGGCCATCTCCCTTTAGCTTCATCCATCAAGAGCTTGATTCCGATTCAAAGAACATTCCGTTTAGTCACCTCGACTTGCCCATTCGACTGTGGATGAGCCACAGAAGTCTTCTTGTGTTGAATCTCCAGATCCTTTAAAAACCCTTCAAATTTTGAACCCACGAACTGACGTCCGTTGTCCGATATCAATACCCTAGGGATCCCGGCGAAATACCACGACTTCTTTTATGAACTTCAGCACTCTTGTTCAATTTATTAATCAAGCGGTTTCGCCTTTACCCACTTAGTCATATAATCGATAGCAACTATGACAAAGCTGACCTGACCTTTAGCTTTAGGCAACGGTCCCAATATATCCACCCCCCAGACAGCGAATGGTATAGGAGATAAAATTGAATATAGCTCTTCCTAAATGGTCGATGTGGACTCGGACTATTGAGCTAGCATTTTTCACATTTCTTGACATATTCTGTAGCTTCTTTGAAAATTGTAGGCCAATAGTATCCTTGTCGGCACTTTATGAGCCAAAGACTTGGCGTACCATATGATCACCACAAATACCTTCGTGAACCTCCAAGAAGAGCATACTCTACTTCTGGACGGAACCAAACATTTCAACAATGGTGAGGAAAATGCCAATCGATAGAGATCCCCATCAATAAGACTAAAATTGCACTCTTGTACTTAATCTTCTTTGCCAAGATCTCGATCCGGAAAGAAAGGACGCCATCCGCCAAATACTCGATGTAGGGGTCATCCAAATAGCCTAGATCGCTGATACACATCACCGCTTCGTCAGGTGAACACTTGGTCAGCCGCAAAACTTCCAAATATACCGATCCGTGGAAAACATCTCAGATCCATGGGGCCGACCTTCGACAATGCATCGGCAATAGAATTGTCGTTACGCTTATGCTCAAACTCATACGAAGCGAAATATTGAAGTTTGGTCTCTTAATTCCGCCAGATATTTGATCATCCGGGTCCCACGAAGCTTCATAATCTCCCGACAACCGCTTAACGACCAATTGAGAGTCACTATAGATAATCAATCGCTTGAACTTCGAGACTCTTTGCCAATCGGATACCGCTAACACCGCTTGCATCACCACCGTTATTATTATTGCTTTAAACCCAACTCGATGGCTCGCATGAACCTCAATCCTCCGGACTTGTTAAAATAATTCTCGCCCACTAACACTCATCGTAGAGGATCCATCTCGCATACAACGCCCAAGCATTCTCGACCTTCGCCAAGAATCAGAATCGCCGATCGACGATTCAAATTTTGGCAACTCAAGATCTCGCTTTGAATGAACATTCCACCATAAAATCGGCCAAGGCTTGACCTTTGATGGCGCTTCGGGATGGTACTCGATAAAAATTGGGACAACTCCATAGTCCACGCCGCTAGTCTGCCTAAGACCTCTGGCTTGCCCATCACTTTCTTCAATGGCTGATCCGTGTAGACGACTAGGAGTCGACCTTGAAAATATGGCCGAAGCTTTCTACTAGCAATTATTAAAGCAAAGGCAAATTTCTCAATATTCGGATACCTGGTTTCAGCATCTCGTAGGACGTGGCTGACATAATAGACCGGATGCTGCTTCCCACTGATCTCCCGAACCAACACTGCTCCAACCGCCAATGAACTTGCTGCAAGGTATAAATATAAGGTCTCTGCTGGGGCAGGCTTTACCAACAAAGGAGCAGAAGATAAATATGTCTTTATGCCTTGGAAGGCGTCTTCACACTCAGAAGTCCACTGAACGCCTTCGCATTCTTCTACCCCTTCAATGTGTCAAAGAAAGGAAGGCATCTCTCCGCAGATTTGGCGATTTAACCTCCTCAAAGCCGCAATCCTACCAAATCGGACGTTGGACGCCTTTGAATGACCGAGGAGTCTTCATATCAAAAATGGCCTCGATCTTCTCCTGGATTGGCCTCGATGCCCTCTCCGATCCGACTGATAACCCGTAAACTTTCTCCGCACCAAGGCCAAAAGTACATTTAATGCCGATTGAGTCTCAATTGACGATAACTGACGATCGAAAGCATTCCTCTAGTCGTCCAAATGCTTCAAATCAGATACTCTTCACGATCATGTCATCTACATAAACCTCCATGTTCCTCCCCAAATTGCTTCGTCAAAAATGAAGTTCATCATTCTTCGGTAGGTAGCTCCAAAGATTTATATGGCCAAAAGTCATCTTTTTATAAAGCGCACACCGAATCGGTGTGTGTAATGAACGCCGTCTTTGGAATGTCCTCTTTGCAATGGATATTTGATGATAACCTGAAAAAGCATCCATAAAGCTTAGTAATGCATACCCCGAAGTGGCATCGATGAGCTGATCGATATGGGGCAGAGGATAAAAGTCCTTCGGACAAGCTTTATTGAGATCGGTGTAGTCGATGCAAACCCGCCATTTTCCATTCTGCTTCTGCACCAACACTACATTTGCTATCCATTCTGGGTAATCAATTTCGTAGATGAAGTCACCAGCAGCCAGCCTTTCAGAAACCTCTTCATCAATGATCTTCTGCCGCTCTGGTGCAAAGATCCGCCTCTTCTGACGAACTGGCTTCTTTGAAGGATCTATCTCCAATTTATGCTCAGCAACCTTTCGGCTAACTCCCGGCATGTCTTGTGGCTCCCATGCAAAAATATCCACATAGCAGCGTAAGAGTTCCATAAGGTTCGTCCGAAGAGGTTCTGGTAGACCAGAACCAATCCTCACTGTTTTGTCCGGCTTTTCGATGACCAACTCAATCTCCTCCGTCCCTCCTGCAGGGATCACCAACGGTTTTGAGCTGCTCTCAGTGAAGGGTTCGATCTCAATTGCCATTGTCTTTTTCTGTTTACTAACCCCCATTCCAGATGAAATAACAGCATTCCGATAACATCGCTTGCCAGGTCTAAGTCTCCCACCACCTCTCCTACTCCACGCGCCGGGGGAATTTGATTTTGAAATGTGGGATGGAGGTCACACTGAGAGCCGCACAACGTAGGTCTTCCCAGTATGGCGTTGTAAGCCGAATCCACATGCACAACATAGAATTTGCACGTTATCTCTACCTGCTGAGGGGCTGTGCCGAAGATAACCGGGAGTTCAATAGTGCCTGCAACTCTAACTGGGTCGTTGCCGAAACCGTATAGAGGAGCCTCCTGTCCGACCTCCATTTTGTGCCCATCAAGATGCATCCTCTGATAAGCATGGGCATACAGAATGTCCACCAAAGATCCATTGTCTATCATCATGCGTTTCACATCCACCGAGCCCACTTGTGCTGTGATCACCAATGCCCTTCATGCGGCTCGATGGGCTCCAAGGATAATCAGATCCGTAAATGATAGGACGGTTCCTCGGAATGGTCTCATCAATCTTCGTGGTAGCATCATCACGCATATGACCGAATCAAGATAAGCCCTTCTCTTCTTCCCTACCAACTTCCCTATGTACTCCACCCTGCTATTACATCATCAACGACTTTCTCTGGCGGTAATCTTTGAGCATTTTGGATGGGTGGTGCTTGAACCATCTGAATCAGTGACGGCCGATAGTCTCACGATCCTCGCGGTCCTTCCGGCCACATATTGAATCGACAAGTCAGCCTCTAATCTTCTTCTCCACGAAATCTTTAAATTGCAACACTCATTAGTGTCACGGCCAAGCAGACTTGATGATAACCACAATATTTACGAGGTTGCCTTGTCCCGTCTCTATAATTATCACGAGGTGGCTCAAAGAAAGGCCGGTTTCGATCCGCTCCAAAATTACCGACCTCTCTCGTGTTCAATTGGGTGTAGACCTTATTAACCTTCGGGCGTAATCGTGGACGATCGCCGCCTTGCCGCCACGAAGTTATTATACTTCTTCAACTACCTTCCGACCCTCGATTATATCCCCCACTCTTCTCTCTCGATCAACTTCGGTCTTGGGAACCACTATCTCCTTTAATGGGCCCAAAGAAGGATTTTCGCACTATTCATAGCCTCTTCTACGACAATATAGCCTTCGCGCTTTGTCAAAGGCTTCGCCAGCTTTTCTTGGATGGTGAAACATCAACTTCTTCACCAACTTCTCCGACTTAACCGGATCTAGACCATTCTCGAACAAACCCACAAATTGAGATCATTAAGGTCGGACACCGACCAACCGCTTCCTAAAACCTCTTTACATATCGCCTAAAGATTCACTTTGGTGAACTGGCTTGATCTGTCTTAAAGAACCCAGAAGCTTTCCCCTTCTTCTTGCTTGTTTCCAAAACGTGCATGGAACTTATCATAAAGCTCTACCCAAGAGGAAATCGAATCCGATGGTAAAGTCCCCATCCACTCGCCTTGCGTCTTTTCTCGTCGTCAGACAAAAGTGTGACACTTAGCAAAGATCGGTGAAGTCATAATAGTCCATCACCCGTTGAACGCTCGACTATGGTCATAAGGATCTCCGGACCCATCATAGCTCTCCATACGAGACAACTTTTTGGTGATATCCGCCTTTCTCCTTGAGAATATCTCGAGGAAAAGGGATGCCTTCTTTCCCGGAGTGTCTTTCACCGTTGACCTCACCACCGCTTTGAGCTCTCTTTCAACTCCTTTACCGTAAAATCAACACCTTCGTCATGCGATGAGATCTCCTTCTCCGAGAGCGACGTCGGCGCTTTTGAGTGGATCGACCTCTTCCTGCCGATCCCACCGCCTCAGGGGGACTTCTTGATCTACTCGACGATAATTTTATCCTCACGATGAGAATGGTCAGTTGTTACTACTCTCTTCTTCCGGTTTCGCACGATCTCTCTCGACCGCTTCTTCGTTTATCATCATCGCCGCGATGCGGAACCAACGACCATCGCGCGTTCTTCGAGGTCAGAGTTCTCGCTTCTTCGATCTCCTCCTATCATGGAACGATCTCTGAACACATACGCATGGAATGCTCCGGCCTTACCCTCTCGCCGGGGTATCTCCTTATGCTTACTCCGCCTCTCTGATCGAATACGGCTAGATGCTTCGTCCCCTTAACTCAACCACCAAGCATCTGTTTCGGCTATATCTTCCTTTGTTTTAATAGAACCTCCAAAGCCTTATCTCGCTTGCCTCGCCATCCTCGCCAATTTGGCGCCTCATCCTCTTGACCACTTCGACGATGAGTCCCGGTCGGTGAGCCTTCCGTCCAGCCCCTCGATCATGATCATGCTCCTTATCGAGATTGAAAACCAACTTCCGTCTGCTCCACCACGGATCTTCTGATAAAGTTCTCCGAAGTCAGTGTTTAGAGGCCGTGCTTTCGTGAGCACTTTTAGAAGGACCCAGACGATCCTTTATCAAATACGAGGCGTTGATGAACCGATGACCATCGCTTCGCCTCATCCTTCCGGTGTACCATCCTACTCTCATCATCTTCCAAGTAGGTTTAAACAATTGTGATTGAAAATTTAAATAACACTAGAATCGCCTCTCTTCTAAATACGCCAATGTTAACGCCAAGATCTTCGCCACGTCCCAATCACGTAAGACGCCTCGATCCTCGCATAATAAACACGATAAACACCACAAGCTTCGACGGTACCGTTCACGCTTGGGATAGCTTTCAAAGCGTGAGAGTCGATAGAACGTGTTCACAAGGTTAACAAAATGGAGGATGTAATGCCTAGTGTCTTGAGCCGATGATAATAATTCTTGAGTGTATATATGATTATGAATGATAAAATGTGTGTACATACCTCATGAAAGACTTCCTCATAAGATATACTCTCCTCGCTCGAATACAAATGCACCCACTACTACCGACACACCCCTCGATCCGATGGGTTCTACCGATCGCATATAGTTTATCCAACTGCTTTTGGTCATCGCTTTTACCACCACGGTTATAATCCCATCCACATTAATGCATGGCAGTTCTCTTCTAACAACCGTCATGCTTTTTCATCATTACTGTCAAAATAATAGATATTAAAATGTCCAAAGGATCGATCCAATTGAACCAAATCTTGGTCTTATAAGTCAAAATGGAAATAATAAGATAACCTAACAATGATTTTTTCAAATGGATTCAATAATAAAGCCCCATAGATTAATTAAATGAGTAAGTTCGATCTACTCCTACCAATAAATGAAAAAAATATCATGACCCAACAATTCCCTTTAAAAACGATGTTTAAGGATCTTGAATTCATTCATAGACTCACATAATTTCTAATCATATTCATCAACACATCATGATTTATAAACGGAGTTTAGAAAAAAATATTCATAAACTCTAAATTCATAGATCACACATCAAATCGACCATATCACAATTTATATCGCTTAACTATATCGTAGAAATCGAATATAAAATATATCCTAAATTAAGGAAATTTTATTAATGAAAATTCGTCGCTGGTTGAAAATGGACTATAAAGAGTTTTTATTATATGAATAGTGTTATATTCTTGTTCCATTGCCACCGAAAAGAAAGCTCAATCTAATAATTTCTAAAACGTCCAAATCTGCTTGATAAGGCTGTTTGGAATTGTTAATATAGATAGGGCCCCATTTTTATCGTAAAATTAAGTATGGTCAATGAATTTTGAGAGCAGATCATCTATTTTCATTTTTTTTGTCCCCTTGTGTTCGTCCGTTTAAATTTTGACATTTGACTTTTTATTTAATTTTAGAGTTAATTAGTGTTAAGTAAAAGATTAAATGTTAAAATTTAAATGAGGACACATAAGGTAGACAAAAAAAAAAATAGGAACAAAAAATCTACTCATGAATTTTGGGCCATAAAAATAGCCAAAGTCCGATGGCTTGAATTTAAGTGCCATTAGGAACGGTTGGCCCTACTTACCCAAATTACAGATATGGATTATTGAAAACTTATTATTCCTTGTTTGGTCGACAAAGCTACGTTTAAGGGTATTCATCGAAGGCAAGGCAGCTTACAACTTACAAGTCTACACCACTAGTCTATTATCAGATAAGGATGTATATATCAGAATATTATAGTTGTGTACTTGAGTATTGTTTTTTTGATTATATTATAGTAAAATCACTGTGTGCAATCGTAAAACTTATTTGAAGATTGTAAAGTTAATTAGTCTATCGCAGAGCATTCTATTCAAGATTGTAGAATCTGTTAGAAAATCATAAAGCTAAATGAAGATCGCAAAGTTTGTAGAAAAATCGTAGTCTGTCGAAGGATCGTAAGGCAAGACAAAGATCGTAGAGCTCATCAAGAATTGTATAGCAGATCGTAGAATTTATCAAGAATCGTAAAGCAAAACGTGGAGTAAGGCAAATTGTAGAGTCGGTTTAGTCAAACACTCTACGGTGACCATTGAAGTCTACGATCAAACAAATCGAACAAATCGTATAGTATTTCAAGTTTGACATTAGATTGACATTGGGAAGACTTGAAAAATAATGATTCCGAGATGGTTACTAATCATTATAAGTTTAAAATGAAAATCAGATCGTGATGTGTCTAACAACTAGTTTGACAATGTGACATCACTCATGTGGTTGGTACTGCAGAAGTCAGATGTGACATATCAGAGTCGAAAGTAAGTTGACACAGTCACTCTAAAAGTCAACATTAAAGATCTTTAGGATTGATGCATTTAATGAACTACAACTTTCTACGAGGACATCTTGAGATTGTCTATAAAATAGTACGAGGATTAAATCCAAAGTATGAATCACGAATTACAAGTTGAATCTATGCCCAAGTCAAAACAGCTATACTCTACGAATATAGAACGACTTGTTCTGCTATTAAGTACTTTAGAAGTTGAGCTCAACGCCGCTTAGTAGCATCTCAGAAAACATCTAATCTTAGTGTGATTCACCGGTCTAAATAACCTTTAGTTTTAAGTCAAAGTGACTTAAAGAGTTCTAAGTGAACTGGTCTAAGTGGCACTATCTTAGTGACATCTGCCAAGTCTAAATAACTTGAAGAAATCTTAGTGATTTATTGCTGTAATAGTTCTTAGTGAACTGATTTGAACTGATTTAAGTGATTACCCTCATCCTTGGTGAGTTTCCACTTAAATTCTCATGTTTTGTATATTTACTTTTCAGCATTTACATTTCACATATTATCTGCTATAACTGTTAGTGACTTAATTCCAAAAGCAACTAAATGTAGAGCTGAGATTTTATTTAAATATTGGAAGAGTTTTTTAAACTAATATTTCGTTGTGCATAATTAACTTTGTTTAATTAATTATCTGGTAATAATCCCTCAACAACAAATTTTTTTAAAGAATTTATTTAACTTCCCTTCTAAATCTCCAAATGCCTTTGAAAAACAACAAAATCTGTTTTATACAAAGCCTTTGTTACATATTTTTATCAAGCACTAAAGTTGTCATAATTAGTTGTTGGTAATAAATTTCGTTAATAATAGCTTTATTAATTTATAATTTCATTAATTAAAAGTACTACATTTTGAATGGTTATTACATCTACACAGTGAGTTTGGAGATGAAAGAAAAGATATGAAGTTAAAATTTATGAGGGAAAAATTAGTTAAGGAAAAGAAATTTATTTTCTTTCCTTGTATTTATGAGGTTTAAAATGAAATTATAATTTAAATAATATATTATTATTTTATTCTTATAAAATTACATTTTAAAATTTATGATAGGGATAATTGTGGTATTATAGAATGTTGGTCTCTGATTGGTGGATGTAATTGATATTCATGACAATAATATATGTCGAATCATTGCTGCTTCAGAAAACATAGATATAGTGAAGTGAAGGAAAATGATATATATATATATATATATATATTACGAATTTCATGTAAATGTATTTAATACAGTAGGTTAATTTTATCCAATCTCATCATCATGTATTCATGTATTGATATAAGTTTGACAGGAATGCCTGCTATGTACTTTGAAAACAGAATGGAAGAACCAATGACCTTTTCCCCCACACTTGTATACAGAAAGGTTACATACTCTGTTCAGATGTCACAAACATTGTACTATTAACTATTAACTAGTTGAGCAGAGCAAGAAGCTTCATTCTCAACCTGAAACTATTTTACCAGCATGTGGTGAATGGTGATCCTTAATCCTAGTAGATTTGTATAAATTAAAAATAAATAATCCTGAAAGAGGAGATTAAACACTATATATAAAAATGTCCTCCATATGTTAACACACCGGTAGAGCCTCCCTAAATCCAATGCTAAAATTACTCTGTAACCGTCTCTTACCCAAATCGTTGTTTCCTTTCTGCATCATGGCCACAAACTCATTGTAATCTATGCGGCCGTCCTGAAAAGTTAAAACATCATTAATAAAATATTTTTCTCTTCAAATTAAAAATGCAAGCTTCATTTTTGTATCTAGGCAAAAGGGAAAGAAGCATAAATTTCGAAAAGAGGTAAAAACTTGCAAGTTATAAAGCTCTCTATAAGATAGTTAAATCCAGTTAATCAACTGGCTCGATATCATATCTGGATGAGACCTAACCATGTGTCCTTGAACATGTTATCACAAAGGAAAAAAATTGTAAAAAAATTTATGATTCATTCTGCTTTGGATTCGTAGTTGTTGCTTTATTTTTAAGCTTTTTCAAACTACCCTAAGACTGAGGTTTTCATGTAGGACTCAAGCGAGGCAGCAATGTCATAGATGGAACAATTAGATCAAAATTAAATAAACGTGTCGCAATGAGGGAAGCGCTTACATTGTTCTGGTCAGCATCTTTGATCATTTCATCCAAATGGATGCTATCAATGCCAAACTCCTCGCAAGCTTGTTGGAGCTCATCATGGGTGATATAACCACTGCCATCTTTGTCAAAGTACGAAAATGCAGCAAAGAGATGATCTTCCTTCTCAACTTTATTAAGATGCAAGGTTGCAGCTATGAACTCCCCATAATCAATAGTCCCACTGTTATCAACATCAGCCTGCATTTTCACAAGCATTGTAGCCAAAAAATCAATACCCCATGTAACCACTGAAAAGAAGCATCGATAGTTTTATTTTTCCTTATAGGGATCCTCACTTATTTATTTGTCTATAGATATCCCATAAGTATCTATACACAAACAAATAAATCAGAAAAAGAATGTAACTGATCCAGTGGAATACTACTTAACAGTTACACATCCATAAAAATTGTGTGCGTGTACATAAAACGGAAAGAATCAACGTAGACAATGATTGTGCTGAGGATACTACTAGGTTGTAGGTGAGCATCTTTTGAATGTAATGCATCTTTAGGCTCTATTTGGTTAAATGCATGGAATAAAATGATGAGTAGTTATAAGAAAGCCAAGGGAAAGAGGAACGAGTGACGTTGGCTCGAAAAAGCTTAGTCCTATGCACTCTATAAGGCAGAATCTTTGTTGAACTATATGCTTTTGAGTCATAAAATGATACTGTATGCCAATTAATCTATTAAAAATATATAAAAAATAAAAAATGGAAGGAATTATTCTGCATGATACTTACAGCCTTCATTAGATCATAAATCTCGGACTCATTAAGATTAGCACCAAATTTTTTCAGGCCAGCCTTGAGTTCTTCAAAACTAATTTGACCACTGTTGTCTGTGTCTATCATTTTAAACATTTCTTTTAAACCAGCAATTTCTTCTTCTGAGAGATTCTCTGCAATGACCTACAGCCAGAAACATCAGTGTTAATTGTTGAACTAAAGATGACACAAACACTATGAGCATCACTTTCAGAACTTAGATAAAACTCAATAATTAACGGTACTTCTGCCCTGAAATTTTGTGGTTGGTAATGAATACGAGTATGTTTTGTGGAGTCAAACATATTAGAATAGTAGTACAGATGTTAATCATTGTTAAGTTTTCGTGGATGAGGTGGATGACATCCATATTGCAGTTATTTAAAACAATATAAAAAATACTTACTCTAAGAGCCATTTTCTTAAGCTTATTCATAGCAGAAAACTGAGTCAAGCGACTCAAGACTGCTGAATCAAGAGGCTTGTCAAGAGCCACACCGTCAATCCGCACCCAAGGGTGGCCTGCAGGGGAGACAAAACACAAATCAGCAGTAGCTAAAATATCCTTCCTGCTATGACAAAAGGAGTAGGGGGAGTGGAAAATGTGACTTTCCAACTGCCAAAGGACAAACCAATTTAGACTCAACTAAATTATTGAATTTAATCATAGAAAGCCATGATGAATTGACGATGCATTAGATACAACAGAAGGGAAGAAGACAAATTAAGGAACGTAATTAAATTATATAAATCAATTACAAACTAGTGAATAAAACATGTAATTTTGATGATATTCTAGAGAAGGCCCTACTCCCTTTCACATGGAAACTAAATCCCAGCTTCTTTGGTAATGTAACTGACACAGAATGTTATTAAAAATTCCAACAAGTCATATGACTCTATCATAACAGCTTAAAGAACCAATAGTTGAGAGAATGAATTATGTAATACAGTATATTCTGGTTTTGGTAGTAGGAAACTTGAAATAATGACCCATTATTTTCAGAAAATGTAGTAGTGGATTTATTATTACGAGATGACATGCCATTACTACTAATATCTACGAATAAGATAGAAGAGTTAACAAGGTAGTAATAACTTACACAGAGCTTCATGAACAGTCAACCGCTTTTTGGGGTCTCTAACAAGCATTCTCCTAACCAAATCTTTTGCACTATCAGAAATCTTAGGCCATGGATCAGATGAGAAGTCGAGATCACCGTGCAATACCTCTTCAAATATATCTTGCTCAGTTTCTGTAATATATTAAAAAAGAAGAAGTCATGACTATATCACTCTACAAAGATGACAGGAATTTAAAAAAAAAAAAAAAAAAACTTTGCACTATGTAAAACTAAGAAAATTTGTTACACTTCTATATCTCACCAGCCCAAAATGGAGGCACCCCACACAGAAGAATATAAATGATCACTCCTACACTCCAGATATCCGCTTCTGGGCCATAACGTTTACGCAGAACTTCAGGTGCAACATAATAAGGACTTCCAACCACATCAGTAAACGTTTCCCCTGCAGTTAACAAGTCTCATCAAATAACTCATGGCGGAGTCAAATATATTTAATGCAAGACATTCTTCCATGAGTATAGGACTACACGCAAAACAGAACAACATGTGCTCAAAACATTTCCCTTTCAATAGGCAAATAACTTAATTGTTCGTGATGAGTGCATATTATTCATTTATTTTGATTCCATTATATTTAGTTTTATTGCATGTTTCATGTGTATATGAGCTTATTAAGGTGTTTAATGATTTCAGAAAGAATTGGAGCTGAAATGAGGAAAAAGAGAAAATTGCAGAATTTTTAGCATTAAGTTGGATGCATGTTCTTAGCTTGGGACTTGAATTTTATTGTAGAGCTCTTCTTTAGCTTTCTGGAACATCTTGAATCGTCCCAATCGGAGTTCATATGAAAAAGTTATGATATTTTTACTAAACGGACGTTGAACCTCAAAGTTTGGAAGTTGTAATTTACACAGCAGTCACTTGGAGCCCGATTTCTACCTTTATGCAGAGCGATTCTGTCTATTCTCAAAGAATGAAAGTTGTAGATCTCGTCGATATCTTCGTTTTGATAGGTAGCAGGCCCCGTAAATCCTCCTGGATCAAAAGTTATGCTCGTTTTACCAAAGGACATCGCAGCAGGAAATGAAAATTCGCCCCAGCGAATTTGAGCGAGAAAATCAGGAAATCTTGGATTATTGGAAAGTTTCTAAATGCAGATTTTGGTAGACTTCTACATGGAATTGAATTGATATTTCTATTAGCTTTAGGATTTCCTTTAGACTAAGATTTATTTCCAAATTGAATTCTATTTCTTTATGGAAACTAGTTATGATTTGTAATTTCTTTTAGGATTTGAATTTCTACATCCTATAGGATTTAGGACTTTGTCTAGCACTATAAATAGAGGATGAGAGTCAAGGTTTTATTCATTCAATCATCTACTACATTCTCTCATCTACAACATTGGAGGATTGAAGACATGAGCTAAGTTATTTTTATTCAGTTCTAAGGGATGTTGAACCTTATTTATAATTAATGGTTAATTGAGTATTCATTATTTATTCCTTCTCACATGAAATTCATTCTTGATAATCTGATTTAATTTCTGAATGCTATTTGGTTTAACTGATTTGATTTCTGCAGGATTGAGTTGGTTAACGAATATCATATGCTAGATCAAGGAATAATATTACGTGTAATTGATATTGTTTCTAATCACAAGTAGTAATTAGTAATACCTAATTGTGGACAAGCTTTTGAGTATTGCTATGATTATCAGAAGACAAGTTAAACAATCCGAGCTTATGTGTTTGTTGCTTGGAATAGTCTAATTCCCTAGTTCTTAATGTTGTTATTATATTAAATCTAGAGAGCTTATTCTAGGTTATATAATTGTTAGAATCTTGTGAAGAGCTTGTTTCATTGAGTGACAATCTAAGGGAGTTTGGTTGTGAGCTTGTTTGTTACCTAGGACTATTAGTTTCATTGAAGGGTAAATAATGTTACACTTGATTAATCTATTATTGTAAAAAGGTGACAATTGAATCAAGAACTGAAGCTTTTTATTCATTGTTTATTCTTATTAGTTTATTCTTGTTAATTTAATTAATTAATTCAAAATCCCCTTTTCATTAGAAATCATAGGATAAATATAAAATAAATCACTCTTTGTGGGATCGATCCTTGCTTACTACTGTGCTAATTATTTAAATTTGTAAAGTGAAAGTGAGGTTAATTTAGGAGTGTAAACGACAGCTCCCAGTTCACTAGCATGTAACGATGTTATTTTTGTGAACAGTACTAGCATGATCACAAACAAGTATACTACATTTAATAATACTACATTTGTTTGAGTTCCAACTACGTATCTTGTTTTAGTGCTTTAGATTCTAGCCCTGTTAAAACTTAAAACCATATCTCAACCGCGGCCAGTTGTTTCAACATGAAGGAGAATTTAAGTATAAATATATCAGCAGCAAAATGTGAGACACAATATACATATTATGCATCTTAATAAATGCCTATAAAGACAACACTGGGAAATCCTCTTTCTTTATGGGGATGATAGAACAAGTATACACCTAAATCATCTGCTTTCATTTAAACAGAATATTGCACTTCTCATCCTTGATGCTCCTTCTTGGCCCCTAAGCTTTTGACTCATGAATACAGATATCTAATCCTTGATTTTAGTTTGTAGGAAAATTTGTATCTACAATCCAAGTTGTTAGTCTGACTTTATTGTAGTATATGCAAGCAAGTCATAATGTGAAAAATTTTACATTAAACATCTTAATGAGAGGGATGAATGCACAACAAACAATTTGAAACTGGTAACTGACATCAATTCTTTGTTCAATACAAAGAGTATAGATTTTTATATACTTCACTAAAGTCTTTGTAATTTGAATACTTGATCGCTTCAAAGATGCAAAAACTTGTATATTGAATTTTATATACCAAACAAGCTTGCAATATGTCAGCAAGAATCTGATATCCGAAGTTTTTTACACGCAATTTTTATGAACTCCTAGAAATGTGGCTGCTAATTTAGACGAAGATATCGGAAAGAATATAATAACTTTCCCCACAACCACAGACCACCCCATCTGATATGCAATGCACATACAACTCTTACAAGGTTGCTCATGTACAGCAACAGCAGGTCAACAGATTATCTTTAAGCACATGCAACTTAATTCTTTCACTTCCATGGTGAAAAGTAAAAGTGGCTCATAACAATAAAAAGTGATTGATGCAGCACTAGACAACGTCAAGGTATCCTTAATCTCAAATGTTAATATGTGCTACATTTAATCTCTGCCAAGTGTTGCATCACTAAAGACATCACATTTTCAAAGAAACTACATGCACAGGTAAAAAAGGAAGACATAATATGAAAGGTTCTCGATCAAACCAGCAAATATAAACTTCTTTCCACATTTTAGAACCACCATGCAAGTTGACCAAAAAACTCAAAGTTTGAATTCAAAGAAAAACCAATATTTTTTGAAGTATCAAGCTCAATAACCTATTTAGGAGAAATCACAAGGTCGGCTCCACATTTTATTATGACAGTATGAAACTTACATATATTTACTTAAAAGAAAAACAGCTGAATATGAAACCATAATAATACAGTACACAAAAGTAAGAATTTTAAGAACAGAATGCTTTTGGAACATACCTGGCTTGAAGAATACTGATAATCCAAAGTCTATGGTCTTAAGAGCTGAATCCTCCTCCTCACTGACGAAAAGGAAATTCTCAGGCTTGAGATCGCGATGCATGACTCCCATGGAATGGCAAGATTCTATAACTTTGATTATAATCCTAGCAAGATTAGCTGCCTTTCTTTCTGTATAATGCCCCCGCTTAGTGATCCTATCAAAAAGCTCACCCCCGGCACACAGTTCCATAATGACATGAACTGCAACAGCATCCTCATAAGCTCCTTTAATTGAGACGACATTGGAGTCTCCAGACAAGTGATGCAAGATCTCAATTTCCCTCCTCACATCGTTCACATCATCCTCAGTCACCAACTTTCTTTTGGCAATGGATTTGCAAGCATACTCTTTCCCTGTTGCTTTTTCCACACAAAGGAAAGTGGTCCCAAATTGCCCGTGTCCCAGTTTTCGGCCCAAATTATAGTATTCCTTAAGATGTCCAGTCTTGGTTTTTAACACTGATTTTGCCTGAAGCCCCGCACTTGACATTCTCTTGACATTATGTGGCTTCTTAGGTTTAGTGTTTCCATTGGCTTGTTTCACCTTTACTGGTGGCCCTGCGGTCTGTGCTGGTTTAGGCTCTTCCTTCACTGGTTTCACCTGTTTGGGTATTGTGGGCTGGGCTTGTTCTGCTTTAGGCTCTTCTTCCTTGACTATTCTCACCAATTCTGGAGGCTTATTTTGAACAGCTTTAAAGGATTCAGGCTCTTTAGCTGCAGGAGATAATTCGGGACTAATTTCTCTCTTTGTATATGTAATCTTCTCTGGTGTCTGAGACCACCAAATGGAATGTGAAATTGACTGAAAGAATCCGTCCTTTAAGACCCCCCTTGATCCAACACAGTTATTCCCCATCTAACAGTAGTTTCTATAAACTTATATAGACTTAAAATTCAATCTCATACCTCACTCAGAATTAGATAACTCCAACACAAGCACTTGAGAGAAATGTAACAATTTTCCAAATGGGTTCAATTTTTTGGGTGATTTTTGTGTTTTTAGAGAAAACCCCAAATGAACAATCAATGGAAAAAACTCAATTCTCCAATCAATGATCAAATTAATCTAGCTCACAAAAATGATGAACAGAAAATGATAAACCAAGAAGGCACAATTGCAAAATGAAGGGAAATAAATAAATTACGGGAATAGAAATGATAAGACGACCTTTGGTTTACCAGGTCAGTGGAATGAATCTTCTTCTTCTTTTTCTTCGTGTGTGTGTGTGGTACAGGGTTTTGAATTTGTCTCTCATTTCCTGTCCATTTTCTTCTCTAATATATATGGGAATGGGGTTGAAGAGAGAGAAAATAGAAGAAAATGGAAGGGAGGAGGGAGGGAGGAAAAGGGAGAAGAAACTAACGGGTTTTTCTGTTGGAACGTTCAAAACGCGTTTGGAAGTATATATGATTTATTAATCTAGTAATTAATTACTAAGTTGGCTAAATCAAAATCCAAACACACCTATATAATAATATAAACAAGATATAAAAGGATATTATGGTCAATAACAAGATATAAACAGATTTTTTCTTCATTTTAATTTAATTCTATTTTATTGATAGTTTTGTTAATAAAAAGAAATTATCATCCATTGTAAATCACATAATCTAGTAAAATATTAAAAGTTGATATTAACCTGACAAATTATAGAGAGACGAGATTAATTGCTTCTATTCATTTTGCAATCACCATAATCCGTGCTAATAATCAAGGGCATAATTTGCTCAAATGAGCGTAATTGCCATATTTCCATAAATTTTGCCATCTTAATATCAGCTCTCAAAAATTATATATATAATATTTTATGTGTCCGACAAAAAAACGAGTCTTATTTGCAAATATTAAGATTATATTTTTGTTTCATGTTTTCTTATAAAATATTACTGCTTTATTTTAGTAATAATAACATGATAATCAAACTTAGAGTATTGTGTGATTGTATTAATGAGAAGAATTTAATAATGGAACAAAAACAGTGAGCAGTTAAAAATAGTAAACTTATAAGAAGAATGGGTTGACTTTAGAAGTGGTGAAGCACTAATTTGAATAATGAATTATTACTAGGACCAAAACCATTTTGAAACAACAATGGTGGCCGCTATCATGGATGGATTGTACTACAACTACAGCTACAGGGAAGCCTGTTGACCGCCCGCAGCCGGCTGCAGGCCTTGCAGTTGGCACTTAATTGGTGCCCATCAATCATCAATTTTACAATAACCATTTTCATTTTGTCTGTATCAGACCAATCCAATATACGCATATATTTAAGCAACCGGCTGGCTTGGCTTGATCCTAATCCTATCCTATGATGTTGAAAACATAACACGTCTATTTTTCACACTCCCTATTAGTGGCAAGGCAATATTGAATTCAAAACACTCCCTATTAGTGGCAAGGCAATATTGAATTGAACACACGGGTTTGGTTGTTGACCCCCCCCCCCCCCCCTCCCCCCCGCGTCATTGTCTTCCCATGTAGTACAAGTTACATTTCATGGTTGACCATTTCACAGCAAAGGTAAATGGGTGTGTAGTGTAGCCTAGGCCTAGCTACTACTGTATCTAATATCTAATATATAATAATATAAAGCCGGAGCAAAGTTGATCACTTATTTTTTATGCGAACACCAAAAGTGCACACCTGGTCAATCCAATCCAATCCAATCCAATCGTGCAAAACGTATGCCAGCAGCTCCTCCAAGCAAAGTGCTAATTTCAAAACCAACCCTATCCTTTTTGTTACTAAAATTATTACTGATAGTCAACAAAACCAACCCTATCCTTTTTGTTGGCTTGGCGCTAATGTCATTCACGTAGATAACATATCTGTAATTTTCCACCTAAATGAACGCGTCACACCCAACCACATTTAGACTTCCATCTGCTTCTCTTCATTACAAGGCTAGCCAAAAACATATAGATTTTTACACGATCCAAATATAAATTCATTGACTACACACTTAAACTGTTCCAGAAATCTACTGTAATGGGATTAAAAAATTCAAATGTTCCAAAACCACTATATTAAGTTTAAGTATATCCCTAATACTTGTGTCCACATATAAGGGTAGTAGCAACTAAAAGGATAAGAATTTATTTCTACCAACCAACAGTCAAGTAAGTAACTCTCTTGAGAAAAAGTCTTGCTTCAAACATCTCTGGCCAACCCAGAAAGATCGACATTTCCATCGGGATTACTCGGTTTAGTAGAAGCTTCTTTTGGAGGATGCCCTTCAATGGAGTACGCCCGCCTAGTAGACGCGATGAGGATGGTGAATCCGTATCATATAGGTGTGGGGTTCCAAATGCATTAAAGAATCCATTTTTCATTTCCTCAGCTGCATCAAAGAAACGGGTCATGCTACCAAACATGCTTCGTTCAATGGCTTCAATATCACTATGTAGCCCACTGCGCAGCCCAGGGAATTTAAAATGTTCATGCTCAGATGAGCCCATGGGGAAAGATCCTTTCACCACCTGGCCTGTTACATCTTCTTCAGTGTATTCTTTGTTGCATTCCACAACTTCAGATGGCCTGCATAGAAAAGGGTAAACTGTTGGAGCAAATCTATAGTTCAGTACATATTGTAAAGTGTGTAGTTTCATTTCTCTTAATAAGACCAGGATATCATTTGACTGGCGCCTAGAAATCCAGCAAAATCCAAAATAAAACACTTTCTCAAGTGCTAGTCAGGTCATTCGGCCAGCAATCTACAGGATATACCTCACGGTTTGAGAATCAGGTTGCTAAAACTTCTCTTCCAAACTAGCTCTCAAGTTACAACCAAGTACATTACAGTGTAAAAAATAAGTAAGAACATGTAAAAGAGCCTGCAAACAGTTAAAAAGCAACTGGAAAATATGTATACATATAACCTGCAATACATGTATGAAATTCTGAGCGCTCTAGAGAGATGTGATTGGCATATTTCAAGTATTGGAAGTTCTTCAGGAACTTCATTTAGGGAATCCATTAATATATTTGTCTGACAAAAAGATATTTGATGTCCTTCTGAACTTCTGTCACGACTAACATAGGAAAACTTCTATCCAAGAATGGTTAGGACCTCATTATGTTAATAAGTTAACAGCTTAACCTTGTACAATATTGAAGCAACTTTCCTGTTTTGAAAACATAAATTAAAAATTCAGTCTAGCAAAATTGATCGGGATGATCATATGGTATTACAACTTCTAGTGCATATATTTTTAATCACACGACTCTAGAACTTTTATTATGTAAACACTGTACATGATCTGATATTCTGATGCAGGACAGATTTGAATGGAAAAATAAACTAGGATTTAAACTCCACGTTTAAATCACTAGGGTCACAGAATTAGTATAAGATGGATAAAATACCTCTACAGTAGGAATGATAACAATCAACTTCAATATCAATAGTCCAATCTTGTGGAACTTCAATATCAATAGTCCAATCTTGTGGGGGTTACATAACTATTTAAAGAGACCCAACTCACTAATATTACTTGGGGATCAATAAAATAACTAATTGACTAATATACCCTTACTAAACCTTAAAAATTCATAATTACTAATTAATGTCCTAAATTCCCACTAATAAATAAATTACATCAGTTATAGTTAAACATAATAAAAAATCTAAATAATAAATATAAAAATTATTTGCTTTGCTCTTGACTTGTGATCCCCATCATGATCAATACAAGTTATCAAACTTAGAATTTACAAAGCCACCACCCAAGTAACAAGTTCTTTTTAATCTTCATGTTCTAACTATTCTACGTTATGTGGACAAAAGTACAAAGGGATGTATTTCTGGGTCAGACATTTACCACCTAAATAAGTGTATACGGGAACCCGAGTACAAGGGTACAAAAGAGGAATTAGTTATGGGATGAGAACGTAGAATGAACATACTAGCTAATTTGGATACGAGTTAATTTCCTCTTTGAGAGCGAAATCTTACTTTTACCAGTATGTTCCTTTCTTATACATGTTCATAATTGTTGAAATGTACATACTGGGCACTAACCTTTAGATGAAATACAGAAATAGTTCAGAAAACATTAAAAAAGCAATTACTGAAGAGCAGCTCCAAACAAAACATAAACGGACCCAGCTTATATTCAGCCAAATTTAGTTATGTTAAAATCAAAGGCCAGGCCTAAGAAATTTTAAATTAAACATATTTTCCCTAGCTTAGTGACACATCAAGTGAATATTTGACTTCTTTAAATTTCAAACTACCTATAAAGCACAAGGTCAGGTCCCATTTCATAAAACTATAAATACGGGTATCAACAACAGTCAACAGGATACATTGCAACAAAAGATGGTGCCTTATGATTCCCACAAAGGTAAGCACGAGCCACTAAAATGGCTAAATCCCATACATCCTGCCACGGAAAACCTAAGATAGATTCTGATTCTGCACGCATGCTTTACACCCAACAGCTGAAAGAATGACACACATACTAGTTGTGAGAGGATACAGCTGTTGAGCCTCCCCTTTGGATTTTTTGATCATACCAAAATCATGTGCCAAAGAATAGCTTCTCCGTCAACCTCAAGGAAAACTCCAACAGTTACGAAATGGAGTCAATTTTACATGTGCCAGCTCAGCTCAGAGTATCAATTATTTGTCTTATCTCTTTCATTTACATAGCTACCACGTGCTCTCCTCAATCCTCATGCTATAGACGTGTACTTTCTTTTAACTTTAATTTTGATGCATTAGATGTAGGTTTCCCTACTATAATAAGGGGAATTGAAGTAGTATGTGATGAATGAAATATTTTATTTGCTTTTTCCTTCTTCTCTAGTTAATTTTTGCAGATTTCTTCTCCTTCTTTGTTTTATAAACAGAAAACCCAAAACATTATCACAATCCTTACAAGTGGTATGAGAGTCACCGATCCTCCGCCTCCATGACGCGACCCCATGAGGAATTGATGAAATCTACCGAGGACCTTCGAAAGCATGTTGATGAAACAGTGGGATCGATGCGAAGCAGGAGACTCTGGCGGAGATGCAGGAGAGACTAGCTCAATTAACTTTGCAGGTCTCCAAGCTTTCTAAGGACAAAGACAAGGTGGCTGATGATGAGTGCATATTATTCAATTATTTTGATTCCTTTATGTTTAGTTTTATTGCATGTTTCATGTGTATATGAGCTTATTAAGGTGTTTAATGATTCCAGGAGGAATTGGAGCTGAAATGAGGAAAAAAGAAAAATTGCAGGGTTTTTAGTATTAAGTTGGATGCATGGTGTTGGCTTGGGACTTAGATTTTATTGTAGATCTCTTCCTTAGCTTTCCGGAACATCTTGAATCGTCCCAATCGTAGTTCATATGAAAAAGTTATGATATTTTTACTAAACGGACGTTGAACCTCAAAGTTTATAAGTTGCAATTTACACAGCAGTCACTTGGAGCCCGATTTCGACCTTGATGCATAAAGATTCTGTCAATTCTCAAAGAATGAAAGTTGTAGGTCTCGCCGATATCTTCGTTTTGATAGGTAGCAGGCCTCGTAACTCCTCCCGGATAAAAAGTTGTGCTCGTTTTACCAAAGGACGTCGCAGCAGAAAATGGAAATTCGCCCCAGCGAATTTGAGCGAAAAAATTGGGAAATCTTAGATTTTTTGAAAAGTTTCTAAATGCAGATTTTGGCAGACTTCTACATGGAATTGGATTGATATTTCTATTAGCTTTAGGATTTCTTTTAGACTAAGATTTATTTCCAAATTAGATTCTATTTCTTTATGGAAATTAGTTATGATTCGTAATTCCTTTTAGGATTTAGATTTCTACTTCCTATAGGATTTAGGACTTTGTCTAGCACTATAAATAAGAGGATGAGAGTCAAGGTTTTAGGCATTCAACTATCAACTATCATCTATTGGAGTGTAGACTCAAGAGCATGTCAGGCTAGTTCTTTTCATTCAGTTCTAAAGGGATTCAGTTCTAAAGGGAGGTGAATCCTTGTTATAAGTAATTGATTAATTGAGTATTATTATTTATTCCTTCTTGTATGAAATTTCTTCTGATAATCTGCTTTCATTGATTGCATGTTAATTGATCTAATTGATTTGATATGGCCAATTGAGTTAATTTGATCATTATCATCTGCTAGATTAAGATTGGTATTACGTGTAATTGATATCTTTCTTCATCACAAGTAGCAACTTGGTAATACTAATTGTGGACAAGCTTTTGTGTATTGCTAAGATTATTAAAAAACAAGTTAAACAAATCGAACTTATGTGTTTGTTGCTTGGATTAGCCTAATTCTCTATTTCTTAATGCTTCTATCATATTAAATCTAGAGAGCTTATTCTAGGTTTTATGCTAGTTAGAATATGGTGGAGAGCTTGTTTCATACAGTGATAATCTAAGGAGAATTTCGGATAGCAGAGCTTATTGTTATCTAGGGCTAATAGTTTCATTGAAGGGAAAATAATAATTTCTTGATTAATTGATTGTTGTACTTGGTGAAACTGAACTGCAGAACTGAAGTTTTTACATTTTTGGTTAACTTTATCATTAATTCTTGTTTTCTTAGTTTCAAAACAATTTTCAAAAAATCCCCAATCTTTATTTTCTATCAAAATAATAGAATAAATATAAAACAAATCACTCTCTGTGGGATCGAACCTTGCTTACTACTGTGCTAATTGTTTGAATTTGTAAAGTGAAAATGAGGTTAATTTAGGAGTGTAAACGACAGCTCCCAAATTTTGGCGCCGTTACCGGGGAGTGTTATTTGTTTTTGTTTATTCTTTATTTTCGTTTATTTTTATTATTTGCTTTTCGTTTTTGTTTTATGACACAATCCTCTAACTTTATTGACTTAAATTTTGATTAAGAGATAGAGAAAATTGCAGATACAAAAGAAGCTCTTGTTCCATCACTTGAAGTGTAAAAGATGGCGGTGCCACACAATAACAGAACTTTGAAAGAACTAGCTACTCCTGAACTGACTCAACCATCTTTTTGTATTGAGTATCCTACTTTAGATGTTGCTTTTGAACTTAACTCCAGACTAATTCGTCTTTAGTCTGTTTTTCGTGGTCTTATAGGTGAAACTCCATATAAACATCTAAAGGAGTTCCATGTGGTGTGTTCTATGATGAAATCACAAAGTGACAGAGGAGCAGATCAAGCTTAGACTTTTTCCATTCTCCTTAGCGGATTTTGCTAAAGACTGGTTATACTATCTACCATCAGGATCAATACAATCATGGACTGATATGCAAAGGTTATTCTTGGAGAGGTATTTCCCTGCATCAAGAGTTGTCGATACAAGGAAGGAGATATGTGGAATCAGGCAGTTAAATGGAGAAACTCTCTACGAGTATTAGGAAAGGTTCAAGAAGTTGTGTTCTAGTTGTCCACCTCACGGAATTGATGACCATCACTTGATCCAGTACTTCTATGAGGGGTTGCTACCAATGGAAAGAAGTATGATCGATGCAGCTAGTGGAGGAGCACTAGTAGACAAAACTCCAGACGCTGCAAAGAACTTAATTACAACCATGGCAGCCAATTCACAGCAGTGTGGTACTAGGATGACTCATACATCACGAAGGGTACAAGAAGTTAGCACTTGTAATATTGAGCAACAAATTTCTGAATTAACTGCTATAGTTCGACAAATGGCTGTAACGAATACGCAAGGTTTTCAGCAAACTCAACCTCAGTACCACATAGGAGACCAAGAAGTACCTGTCAATTCTAGGACATCTATGGAGGATATGTTCAAGGCATTCATGATCCAAACACAACAGTTCATGAGTCAGACAAGAACTTCTGTTCAAGATTTGAAGGACCAAGTTGGTCAGCTTGCAACCACAGTAGGAAGGTCACTTTCTCAAACTGTTGAAAATGTAAGTGCCATAACATTGAGATGTGATGCAGAGGATCAACAGTAAGGAAAGTCAATACAAAGCAAGTCCGACAATAGTGAAATAGACAGCAGTGATGTACTCAAGCATAAATTTCCACCTCTTTCAGCTTATGAACCGAAACTACCTTTTCCCCAAGTTCTAACAAGGAATTGGAAAGTTAGAAAGAATTCAACGTGGTATACAGAGTCTAATGAAAAAATCCTGGAAGAAATGGCGAATAGGGAACAAAAACTTAATGATGATGAGGAGTTCACTAGTGGAAACCAGTTGGAAATTCTTGAGGCTACTACTAAATTTGAAGAAGAAATCAGGTATTCAAAGTCTGAAAAGGATGAACAAGAGGAAGATGAGAACAATTGGATAAATTTTGCAGATCTTTACAAAGAGGATATAGGTGATACAGCGTTGCAAACAACAAAAACACTACATGATACATACCATAAGACCTTAACTATGGAATTGGACAAGGCACATGTCCAGTTCACCACATATGAGACTAAAAGATATCTTGGTATTGTTGATTTTGTTTTTTCTACTGATGTTGACTCTATAGTGCAGGAATCTTTTGATCAAGTACAATTATACGAGAAGGATTTGAGGGCTGGAATGGAGCAAAATCATGATCTAAAAGATGCTCTTAATGAAGAATTGAAGTTGTTACCAGTCCACTTGAAGTTCACAAGTCCAATTACCTAAAATGAGAAGGATGATATCAAGCCAATGACAATAAACAAGGGCAGCTGCTTGGGAGGCAACCCAAGATTTCAGATTTAATTTTTCTATCCCTTTACTTATTAGTTTTTGCATGTTAGTTAGTAGTTTCTTTCTTCTTTGCATGATTTTCTTATATTGGGGACAATGTAAGGTTTGAGTGTGGGGGGAAGATTTATGTTTTTATTTTATTAGGGGAAATTGATCCGATTTTGGTGAGAAATTTGAAAAAAAAATTAATGCTTTTGAAAATTTTGGTTTCATGATTCTATTTGGCTAAGTGTTAAAAAGATTAAAGTCAAAGATTGAAAATTAATGCTAAATTTCAGAATTTATTTGATGCTTAATTTGTTAATGAATGATAACAACTAAGCCATGATCCATAGTAATTGATTTGAATTGACATGAGTACTTGGATATGAGAAGCATGTTTATTTGACTAAGTTATTTATGGAGTTGTCTATGTGCATTGATTTCACGACTTAGAACTGTTTAACTTGCTTATGTTGTTGTAGAACCATGTGAAAAAAATGATGAATGAAAAAAAAGAAAAAAAAGAAGGAAAAAAATGAAAATTGAAAATCTGCTTCAAAGTCCATTGTGCGAAATAACTGGGTATCCAAGCCTCGGGAAGCATCGGTATTCACGCTGAAAAGTGCGATGGATAAAGCAGCTTGACTAGTCGACTTTTGTGGCCTTTGTTACTTGAATAAGTAAGACCTAGCGCCCTAAGATCATCTAGTTTGGGAGTCGTTGGTGGAAAGTTCGCTAATGGGTAACTCTGAAAAGCCTAAGAAAAGGAGACATTGCACATGTCAAGAAAAGAAAATAAAAAAAAAATATACGAGAAAAGCATGAAAATACATTCATCTGTGCTAAAAAGAAGGTTCTATGAAAAAAAATTAAAATGCAAGAAAAATTTGTCATTGGTTGTGAGTCAGTGCACTGTTTTTGCTCCATGGTAACTAAGTTAAGTAAGTATGTAGATTTTGAGAAAGTTACTTATGTGGCTACAGTTTGATTTAATGAAATTCATTGGTGAAATGGTAAGGTTGGTAATTGTAAGTTGATTGATAAGGCATTGACTAGATTTCTGTGAGTTTAGTGTTGATAATCATGATTTGTACCTTGAAACCTTTTAACATAATGATTGAATAGAATTTTTCTGGAAATCAACCTTTTGTTTTACACGAGGACATGTAAAGGCTAAGTGTGGGGGAATTTGATGAGTGCATATTATTCATTTATTTTGATTCCTTTATGTTTAGTTTTATTGCATGTTTCATGTGTATATGAGCTTATTAAGGTGTTTAATGATTCCAGGAGGAATTAGAGCTGAAATGAGGAAAAAAGAAAAATTGCAGGGTTTTTAGCATGAAGTTGGATGCATGGTGTTGGCTTGGGACTTGGATTTTATTGTAGAGCTCTTACTTAGCTTTCTGGAACATCTTGAATCGTCCCAATCGGAGTTCATATGAAAAAGTTATGATATTTTTACTAAACGGACGTTGAACCTTAAAGTTTATAAGTTGCAATTTACACAACAGTCACTTGGAGCCCGATTTCGACCTTGATGCATAAAGATTCTGTCAATTCTCAAAGAATGAAAGTTGTAGATCTCGTCGATATCTTCGTTTTGATAGGTAGCAGGCCTCGTAACTCCTCCCGGATAAAAAGTTATGCTCGTTTTACCAAAGAACGTCATGAAAGAGAAATGGAAATTACCAAATAATTTGAGTGGGAAAATTGAGAAATCTTGGATTTTTTGGAAAGTTTCTAAATGCAAATTTTGGCAGACTTCTACATGGAATTGGATTGATATTTCTATTAGCTTTAGGATTTCTTTTAGACTAAGATTTATTTCCAAATTAGATTCTATTTCTTTATGGAAATTAGTTATGATTTGTAATTCCTTTTAGGAATTAGATTTCTACTTCCTATAGGATTTAGGACTTTGTCTAGCACTATAAATAGAGGATGAGAGTCAAGGTTTTAGGCATTCAACTATCAACTATCATCTATTGGAGTGTAAACTCAAGAGCATGTCAGGCTAGTTCTTTTCATTCAGTTCTAAAGGGAGGTGAATCCTTGTTATAAGTAATTGATTAATTGAGTATTATTATTTATTCCTTCTTGTATGAAATTTCTTCTGATAATCTGCTTTCATTGATTGCATGCTAATTGATCTAATTGATTTGATATGGCCAATTGAGTTAATTTGATCATTATCATCTGCTAGATTAAGATTGGTATTACATGTAATTGATATCTTTCTTCATCACAAGTAGCAACTTGGTAATACTAATTGTGGACAAGCTTTTGTGTATTGCTAAGATTATTAGAAAACAAGTTAAACAAATCGAGCTTATGTGTTTGTTGCTTGAATTAGCCTAATTCTCTATTTCTTAATGCTTCTATCATATTAAATCTAGAGAGCTTATTCTAAGTTGGATGCTAGTTAGAATCGGTGGAGAGCTTGTTTACACAAAGATAATCTAAGGAGAATTTCGGATAGCAGAGCTTATTGTTATCTAGGGCTAATAGTTTCATTGAAGGGAAAATAATAATTTGATTAATTGATTGTTGTACTTGGTGAAACTGAACTGCAGAACTGAAATTTTTACATTTTTGGTTAACTTCATCATTAATTCTTGTTTTCTTAGTTTCAAAACAATTTTCAAAAAATCCCCAATCTTTATTTTTTATCAAAATAATAGAATAAATATAAAACAAATCACTCTCTGTGGGATCGAACCTTGCTTACTACTGTGCTACTTGTTTGAATTTGTAAAGTGAAAGTGAGGTTAATTTAGGAGTGTAAACGACAGCTCCCAGTTGACAATGAAGAGGCCTCTATAAATGGATTGGATCCCAAAATACTTGTAACGCCGGAATTTAGAATGAAGGGAACTGGTTTCAATTACCAATTTAGTGGGTCAATTCAAATCAAGCCTCCGTTACATCAATTCAATCCTCATAGTAATCCACTCTTCTCTGCTCCTCATTTTACACCAACCATTCCATACTACGATTTCAACCATCATCATGGTTATAAACCAAAAATCGATTTCCCTAGATTTGATGGGACTGATGTCCATGATTGGAACTGTAAATGTCACTCTAATTTTTTGATGACTCCTATGGATGACATACAGAAGGTAGTCATGGCGTCAATCCATTTAGATGGGATTGCTAGTCTATGGTATCATTCTGAATAGATGGTAAACCCCTAATGTCGTGGAATGAATTCCTTAATGAAATCTCGTTGTGGTTTAGTCCATTGCCTCATGAAAATGAGTTGTGGGAATTCAAGGAATTAAGGTATACTAGCTCCGAACAAGAATATAAGGAGAAATTTGAGAAACTAAAGGGGATGATGCAGTTGTGAAATGGTAACTGGACTAAACAAGACTGTGGATCAATATGTAAGAGGATTAAAGGAGGAAATCAGAAACATGTTGCAAGCCTCATTTCCTACAGATCTTTCCCTGGCCTATTCCTTGTCCAAACTCCATGAGTCCACTATTGAGATAAGAAATAAGGCCATATCCACAAAATACAAAACTTACCCCAGAACTACTTTCTTACCTAAGCCCACTAGTTCCACCCACTCTTCTCTTTCTCCAACTCCAACTTTCATAACCAGCAAACCGCCTCCAGTAAATTCCAAATCCCTATCCCAAGCATTACCAAATACAACCCTCAATCCTATAGAAGTTATACTCGGAATGAGGCACAAAATAGGAGAATGAAAGGCATTTGTTACACATGCGATGAAAAATATACTCCGGGCCATAAGAGTCCTAACAAGCAGGTCCATGCATTAATTGGAGGTGATGAAGAAATGATGGATGATATCTTGGAACCCATGGAAGTTGAGGAGGACAGCTCTAATTTAGAGGACAAAATGCAAATCTCCTTTCATGCCTTATCTGAAAATGTACATGGGAGAAAATTAGTGTACAAGGGTATAGTAGAGGTACCAAAATTTACACTCATGCATTTCCTTGGGAACTGCAAGGTCACAAGTTTAAAACTGAAATAAGTATAATTGATTTGGGGGGTTATGATACAGTGCTAAGCGTACAATGGTTACAAACATTGGGCCCAATTATATTTGATTTCTCTAAACATTATCTCATCTTCTCAAAGGGTACGGAAACAGTGAAACTCACTGGTTGTAACCCAGCTAATACCACTCCCACATTAAAGATAATGTCCCACAAATCACTAGAAAAATTAATCAAGAAAAATGAGCCATAATTGCAGCTATAGTGACCTTCAACACTGGCCAGGATACTACTAAGAAAGCTAAACTTGATAATTATACAACCCAGCAATAGCCATTTTGCTGCATCTGTTGTTTTAGTCAAAAAAAAAGGGATGGAAGCTGGAGATTTTGTGTAGACTATAGGGGTCTTAATGTTATAACAGTCAAGGATAAATTTCCTATACCTATCATTGAGGAGTTGATTGATGACTTACATGGCTCCAAAATTTATTCTTAAATAGACTTTTGAGCGGGATATCAACAGATTCGAGTGGCTGCAAAAGATGTGTATAAAACAGTGTTTCGAACCCACCAAGGCTTATTTGAATTTTTAGCTATACCTTTTGGGCTCTTAAATGCTCCAGCCACTTTTCAAGGGTTAATGAATGAAATTTTCAAGTCATACTTACGAAAGTATATCCTAGTTTTCTTCTAACATTCTAATTTATAGCTCAATTAAAGAACACATTGAGCATTTACGGATTACAGTCTTTTGCAGCAACACCAACTCTTGGCAAAATTGAGCAAATGCGTCTTTGGTCAAACTGAGCTGGAATACTTGGGTCACATCATATCTGCAACAAGTGTCTCGGCAGACAAAGCCAAGATAGAAAATATGCAGAATTGGCCCAGGCCCACTACCCTAAAGGCATTGAGAGGCTTCCTTGGGCTTACTGGGTATTACCGATGTTTTGTAAAGAACTATGAGATTATTTGTAAGCCACTCATTGATTTATTACAAGAGGGGGCTTTCCAGTGTAACTCCTTAGCGGAGTAAGCTTTTAACCATCTCAAGGCAATCATGTGTTGCACACTAGTGCTTGGCCTACCCAATTTCATAATCCCATTCACCTTGGAGACTATGCTTGTCACTCTGGGGTTGTTCTAATACAAGGGGGACATCCACTTACTTATCTCATGAAATCTTTTGGACTAAAACAGCTTGGATGGTCTACTTATGACTTATGAGAAGGAAATGTATGCAATACTCTTTGCTGTCCAGAAATGGAAACATTATCTTATGGGTACCATTTGTCATTAAAACAGATCACCAAAGTCTAAAGTAATTACTTGAGTAGAAAATTACAAATACCCTCCAACAAAAGTGAATAACAAAAATGTTGGGCTTTGATTATACAATTATACATAAGAAAGGAAGCGAAAATAGGGTTGCAGATGCCCTCTTTAGACAACAAAATGTTGAACGCAGTTGTGCTGCTATCACAACTATTCAACCTGAGTGAATGAAAGAAGTTATTGGAAGTTTAGAAGGAGACAAAGAAGTTGAGAAGTTGACTACTCAACTCAATATTGACAAGTCCAACAATCCACCCTTTTCCCTAAACAATGGGCTCTTGCGGCACAACTAATGAATTTATGTGGGCAACAATGGCAACTTAAAAACAATAATTATTGAACAACTTCATTCAACCGGACTTGGTGGACACTCCGAAATCACTGGTACCTACAGGAGTCTCTTTATACTTCCATTGGCCAAATATGAGGACAGACATCCAAAGTTACGTACAACAATGAGACATTTGCCAAAAACACAAGACATAAAATATGGCACCCCCAGGTCTGCTACAACCACTTCCAATTCCAAACGTAGTCTGGCAAGACATATCATTGGACTTCATAACTAGACTCCCGAAATCTAAAGGTTGCACCGTCATTGGGTCATCGTAGATAGGTTTACAAAGTTTGGGCATTTCATTCCCCTGCAACACCCTATTGAAGCTAAAATCCTAGCCTAATTGTTTCTAGATAACATTGTCAAACTCCATATCCTTCCCCAAACAATTGCAAGTGATCGAAAACCTCAGTTCCTTAGTCAATTTTGGAGGAAGTTGTTCAATCTCTTGGGTTCACAACTCAATTTTAGCACCTCTTATCATCCCCAAACCGACGACCAAATCCAAAGATTGAATAGATGTCTGGAAACATATTTGAGATGTGCTACTAGTAAAAAACCAAAGAAATGGAGACAATGGCTCAACCTAACATAATGGCGGTATAACACCAATTACCACAGTACTCTTAATGTCTCCCATTTCCAAGCCTTGTTTGGGTATCCAACACCAATTATGACTCTACAGGCCGCTGAAACCCCTAAACTGGAAAAAGTTTGTACATTCCTTAAAGACAGAGCTCTCTGGTTGTCTATTCTCAAAGACAACTTAATCAACGCCCAACAAAAAATGAAATTTCAGTTGGATAAGCACAGAACTGAGCGTGAATTCAGTCCCGGGGACTGGGTATACCTTCGATTACAACCATATATGCAGGAAAATATTTCTATGAGCAAGGATTTCAAGCTTGACGCACGATTTTATGATCATTTCAGATTGTGGAAAAGGTCGGAGTAGTGGCCTACAGATTAGACCTGCCTGCAGGTAGCCTAATTTACCCAGTTTTCATGTGTCACTCCTCAAAAAGAAGCTGGGAGTTGCCAAGATAGTTGAGGTAACTTTGCCACCAGTAGGGGATGAGGGACAGCTCTTGGTGAAACCTATTCAGTGCTTGGGCACATGATGGTGAAGAGGAACAACGATGTTGTAGTTCAATACTTAATTCAATGGTCCAGCAATGCCCGACAGATTCCACTTGGGAGGATGCCTCTTTGATTCATCAGAAATTTTCCAATTTTCATCCTTGAGGACAAAGATTCTTAGAGGGGAAGCTTTGTTACGAAATGGAGTCAATTTTACATGTGCCAGCTTAGCTCAAGAGTATCAATTATTTGTCTTATCTCTTTCATTTACATAGCTACCACGTGCTCTCCTCCTGCTATAGATGTGTACTTTCTTTTACCCTTAATTTTGATGCATCAGATGTAGGTTTCCCTACTATAAAAAGGGGAATTGAAGTCCAGATGAAGTATGTGATGAATGAAATATTTTAATTGCTTTTTCCTTCGTCTCTAGTTAATTTTTGCAACTGAAATTTCTTCTCCTTCTTTGTTCTATAAACAGAAAACCCAAAACATTATCACAATCCTTACACCAACCTATGTAAACTGAAAACTCCAACCTTTGTAAAGGTAGTGCATAGTGGTACAAAACATTAAATGGAAAAGGATAAATAACGAACACACTGTAGAACTGTACTTCCGGTCTCTTTCTAAATAATTCTAACCTAACAATGCTTCTATTTTCCTCTTAGTCATGGAAGAAAAAACCCTAGGTAATCATAATAAAAAAAAAACCATTTATAACCACAATCATTAATACTCGGTCCTATACTCAGTCCCAATTAATAAGATACCTCTAATATTCCAAATTATTATCAAATTTTCATTTGCTTTCACATATTATTCTACAAGTGAACAACCAAAAGTTTGTGCATATATATAGAGGGAGGGAAGGGGAAGGAAGTGAAACCTTCCAGCGCAATCTTTGAGAAGCTTCTCGGTTTTCTCGCACTTCCGGACGAATTTTCCGGGCTCAACCTCTTCGGTTTTGCAATTTGATGTGACAATTTTCCTGGCGTAGCCTCGGCCGGCAGATGCAAAGGAGTCTCCGGCACCAGTGTTCGATTCGTTAACTTTGCCTGACCTTGTATCGTCATCCTTCCACACCCAACCCATGGCTTTTCTTCGCAAACAATCCAGGCAACTTGTCCTCCCTTCGTGGTGATTAGTGAAGTATAATTTTTAATTTATTTATTTTTTTACAAAATCTTTGGCGTAGGGAAAAAGCCAAAAAGCCCGAAACCGCCTCGATCCATCCGTGATCCCATTTTACCCGTTCGCTTGTGTCCCCAGTTAAATTTTAACCCCTAATTTCTTATTTAATTTTAAAATTAATTAATATTAAATAAAGACAGCATATCTTATATCTCTATTTTCTTATTTTTTATGTCTCCCACTTAATGTTTTTTCATTTTTTCTGTCCTATTGTGTCTCTCATTTAAATATTTGACACTTAATTTTTTACTTAACACCAGTTAACTCTAAAATTAAATAAGAAAATAGGTATCAAAATTTGAGTAGGAGACACAAGGGACAATGAAAATGGGACAGAGGATCTCCTCTCATTACTTAACACCAATTAATTTTAAAATTAAATAAAAGGCTATGTGTCAAACATTTAAGTAGGAGACACAAGAGGGACAAAAAATAGAGACAAAGAATCTGCTCTCCGGATTCAGTTATTAACTTCATGAAGATCACCTCTAATCTGCGTGTCAATATTGTATTAATTAATTAACCAAAATTAATTTTATACTAACACTTCTATCCATCCCTGTTCAAAGTTGATTTTATGTTACCCATCCACGATGTGTCATAAAATCTTATCCTCTCCCAATAGAATATTTTTTTTATCAATTTCTTTATTCTACCTAGTGAGTTTTATTTATATCAGTCAATCAAAAAATGAAATAATATATTCGATTGCAGAATTACATTATCACTGTTATATTAATAAATTATTATTTATAAGAATAAAATGAAACAAAACACATATCTAAAAAACTTAGATATAAAGTTTGGGAATGGGATTATTCTTTTATCTTTTGGACATTTTAAAATACTGATATAAAGTTTTTTCAAATATTTAATATTTGGACTCTAAAAACTTTTGATTAAGCATAGAATTTGTGTATTTGGATAAAACACTTTTAACAAAGGGCACAAAATACAAAATTCTCAGTAAATTACAACAACAAAAATAATAAAATAGTGTGCTCGTGTTGACACTTAATTGGTTAAATAATATCATGACACCGTTATTGCATTTTTAGTTAATATTGATGATAAGTTTGGGAAGACGAGGTTACTTTTTTAAAAGAAAAATTTAATAAATGTATCTTTAATTTTAAAATGGAAGAAGACATTTAAAAGAAAATTAACAAAAAATAAAACTCTTATTTTCAAATATAGAAAATATTTTAATTGTGTTATAAATTATTTATTACAATAAGAAAAAAAAAAAATATTGTGCTCATGTTTCAATTGAACATTATTGAGATTCAGGTACTATCCATTCCAACTGTCCAATAGATGCCTAAAGCCATATACAAATATTGTTCAAGATTATCAAACATTCTACTTCGGCAGATATGTAAAGGGCTATCAACTGTCCTGTAAAACACTCTCACTGCGCCAATGGGATTGGATGGCATCTTCCTCTTTATAAATACTACTACTCCATCAACATAAGCGCGGGCTCAATTCACTCGTACTCCATCTTCCAACTGTTTGAAAATAATGAAGTGTTTGTTCAAACTCCGACCTTTGTATTCAAATTCAGGCAATAATCTTCTTTCCTTTCATGTCTCAAAGTTCCAAAAACTGTGTCTTTCAAGTCTCTCTAAAGCGTCTGAGCTGCATAATTCCAATAGGACTGAGAAAATGAAAACCCAGAAAGAAGCAAAAGACTTCTCTGCACTCTTCGATGAAATTACTGAGATTTTAGGAGCTGAAAACATTGCTGTGGACAACAATGCATCTGGGTTTCCAATATTTGAGATAAGGGAAGAATCTCCAGACCGCACAACAGATGTTTGTGAAAATGACAATGGGAATGGTATAGAGCAGGAAAAGGAAAATCCGGGAGTGTTGGCCAATACCCAGTTTGGAAATTTGGGTGAAACTGATGTTAGTCCAATAGTACATAAGGTTACCAAGATTGTTCGGGGTGAAAATGACGCGGTTTCAATGGAGGAAAGGTTGGAAAGAGAAAGCTTTGAGCTTAACTCTGAGGTTGTTGACAAAGTTCTGAAGAGGTGTTTTAGAGTCCCTCATTTAGCTTTCAGGTTTTTCAATTGGGTGAAGCTCAAAAATGGGCCCTATCAGACAACGGAAATATACAATACCGTGATGTACATAGCTGGGGAATCGAAGGAGTTTGGCTTGGTTGAAGAGTTGTTGGAGGAGATGCAAAGGAACTCTTGTGAAATGAATGTTAGGACTTGGACTATTCTCATCTCTAATTATGGCAAAGCAAAGATGATTGGCAAAGCCTTGTTGACTTTCGAGAAGATGAGGGAATCTGGTATTGACCCTGATCTGATGGCTTACAAACTAATGTTGCGTGCACTTTGTAATGCTGGAAAGGCTGACATTGCAAAAGAATTCTACATGGAAATGATCCATAAGAACATGGGACTAGATATGAGTCTGTATAAATTGTTATTGAAGTGCTTAGCACGAACTGGGGACACTGCTGCAGTTGATTTGGTTGTTGATGACATGATTAGGGTTTCTGAGATTCCCGAACACCATGCTTATGCTTGTGTGCTGAAGAGTTTTTGCATTTCAGGGAGAATCAGAGATGCCTTAGAATTGATTCGCGATCTGAAGGATAGAGATATATCACTTGACCCTGAAATAGTCGAGACCTTGGTGAAAGGGTTGTGTAGGACTGACAGAATTACTGATGCTTTGGAGATTGTTGGCATAATGAAGAAAAAAGATTTTGTTGATGAGAAGATTCATGGAGTTATTATCAATGAATACTTGAGGAGAAATGACGTTTCTAAGGCTTTTGAAGTGTTTCAAAGCATAAAAGATTCTGGATATGTGCCTACTATAGCAGCCTATACTAATCTGATGCAACACCTCTTTAGTTTGAGTGAGTTTCAAAAAGCCTCTGAGCTATACAATGAAATGCTAGAAAAAGGACTTGAGTTGGACTGTTTGGCAATTACTTCTATGGTTGCAGGTCTTGTTCAGCAAAAGCGTATCTCTGAAGCATGGGATGTGTTCAATAGTATGAAGGAGAAAGGAATCAGGGCAAGTCCAAAATGTTATGCCATATATATTAAGGAGCTTTGTAAAGTTTCCATGACGAATGAGATCATCAAGGTTTTAAAGGAGATGCAAACTTCCAAAGTAAGTATTGGAGATGATATATTCCGGGGAATATTATTTAATTTGGAGAGAAAAGGAGAAATGAAAAACATAGCAAAAGTAAAGCAGATGCAAAGAGCTTTTAAAGTCTACCCTCAAGAAGGTGAGGAATCTAGTAGGGATTTACCTAGCAGACTAGAGCGCAGCATGGATTTAAATTCTTGTAAAATAGTGCAAAGGAGTCTGGATTCACAGTCGCCAGTCTCACTTCCGAGTTCTTATAGTGACCATGATCTGCAAGAAGTTTGTCATATTTTATCTTCCTCCAAGGATTGGTTCTTAAAACAGGAAGCTTTAGAAAGATGTACCGTGCGGTTCACATCAGAACTTGTCGTGGAAATTTTGCGTAATTGCAGCCTGCATAGTGGTGCAGCACTACATTTTTTCTCATGGATTGAAAAGCAAGCTGGTTACAACCACACTACGGAAACCTACGACATGGCCATCAAAATATCAGGACGTGCGAAGGATTTCAAACACATGAGAAGTCTGTTTTTTGAAATGAGAAGAAAGGGCTGTTTAGTAACACAAAATACATGGACAATTATGATAATGCAATACGGTCGAATAGGTCTAACAGACATTGCTTTGAGGAATTTTAGAGAGATGAAAGCTAGTGGTAGCAATCCAATTGGTAGTACCTACAAATCTTTGATCATCTGTCTTTGTGGGAGAAAAGGTAGGAAGGTGGATGAAGCCATTCAGATATTCACGGAGATGCTTAGAGCGGGATTAATTCCTGATAAAGAAATGGTTGAAATATATCTTGGTTGTTTATGTGAAGCTGGTAAAATGCAGGATGCCAGAAAGTGTGCTGAATCTCTTTGGAAATTTGGTTTCACAATTCCACTAGCTTATTCTTTGTACCTTAGGGCCCTTTCTCGAGCTGGAAGATTGGAAGAGGCTTTGGCGATTGTAGATGAGGTTGGTCGAGAGCATCATATGCTATATCAGTATACTTATGGAAGCCTTGTTCATGGACTTCTAAGAAGGGGACGATTAGAAGAGGCATTAGCTAGGATGGAATCCATGAAGCAGGTTGGAATTCATCCTACCATTCATGTGTATACATCTTTAATAGTGTATTTCTTTAGGGAGAAACAGATTGGTAAGGCTTTGGAAATATTTGAGCAAATGAAAGATGAAGGGTGTGAGCCAACAATTGTTACTTATTCGGCATTAATACTTGGGTATATGACCATGGAAAAGGCTGGTGATGCCTGGAATGTCTTCAATAATATGAAACTTAATGGACCGCAGCCTGATTTCAAGACCTATTCAATGTTCATTACTTGTCTCTGTAAAGCAGGCAAGTCTGAAGAAGCTTTGCAACTTCTTTCTGAAATGGTGGCCGGTGGAATTGTTCCCAGTACGGTGAATTTTCGAACGGTTACTTTTGGGCTTAATAGAGAAGGCAAGCATAACTTGGCTCGTACTGTATTACATATGAAGATGAACGTTACGAGTAGAAGAAAGTTTTTAACATAAATTTAATTTTCTCATGTAGTAGTATTTTTGTCTGCTTTGCTATTTGTGTTAAGTTTGGTCCTTTCATTACATCAACATAGCTGATTTGGTTACAACAACAATATTTCTTCTTTAAGAAACTACCTCAAAGCTAACTACTAAAATTTCATTAATCCTATTATGTTGAAATTGCAAGTAAATAACTTTAAAATGAGCAATCCTTATTCTAATTTTTTTTTAATTTAAAGTACTTAATAATATATTTATATTAAAAAATACATCCAATTATTTCTTTTCATAAGTTAAAAAATATAAAGATATATTTTACATAAGTTTAATATTCCGAAACAAATAAAAATTAAGTCTAATTATCATCTCTCACCTTTCCTGGTGTACTTACTTATTTTTCAACTGTAAGATCATTAAAATCACAAACTGTACCCTATAATTTTGGAACAAAAGTTTAATACACTGATAGATTGATACTCCCTCTGTTCCTAAATAATTGATGTTTCAGAATAATGGTTTTGTTTCAAAATATTTGATGTTTTAAAAATCAATATATTTTTATTACTTTTTTCCAATACATTAATTATTTTTCACTCTTTCTCTTTTCCAACGTTGATGTTTCATATTTTTTAAACTATATTGTACTCCATTTAACATTACTTCAAGAAATTGAAAAGTTGTGGAGATAAATAATTTAATAGGGTATTAATTAAGGGTATATTAGGAATGTTTTAAAATATTAAATATTTTCTTAATATGTGTGCAACATTCTTAAAAATCTGTTATTTAGAAACAGAGAAAGTAGTATATATAGAGGATGTAAAGATTTTGACACAATCATTAATGAAGTAATTGTGTTTTAGAAATTACTCTTATTTTAATGATGTCATAATCTTAACATCGTTCATATTATATATATATATATATATATATATATATATACACTGTTAATCTATTCTTGTTTTAAACACCCCTTATCCAACTCACTTCGAAGCTCACCTCCTTTAGCGATGGACTGACGACGGTTCGGTCATACAACCGTTGTTACATACTTTTAGCGACGCTATATGTTGTCCGTCGCTAAAAGTATAGACGACGGTTGTATGACCGAACCGTCGCCGGATCCGTCGCTAAAGGGGGGTGAGCTTAAGATCCGGACTCCACTGTTAATAGTGTAAAACGGATCTAAAATATATCTCTTAAATAATATATCTCTCTTAAATAACATATTTTTATTAAACTACGTCATTTGAATATTCTTTAAAAAAAACAAAATAATATTAAAAGAGAGTGATCACTTTTATTTTATTTATAAAAATACCACCTGCGACTCCACTTGTTTTTTAAAAAAATCTCCAAAATGAAATTAATTTTAATAAAGATATACTAAGAGACTACTATTTAAAAAATATGAGGATGAACATTCTTTTTTGGAATGTTCATTTCATTAATGCATTCCTCGCAAACCAAACAACTCATTAGAGTAGGTGTGAATTTGTTCATGAGTTTATTTGTATTTGTAATTGTGTACTTAATTTTAATTATGAAAATTTATTGTAAATGTATTGGCATCCTAAAAATAAGACTTAAAAAAAAAAGAGGAGAGATGTAAGCAATACTAACAACAAAAATAGAAAATTGATAATTTTATAAGTAAAACTTATTTTACAATGTTCCTCTTTACATAAATAAAAATGAGGCTCATATTTATATGAGATTAAATTTATAAAAATATATTTAATTTTTTTAAAGAAAATGATATACATATAATATTTGATCGTAATCAAGGTATATGTAGAGCAGTATTAAAGAATAGAAGATCCCAACAAACAGGAACTGTTCATTAATGAATCGGTATTTGCAGTCCCTTGGGATCACCTACCACCACCAGGAAAGGATGATAAAACAAGAAAAGGGAAGAAGATATACCAATGGAATGTTGATCCAGTTAATCAACTCGACGCATTGGGAATTTGCTAATTATGCCCTCCGCCGTTAATTTTTCCGACCGACGGAAAAAAGGGAGTTCTGTTGCCTTAGTCGCTGCCGATGCTCTAGCTTTCCGTGAAACATTAAGATTAAGATCGAGAAGAAGAACTATATGTCGGTTATTTGCGTTGCCGCTTCTGCTGCTACTTGCGGCGGTACTGATGATGGTCACGAGGGAGATGATGATACTTGTGGGTCCAATTCCACCACCTCCGAACAAAACCCTAATACTCAAATCACTTAATTCATCATCATCAGAATCATCAAAATTCAGTAAGCACAACAAAACTACAAACTTTCCTAGCCATTCCCTGAGATTAGGCGGCCCTTATCACAACTGGGAACTATTTGCCGCCGATTATGAGGAAATGCAGCAGAATTTCAAAATATTTGTGTATCCAGACATCTACAATGCCTCCTCTCCGTTTGCCAACATTTTCCTTCCCCACTCAAATTCCTTCAATTCAATTTCAAATTCGAAGATTGGGAATTACTTCAGCGAGCACGCCTTCAAGGCGGCTCTATTACGGAGTTCCCTGATTACCCCACGGCCGGAGTTGGCCCATATGTTCTTTATGCCTTTTTCCATCAATGACATGCGCAATGACCGTCGTCTGCGCTCGGAGGCCGCCATTTCGGATTTTGTGGCGCAATACGCGGCTAGGATTAGCTCCGAATTCGATTTCTGGAATGCCTCCGGTGGTGCTGATCACTTCTATGTTTGTTGTCATTCTGTGGGTCGAGAGGCGGCCTCCAAACACCGTGGTTTGTATAACAATGCCATTCAGGTGACTTGCTCCTCCAGTTATTTTCAGAGGTTTTTTGTGGCCCACAAAGATTTTGGCTTGCCACAGGTTTGGCCTCGCCTAGGCTTCCAAGTCTTGAACCCTCCACATGCTAGGTACCGACTTCACTCTGGATCTCATATTTGTTTATAATCTTTTAAATTGGTAGTATTTAAATTTCGGTACACATTAAAAACGATAAATGGATGTATAATAGAGTATTAACCTCTCAAGGTTCGCCCAAAATCCCAGATAGCCTGCCCACTACTGTCTTTTTATATCTTAATTCGGTTCATGTCAAGCATGGTGTTCTCCTGCTTTGGATGAAGCTCTTTACTGTTGAAAGTTAAGCTGCACTATATACTAGAGACATTCTAGTTGGGTTAGAATTTTTTTACTCGATCCACAAGGGTTGCAGGCATCAATAACTTCTTATAGGAAAAAGATTCATCTTTTACTTATCCAATTGTAGTAATTAAGCCTTTTCATGTATGTAAACATGTAACTAATTGAAGAATCTGAACACTTCCATCCATGTCTCACTATAGAAATGTGAGTCCAGGATCGAGAGCTGGTCTATATCTTGTGGTGTCTAAGACAAGCTCAAAAATAGTTTATCAAGAATAGGATTAACTGTGACTGAATCCGAGGAAGAAATTATTGAGGGTTTTTAGAATTTTGTGTTTAGTAGACATGTTTTGCACATGTGCATGAGTGTGACCGCAGTTTATTTTGGTGGTTTGGGTAGTAAAATAGATTAATTGTGGAGGGATATAATTTAGCTGAAGATATGGAATATTTTCTCAACAGTTGATGGTATGAATTTAGCTCCCTTTTCTTGACTGTAGGTCATACCATCTTTTTATTGGAATTGCCAAATTCTGTTCTACTTTTAGTTTTATCTTTAGTTTATGTGGGGAAGAAAGAAGTACTCCTACTAAAGAGCACATCGGTGTTAAAGTTGTGTGTGGCTGTTATCTCATCGTTATGCATTGGTATCTAACTGCAGGACCAAACTTGTTTTCTTCGCTGGGCGGAAGCAAAACTCTCTCATCTGGCAGGAATTGCTGGCTTTGTGGGGTAATGATACTTCTATGGACATAATTTCTGGGAATACACCCTTCTCTTATGAAGAAGGATTTAGGCAGAGTAAATACTGTCTCCATGTGAAAGGTTACGAGGTAAACACTGCAAGGGTCAGCGATGCTATACATTACGGGTGTATCCCAATTCTAATTTCCAATTACTATGATCTTCCATTTGCTAATATTTTGGATTGGAGTAAGTTTTCGATTATTATCAACCAAGCTGACATTGTATTATTGAAGAAGATATTGTTGTCGGTACCCAGTGAAATGTATGAGAGCATGTACCAGAATTTGCAGTTAGTTAGGAGACACTTTACATGGCATTTAAGCCCGAGAAGTTATGACTCCTTTTATATGACAGCATACCAGTTATGGCTGAGAAGAGGCTTGCAGCGGGTAGCTTACTAGTGCCGAAAGTGTGAGCTGCACCATGTTAATCCAAAATAGTGGCTGCCTCGCATCTGATTTGAGCCAAAACTTCTGAGTTTGTACCTAATCAACCTCATGGGAAACAAAAAAGTCGGTGGCCATAGTTCAGAAATCAATTTTTTAACGGGTATATTTCAGAACTAGATTACTTTGTAACAATATTTGTTTAGAATGAGTCATCTTATTTTCTTTTATTCTTTATCTTCTATTCAAACTTTGAATAAACATGATATACAAATAAGAAGGCTTCTCATATATGTAAAACTCCTGTTCTCGTCCTACTACGGCACTAACATATACAATGAAATTAACATAATACAGAACAGAAAGCCACACACGAAACTACCTTCCCCCTACACTCAACTCATCTGTGATATCAAATTGTGATATTAATTTAGTTTAATTTTTCAAATAAAAAATTTGTACTTAGAAATACTTTATGATATTAACTATTTCATTAATCAAAATCAAATAAATTCATATCAAATTTGAGTTTTAAAATTTCACACAGATTACAAAAAAATATAATCAAATAAGACTCTTTTTGTGGATAGAGAGTATTTAACTACAGGGAGTATTTAGCAACAGTTGGCAAAATAAAAAATACAACAGATTTTATTAGTCATTTCGTCGGGTGAGAGAAGTTTCAATATAACTCCATCAATTTTGAGGCCCTCTGAGTAGACGAACAAACAGCAACTATACCCCAATAAAACAAACACATGCACGCACCCAGAAAAGGGGAAAAGGGGGGAAGGGGGAGGAAAAACACAGCAAACTCGCCCGTTATCCTAACCTCTGGTTCATGTATTACACAATGTATGTAAATATTTTGGAACTTGGTGCATGTCATATTTCATATAAGATTTTACATTAGTTGATAACCGTAATCACCAATCTAAATCTATGTGAAAGCTACACAACCTGCTGCATCTTCTGTTAATTTAAATTCTTCCATTTCAAACCATTTGCCGCCCAGATAGAAAGTGCAGGCAACAGAACCTCATTTTTTTGGATTTTCTTTTAGTCAAAGCACTCGCGCTGATGTCATTTGCTTCAGAAGTTACCTGCTCATCCCCATTAGTTGTTTTCTCCAAAGCCGCTGCCTCTGTTGTCTGATCTTTGGAAGAACATAATGCAGTCTGGTGAGCCTCAATTGGATTGTGGATATCTTCTTCTGGTGCTATTCTATTATGAATTGCTTCTCTTGCATAAGAATTGGAAGTTTTAAGCCTGGAAATGAATTGCACAAATAATTTTTCATTTATAAGTAAAAGTGCACAAATAATTGCTTAACATATTCTTTTCTCATAAGCAACGGTTCAGCTTGTACCCAAGACACTAAATAAAAAAGCCTGCTGTTGCTTCTTTGTTCACTCTTTACTAACAATTAAGGACCATGTATAAATCCATGACCAAAAAAGAATGGACTGTTTATACACTAAGTGAAAATAAAAGAAAAATACAGGACCATGAGCGAGATTTTTCATTTGGAAGAAATTTTCAAAACCACAGTCGTATGAGTGAATGCATTTCAAATTTATGTCACATTTTTCAACCAAAATGTTCTTAAAAGATCCAATTTTCTGAGATGCATCCATCATGCATCAAAAAGTAAATTTCTTTTAAAGACATAAAAAGCTGGTGTTTACGTTGAGACGAGTTTTAGGAAATGAAGGAAATATGCAAAACCAGTAGATCACATCTTTTCTTTCTCCTTTTAATTCGGCAGGGAGGGGAGTTGGGAGAGAATGATTTAGTTGAACATCTGTAAACATGTACCTGGAGCCATGACTAGAAGAACTGTTCCTTGCTTCATGAGAGTTCCTTTCCGCACAATCCCCACCATTTGAAAAAATTTGATTATCTTCTGCAGACTTTAGTTCTTTTGCATCCTCCTCTAAATTTAGGAACTTCCCATCAGTGAATCCAGGCAGAGATTTAGTTTCAGGATTAAATCCATATTCACGAAAGACAGAAATGACCTTCTCCAGTATTCCCAGAGCTTGATTAACCTCAGAACTAATAACTACTTTCTTTTTATTGTTGTCGCAAAACTTCTCAACAATTTGATTGGTTGAAGACTTACAGGATTCCTTGCTATCCTGTTCTAAGGACATAGTTTGTATCTCTTCTTCCTCGATCTCCTCAAAATCACCAGGAGCTTTCTTATTAATAATTACTGCAGCCTCTGGCTCAAAATCAGTTGCATGGCCATTTGGAAGAAGCTTATCATTCAGATTTCCCCCTTCAGCCTGCATAGTTTCTATTGTTTGTTCTGCAGGCAGAACATATATATCACTCTTGACTGCTTCCGGTTCCAGAACTTTTATTATATTATCCGAATAAAGAGCTTCATGTATTTGAGTGTAGAGTGGTTCCTTCAAGGCCTTGCCAAAATCTTTGTCACCCTTAACCACAGAAGCAACTTCCTGTAACAGATTTACGAACAGGAAATATATGTGAACAGCATTGAGATGTTTAAGCCATAAAACTAAAATTTATCTTCTTTGGTTCTTTCTTTCTTTGGTGTAACAGCTTGGAACTCAAGAAAATAACCGTCTACAAGCATTAACAACAAACAAACAATTGCATGATTTACGTTGGTGCCACGCTTTTAGTGGTTCTAGAAAAGTTAGTTGCTTACTCCTTCCCCCTCACCCCCAATTTTATTGTCATAGTATAAGTTATATACTTGAAAATGTCAACACTTGGAAGAATATATACATGAAAGTTGGTTGAAATTGTGGTGTACGAAAAAACTGAAAACTCAAGGTTGGTCTTTCTCTCTTTTTCCCCCTTTACTTTTCTTTTTTCTTTTTTTTTTGGAGGTGGGGGGTGTGTGAGAAGGGAGTGATGGCTCTCTTTAACCAAAACATTGGTCAGCCTAGTGCTCTGTCAATCATACATGTAACTTGCTACCTACAAACTGCCTTGTGATAAATGATTATAATTAATCAGAAATAACCTTTTGATAGAGCCTGAAACCGCTGCCTTGAGATAAAATTGATAAAAGCTGGAGGAACAAAGTCCAGCTTTATATCCATGTTTACTATTGTCCTGCAAAATTTGAAAGAGAATGACGGTGTTACAACAGTCGCAGTAGACAAGCTGCATAATTTAATGCTCCTAAGAGTATGATTAATGTTTCGCTAAAAAAATTATATCCATAGCCTATAGAGTGTTTTACATTTGTCGCAATATTTCATCCTCTACTCCCCCTCCCCTAAAATGGCAAATGGAAGCCTCAAGTTGACTTACGTATCTCTCTTATTAAGGCAGCAAATACAAATGTTCTGCAAGATTATCACAATTCATAACTTGAACTTCAAGAATGCAGGAAGTCAGCATATGGCTTTTAATAGCAACACCATGATATCAGCCAATAATGGATAAGTCGGTCTCCCTATTAATATGGAAGCGAACACGAAGAAGAGTTTGCAAATCGTTACGGTTGTAACTGTTTATCATGCTCATATGATGTTAAACAACATCGTCAGTGTGGTTAAGTAAAGGCTGTGTGTCAGGATGACGTCATGCATCATGTGATTGAAGAATGCATCATTTTACAGATGGTGTATTTCACATCCTGTATAAACCTCAAAAAATCAATAAATTTTAAAAAAATTGAAAATAAAATAACTTCTTATAGATTTATAATTCTCTAGACTTGTTTCTTGGGTTCTTTAAATTCCAATCTTAGTCTGGAGTATAGAAGCCTTGGGTATGGGACTCGATAATTAATTAACCTTTTTTGAGCATGTGTTGTATAGTTGGGAAATCAAGTATACGAGTTAAAAGCATGTAAATCACAAGATTTATGGACAAGAATGAACTGTAAAATGCTATTGGAATAAATTGACAACTCCGGAAATTAAGATTCGTAGGTCATATCTGGTTGACCTTAGGGATGCCAGAATTACAAGTGAACTCGATCAAGACCTTCAAACTTATGTGCACGGTAAACTTGTTTATTGATCTACTGGTTTCTACTTTCAGATTTTCATTCCAGTAAATAATAACAGAATTTTACGTCATTATTCTTTTTACTCAAGACGGTTCCACGTAGTTCAGCGAAGGTAAACCTTGGCTGGTCCCTTTATCAAGGGAGAAGATAGTTTTACAGAATTTTCCAGAGAAGTACATTCCCATAAAGATCATTTGTGCAAATCCAAGTTCTACTTCACGTGAGCCTTTGAAGAGAACTAAGCACATATTTCCAACTAGCTTATACTATAAGAATCTGGATACCAGGAGAATCAATTTATTGAATACTATTTTCAAGGAGAAGGTCAACGCATGCATTATATGAGCTCAGAATATTATGATCCGGGAGTCATGGGATTAATTTCTGATGTTCTTTAATGAAGACCTTATTGCCCATCCCCACTTAAGTGTGGCATTGTTATATGACCTGTGGGAGTAAACTGGAGTGTACTCACTTCACTGACCTCAATCACCTTCACTCTTATTTAACAACAGGGAATTAACTATACTTACCGAAAGTAGCTTCTGTCATCGGTTACTTTTTGTATCGCGAAACCTCCCACGAGGTCAACCCTTACGTCCTGTGTATAAGGTAGTCCATCTCTATTGAACCCATGAGTACTCATATCAATGCTTTCCATGTCAGAGATCTGAGAAAGAATATAAAATTAATTACATAAGATAATGTCTGCAATTACTTGTCTCCGGACCATGCTGGATTGCCATGCAATAAAAGAGAAGGGGAAAAAGCAGGAAAAATAGCAAATCAACCGCAATAGAAACAAAATCATGTAAGTCCAGTGACTACCGAGTTTGTAAGCACAATGACAAGATCATCTTGAAGGTACTCAAACACAAAGAAATGCACTAGAGCCTCTCTTGCTGACAGTGGCCATGGAACCTTCATCCTTTCTTCCAAAGAATCACATATATTAGTGTCAATAAATGAAAGTTAAAGGAGGCTTCTATAACAAGTGAAGTTTAATGAAAAGGGCAAACCTCAATAAAGATATGTGTTCACCAATTCTGACCTTTTGCAAACATTCAGTAGCGATGACTTTAAAAGGTGGAATAATAGACTGAGGCCACCTGGTCCAAAAAATTAGTGCAATACAAAGTAAACCATGTGTTCTAAAGTGCAAGCATATCAAATATCATCACCTTAGCTATTTCCTTTTCATCTCTTTGAGTAAGTTTTACTCCCAAGCATTGTTGCACAAATCTATTCATATGCATGACTAATTGGCATTGTTGCTATTATGCTACCAGTGCATGCCGCGTTGGATTCGGTCTAGATCTGGTCTGATCTGATCAAACTATCATTCTTGAGATCATAGTATGATAGACCTTAATATATCATTATCGGGGTCGATTTCAACAGATTAAGACAATCTTTTTATCTTTTATTTGGATTCGATCAGAACCTAGCTGATATATAAATTTAAAATGATATTAAACAAATAATAAATAAAGATTTGAACATGATTAGAAAAAAAACTAATTAATTCTTCTTACTAAAAATACACAAAAAAACAAACAAACAAAAAAACAACTACTACAAAAATATAATTTAATACAAAATAATATTCATAATCAGACAAAACTTAATCGGACCAGATCAAACAAGTACAAAGATTGATTCAGTTACAAACAAATCCTACAATTCGAATGCGGTTTCAATCTTGGACCCCAATCAGTCACAAAATCAAAATTCTAATGGGGTATGATTCAGATCAGTAATCAGATAAGATCCAACCAGTTTACACACCTAGTTTCTAATGCCCAGGACCACAGTACACACTATTCTCTCCTTCCACTTCATCCATGTCCCCTCAACAAGAAAATAACTCATGAGGTACATATCATATATTTGAAAGACAAAGAAAGCCCTGGTACCTATCATGCATTTTGAAAGTGAAAACAAAGTCGATATAGAAAAATCTTTTTACCACTTTTTGTAAAGGCTTGATTCCGTTGAGATGCATAAACCTGCAATAAGTTATTGGTCCAACCCTTAAACTGGGAGAATTTCTAACCTCAATATTAAAAGCTGAATAAAAATCTTCAAAATGCTCATTACTTACAAACATCTAGTGGCCCGTTTACATAGCCTTCAACTAGTAGTGTGTGATAAGGAGTGCCTTCTGGTCCTTCTCAATACATAACACGGTACTCTTGTGTATCCTGTTTCACCTGGGGAAAGTAAAATAATTTGAATTTTGATGTCTTATTCCTTCAGACCTAAAACATGAACTCCTACACCCGCAGAATCACATGATGAGTGAGCACGAGTAAAACAAAATCCATAACATGGAAAGAACTAACAATTTATCCATTCAGTATGTTACAGTTTGTAAGATTTCACAACAATCGAACATTAAGCTAAATAATTATGATTTTCAAATCTAAACCTCAAGGGGAGAGAAAGAGCATAAAAAGATTGACACAGTATACATGGACCAATTTACAAAGGAAACTGGACAATGGACAGTCTAGACCACTCATATCTCAAGCTCATTAGTCCTCTCTCAATCATTTCGAGTAAATTAACAAGACATATACGAAATTATATACAATCGGAGTATTGAATAAATTATACAGGGTAAACATCATACTTTCCAATCACCATGAGCCTCTCTCTTTTTTGAGTCTTCATTATCACTCACGGCAGCACTCCTCAACATGCCAAGAAAGTTTGATAATTCCTTGGCTTTTTTATCTGCTACACCATCAATATGATCTGCATAAAACAATTTTCAGATTAGTACATTCAGAGAACAGAAATATCCTTCACAAACAGTAGATATCCCTATATCAGAAAGTTTTGACAGGGGATTTTGGAAAAATTAACCTTGAAGTTCACTTCTTGATGAGCTGATGATTTGATTCTTAACAAGTGTCTTAATCCTTTCCTTGTCTGTAAGGTCATGAGTTGCCAGTGCCTTGTCCAGCCTCTCTCGGTACTGTGAGATGTTGTATTTCCCCTCTATGCATCTCCAAGCAACAAGAAAGAACCTTCCTTCAAAACCTTAAGTGGGAAATATATATGAGCCACGGTAAATAAATTATTTCAATTTCTGAAAAACAATGACTGATGAGATAAAAAGTGTTTTTTAGTCCATTTAAACTTGAGTTATAAAAAAATAAGAAGCCTTGAAATCACAGGCATAGCCATTCTCGGAAACGAGAAACATAACCCAAAAAATTCAAGCGGAATTTGTACGCTAAGGAACTATAAATAGTTTGAGTATCACCCCTGAACTAGAAAATAAATACACAATAGACCAAACTAAAAGTAAATTATTTCTAATATTTAGTACTTATAATGGCTTTTCAATAAAATAAGTAACTTTAAGCAACAAACTGCTAGCGGTAGCTGCATATAAGTTTCTCTAAAGCAACTAGAGGAAGGTTCTGCTTTATACATCTGTTTAAGCCCTTGCAGCAAAGAATAAGCCATTCTAAAGCTCAAAATAGTTCATCTATTCTCGTGGTATACATAAGCAAGAAAACTACACAATTAATCAATTCCCCGATTCACAATGTAAGAAATTTGTTGAATATCATGTTATCTAGCTATATCTACACAAGCACAAACCACTTCCAAACTTGCAATCGGAAAAACTATTCATAACTCCATAAGAAACATATTTGCTAAAATATATAATATATATAGACAGATGTGTTGGATGCATATAAATCAGACTTTGTCACTATTGATCATTAGCAATTCAAGAAGTAATATGTCCGTCTAAGATATGCAAAATTCATCAAATTTGACTCACATGTTGCACTTTCGGATCTAAAAACTCTGTTGATTTTAGTATCATCCCCCTCACTAGAAAATGAATCCACGGGCGAATTATATATATCAATCTGATAAGGAATAATAAAAGCATCTATCCATAAACGGAATTCTAATTATTAAGCAAGAGAATGCTAGGGTTAGCTGCACATATCTACCTCTTCACATAAAATTGACTTTAATTACTCTTTTGGCTCTTTGTAGCAAATGATTAGACATGCCATTAAATGCTAATTTCAATCATACCATAAAGGCCTCCAAAGTAATTTTTGTTATTTTTCTAAGACGATATATTAAAGGCAGAAGAACTTCATAATTAACCGACACCCATATTCAGCGATCAGCACTTACATAATTCATTCAACTCCAGCTCCATACATATAAATATACATGTGTATATACACACAAGCACATAAACCATAAATAATCACACACACAAAAAAAAAAAAACTCAACTCGGTGATGACAAATACAGCATAAGTCATAAGCAAAAACAGATAAATATCATCAAAGTTAAAACTTACATGTAGTTATTTCAACAACACCCAGTTGGTGATTTGGAGTTGTGAGAAAAACCCATGAGTGGAAGGAAGGAATGAATTAAACACAACCCAATTGCAGATCTCAATGGAAGGAAGATGATTACACGAAGGGACAAGATCAGCTGATATGAGAACATCTAGACGGATAAATAGCTTGGGTTTTCTTGAATATAACGAATTTGCAGACAGACAGCAGAATAAGCGATATCACTAACTTTTCAAAAACTTTTTAGAGGTTGTATTTAATTAACACTTTTAAAAGGCTTTTAAAGATTTTTAAAATTTGATTGTATTCGATCAACATATTTAAATAGTTTATAAAATTTTACTGATATTCAATTATAATTTTTATAATATTTTTAAAAGTTATGTGGTATTAAATTTAAATTTTTATAAAATTTATAAAAGTATTTTGGTATTCAAAAAGTTATAAATTTTTCAGATTTCTATCGCATGGTAGAGTTTGACCTATTTTAGAATAAAAGTTATAACTATTAACATATATCTAAAGTCTGACATCATCTCTAAATACTTTTCAAGACGTTCAAATATTAAACACAAAGGTGAAAATTCAAATCGTATATATTTTATGGAAAATTCAAAAATCGCAAAACTCTCTTGTAAATTTTTTACTTAAAATAAATATAAATTAATCTAATTTTAGAAAATATAATTATTAAAATTATAAACCATTTATATTTTTTTTACTAAATTTATTAAAAATTAGATAAATTACACAAACTTTTATTATAGGAATATCTCATTATGACTTTGAAAAATCAAACATTAAATTTTGATTTTAATATTATATTATATATTTTATATTATATAGATATAGTATATGATATATACTGAAACTTGATAAATTTTAAAACTCATCAAAATTAAAAAAATTAGTTAAAAGATGACAACAGTTGACTGTTAAAAAATTAGTTATGTGACATTTTAATTAATTAATTTCTAACGTCATAAATAAATTAAAAAGTCGCATAATTATTTTTTTAACGATCAATTTTGGTTCACTAACAACTATTAATAATTTTTTAAAAAATAAAATCTCTCTGACAATTTTGTTTGTGGCTTACCAACGACTAAAAATAGCTCTGATAAATTTTTTATGACTTTTGTTCATATAAATTTTCATTGTCATATTATTTTGTGAAAAACAGAGTTTGGTACTCCTACTAAAAAAAACATACGCATATAATAGTGTATATAGTTTAATGAAAAGTGAGCTTAATTTTTGTGTTGCGTCTGTAATTTCTAAAGTTTTATTCGTATCCGAGTATCTAAATTTATCATGAAATGAGTAGAATAATATAAATGCTTTCAACATATATAAAATGTCATGCCACAATAATTTAATGAAATAATGAGATTTCTTCTAGTTCATGAAAAAAAGATGGAGATACTTTACGCGTGGAATAATAAACAATTAATCTAAGTTGCGAGATATATTAGAAGTATACAAAAGTCTATCAAAATTTTGGTAAAAAATTTATTAAAGTCTGTCACTTATTTCATGGAGTTTATAAAAGTCATTTTAAAAAAAATTAAAAGTTTTTAAAAGTCATTAAAATTCATAAACTCTATAAAAGTCTGTCACTTAAAAAAAATATTTAAAAATCTTAATTGAATACACCCGTTTCTAATACTTTCTTCCCTTCATCCTCAGAAAAATAGTTCTATTTGTCCAACAGAAAATTCACAAAAAAGTCTTATAGTGGTATAAATGACATAATATTGTCAAAATTTGTTATTATGATTAAATCATAAATATTAATTAATATTTTTTATTAGTGGTAAATACATAATAAAAATATTTCTTAATATATTATCTATTTCAAATTTGAGAATATATACTTTTATTTCAATTCAAAATTTGAGATACCTTTTCATTTATAAAAATAATAAATGACATAAAATTAATCACATATTATTACTTCGATTATAAAATAGATTGAAAAACTAAACATACCACAACTATTATATCTAACAAAATAAACTTTTGTAAGAAAATGAGAGTATATGACATTTTAAATAATTTTATTTTTTAAAATTATTTAACGTTTTATATAATTTAGAAAAATTAACCATAATTTTTTTTAAATTACCCTTTGTATAAAAATATTACAAATAAAAGAAAGTATAAGATCAGTATATGATAAAGGGTATTATAAATAATTAATATTATATAATTATTTTTTTAATTTTTTGTGTAGAACTCTAAACCGTCGGAGCAAATATTTATATGCACAACTGGGTAGGTATGGTAGGTATGGGCCTTGGGAGAGTTTGACGACAGCAGTGAAAGTGGTACTCCCTCAATCAGTTTTTAAAAGATTGTCGTTGTGACGCCCCCAAAATTAGGTATACGTCACCCATCTTGGGTCGCCACTTACATGGTACATAAATTCAAATACAACTTACTAATATAACTGCCGTAGGTATGCAATACGACATAAATCGTGAGTTTGAATACAAATATTGTCTACTAGATATTATACAAACTCAAAAGGAGTCCTCATTACTACTATTATCACACTATTTCACGAATAGTGAGGACTACTAATCTTATCCTCTCGGACCATTACTCCGTTTCCCGACTCGTCCCAAATATGTTCTCATTTCCAAGAGAACGGTGAAAGAAAAGGTGAGCTCAACTAGCCCCCGATGAAATATTATGACTAAGATAATGCGAATAATTTATCATTAGCCTTCAACGGTGTTAAACCGATAAAATACAATAGACAACAAATTTAATCTGCAGCTGGAATAAGCGAATCCATTAAAAGAGTCAAGTAGAGAATAAAGTCTACTATCTTTTAGGTTTTAAAGGTTTTTCATCATCTTTATTATAAATTTGAGACTCGACTTTAATAAATAATCCACATCATCGAATCACCCCTTGACTACTGACCAGGATATTCATCAAATTATCAATGGTCAAGTGACTATCTTAGAATCACCCCTCGGTCATAATCATACCAAAAACTATCCATCACCGCATTACTGAAGCCAATTTGAGGACTTTTATCACATCATTTATAACAAGCCATGATTATACCGAATGATCCTCGGTCATAATCATACTAAGTTCATCTATACACTTAAGCCAAGATAACATAATATAACATGAGGATGATGATGATGACATAATAATTCAATAAAACAAGTTCAAGAATTATTTTATCCAGAATTATTAACGTCCAAATTGTCAAAATGATAATTTTTGTTTTGTAGAGTAAAATTCAAGAATGATCGAAGAATATTTCCATGAAAAGATATCTTTGGATGAAGCGCATGAAATATCAAGGATATTCCACTAATTTCATGGAGTATAGAAGTCAAAGATTTAACCAATTTGGGTATAATAAAGAATGGAATAACAAAAGAAATCACCATAAATGCGGTGCTTGGCATGTATGGGTTATTCAATGAATAATAATAATCGGACCAGGTCGGTGAAATTCACAAAGCAGGATGATCCAATGAATAATAAATGTTTGAATAATAAACAATGGAACCAGTCCCAATTAAAACACACGCATGTGGATATTCCAATGTAATAATAAATGCGAATAATAAACAATGATAGAACCGTGTCCTAAAACACATGAGCATGAGGATATTCCAACGTAATAATAAAGAATGGAATAACGAAGAGAGATCACCAAGTATAGGGGATTCAGCGTATCAAAGTTATTCCAATGTAATAAATAAGAATGGAATAATATAAGGATTTCACCAAGTATAGGGTATGTCACAGATATACGGGTTATGTTTAGGGTATACCACTTTTACAAAGTTATTCAACGAATAATAAGCAATAGAATAACAACAGCTTCTCTTCATGAATAAGAAAGAATAACACCCCTTACGGGTACAACAAATAATATTCCCTACCTTAGAAGAACCGAATATTGGCAAAGCGAAGTAGCGAATACTTTTCTTCTTTCTCTCTATAGTTTCTCTCTACAGAGTTTCAATTGAATTAAGTGAAAAATAATGAAGCACTAGGCCTCTTTTATAGAAGATTTCTAGCTTAAGACCTACCATGTGAAAAGCGAGTGGCTCGACGACCTGGTGATGTGAAAAGAAAAGTGGTTCGACGCACATGAATGTGAAAAGCGAAAGTGGTTTGACGTCTGGTAAAGGTAATTACTATTGGCGAAGGTAATTACTATTCACAGGGGTAATTACTATCGACGAAGGTAATTACTTATTGACGAAGGTAAATACTATTGACGGCGGTAATTACTATTCACAAAAGTAATTACTATCGATGAAGGTAATTACTTATCGATTGAAGGTAAATACTATTGACGAAGGTAAATACTATATTGACGAAGGTAATTACTATTCACAAAGGTAATTACTATTGACGAAGGTAATTACTTATTGACGAAGGTAAATACTATTGACTAAGGTAATTACTATTCACAAAGGTAATTACTATTGACGAAGGTAATTACTTATTGACGAAGGTAAATACTATTGACGAAGGTAAATACTATTGGCGAAGGTAATTACTATTCACAAAGGTAATTACTATTGTTGAAGAGACTCTTAGATAATGACATATGGGCCCCCCATAAAATAATCAAACTTACCACAAACGCGTCTCATAATGACTCTTTATATACATTAAGGATTGAATAAATATTACCACAAATCATTTTATTTTTAATCAACACGCTTTTTAATCTTTCAACAATTATTAATCATTTATAACTTGTCGTCTCAATTAATAATATAACATATTATACGATGATAATCTTTGTGACAATAATTGAATCAATAATATAAGAGATATGATGCGTGAATTATCGTAGTGATAATTGAGCATAAATTGAGTGACTTCTCACGTAAGCATCAATAATCAATACCGTGTCTTACTATGCAACCACGACATTATACTTTTACCGGTTTTAACGGTAACACCTCCGTAGTTATTTTTATAAAATATTTTTTGTTGTTTTCTCGATCCGATAATAATTACATTATGGGGTCCACTAATGATTGAGTAGTTGTTATTTAATATTCCCTAACAAAAGAATATTCCCAGAATAAACGAATATTTTATAACAACTTGCATACTTTGCAAAATTTATAAATACTACCCATAACTATAATATTATCTCAAATTCACACCATAATATTAAAAATTATTTCGACAAAATTTAAATCTTTATTGATAAAATATGGGGTCTCACAATCTCCCCTCCTTATGAAATTTAAGCCCTCGAAATTAGAATGCGATACACTGGTATGATAAAGAGGTGAGGATACCTTGAATACCTTTATCGTTGAAAACATTAAATTCATCTTTGCAATCCTACCAAAGATATTTATTCACAATTCATCTTTGCACTACGGGCCAAAGATATACAAATCAGAAAACCAATAATGCCGAGACGCAATTTTAATAGTATCACGACCACGAATTATCCATGCACCAATCGCCAAGGATATTCGTGTTTTCATTCTGATCGTGATTATTATACCGAATAATCCTTGTCATAATCATACCAAGTCTATCAATGCACTACTACCAAAGATGACTTTTACCACATCCATGAATTAATATTTCATTACTAAGACTCACCAATAATTAATCCATATCATCGAATCATCCCCGCACTACTGGGCCAAGGATATTCATTAGTATAACGACCACGAATTATCCATGCACTACTACCAAAGATAATCGTGTATTCATTAGTATCACGACCACAAATTATCCATGACCTTTACTGGCGAAAGATAATCGTGTATTCATTAGTATCACGACCACAATTATCCATGCACTACGCCAAAGATAATCGTGTTTTCAATTACGGTTATGATTATACAGAACAATCCTCATTCATAATCATACCAAGTCCATCTATGCACTTCTGAATGATGATGACTTTCAACGTAATATAAACACGAGGATAACGATATAAAGAATCAATCAAATGAGATAAAGGATAAATATTAAACATTTATAATATAATTTATCCGAGATTCAAGAATATCCCCATGTTATCAATCACTTAATAATCTCATAATCTAATATCATTAATATTATAACAATATTTTAATCACTTCTTAAATTTATAAACAATTTATCTCAATTGTTTACGCTTTACCATATAATGCATTTAATCATCCAAAAATGCCATACTCATAAGATATCATCACCAATTATCAAATCCTCATCAAAAAATATGCATATATTACATATAGGATTCTCTGGCCATAAAATCCTATTTTCAACTTTGTTACTTCACATAACATATTTAACTCATATGTTCAGTAACTAAACTATTTTCATGAAAATACCAAATAAGTCCCAAAAATATTTCTTTTACGGGTTTTAGCATAATATAGTCCCATAATAAAATATATTTTTCTCGAATTTTTAAAATTCATTTACTATTTTTCAAAAATCAATTTCTAATTAATTTCTTAAGAAATTAGCTACCTTAAGTTTAACTCCAAAATTCCCAAATCTTGGCAGGACCTTACACATGTTAACGTGAGCTTCCAGGTTTAAATTTCATGGTCATCTGGAGTTATAGAACTCCCGGTTATATAGCGTTTTTAATTTTAAAAACCTAAATATTGAAATAGTCATAACTTGCTCATTTTAAGTCAGAATGAGCTCATTTTTGGACAGGATGTACTTTATACTATATACCTTCATGTCCCAAAAGGCCAGAATTTTTCTCATAATTTAAGTGGCCGAAACAGCCCATCTAAAATCATGGCAGCAGCTTTTTCGATTTTTGCAGCTTTGCACTCCTTTGCTAAAATCAGTCCACATAAAAATCTACAACACCTTTTCCAGTAATTCAACTTGGATTAGTTAGGTAACTCATAGATCTAACTCTAGGACTTGACCACACTCAAAAATTCAAAATATAATAGGAGATATGGTCAATTGAATTTCATGTTACGTTTTTCACCAAAATCTGATTTTCAACTCTTTGTGATTTCTAAGAAACTTTCATGTTTTCACATACTAACCAACATAACTCATCTTAAAATTTACTAACACTTCATATACCCATAATTTTCATCAGTTCTATACTTTTATTATGACTTTCATCATAATCCACGTAAATGAGATCCTTTTAGTTGAAGAAATATTTGAGGTTTAAGAAATGGGTTTTTGTCTTTGAGGTCAATACAAAATTGATTTCACGTTCTAGGGTAGGCTAGGAAGACTTCAAGAATACGCCAAGAAATTTATTAATGATAGAAATATCATTCAAAAGCATTTCTCGTCGAAGACTTGGATAGTCGTCACATTAATACCAACCGTGACTTCATCCCTTAACACGGATAAGACCTCACAATGATACCTATCAACTTGCCATCTTCTTCCACGGCGTCGCCTCTGAAAGTCCGGCTTCGGTGCATTTCACACAGGAAGTCAACAACGAAAAAGGATCGGGGCTCTTTACTTATGGCTTGATATGACATGATTGACTTTAGTGGTTTGGTTACTTTGAATTCATACAACAAGTTGGTTATGAATATAAAAGCTAACAACCTTACGAAAAGCATGATGAGTAGTTAACCAATTGATTCCTAAAATCACATCAAAGGCAAATATTTTCAAAAGATAAGATCGACGAATAACGTGAAAATGTTTATTGGAATCAAACAAGATTTAAAAATAATAATTGATAACGAAGGCTCCTACTAACGAAGTTTCAACCAATAAGTCAAAGTTTAACTTCTTGAGTCAAATTTAAGCGTTGAACACAACTAGGTGAAATAAAAGAGTGGGTAGAACGGTGTCTAACACGGTATAGACTTCGTGAAGAGCTTATGTTTAACTTACCCGTGATAATTTTATTCGGGTTCCTCGTCACGAGAAAAAAAACGCTCTCTCTTAAACTCTGGGCTTTGGTTTATGCAGGGAACAACCTTTGGTGCCTCCATCCTAGTTGAATTTGTCTTGATGGCGACAAAATTGAGCTAAGTGACCTTCTCTTCCACAATTATAACATGCTTTGACTGGCATGGCCAAGTTCGGATGATGTGTCCCTCTCCTCGCGTTTGAAGCATATGATAGGTGGTCTTTCTCCTTCCTTAACAACGGGTCTTTGGTCTTGGCGTCTTTCCATCATTGTTGAATCTCCTTTTCTTGAAATGTCCATTCTTATTGTTTTGTACTGATTACCACCGGAAGTGGTTACCATATTTAACCTCATTGATTCCTCCACGCTTTTTGTCACCGCTTTGATGACTACTATCATTTGGTATTATAATTTTCTTGCCGCTTCTCTTTTTAGTTCGTTGACTCGTTATCGCGCTCCACTAACTGAGCCCTATTTACAACATCTGAATAAAAACGCAGTTTATGAGAAATAAGATGTTGACGTATCTCTGGCTTCAAACCTCTTAAAAACATTCGCGCCATTCTCTCTTCATTATCCACAGTGGGGACGAACTGCGATAATAACTCCGCAAATTTTGCCTCGTATTGCGACACGGTCATATTGTTTTGTTCCAACTTGATAAACTCCACCTCCTTCATGTGGGCGAATACTTTCGGAAAGTATTTGTCGTTGAACGACTCTGGAACTTCTCCCAAGATATCTTGATCTGGAGAGTTGAGTCGTTTCTGGAATTCCCACCGATGTCTGCCTCTCCGCATACGCAACATAAAGGCGTGAAAGGAACCTTTTGCTCCTCGGAGCATCCCAAGACATCAAATATCTTGGTAATCTGCTTTATCCATGCTTCCGCCGAAGTGGTTTTAGCTCTCCCTAAACTCCGGTGGTCCCAGCTCCTTGAATTGTTTAGCGGTGACCGCCGAGAGTTTTCCGTGTTTCCACCTACGTTTTGGACATGATGATCGCTTTCGCTTTGATGTTGCATGAATTCTAAAACTTCTTAAACGTCTTGTCGTTAAATCGATTGATCGGTGTTGTTGTTTACGGAGGATTATAGCCATTCATTGCACATTGTCACGATTATTGATCTGTGGAGAATCAGCGGTCTCACATGCTCCATTCTTATTCTCAACATTCTCGGATGCCATTTTCAAACACCGCCACAAAATAAGGGTTAATTGACATACGAACATATTATCACTATACTCGACCCAGGCCAATCAAATACCAAATAAACTTAGGTAGGTCATACTAATGCGAAGGTATTCCCGTCTCTCCCCTCTTGTCTTATTCTCACATCTTAGCCGGGGATCATATCCTGGCTCGATACTAATGTGACTCTGGACACCAACTTGTGTCAAGACCTCATTTGGTACCTATCGACCTTTACCATCGAAAAGGCGGCGTCCACTTCGGAGAGTCGGCGGTGCATTCCCCATCAACAGAAGTCACCAAATGAGAGGCTCGGGGCTCTTCACACTTATGGCTCGATACCAAACCGCGGCGCCCCCAAATTAGGTATCGTCACCCATCTTGGGTCGCCACTTACATGGTACATAAATTCAAATCTGACTTACTAATATAACTGTGTATGCAATACGACGTAAAACTGTGAGTTTGAATACAAATATTGTCTACTAGATATTATACAAACTCAAAAGGAGTCCTCATTACTACTATTATTATCACTATTTTTCACGAATAGTGAGGACTACTAATGCTATCCTCTGGACCATTACTCCGTTCCCCAGACTCGTCCCGGTTTATGTTCTCATTTCACAAGAGCGGTGAAAGAAAGAAAAGGTGAGCTCAACTAGCCCAATGAAGAAATATTATGACTAAGATAATGCGAATAATTTATCATTAACCTTCAACAAAGTGTTAAACGATAAAATACAATAGACAACAAGTTTAACTGCAATGAATAAGCGATCCATTAAAAGAGTCAAGTAGAGAATAAAGTCTACTATCTTATAGGTTTTAAAAGGTTTTTCATCATTTGTTATAAATTGAGACTCGACTTTAATAAATAATCCACATCATCGAATCACCCACACTACTACTGACGAGGATATTCATCAAATTATCAATGGTCGTGACTATCTTAGAATCACCCCAGTCATAATCATACCAAAAACTATCCATCAACTTTGCATTACGAGTGCCAATGAGGACTTTTATCACATCATTTATAACAAGCCATTATTATACTTAGAATGATCCCAGTGGTCATAATCATACTAAGTTCATCTATACACTTAAGCCAAGATAACATAATATAACATGAGGGGATGATGATGATGACATAATAATTCAATAAAACAAGTTCAAGAATTATTTTATCCGGAATTATTAATGTCCAAATTGTCAAAATGATCTTTATTTTGTAGAGTAAAATTCAAGAATGATCGGAAGAATATTTCCATGAAAAGATCTTTGGATGAAGCCTTGAATATCGAGGATATTCCACTAATTTCATGGAGTATAGAAATCAAAGATTTAACCAACTGGGTATAATAAAGAATGGAATAACAAAAGAAATCACCACGTAAATGCGGTTGCTTATGCATAAGCGGTTTATTCAACGAGAATAATAATAACGGAACCGTCGTCGTGAAATTCACAAAGCAGATGATCCAACGTAATAATAAATCTTTGAATAATAAACAATGGAACCAGTCCTGTAAAACACACGCAGGATATTCCAAATGAATAATAAATGCGGAATAATAAACAATAGAACCCGGTCCTGTAAAACACACGCATGGGATATTCCAATGAATAATAAAGAATGGAATAACGAGAGGAGATCACCAAATATAGGGGATTCAGCGTATACGAGTTATTCCAACCGGAATAAATAAGAATGGAATAATATAAGGATTTCACCAAGTATAGGGTATCACCGTATATCACAGTTATGTTTAGGGTATACCACTTTTACGAGTTATTCTAACGAGAATAATAAGCGATAGAATAACAACGGTTCTCTTCGTGAATAAGAAAGAATAACACCACTTACGGGTCACAACAAATAATATTCCCTACCTTAGAAGAACTGAATATTGGCGCGGTGAAGTAGCGAATACTTTTCTTCTTTCTCTAAAGTTTCTCTCTCTAGAGTTTGATTGAATTAAATGAAAATAATGAAGCACTAGGCCTCTGTTTATAGAAGATTTCTAGCTTAGCAGACTACCATGTGAAAAGCGCAGTGGCTTGACGATTGGTGATGTGAAAAGAAAAGTGGTTCGATCGCAGTAATGTGAAGCGGCAAGTGGTTTGACGTCTGGTAAAGGTAATTACTATTGACGAAGGTAATTACTATTCACAAGGGTAATTACTATTGTGAAGGTAATTACTTATTGATGAAGGTAATTACTATTCACAAAGGTAATTACTATTATTGACGAAGGTAATTACTATTGACGAAGGTAAATACTATATTGACGAAGGTAAATACTTATTGACGAAGGTAATTACTATTCACAAGGTAATTACTATCGATTTAAGGTAATTACTATTGACGAAGGTAAATACTATTGACGAAGGTAATTACTATTCACAAAGGTAATTACTATCGATTGAAGGTAAATACTTATTGATGTGAAGGTAAATACTATTGACGAAAGTAATTACTATTCACAAAGGTAATTACTTATTGTGAAGAGACTCTTAGATAATGACATATGGGCCCCCATAAAATAATCAAACTTACCACAAACGTCTGCATATGTGACTTTTTTATATACATTAAGGATTGAATAAATATTACCACAAATCATTTTATTTTTAATCAACACATTTTTAATCTTTCAACAATTATTAATCATTTATAACTTATCGTCTCAATTAATAATATAACATATTATACGGATGATCTCTTGTGTGATAATTGAATCGATAATATAAGAGATATGATCGTGAAGAATTCTTGTAGCAATAATTGAAAGCATAATTTGTGACTTCTCACGTAACCATCAATAATCAATACTACCTGTCTACTACTATGCACCACGCGTATTACTATATTTTTACCACGGTAGTTCAACGGTTTTAACAGTAACACCTCCGTAGTTATTTTTTATAAAATATTTTTGTCGTTTTCTCGATCCGAATGATAATTACATTAATGGGGTCCACCCATGATTGAGTAGTTATACGAATATTCCCTAACAAAAGAATATTCCCCACCAAAAACGAATATTTTATAACAACTTGCATACTTTGCAAAATTTATAAATACTACCCACAACTATAATATTATCTCAAATTCACACCATAATATTAAAAATTATTTCGATAAAATTTAAATCTTTATTGATAAAATATGGGGTCTCACAGTCGTTTTAGAAGAAAAAATTTGTTTCAAAAAGTTTATCGTTTATAACTTTCAAGGAGAATAAAGTATTTACTTTCCTATATTACCCCTACCTTCTCTCATTGTTCCAATAAATTCTATCCCTTGTATTAATAGTTTTCAACTTTTCATAAAGGGGTAGTGATGAAATTTCAAATAAATTTTACTTGTTAAATGATATTTTCTTAATCTATGTGCCAAAACCTTAAACGACAATCTTTTAGGAACGAATGTAGTATATAAATAGGAAACTTGCACCCACGCCACCTTGTCATTTTAAAATCTTTATAATTAATACACATAAATTGGCCTCACTGACTACCAGAGACAGTAACTTGTTTTATCCAAAAGTTTTTCTAAATAATATTTGTCTTTTTAATTAAGTAAACTAGCTAAATGCTCCGTGCGTTCACTTATTTTTAATTTCTAAGATTATAAAATATTTTTTAAATTTTAATTTAATTTATTATAAAATATCTAAAACTTTGCTCAAACAAACTATTACCAAAGATTTGTAATTGAATATTAGTAATATGTTTATTTTTTTGTTATTTTAATTTAATATTTAGTTTATATAATTTTTAATTTGATATTTAGTTTTATATTCAATCTTTCAATTTTTAAATAGTTATTTAGAGTTAAAAAATGTGTGAAACCTAAAAGCTTAAATTTGGTATTTAAAGAATTATATATGACATAAAATTATTGTAAATTAATAAGTTACCATCATAGCCTTTTCTTTTTAATGGTAACTTTAATTTTAATAACTATATATAAGTGAGATTTGTTTCTAACATTGATTGAGTAAAGTTCTCCTATCTAGAATAAAATTAGTAATTAGAGTTTAATCATTAATATATATTAACCTTTTAAATATTAATTATTATTTTCTCATAACATTTTTTATATTTTTAATATATAGTTATTTAAGAATAAAATTGTTGTAAAATAATAAGTTACCATTGTGACTTTTAGTTTTAAAAATTAACTAAAGTTTAATCACAATATATAAGTCATAATTAACTAAATGTCTCTTATATTAATTATTATGTAATCATAATAATTTTTCTATATTTTAATATTTAGTTATTTAATGTCTAAAGTTGAATAAAATAAAATTCTAAACATGTTTTAAAAGTTAAAATTTATTGTAATGACTAAATAATTAAAGAACTGTAGAATAAAATGATTGTAGAATAATAAGTTAACATTAAAGTTTGTAGAACCATAAAAACAATTGATTCTCTAACATTAACTATTAATTATTTCTAATAGTTAATAATTTCACAACTTGACTTACTAATTGCATATAATTTAGTTTAATTTTATTATTTCACTATTTATTGTTAAAATCTTATGATGTTACGCAATCATCATATTGTGTTGGGGTTGCAATCATTTAAAAATTTCATAGAACATAAAAGAGTCCTATTAAGTTTAGATTTTATTATTAGTTTTTAAATTATTTTAAAATATATTTAGAAAGACTTTAAAAAGTATTTTAGTTGTAGTTAAATTATAAGTCCATACTAAAGACCCAAAAAATTAAGTGCAAAGAATGGGTTTATTTTTCGAATAACATAATTTTTAATTTTATTAATTTTATATAATAATTATGAAATATTTACGTCATGATCTTATTCTATTGAGATTGAAAGACAATTACAAGAATCAATAAACATTTCATATAACATATATAAAAGAATCCTATTAAGTTTAGGTTTTATTATTAGTTATTTATTTTGTTTTAAAATAAATTCAGAAAGACTTAAAAAAGTGTTTTAGTTAAATTTTAAGTTTATACCAAATACCAACAAAAAAAAAAAAGCGAATTACTAGTTTATTTTTCATATAGAGTATTTTTAATTTTCATATTCATTTTATATATAATGATTATGAAATATTTTTTAAAATTTCACAATTTAACTCACTATTGCTATGACAATATTTACAAACTTTGTGACGCCCCCAAAATAGGTCTACACAACTCATTATGAGTCGTCAAATACATGATACAAAATTTAAATACAAATTTCATATATACAACTAGTAATTATCGTCTAAAATACGACAAAACATAAATATTATCACACTCATAACTGTGAGTTTCAATACAAATATTGTCTCGTAGACAATATTCAAACTCAAATAAAGTCATCATTATAATTATTATCACGCTATTTTATAGAATAGTAAGGACTACTATAGTAACCATCGTGGACCATCACTTCATTTCCAAATTAGTCCCAACTATATTCTCGTTTCCTAAAAAGAACAATGAAAGAAAAGAGTGAGTTCAACTAGCTCAGTAAAGAATATTATGACTAAGATAATGTAGAACAAATTATCCTAGTCCTCAACAGGAAAAAATCTGATAGAATACAAATAGACAACAAGTTTTAGATCAACAACTGCAGCGGAAATAACAATATATTAGAAGAGTCAAGTAGAGCGTGATATCTACTATCTTCTGTGATTTAAAAGTCCATCGTCAATATTTTATCTATGTAATACCAATCAATAATTATTTTCAATCAACGAATTACTTATGTGACGCTCCCAAAACAGGTATACATCATCCATCTTGAGTCGCCAAATACATAGTACATAAATCAAATACAAACTTAATTATATAACTGTCGGGTAATATACGACAAAACATAGTTGAGAGTTTAAACAAGAATATTGTCTTCTAGACAATATTCACTCTCAATAGAGTCCTTATTACAATTATTATCACACTATTTCACAGAATAGTGAGTGTGACAAACGAGATTTTATAATTTAATTTTAATATTTATTGGATTAAATAAATATTTTTTGATAATTTAATTATTAGATTAAATAATTAATTCATGAAGTTGTGGTAGATTAATTTAATTATATGTGGTATATTTATTAAATTAATGTGGAGAATTTTATTATTCAAAGTATGTAATTATGTGAGCTTATTGATTTAAAAGAAATATTTAATAAGCTTCTAATACTATTTTAATTAATTTTATAATTAATTAGAGATTTAATAATTTGACATAATTAATAAATGAAAATTTTAATTTTTATGACTATATGAATTAATGAGAAATTATTATATGATATTTAAATTAAATTAAATAAGATGTTGGATTAATTGCCTAAATAGATGTGACACGATTAAACTATATTATAAAGGATTAATTAAATTAATTGGGATTGAGTATTTAAGAATAACCAAACAGAGTTTTAAGGGAAGTTAAGAGCAGTTAACCACGTATGGGTTAACTGACCTCAATATTACTGGATTTATTTGTACGCCTGGTCAGTTTTTCCATTTTACGTATTTGCAATTTATAGTTAACTCGAGAGTCAGAGAGAATTCAGAGAATTGTTAAGAGAATTGTGAGAGTCAAGAAGAATCTGAGAAGGAATTCATCTCTTACTAAATCTACACTACGCTTTGGGTAATCTCTTCAACCCAGTTTTTATTTTACGTTATTAAAGTTTTCATGAAAATGGCTTTCAAGAATGTTAAAAAATATCCTTGTGAAACGATACTGGATGAAACGCAAATTTCAAGGATATTTTACTAATTTCACGGAGTATAGAAGCCAAAACTTTAACAAAATGAGTATAGAAGTCGAAATCTGAAACGAAATAATATTACTTACATACTACAAAGTATGGAAGAAAATATTATTTCAAGCGAATATTGAACAAAAATAACACCCCATACGACTGTTGAACGAAAATAATATTCTTACGAATATTGAACGAAGATGATATTCCTTACGAATATTAAACGAAAATAATATTCATACGAATACGAAAAATAATATCTCTTCAGAATATGAAATAAATAATACTCCTTACCTCAGAAGAAGTCTGGATACTGGAATAGTGAGGTAGCAGACTTCTCTTTTTCTTTCTCTATATAGATTCTCTTTCTATAGCTTCTCTCTCTATAATTGCTCTTGTGAGATATAGTGAATTGGTGAGAATGAAGGAAGAATGAGCTTTTATTTATAGGAAAATATAGTTTCGATAATTGCACGTTTTGGAGCTCGAAATATTACATTACAATACCTTCATTTTTAATTTAGTCCTACAAGTATTATCAAACTTGCACCACCCTCCCCTAATAGTATTGTTAGGTTTGTAATATTTAAGAACGCAATCAAAATGCATAAATAAAGCGGAAACGTGTAAAAAACTGAGTTTAAAATTTTATAAACCATATACCCGGATCACCCTTTATGCACAATTATTAATTAAACGAAAAATTGAAGAACAAGAATCATACCCTTGAAGATCCGAGCTTCCTCAGGTACAATTTCACCTCCAATCCTTTTCGCGTTCAACTTGAATCCACCGGGTTTGGTTACTTCCTTTGATCAACGTTAACCACCCAAGTCTTTGGCCTCTAGAGGTGATCCACCAAGGAAGAAGAAGATTTCAAGAAGATGGGTATTTGACAAAATCCTACTTTTCTATCTCTATAGAAAAGAGCGTACTCTCCCAATTATTGGAATTACGTCTGTTGTTAAAAAGTCAACAACAACATCACCCATAATAAGACTCCTCTTATTTATAGATGTAGGCAACCCTCCTTAACAATTAAGGAATTGGGTTTTAGTTTAATTAATTAAGCTCCCTAATCTTATTAGGGATAATTAATTAAACTCTTTTAATTAATTTAACCTCCTAATCTTATTAGGATATTTGAGAGTACTTTTATTAATTAATTCCCAAACTCCTTTAGGAATTAAATAATAATAATAGTAATAATAATAATAAGACTCCTCTTATTAATTTATATTTAATATTTTCAAAATATTAAATAATAAATATTAAGCTATTTAATTTATTCTATCACCATAGATTAAATTAAATATACTTAACTTATTATTACGATTATGCCATTAACTTCTTAAATAATTATTCTTCCTTTTTATGGTGTGACCCTTTAGGTTCTCCATATTAAACCTTGTGAATAAATCAATTAGAACAATTCTAATCTTATTTAAATAAATAAATTAAATTAATAATTTATTTAAATAAATAGTATTTATTCTAAAATAGGGATAAGCCTCCCTAGCGATCAACGACTTTCCAGATAATATAGATTTCAACATTAATCATAAAAAAACCTTTGAGTAAATAGTTACAAATCATAATTCAATCATTCCACCATACAATGTCCCAATTAAATATAAGACATGGAATTACTGTCAAGTCTTATTTTATTTAATTATATGTATATCGACTCTTAAATGCACAACTCCAAATAATGCAAATTAGAAACTCCTTTCTAATTTCATTCTGTCTTGGCCAAGGACTACTGAGTTGTCATTTATCGAATCACATAGGACATTTCTCTTCTTTTACTAGAAGTGGTAGATTATTTATTGATCATATATTATCTCCATGTACAATTTATTATACCCAAGCATACCCTTTGATATACCCTAAGGATCTTAAGGAATAAGTCAAAATATAACTCATCATACACAAGATACTATGATGATCTCAAGTCCAAGGATCACTTGTACTACTATCACTACAGGATTTTCCTATTGACGGCAAGTAAAACTCCATTAGGTATTCCTTAGCGAGCCACGTTCAGTGAACTTATTCTCTAATAAGCACCTACATACTTGCTTTAGTGTCTCCATACAAATGATCATGAGATCAATCATCCTCATCCAATGAGCAAGCAACGTATGTACCAATTTATCCGAATTTACTAATCCCCAATTTAGTAATCCAACGATTGGGAACTATTTTAATTTTAAGCTTTCTAAGAATTTAGATCTCGTTAGAATGATCATCATCGTTATTCTAAAAGCATTGCTTAAAACTATGGGTTTATCACATATTATAAAACAGCATCATGTAGATAATTAAAAGCCTTTAATAAATAAATACTTTTTATTAATAAATGAATAAGATTGTTACAAATTATATGCTTTATCATCAAACATGATTGGCTTGTGTGCATACTACTTTCAATCTCCCACTTGCACTAAAGCCAATCGTCATGGTATCTCATACTCTTCTTCTCTAAGTGATGATTATCCTGCTGTTGGATAAGCTTTAGTTAATGGATATGTAATGTTGTTCTTGAGAGTTCACTATCTCTATAGTGATTTCCCATCTTTCAATGATTCCTATAATCAAATGAAAGTGCAACAACACATGTTTAAATCCAAGATGAGACTTAAGAACTATTCCTAGTTCTATAATGAACTTTTCATCCAAACAATCAACTTGCAGCTTCATTTATAGCTATATACTTTGTCTTTATTACTAAACCAGCAACCTTTTGCTATTTAGAACCTTTCAAATTCACTGCACCACTATTCAAGGTAACTCTTTACCTTAAAGTGGATTTTCTACGTCGTCTTGAGTGCATCTAAAAAAACTTGAGTCCAGAAAGCCCTCTAGTTTTAATTTAGACCCACCATGTATGATCACATCCTTAGTGCCGGTTAAGTACTTTAAGATGTTTTTCACTGTCTCACAGTGAACTTCTCCAGAATATGACTGATCAATATCAGGTCTCGTATATTTCATTGCATACATGATTGTCACTCATGCGATCTCTCTTTTTTCAGGAGTCTATGGGGACTATTAAGAGAGATACACTACATGGCTCATCAACATGAGACATCCCATGGAGTTTGCTATGCTAAACGACTTTAGCATCAAATGAATATCGTTCTTTTCGGTTAAGCTTTTAGCATCTTTTAAATCTATCTATATAGATTTGCATCTCCAATTAAGATACTCTTCCCAAATCATTCATGGAGGAATGTTTAGAAAACTTTATCTTTACTGATTGTAGCATCGGTATGTCACTCCTTATTCGTAGTATATCAACATATAATACTAGGAATGTCACGACGCTCCAACTGACCCTTTTGTACACACTAGGTTCATTCTTGTTTTTGATAAAATCAAACTCTTTTGATTATCATATCAAAATGAATGTTCCATTTTGAGAAGATTGCTTGAATCCATTTCTCCGAAAGTCTACAACTCTTACCTCATCGTATATGTAATCGGATCATCATCTTCATGATCGTACCTCATCATCATCATCTATGATGAATCCATATGTGACGCCCCCAAAATTAGGTATACGTCACCCATCTTGGGTCGCCACTTACATGGTACATAAATTCAAATACAACTTACTAATATAAGCGTAGGTATGCAATACGACATAAAACGTGAGTTTGAATACAAATTTTGTCTACTAGATATTATACAAACTCAAAAGGAGTCCTCATTACAACTATTATCACACTATTTCACGAGAATAGTGAGGACTACTAATGCTATCCTCTGGACCATTACTTACGTTCCCGACTAAGTCCATTTATGTTCTCATTTCACAAAGAGAATAAAGAAAGAAAGGGTGAGCTCAACTAGCCCAAGAAGAAATATTATGACTAAGATAATGCGAATAAATTATCATTAGCCTTCAACAAAGTTAAAAACCGATAAAATACAATAGACAACCAGGTTTAAGCTGCGGTGAAATAAGCAACCCATTAAAAGAGTCAAGTAGAGAATAAAGTCTACTATCTTTTAGGTTTTAAAAGGTTTTCATCAATTTTTATCGTTGAGACTCGACAATAAATAAACCACCACATCTAATCATCCCCGTACCACGGTCCAGGATTTTCATCAAGTTATCAATGGTCAAATGATTACTAGAATCACCCCGGTCATAATCATACCAAAAACTATCCATCAATGCATTATTCTGCGAATACACGAGGACTTTTGTCACATCATTTATATCAAGTCATGATTATCTTAGAATGATCCTCAGTCATAATCATACTAAGTTCATCTATGCACGTAAGCGAAAGATAACATAATATAACATGAGGATGATGACAATGACATAATAATTCAATAAAACAAGTTCAAGAATTATTTAATCCATGAATTATTAACGTCCAAATTGTCAACATAATCTTTGTTTCATAGAGTAAAATTCAAGAATGATCGAAGAATATTTTTAAGTGAAAAGATCTTTGGATGAAACGCAAATATCGAGGATATTCTACTAATTTCATGGAGTATAGAAGTCAAAGTTTTAACCAACCGGGTATAATAAATAATGGAATAACAAAAGAAATCACCATGCATGCGGTACTTGGCATGAGCAGGTTATTCAACGAGAATAATAATAACGGAACCGGTCGGTGAAATTCACAAAGCGGGATGTTCAAATGTATAATAAAGATGGAACCGGATCCGGTGTAAAACACACGATAGGATATTCCAACGAGAATGATAAAGAGCGGAACCGGTCCGGTGTAAAACACACGACGGGATGTTCCAATGAATAATAAAAAAGCGGAACCAGTCCCAGTAAAACACATGAGCGAGGATGTTCCAGCGGAATAATAAAAGAATGTCACCAAGTATAGGGTAAATGGCGTATCTGAGTTATTCAAATGTAATAATAAGCAATGGAATAACATAAGGATTTCACCAAGTATAGGGTATGCCACGTATCTGAGTTATGTATAGGGTATGCCACTTTTACAAAGTTATTCAATGAATAATAATGAATGGAATAACGAAGTTCTCTTGAAGAAGAAAGAATAACACCCTTACCGTAAAAAGAACTGAATATAGAAGTAGTGAAGTAGCGAATATCTTCTTCTTTTTCTATAATTTTCTCTCTATAAAACTCTCTATAATTTCTCTCTAGAGTTTCAATGAATTAAAAGAAAAAATAATGAAGGAATGAGCTTATTTATAGGAAAATGGAATGCATAAGAATTAATCCATGAACGGTCCAGTTGATTTACTTTAATCGACGGTCCATATTTAAGGAAAAATCTTTTAAATAAAATATAATATATTCTATTTGTATAAAAACATTTTACTATATGCAAACACTATGCAATACTATGCAAAAAACACTATGCAAAAAACACTATGCAACACTATGCATAATAAAATATAATATATTATATTTATAGAATAACTTTAATAAAGTATTCTATTTTATATAAAAGATGTTTCGCTTTTATTACGTTAATAATACTGAATAAAACAAAACGTCATTATCGCTATAATAATTCATATTATTAATCGTGATAATGGAATCAAACCGAGTGACTTCTCACATAAGCATCGATAATCAATACCGGTGTCTTTCTTATGCAACTACACGTGTATTCTTTGTACTTTTACTCTACCGAGTAGTTCAACGATATCAACAGTAAAACTTCCGCCGTTATTTCAATAAAATATTTTTGTCGTTTTCTCGATCCGAAATGAATAATTACATTATTAGGGTCCACCAATGATTGGTAGTTGTACGAATATTCCCTGCTAAACCAATATTCCCCGACCAATCGAATATAATATAACCACTTGCATACTTTACAAAATTTATAAATACTACCCACAACTATAATATTATCTTAAATTCACACCATAATATAAAAAATTATTTAAACAAAATTTAAATCTTTATTGATAAAATCTGGGTCTCACAATCTCCCTCCTTATGGAATTTAAGCCCTCGAAATTAGAGGTGCGTACTGGTATGATAAAGAGGTGAGGATACCTTGAATACCTTTATTGTTAAAAATATTAAATTCATCTTCGTAATCCGCCAAAGATATTCATTAACAATTCATCTTTGCACTACAGAGACAAAGATATTTATTAACAATTCATCTTTGCACTACTGAGTCAAAGATATATAAGCTGTAAAACCAATAATCTTTGAGACTCGACTTAATAGTATCACAACCATGAATTATCCATGCACTCATCTTTGCTGAGGATATTCGTGTTTTCAATTACTGATCATGATTATACCGAATAATCCGTGGTCATAATCATACCAAGTCTATCAATGCACTACTGACCAAAGATGACTTTTACCACATCCATGAATTAATATTTCATTCTTTGAGACTCACTCAATAATTAATCCATATCATCGAATCATCCCCACACTACGGGCCAAGGATATTCATTAAGTATCATGACCACGAATTATCCATGCACTACGGCCAAAGATAATCGTGTATTCATTAAGATCACGACCACAAATTATCCATGCACTACTGACCCGAAGATAATCGTGTATTCATTAGTATCACGACCACAAATTATCCATGCACTACGGCCAAAGATAATCGTGTATTCATTAGTATCACGACCACAAATTATCCATGCCTTCACTACGAAAGATAATTGTGTATTCATTAAGTATCCGACCACAAATTATCCATGCACTACTACCAAAAGATAATTGTGTATTCATTAAGATCACGACCACAAATTATCCATGCACTACTACGGCGAAGATAATTGTGTATTCATTAAGATTCCACGACCACGAATTATCCATGCACTACTACTGACGAAGATAATCGTGTATTCATTAATATCACGACCACAAATTATCCATGCACTACGGCCAAAGATAATTGTGTATTCATTAAGTATCCGACCACAAATTATCCATGCACTACTACCAAAAAGATAATTGTGTATTCATTAAGTATCACGACCACAAATTATCCATGCACTACTGCCGAAGATAATTGTGTATTCATTAAGATATCGACCACAAATTATCCATGCACTACTACCAAAAGATAATCGTGTATTCATTAGTATCACGACCACAAATTATCCATGCACTACTACCAAAGATAATTGTGTATTCATTAATATCAATGCGACCACAAATTATCCATGCACTACTGGCGAAAGATAATTGTGTATTCATTAGTATCACGACCACAAATTATCCATGCACTTCTACCAAAGATAATTGTGTTTTTTAATTACTAGTTATGATTATACCCGTAACAATCCTCACATCATAATCATACCAAGTCCATCTATACACTTCTGAGCCACGAGATGACTTTCAACGTAATATAAGCGTGAGGATAATGATATAAAGAATCAATCAAATGAGATAAAGGATAAATATTAAACATTTATAATATAATTTATCCAGATTCAAGAATATCCCCATGTTATCAATCACTTAATAATCTCATAATCTAATAACATTAATATTATAATAATATTTTAATCACTTCTTAAATTTATAAACAATTTATCTCAATTGTTTACGCTTTACTCATATAATGCATTTAATCATTCAAAATGCCATACTCATAAAATATCATCACCAATTATCAAATCCTCATCAAAAAATATGCATATATATCTATATAGGATTCTCTAGCCATAAAATCCTATTTTCAACTTTGTTACTTCACATAACATATTTAACTCATATGTTCATAACTAAACTATTTTCATGAAAATACCAAATTAGTCCCAAAAATATTTTTTTCTGGGATTTAGCATAATATAGTCCCATAATGAAAATATATTTTTCTCGAATTTTAAAATTCATTTACTATTTTTCAAAAATTAATTTCTAATTAATTCCTTAAGAAATTAGCTACCTCAAGTTTAACTCCAAAATTCCCAAATCTTGGCAGGATCTTACATGTTAACGTGAGCTTCTAGTTTAAATTTCATGGTCATCGAGTTATAGAACTCCTAATTTATAGCGTTTTTAATCGGAAAAAACCTAAATATTGAAATAGTCATAACTTGCTCATTTTAAGTCGAGAATGAGCTCATTTTTGGACAGGAGGTACTTTATACCATATACTTTCATGTCCCAAAAACCCAGAATTTTTCTCATAATTTAATTGGCCGAAACAGTCCCTTAAAGTTTCTGGGCAGTAGCATTTTCAAAATTTACAGCTTTGGCCTCCTTTGCTAAAATCAGTCCACACAAAAATTCACAACATCTTTTCCAGTAATTCCACTTGGATTAGTTAGGTAACTCGTAGATCTAACTCTAGGACTTGACCACATTCAAAAATTCAAAATATAATAAGAGATATGGTCAATTGAATTTCATATTCGTTTTTCACCAAAATCGATTTTCAACTCTTTGTGATTTCTAAGAAACTTTCATGTTTTTACATACTAACCAACATAACTCATCATAAAACTTACTAATACCACGAATACCCATGATTTTCATTATTCCAATGCTTTTATTATGACTTTCATCATAAACCACGTAAAAGCATGTTCATTTTAGTTGAAGAAATATTTGAGGTTTAAGAAATGGGTTTTGTCTTTGAAATTCAATACAAAATTCGATTTCACGCTCTAAGTAGGCTAAGAAGTCTTCAAGAATATGCCAGAAATTTATTAATAATAGAAATATCATTCAATCTTGTGACTCTTATCCAAGACTTGGATAATACGTCACATTGATACCAACTGTGACTTCTATCCCTTAACCTAGATAGTACCTCACAATGATACCTATAACCTTGCCATCTTCATTCACGATGTAAGCCTCTGAAAAGTCCGGCTTCGTGCATTCCACACAAGGAAGTCAACAATGAAAGGTTCGGGGCTCTTTACTTATGGCTTGATATAACGTTGATTAACTTTAGGGTTTGGTTACTTTGAATTAAGATAATGAGTTGGTATAAATATAAAAGCTAACAACCTTACGAAAAAGAATAATGAGTAGTTAATCAATCATTTTGAAAATTACCTCAAAGGCAAGTATTTTCAAAGAGACAATATCGACGGTAACGTGAAAGTGTTTATTTGAAACAACAAGATTAATAAAATGATGGAGGTAACGAAGGTTCCTACTAACGAAGTTTCAACCAATAAGTCAAAGTTTAACTTCTTCGAATCAAATTTAAACGTTGAACACAACTAGGTGAAATAAAAGAGTGGGTAGAACTTGTATTGAATAAAGTATAGACTTAGCATTAATTTATAATTAACTTACCCGTAATAACTTCGTTCGGGTTTCTCGACAAACGCTACGCTTAAATTATCGAGTTTGACTTTCTACTATAGGTACATTCCACCCTTAAGTGCTTCTTCACATTCCCGATCCATGATTTGAATCATTATTCTCCGATCCATATCGAATTCGGGTTGACCGCTATGCATGGTAATTCCGAATTCGATGTTGGGTTCTCCCAATTCTTTGTCAAAAAGCAAAATCCATTTCATCTATTTTGGCTTTATTGGATCTGACGTCTTTTCTACACTATCAACGCGTTGTGCGACTTTTACCCATGCATCGCCTATTCTCCTTCGTTCGGTTGTTTCTTCTTTCAAATGATCCTTGATTTTTAAATTCTCGATTCCAACTTTAATATCTTACACCTTGCCAAAGCGTGATTTTGTTCGAGCATCACATATCGGGTAACCCAATTTTGAATTGTTGTATCCCTTTGTTCCACGACCGTTTTGCCGTTCTTCACTTTGTTCTTCTAGCTCACGAACACGATTTTGTAATTCTAAGTTTTGATCATAAATTTCTTCTAACCAATTCTCCTCGGGTTCCTCTTCTTCCTCTTCTTCCTCACTTTCAAATTTACCTCCTCTGCAACTAGCTTCTCGGGTGCAACAATTAGTTCTTCATTCACTACGTGGATATCTCTAATTTGTTCCTCGTCGACCTTCGCATTAACTTTGATTAGTGATTAAAGGTGTCACAACGGTCACATTCACTCCATTGTGAATATTTTCATTTGCCATTTCCAAACACTGCCACAACACGAGGGTTAATTAATATATCAAATATTATCCCTATACTCGATGAGCCAATTAAATACCAAATAAACTTAGGTAGGTCATACTAGCGAAGGAATTTCCGTCTCTCCCCTCCTAGTTCTTATCTCACATCTTAGCCAGGGATCATATCCCTAAGCTTTGATACCAACTGTGACGCCCCCAAAATTAGGTATACATCACCCATCTTGGGTCGCCACTTACATGGTACATAAATTCAAATACAACTTACTAATATAATCGCTGTATACAATACGATATAAAACCGTGAGTTTGAATACAAATTTTGCCTACTAGATATTATACAAACTCAAAAGGAGTCCTCATTACAACTATTATCACACTATTTCACGAGAATAGTGAGGACTACTAATGCTATCCTCTGGACCATTACTTACGTTCCCAGACTGCGTCCCAAATATGTTCTCATTTCACGAAGAGAACGGTGAAAGAAAGGGTGAGCTCAACTAGCCCAATGAAGAAATATTATGACTAAGATAATGCGAGAATAAATTATCATTAGCCTTCAACAATGTTAAACGATAAAATACAATAGACAACCAGGTTTAAGCTGCGGTGGAATAAGCAACCCATTAAAAGAGTCAAGTAGAGAATAAAGTCTACTATCTTTTAGGTTTTAAAAGGTTTTCATCAATTTTTATCATTGAGACTCGACAATAAATAAACCACCACATCTAATCATCCACGTACCACGGTCAAGGATTTTCATCAAGTTATCAATGGTGTCATGACTATACCGAATCACCCCCGGTCATAATCATACCAAAACTATCCATCAACTTGCATTACAGAATGCCGAGGACTTTTGTCACATCATTTATATCAAGTCATGATTATACCGAATGATCCTCAGTCATAATCATACTAAGTTCATCTATGCACGTAAGCCAAAGATAACATAATATAACATGAGGATGATGACAATGACATAATAATTCAATAAAACAAGTTCAAGAATTATTTAATCCATGAATTATTAACGTCCAAATTGTCAACATAATCTTGTTTACATAGAGTAAAATTCAAGAATGATCGGAAGAATATTTTCGTGAAAGATCTTTGGATGAAACGCAAAATATCAAGGATATTCTACTAATTTCATGGAGTATAAAGTCAAAGTTTTAACCAATTTGGGTATAATAAATAATGGAATAACAAAAGAAATCACCATGCATGCGGTGCTTGCATGTATGCGAGTTATTCCAATGAATAATAATAACGGAACCGGTCGTGAAATTCACACAAAGCGGGATGTTCCAATGAGAATAATAAAGATGGAACCGGATCCGGTGTAAAACACACGATAGGATATTCAATGAATGATAAAGAGCGGAACCGGTCCTGTGTAAAACACACGCATGGATGTTCCAATGAGAATAATAAAAGCGGAACCGAGTGTCCTTGTAAAACACACGAGCATGGATGTTCCAATGAATAATAGAAGAATGTCACCAAGTATAGGGTAAACCATGATATACTGAGTTATTCCAATGAATAATAATAAGCAATGGAATAACATAAGGATTTCACCAAGTATAGGGTATCTGGCGTGTCTGAGTTATGTATAGGGTATGCCACTTTTACGAGTTATTCCAATGAATAATAATAAATGGAATAATGAAGTTCTCTTCAAGAAGAAAGAATAACACCCTTACCGTAAAAAAAATGAATATAGAAGTAGTGAAGTAGCGAATACTCTTCTTCTTTCTATAATTTTCTCTATATACCTTCTCTATAATTTCTCTCTCTAGAGTTCAATGAATTAAAAGAAAATAATGAAGGAATGAGCTTATTTATAGGAAAATGGAATGCATAAGAATTAATCCATGAGCGGTCCAGATTGATTTACTTTAATCGGCGGTCCATATTTAAGGAAAAATCTTTTAAATAAAATATAATATATTCTATTTGTATAAAACACATTTTACTATGCAAACACTATGCAATACTATATGCAAACACTATGCAAAACTATACGTAATAAAATATAATATATTCTATTTATAGAATAACTTTAATAAAGTATTCTATTTTATATAAAAGATGTTTACGTTTTATTACGTTAATAATACTGAATAAAACAAAACGTCATTATCGCTATAATAATTCATATTATTATTAATTGTGATAATGGAATCAAACCGAGTGACTTCACATAAGCATCGATAATCAATACTGGTGTCTTACTTATGCAACTACACGACATCTTGTATTTTTACTACTGAGTAGTTCAACAATATCAACGGTAAAACTTCCGCCGTTATTTCAATAAAATATTTTGTCGTTTTCTCGATCCGATGATAATTACATTGTAATAGGTCCACCAATGATTGAGTAGTTATTATGCGAATATTCCTGTTAAACCGAATATTCCCAGAGCCAATCGAATATAATATAACCACTTGCATACTTTACAAAATTTATAAATACTACCCACAACTATAATATTATCTTAAATTCACACCATAATATAAAAAAATTATTTCGACAAAATTTAAATCTTTATTGATAAAATCTGGGGTCTCACACCATACCTCCCCGGTATCTTCGGTACTATTCCAGATTTACGATTCGGTTGTGGTACAATAGGTTTATTTACAAGTTCCTCTTATTTGACTTATAGTGTTTTGTGGTTCTTGAACTCTTCAAGATTCTATTATCATCCCACTAGCCCCTTCAATGATAAACACCTTTATCTTAGAAGGTAGCATGTTTTGCAACAAACACCTTTTGCTAAGTAGGATTATAGAACATATACCCTAAACTTACTTTAGGATGTCCCACAAATCGACACTTGTCAAATCTTTCCCCAAGCTTATCCTTTGAAACCGTTTCACATAAGTTGGACAACCCCTTATCTTAACATATATAAGATTAGGAATCCTCCCTGTCCATAACTTTTATGGAGTCTTGGGGCCGAATTTTGAGGTTACCTTCCGTAGATATACAACCATTTCTAGGACATGATCCTAGAAGGATACTGGAATATCGATAAAATCATTATGGACCGCACCATTTCCAACAAGGTACGATTTTTCCATTCAGATACATCAATCAATTATTGCGTATCAGGAGGCATCCATTATGAGAAAACCATTTAAGATGATCTAAAAACTTATTGCACAAGTATTTATTCCTTGATCTAATCAAAGAATCTTAATACTTTGTCAATTTGTTTCACTTCTGAATTCTTTGAATCATTCAAATAATTCACACTTGTATTTCAACAAATACATACATTCAACTCTTTGAATGATCATCTCCTTTTCTTATACTAGTTTGTTCAATTTGCAAAATTATTTTCACGTAAGTCAAGTATATAAAATCCATTAAGTAATATTCCAGTTCTATACAAAACATTATTATTATTATAAATAGAACAACAATTGTTCTTAAATATAATACCAAAGATTTCATTGTCAACAATAAAATGGAAATAATGTTTCCAACAAGTAATTTGGAATACAATAACAACTTATCGACTTAATAGATTTGCCCATAGGGATTGCTAAACTATAAGTTCCTATGGCTAATGCATCAACCTTTGCTTCATTTCCCACACATAGGATTGCTTATATTTGTTTAGCTTTCTACTTCTGCTTGGTCCCTTCATAAATCTATATTTATGATAACCAAAGTCAAAATCCAATACCCAAGTAGAACCTCGACTTAAAGAAAATTTATTTTAAATCATGAACAAATTTGTATTTATAACCAAAACTTCACTAAGCTTCTTTGGTTAGCCTCTGCAAGGTACTTCTCACGCTTTTTCGGTGTCCGGGCTTATTGCGTTGGAAGCAAACTCCTTTCTTTATCCGTGACGCTTTTGTTCTTATTATCCTTTGTTTACGCCTTTACATTTTACCTTCTTTGAATCATTCTTCTTTTCGGAAGATCATTTGGCCCCTACTAGTAAGACATGGTCTTTCTTGGTTGAAAGTGACTCTCAACATTTTTCAACATGTTAAGCAAATCAACAAGGCGATATCTAGCTTGTTCATTTGAAAAATTCACAACAATTGTGAAAGGAGTCCTGGATCGAGTGCAAGATCAAATCTTGGCTCAATTCTCCATCCACGACAAAACCAAATGTCCTAATTGATCAATCAAATTGATTATGTTAAGAATTTTTGTCTGTACTATAGTGCCATTGGTCATTCCAGATCGGAAGAGCTCCTTAGATATCTGATATCTATCAGTCCTACTTTCCTAACCATCAACTACTTGATGTGCAGGAATATAGTAGGAGCATCCATAGTTTCATCTTGACGTCCAAGCTCGTTACTCGTGGATGCGAGCATGATGCATTGAGCCAATGTGCATCATCTTGCCACTTTCTAAAGTAGCAATATCTTCCTCGAGGCATTATGCTGCAACCATTGCGAGGATAGGCTTATTAAGGACATAAGATAACTTTTTCACCATATGAGAACTATTCTCAATTTCCTTAACCAATCCATTTAATTTGGTCCGGTTAAATAACATCTAATATGCTACGCAGTGATAGTAATTTAGACATTGTAAAATTCTATAAATGAATTTATAATTAACAACATTTTAACATACATTCTTTTATTAATTAGCGAAATAAACTAGGTCTTGTTTTAAATTGGTATCTCCCACTATTTTCTTCAAACTACATTACCCCCATTTATATAGTTCGACAATATCTAATTAAAGATTTGCTAATGAGAATAAGGATCCCATTCAAATGTATATAGCCTTGTGGTGACACAATAAACTATATATAAATAAATAGGTAGACAACTCTTGTCAATTACATCAACTATGCAACTCCTTGAATTTTGCCTCTTAGATTATTTTGATCAAGTGGTGGCACATCCGAATCAAAACTATCCAAGTTAAGTCCAACCTAGCACTCCATATATTCAAAAAAGAAAAATATTGTCCTTGTGGTGACATAACAAAACAATACTGTTCAATTTTCTTTATAAGCATCAAATGTGATAAATTAACATCTTAAATACTTAATACGAGCCTTGTGGTGACACAACAAACTCATATTAAATATTTAATACTCTATTAATTTTATCATACAAGAAGGCGACGTTCGATATTCCAAATATCTTTGAACGCTTAGGACTTAATATAAAAAAATTGAGAGATTTGTAATTAATTTGTCTCATCTTGTTTAGCGCGTATGCACACATATATATAAAATACGCGTCATATTAATTGACATGCGAAACATGTTTGCATAATATATAATATATATAGTGTAAGCATGCACATATAGAATACTATATTCTACCCGGATTGATTATGGACTTTTATTTTAGTTTGGTTCACTAGAGCCACCAAGTGAACCAAAAGGTCAAACCCTAGGGGTGCAAGAATTAATATTTAAATATAACTATTACATTTAAACCCGGGCTCCATTACAAACGGGTCTTCACGCGCTCCTTGCTCCTTGATCTCCAATTCTTCTAAAAAAAAAAATTCTAACTATTCCTATTACAAAACTATTTAAAATAAATAGAAACCTTGATCAGCAGTCAAGGGGAAGTACATAGGAGAAAGATAGAATTAACATTAAGAAAAATTAGAGAAGACGAGGTACGCAGACCCCATTTAATAAAACTCATACATTCATGCATCCAACTAAAATAAAATTCAATCACATCGTTAATTGATAGTCATAATTAATCCCATTTATTATCATACACATCACCATATGCATCAATAAATAACATTCATCTCATGAATAATAAACATTCAATATATATATATATATATATATATATATATATATATATATATATTGATATCATTTAATGGGCAAATTTAGTTAGTATAAAATCTAAATTTTGAATTAAAATAAACTCCTTTATTTTAATCCAAATTTAAATCAAAATAAAATTATTTTATTTTAATTTATCCAATTTTGAGTAAAATAAACTTCTTTATTTTAATCAAAATCTTTAATCAAAATAAACTCCTTTATTTTAATTAATTATGGAATTCAATTCCAAGTAAAAAAAAATAAACTCCTTTCTTAAAGGAAACACGGATTCTCTTTCCTATTCACAAATAAACTCCTTTATTTTGAATAATATGAAATCTTATTTCATATCTAAATAAACTCCTTTATTTAAGGAAAGACTGATTCTTTTTCCTATTCACAAATAAACTCCTTTATTTTGAATAATATGAAATCTTATTTCATATCTAAATAAACTCTTTTATTTAAGGAAACATAGAATCCAATTTCAACTCCAATTAGTTATCATGGAATCCAATTCCAACTCTAATTAGTTAGCATAAAATTTAATTTTAAAATTAAAATAAACTATTTATTTTAATTATAAAATTATTAAAATATATATTACATATACATAATATATATTTTGGTAATATATTATATATATATAATACATATTAATATTATCGAATCAATTCTTCTTTCACACGAATCAGTTGTTCACTTTGTATAACACATTATACTGCAAAGCATTCACATGGGCTGAACATACATATATCCGTGTGTTGAAAAAAAAATAATTAAAATCACGTGAACTAATATGATTTATAGAAACCGAACATTGAATGTAAAGCTTATAAAAACAAAATCCTGGGAACTATTATATATATATATATAACTATTATATATTTATATACGTAATCATGTTTCCTAAACATGAACCTGTATAGGATCAACCCCATTTGAAAATCAAAATCAGTTCAACGTGATTCGCGAATTAGTTTTTTTTTTTTTTAATAAATTTTATATAATAAAATTATGCCCAATTAAATTGTTCTAAACACATATCAATATACATATCAAATTAAAACAATTAATAATTTGCATAAAGGTTTGGCTTTGATGCCACTGTTAGGTTTGTAATATTCAAGAACGCAATCAAATTGCACAAATAAAGCGGAAACGTGTAAAAAACTGAGTTTAAAATTTTATAAACCATATACCCGGATCACCCTTTATGCACAATTATTAATTAAACGAAAAATTGAAGAACAAGAATCATACCCTTGAAGATCCGAGCTTCCTCAGGTACAATTTCACCTCCAATCCTTTTCGCGTTCAACTTGAATCCACCGGGTTTGGTTACTTCCTTTGATCAACGTTAACCACCCAAGTGTTTGGCCTCTAGAGGTGATCCACCAAGGAAGAAGAAGATTTCAAGAAGATGGGTATTTGGCAAAACCCTAGTTTTCTATCTCTATAGAAAAGAGCGTACTCTCCCAACTATTGAAATTACGTCTGTTGTTAAAAAGTCAACAAGAACATCACCCATAATAAGACTCCTCTTATTTATAGATGTAGGCAACCCTCCTTAACAATTAAGGAATTGGGTTTTAGTTTAATTAATTAAGCTCCATAATCTTATTAGGGATAATTAATTAAACTCTTTTAATTAATTTAACCTCCTAATCTTATTAGGATATTTGAGAGTACTTTTATTAATTAATTCCCAAACTCCTTTAGAATTAAATAATAATAATAATAATAATAATAATAATAATAATAATAATAATAATAATAATAATAATAAGACTCCTCTTATTAATTTATATTTAATATTTCCAAAATATTAAATAATAAATATTAAGCTATTTAATTTATTCTATCACCATAGATTAAATTAAATATACTTAACTTATTATTACGATTATGCCATTAACTTCTTAAATAATTATTCTTCCTTTTATGGTGTGACCCTTTAGGTTCTCCATATTAAACCTAGGTTGTGAATAAATCAATTAGAACAATTCTAATCTTATTTAAATAAATAAATTAAACTAATAATTTATTTAAATAAATAATATTTATTCTACAATAGGGATAAGCCTCCCAAGCGATCAACGACTTTCCGAGATAATATAGATTTCAACATTAATCATAAAAGAATCTTTGAGTAAATAGTTACCGTCTGAATTCAATTCTTCCACCATACAATGTTCCAATTAAATATAAGACATGGAATTATCACAAGTCTTATTTTATTTAATTATATGTATATCGACTCTTAAATGCACAACTCCAAATAATGCAAATTAGAAACTCCTTTCTAATTTCATTCTCGCTCGCCAAGGACTACTTGAGTTGTCATTTATCGAATCACATAGAACATTTCTCTTTTTTACTAGAAGTGGCGATTCTTTATTGATCATACATTATCTCCATGTACAACTTATTATACCCAAGCATACCCTTTGATATACCCTAAGGGTCTTAAGGAATAAGTCAAAATATAACTCATCATACACAAGATACTATGATGATCTCAAGTCCAAGGATCACTTGTACTACTATCACTACTACGAAATTCCTATCGACAGCAAGTAAAACTCCATTAGGTATTCCTTAATGAGCCAATGTTTAGTGAACTTATTCTCTAATAAGCACCTACATACTTGCTTTTAGTGTCTCCACACAAATGATCATGTGATCAATTATCCTTATCCAACGAAAAGAAAGAACGTATGTACCAATCTATCCGAATTTACTAATCCCCAATTTAGTAATCCAACGATTGGGAACTATTTTAGTTTTAAGCTTTCTAAGAATTTAGATCTCATTAGAATGATCATCATCATTATTCTAAAAGCATTGCTTAAAACTATTGGTTTATCACATATTATAAAACAGCATCATGTAGATAATTAAAAGTCTTTAATAAATAAATACTTTTTATTAATAAATGAATAAGATTGTTACAAATTATATGCTTTATCATCAAACATGATTGGCTTGTGTGCATACTACTTTCAAGTATATCATGTGATTCAATAGTTCAATCATGTGAATCAATAGTTTTATACATGTAAAAATACGAATTACAGTATAGTACCTCTATCTATACCTCCATTTTTAACTTAGTCATGCAAGTATTATCAATCTTACACCACCTCCCCTAATAGTACAAGAATGTGAATCAATAGTATACACATGTGAACAAATAGTTATAAGCATGTGAATTAATAGCAATTAATTGCTCATTTATCCGATTGGTCAATATAACTTCCAGACATCAATTATTATCGAAATAAATGTCGATTTTCACTAACACTAATAATCCCAACACAGAGGAACTATTAATTTCATCTTTAATCAACACGAACTTATTCATCATTAATATTATAACTCATAATATTTAACAACCAGTCGCTCCTGTGAAAAAGATGGGGCTTTCCGATAAGGATTTCTACTTATCAAGCGCAATTAGGTGACCAAACCTCTCATTGATGTAACTTCTAGACATTGTTGTCAATATTGCAAATAATAATATGAATAACTTTGTCGTCTCAATTATTGATTTAATAATATAACATATTATGCGATGATCTTGTGACAATAATTGAATCAATAATATGAGAGATATGATCAAGAAATTCTTTATGAGTAATAATTGAGTATAACCGAGTGACTTCTTATGTAAGCATCAATAATCAATACCATGTGCTACTACGCAACCACGCCAGACATCGTACTTTTACTACCGGATAGTTCAACGCTTTTAATTCAGTAAAACTTTTGTCGTTATTTTTATAAAAGATAATTACATCATTTTTAAATACGACAATACTTCCGTTGTGGGGTTCACTAATGATTGTGCCGTCGTACGAATATTCCCTGTTAAAATGAATATTCCCCGACCAATCGAATATTCTCCGACACAACGAATATTTTATATCAACTTGCTTACTTTGCAAAATTTTCAAATATCTCCCTTAACTTTAACCTTTATCAATTTAACCAAATAGAATAATAATTATAATAAAATTGAATACTTTTATTTCATAAAATTCTGGGTCTTACAACTTATGCACTACGGGCCAAAGATAATCGTTTGTATCACCAGTGGTCATGATTATGCCAAACACCTGTCTATCTATGCACAACGGACCAAAGAAGATTTTCACCACAAACCTTTATCTGTAACATTAAAGGTCATGATTATTCCAATTCATAATTTCTGGTCATAATCATATCAATCAACAGTCTATTTTTGCATTACGGGCCAAATATGGCTTTCACCACATATAACAATGAGGATGATGATAATGATGTAAATAATGAATCAAGTGAGATAAATGATAAATATTATAGATTTATAATTTAATTTATCCAGAGTTCAATAATGTTCAAATTATCAACATGATCATCGATTGTGGAGTAAAAATCAAGAATGATATTTAAGATTCAAATTTCAAAGGTAATTTGGACAAAGAAAAGAAACTAAGCTCCGTCGTGAATAGTAATCCACATGAATAGATTAAAATTTAATAAAAAAGTTCAGACCAATATTCCATTGAAATGATATTAGATGAAACGCAAACTATTAATGATATTCTACTAATTTCAGGGATTTTCACTATTTAACAATAAGGTTATGGAAATAAACAATAATTTTGTACCATAAATGGAGAAAAATATGGAAAAAAACGATATCCCTTGACGAGTAAAAAAGAAATGATATCCCATACGAGTATGAAAGAATATATACTGGCTATGAAATGGATTTTTACCGTAATGCAGTGTCAAGCGTGAACATGTCATTTCCACAACTTAATAAAGAATGAATACGAAAGGTGTGCCACCCCCAACATAGGTCTAATCCATCCAACCTATTCTGAGTCGCCAAATACATGGTACAGAAAACAACTACAACTTTATTACTACAATTATCGTGCAAAATACAACAACACATATACTGTGAGTTTTAATACCAACTGTGACTCATGTCCCAACTATGAACAACACCTCATAGTGATACCTTACATAAAGGTACAATCTAGAACTGTTTTAGAAATTAAAATCTTTGGAAAATGCTCAAGAAAACCTTCGTACATAGGAGGCCATGAATCTAAGTTATGATAGATATCATATGTCCAGAGAATTATCCTTGGTTGATCCAATAGACCCCAAAGAAAAATGAGAAGATTACTATCATGTTCCTTCCAATGGTGAGTCTTCTCTTGACATATAACTATCTCCACCGTCTGCGATTGAACATTATGTTTCAACCCAACTCCAAGATCATATAAGTAGTGTTCGTAGATATACTCGATAAAGGGATGTTCACAACCCTTTCTTATGATAACACGAGATTGTATGTCATTAGACATCTTGTATGATAATGTGGCAAACACCTTCAAAGTTGGATTCACCTCACCCTATTGTTGTTCACCAAAATCAATTATTAAGTGACGTATAATATATATACACACACTTCTTAGGTCCTCAATACAATTATATATTGTATGTCATGCCATTTTATAATTTGTTAAAAACTTTGATAGTCTCTTGACCACCACACTATTCCCTCATTATCCCCATTTCACCCACCTACACTTTTATTACACGAAAGGAATTGTGAAGCAAAAGGGTGAAAGCATAACTAACCCAAAGAAGAATATCATAACTAAAGATAATTAAATTATCAATAGCCTTCATCGATAATAAATCGAGATTTAGAACATATGGTAGATGATAAAACTTTTCAACCATAGTTGCGAGTGGAACGAGCGATCCATTAGAAGAGTCAAATAGACCATAAAAGTCTATTATCTTCTCCATGTTAAAATTCCACCAACAATGCTTTAACCCTGTAACATTAATCAACAGATCCTGTTCACAGTCATGTGAATAACTCATAATCATAATTGTAGTTCTAATTTTCTCTTCTCATCCAAGACGAAGATATTTTTCATCACATGTCTTTACCTGAAATATCAACGATCATGGTTATACCAAATCACAGTTCCTATTCATAATCATACTAATAAGTTCATCTTTGCACTACGGGCCAAAGATATTTATTAACAGTTCATCTTTGCACTACATGCCAAAGATATTCAACAACAGGTCATCTTTGCACTACGGGCTAAAGATATTCAACAACAGGTCATCTTTGTACTACACGCCAAAGATATTCATCAACAATTCATCTTTGCACTACAGGCCAAAGATATTCATATCTCAAAGAAATATATAATCATTTCAGAATTTATATAAACAATAATTATAACCATGTTGATCAATTCACCTTTGCACTTAAGCTAAAAATATTCAATTATAAATTCAATGGTCATGATCATACCAATCAACAATTCATCTTTGCACTACTGGCCAAAGAGAACTCATAGTCACGATCATACCAATAATCTACCAATCTTTACACTTAAGTCAAAGAGAAATTTCATCACCGGAATTATAAAAATGTTATATATGATAATAAAAACAATACGATCAACAACTGCATTTAATTTCAAGAGTAAGATTCATAAATCAATGATTTAATAACACCTTAATCTAAATGTTATAAATCACTTAATAATCTCATAATCTAATATTATTAATACTACCACAATATTTTAATCATTTCTTAAACTTATAAATAATTTATTTTAATTGTTTACACTTTACTAATTAATGCATTTAATCATACTAAAATGTCAAACTCATAAGATTTCATCACCAATAACCAACAACCTCATCAAAAATCTGCATATACCATATATAGGATTCCCAAGCCAGAAAATCTTATTTTTCAATTTTGTTACTTCACATAACATATTTAATTTATTTATTCATAACTAGTCCATTTTCATAAAAAATACCAAATCAGTTCCAAAAATATTTCTTTTCTGGATTTAGCATAATATAGTCCCATATTGAACATATATTTTTCTCGAAATTTTTAAAATTCATTTACTATTTTTCACATGGTCAAAACTACTGAATATTTAGACATTTATCATAAATTATACTTTTGTTCAAAAATTCCAAAATTTACAGAATATACTGATGTTATATAGATGTATTCCCAATAAAATTTTTACCAATTTTGGAGTTAACCACAAGGAATTATAAGGGTTTACTTTTAAAATAATTTTTTCTCATAAAATCCATAACTCCTATTCTATACATCCAAAAATCGCCATTTTTGGACACAATCAAGGAAACTCATCAAATTATCATTTTCAATTTTTTTCAGAATTTTTGAAGGTCAGAAAATTACGAAACATGAAAAATATAACAACCCTTAAAAATCCCTTACAATCCCTTACCTCGAAAGAGCAGTATTTCTGACCTGAATATAAAGCTGAAGAAACCTTGCACTGAATAGAAACTCTCAAAATATCTAAATACTCACAAAATATGCTTGATAATATAGAGAGAGAGAAAAGCTTATGTTTACGGTGTGATTTTCAATTTTAACATAGCCCTCTTTCTATTTATAGGAAAATATTAAAGACGCCAAAAGCAGACTTGACTTGCTACCGATGGCTTTACTCGCTACTATTTCCACCCACCACATTTGAATTAGAATTTCAAAGACATTTCTTCACCAACCATAAAGTGGGGCCTACGCGTTCTAGAATTTTCCAATAAATCATTTATAAACCTAATTTACGAATCACCACCTCTTAAAATTCATAACAAATCATACGTTCATTTTAACGGTTCAAAATTTGTGGACATATACTCAACTTATATATGTATAACATATCCAAAAATCACAACGATCCAACTATTTGGATTATAAATTATAACTTACGCAATATATATCGTAAAAATAATTGATTTGATTTTTAATACCTCCATTCCGATAAAAATACTGATAAAACACCTCAACATTAATTCCTTCATTTATAACCACATAAATAAATCCATCATTTATATCTGCATCAAATAAATATTTCCTTATCATATAAATCAATAATTTATTATTCACAAATAATATTACAGAATCACAATTATGACAATCAGGCCGTTCCCAAGAAAGAGGGGGCTTTCCAATAAGGATTTCTCCTTACTGGCGCGCAATTAGGTGACCAAACCTCTTCTTGAAAAAACTTTCTAGACATTGTCAATAATGTTATCTAATAATATTATTCAAATAATATGAATTATTGATCTGATAATGGGAAATACTATGCAGTGATAATTATTGAAACAACAATAATATAAAGTATCAACGCAGGAATTATTGAATCAATAAAATAAAATATTGAAAAGTAATTACTGTAACAATTATTGAGTAGTGTCTTCTTACGTAAGAATCAATAATTCAAAAATATCATAATACTGCGTGTCTTCTTTGTGCGATAACGCCAGATTCGTATTTTAACCATCAGATATTCCAACAGTGTTAACGGTAACAACTACGTCGTTATTTATAAAAACTTAAACTTGTCATTTTCTTCATCCAACAGTTATTCTGTTATGGGACCCACAAACGGCTGCGCCGTCATACGAATATTCCCCGACAACAAGAATATTCCACGACCAAATAAATATTCCCCGATAACAATAAGTATTTTATAGCCACTTGCTTATTTTGAAAAAAATTTATATATCACCCTTAACTTTACTTTTATTAATTTAACCATTTACTGAATAATAATTATAAGAAAAATTGAATACTTTTATTTCATAAAATTAGGGGTCTTACAATCTCCCCTCCTTATGAAATTTCGTCCTCGAAATTTACGTACTTGGTAATTCAAAGACTTGAGAATACCTTGTTTTCATTTCAGATTCCATCTTCCCTGTCATCATGATTTCTCCATTGCTCATCTCCTGTATTTCAGATATCATTCTAGAATACAGCTTCAAAACAAGGGTTAATTGAACAAATTAACATATCACATAAAAATTTCATATATCACCCTTAACTTTACTTTTATCAATTTAACCATTTACTGAATAATAATTATAAGAAAAATTGAATAATTTTATTTTATAAATCCAGGGTCTTACAAAAGGGTTATTCACCAAGCATGTAGTAATCCGCGTAAATAGGTTATTCCCACGGATTAATAAGAAATTGAATGACAACTCTTATAATTATGAAGAAAATAATATCTTTTACTTTAGTAAAAGACTAAATATGACTGATATAACGAAGATTATCTTGAGGAAATCTTGCACTATTTGTTACACTAAAAGTATCCTTATACTCAAAAGAAACATGCACAATATTATAGCAGAATAATTCTCTGATTCTGGTGTGATTTTCATTTCTTAAATAAGCAACCTATTTCTAGTAGAATGACAAAGCACTATTTAAAAGAAAAATCATGGACGAACAGTTTATAAATCAAAGACGAAGTTCACAGGAGAAATATGATTTTACTATGCAACACTATGTAATAAAATATTCTAATAAAATAAAAACTTTATATATAATATAATATATTATATTTATATTCTAATAAAACAAATAAATTTATATGTATTATAAAAAGTTTTATGTTTTATATAAAAAAAAATCTGTTTTATTACTATTATTGTGACGCCCCCAAAATAGGTATACATCACCCATTCTGAGTTGTCAATACATGGTACAGAAACAACTATAACTTTATTATTACAACAAGAAAAAGCGTGAGTTTGAATACAAATATTATCTTCTAGACAATATCTATACCCAAATAAATCCTCATCACATTTATTGATACATTATTTTACAAAAATGGTGAGGACTACTAAACAACTCTCTCTAGAACCTTCATTCCATACTCCGACTAGTACTCGCTACATTATCGCCTCTTGAGAAGAAAAATGGAACAAAAAGGAAAAGGGTGAGCTCAACTAGCCCAGTAAAGAATATTATGACTAAGATAATATACAACAAATTATCGTTAGTCTTTAATGAAAAAAAAATCGAGAGAATACATTAAACAACAAGTTTTAGAGCAATATTCGCAATGAAAATATTAATTCATAGAAGAGTTACGTAGAGGATGAAATCTACTAATATCTATGAATTTAACGATCCATCATCATTATTTTATCCTGTAACATCAATCAATATTCATCTTGAATTAAATATTCATCTTTACACTACTGACCAAAGATATTCATCGATCGGTCATGTTCATCTAAACACTGCTCATCTTTTGCACTACTGACAAAAGATATTCATCAAGAAATCATTCATCTTTGTACTCTGTGCCAAAGATATTCAAGAATATCATCATTTAGGACCGAGGATGATGAAAAATATTTTAAAGAAAACGAATCCAAAGTGAACAAATGAACAAGTATTAAGGATTCGTATTTCAAATTTATTTCATGTCCAAAAATACCTCATAAATAATCATAGTGGTGTAAAATTCAAGAATGATCAAAACATGGATACAATCAAAAGCTAGCATCCACAATAGATATTTTGGACGAAAAAGGAAAAATTTTATTTTTCCGTGAATAGTGTCGTGTTTATAAATAATGTCGATATCGTGAATAGTAACTCTCCACAAAAAAATTCCAAATTTGATTAAAAGTCCAGATCAATACTTGGCATAATGATATTGAAAGAAATAATATCATTTTAATAATAATATCCCTTACGCCACAAAAGACTGCGCATTTCCGACCAAAAACGGATATGAAATATGAAGGAACTTGCACCGTATAACAACACTCAAAGTATACTCACAAGAATACGCTCAATATATCGAGAGAGAAATAGAGAGAAACTTCGGTTTACGGTGTGATTTTCAATTCTAACCCAAGCACCCTATTTATAGGAAAATGCTTGAACACCAAAGTAGAAAATTGAATATAATATTAATATATTTTTCACATTTTCTTTAGCCCACCTTAGACAACTGATCTCAGCCCATTTGAATCACATGTGAGGCCAACTTAGTTGCAAAAAACGTTTTTCTCAAAATAATTAACTAAAACTCCCAAAATTAATTATTTCTACTTCGAACTTCAATAATTCATAATAAATAGCCATTTTATCAGAAAATTCGAATCTCGTGACTTTCTATAGGAAATTCAATTCTCTACAACTTTACGTAAGAAAGTTTTTTCAAATTCCAAATGAAATTGGCCAAAATCCACAAATCAGACGATTTTACGTATAATCAAATTTCGGTCCAATAATTGTGTCCACCAACACACAAAACATGTGTTAAACATTTAATGCCACAAAAATACTCTTCCTCCTCATATACTCATATATCCCACATTCATTGTAAAAATATCATCGTTAATATATTATTAAAATAATATATTTAAATGAATTATTTTATCAGAAAAAGATAAAATATTAATTTTCAACAATTGTCACATTAAAAATTTTCTCCATCTATATCCTCATAAAATCAATATTTTCCTCATCATATAAATCAATAATTAATTATTCATAAATAATATTACAGAATCACATTATTGACAACCAAGCGCCTCCTGGATAGGGGCTTTCCAATAAGGATCTCTCCTTACTGGCGCGCAATTAGATGACCAAACCTCTCCTTAGACAGAACTTTCTAGACATTGTCAATAATGTTATCTAATAATATTATTCAGATAATATGAATTATTGCTCCGATAATGGAAAATACTGTGTAATGACAATTATTGAAACAACAGCAATATAAAATATCAATGCAGCAATTATTGAATCAATAAAATAAAATACTTAACAGTAATTACTGTAACCATTATTGAGTAGTGCCTTCAATAATTGGTGCAATACTGCGTGTCTACTATCTGAACAACGCCATTATTCATCGTATTTTAACCACCGGGTATTCCAACAATGTTAATTCAGTAATAACTACGCCAGTTATTTTTAAACAACTTATATTTGTCATTTTCTTCATCCAATCGCTTTTCAGTTATGGGGCCCACACAAAGGTCTAGCAATGCCGTCAGTCATTTAATATTCTGACACAGTAAGAATATTCCACGACCAAAACGAATATTCTCCTCGACAAAAATAAATATTTTATAACCACCGCTTATTTAAAATATTTACGCATTTTACCCATAACTAACCACATTAATCAAATCAACCCTTACTAATTAAAAGAAATAATAGAGGAAAATAAATTTCATTTATTAATTATTTGGGTCTTACAATTATAATAATGATAAAATATAACTGAGATAAATTTCTACCGACGGTTTGAATAATTTGGCATGTTCCCCCATGGAATAATAATTCAAACTTACAACAACCGCATCATGACAAACTCCTCTATTTATTTCAAAAATTGAATAAATATCTATCACAAACCATTTATCCTCAATAAATACATTTTTAAACTTTCAACAATTATTCATCATTAATATTATAACTCACAATATTGACAATCAGATCGTTCTCAGGAAAGAGGGGGTTTTCCGATAAGAATTTTTTCTTACTAGCGCGCAATTAAACAATTTAACACATTTTATCGACATAACTTTTTTGACATTGTCAATAATGCTAATAATAATATGAGTAATTGTGTCGTATCAATTATTAATTTAATAATATAAAATATTATACAAATATTAATTTAATATGATATATTATGCAACAACTACAATGACAATTATTGAATATTGAGTGACTTCTTACATAAAAATCAATAATCAAATATATTATTCAATACTGTGTGCTACTGTGCAACAACGCGTATTATTGTACTTTTATCACCGGGTATTTTTACAGTTTTACGGTAAAAGTTTTGCCGTTATTTTTATAAAAATATTACTTCTGTCGCTTTTTATATCCAACAGCTATTCCGTTATGGGGTCCACCAATGATTTATAATACGAATATTCCTCGACCAAACGTGTGACGCCCCCAAAATAGGTATACATTGTGACAACCCCAAAATAGGTTCATTCCATCCAACCCATTCTGAGTCGCCAAATATATGGTACGAAAAACAACTACAACTTTATTACAACAATTGTCGTGCAAAATATAACAACACATATCTTTGTGAGTTTGGATACAAATATATACCAATCAGTAGACGTCACAATGACACCTTACATAAAGGTATAGTCAAAAACCTGCTTTTAGAAATTAGAATCTTTGGGAAGTGCTCAAGGAAACCTTCATACATGGGAGGCCATGCTTTTAGGTTATGGTAGATATCATATGGCCACAGAATTATCCTTGGTTGACCCAATAAACCCCAAAGAAAAATGAGAAGATTACTATCATATTCTTCCCAATGGTGAGTCTTCTCTTGACATATCATTATCTCCACTGTCTCTAATTGGGTATTATACTCCAAACAAACACCAAGATTATATAGGTAGTGCTTGTAAATATACTCAGCAAGTGGATGAGCACAACCATGTCTTAAGATAACACGAGGTTGTATGTCATTAGACATCTTGTATGATAGTGACAAAACACCCTTCCAAGTTAAATTCACCTTACCCTCAACATCTATAGACCACCACTCTATTCCTCGCTATCCCCGCTCGACCCAAATACACCTTTATTACCCGAAAGGAATTGTGAAACAAAAGGGTGAGCACAACTAGCTCAAGAAGAATATTATGACTAAAGATAAATAAATTATCAATAGTCTTCATCAAGAATAAATCGTAGATTTAGAACATATGGTAGATGATAAAACTTTTCAACCATAGTTGCAATGCGGAATGAAGCGATCCATTAGAAGAGTCAATAGACTATAAAGTCTATTGTCTTCTCCATGTTAAAAATCCACCAACAATGTTTTATCCTCGTAACATCAATCAACAATTCTCATCCACAATCACGTGTATAACTCATAATCGTAATTGTAGTTCTAAATTCCTTTCCTCATCCAAGACAAAGATAATTTTCATCACTTGTCTTTACCCGAAACATCAAAGATCATGGTTATACCAAATCACGCCTCCCTGCTCATAATCATACTAATAAATTCATCTTTGCACCACGGGCCAAAGATATTCATCAACAGCTCATCTTTACACTACAAAGCAAAGATATTCAACAACGGGTCATCTTTGCATTCTGAAGCCAAAGATATTCATCAATAATTCATCTTTGCACTACACAAAGCAAAGATATTCAACAACAGTCATCTTTGCATTACGAGCAAAAGATATTCATCAATAATTCATCTTTGCACTACCTTTAATTTAAAGATATTCAACAACAGTCATCTTTGCATTACGAGCAAAAGATATTCATCAATAATTCATCTTTGCACTCTTCAAGCAAAGATATTCAACAACAGTCATCATCTTTGCATTACGAGCAAAAGATATTCATCAATAATTCATCTTTGCACTACTCATGGCTAAAGATATTCATCACTTGGTCATGTTCATTTAAACACTGCTCATCTTTGCACTACATGTGCCAAAGATATTCTTCGAAATCATTCATCTTTGCATTGATTTTATCCACGTCCAAAATACCTCAAAAATAATCATAGTGGTGTAAAATTCAAGAATGATCAAAACATGGATACAATCAAAGCTAGTATCCAAAATAGATATTTTAGACGAAAAGAAAAATTTTCATTTTTCTATGAATAGTCTTACGTATTCGTGAATAGTCAAGTCAGATACGTGAATAAAGGCCGTATCACGTGAATAAGTAATCCGACACCAAAAGATAGAAATTCCACAAAAAACATCTTCACGCTTTCATGAATAGTACTCGTGAATAGTAACTCGTGAATAGTAACTCATGAATAGTAACTCGTGAATAAGAACTCATGAATAGTAATCCCGACATGAAAAAGTTCCAAATTTGATAAAAAGTTCCAACCAATATTTCAAAGATAATGATATTGAAGAAATAATATCATCCGAGAAGAAAATAACATCCCTTACCTCGAAAGACAAGATTTCTAGTTGAAACACCTGGATATAGTCTTTCAAGGAACTTGCACCGCCTAACAATACTCAAAGTATACTCAAAATACTCACAAGAATACGCTTCGATAATATAGAGAGAAAACTTGTTTCGTGTGATTTTCAATTCTAACTTAGCCCTATTTATTTATAGGAAAATGTTAAGCACGCCAAGGCACTTAACTCGCAACTGATGGCTTTACCTCTACTACTTATTCCACCCACCAAAAATCAGCCATCTTCCCCAACAACCAAGAGTGGGGCCCACTCAATTCTAGAATTTTCCACCAAAACCTAATTTCCGAATCGATTACCTCTTAAAATTCATAACAAATCATACGCTTCATTTTAACGGTTCAAAATTTGTGGACATATACTCAACTTATATATGTATAACATATCCAAAAATTACAACGATCCAACAATTTTGGATTAAATATTATAACTCACACAATAAAGTCAGTAATAACACCGATTTGATCTTTTAATACCTCAATCCGACAAAATACAAATAAAACATCTCAAAGATTAATTCCTTCATTAATAACCACATAAATAAATCCATCATTTATATTCATATAAAATAAATATTTCCTTATCATATGAATCAATAATTAATTATTCACAAATAATATTATAGAATCACATTTATGACAACCACAGTGCTCCCAGAAAGAGGGGCTTTCCAATAAGAATTTCTCCTTCTTGCCAAGCAATTAGGTGACCAAACCTCTCCTTGATGTAACTTTCTAGACATTGCCAATAGTGCTATCTAATAATATTATTCAATAATATGAATTATTGATCCGATAATGGGAAATCATGTGTTGCGTGACAATTATTGAACAATAATAATATAAAATTTTAACGTAGCAATTATTGAATCAATAAATAAAAATATTGAACAAGAATTATCGTAATAATTATTGAGTAGTGCCTTCATATGTAAGGATCAATAATTCAAAAATACGTAAAAAGCGGGTAATATCGCTTTGTGCGAAACACGCATATTATCGTATTTTAACCATCGAATTTCCAACAAAGGTTTATTGAGTAACGATTACGCCGTTATTTATAAAAACTTAATTTTATCGCTTTCTTCATCCCACGCTTATTCATTATGGGGGCCCATGAATGATCGCTACTGGCCGTCATTTAATATTCTCCTACGTAAAGAATATTCCACGACCAAACGAATATTCCCCACAACAATGAATACTTTATACCCTCACGTATTTTGAAATAAAATTTCATATATCACCCTTAAACTTAAACTTTTATCAATTTAACCATTTACTGAATAGAAAAATTGAATACTTTATTTCATAAAATTCGGGGTCTTACATACATCACCCATTCTGAGTTGTCAATACATGGTACAGAAACAACTACAACTTTATTATTACAACAGTAAAACTGTGAGTTTAAATACAAATATTATCTTCTGATAATATCTATACTCAAATAAATCCTCATCACATTTATTGATACATTATTTTACAAAATGGTGAGGACTACTAAACAACTCTCTCTAGAACCTTCATTCCATACCCCACTCGCACTCGCTTTATATTCTCGCCTCCCCGAGAAAAATGGAACAAAAGGAAAAGGGGAGCTCAACTAGCTCAAGAAAGAATATTATGACTAAGATAATATACAACAAATTATCGTTAGTCTTCAACAGGAAAAATCTAATAGAATCACAATAGACAAAGAAATTTTAAATCAATATTCGCAATGAAATAATAATTCATTAGAAGAGTTAAGTAGAGAATGCAAACTACTATCTTCTATGTATGAATTTAAAAGTTCATCGCTCATCTTTTATCCCTCGTAACATCAATCAATATACATCCGAATCAAATATTCATCTTTGCACTACAGCCAAAGATATTCATCACTTAGTCATGTTCATTTAAACACTGCTCATCTTTGCACTACGGGCCAAAGATATTAATCACCCGGTCGTGTTCATCTCAACACATGTTCATCTTTTGCACTACAGCCAAAGATATTCTTCAGAATCATTCATCTTTTACACTACAGCCAAAGATATTCAATAATATCATCATTTAAGACCTGGGGATGATGAAAAATATTTTTAAAGAAACGAATCCAAAGAAACAAAATGACAAGGATTAAGGATTAAGGATTCGTACTTTGTTTTATCCATGTTCAAAAAATACCTCAAAAATAATCATAGTGGTGTAAAATTCAAGAATGATCAAAACATGGATACAATCAAAGCTAGTATCCGTATAGATATTTTGGACAAAAAGAAGAAATTTTATTTTTCTATTGAATAATAGTCCAGATACGTGAATAGTAACTCTCGACACCAAAAGATAGAAATTCCACAAAAAACATCTTCACGCCTATGAATAAGACTTTGAATAAGAACTCATGAATAAGAACTCGTGAATAAGAACTCATGAATAAAGAACCCAGATATGAAAAAGTTCCAAATTTGATAAAAGTTCCAACCAATATTTCAAAGATAATGATATTGAAGAAATAATATCATTTGAGAAGAAAATAACATTCCTTACCTCGAAAGATCAAGATTTAAAATTAAACACCTGATATAAAGCTATGACTTGACTTGCATCAGATATAGCAATACTCAAAGTATACTCAAAATACTCACAAGAATACGCTCGATAATATAGAGAGAAAAACTTCAGCTTACGGTGTGATTTTTAATTCTAATCTAAGCACCTATTTTTATAGAAATTCGCTTTAATACCAAAGCAGAAAATTTAATAAAATATTAATATATATATATTATAATTTCCTACGCACACTTTCTAAGATTCAAATTATCAGCCAAACAAATGGTCCCCCTCACCAAAATCAATAAAAACGTTTTTCTTAATAAAATTAATAAAACTCCCAAAATCAATTATTCGAATTTCGAACATCAATAATTCATAATAAATAGCCCTTTTATTAGAAAATTCAATCTCGCGTGTTTTTATAGGAAATTCAATTCTCTACAACTTTGCGAAGAAAAAGTTTTCCAAATTCCAAATGTAAATTGACCAAATCCACAAATGGGCGATTTTACAAAGCTATAATCAAATTTCACCAATAAATGGGGTCCACCGACATGTTTAACATGTTTTAAACATTTATTGCAACAAAAATACTCTTCCTCCTCAGATACTCATATATCCCACATTCGTTGTAAAATATCACCATTATTATATTATTAAAATATAATAATACATTATCTTATCGAAAAATAAAATTTTAATTTTCAACAATTGTCACATTAAAATTTTTCTCCATCTATATCCACATAAAATCAATATTTTCCTCATCATATGAACCAATAATTAATTATTCACAAATAATATTACGAATCACAATATTGACAACCGTGCAGCCTCCTGAAGAAAGGGGCTTTTCAATAAGAATTTCTTCTTACCTGGCGCAATTATTAGGTGACCAACCTCTCCTGATGTAACTTTCTAGACATCGCTAATAATGTTATCTAATAATATTATTCAGATAATATGAATTATTGCTTCGATAATGAAAAATCTTGTGTAATGACAATTATCAAACAACAATGATATAAAAATATCAACGCAAAGAATTATTAACTCAATAAAATAAAATATCGAATAAGAATTTCATCGTAACCATTATCGAAAGTGCCTTTCAATAATTGGTGCAATACCGCATCTTCTTGTCGCAACAACAACGCCAGATTCGTGTTTTAACCACAAGGGTATTCCAATAGTGTTAATTGTAATAACTACGTGATGTTATTTTAAACAACTTATATTTGTCGTTTTCTTCATCCAATCGCTTTCCACATGGGGCCCACACACGCACAATTTGCTGTCGCCGTCGTATTTAATATTCCCCGACAAAGACTTAATATTCCACCACCAAACGAATATTCCCCGACAACAATGAATATTTTATAACCACTTGCTTATTTTGAAATATTTGCGTATTTTACCCATAACTATCCACATTAATCAAATCCAATTCTTTACTATTTCAAAATAATAAATAAAGGAAATTCCTTTTTATTTAAAAAAAATTTAGGGTCTTACAAAACGTATATTTTATAATAACTTGCTTACTTTGTAAATTTTCACATATCACCCATAATTATAGTATTTATTAAATTATAACTTTACTATTTAGAATATTATTCGGAGAAACTTAAATATTTATTCATAATAATTGCACTTATAAACTTTGCTCAAAAGGTATGATTAATGAGCTCAAATGAATTTTATTAAAATAAAATTATTCATAAAATAATATAACATTAATTATAGTAGACAATATAACATTAATTGTTCAAATCAGAATATATACATACATATGGATTTAAAATTTAAATTATTGTCTTAGCATAACTTTACTATAAATCAATCTAAAAATGATATTTAAAATATTTTCATTAATGTTCAATTGTATGTGTAATAAGAACATGAAAAAAAAAGGAGATATTCTCAAAAATTTAATAATGCAAGACACCTCTTATTCAAAATTAAAAATAAAATAAAAGTAATTTTGTATCATTTAAATTCAACTGAAATTTAAACACAAAGAGAGAGGGATTTCACTTCACGACATTACATCAAAATTGCTATACTCTTTTTTCATGTTCTTATCATATTTCTTAGAAAATTAAGTTAGGACTCATCATCTTTTATATCAAGAGCATTAAAGAAATAATTAAAGTGATATATTATGTCCTCCACAAAATATTTATTATGCACATTTGTCGTCTGAGATATTCAAAAGAATACCATTTTATTTTGGAATTAATATTTTAACAGGTAAAATAAAAAAATCACACAATTTTTTTAACATTAATAATAATTTACCCTTGTCACTCTATAAATCTATAGACTCTAATTAATTTGTATAATCTTAAAATACAAAACATGATGTAATTTCTTTTCATTTTAAAATAATATATTTTTTTAATTTTTAAAATAATTATAATATTAATAATTATCTAATTTAAAATAAAATTAATTAATTTTAAAATTTATTAGGATAACTAAAAATAAATAAGTAATACTTTTTTTGTATAACGAATAAAATATATATATTTTAAAATTATTAGGAATAAAATATGCTAAAGTGAAAGTTACCTCTTACTCCCTTTATCCCATAATACATAACGATTTAGATGGTTTTATTTTTTTCAAATTATTTGACATTTTATATAATTTAAGAGAATTAACTACCATTCTTCTAAAATTATCCTGGAAAAATCTTACAGATGAGAGAGTATGAGATATTTAATATTATATAATTATTTTTTTTAATTATTGTACACAACTCTAAACATTATATATTATGCGACGAATGAACTATTTTTTTAAGGAATTGAAATTTTCATATATTTTTTTGATATTTTTACATAGTTATCTCTTATATAGTGAATCTTACCTTCAAGTATAAAGAAATTATATAAAAATATTAAAAATACATATAAAAATATTATATTCTTTTTTTTTCCATGGTGCGAATTTAATGGTCATGAAGTTGAGGACACGTGTGTTAAGATCATGTTTATTTGGCTTTGCGTTACAATGAAGCAGTTAGTCACGGTTTCAGTGTTCGCGCAATTTTTGGATTTCAATTTGAATGAGTAAAATTTGAATAAAAAAATTATTTAATAATTAATATATTTAAAATATTTGAATAATAGATATTTTTATTATTTTTTTTTTAAAATTTAAAATTATTATAAATTTATTTAATATTATTTAATATAATAATTAATATTATAAAAAATAATAATAATTCAGCCGTCATTCAACAAAAAAAAAATTAAACTTAACTATTCAATTAAAATTGTCTAAATGACTGAGAGATTCAACCATTCAAATAATTTTTATTCGAAACAAACTCAATGACTAATCAAACATTCCCTTGGTTAGTTGGCTACAAACAAAGACCTCACTAAACTCATTCATCACAATCGTTATTGTTCTGTTTTACAAAAATAAGTATAATTATAAAATTTGTAAATAATAAATGAAAAAAATTCAATTTGGCGTGGGAATCATTTTATACTATTATTAAAAAAAATTATTTTTTTTGTATGAAGTAAATCTTTATATCTTATATAATAATATTTTGACGTGGGAATCATTTTATTATATTTTTTTTTTATGAAAGGAAGAGAATTTATAATAAGTTAAAAAGTATATGACCAAATCCGGATGTTTTCACTGAAAATCCCGTTGGCCATTGATCAATGACCACACATATTAAATACGTGGATAAACAAAAGATTGCAAAAGATGTCGAGTATGAAGATAAATTCTATGGAAAAATGATTGTTTTCGTGGCACTGTTTCGCCTACCGACACCGTTCACTAACCGATTACCTTTTTTTATCCTTCAATTGGCGGGCCTTGACTTAATTTTAGAGATTAGTTACACATCTATCTCACTTGTAACTACCTGACATACGCTATCAGACTATTGAGATTAACCCGAAATCAGAGTCGCCAACGACATTTTTTATTGTGTGCTTTGAGGAACTCCGGGTTAGAAGTAACCTTGAGTCCGCTAAAAGACTAGGGCTATGGTAACTAAACTGGTATCGGCTACCGTTGACTAATTAGGGTAGGGCTAATAGTTGTTTTCGACACTTAAATCAATTCATATTAATTCTAACTTTTAAAATAAAATTAATTTTGAAAAATATAAATTTTCAAATATAAATATGCCTATAAATTGCCAAGGATACTTTGTTACAAAAGGCTAATGATACATATATATATAGAGAGTCCGGTTCCAGTCCGGACTCCTGTACGCTACTAAAATGCGGAATTTTTTTATTTTTTTTATTTTGCTTTTTTTTTAAAAAAATAACTAAAAAAAAGTTTAATATTTTATAGAACTAGAATTTTTATATAATACAATATTTTGGGTGTGATTTTTTGTTTAAAAAAATATGTATGTATTGATAAATTTTATAATTATAATTAGACGTTAATTTGTGGGAATAAGAGGATATATACTCTTTAAAGGGTTGTTATATAGGTGAGACTTGATTTTTACCTTGTTATTTGTTTTATCTTTCAACTACATATTACAATTTAAATGACGATAAAGTTATGTTAATAACTGGGTATTAACGTAAGAAAGGGACAAGCATATATTATAAATTTAATTTATAATTTTATATAATTATTTTCTTAAAAACTAAAATGTCAGCGAGGTTTTAAATGTCGCTTTTAAATAAAGATTTTTATCTTTTAATATTTGTCGTTTGAGAATTTTAATTAAACATTAATTATTTAATTTTTAATATTACTCTAATTGTTAAATATAAATTTGATTCTTTCACTATTTTTTTCTTAATAAATAATATTCTATTTTACTAATACAAGCATAATATAAATAATTAATATTACATAATTATTTTTTAATATTTATATATAATTTAAAAACGATATATATTAAAAAAAGGAGGGATGGGAGTATGATTATTGCAAGTCCATATCATTGACAAACGACTGTCTTGTTTGATTTATTCTGTGGCCACGACTCATTCAAAAAAGTAGGTTAATAAAATAGAGACATATAACTAATTTCAATACCAGAAATTAATGAAATCAAACTGTCAAGTAATCAAATTAATGTAATCCCATTATTATAAATAAATCACTACTGTGGGTGTCCCCTCCAAGGCAATTGTTATATTTTTTTTAATCTCAAAGTGTAATTTTCAATTATGATATATAATAAGTATTTTATTATATAATGTTTTTAGGAAAACAAAGAGCAGATCAGCCCAGCGGGGTGAGTAGAACTCAACCGCCTCTTAAAAATTAGAATAAGCCCACCAGTAAAATATGTACAGTGTACTTGTTGGGCAAAGCTTGGAATTTGGATACTGCTAGATTTTCGGTCTCTCTATAAGCCGTCTAGTAGCTGCCGTTGTGCTCAAACTGAAGATCTGAAGACCTCTCCGACCAATCTCCGGTGGGTATAATTCCTTCTTGTTATTTATTTCCCTTTGCATTCATTTTTATGAATATTAAAAACCTAAAACCTGCAGATCATAGTCTAAGAGTGATGGATAGTGATAGTCGGTGTATCCAGTGACGAAGCCAGAACTTTAGTCTTTAGTCAAAATTATTAATTATAAAAATTTAACCCTTTTGAGTTTATAAATAATTTTTATATATATATATATTATATATATATATACACTAAAGATATTACAATAATATATATATAATATATATATATATATAATCTATATATTTTTAAAAATAAATATATTAATTATTATTTATAAAATATTATAGAGTATATATATATTATAAAGAAATAATTAAAATTTGATTATAAAATTTAAAATTTTTAATTTAACTCAGATAATAATAATTTATAAAATTTTTGAGATTATTTATATATAATACTTCAATAATATTTACTTTACATTATATATATATTTTTTTTTTTCCAGTGGGGTTTCTTCGCCATTGAAATAATTAATTTATTTGGTTCTTGAGCTTTAATCCTTTATATCCCTTGGCTAAATAAAATATTATAAAAAATTTTGAAATCGATTTGATCTCCGTTTGAGTGTTTTATACATCTTTTGACGAAGGCCACCAGAAATCGTTATCTTTAAATTCTTCTTTTACATTCCATCTATTTGATTATATGACCTCTTTTTATTCAAAAGTTTGTTTTTTAGGATATAACCTTTGTGTTGTTATATATGCTGTTGTTACTGACTGCATATATGGAAAGAGATAATTCTGAGTGGTTTTTAGAATTATTAGGTTCATCTGGTAGTATGATATAAAATTTGGCTATTTTACTAGTTTTTTAATGATTTAATCCCTAATGCTTTAGTTTCAATGAGTTTATAACCTTCTTACTTTTTTACTTTTATATGTATATTATGTTCCTTTGATGAGTGGTTGTTCTGTATTTTCTCATTTGATTACCTCATGTGGTAGGCCTGACATGGATAAGTTTCGTATGCAAGAAAAATCCAAAGATTTGAGGAATTTGTTGATCTTCGCCTAAAACCTGATCTTGTAATTTGTTGCCATAGGTGAACGGTATGGGTTTGACTCAGTGATGCTTACTGAACTTTACTTATTGCCACCTCAAACTGTATTTACCTATTGTGGAGGCAATTAAAAAATCTGCCTGAGTGGAAATATTACTTGTCTCTTTTGCAGTTATCTAATATGCAGTGAATCATTGTTGCAGCTGCCTTTATGTGTGGCCTGTAGGATGCTAATTGTGTGTTTGCTTATGGTCTGCTTGGTTACTTCCTGGTCTTATGATAAATTATGGAAAGTTAACAGATAGCAAATCGATTAGCGTATGTTAGAATCTTGACGCACAGAAACCACTCCTAGGCCATTTGAATCTCTTGGGAACCGTCTCGAAGAAGTGAATATCACTTTCTTACTTTGTTCTTTTCTTTTAATTTGGACGCGTTGGGGAAACTCTAGGAATTTCAGACTATATAATTCAAGTGATTTTGTTATGCTCTTTAAGTGTTTCCCTTTATTTCTTCAATATATGTGTGATATTATATACATGTATATATTTTCTTTAATGGAATTACATAACAAGATATATAATAATGTATATATTTTTTCTGACATTAATGTATATATTTTAAACATAAGATAAAACTTAACCTTTCCCCAATGTTTCGTATCCTGGATTCTTGAAAACGGCTTTTCTGAATAATTTTGTGCATGTTTACCATTTCTGTGCTTCTAGAGAAGAATAGTCTGTCTCAAAAAAGTATCGCTAAGCAGTAAGCACAGATTGACTTCACAAGCTCTTAAAGAGAGTCAATAATGACGAAGCAGCAAGAATATGTGCATATCTGACCTTTCCTAATAGTAGCATTTCTTGACTGATTTGTTGAGTTGGGCTTAAGAACTCTTAAGACTTTCTTTTAGTTTGTCTGTTATGCAACCTAATTGCTTTTCATTTATTTTGCAGGGACAAGATCTTTGAGCAACAAAAAACTTTGTATCCTTCCCTTTTACTATTTATTTATATTTCCATGTATAAAAAATTTCTCTTTGATTTCTTATGAAGTTGTTAAAATAATTGAAAGTTTCTGTTTGTAACTGCCTTTACTTGACCATGAACACTTGTAGCTCCGACCTTAAAAGAAATATAGAGAATTTGGAAAAGAATAGCGTAACCAGTCTGAGGACATTGGTGAATCTTGGTTCTGAAGTTTATGTGCAAGCTGATGTGTATGTATTGAACATTTTAACTTTCCTAGTTCTCGTGCTGTTGCTTTGCTATAAACAAGCATATACTAGTTATTAAAGATATGGGCATCAGTAGCCACTAATCTTAATTGTCTGCATTGCTTTATCTTATTTAGCTTCTTCACCCCTTCTACTTGGAATTAAGGATAATGGTTCTATAGTTATGTAATCCGTTGTCTATGTTCTTCCAATCCAGTTCAGGCGTGTTCTTACTTCTTACTTCTTACTTCCATGTTGTAGAAATTTATATGTTGTGCTTACCACCCAAGCTTTTATATACTGTAGAAGAACTCCCTATAGTAATTTTTTTTCCTGGCTAGCAGTCGTACTAATTCTTCCTTGGTGTATTATTTATATCCATCTTGCTATTTTGTGAGAAGTTGGTTTCGTCATTAGTGGTTGTTTCCTTTCTTTCCTTTTTACCTTGAATTGACAATTATTAATGGTTGTGGCGTGTTTCTGCATGTTTACAGGCCGGATACAAGACGCATTTTTGTAGATGTTGGACTTGGATTTCACGTAGAATTCACTTGGCCTGAAGCATTAAACTATATATCGGCAAGAGAAGAAAAGTTAACCAGGTTAATCCCACTTCTTGTTTTAACCCTTCTCTCTTGAAGAATATTGCACTTGTCTAACCAAGTTGTAATTGGGAAGTGCGTTAGCTCTGGCATTGATTTGATTGCCCATTAGCACATGTATGTCAAACTTGTGCAAACAAGCAATTGCTCCTTTCTTCTCCTCTGAACTCTTTGTTATGTTCCTTATTCCCTCTTTCATAAAATATTTATGATTTGATTTCTGCTGGATCCTACCCTGCAGGCAAATAGAGGAGTATACTAGCCTGATTGCATCAATCAAAGCCCAGATCAAAACGGTATGTTTACTTTCTGATCATCCCCCCACCCCCACCCCCCAAAAAAAAAAAAAAAAAAGAAAGAAGCATGCATCTCCCTTTTTTCTAGGTTCCTCAATCCCACAAACATCTTCTTTAGAGGTGGATCTAGGAAAGATTACCACTTGTACTTAAAGTGATGGTCTAAGCCAAGACATGTTCTTCTTCCTTAAAAGTTTAATAATACTGGTGTAATGTATTCAGTATTTAAAATGTCGAAGGGATTTGATCAGTAGCGCTATTGATGAATAGTAGATAGTCATGTCAACATTTTGAAGTTGTTAAATTTGGATGTTTAATGGCGAACCATCATGGATGAATAGACCTGGATATATGACCCTTCTTGTGACATTCATTTTGTTGGGATGCCGTGCAGGTTTGTGAAGGAATACGAGAGCTGCTCCAAATACGAGCAGAATGATCTTACTGAAGTTTACTGTCAAGTTGCTTATGAGCATTGTGAATTTCTTCTACAACCACATTGCTTCAATGCTCCGAGTTGAAGAAAGTTTAGAAGGAAGGAAGAAAGAAAGAAAGAAAGAGAGAGGTTCTTTTTCAATAAACCAAGTTAATTTTCTAGCAAGGAGGATTGCTGAAATCATGTATGTTATTGATGACATTGTAAAGCCGATCAAAGATAGATAGATGTATCTTTTGTATTTGAGGAAAAGCTATTGCCCCGTGTTGAGTGGGTCGAATACAACCTTCAAGCCACTTACCAATTGGGGCAATCCTTTATGTAACCTGGACTTGGTGGTGAAGTTACTTTGGGCCCAAATACATTAAAATGACCATTGCTCCCAACACTGGGCCTACAGGTTATAGACCACACTAGTGGTGGAGAAACATAAAATTCGGAAAGAAGAGAGAACAAATGCTTGAAACCATAGAAGTCGGAATTCAAGTGATGGGAGAATGGGACGGAGTTAGGGCATGTTTGACTTTTGTTTGTTTTAAAAATTGGACTCGGGGACTATTTGACTCGGAAAATGATTCCGAATGTAATTTGAGATTAAAAATTTGTGGATAAACTTTACATTTATCTTCTTTTTAAAATTAAATTTAAATGACGGATGTATCTTATTATATTTATTTATACTCCTCAGTATAATTGTGAAATTATTTAATCTTTCAAATAATATGATATTATTTTAAGTTATATCTCACCTTAAACAAACACTTGATTGATTGAGATTTACGTATAGTAGCTGGACGGACTACTAGTACGTATTATCGATTTTATTTTATTTTTTTAAATAAATTTTATACAATAAAATTATGCTCAATTAAATTGTTCTAAACACATTTCAATATACATATAAAATTAAAACAATTAATAATTCGCATAAAAATTTGGCTCTGATGCCACTGTTAGGTTTGCAATATTCAAGAACGCAATCAAATTGCACAAATTAAGCGGAAACGTGGAAAAGTCAGAGTTTTATTTTTACAAATCATATATCTGGATCATCCTTTATGCACAATTATTAATTAAACGAAAAAGAAAGAACAAAAATCATACCCTTGAAGATTCGAACTTCCTCATCTACAAGTTCACCTCCAATCTTTTTCGCGTTCATATATGTTTGTTTTAATAGTACTAGTATTCTAGAACTATATTTTTTGTATTGTAAATGTAAAAATGGATGGACTATGAAGAAGAATAATAAAGTAATAGAAAATTGTACCACTACATATCTTCATAGTCCAGCGGGCTGAGTAGAACTCGACCCAATGGCGAATTTACGAAACCCGGACCTCACGAGTTTGGCCTCTTAAAAATTAGAATAAGCCCACCAGTAAAATATGTACTTGTTTGGCAAAGCTTGGAATTTGGATACCGCTAGATTTTCGCCCTCTCCCCCTATAAGCCGTCTAGCTGCCGTTGTGCTGAAACTGAAGATCTCAAGACCTCTCCGACCATTCTCCGGCGGGTATAATTCCTTCTTGGCATTTATTTCCCTTTGCATTCATTTTTATGAATATTAAAAACCTAAAACTTGCAGATCATAGTCTGAGAGTGATGGATAGTTATAGTGGTGTATCATCATTAATCATTATTTGGTTCTTGAGCTTCACACACACCCCTATATCCCTTTTGCTAAATCCTAAAATATTGTATAATATTAACAAAATTTTGAAATCGATTTGATCTCCGTTTGAGTGTTTTAAGACATCTTTTTGACGAAGGCCACCAAAAATCGTTATCTTAGGGTATTCTTCTTTTGCATTCCGTCTATTTGATAAAGTGCCCATGACCTCTTTTATTCAAAAGTTTGTTTTTTTAGGATATAACCTTTGAGTTGTTATATATGCTGTTGTTACTGACTGCATATATGGAAGGAGATGTAATGCTCAGAAGAATATTATTCTTAAATGAAAATGAAGTTACATTTCAACTGTAATAACATACTTGCTTAAGTCAGTGCATATACAGTGCTGTGACATGGAGTCATGGACTTGACTGACTATTTTGCCTCATGTATCCGGCACTGCATCATGACTAGAGTTCTTATGTTCTATCTACCTGTTTGATAATGCTAAATTATGATCTTATTTGCTACAAATTTGAAACTAATTATTATACATTTTTTTTGATAGCCTGAACATATAAATCTGTAGACTCAATTTTAAGGAATGAATAAAGCATTTTCTTTTATAACAGTTTCATTCAGAGCATGGATTCACTTCATGATTGCTTGTAATATTGACTAATTCCTCATTGCACAAAGGTTAGGGCCTTAATGGATTTGTTATTCTACTAATTGATTCTTATATGTTTGTGTAATGTTGTAATACTCTCATGCTACTTGTCTTTGTAGATGGTTTGATATTATCTAGCTCAAATTTCCTAGTTGAGAATACATTTAAGCTTTAGTCATGGTGGGCTGGCATCGGCATTTGCAGTCCATAATTCGTCAAGTTGGAAAAAGAGTGGAGCACAATTACAATCACAATTACAATGCCTCTGCCAACGTTTCTTGTTATCACTCCAAGTCCTCCCTAATACATGGTAATTTTAACTCACATCTCTTGTAAAAGCATCTTACAGAATTATTAAGCTACATAGGAACTGATAAATTTTAAAATATTTTTCCATTCTAATATATATATATATATATATATATATATATATATATATCTTATTCTTTTTTTTTTCCTACAGCCTTTCTGCGTTTGAAAATCCCTCACTTTTATGCTACCCTGTATGACTGAATTTCGCTGCATGCATCTGAAAGTAATTCTTGATTTGCTTTCCACAATTATTTATTAATTAATGGATGATTTCGCAGGAGAGTTGCCATATTTACAGAGCCTTTGGGGTTCACCCTCTGCTAACTTCTCAAGGCCATTATTTAATTATTTTCAACTGAAGGTACTTCTGATTCGTGCCACTTCTTGTGATTAGTATAATCAGTGGTGGATTTGAGGAATTTCCGCGTAATTATTCAAATCGTTATTTATTTGACAAAGTATCAGCTTAGTTATTATTCTAGTAAAAAGGAAAATTATTATTGGTAAGTGACCTCCTCTGCGGAAATTTTCTAGAACTGGAGAAAATTCCCACTTAATCAACTTACTTCCTCTGTATATATGCCCGGCATTATATCTTTTCAAACATTTCTTTGGTGGCTGTTAGTTAGTTTGGCTGGGATTACCGCAGTAAGTATTGTGGATTCTTTTTGAAGTTGATATACTTGATTTCTTACTTTGTGCCAACTATAATTTCTTTGATGGTCAATTTTAAGATTCTCATTTGAACTTCTGTCTTTCAAGTGTCAATCTTTGCTTGAATGATATAAAGCACGTAGATTCAGATTAAACGCCTCACCCTGCTGAAATGCTTTTCCTAGTTGCTGTCTTTTTGCAAAGTCTCCTTGCTTTTGTATTCTTCCTATGTACATTGTCCTGTCCCCTTCTGTTTCTACTAAAATTTTAATTATCCAAAAATGTTTTTCCTATCTCTTTAAAACAATATTTGGCCATAAATTTAATACAGTTTTCTGAATTATAATATACCACTTATGATGTGCCAGGGATTCACCAATTCAAGGAAATTACTTGCAGATTCGTCTGATGCAACACCAATATCTTCTCCACTAACGCCAAGGTTGGCATTAACTAGTGGAAAAGCTGAAGGCCAGGAAGTTTTCTCTAGTAAACCTTCAAAAGTTCAAGCAGTTCTGAAAAACATAAAACAGGTATGAGGTGCCACTTTTATTTCGGATTTTGCATCTTAATCATCTATGATATTCATAAGCAAAAGTTCTTGTGAGGAAATTTATTTTGGAAGACTAATGCAAATGGCCAATAATTCTTCAATTTGTAAGTTTTATGGACCATTTACAACAATGTACTTTATATGATGAATGATTCTATATGGGTTTTATGTTACTTTCTCCAAATAAGTCCAAGTCATATCTCGGTACAGGACATTATTTATATTTGTCTTGGTATATGTACTATGTGCTGCATTCTGTGTTGCACCACCAATTTGAGTGTTGACTTAGTCTGTCAAAAACAGCAACTAATTTAGATTTCATAACTCCAATCATCTCCCCAGCAATACAATTTTTTGCTATGTCATTTTCTACTCTTTCTCATCAATTCTTCCCCCCCCTCTTCCCTCTTTTTGATGCCATTATTTTCTTTGAGAAGTCCACTCTATAGTTGTTTGAGTGGGGGTTGCAAGTTTGAAATCCCTGCACACAGGGAATGTACAACGTAAAACAGAAAACAAAAAGAACATCTACCTCCATCAGGAAAATGACCTAAAATAAGCTTGAAGACTCCAATAAGCAAATGAAATGAATGCTCAGGCCGCAGAAACAAATATAAATGTAGATACTTCCACAGGTATAACTTCCTATAAAGTCCATACTCCATAGATGTAATTTCAAACTTACGTTGGTGTACATGTCAAGGTGTTGCTTTAATGTTGGTCAAGCATGGTAGTATGCATACGGTTAGCTTCTGATCCTATGAAGCTTCAATGTTCACAGGATATGGGTATGAAGTCGACTTAGACATGCAAATTGATTAAATTCCTAAAAAGTTGGCCACTAAATTCCTAAAAAGTTGGCCAATATGCATATGATATAGTTTCATTCTGTTTTCGCATGCTATTACTTTCTGAATTCTGACATTAGATACCTATTTATACCCTATCTTCATATATCTGCATTCCAAATCTCAAATTGTCATCTACATTTCTCTTTGACTAGAATACTAGAGCTATTGCTACACAAAAGAGATGCATAAAGGCCACTAAAGGCCAAAGTTGCTATAAAGACCACTAAAGTTTTGGATAACTTTCAGACACCGAAAACCCAGAAAAGACCACGTGAATATAAGTTTTCAAATAGAGCGGGTCAAAAAAGGATTTTCTAAAAATGACAGTTATTGGGGAAAGAAGGATTCTCCAAAGTATCTCCTGTGTTTAATTCCTTGTATTTTGGATTACAACTGAAGTATATTTTGGTATTGGGAAGAAAAAAGCCGCAAAATCGTCGTGTCTTGGTGATCTTTATGATCATCTTTCAAGCAGTCGTCTTATTATTTTTTATTGCGTGGTGATTTTAGAGTCCTAAAAAGGTGAACCTGGTTGCTACATTGGTTCGTGGCATGCGGGTTGAAGATGCATTGTTGCAGTTGCAAGTGACTGTAAAGAGAGCTTCAAAAACTGTCTATCAGGTTATCAAACTGCTAATTGCTTTATGGATGCAGAATAGTGGTAAAAAGACGTGTAGGTTTAATTTTAGATAGAATGGGGATAAAATTTTCCCTTTTCATATAGAAGTCCTGGTTTTCAGATATTTATACAAACAGCTAGAGTATTTCTAGGGTCTGAAATTTAAGATATCACACAAGGTCTCATGCATTGTGAATATTTTAACTCAAGTACCCCCTTCATTCCACAAAAAGAGTCCCACTTGATTAAGGATATTTTTTTGTTCCATGTTTACCCTCAAAAGAATGAGTTGTTAGTTTAATATTGGTGGCATGAGTATGACAATGAAATTATTACATATTTGAGGGCATTCCGTGTCATTTTATCATTAAACAAGAGGACTCTTTTTTGTGGAACAAAAAAAATTTGACAATGAGATTCTTTATTACTCCAATGAGTATCAAACAGGATGAGTATTACTTTACTACATGACCAATCACAATCTCACAATTAATGTAGTCAACTAATGTAGTAATGGCTCATTATAGGTAGTATTAGTGAAGTATGTTGGGTTCTCAACTTAGATAACAGTTTTTTATTCAACATCTGCCTGATGTCTTGAAGTAATATAAAATTTGCCTTGGCTTTGCAGGTTATTCATTCGGCACGAGCAAATGCAACCCACAATCATGGATTGGATCCAGACCGTCTTCTTATTGGTAACTATATGCAAATAATGCAATTGAACTTCCATCTTGTTTTTCTCATCAGTAACTATATGCAATTGAACTTACCTCTTTTCTTATAGCTGAGGCATACGTTGGAAAGGGTTTCTTCAAGAAGAGGATAAATTACCATGCTAAAGGGAAGTGCGGCATGAAAGTGAGACCAGAGTGTAGACTGACTGTGGTAGTCCGAGAAATAACCCCCAAAGAGGAGGCTGAGATTGCAAGGTTAAGGGTCAGTAATTTCCTCAAGCTCACCAAGAGGGAAAGGCGACTTGTTCCGCATAAGCTTATTGAGACTACTCCAATCTGGAACCGCAAAGGAAGCTAAAAGTCATGCAGAAGGCGCTATGGCCATGTGAGCAAATTTAAATCCAGTATCGTGGCAGCAGCTTAATCTTGTAGTTGCATGAGAACTATGTACTGTGCTGTAGAGCATATTTATTTAGTCATAAAAAAACAGTTTGATGTGCTTTAAAATGCTTAATTGCAATTGATACACCCACTTTTTGCCAGATATTTCATTATTTTGTTGAAGCATCTCACTGGTTCAGCTATGTCCCCAAACAGGCTGATCAGTGTTGGTTTAGACGAAATTGATTTGGCTGCATAATTTTTTCCTGATGTATCAACATAAAGCTGAATCCTCAAGTAATTTGTTTGATAATGGACCATTTATTGCAACAGACAATAATATATTTTGGAACCAGTGGCCTTCAACACAATTATTTACTTTATGCTAGCTGAGGGTTTCTATGCAGCATTTTAACTGCCCATCTCATTCTTTAGCATACTGAAGCACAAAAGCTTATCAAATTATGTTCACTCGTGTGATGTCATGCCTGCTTGGTACCCCTCCATGTTTGCCAAGCATATGTCGTCATACTAGAATTACAAAGTCTAGCGTTACAGATGAATGATCTGGAATGAAACATCCATAATCAAAACCAGCATATTAAAAACAATTCCTCTTCCTTCCATTTGCAAAATTTTATAAATATAATTCTCTTCCATGTTTATTATCCCTAGATAAATTGAGTGCGCATTTAGTAGTTGTGACAGTGTAAAATTGAGTTGTACTAAACAAACATTATGCCATTTTAAAAAATTATCAATAGAAGTATAACTACATCAAAAATGATAAAGGATGGAGTATTATGTACACAACTATGAAACACTTGGGAGGAGAAAGTGGTAAGTTTAGAGATTCACTAGTACATTTACATGCTAAAGATCGGGCACTACGGGTTTTTTAGGGGAGGCTGATGGAAACTGACTTGATGAGTGTAAATATTAACAAGTTGTTCCCCGTTAACTCTGCCATGGGTTTTCTCCGATTCTGAACCCAAGGCAGAAAAAATGAAATGTGCCTTCAGTGGAGAAGCCCGTGAATAGACAAGGGTAAGGTAATGTCTAAATTATCCAGCTTTCTAGTGAGGTATATTGAAATCTTATATATCACAAGTCACACCCTCCTGTAGAAAAGTACATAGGCGGCTGACGTCTTTATCTGCTCCTCACCAACAGGGAAAACACAACTGTCATCAAACTCATACCACCGGTTATGACCATGCTGCCAAGGAACACGACAATTAGAAACCCATGGTGGATCATGATGTGATATATGAGAAGAAAAGCCACAATTATGTCCCAAGTTCACAAGCACAACAGAACAAAGTTAAAAAAGAAAATCACCTGATAAAGGAAGGCGTCCACATGAGCAAATGATTTCTATATCTAAAATGACATCCCAAATTATTATTATTTTTGTTTAAAGTAAAAATACTACTGCTTCTGTCTCTACTCTCTACAAACAACCCCAACTATCTTGCTTATCTGGCCTGTAATCCTCGTCCAGTGATGTAGATTAATCTAAGCAACCACCAAGTTTAAAATGATAATTCTTGAAAAGATTAGAATAACTATGGAATACTAGTTACTAGTACCACAATTGACCGATGCTAAACTTAACACTAAATCAAACCCAGCAGCATTTTACTTGCTAATCTTGAGGAATTTTATACTTTATATAAGATAGCTAGCAAGCAGTCATTCAAAGAACTTCTAAACATAAGCGGTAGTATATGAGCCCCATCCACGCCTCCATAGTGACTACTTACCGTATATACCAATAATAATATCTTTTGATACATACGTAACAGCAATAATGAGTCTGTATGGAACTATGGATCAATTTCTGACTTTCTTATATGGATTCTTCTGAATCTAAACATCTCATAGCCACCTCTGGCTTCAGTTTTTCAAAAAATCTGATTATTTGAAGCTAAAAAAGCCAAAGCCCAAAATTATTGAACTGCGTAACTGAAAACAGAAGTACAACTTACTTGGACAAATGCAGTATAATGACCACCACCCAGGCTACCATAGTGGTTACTTATCGCATACAGCACATAGCGATGGGAAACCTTGCTACTTTTGTGAACAGTGTAAGTCGAGAGATCCAAGTCCTCAATGGGAAAGTCCACAAAAGTTTCCAGTTTATTTTTAAAAATGCGGTTGTAAGAGAATCTCTTTAAATGAATAACCAAAATCTCTGGCAATCTCCAAAGATCCAATTTTTTGCTGGCTTGGCGATGCTCCTTGCATTTAGGACAGTACCTAAAATTACATATACAAAAGATCTGGTATCAAAACAGAAAATCTGGCCACTGTTCAATAAGAAGGATAAGAAGCATGCCTAGCTGATATGACCGACAAAAGCAACAAACATTTAATTCATCAGGTAGAGATACAACCAACAATACCTTGTGCATGAAAAACAAAACTAAGCCGATGACGTGGTGTCTGGGCAAAACATTTGTAACTACTAAAAACATTTAAGATGAAGGGATCTGAGAGACAGACTCAGCAGATACTCCACCTAACGAACTGCGTGTTGCTACTCATGTTCCCAAAAATGGTACACTGAATTACAATACTCTATTTTTAGCGTACTGGAATATTTCTTAGTTTTTTAATTTATAATTGCATAAATATCAATATTCTAACTTAGTATAGACATCACATCTATGCTAAATTATTTATAGAGCAATCAACTTGTTGATGCAACTAAAAATCTTATGCAACTAGTCTTAATGCATTTAGATTCTAAGATAATTCCTAACTAGAAGCACTAGTGTATTGTGTTCTGGCCTATATATCGTACTATGTTTCTGCCGCATTTCACGAACCAAAACAAAATGCATTCCAGGTAACATTCATCTGAAATAGGAATATATGATGGTGATGGTGGCAGGTGTGGTAGCAGCGATTTTGATGGGGACATCGTTAATGGAAATAATCACAGTGATGTAGTATTCATATTGTGATTGATAAGATTCTACTTGGCACCAGAAAGCTTCATTTAAGACGCAATCAATTTTATAACTGACAAATCCCAGTTCTTTAAATCCTTTCTGCAAAACCCATCCTAAATGATAAACAGCACTTCATTATAATACCCTAGTTGTATCTAGAAAACCATTCAAACAAGCTAAAAATGAATAGTTACTGAAAGAAAATGAGGATATACTAACCACATGTCTTCAGGACCTAGAGGCTCCTCTTTCAAGAATGCTTCAAGGCATTCATAAAGAGAAACAGTCTCTTGAAGCTTTTTTGCCAAAAATGCAGGTTTGCAGATCTCAGGCAACGAGCTCAGAAGGGCAGTGTCATACAATTCAATCATTTTATCTGACCAAGAAACAATAACATTAAATTTCCTACAGGAACTTGAGATAGGCAATGCTTCATTCATTTGTATCTTGGGACCTACTGATGCAAATTCACTTTCTCCCAAGAAAAACTGGAAATCATTTTCTACATCTGGGTCATAATCAAACTCACTGTTTACATCATCATCCTCTAATTCATTATTAACATCACCATCCAATGCAACGGCACTACTGACATCCTTCGTATTGGCATCATCATTACCAGTGTTTAAAGCATCATCATACTCAATCAAGGAATCTTCCACTGACATTAGAAATGGATCAAGCAACTTTAGGAACTGTTTACGTATCTCAGATCCTTTAGAAATATCAGACATTCTTGCTAATAAAGGAATGCCGAACCTCTTCCAATAACGAAATGCATGACTGGACCTGATAAATAAAACCAAAGATAAAAAATAACTATATGATTAAGAAAACTAGGAAGAAAGAAATTTAGATAAAGCAACAGGCAATCACAAACTAATATATTCTAAAAACCACCAAAATAAGAAGTCAAGAAAATAGTACAACATCTAAAAACTAATTATTGACTATATTCGACGTCCGTCAAGAAAATAGTACATCTAAAAACTAATTATTGACTATACGTTACATCTACCATTGACTTCAGGAAAACCTCAACAACTGTGCAACTGCCAAATTGTAACTGAACAGCTACAGAGATGAATAAAGAAAAATGAAGTATGATCAATAAAATTCACCAAATTGATTTGGTTATATAGATCACTTCTAGGGCAAAAAATATTTTTGCATCTACAATATTTCTTTTTACTAAGAAATAGAACCTACAACAAAAGGGAGGACAAACCATGCATGCGAGCACGAACAAAATACAGAAGAATCAAAGGAGGACTACCCTTATGTCCTTATGATGGATACAGTGGCTACAACTACTACAAAAACACCACAAAACCACATAGTAAAGCATGAAAAGAACAAAATACAGAAGAATCAAAGGAGGACTTCCCTTGTGTCCTTATGATGGATACAGTGGCTACAACTACTACAAAAACACCACAAAACCACATAGTAAAGCATGAAAAGTGGCTTTATCCAAGAAAATTCAAAGAAAGATACTTGATAGACACATAATTCATACATTTTATTATCCCTAATTTTATTCTTTTAATTATATTAGTTTATAAAATTAATATGTTTTATTTTGTTTTGTAGGATTTATTATTTTGTTGCAATAAAGTCAATCTTGGTAATCAATCAGTATTTAATGCTCATATTCATGGAAGGAAAGAGGCTATAAGAATCCTGCAATGAAAAGGAAGGAGGTGGAACAATATTGAATTTATCTTGTTTATCTTGGTGAATAAGTAAAAGATAATTGTTCCAACATTTAAAGATGGAAAAGGACTCTTGGGAGATTACCATGTAGAGATTAAAGCCAAGAAGGAAAGAAGAAGATAAAAAGGAAACAAAAGAGACTAAGTTCAATGAATCCAAATTAGGGCACAAATTTATTTCCCCTACAAATATGTCTCTTGCTTTAGAGATTGGATTGTAATGTATTAGTAGAGGTTAGGAGGAGTAGATTAAATTACTTCTTCATTGTACGTTCGTTGGATGATCGTTAATTAAAGAGAGTTTTCTTATTTACTTTTAATCTTCTTCTCTTCTTTATTTTAATTAGTTTATTTATTTTCAAGTCTAGTTAGTTTTTTACTTCTAGGATGAAGATGAAATTAATAATTATTCATGATAATATTTTTCATCTCTTCTAACTCCCTCTGTCCAGGATAAAAGTTTTTATTACTATTTCAGGTAGTTGTCTATTTACCTTAAATGATCTATTTTTTACAATAATTTGCCTATAATACCTTTATTATTAATTGTTATATTTCTATTCTCTATGCATATGCATATTTATGTAGCATCACTAGTAATGTGCAGAAAACTATGCAATTAAATGAGAATTTAAATATGAACAATTTTATCATTTTATCCTCTTTGTTAATATGCGCAAAAAATCAACCAGGACTTATGTAGGGACTCATGTTTCGTCATTGAAATACCCTTCGTTTTATAGTTCTTATGTGATTTTAAATTAATTAAAAAAATTTGATAGATTATTGTTAAGATATGAGTTTTTCATAATCCATGCTTGCTCGAAGAAGTTTTAATGAGTTATAGTTAATCCTTAAATTTTCAGTCTATGCTTGCCCACGTTAATTGTAAAATTACTAAATTAAAGGGAAGGGAAATCAAAATCATAGTTGAGTTATAAAAATAGAAGATATTGAATTATGTGTTATGTTTATTATTTAATGGATTCAAATTCCTAGATTGCTTCTTCATTATTAGTTTTCATATTCTAGTTAATCAATTATCAATCTTTATTTTTAATTCGCCTAAAATAGATATTAAGGATACATTAAAATTAATCTAGTCTCTGTGGGTTCGACCTGTACTTGTCAGTTCTTCAATTTGACATTGTTCACTTGCAGTTACGTATTTCTAACACTTATTTTTATCACATAAAATACTGATTGCTAAAAACCATAATTTTTAGTTTGTTCAAATACCCGAGAAAATAGAAAATATTCCCACAGGAAAATATCCCTCTTACCAATACCAACAAAAAGCCAAATCTAACTAGAAGCAAAAGTTACAAAGACAGAATAAAATATACAAGCCTTGTCAACGAGCCCAAGTAACAAATTCTTGGGACTCCTATAGTAATAGGAAACAGAGAAGAAGCAAGTGTGAGCATAAAATAATCTACTCTGTTTCCGCAAGATATAAATGGTTGGGAACAAAGTCGTATGAGCCTCATATCTCATTACTTTTATGCCAGTTAAAAGCCACCAACCAAGCAAAAGCATTACTTTTTTAGAATGGATATATACTGTCGAAATAATATTCTGCCAGGAACTAAACTCTAAAAAGAAATTCCTGTAAAAAATTCTTAAAGAATCTAGAGTCTAGAACTGAGCCTATCAGAAGAACACAAGTGAAGGAATCAAGAATGAGCATCGACCTTACCTTCTGATTTAAGTTATGCAAAAAGTGGAAGTCCAAGAAGTACAGCTTCCTTTGCAATTATAATTAAGAAGGGCAAAAAATAGACGGAACAATTCATAAGAAAAAATAGAACCTCTCTTCTCATACTACCTGAACCATGCAAGGACCTGCACATGTACTTAGAGGGGGGATTCCCTGTTTTTTAATGATGGTGGTGAATAGGTTAGGAACTAGACTAACAAACAATCAGCTCATAGCAGAAGAACAGTAACTTTCCAGCAAAATATGAATGTATTAAATATATCACGCTTATCATCAAGAGAATCACATTCAAAACAGTCGTGTACAAAAATAGATGATGATGCAATATGCATAAGATTGAACTTACAGCCCCGTATCTTGATGCTGATGCATAAACACAACCAAAGGAGAAGTGTCACTACTATCTTTTGGCAACCGATATGCAACGAGTCGATCATAATCTCTAATCAACTCTATTGAGTCAGCTGGCTTATCCAGAAAACAAATAATGCGATTGCCAAATATCTGCAAACCACTACATAACTTCAGAGCTCAGACGTGTGATAACAAGCACAAAGATAAGAAATTCTAAATTGATTCTCTAGAAATTTTTGGAACACCATATTTGCCAACGAGTTCGACAAGCTAAAGCCAGGACATATTCATCAATGGGACTTCAGAGGTCAAAAGAAGAAACAACTGGCCAAATAATTATATTAGAAAATGCTTACAAACCAAAAAAAAACTACTACCTTATGTCACCAGCTGATGTTTCACACCACAACGATTATGAGATCTACATAGTTAATGATTTATCTTGCCTCTCTGTATCTCTCAGAATACTTCAGCTTCAGAGATGGTTTTGTAAGATTTTTTCTACAGTATAAAAATCAAATTAACACATGTAACATTTTCTTCCAAAGCTATGGGGTAGGCTGTTAATGCTTCTAGCCAGTTGAGGCCTACCATGCTTGGCTCATTTGAAAATGTATCAAGCTGCTTGTTAAGTTTAAAAATCAAAGTGCCAAACTCAGCTCTTTTAACATTAGGCTATCAGCAAGCCTTGCGAGATAACAGAGCTCATTTATTGAGCTACTCACAAGCCCTGGCAAACTATACAGGTTCATTTAAGCTCTCATTAAACTCAAGTAAGCTTGTTACACTATCAACTGATATTAAAATCATTAAGTCAACACTTTTCCATAATTTTTTTTAAGTTGACAAGTTCCATAATTTTCTATGTATAGTGTGCATTATACTTCCTCCTGCCCAGATTGAGAGTCATCTTGAAAATCATGATTCCATCAAAAAAATTGAAGGCATTCAAAACAATGAGGAACATCCTCTTACATAGCCCTAGCCCTAGGACCATACAATCAATGACTAAGATCAAAACTAAAGGAAGGCTAGTATATTATTAGTTACCAGAGTACCTACAAAATCTAAAATGTAAAAGAAGATTTAGGGAGTGCCACCTAATTCAAAATGCGTTGTGACACCATACTTAGAAACAACTCAACAGTATTACCATATTTCAACTACATGTAATTATAACTTTTTAGACTTATTCCCAGTGTACGACTGTGTTCTGGAAAAACGTATTTCGTACAAAATAAGCGATTCAAATAAACCTACCCCTACCGTATTCCATACCATGAAAAGTGACTTTCATTTCCGAATTCGTTCCACGTACCAAATAGAACCACGAGATAGGTAACATTGGCTACACCATCATGCAAGTGCACATTTCAATTTGATGCTCAAGAATCTATTAACCTCTACAGACCATGATGTAACTTGCCCATAAATATGCAGACAATAAACCACCTAACTAATCACTCAGATTCTTGAAAAGATTGTTACCTCAGCCACCAGTAGCATTTCATCCTCTCGCAAAGAACATGAGGTGCTTACTGCCTGAACAAGATCCTCACACCTCCCAAACTTGGGGACAGTTATGGTTATTGGAACTGGCAATGCACTCCCATCAGTGCTCAAAACTGTCAAAGTCATAGTCCGCATTGATGTTGAAGGTAGGGGTAAAGATAAGTACATAAATGGATCAAATGTAATGGATAACTTCTTGCAAATAGGACAAACCAATGTCGACCGAAATTGACCCTAGAATAAGAAAGAAGAGTATGAGCATGCAGCAAGCAAACAAAGGAACAATTCAGTATATTAGACAAGACAGTTCAATTGATAGTAGACTCACTTGGCATACATCAACAATGATGGAATTGTTACGAGCAAGATGATAACTCCAGTGTTTATCTGCTACTTCTTCATCTGGATGATCATCTGCGTCCTTTACTTCAATGTAAGGCTTGAATTTGACACGATTCAGATCTTCATGTAGTCCATCCAACAAAAAGGCAAGAAATTCCTACATTTGGAGGGGGGAGTTACAAGACGAGAGAATATTTTTTGCTTTCTTCCCCCACCTAGCAAATAGCAATTCCAACTAATTTTTAAATATAATACTAACTTGAGAATCATGCTGATTATAGCCACTGAATTGAGGAGCAAAACCAGAAAGTGCCGACTTGAACATACTTGGAGCCACGGGTCTAGCTCCTGGAGCCCATAGCTTCCTTAACAAGTCTCCAAATGCTAAAGCAAGCTTACCCTGTACTTGTACATCAAAAAAGTTAGGGAAGGAGAGACAGAGAGAGGCTTTCACAAAAAAAATAATCAAACATTACATAATAAACATACATTCATGCCCAAGGGATTTTCAAAATTCAGATCTTTCCTAAAGTCTCCAAGGAAATAATCAACAATCTTTGGGGTATGCAGCAAGCATTGGACAGCACTGTTCATAAAACAAGTATTCCCAAGATTTAACAATCCAGTCAATCCCATCACAGCTTCCCTGTAGCGACTAGCAAATGGTGGGTAGTCAACTCTAAAATTTGAATTAACATCTTTGCTCCCATTCATTTCGAGCGAACCACTCGCAAAGGAATCTTCATTCTTAAACTGATCAACTACCATTTCATTTTTCTCCCATTCTTTTCCCTTCATAAAATATGGTAGCTTATACACTTGCAATTCCAAAAGAGTCTGCATAGAAGTTTGGCAGAACAAGAACATAAAAATTAAAGCTCCATATGGAAAATTGTATGGATATATACACAAAATCACTCAATTCATATTTCACGTATCAATATACAATGCTAAACATATTACACAATAAATTCACCACAGTAACTGCACTTCCAACATCTAGTCAAGATAAAAGGTGAAACAGCTTCAAGTTCCAAATCAAATTGCTCTAGAATGAACACTCAGATATCATCAAATGTCACAAGTTAACACAACTTGGCCACTTCTGCACTCATATTATTATAATCCAGAGGAAAAAGCCTTACTATGACAAGACAGACACTAAAAAAGTAATTAATTGGTGAAAATTTCAGTTCTAGTCCAGCTACAAAAGTAGGTTATAATCTACATCCTCCATCCTCAAAAGGATGGCCTGAGGTATAATTTTTTTTTTGTTCTAAAAAAGATGGCAATAAGTACATAAAGTAAAGGGCAAGTGTGTCATTTAGAGGGGTCCACTATTATAAAAAAATAGGACTAATCACTTTATGTAATCTTTGTGGGGCCACTAAAGATAAAATTTGGAACTTTTTCAACTCTCTTTCCTCTACTTTACTTTTCTTAATTTGTGTGAAAAATGTAGTTAGGAAATCCTTTTGAGGACAGTGGGGGTATTAAACTGCTTAACTCTTACAGTCTTACTCCGTACAACTCATAAATGACAGTCTGATAGCAGCAACTCCCGACTTTCAGCCTAACAAGGGGTCCTTTTATCCGTCTTTTATAAATAGCTCTTATATACTATTTCACTTGAGGTGAATGTTTAATTGATAAATGGCAAGTCAATCTTGAGCAACGTCTCTATAGAAATCAAATGAACACATACTTACCTCTTCATTCTGCAGAACTAAATCATCTGATAACTTTCTGCTATCTATGCAAAATTGAGTTATCTGCCCTGAGAAGTCCCAGATGCGGAACTGTAAATATAAAGTGAGTGAACAACCTTTCCCAAAATATAAAACCACCGAACATGAAATACTGATTGTGAGTTACTTAGCTCACCAGGCCAGTCTCAAGACAAAAAATATTGCATGCTTTATTAAATGCTCCAACTTCATTGTCCTGAGAAATGCAAATTGATTGTCAAATAAAGGCAGGAAACACATTCACAAAGATCAGAAACATTAAATCCTAAAGCCAGATAGGACACAAGCTCTAGCAAGAACATGGAATATGGTCGTATAATCTCCAAGGACACCGGATAGAGTACTCTCCAAGAACATAGGATATGGCCGTTTAATCTCCATTACATAGGCACACATAAGCAAATGGTACAAATAAATCTCAAAAAGTCAAGATAATTAAAAATGCATGAACACGTCACTGAACACATGAAACATAAACAAGCATGTGTACACTAATAAAAGAACATATGAACTGTTGACTGGCAACACACAGTATGGTAATTGATCACTGTATGGACTAATTTGCCTGTGATATATGAACAGGTATATGGTTGTGAGAGCTTATTCATGGGGACACATCTTCCTTTCATGGCATTTTAACCAACCCTTGCAATATGAACCACCTTTTCACCTACTTAGATGAGGACGACGAGTCCAAAGCCAAGAGGAAAGTTTTATTTATTTTATTAAAGTATTTTAAAAATGGGCCAAGGGTCTTAGAGAATATGAACTGTAATAGAAATATGGAACAATTCATTAACTTATATTTATAACTTTGTAGGAATCAGAAGGCATGTCAAATTCAAACATACAAGTTATTAAGGAATTGTCAGTATAATGCCATAGGCCCATAATGGAATGAACACTGAATAGAGGTTGGGATTTTTCCATGGCCAATGAGTGATAGTAACTTTGAAGAACATTTTATTTCTATTTCTTGAGGCAATACTAAAGAATTTTAAGTATGGATTACATAAGCTTAAAAACAGTGCAATGTAATTTGGATTTGTTATTAGCCTCTTAGAGGATTAACTAATCTGCAATTTTCTATATCATTGGAGTTTTTTAATAAATCTATTTTTATAGTTCAGACTAATTTATTTAATTAGTCATCACGTTAGAAGTATTGTAATCAGGTTTATGTGTGTAGACATGGTTTATGTGTCTAGACATGTTATTTGTGTGGAACGACGCACAAGTGTCATGTCATCAGGTTTATTAAACAAGTCGTGTTATTGTTTTATTATGTTAACAAGTTTAATTATATATGGCGTATTTGTGTTGTCAACATCACACGATTCTGCCTAACAAACATGACTACCATCCCTACATGTACATAGAATATTCACATTCGAAGATGTGCTGAAAGAACCTACATTTTTTTATTCCAACTCAATGTATCATCACAAAGTTTTTATGTAGGTTGGTTTTGAACAGCGTATGATGATTGGAACCAGCAACCTTGGAATTATAACTTAAGGCCTATTTCTCATCAAACACTACAGAATACAAAATCACAAATAACAACTATACCTCAACAACAAATCTTCAAAGAAATCTCTATTAAATACTTATAACTCGTTCGGAAAAGGCATTAAATACAAATAAACCTCAAACATCGAGTTTTAACTTTTTAATAATGTAGCTCAGACTACTACATTCAAAATAAAAATCATGACGAATTAAAAACAAATAAATCTCAAACATCGAGTTTTAACTTTTTACTAATGTAGCAGAGAATACTACATTCAAAATATAAAAAAAATCATGACACCTGCATATTGGGAGAGAAATCATCTAAAGTCTTTTGACAAATTCAATTGAAGGAGGTGAGTATCAAAAATGAGCAAATTATGTCAAACCTTTTGGCAAATCTTGGCAAACAAAACATTAGTTTTCCGCACAAAAGAAAGTCTGATTTTCAAAGAAAACAAATCCTGCATGGTATATCCTGCAGCTACAATAGTTCCAACCTCCTCTAAGTCATTATGCCTACAGGGAAGAGCAAAATAAATCAAAAATCATGGATACATACATCCAACAATTGCCAAAAACTCTAGACAATAATCCAATTAAAATAAAAAGTATTTTAAGTTCAATGCAACTCTTATTCATCCCTCTATCTTTTCTGATATATAAAGCAGCTCTAACCAATAATATTGTAAAACATACATATTTACAATCAAATGAATCAACTCCTGAACAAAATTAAATTACCCCATACCCCCATCATTTTTCCCTAAAATAAACTATTAAATATAGCTTCAATTTCAATCCATTACCATTTAAGAGCCCGCAAAAACATCCACTCCAAAACCAAAGCGTACTCACACCCTGATACTGAAACTGAGCCATCTTCTTCCGAAGATTCTGCCACATCTCTTCTCATATCCATAACAATTTCAGGGTCCAATTCATCGCCGTCCCAACCATTAGCGGCCCGAGATAGCGACGACCTGGTACCATACAAAACGCCGGTAACATCAATCGAAAACAATGACTCTCGCGCCTCATTCCACCACCTGAAAATAATCCAACGAGCAATGCATGCCTATTTTGTAAAACGCCACTATTTCAGGACCAAGAAATAGGAGTTAAGTAATTTCGACACAAAAAAGAAATACTGTACTGAAATTGAAATCGTACCTGTAGTGAACGAGGTAGAGTTGGTCGGCGTGGTCGATGTCGGAGAGGCGTTCGTAAGGCCGACAAAGAGGGCGGTCGAAAACGTCGTCGTAGTCGAAAAGCATGGCGTCCATGGAGAATAAATCTAGGGTTTTGGACAGGAAGTGCTTGAGGAAGGGGAAGAGGAGAGATTTGAAAGTGAAGGATTTGAAGAGAGAGAAAGTTAGGGCTTCTGTGAGTCGATTCAGGCGAAGGTTCATCTAGAGAGAGAATACAAGGGCTTTGTTTGTTTATGAGGACGAGAACGACCAAGGTGGTGGTGATTACTTTTGCTATAACTTTTGTTTGATGTGCGAGATGGAACAGAGAGAGATAAAGTGACGGCGGGTAGGACGAAATTGACTATAATATTCGCTGAGAGTGTTGTCCACGTGATCTGTGTGAGAGTGGGGTGTCGGGTTGGTGAGGTTATCGAATCCGAAAAGTACCATGTGAATAAGTTACTGGTCCTGTATTATTCAATAATAACGTCATTAATATATAAAATATATATTATTAATAATTAATAAAATTTTAAAAAATTAATTTTTTTATAAATTAAAACATAATAAAATTAAGTTACAATATTATTAAAAGTTGTTAATTTTATATTAAAAATTTTTAGAACAAAAATAAATAAAAATGGGTTCAATGTTTTAAGAAGTCATAAAATAGTTTATGATAATTAAGAATTAGAATTTATAAGTTACTTATTTTAAGATAATATGTAAATAAAAGCTCATAATGACTTATAAGTCAAAATAATTTTATTATAAACAAAAAATGTTTGGCAAAATTATAAATTTTAAGTTATAAAATTAGTTAAAATAAGTTATTAAAGTGTTTTGCTGACAGATTAAATTATTATTCTATGAAATTAAAATGGTGATTACAAATTTGTTCGCTATAAATAGGGGTTTAAAATGTTTTAATATACATACCATCATCAAACTAGCTTTACAAAAAGTAAGTTTAAAATAAATATCTTAAGAAGCAATAAATAATAACTTTTCCAAAAACTTGGAAGCAAGTCGGAGTGTTATTTATGATTGCCATATAAAATGTATTCAACTCATGTTTCTCACTAATGGGCAGAAATAAAACATTTGAGTGCTATTGGGCTATGTCAATGACTTCAATGTGGTTTACTTGGGCCGTGGTTCCAAATATTTAAATCAAATCTGACCTCTAACCCCTCCTTAGTGTGTATTACCTTATGATCAATAGAAATGGGGAAAAACAAACTAATAAAAGGTGTATTCAAAATAGCTGCATGGGCCATATTCTTGACTAAGAGGAATGGAGTTTCCCAACTTGTCCAGGATCATATAGAGATTATGATATGAATATAAAGATTAACAAAAGCGGAATATTATTGAATAACATACAAACTTACATAGAGTTAGAAGCTTGAGAACTTCGAACTTGATAATTCACACCAGAAAACTTAAGAAATAAACTGAGTACAAATTTTTCGGATGCCTTCACAGAAGGGCAGACCTATCCTCTTATAGGAACGAGGAGAAACAAAATGATTACAAAAAACAAATAACTTTTAAAAGGAATCTACTTTTACAACAGCAAAAGCAAGAAAAGCATTCCATAACATTGCTGACGCGTGTCCTAGATAAGATGGAGTCGAGAAGACAGCAGGCCTAAAAGATGATCAGAAGGGACCACAAAAGATAAGATGAGAATCTTATCACCAAAAGCCTGAATTATTAAGGCAAACGACAAACCCAACAAAATGCTTTAAGCATTAAAGACGCCTCATTATTTAGGTGAGAGCACGCCACCAAACGTGTCATATTTCTCATCATCACATTCAAAGCAGTGACCGTGTCATCATGATTCCTGAGAAAATCAAGGATTTCATTTTTTGGAATTCCTTTGAGGATGGATTTTAACTTCTGCTGAAAGGCATCATATTTGCCCATATCACCATCGACAACATGAGGAAGAGTATTTTCAATTTTATCCTCATTAAATTTGGACCACCGTTTAATGGCTAGTTGTCTGCAAAGCCGATGAACCCCTGTACCTGCATGCTGAGTAATAGTATATGACCATTTAAAGATCCAAGGAATTTCATTGACACAACAGAAAGATAATAAGGCTTGATTCTCATAAAGGCCATTTGAGGTTTGAAAATATTTATCAAACATATCTTCAACCTTATGGGGAAAAAAGCGTGGACCGGTCCCCCCCGATAATAGAACCAAGATCAAACCACGCGGGAAAAATCCGAACATTGATGGTTTTGGGAAACTTAGGGTGAAGAAACCAGCTATGGGTATAGTGCTCATTTTGATAATATAAAAACTTTTCCCATGCCATGGTGTAATCAAAATAATTAAAGTATTTAGGAACCATATATTTTGTTTCAAAATATTTATGAGTCCTTAGGTCACCCATCCAGTCACAAGGACATAAAACCTTTAAGATCTTAACCGTTGAGAACGCCAGGTTATAACGATCTCTAGGTTTATGAGAGACTTTAATTGAGCCTGTTTCAACCAGAATTTTTTCAAAAAACTCTCTAGTTTTAGGGAGAAAAATTGGTAGATCATGAGAGTAAGATAGATAGAGAGAGATCGCCTTGCTGCTCGAGATCTAACTGCATCCACATCTTCAATATCAACTACTTCTCTGATCATGGTGTCAAGGAAGTTAGAATCAATCTGAACTTTAAGCTCAGGAGTCTTGCCTTTGTTGCCTTGCTTTTGAGATCCTGAAGATTGTCCTTTGAGGAAGTCATTAGAGGGTCTCTCCATTCTTTGGTTTGGTTGAAAGCGTCAGGAGACTGTCAAGATTTAACACACAAATATTTGGAGTATCCTGCGCAAAACTCTCTCGTTAAGAAGTCCGCAAAGAGTTAGAGTCTCCTTTAATAAACTCAATGTCAAAATCAAAGGTCGATAGAGAAGGCTTGCCACCGAGCAAAAATCAGTTTAGAAGCAACATTTTTAACGTCCTTCTCTAAGACTTCTTTGGCTGATTTACAATCAACTCTAAGAAGGAATGTGACGCCCCCAAAATTAAATATACGTCATCCATCTTGGGTCGCCACTTACATGGTACATAAATTCAAAAATAACTTACTAACATAAGCTGCTGCGGTATAATATCGACATAAATTGTGAGTTTGAATACAAATATTGTCTACTAGATATTATACAAACTCAAAAGGAGTCCTCATTACAACTATTATCACACTATTTCACGTAATAGTGAGGACTACTAATGCTATCTTCAGGACCATTACTCTGTTCCCCGACTCGTCTCAAATATGTTCTCATTTCAAGAAGAGAAGTGAAAAGAAAGGTGAGCTCAACTAGCCCAAGAAGAAATATTATGACTAAGATAATGCGAATAAATTATCAATAGTCTTCAACAATGTTAAACCGATAAAATACAATAGATAACCGGTTTAATCTGCAATGAATATCATTCCATTAAAAGAGTCAGTAGAGAATAAAATCTACTATCTTTTAGGTTTTAAAAGGTTTTCATCAATTTTTATCATTTGAGACTCAACTTAATAAATAAACCACCACATCTAATCATCCTCGTACTACGCCAATCGATTTTCATCAAATTATCAATGGTCAAATGACTATACCCGAATCACCCCGGTCATAATCATACCAAAACTATCCATCATCGCATTACAGCCACCGAGGACTTTTGTCACATCATTTATAAGCGGTCATGATTATACCGAATGATCCTCGTCATAATCATACCAAGTTCATCTATGCACATAAGACATAGATAACTTTCAACATAATATAACATGAGGATGATGACAATGACATAATAATTCAATAAAACAAGTTCAAGAATTAATTTATCCAAGAACCAATAACGTCCAAGTTGTCAACACGATACTTCTTTGTGAGAGTAAAATTCAAGAATGCTCGGAAGAATATTTTCATGAAAAGATCTCGGATGAAACGCAAATATCAAGGATATTCTACTAATTTCATGGAGTATAGAAGTCAAAGTTTTAACTAACCGGGTATAATAAAGAATGGAATAACAAAAGAAATCACCATGCATGCGATTTTTGATAGACGAGTTATTCCAACGGAATAATAATAACGGAACCAGTGTCGTGAAATTCACAATCCGGTGATGATCCAACAAAATAATAAATCTTTGAATAATAAACAATGGAACCAGTCCGGTGTAAAACACACGACAAGATATTCTACGGTAATAATAAATGCGAATAATAAACAATGGAACCAGTCCGGTAAAACACACGAGCAGTGATATTCCAATGTAATAATAAAGAATGGAATAATGTAAGAAGATCACCAAGTATAGGGGATTCCGTGTATACGTGTTATTCCAATGTAATAAATAAGAATGGAATAATATAAGGATTTCACCAAGTATAGGGTATGCCAGTATATACAAGTTATGTATAGGGTATGCCACTTTTTACAAAGTTATTCCAATGTAATAATAATGAATGGAATAATGTAAGTTCTCTTCATGAATAAGAAAGAATAACACCCCTTACTGCAGTACAACAAATAATATTTCCTACCTTAGAAGAACCTAATATTGGAAAAGTGAAGTAGTAGAATACTTTTCTTCTTTCTCTCTATAGATTTTCTCTCTATAAACCCTCTCTATAATTTCTCTCTCTAGAGTTTCAAAGGAATTCGTAAGAAAATAATGAAGGAATGAGCTTCTATTTATAGGAAAATAGAATGCATAGAATTAATCCATGAACGGTCCAGATTGATTTACTTTAATCTAACGGTCCATATTTAAAGCAAAATCTTTTAAATAAAATATCATATATTCTATTTATATAAAAACATTTTACTATGCAAATACTATGCAACACTATGCAAAACACTACGCAACACTATGCATAATAAAATATAATATATTCTATTTATGTAATAACTTTAATAAAGTATTCGCTTATATAAAAGATGTTTCGCTTTTATTACGTTAATAATACTGAATAAAACAAAACGTCATTATCGCTATAATAATTCATATTATTAATCGATGAATAATGGAATCAAACCGAGTGACTTCACATAAGCATCAATAATCAATACCGCGTGCTATATTCAACCACACGTACATCGTACTTTTACTACCGAGTAGTTCAACAAGATCAACCAGTAAAACTTCCGTCGTTATTTCAATAAAATATTTTTGTCGTTTTCTCGATCAAAGCCGATAATAATTTGCTAGGGTCCACCAATGATTGAGTAGTTGTATCGAATATTCCCCGCTAAATCGAATATTCCCCGACCAATCGAATATAATATAACCACTTGCATACTTTGCAAAATTTATAAATACTACCCACAACTATAATATTATCTTAAATTCACACCATAATATTAAAAAATTATTTCGACAAAATTTAAATCTTTATTGATAAAATCTGGGGTCTCACAAGGAATCTTTGGTTTAAGAGATCTCCTTGGAATTTATCAATACACAGAACTATGGAACAAATTTCCTTTTTATAGTAGAATAGTTTTTCCGCATCATTCCATTTTCCAGAAACAAAACAAACTAAAACTTCGCTTTGAGTTTATAATTTGTTTTAGAATTCCCCATATCCTTTATCTCAAGCATCGGTTTGACAATCTTTGGAGCATCGTGAGATTAGAGAAGTGTAGACACGGTAAGGATTTCACACGAGCCTTAATCCTTTTAACGGCTTGAGTACATTCTTACATCCAAGGTGTAGGCTTTATTTAACCTTTTGTAAAGAGGAGCAAGATCAATCGCCGTATCTTTATAAAATCTCTAACATAATTAACACTTCCCATAAATCTCTGAAATTGTTTTTTTGATCCAAGATTTTGTCTCGAAATTTATTGGCGAATCTGATGGCTCTGTCGACCGGGAAATATTTACCTTGAGAAATTTCAAATCCCGTAAACCTTATCTTTGTTTGGAATAACAACATTTTGCTTTAAATTTGAAACCACAAGACCTTCTCTTTTAACAACTTTTTGAAAACGCGTTTAAATGTTTCCAATGTTGATCAATGTCTTTTGAGAAAGACAAAGACATCATCAATATAAACAATCATAAAATCCATAAATGGATTAAAGATTTACGCTCATGATGTTCTCAAACTCGAGATGGCGTATTTTAAGACCAAAACCCGAACATTCCATTCGTAATGCCCAAATGGCACTGTAAACGTTGTTTTATACTTATCTTCTTCTTTAATCTGGATTTGCCAGTATCCACTCTTCATATCAAATTTGGAGAAGATATTTGCTTTAAGCAACCGATTTAGCAGATCCCTCTTGTTTGGAATTGGATATCTAATCCATCTCAAAACTTTATTTAGAGGTTTATAGTTAATCACCAGCCTTGGAACTCCCTTTTATTTTTCGCAACATTTTCTACGTAGAAAGCGAGATACGACCATAGGTGAATAACTTTTCCTTATTAATCCCTTTTTAAGAGATCATTGATTTCTTCTTGCAAAGCTTAAGAAACCTTTCATTCATTTGAATTGGTCTTGCTTTTGTAGAATAGACTTCTCATTGAATCCTTCTATGTAGGCAAAGAAAGAGATGACATGTTTTTTTTTCTATTCCAAAAGCGATGGGATCTGTAGAACATATTTCTTTACATAAATCCTCTTAGTAAGCTTTAACTTTGAGCTTAAACTTATCATCTTTAAGATGTTCTTCAATCTTCTTTATTTCTAACTCTTGTTTGAGAAAGAAAAAAAATCTTCTTTACGTTTAAGCAAATGATTGACACCTTGACAAATGAGGTTACGAAATAAAATCAAATCGACCTCTAACCCTCCTTATTAGTGCTTATTCCTTGTGAATTAGGTAGAAATGGGGAAAAGCAAACTAATAAAAGGTGTACCCAAAATAATTTGCTGGGCCATATTCTTGACTAAGAGGAATGGAGTTTCAAAACAAACCCCATTATTACATACCATGGCATCTGATAATTTGTAATCAATATGCAATTGGCTCCCATCAGCAGTACTCAGCATTTGAGCTGTTTTTGAATAATATTTGGAAGGAACTAGACCTTCAGCCAGACAATTTAAGTCTGCTCCTGAATCAATTAAGGCTTCAGTAGTGACTGAGAACTCATCTTCGATAAGGATAGTAATTTTTACATACCACTTTTGAGTGATAATTCTATCAATGAAGTTGATTTTTAATCCTTTTGAACTAGATTCTCCTGGAATGATTCTCCTATCTTGAGTGGCAAAGTTAAGGACTTCATCCACAAAATCATCACCCTCATCATCATCAATAATAGGTGAATTTGATTCATCCATTTTGCCTTTGCCTTTATCATCTCTGCCTTTAAGCCAGCGGATTTCCTTTTTAATCTACTTGATTTCTCTTTTTAAATCCGCAATATCAACTTCTCTAGCGTCACTATTGGCTTGCAGATTAATGATCATTCCTTGTAGCTCTTTAAGAGTTGGCTCCTTATGCCGGTCGTTCACCTTATCAAAATTCTTTTGTAATGAATATTGGCCTGGGTCAAACCTTTCATTATCCTCATCAGAAGATTTTTTCTTGCATTTAGCAAGCATAATATATTTCTCGATCATTTGTCTTTTTTGACCAGAGTCTTCCAATTGATCAATAATATCAAGGGTAAAACTATCTTCTTTAGATAGAACATTAATGGAGAGTCCATTTAAGGCACACAAGCGAAACTTCTCCTTCATTACAATGTGATGATCGTTTAACTCATCACATGATATCTCTTCTTCAATAGAATGAGAATCACTCGAGTTAGAACAACTACTTCTAGGACTCGAACCGGATGAAGAGAATTCTTCCTCATCGTAGTCAATAAAAAAGCGGCTAAAAGTTGTTTTTTCAAATTTCATCCTTAACCAAATTGGTTAATTTTCTTCTTAGTAGTACACTCGGGGCTTTGTGACCTATCTTGCCACATTTATAAGCATGTTGGAGGTTTTGAATCGATCACCTTTCTTTTAGATGACTTTCTCCTTTTAGGTTGATCTTCTTTGGTCTGATGTTTAGACCTTTTATGATGATAATTCCTTTTAGATTTCTTGCTATCTTTAAAAGTAGAAGATTCTTTTCCAGTTCTTCTTTTACGCTTATCCTTCGGGATTTCAGCAAGGCCATATTGCTCACAAAAATCTCCTAGGGCTCGCTTTCCTCTAGATCTTTCCTCTGAAATTTACTTCTGGATCTTCAAAATATTGCACAGATCCGCACCTTCAGCAATAACTTCTGAAGCTAATTCTCCATAGGTATATTCATCCCAGGGAATTACTCCATCATTTTTATTTTTTAACCTTGTTTTAACTCTTTGAGAGAACAAAACAGGTAAACCTTCAATGAACTTTTCTTTCCAGTAATCGCTATTGCAATCTGTTCATTAAACACCTTAGAGAAAAACGTGTCACGATAGTACTTGAATTGAGAGCGATTTGCATTTTAAGTTGCTTAATTGCTCATATACGTTCTTGATATTACCAACCGATTGTTTCCCATAAAATGGCGCATGATGGTATACAAAGAAAGTGTTAATCGCATCCTCTACAAAAACGGGCTCGTTCATAGCATCAACGCCTTTTGAACTTGAAAATTAAAGATGCTTCTCCTTTGTTTACTTTGTTAGGAGGTTATCCCACCAAAGTCCAAGTTGACCTCTGAAACCCAGGATGTTAAAGCTTGAAGCGATCCTTTTTTCAGAGTTCATTTTGATCCTAGCTGCTTGGGCAAACATCGTCATTTGTTTTAGAAGAACTACTGTTTGATAGTCGGTAAGACCATCAAGATTCCATTCACAAATATATTCTCCACTAAAATGGACTCCATCATTAAATGCTCTATTTTCAAACTGAGCATCAATAGGAGATGAACGATGATAATAGGGCTGGTTTTTAACCTTTCCCCATTTTAACCTATTTACTTGAGGATCTTCCTGTTTCTCTTGGATTTTATTTAAGATCTCATCAAGATCTAATCCATCGTTATTGAGAACCGAAATAGAAGGACCTTGAGAAGTAGATCCGGTAGATGTCCGTTTTAAAGACAACTTTTCTAATCTATTCTTCAGTTCTTTAAACATTTCTGTAGAAGCAGTCCCTAGTTTAAACTCTTTAGACATCTCGGGTGGAGGCTTAAATAGGATTGATCCCGCTTCTCTGTGCTCAACAAGTTTTCCTTCCTTTGAGGAAGTAGTAAGGATTTCTGCGGAGATGGACTAACAAATAAAGGTTTTACTTTTGAAGTAACAACCTTTTCCGATCTGAAACAGATTGTTCCAAGGATCAGAGAAACAAATTAGTATAATTATTTTGTTCTATAACTTGATTGATCCCCTGAACTTCTTCAGACTTTCTTTCAGCCTCTTTATCTAGCACCTTCTTGTAAGGAACAGCTCTAGTCTTTCCAGTTCCTACAAAAACTGGGGCTGGAGGAGGATGAATTGATGACACAACTTCGTTGTCGTCTTTGTCATTGGCCAACCGGTAGGGTTTGTAAGAACTTTCTACCATGTTTATGGTGACAGAATTTTCCTTTTTATCCTTCGCCACCTTATCCCCCCCAAAAGGGAAAGTATAACCTTTGGCACGGCTCCAATGTTTAAGAAAAACAAAGAAATCAACATTTTTTCCGATTTTTTAAGAAATCGTAATAAATGTCATGAATGAGATCTTGAATCTCAAGAGAATAAGTAAGAAAGAACTATTCACGTTTATCTTTGTTTTTGTCGAAATTAAACATTGCTTTTAGCAAGGATTGATCCGGACCCAAACTTTGATTGATAAGAGTATAAATACTCTCGGAGTAACCAAAATCAGATGCCGTAGGACTTTGAGCCCTTGGAACTTCTAGTTCAGAGGGAGTTTCAACCATATATGTTGGACGACTGATGGGATCATCTGGCCGATTAATAACTCCTTGAATGGAAGACGTAGATCTTCTTGAAGTTTCACCTATATTCCTTTGAGGAACAGATGACGTGCTATTTCTTCGGGGTTCGTCTAAGTTAAGATGAATAGAGCTATTATTTCCGAATCTGATATTTATAGATCCATCTGGATTTTCTGTGACCTCTTCTAGTTGATGATTTGCTCCTTGTACCTTTTTAGGTACTGCACCTTGTAGTGTCCAATTTTCTAGAATTGCTATATCATCCCACTTTAAAGTCTTAGGAATTGAAATATTAGCCTTCAAAGGGTTGATTTGAAACACTGTAGTTTCCCCTCTACAATCTTTAATAAAATTACTCTTAAGATTAATATCTGGAGTAATCGTATTTGTAAGGCCCCGAATTTTATGAAATAAAAGTATTAAATATTTCTTATAATTACTATTCAGTAAATAGTTAAATTGATAAAAGTTAAAGTTAAGGGTGATATATATAATTTTTTCAAAATAAGCAAGTGGTTATAAAATATTCATTGTTGTCGGGGAATATTCGTTTGGTCGTGGAATATTCTTTTTATCGGGAATATCAGTACGACGACGCAACCTTGTGTGGGTCCCATAACGAAAAGCGATTGGATGAAGAAAACGACAAATATAAGTTGTTTATAAATGACGCGTAGTTATACTGCATTATCTTGTTAAAATACTCGGTGGTTAAAACACAAGAAGCACTTGCAGTATTGCACCAATTATTGATTCTTACGTGAAAGCACTACTTTCGATAATCGTTACGATAATTATTGCTCAATATTATATTTTATTGATTCAATAATTCTTTGCGTTGATATTTTATATTATCGTTGTTTTAAGAATTATCAACGCATGAATATTTTCCATTATCGAAGCAATAATTCATATTATCCTGAATAATATTATTAGATAACATTATTGGCAATGTCTAGAAAGTTCGCCTAAGGAGAGGTTTGGTCACCTAATTGCTTGCCGCCAATAAGGAGAAATTCTTATTGAAAGCCCCTCTCTCCTCGAACCGCACTCGTTGTCAATATTGTGATTACAGTAATATTATTTGTGAATAATTAATTATTGATTCATATGATGAGGAAAATATTGATTTTATGTGGATATAGATGGAGAAAATTTTAATGTGACAATTGTTGAAAATAATATTTTATCTTTTTCGATAAAATAATTCATTTAAATATATTATTTTAATAATATATTAACGGTGATATTTTTATAATGAATGTGCGATATGTGAGTATATGAGGAGGAAGAGTATTTTTGTGGCATTAAATGATTAACACATGTTTTGTGTGTCGGTGAACCCCATTTTTTGATTGAAATTTGATTATAGCTTGTAAAATCGTCCGTTTATGGATTTCGGTCAATTTCTGTTTGGAATTTTGAAAAACTTTCTTCTGCAAAGTTGTAGAGAATTGAATTTCCTATAAAAACTCACAAGATTCAAATTTTCTGATAAAAGGGCTATTTATTATGAATTATTGAAGTTCCAAAGCTCCAAAATAATTAATTTTTGGAAGTTTAAAATAATTTAAATAAGAAAAACGTTTTTTGTGTTGGTGGGCATCTTTAACATGTGTTAGGATGGCTGAGTTCAGATTCATGGAAGCGTAGAAAGATGTGGAAAATAATTAATATTAATTTATTAAATTTTCTACTTTGGTGTTATAAGCATTTTCCTATAAATAGAGAGCTTAGGTTAGAATTGAAAATGACACTTTAAATCAAGTTTTCTCTCTCTTTATCGAGTATATTCTTGTGAGTATTTTGATATCTTGAGTGTTGCTATATCTGGTTGCAAGTTTGCTTCAAATAAGTATTCTAGTTAAATCTTTCTCTTTTTTTTTGAGGTAAAGGATAGTAAAAGGATTTTTAAGGGTGATTATGTTTTTCAGTTTTTGTATTTTTTCGGGCCTTCAAAAATTCTGAAAAATTTAAATGATATTTTGATGAGTTTTAGATTGTGTCCAAAAATGGCGATTTTGGATGTATAGATTAGGAGTTATGGATTTTATGAGAAAAAGACTATTTTAAAAGTAACTATTTATAACTCCTTGTGATTAACTCCAAAATTGATGAAATTTGTATTGGGAGTACATCTATATAATATCAAGATACCGTATTAATTTCAGAATTTTTGGACAAAACTACAATTTATGATAAATGTTTAAATATTAGGTGGTTTTGGCCATGTGAAAATAGTAAATGAATTTTAAAAATTCTGAGAAAATATATATTCAATATGGGACTATATTCTTCTAAATCCCGTAAAATAAATATTTTTGAACCCATTTGATATTTTTCATGAAAATGTTCTAGTTATGAGTAAATGAATTAAATATGTTATGTGAAATAAGAAAATTGAAAAATATGATTTATTAGCTTGAGAATCATATATGAGGTATATCAGATTTTTTTAATGAGGGTTTTGGTTAATGATGATGAAATCTTATGAGTTTGGCATTTTTAGATGATTAAATGCATTAATTATTAAAGTGTAAATAATTAGATTAAATTATTTATAAGTTTAAGAAATGATTAAAATATTGTTGTAATATTAATAATATTAAATTATGAGATTTCTAAGTGATTTATAACATTTGGATTAAGGTGTTATAAATATGGATATGAATTTTATTATGAAACTTTATCTTTTAAATGTCGAGGTTACTAAGCCATGACGATACGGTGACTATGTGCATTTAATATGGGTACTATTCACGACAAATTGGTTTCTTCTCCGACCAAATTATCGTTAATTTATGAATCTTACTTTTGAAATTAAAACCATGTTTTGATTATATTGTTTTATATAACATTCTTATAACCCTAATGATAATATTTCTCTTTGACTTGAGTGTAAAGATGGGTAGATTATTGGTATGATCGTGACTATAGGTTCTCTTTGGCCAGTAGTGCAAAAGTTGAATTGTTGACTGGTATGATCATGACCATTAAATTTACAATTGAATATTTTTAAGTCAAAAGGTGAATTGATCAACATGGTTATAATTATTGTTATATAACTTCCAAATGATTATGTATTTTTTTGATATATGAATATCTTTAGCCTGTAGTGCAAAGATGAATTATTGATGAATATTTTTGGCCCGTAGTGCAAAGATGACTTGTTCTTTGCATATCTTTGGCCTCACAGTAGTGCAAAGATGACCATTGTTGAATATCTTTGGTTCAGTGGTCACAAGATGACCTATTGTTGAATATCTTTGGCCCGTAGTGCAAAGATGACCTGTTGTTAAATATCTTTGGCTCGTAGTGCAAAGATGACTTGTTGTTGAATATCTTTGGCATGTAGTGCAAAGATGAACTGTTGATGAATATCTTTGGCCGTAGTGCAAAGATGAATTTATTAATATGATTATAAACAGAAAATGTGATTTGGTATAACCATGATCTTTGATGTTTCAGGTAAAGACAGGTGATGAAAATTATCTTCGTCTTGGATGAGAAGAGGAATTTAGAATCACAATTATGATTATGAGTTATTCATATGATTGTGGGAAGGAACTGTTGATTGATGTTACAGGGATAAAACATTGTTGGTGGACTTTTAACGTGGAGAAGACAATAGAATTTATAGTCTATTTAACTCTTTTAATGGATTGCTCGTTCCGCTGCAACTATGGTTGAAAAGTTTTATCATCTACCATATGTTCTAAATCTCTGATTTATTACTGATGAAGGCTATTGATAATTTAATTATCTTTAGTCATGATATTCTTTCTATGAAATTATTTGTGCTCACCCTTTTGCTTCACAATTCCTTTCAGGTAATAAGAGTGTAGCTGGGTTGAGCGGGGATAACAAGGGAATAGAACGGTGGTCTATAGTTGTTGAGGTTCTCCCTAAAGAGTATGAAAATAATTTTATTGAGGACTTTAGTGTGTTGTATTTTATACATCATTTAATAGTTATATTTGGTGAATCAAATAGGGTGAAATGAACCCAACTTTGGAAGGGTGTTTTGTCACTATCATACAAGATGTCTAATGACATACAAACTCGTGTTATCATAAGACAAGGTTGTGCACATCCACTTCTTTGAGTATATCTACGAAAGCACTACCTATTTGATCTTGGAGTTTATTTGAAATATAATTTTCACTTGAAGACAATCGGAGATAATTATATGTCAAGAAAGACTCACCACCGGAAAGAACATGATAGTAATCTTCTCATTTTTCTTTGGGGTCTATTAGGTCAACCAAGGATAATTTTGTGGGCATATGATATCTATTATAACCTGTACGCACGGCCTCCCCACGTGCACGAAAGGTTTTCTTGAGCACTTCCCAAGGATTTTAATTTCTAAAACAGTTATTGACTGTACTTTTATGTAATGTATCAATGTGAGGTGTTGTCCATAGTTGGGACATGAGTCACAGTTGGTATTAAAACTCACAGTATATGTATTGTTGTATTTTGCACAAAAATTGTGATAATGAAGTTATAGTTATTTTCTGTACCATGTATTTGGCGACTCGGAATAGGTTGGATGGATTGGACCTATTTTGGGGGCGTCACAGTATTCATGACCTTAATATATATTCTATATATAAGTGTCATGTTAGAGGATAGAGGATCTATATCAAAACCTGACGTTTGTAAAGTCAATGTTAAGGTTTTGAGAATCGTGGGATCAAGAAGAGAGACTGAAAAGTTTGGAAAATTGTTGAAGTAAACCGGTCCTTCCGAGAGAGATGAGGTAATACATCCTAAAAAAGAATCGTTAAACTTTAAATGTCTCTTATCCCTTAAACACAACAATAAAGAATTGGGAAGGCCATTTCGTTAATGCTTTAATCATGAACTTGGACTAACCCAATATGCAAATATTTATAGCCTCTTTTCAACTACTTCTTCTAGCAATCTTTTGGGTAACATCTCAACAATCATATGACCTTGAGTTATCGGAAGAGACCTGCTTCAATGTACTTAATAATATAATCGGACTTAAACAAAAAACCGCTTTTTATCAGACACTGGGAAATAGGAGTTTTTGGGATAGACCAATTTTGTAAATGGGTCTCAATGTTCCTAATGGACACAACTTATTTAGTAGATGAATCCAAAGAGGAAGAAGAAGATGAAGAGCTTCTTGACTTAGAAAGATTTCTGAATAGGTTTGCCATTAGACGTATAAATGGTACCTAAAACTTAACAAGATAAGCAGGCAAGTTTTGATGAACTGGGAAGTCTACTACAGGATTTACGTCAACATAGCTATACACACAACAACCTTAAACGACTACCAACTTACCCATAGCAAAACTGTAAGCTTAATCTATAATAGTATTTAGATGATGTTTATAACAAAATGTGCAGATTTAGGAAAAAGAAGAGTCAAAATATCTTCAAACAAGATCAAACTCTATCTTGGCTCTGATACCAACTTGTCCAGGATCATATAGAGATTATGATATGAATATAAAGATTAACAAAAGCGGAATATTATTGAATAACATACAAACTTACATAGAGTTGGAAGCTTGAGAACTTCGAACTTGATAATTCACACCAGAAAACTTAAGAAATAAACTGAGTACAAATTTTTCGGATGCCTTCACAGAAGTGCAGACCTATCCTCTTATAGGAACGAGGAAAAACAAAATGATTACAAAAAACAAATAACTTTTAAAAGGAATCTACTTTTACAACAGCAAAAGCAAAAGCAAGAAAAGCATTCCATAACATTGCTGACGCGTGTCCTAGATAAGATGGAGTCGAGAAGACAGCAGGCCTAAAAAGATGATCAGAAGGGACCACAAAAGATAAGATGAGAATCTTATCACCAAAAGCCTGAATTATTAAGGCAAACGACAAACCCAACAAAATGCTTTAAGCATTAGCACGCCTCCATTATTTAGGCTGAGAGCACACGGCCACACAAACGGGTCATATTTCTCATCATCACCGCTTAAAGCATAAGTGGCCGGTAGTATCATCACGATTCTGAGAAAATCAAGGATTTCATTTTTTGGAATTCCTTTGAGGATGGATTTTAACTTCTGCTGAGAGGCATCATATTTGCCCATATCACCATCGACAACATGAGGAGGAATATTTTCAAATTTATCCTCATCAAATTTGGACCACCATTTAATGGCTAGTTGTCTGCAAAGCCGATGAACCCCCGTACCTGCATGCTGAGTAATAGTATATGACCATTTAAAGATCCAAGGAATTTCATTGGCACAACAGAAAGATAATAAGGCTTGATTCTCATAAAGGCCATTTGAGGTTTGAAAATATTTATCAAACATATCTTCAACCTTAGGGAAAAAAAACTGTGGGATTGGTCCCCAGTAATAGAACCAAGATTGAAACCATGCAGGAAAATCCAGAACATTGATGGTTTCGGGAAACTTAGGGTGAAGAAACCAGCTATGGGTATAGTGCTCATTTTGATAATATAAAAACTTTTCCAATGCCATGGTGTAATCAAAATAATTAAAGTATTTAGGAACCATAGATTTTATTTCAAAATATTTATGAGTCCTTAGGTCACCCATCCAGTCACAAGGACGTAAGACCTTTAAGATCTTAACCGTTGAGAACGCCAGATTATAACGATCTCTAGGTTTATGAGAGACTTTAATTGAGCCTGTTTCAACCAGAATTTTTTCAAAAAACTCTCTAGTTTTAGGGAGAAAAATTGGTAGATCATGAGAGTAAGATAGATAGAGATCAACTACTTGCTCTGGAGATCTAACTGCATCCACATCTTCAATATCAACTACTTCTCTGATTATGGTGTCAAGGTAGTTAGAATCAATCTGAACTTTAAGCTCAGGAGTCTTGCCTTTGTTGCCCTGCTTTTGAGATCCTGAAGATTGTCCTTTGAGGAAGTCATTAGAGGGTCTCTCCATCGCTAGTTTGGCTGAGCGTCTAGGAGACTTGTCAAGATTTAACACACAAATATTAGGAGTATCCTGCAAAAACTCTCTGGTTAAGAAGTCTGGCAAAGAGTTAGAGTCTCCTTTAATAAACTCAATGTCAAAATCAAAGGCTGATAGCAAGGCTTGCCACCGAGAGCAAAAATCATTTAAAAGCAACATTTTTAACGTCCTTCCTTCTAAGACTTCTTTGGTGATTTACAATCAACTCTAAGAAGGAATCTCGGTTTAAGAGATCTCCTTGAATTTATCAATACACGTAACTATGGAACAAATTTCCTTTTTATAGTAGAATAGTTTTTACGTGCATCATTCCATTTTCCAGAAAACAAAACAAACTAAAACTTCGCTTTGAGTTTATAATTTGTTTTAGAATTCCCCATATCCTTTATGCAAGCATCGCCTTACAATCTTTGGAGCATCGAGGATTAGAGAAGTGTAGACACGGTGAGGATTTCACATGAGTCTTAATCCTTTTAATGGCTTAAGTACATTCTTACATCCCAAGGTGTAGGCTTTTATTTAACCTTTTGTAAAAAGGAGCAAAGATCAATCGCCGATCTTTATAAAATCTCTAACATAATTAACACTTCCCATAAATCTCTAGAAATTTGTTTTTGATCCAAGATTTTGTCTCGAAATTTATCAAGCGAATCTGATGGCTCATCGACCGGGAAATATTTACCTTGAGAAATTTCAAATCCCAGAAACCTTATCTTTGTTTGGAATAACAGCATTTTGCTAGCTGAAACCACAAGACCTTCTCTTTTAACAACTTTTTTGAAAACATTTAAATGTTTCCAATGTTGATCAATGTCTTTTGAGAAGACTAAGACATCATCAATATAAACAATCATAAAATCCATAAATGGATTAAAGATTTCGTTCATGATGTTCTGAAACTCAGATGGCGTATTTTTAAGACCAAAACCCAGAACATTCCATTCGTAATGCCCAAATGGCACTGTAAACGCTGTTTTATACTTATCTTCTTCTTTAATCTGGATTTGCCAGTATCCACTCTTCATATCAAATTTGGAGAAGATATTTGCTTTAAGCAACCGATTTAGCAGATCCCTCTTGTTTGGAATTGGATATCTAATCCATCTCAAAACTTTATTTAGAGGTTTATAGTTAATCACCAGCCTTGGAACTCCCCTTTCTATTTCTGCAACATTTTCTACGTAGAAAGCAGAACATGACCATGGTGAGTAACTTTTCCCTATTAATCCCTTTTTTTAAGAGATCATTGATTTCTTCTTGGAAAAGCTTAAGAAACCTTTTATTCATTTGAATTGATCTTGCTTTTGTAGGAATATACTTCTGATTTAATCCTTCTATGTAGGGCAAAGAGATGACATGCTTTTTTCTATTCCAAAAAGCAGTAGGATCTGTAGAACATATTTCTTTACATAAATCCTCTTGGTAAGCTTTAACTTTGAGCTTAAACTTATCATCTTTAAGATGTTCTTCAATCTTCATTATTTCTAACTCTTGTTTGAGAAAGAAAAGAAAATCTTCTTTACATTTAAGCAAATGATTGACACCTTGACAGCGAGGTTCTGAAATAAAATCGCTCTTCATCTTCTTCTTCCTCTTTGGATTCATCTACTAAACAAGTTGTGTCCATTAGGAACATTGAGACCCATTTACAAAATTGGTTTATCCCAAAAACTCCTATTTCCCAAGTGTCTGATAAAGCGCGCTTTTTTTTTAAGTCTGATTATATTATTAAGTCTGTTGAACAATCTCTTCCGATAACTCAAGGTCATATGATGGTTGAGATGTTACCCAAAAGATTGCTAGAAGAAGCAGTTGAAAGAGGCTATAAATATTTTCATATTGGGTTAGTCCAAGTTGCGGTCAAACCGTTAACCAGAATTGGCCTTCCCACTTCTTTATTGTTGTGTTTAAGGGATAAGAGACATTTAAAGTTTAACGATTCTTTGTTACGATGTATTACCTCATCTTTCTCGGAGTAAAGAAGAGGTCACAGCCAAAATTGGTATCAAAGCCAAGATAGAGTTTGATCTTGTTTGAAGATATTTTGACTTCTTTCTTCCTGAATCTGCACATTTTGTTATAAACATCATCTAAATACTGTTATAGATTAAGCTTATAGTTTTGCTATGGGTAAGTTGGTTGTCGTTTAAGGCTGTTGTGTGTATAGCTGTGTTGACGTAAATCCTGTAGTAGACTTCCCAGTTCATCAAAACTTGTCTGCTTATCTTGTTAAGTTTTAGGTACCGTTTATACGTCTAATGGCAAACCTATTCAGGAATCTTTCTAAGTCAAGAAGCTCTTCATCTTCTTCTTCCTATTTGGATTCATCTACTAAACAAGTTCTGTCCATTAGGAACATTGAGACCCATTTACAAAATTGGTCTATCCCAAAAACTCCTATTTTCCAAGTGTACAATAAAGGCAGTTTTTTGTTTAAGTCTGATTATATTATTAAGTCAGTTGAACAGTCTCTTCCGATAACTCAAGGTCATATGACTGTTGAGATGTTACCCAAAAGATTGCTAGAAGAAGTAGTTGAAAGAGGCTATAAATATTTGCATATTGGGTTAGTCCAAGTTGCGGTCAAACCGTTAACCAGAATTGGCCTTCTTACTTCTTTATTGTTGTGTTTAAGGGATAAGAGACATTTAAAGTTTAACGATTCTTTGTTAGATGTATTACCTCATCTCTCTCTAAGGACCTATTTACTTCAACAGCTTCCAAACTTTTCGGTCTCTCTTCTTGATCCCACGATTCTCAAAACCTTAACATTAACTTTAAAAACGTCAGGTTTTGATATGGATCCTCTATCCTCTAACATGGCACTTATATATAGAATATATATTAAGGTCATGAATACGATTACTCCAGATATTAATCTTAAGAGTAATTTTATTGAAGATTGTAGAGGGAAAACTACAGTGTTTCAAATCAACCCTTTGAAGGCTAATATTTCAATTCCTAAGACTTTAAAGTGGGATGATATAACAATTCCAGAAAATTGGACACTACAAGATGCAGTACCTAAAAAGGTACAAGGAGCAAATCATCAACTAGAAGAGGTCACAAAAAATCCAGATGGATCTGTAAATATCAGATTCAGAAATAATAGCTCTATTCGTCTTAACTTAGACGAACCCCGGAGAAATAGCACGTCATCTGTTCCTCAAAGGAATATAGGTGAAACTTCAAGAAGATCTACGTCTTCCATTCAAGGAGTTATTAATCGGCCAGATGATCCCATCAGTCGTCCAACATATATAATTGAAACTCCCTCTGAACTAGAAGTTCCAAGGGCTCAAAGTCCTACGGCATCTGATTTTGGTTACTCCGAGAGTATTTATACTCTTATCAATCAAAGTTTGGGTCCGGATCAATCCTTGCTAAAAGCAATGTTTAATTCTGACAAAAACAAAGATAAACGTGAATGGTTCTTTGCTACTTATTCTCTTGAGATTCAAGATCTCATTCGCAACATTTATTACGATTTCTTAAAAGAATTAGGAAAAAATGTTGATTTCTTTGTTTTTCTTAAACATTGGAGCCTTACCAAAGGTTATACTTTCCCTTTTGGGGGGGATAAGGTGGCGAAGGATAAAAAGGAAAATTCTGTCACCATAAACATGGTAGAAAGTTCTTACAAACCCTACCGGTTGGCCAATGACAAAGACGACAACGAAGTTGTGTCATCAATTCATCCTCCTCTAGCCCCAGTTTTTGTAGGAACTGGAAAGACTAGAGCTGTTCCTTACAAGAATGTGCTAGATAAAGAGGCTGAAAGAAAGTCTGAAGAAGTTCAGGGGATCAATCAAGTTATAAAAGAAAATAATTATACTAATTTATTTCTACAATCCCTTGGAACACAACTGTCTAGACTGGAAAAGGTTGTTACTTCAAAAGTAAAACCTTTATTTGTTAGTCCATCTCCGGCAGAAATCCTTACTACTTCCTCAAAGGAAGGAAAACTTGTTAGACAGGAGAAGCCAGGATCAATCCTATTTAAGCCTCCACCCGAGATGTCTAAAGAGTTTAAAATAGGGACTGCTTCTACAAAAATGTTCGAAGAACTGAAGAATAGATTAGAAAAGTTGTCTTTAAAACGGACATCTACCGGATCTACTTCTCAAGGTCCTTCTATTTCGGTTCTCAATAACGATGGATTAGATCTTGATGAGATCTTAAATAAAATCCAAGAGGAACAGGAAGATCCTCAAGCAAATAGGTTAAAATGGGGAAAGGTTAAAAACCAGCCCTATTATCATCGTCCATCTCCTATTGATGCTCAGTTTGAAAATAGAGCATTTAATGATGGAGTCCACTTTAGTGGAGAATATATTTGTGAATGGAATCTTGATGGTCTTACCGACTATCAAAAAGTAGTTCTTCTAAAATAAATGACGATGTTTGCCCAAGCAGCTAGGATCAAAATGAACTCTGAAAAAAGGATTGCTCAAGCTTTAGCATCTGATTTCGTAGGTCAACTTGGACTTTGGTGGGATAACCTCCTAACAAGCGAAACAAAGGAGAAAGCATCTTTAATTTTCAAGTTCAAAAGGCGTTGATGCTTTATAACGAGCCCGTTTTGAAGAGGATGGAGTTAACACTTTCTTTGTCAGATACCATCATGCGCCATTTTGTGGGAAACAATCACCCTAGGTAATATCAAGAACGTATGAGCAATTAAGCAACTTAAAATGCAAATCGCTCTCCTCAATTCAAGTACTATCGTGACACGTTTTCTCTAAGGTGTTTAATGTAATGTTTGCAATAGCGATTCTTCGGAAAGAAAAGTTCATTGAAGGTTTACCTGCTTTTGTTCTCTCAAAGAGTTAAAACAAGGTTAAAAAATAAAAATGATGGAGTAATTCCCTGGGATGAATATACCTATGGAGAATTAGCTTCAGAAGTCATTGCTGAAGGTGCGGATCTGTGCAATATTTTGAAGATCCAGAAGCAAATTTCAGAGGAAAGATCTAGAGGAAAGCGAGCCCTAAGAGATTTTTGTGAGCAATATGGCCTTGCTGAAATCCCGAAGGATAAGCGTAAAAGAAGAACTGGAAAAGAATCTTCTGCTTTTAAAGATAGCAAGAAATCTAAAAGGAATTATCATCATAAAAGGTTTAAACATCAGACCAAAGAAGATCAACCTAAAAGGAGAAAGTCATCTAAAAGAAAGGTGATCAGTTCAAAACCTCCAACATGCTATAAATGTGGCAAGATAGGTCACAAAAGCCCTAAGTGTACTACTAAGAAGAAAATTAACCAACTGGTTAAGGATGAGGGGCTGAAAAAATAACTTTTAGCCGTTTTTATTGACTCTGATGAGGAAGAATTCTCTTCATCCGGTTCGAGTCCTAGAAGTAGTTGTTCTAACTCAAGTGATTCTCATTCTATTGAAGAAGAGATGTCATGTGATGAGTTAAATGACTGTCACTGCAATGAAGGAGAAGCCTGCTTGTGTGCCTTAAATGGACTCTCCATTAATGTTCTATCTAAAGAAGATAGTTTTATCCTTGATATTATTGATCAATTGGAAGACTTTGGTCAAAAAAGACAAATGATCGAGAAATATATTATGCTTGCTAAATGCAAGAAAAAATCTTCTGATGAGGATAATAAAAGGTTTGACCCAGGCTAATATTCATTACAAAAGATTTTTGATAAGGTGAACGACCGGCATAAGGAGCCAACTCTTAAAGAGCTACAAGGAATGATCATTAATCTGCAAGCCAATAGTGACGCTAGAGAAGTTGATATTGCGGATTTAAAAAGAGAAATCAAGCAGATTAAAAATGAAATCCGTTGGCTTAAAGGCAGAGATGATAAAAGCAAAGGCAAAATGGATGAATCAAATTCACCTATTATTGATGATGATGAGGGTGATGATTTTGAGGATGAAGTCCTTAACTTTGCCACTCAAGATAGGAGAATCATTCCAGGAGAATCTAGTTCAAAAGGATTAAAAATCAACTTGATTGATAGAATTATCACTCAAAAGTGGTATGTAAAAATTACTATCCTTATCGAAGATGAGTTCTCAGTCACTACTGAAGCCTTGATTGATTCGGGAGCAGACTTAAATTGTCTGGCTAAAGGTCTAGTTCCTTCCAAATATTATTCAAAAACAGCTCAAATGCTGAGTACTGCTGATGGGAGCCAATTGCATATTGATTACAAATTATCAGATGTCATGGTATGCAATAATGGGGTTTGTTTTGAAACTTCATTCCTCTTAGTCAAGAATATGGCCAAGCAGCTATTTTGGGTACACCTTTTATTAGTTTGTTTTTTCCCATTTCTATTGACCATAAGGGAATAAGCACTAATAAGGAGGGGTTAGAGGTCAGATTTGATTTTATTTCGAAACTCATTTGTCGAGGTGTCAATCATTTGCTTAAACATAAAGAAGATTTTCTTTTCTTTCTCAAACAAGAGTTAGAAATAAAGAAGATTGAAGAACATCTTAAAGATGATAAGTTTAAGCTCAAATTTAAAGCTTACCAAGAGGATTTATGTAAAGAAATATGTTCTACAGATCTTACTGCTTTTTGGAATAGAAAAAAGCATGTCATCTCTTTGCCCTACATAGAAGGATTCAATGAGAAGTCTATTCCTACAAAAGCAAGACCAATTCAAATGAATGAAAGGTTTCTTAATCTTTGCCAAGAAGAAATCAATGATCTCTTAAAAAAGGGATTAATAAGGAAAAGTTACTCACCATGGTCATGTTCTGCTTTCTACGTAGAAAATGCTGCAGAAATAGAAAGGTTTTGAGAATCGTGGGATCAAGAAGAGAGACTGAAAAGTTTGGAAAACTGTTGAAGTAAACTGGTCCTTCTGAGAGAGATGAGGTAATACATCCTAACAAAGAATCGTTAAACTTTAAATGTCTCTTATCCCTTAAACACAACAATAAAGAAGTGGGAAGGCCAATTACGTTAATCTGTTTGAATCGCAACTTGGACTAACCCAATATGCAAATATTTATAGCCTCTTTCAACTGCTTCTTCAAGCAATCTTTTGGGTAACATCTCAACAGTCATATGACCTTGACCTTGGGTAACATCTCAACAGTCATCTTCTAGCCTTGGAACTCCCCTTTCTATTTCTGCAGCATTTTCTTCGTAGAAAGCAGAACATGACCATGGTGAGTAACTTTTCCTTATTAATCCCTTTTTTAAGAGATCATTGATTTCTTCTTAGCAAAGCTTAAGAAACCTTTCATTCATTTGAATTGGTCTTGCTTTTGTAGGAATAGACTTCTCATTGAATCCTTCTATGTAGGGCAAAGAGATGACATGCTTTTTTCTATTCTAAAAGCGAGAGGATCTGTAGAACATATTTCTTTACATAAATCCTCTCGTAAGCTTTTAACTTTGAGCTTAAACTTATCATCTTTAAGATGTTCTTCAATCTTCTTTATTTCTAACTCTTGTTTGAGAAAGAAAAGAAAATCTTCTTTACGTTTAAGCAAATGATTGACACCTTAACAGCGAGGTTCTGAAAGAATTCCAAAAAATGAAATCCTTGATTTTCTTAGGAATCATGATGACACGGTCACTATGCTAGACAGTGATGATGAGAAATATGACCCGTTTGGTGGCCCGTGCTCTCAGCCTAAATAATGGAGGCGTGCTAATGCTTAAAGCATTTTGTTAGGTTTGTCGTTTGCCTTGATAATTCAGGCTTTTGGTGATAAGATTCTCATGTATTCAACTCATGATTAACACATGCTTTGTGTGTCGGTAGACCCCAATTCTTGACCGAAATTTGATTATAGCCTGTAAAATCGCTCGTTTGTGGATTTCGGTCAATTTCTGTTTGGAATTTGGAAAAACTTTCTTCTGCAAAGTTGTAGAAAATGAAATTTCCTAGAGAAAGGACATGTGGTTTGAATTTTTCTGATAAAAGAACTATTTATTATGAATTATTGAAGTTCTGTAGTTCCGAAATAATTGATTTTTGAAAGTTTTAATTATTTTTAATTACAAAAACGTTTTTTTTTTGCTTGGTGAAATTTGCATTAAACATGTGCAAGGTGGCTGAATTCAGATTCAAGAAGTGGGCTTGACAATTTTATAAATATAATAATATTATATTAAATTTTCTGCTTTGGTGTTCTAAGTATTTTTCCTATAAATAGGGTGCTTAGGTTAGAATTGAAAATAACACCAGAAACTGAAATCTTCTCTCTCTTTCTCTCTCGATATATTGAGCGTATTCTTGTGAGTATTTTAATACTTTGAGTGTTCTTATCTGGTCTGCAAGTTCAAGTCATAGCTTATATCCTGTTTCAACTAGAAGTACTATCTTTTCGAGGTAAGGAATATTTTTTTTAAATGATATTATTTTCTTCAATATCATTATGCCGAAATATTGGTTTGAACTTTTAATCAAATTTGGAACTTTTTGTGTCAGGATTACTATTCACGTATACGGCACTATTCACGTATACGACACTATTCACGAATATGGCACTATTCATCGAAAAATGAAATTTTTTTCCTTTTCGTCCAAAATATCAATTATGGATACTAGTTTTGATTGTATCCATGTTTTGATCATTCTTGAATTTTACTTCACTATGATTATTTATGAGGTATTTTTGGACATGAAATAGCTGAAATAATAATCCTTGATATTTATTCTTTTGTTTCACTGGATTCGTTTCCTTTAAAATATTTTTCATCATCCTCAGTCCTAAATGATGATATTATTGAATATCTTTGGCCTGTAGTGCAAAGATAAATGATTTTATAATGAATATCTTTGGCCATTAGTGCAAAGATGAACAGGTGTTGAGATGAACATGACCGACTGATGAATATCTTTGGCCTGTAGTGCAAAGATGAAAATTTGATTCAAGATGAATATTGATTGATGTTACAGGGATAAAATATTGACGATGGACTTTTAAATTCATAGATAATAGTAGATTTCATTCTCTACGTAACTTTTCTATGAATTATTATTTTGGCTGCGAATATTGATCTAAAACTTGTAGTCTATTGTATTTTATCAGATTTTTTCCCTGTTGAAAACTAACGATAATTTGTTCTATATTATCTTAGTCATAATATTCTTTTTCTTGGGCTAGTTGAGCTCACCCTTTTCCTTTTTGTTCTATTTTTCTTCTCGGGAGGCGAGAATGTAGCGAGTCTTAGTCGAGGTATGGAATGATGATTCTAGAAGTTGTTTAGTAGTCCTCACCATTTTTGTAAAATAATGTATCAATAATTGTGATGAGGATTTATTTGGGTATGGATATTGTCTGAAGACAATATTTGTATTTAAACTCACGCTTTTATGATGTATTAATAAAGTTGTAGTTGTTTCAGATGTACCGTTATTGATGACGACCTAAAATGGGTGATGTATACCTATTTTGGGGGCGTCACAATTAATATCGAGCTTAGGGATATGATCTCTGGCGGAGATCTGGGAATAGAACTAGGAGGGAGAGACAGAGTAAATCCTTGCTAGTGTGTCCTACCTAAGCTTATTTGTTAGTTGGTCAATAAATAGGGATATTATGTGATATGTTGATTTCCTTAATTAACCCTTGTTTTATGGCAATATTTGAGAATGTCGAATTGAGAATGTTAACAAAGGAGTAAATGAGACCATGGAGACGCTCAGACTCACCAATGAGGAGAACGCGTCAAAGAAGTCGTGGCAATGTTCCTCCCGTGAACAACGCCAATCGAAGCGAGATGATGAACGATGGGATGTTTAGAAGTTTTTGCGCTTCATGCAAAATCGTACGAGGAGACTCGTGCACAAAATACAGGTGGAAATGATAACAACACACGATTTGTCACGGCGCAAGCGCTTCAAAGAGTTGGGACCACCGCACTCGGGAAAATTTGGATCCGATTAAAGCGCGAGACGTGGGTCAAACAAATTACCAAGATATTCGATGTCTTGGGATGCACGGAAGAAACGTAAGGTTCCATTCGCCACCTTTATGTTCCGTAATGAGGCGACATCTTGGTGAGAATCGTGAAGCGTACCCATCCAAATTACACTTCGGCGTGTCTTGGGAGACGTTTTCAGAATCTGCTTCAATGACAAGTACTTTCCTGAAAGTATTCGTCGTATGAAAGAAGTGGAGTTTATTAGACCGGAACAAAATAACATGACGGTGTCCCAGTACGAGGCAAAGTTTGCAGAGTTGTCCAGGTTTGCACCTCATTTGGTGGAGAATGAGGAACGTATGACGTAGATGTTTCGAGAGGTTTGAAACCCGACATACATCAAGATCTCATTTCTCATAAATTTTCTCTATTCGAGATGTTATCAACGAGGCTCAATTATTAGGCGAGATAACAAATACGTTCAACCGAGGGACCATAACCGAGGATCATACTGGGATATAGCGATCAGCAGAATAACGATTGTGACGCCCCCAAAATTAGGTATACGTCACCCATCTTGGGTCGCCACTTACATGGTACATAAATTCAAATACAAACTTAATTATTGTTGTAAGACCCCAACTTATTATTAATGAAATTTAATTTTCTCTATTTATTATTTTGAAATAGTAAGGGTTGATTTGATTAATGTGGATAGTTAGGGGTAAAATACGCAAATATTTTAAAATAAGCAAGTGGTGATAAAATATTCATTGTTGTCGGGGAATATTCGTTGGTCGTGGAATATTAAATCGCTTGTCGGGAATATTAAATACGACACCTAGCACATGTAATGGGCCCCATAACTGAAAGCGATTGGATGAAGAAAACGACAAATATGAGTTGTTTAAAAATAACAAGATAGTTATTCACAATTAATCTTTGTTAAAATACTCGGTGGTTAAAACACAAGAAGCACACGATATATTGCACCAATTATTGATTCTTACGTAAGAAGGCACTACTCAATAATGGTTACAATAATTACTTCAAAGATTTTATTTTATTGATTCAATAATTCTTTGCGTTGATATTTTATATTCTTTGTTGTTTCAATAATTATCATTACACAATTTTTTTCATTATCGAAGCAATAATTCATATTATCCTGAATAATATTATTAGATAAAATTATTGGCAATGTCTAGAAAGTTCTCATCAAGGAGAGGTTTGGTCACCTAATTGCGCTACCAAGAAGAGAGAAATCTTTATTGAAAGCCCTCTTCCTGAACCTGCACTGTTGTCGAATATTGTGATTACAGAATATTATTTATGAATAATTAATTATTGATTCATATGATGAAGAAAATATTGATTTTATGTGGATATAGATGGAGAAAAATTTTAATGTGACAATTGTTGAAAATTGAAATTTTATCTTTTTCTCGATAAGATAATTCATTTAAATGTATTATTATATTTTAAATATATAATAATGGTGATATTTTTACAACGAATGTGGAATATATGAGTATCTGAGGAGGAAGAGTATTTTATTGCAATAAATATTTAAAACATGTTAAACATGCTCGGTGGACCCCATTTATTGATCAAATTTGATTATAAATTTAAAATCGCCTGCTTGTGGATTTCGGTCAATTTCTCATTTGGAATTTGGAAAAACTTTCTTACGCAAAGTTGTAGAAATTGAATTTCCTATAAAAAATCGCGAGATTCAAATTTTTTGGATAAAAGGGCTATTTTTGTGAATTATTGAAGTTTCAAGCTCAAAATAATTGATTTTGGAAGTTTTAATTATTTAAATTAAGAAAAACGTTTTAATGTTTTGTCACATGGTGGCTGATGTCTTGGACCAAATTAGTGGGCGTGAGGAAATTTGAAAAATTAATATTATTGATTTATTAAATTTTCTGCTTTTGTTCTAAGCGTTTTCCTATAAATAGGTGCTTAGGTTAGAATTGAAAATCACACCGTAAATTGAAGTTTTCTCTATATATTATCGGCGTATTCTTGTGAGTATTTTGAGTATACTTTGAGTATTGCTATACGGTCTGCAAGTCCAAGTCATAGCTTTATATCCTGGTTTTAAATTTAAAATCTTGATCTTTCGAGGTAAGGGATATTATTTTTTTATTAATGATATTATTTCTTCAATATCATTATCTTTGAAATATTGATCTCAAGTTTTTATCAAATTTGGAACTTTTGGTGTGTGAGTTACTATTCACGTGTACTGACACTTTATTCACGAAATCTGACACTATTCATCGAAAATGAAAATTTTCCTTTTCGTCTAAAATATCTATTCGGATACTAGCTTTGATTGTATCCATGTTTTGATCATTCTTGAATTTTACACCACTGTGATTATTTTTGAGGTATTTTTGGACGTGGATAAAACAAAAGTACGAATCTTTAATCCATAATCCTTATCATTTTGTTTCAATTGGATTCGTTTTTTTAAAAATATTTTCATCATCTTCATCTTAAATGATGATATTATGGAATATCTTTGGCTGTAGTGCAAAGATGAATGATTTCTGAAGAATATCTTTGGCTGTAGTAGCAAAGATGAGCAGTGTTTAGATGAACATGACCAACCGATGAATATCTTTTGGCACATAGTGCAAAGATGAATATTTGACTCGGATATATATTGATTGATGTTACGAGGATAAAAGATAGACGATGAACTTTTAAATTCATACATGTAAGATAGTAGTTTGCATTCTCTACTTAACTCTTCTAATGAATTATTATTTCATTGCGCGAATATTAATTTAAAATTTGTTGTCTATTGTATTCTATTAGATTTTTCCTGTTGAAGACTAACGATAATTTGTTGTATATTATCTTAGTCATAATATTCTTTATCGGGCTAGTTGAGCTCACCCTTTTCCTTTTGTTCCATTTTTCTTCTCGGGAGGCGAGAATATAAGCGAGTACGAGTCGGGTTATGGAATGAAAGTTTTAGAGAGAGTTGTTTAGTAGTCCTCACCATTTTTGTAAAATAATGTATCAATAAATGTGATGAGGATTTATTGGAGTTTAGATATTATCTAGAAGATAATATTTGTATTCAAACTCATAGTTTTACTGTTGTAATAATAAAGTTGTAGTTGTTTCTGTACCATGTATTGACAACTCAGAATGGGTGATGTATACCTATTTTGGGGGTGTCACATCATTTATAACAAGCCATGATTATACTTAAATGATCCCAGTCATCATAATCATACTAAGTTCATCTATGCATCGTAAAGCGAAAGATAACATAATATAACATGAGGATGATGACAATGACATAATAATTCAATAAAACAAGTTCACGAATTAATTTATTCAGAACTAATAACGTCCAAATTGTCAACATGATCTTCGCTTTGTAGAGTAAAATTCAAGAATGATCGGAAGAATATTTCCATGAAAAGATCTTTGGATGAAACGCAAATATCGAGAATATTCTACTAATTACATGGAGTATAGAAGTCAAAGTTTTAACCAATTGGGTATATAATAAAGAATGGAATAACAAAGGAAATCACCATGTGTGGTACTTGGCATGATGTGTTATTCAATGTAATAATAATAATGAGAACCGTGTCGGTGAAATTCACAATTTCTATGTGGATGTTCCAACGAGAATAATAAAGATGGAACCCGGTCCGTGTAAAACACACGAGATAGGATATTCCAATAGAATGATAAAGACGGAACCCGGTCCGTGTAAAACACACGATGTGATGTTCTAACGAGAATAATAATAAAGATTTTAACCAGTCCTAAAAACACATGCATGCAGGATGTTCCAAATGTAATAATAGAAGAATGTCACCAAGTATAGGGTAAACCACGTGTCTGATTATGTATAGGGTATCCACAGATATCTGATTATTCAACGAATAATAAAGAATGGAATAACAGAGGATTTCACCAAGTATAGGGTATCGCCAGCGTATCTGAGTTATTCCAATGAATAATAAAGAATGGAATAACGTAAGTTCTCTTCATGAATAAGAAAGAATAACACCCCTTACAGATGCAACAAATAATATCCCTTACCTTAGAAGAACCCGAATATTGGAAAAGTGAAGTAGCGAGAATACTTTTCTTCTTTCTCTATAGTTTCTCTCTCTGTAGAGTTTCAAAGAATTAAGTAAGAAATAATGAAGGAAAGAGCTTTCTATTTATAGAAAAAGCGAGGGTGGCTCTTGGTCTTAACGAAGGGGTCAAAATGACTCTTGGTAATATCAAGAGACAACTACTATTTCATGAAGGGGTAATTAACCCTTGGAACAATCAAGAGGCAATTAACTCTTGGTAATATTGAAGGGACAACTACTATTTTGCGAAGGGGTAATTACTATTGACGAAGGTAATTACTATTGACGAAGGTAATTACTATTGAAGAAGATAATTACTATTGAAGAAGGTAATTACTATTGACGAAGGTAAATACTATTGACGAAGGTAATTACAATTCACAAAGGTAATTACTATTGATGAAGGTAAATACTATTGACGAAGGTAATTACTATTCACAAAGGTAATTACTATTGACGAAGAGACTCTTAGATGATGACATATGGGCCCCCATAAAAATATCAAACTTACCACAAACGTCTCATAACCAGACTCTTTATATACATCAAGGATTGAATAAATATTACCACAAATCATTTTATTTTAATCAACAATTTTTAATCTTTCAACAATTATTAATCATTTATAACTTGTCGTCTCAATTAATAATATAACATATTATACGATGATCTTTGTGACAATAATTGAATCAATAATATAAGAGATATGATCGTGAATTCTTTCGTAGCAATAATTGAGTATAGCTAAGTGACTTCTCACGTAAGCATCAATAATCAATACCGTATGCTACTATCTGCAACCACGCCAGACATTCATGTACTTTTACCACCGGTAGTTCAACAGGTTTGTGGTAACACCTCTGCCGTTATTTTTATAGAAAAATAATTTTGTCGCTTTCTAACTACGACAATACTTGGTTAATAAGGGTCCACTTAATGATTGAGTAGTCGTCGTCGAATATTCCCAAACAAAAAAGAATATTACCCAACCAAACGTAATATTTTATAACAACTTCACTTACTTTGCAAAATTTATAAATATTACCCACAACTATAACATTATATCAAATTTATTCCATAATATTCCAAAATAATATTTATATAAAAAATCATCTTTATTTATAAAAAGCTGGGGTCTTCTGACCTCCCTTCTTATGAAATTTAGCCCTCGAAATTAGGTACGTCTTGATATGATAAAGAGGTGAGGATACCTTGAATACCTTTTATCGTTAAAAATATTAAATTCATCTTCTGAATCCTACCAAGATATTCATTAACAATTCATCTTTTGCACTATAGGCCAAAGATATACAACTGTAAAACCAATAATGCTGAGACAAAGCTTAATAGTATCACAACCACGAATTATCCATGCACCACTGGCCAAGGATATTCGTGTTTTCAATCTGATCGTGATTATACCGAATAATCCTCGAGTCATAATCATACTAAGTCTATCCATGCACTACTACCAAAGATGACTTTTTTTACCACATCCATGAATTAATATTTCATTGCTGAGACTCAGCTCAATAATTAATCCATATCATCGAATCATCCATGCACTACAAGCCAAGGATATTCATTAGTATCACGACCACGAATTATCCATGCACTACGGCCAAAGATAATCGTGTATTCATTAGTATCACGACCATAAATTATCCATGCACTACTACCGAAGATAATCGTGTATTCATTAGTATCACGACCACAAATTATCCATACACTACGACCAAAGATAATCGTGTATTCATTAGTATCACGACCACAAATTATCCATGCCTACTGCCAAAGATAATCGTGTATTCATTAAGTATCACGACCACAAATTATCCATGCACTACTGCCAAAGATAATCGTGTTTTCAATTACGGTTATGATTATACCCTAAACAATCCACAGTCATAATCATACCAAGTCCATCTATCGCACTTCTGAATACGGATGACTTTCAACGTAATATAAACATAAGGATAATGATATAAAGAATCAATCAAATGAGATAAAGGATAAATATTAAACATTTATAATATAATTTATCCGAGATTCAAGAATATCCCCATGTTATCAATCACTTAATAATCTCATAATCTAATATCATTAATATTATAACAATATTTTAATCACTTTTAAATTTATAACAATTTATCTCAATTGTTTACGCTTTTACCATATAATGCATTTAATCATTCAAAATGCCATACTCATAAGATATCATCACCAATTATCAAATCCTCATCAAAAATATGCATATACTCTATATAGGATTCTCTAGCCATAAAATCCTATTTTCAACTTTGTTACTTCACATAACATATTTAACTCATATGTTCAGTAACTAAACTATTTTTATGAAAATACCAAATCAGTCCCAAAAATATTTCTTTTCTGGGATTTAGCATAATATAGTCCCATAATGAAAATATATTTTTCTCGGAATTTTTAAAATTCATTTACTATTTTTCAAAATCAATTTCTAATTAATTCCTTAAGAAATTTGCTACCTCAAGTTTAACTCCAGAAATTCCCAAATCTTGGCGGGACCTTACACATGTTAATGTGAGCCTCAGATTTAAATTTCATGGTCATTGGAGTTATAGAACTCCGCTTATAGCATTTTTCGTCAAAAAAAAACCTAAATATTGAAATGGTCATAACTTGTTCATTTTAAGTCGAATGAGCTCATTTTTGGACAGGAGGTACTTTATAACATATATTTTCATGTCCCAAAAGGGCAGAATTATTCACATAAATTTAGTGGCCGAAACACAGCCCTTACAAAACGTGGCAAAGCAGCTTTTTGACATTTTCAAGTTTTGACTCCTTTGCTAAAATCACCCACACGAAAAATCTACAACACCTTTTTCATTGATTCCACTTGGATTAGTTAGGTAACTCATAGATCTAACTCTAGGACTTAACCACACTCAAAAATTCAAAATATAATAAGAGATTTGGTCAATTGAATTTCATATTACGTTTTTCACCAAAATCTGGTTTTAACTCCTCAGTGATTTTTAAGAAACTTTCATGTTTTCACATACTAACCAACATAACTCATCATAACACTTACTAATACCACGTATACCCATGATTTTCATTAGTCCAATGCTTTTATTATGACTTTCATCATAAACCACGTAAAGCTGCTTCATTTTAGTTGAAGAAATATTTGAGGGTTTAAGAAATGGGTTTTATCTTTGGGGTCAATACTGAAATTCGATTTCACGCTCTAAGTAGGCTAAGAAGTCTTCAAGAATACTCCGAAAAATTAATTAATAATAGAAATATCATTCAAAACCGTGACTCTCATCCAAGATTTGGATAAGACGTCACATTGATACCAACTGTGACTTCTATCCCTTAACCTAGATAGCACCTCACAATGATACCTATAAACTTGCCATCTTCATTCACGATGTCGCCTACGTAAAGTCCGGCTTCGATTGCATTCCACACAAGGAAATCAACAACGAAAGGTTCGGGGCTCTTTACTTATGGCTTGATATGACAATAATTGACTTTAGTAGTTTGGTTACTTGAATTAGCACAACAAGTTGGTTATGAATATAAAAGCTAACAACCTTACGAAAAACATGATGAGTAGTTAACCAATTGATTCCTAAAATCACATCAAAGGCAAATATTTTCAAAAGATAAGATCGACGAGTAACGTGAAAATGTTTATTTGAATCAAACAAGATTTAAAAAATAGTAGCTGAATAACGAAGGCTCTACTAACGAAGTTTCAACCAATAAGTCAAAGTTTAACTTCTTGAGTCAAATTTAAACGTTGAACACAACTAGGTGAAATAAAAGAGTGGGTAGAATCGGTATCTAACACAATATAGACTTCGCAAGAGCTTATGATTAACTTACCCGTGATAATTTTATCGAAGTTCCTCGTCACGAGAAAAAAAACGCTCTCTCTAAACTACACGGCTTTGGTTTGTGCAGGACAACCTTTGGTGCCTCCATCCTAGTTGAATTTGTCTTGATGAACGACAAAAATCGAGCTAAGTGACCTTCTTTCCACAATTATAACATGCTTTGAATGGCGTGGCGGATTGATTCGGGATGATGTGTCCCTCTCCTCCGCATTTGAAGCATATGATAGGTGGTCTTTCTCCTTCCTTAACAACGGGTCTTTGGTCTTGATGTCTTTCCATCATTGTTGAATCTCATTTTCTTGAAATGTCCATTCTTATTGCTTTGACCACGATTACCACCGGCGGTTACCATATCGCCCATTGATTCCTCCACGCTTGTTATGGCCGCTCACGTGACTACTCTCGGTATTATTATAATTTTTCTTACCGCTTCTCTTTTAGTTCAGGCTGACTCGTTATCGCGCTCCACTAATCGAGCCCTATTTACAACATCCGAATACAAACCACGGTTTATGAGAGATAAGATGTTGGCGTATCTCCGACTTCAAACCTCTTAAAAACATTCGCGCCATTCTCTCTTCATTATCCACCAGTGGGACGAAAATCGTGATAACTCCGCAAATTTTGCCTCGTATTGCGACACGGCCATATTATTTTGTTCCAACTTGATAAACTCCACCTCCTTCATGTGGCGAATACTTTCGGAAAGTATTTGTCGTTGAACAACTCTGGAACTTCTTCCAAGATATCTTCAATCTGAGAAAGTTGAGTACGTTTCTGGATTTCCACCAAGTCACTTTCTCACGCAACATAAAAGGCGTGAAGGGAGCCTTTTGCTCCTCGGAGCATCCCAAGACATCAAATATCTTGGTAATCTGCTTTATCCATGCTTCCGCCGAAAGTGGTTTTGGCTCTCCCTTAAACTCCGGTGGTCCCGTCTCACTGAATTGTTTAGCGGTGACCTTGAGAGAGTTTCTCGTGTTTCCACCTCACGTTTTGGATGTAAGTCGCTTTACGATGTTGCATGAATTCTAAAACCTCTTAAACGTCATGTCGTTCGTCAATTGATCGGTGTTGTTGTTTACGGGAGGATTATCGCCATCCTGTTGCACATTGTCCCGATTATTGATCCGTGGAGAATCAACAGGTCTCACATGCTCCATTCTATTCTCAACATTCTCGGATGCCATTTTCAAACACTGCCACAAAATAAGGGTTAATTGACATGCAACATATTATCACTATACTCTGAACGACCAATCAAATACCAAATAAACTTAGGTAGGTCATACTAGCGAAGGAATTCCCTATCTCTCCCCTCCTAGTTCTAGTCTCACATTTTAGCCAGGGATCATATCCCTAAGCTCTGATACCAACTGTGACGCCCCCAAAATTAGGTATACGTCACCCATCTTGGGTCGCCACTTACATGGAACATAAATTCAAATACAAACTTAATTATACATCTGTCGTGTAACATACGACAATACATAAACTGAGAGTTCTAATAGGAATATTGTCATTTAGACAATATCCATACTCAAGGAGTCCTCATTACATTTATTATCACACTATTTCACAGAATAGTGAGGACTACTAATGCTATCCTCTGGACCATTACTCCGTTCCCCGACTCGTCCCAGCTATATTCTCATTTCAAGAGAACAGTGAAAGAAAGGGTGAGCTCAACTAGCCCAAAGAAGAAATATTATAACTAAGATAATGCGAATAAATTATCAATAGTCTTCAACAATGTTAAACCGATAAAATACAATAGACAACCGGTTTAATCTGCGGTGAATATCTGAATCCATTAAAAGAGTCAAGTAGAAAATAAAGTCTACTATCTTTTAGGTTTTAAAAGGTTTTCATAAATTTTATCACTAAAACTCAGCTTTAATGAATAAACCACAATATCTAATCATCCCCGTACCACGGTCAAGGATTTTATCAAATTATCAATGGTCATGACTATACCGAATCACCCCCAGTCGGTCATAATCATACCAAAAACTATCCATCACTTGCATTACACAGATCAATGAGGACTTTTATCACATCATTTATAACAAGCCGTGATTATACCGAAATGATCCACGGTCATAATCATACTAAGTTCATCTATGCACGTAAGCGAAAGATAACATAATATAACATGAGGATGATGACAATGACATAATAATTCAATAAAACAAGTTCACGAATTAATTTATTCAGAAACTAATAACGTCCAAATTGTCAACATGATCTTGCTTTGTAGAGTAAAATTCAAGAATGATCGGAAGAATATTTCCATGAAAGATCTTTGGATGAAATGCAAATATCAAGAATATTTTACTAATTTCATGGAGTATAGAAGTCAAAGTTTTAACCAACCGGGTATAATAAAGAATGGAATAACAAAGGAAATCACCATGCATGCGGTATTGCGCATGAGACGAGTTATTCCAATGTAATAATAATAATAAAAAACCAGTCGTGTGAAATTCACAATCGGCGGGATGTTCTAACGTAATAATAAAGATGGAACCAGATCCGGTGTAAAACACACGAATAGGATATTCCAATGTATGATAAAGATTTTAACCAGTCCTTGTAAAACACACGCATATGATGTTCCAATGAATAATAATAAAGACGGAACCAGTCCCAGGTAAAACACACGCATGTGATGTTCCAATGAATAATAGAAGAATGTCACCAAGTATAGGGTAAACCACGATATCAGATTATGTATAGGGTATGCCACAGCGTATCGAGTTATTCCAACAGAATAATAAAGAATGGAATAACGGAGGATTTCACCAAGTATAGGGTATGTCACAGATACAAGTTATTCCAATAGAATAATAAAGAATGGAATAATGTAAGTTCTCTTCATGAATAAGAAAGAATAACACCCTTTACTTGCACAACAAATAATATCCCTTACCTTAGAAGAACTCAATATTGGAAAAGTGAAGTAGCGAGAATACTTTCTTCTTTCTCTATAGTTTCTCTCACTGTAGAGTTTCGGTGAATTAAGTAAGAAATAATGAAGGAATGAGCTTTCTATTTATAAAAAAAATGAGGGTGGCTCTTGGTCTTAACGAAGGGTCAAAATGACTCTTGATAATATTGAAGAGATAACTACTATTTCATGAAGGGTAATTAACCCTTGGAACAATCAAGAGGCAATTAACTCTTGGTAATATTGAGGGACAACTACTATTTTGCGAAGGGGTAATTATTATTGATTTAATGTAATTACTATTATTGAAGGTAATTACTATTGAAGAAGGTAATTACTATTGAAGAAGGTAATTACTATTGACGAAGGTAAATACTATTGACGAAGGTAATTACAATTCACAAAGGTAATTACTATTATTTGAAGGTAAATACTATCGATTTAAGGTAATTACTATTTCACAAAGGTAATTACTATCGACGAAGAGACTCTTAGATGATGACATATGGCCCCCCCATAAAATAATCAAACTTACCACAAACGTCTCATATAACAAACTCTTTATATACATCAAGGATTGAATAAATATTACCACAAATCATTTTATTTTAATCAACACATTTTTAATCTTTCAACAATTATTAATCATTTATAACTTGTCGCCTCTCGATTAATAATATAACATATTATACGTATGATAATCTTGTGACAATAATTGAATCAATAATATAAGAGATATGATGCGCAATTCATTCTGTAGAAGAATAATTGAGTATAGCTAGTGACTTCTCACGTAAGATCAATAATCAATACCGTGTTACTATGCGAACCACGCCATTCATCGTATTTTTTTACCAATCGGTAGTTCAACAGTTTGATTTGCGGTAACACCTCTGCCGTTATTTTTATAGAAAAATAATTTTGTCGCTTTCTAACTACGACAATACTTCCGCCATGGGGTCCACTAATGATTGAGTAGTCGTTCTAATATTCCCCGACAAAAAAAGAATATTCCCCGACCAAACGAATATTTTATAACAACTTGCTTACTTTGCAAAATTTATAAATATTACCCACAACTAAACATTATATCAAATTTATTCCATAATATTCCAAAAATAATATTTATTAAAAAAATTCATCTTTATTTATAAAAGTTGGGGTCTTACAACGATAACCAGCGGAGAAAGAAAAAGACGGACAAAAATGGTAACCACTCTGGTGGTAGTCATGGCCATGAGAATAGAAGAAGCGAGTCGGATCATTCCTTGTTCATCTACAAAAATGGATCTGACATTGCTTATATTTTATTATATGTTGATGATATAATTCTCATAGCCTCCTCCGATGCTCTTCAATTATCTATCATATCTCTTCTCAGTTCCGATTTCGCAATGAAGGATTTGGGACAATTGAGTTATTTTCGGGGTATTGCAGTCACCCGGAATGCCCATGGCCTTTTTTTCTCACAGACAAAATATGCCGAGGAAATACTTGAAAGAGCTGGTATGCAAGGTTGCAAGCCATGTCCCACTCCTATTGACACAAAGGGGAAACTCAGTGTTTCTATTGGAAAGCCTTATGAGGACCCAACTAAATATCGTCGTCTAGCTGGTGCTTTCCAATATCTTACTTTTACCAGGCCAGATATCTCCTATACGATTCAACAGGTATGCTTACATATGCATGATCCGAAAGTCGAGCACATGGATGCTCTCAAGCGTATACTACGTTATATTCACGGAACGATTGATTATGGTTTGTATCTGTATAAGTCTAAACTTGACTCTTTCCTTTCTTATACGGATGCTAATTGGGGTGGTTGTCCTGACACGCGTCGCTCCACCTATGGTTATTGTCTATTCATCGGTGACAACCTGATTTCATGGTCCTCTAAACGGCAACCCACATTATCTAAATCGAGTCTGAAAAATTTGAATATCGAGGGGTTGCCAATGTTGTCTCCGAATCGTCTTTGGATCCAAAATTTACTCCGGAACTTCATTATCCAGGTCCACAAGGCAACACTTGTATCTTTGCGATAATGTGAGTCGCGATATACCTCTCCGTGATCCAATCTGACATCAACGCACTAAATATATTGAGATGGAAAATCATTTTGTTCGTGAAAAGGTAAAACGTGGCGAAGTGTGTGTCCTTCATGTTCCGTCACGTTATCAGATTGCCGACATATTTACCAAAGGGCTCCCGCACATTCTTTTTGACGACTTTCGGGACAGTCTAAACGTTCGACAACCTCCTGCTTCAACTGCGGGGGTGTGATAGAATATATGTGATTCTTCTCATTATTATTGTAAATATTTTAGGATATTATTCTGTTGTAAAATCATACCGTTTCCTTATTCTTAGCCTAACTTGTAGGCATAATATTTGTTTATACTTTGTATATATTACCAATGGATGAATGAGAAAAGATCAAGGGATTATATTGTTTTAATATGAATTTTAGATAATTAAAAAAGTAAATTATTAACATCATACTACCAAATTTGGTGCTGGCAGAGAGGTTTGTCTTGTTTTTTGTTTTTGGTAAGAGTATTTATAACAGTTTTCTTATATTTATTCATACTCTGCAGTGCTATTGGATCATTCTGCAAAATAGAGATTCAATTTTTTCATTATGTACCTAACATGTTCCTTGTATTGATTCCTTAAATAATAAAAGTTAAAAGTTAAAAGTTCCAACAGTCAAAATATCAAATTAATAATAATCTTATTGTAAGACCCCAACTTATTATTAATGAAATTTAATTTTCTCTATTTATTATTTTGAAATAGTAAGGGTTGATTTGATTAATGTGAATAGTTATGGGTAAAATCATGAAATATTTCAAAATAAGCAAGTGGTTATAAAATATTCATTGTTGTCGGGAATATTCATTTGGTCGTGGAATATTCTTTCATTGCCGGAGAATATTAAATGCGGCCGCAGCGACCATATTGGGCCCCATAACTGAAAGCGATTGGATGAAGAAAACGATAAATATAAGTTGTTTAAAAATAACAGAATAGTTATTCACAGAATTAATCTTGTTAAAATACTCGGTGGTTAAAACACAAGAAGACACGATATTGCACCAATTATTGATTCTTACGTTAGAAGGCACTACTCAATAATAATTACGATAATTAATCGCTCAATATTTTATTGATTTAATAATTGCTGCGTTGATATTTTATATTCTTTGTTATTTCAATAATTGTCATTACACAAGTATTTTTCATTATCGAAGCAATAATTCATATTATCCGAATAATATTATTAGATAACATTATTGGCAATGTCTAGAAAGTTCATCTAAGGAGAGGTTTGGTCACCTAATTGCGCTACCATGAAGGAGAAATTCTTATTGGAAAGCCCCTCTCACTGAACCGCACAGTTGTCGATATTGTGATTACAGAATATTATTTGTGAATAAATAATTATTGATTCATATGACGAGGAAAATATTGATTTTATGTGGATATAGATGGAGAAAATTTTAATGTGACAATTGTTGAAAATTGAAATTTTATCTTTTTCCGATAAAATAATTCATTTAAATATATTATTATATTTTAATAATATAATAATGGTGATATTTTTACAACGAATGTGAGATATATGAGTATCTGAGGAGGAAGAGTATTTTTGTTGCAATAAATGTTTAAAACATGTTAAACATGTCGGTGGACCCCATTTATTAGTTGAAATTTGATTATAAACATAAAATCTCCCGTTTGTGGATTTCGGTCAATTTTCTCGCTTGGAATTTGGAAAACTTTCTTACGCAAAGTTGTAGAGAATTGAATTTCCTATAAAAACTCGTGAGATTCGAATTTTCCGATAGAAGGGCTATTTATTATGAATTATTGAATTTCCAAGCTCAAAATAATTGATTTTGGAAGTTTAAAATATTTTAAATTGGAAAAACGTTTTATTACTTTTTTTTTTTTTCTAGAAGGTGAGCATGTGGGAAATGCTAGGAGTCAATACTAAGAGGCGTAGGAAATTTTATTATAAATAATAATATTATATTAAATTTTCTAACTTTTGTGTTCTAAGATTTTCCCTATAAATAGGTCTTTAGGTTAGAATTGAAAATCACACCGTAAATTGAAGTTTTCTCTCTATATTATCGAGTATTCTTGTGAGTATTTTGAGTATACTTTGAGTATTGCTATATGGTACAAGTTCAAGTTATATAGTCGATATCCTGTTTCAACTAAATCTTGTCTTTTTGTGAGGTAAGGGATATTATTTTTTTAGTAATGATATTATTTCTTCAATATCATTATGTTGAAATATTGATCTGAAGTTTTTATCAAATTTGAAACTTTTGGTGTCTGAGTTACTATTCACGATATCTGAGACTATTCACGATATCTGACACTTATTCACGAATCTGACCTTTATTCATCGAAAAATGAAAATTTTCCTTTTCATCCAAAATATCTATTCTAGATACTAAACTTTGATTGTATCCACGTATGTTGATCATTCTTGAATTTTACACCACTATGATTATTTTTGAGGTATTTTTGGACGTGGATAAAAAAAAAGTCTGAATCCTTAATCCTTAATCCTTGTCATTTTGTTTCACTCGATTCATTTAAATTCATACATGTAAGATAGTAGTTTGATTCTCTACTTAACTCTTCTAAATGAATTATTATTTCATTCTGAATATTGATTTAAAACTTGTTGTCTCATTGTATTCTATTAGATTTTTTCCTATCAAAGACTAATGATAATTGGTTGTATATTATCTTAGTCATAATATTCTTTACTCTTGACTAGTTGAATTTCACACTTTTCCTTTTTGTTCCATTTTTCTTCTCGGAGGCGAGAATATAATGAAAGATGCAGTGAATTATGGAATGAAAGTTCTAGAGAGTTGTTTAGTAGTCCTCACCATTTTGTAAAATAATGTATCAATAAATGTGATGAGGATTTATTTGAGTATAGATATTGTCTGTAAGATAATATTTGTATTCAAACTCACGCTTTTCTTGTTGTAATAATAAAGTTGTAGTTATTTCTGTATTCACGATTGACAACTCAAAATGGGTGATGTAAACCTATTTTGGAGGCGTCACACTTATAATTTATAAAAGAGAGTATAATTTATCAATTATATTCTACTTAAAAATAATTTTTATTTTATTTTAAATTTTAAGTAATTCATGGAGTGAACATTGAATGGATTGTAATAAGTAAAATGTACATAAGATTAATATTAATTTTAAAAAGTTAATTTGTGATATTTTTAATTTAAATTTAACATGATTCATTTAAATTTTTAAAATAATAAATTTTATAATATTTATAATTATATTGACATAAATTAAATAAATTTATATCAATTTTAAATTTGAATACGTTTGAAATTAATTTTTAAAAAATAGGTCAATATTAAGTTTATAATTTGACATGATATGTATAAGGGAGTCAAATAAAAATAAAGGAGCTGTTGAATAATAATTTATTAATGTATTTATCAAAATTAAAAATAGAGAGCTGATTAGAAAAATTGATATTAAACTCTAAAGAGCTTTTATCTTGTATCTATCCGTCATTGTGGGCCAGAGTCTGGGCCATAGGAATCATCAGATAGACAAAGGTCACTAGAAGACCAATAACCTAGTTAGTTATAGCCTCAAGGAAAGAAGGTAAAGCTACCTCCCTGAGTCTCAATCTGAATTCTGATGCATGTCATAACTTTTCTCAGTGCTTGTGCTGCACGTACATCAAGTCAACAATTGTGGATCATCCATTATTTTAATTAACCGTTGACAATCCAATCCAATCCAATCCCCAAACACATTAATATTTAAATACAACAACTAATTCTTTTCTTTGATTGAACTAAAACCATGATTTTAATATTTATCTTATATAAATATACTAGTACTACTTTTAACAAAACAAAAGGAATATTGATTACCACTTAGAAAAAGCATGCTTTTGAGGAATTATCTAGAAGCACGCCCTTGGCATGCCAACTGCTTATTTTCATTTTGTTTGTGGTTGAGGCTACACACGCACGAGTATTGGTACATAAATTATCTTCATTAATGCACAAGAATTGCCTCCTCCTATTACTTATCTTTATCTTCAATTTCTTAATTTTATTTATTTCTATACAATAAACCAAGTTAATTTCAATATTAACACAACACGTGTACTTAATTCTAATAAAAATTTGAATGATATAATTAATATTTTTTAAATTTTATGGTAAAAAAATTCATACCCATAATCCTTAAAGAATCACCTTATTGTTATTTTTGTTTATATATTTGACTCGTTATTAATAAAAATATTATGATAAATCATTTTATAAGACATTTTTATCTTTTAGTAGATCCAAATTCATGCCTTATTTCAAGTTCACTCGGCGCTTGGCAACCAGGAGAGAAGCCACATGCCATTTAATTAATCGGAACTACTCCAATTCCTCTCCCATATGAATAATTAATAATGAGCAAGTCAAACCTCCATGTAAAAAAGAGTTATGTATAAATATTATTTCAACACGTGAAAAATATCAATTTGCTTAATTATATTCATGCTGTCAAATAAACTTAACGAGAAAAGTAGACCTGGTAAATGGGCCTGTAAATTCAGCGATCTGTTTCATTAAAACCCGAAACTTTGGATCGTATTTTTTCAAATTCATGAAAAAAACTCCGACCTTTTTGTGGGTCAAATCGAAGCGTCGCCCATTTGGGTTTAAGCCCAAAACCCAGACTTTGGGTTTACATTTTCTGGCCCACCAAAACTCTATTGTTAAGCTTTAACTCTACTTTTAATTGGCCATGTTACTTGATATAGAGAAAAGGAAGGGGGTGTTTGATAAAACTGAATGAAATAATTTTGAATGTTTAAGTAATTTGAATGAGCTGAATGAAGCAGAATTCAGAATATTGAATGAAAAAAATTACTTGATAATTAACATGTCTGGAACATCTGAATAACAAATTTTTATTATTTTACTCTGAAAAAATTCAAAATTGTTGTAAATTTATTTAATATAATAGTTAATATTATAAAAAAAATTAAATATAAAATATTTTATTCAGCCGTCATTCAGCAAAAAAAAAAAAGTACACTTGGCCATTCAACCCAAAAATTTGACCGATTAACTATTCAGACGATTTTTATTTAAAATAAAGACACTCAATAACTGACTGACTTTCAGTCATTCAACTCCAAACAAACACCTCAGAAGTAGATCATAATTTAATACAAGCTATACAACATTACAACCAAACATAAAGTGACGGTAAGTATTAATACCTAATATTATCGGACTGTTCGGTTTCTAAAAACGAAAAATTTAGCATGCCCAAAAACTAAAGCTAAGAATAAAAATAACGTGATGATCATGTTTGTAATCTCATTTAAATCTTTTTCTGCTTAATTTTTACAGAATTTTATAATTACTATAAATTAATGTATATTTATTTAATCTAAATTTATACAATAATTAATGTATAAGTTATTTTAAATAAAGAAAATTGATATTTTCACATGGCTTTTTGATATTTTCACAGTTAAAAAACGATTTTTATGTCAAAGATATCAATTTTCATAATAAATTTAAATTAGTTAATTGTGACACGCGGGCGTTCAAAATATTAATACGAGGGCGTATTATATTAGTTGTCCAGCATAACAAATAAATAAATAATACTATGTCGGATTTAGATTACCAATTAATTACTCATAATACGAACCAGACCACTAAAAAAATGTGGTTGTAAATGCCAAAATTAGTTAAATGATACTTACTACAATTACCTCTATTATAATTAAAACCATCCTAACCTAACCTAACCTAATGTTAGTTGAACTCAATAACATCGTCTTTACTCCGTTAATTCCGCAACGAACAAAGGTACCTTCTTCACCTTACTTACTTTGTTAAGAATAGATAGACCTTAATTCCTATACTATACCTTCCCATCTTATTCCTCCAAATTCAATAACTCTCAATTTTAAAATTATAAAATAAAATAATATTATTAATTTTTTATTATTATTTATAATATCAAATCATTACAATTAAAATTATAACTTATAGTAAAACATAAAATTATTTATTTTATAAATATATACCTTTAATTTTGAAAAGAATGAGTATTTAACGGTTGAAACACGTGAAAATGTGATGTGAAGTTTTTTTCTCTCCACTGAGTGTGTCTGTAGCAAAACAAGAGTAGCTGCCGGCCCCTCTCTCTTTCTCCACTTTCCTAAATATTTTTACTAGTAGAATTCAATAGAAGCACCGCAGAAATAACGAACCTTCTCTCTCTTTCTCAAGTATCGAGCTTTTTTCGGAGACAAATTCTCCAAACAACACATTGGAATCTCTCTCTCCGTCCCAAACCGTTTTGTTTTCCGAAGATTTCGAAGAAACCCAATTCTTCATAATTTTATGTAGATCCTTCACACTCTTTCTCTCTCCACAAACAAAAAAAACACACACGCACGCACTCTGTTTCCTATCCGCTCAAGAAAAAGGGAAAATGGTGGTCAAGATGATGAGGTGGCGGCCGTGGCCCCCACTTGTATCCAAGAAATTGGAGGTGAAGCTGGTGGTCAAGAGGCTGGAGGGCTGGTGCTTCAGCGGTGTCGGTGATCCGGATGCTGATAAAGATAATACTAAGAGACTCTCTGTGGAAATCAGATGGAAGGGACCCAAGATCGCTTTAAGTACTTTTCGGCGGACGGTCAAGAGGAATTTCACAAAGGAAGAGACTGTGGGTTCAAACGGCGTCGTTGAGTGGGAGGAGGAGTTTTCCAGCGTTTGCAATCTTTCTGGCTTCAAAGACAATGTCTTTCATCCTTGGGAGATCTCTTTTACTGTCCTCAATGTGAGTGTTGTCAACACATTTAATTAATTTTATCGGCCTTTTTAATGGTTTTTCTGTGTTCGGTAATTTATGATTTCCCTTACAAACACATATTTTAATAAATATTTTGATTGAATTTGATGTGAGGAATGTTGGGTTTTTTCCCCCTCTTCAAATTGGGAAAATATTTGTGGAATTTCATGGTATGTGATTAATTTGGGGAACATTGAATATCTTATTAATTTCCTTCTGAGATTTTTTGATCGCCATTCATGTTTGTATTTTCTGTTTTCAATCTATGATACCCTGTTCTCTTTTTTTATTTCTTTTAGATGGATTATTATGTCTATAGAATATGTATGCATTCCTTTGTGATTGAAGGGGCAGGGGGGATTCTATTTCCTTGACTGGCTGATGGTTTTTCTTCCATATGTTAGTTTGTTCTTGGCTCTTCGGCCTATGAAAATCTCTGGATTCTGTTGAGTTCCAGACTGAAATGGTTATATTGTATCTGTAAATTGACTTTGTTAATGTTGGGGAAATGAATTTTCTTTGGTTCTATTTGATGGGGTTAATGTTGGTGATATGAATTTTCTTTGGTTCTATTTGAGAGATTGTTGGGCTTGGTGTTTGTTGAGCACTGGGGGTTTATGGTCAATAACGATCTTTTTTGGGATTTTTGAAACAACTAATATAAGGAGATTTGTCCAGTCTCACGATTTTGCAATCAATTTGTTGACTCCCTACTTGTTTTTTTGGAATCTTTGCACTTTCTTATATAATTGATTGGCTTTTTCGATCAGAAAACTGATTGTCATAGTGTGTCATTAAATATGTCAAATATTGTCATATAATTGTGAATACCATATCACCATGTTAGAAGATTTGGCCAGTGTCACGATTTTGTAAATGATTTGTTGTTTCCCTAGTTGTCGTTTTGTAATCTTTGCACTTTCTAGCGTAATGGTTTGGCTTCTTTGATCAGAAAACTGATTGTTCCAGTGGATCAGTAAATATATTTGTAAGTCAAACCATATTGTTCTATAATTATCAATACACTGCCATCATGGTGTTTTATCATTGATGTCCTTTTCAATTCATTCTCTTTATTGGCTAGGCTACTTGTGTGTAGTGTATTTCAGTATGTTTGTAGCTAGAATAACCAATTCTAAGTCATTTTTGGGAGTATCTCATGTTTAAGTGAAATTACCAATTATCTTTACCAAGTGAACTTAATTAATTTTCTTCCAATTCAGTGCTTGAACCTAGGACCAAAGAACAAGGTTCCTACTATTGGAACAGCGTCTTTGAATCTCGCCGAATTTGCTTCTGCAGCTGAAGAAAAAGAATTTGAGCTTAGCATCCCTTTGGCATTTTCCGACACTGCAGCTGAGCAGCATCCTTCACTTTGTGTGAGTACTATTACAACATCTGGTGTTTTGTATTGGCTATATCTATTTTCATTTTCTAATATCTCATTGTTCTTTAATATAAATATTTTTATTTTAAAATTTTCATGTAACTTTCTGTTTTTCTAAACCTTGAGCAATATACATTGTGCAGATATCACTTGGCTTATTGGAATTGAGAACTGCTCAAGAAACGGCAGAGTCAGTCCAGAGGCCTATAGTGCCCACTCCTTCCTCTCCTCGAAATGGAGAGACTTCTTCATCTGATAAAGATGAACTATCTGCGCTCAAAGCTGGTCTCAGAAAGGTTAAGATCTTTACAGAGTATGTGTCAACAAGGAGAGCTAAAAAAGCCTGCCGTGAGGAAGAGGGCAGTGAAGGAAGGTGCTCTACTAGGAGCGAGGAGGGTGACTATTCCTACCCCTTCGATTCAGAGTCGCTTGATGAATTCGAGGAAGGAGAGTCAGATGAGATCAAGGCGGATTCTACTGTTAGGAAGTCATTTAGTTATGGCACATTGGCTTATGCAAATTGTGCAGGAGGGTCAATTTACTCGAATACAAGGAGCAACTGTGAGGATGAAGATTTGGTTTACTATAGCAACCGCAAATCAGATGTGGGTTGCTCTAAAATAGAGGACTTGACAGCGTCTATCTCGGAGCCAACTGTAAACAATTCTAAACGTAGTATACTACCTTGGAAGAAGAGAAAGCTGAGTTTCAGATCTCCTAAAGCCAAGGGTGAGCCGCTCTTAAAGAAAGATTATGGTGAAGAAGGTGGAGATGACATCGACTTTGATCGTCGCCAACTCAGTTCTGATGAATCTTCTTTTGGGGTAAGATTTGCTAGACATCCTTTTCCTGTCACTATATTTCTCCGTTTGGAAGATCTTTTTGCTAATCTGAGTGATTTTAATAATTTGCATTATATCAGTTACTCGGTAATAACTCTAGGTTAGTCATGTATAGCTGATTGGTTTTTGATGGGGTATGTTTGTAAATTTTATTTAACGATCTGGGTTCATATTTTGTTGTCAAAATCTTTATTTTAGGTTACAACTTAATGAGGTTGTCAATCTTTGTCATGGTCGATTTTGAAATTCCATATCCATATCATTTATGATACTAATCATGAGATTTTTATAGTTTATCATTTCACGACTTCTACTTCATAATGGTTGTCAGATTCTAAATATAAGATTTGGCTACAATTTTTTGCCAGTGGCAGAAGAAAGATGAAGATTCAAGTGCAAATCGATCGTCAGTATCTGATTTTGGGGATGACAATTTTGCTATTGGTAGTTGGGAACAGAAGGAAGTAACGAGCCGTGATGGACACATGAAACTTCAAACCCAGGTCTTCTTTGCTTCCATCGATCAGAGGAGTGAGCGGGTGGCAGGTGAGAGTGCTTGTACGGCTCTCGTTGCGGTGATTGCTGACTGGTTCCAAAACAACCATGATCTCATGCCTATCAAGTCTCAATTTGATAGTTTGATCAGAGAAGGGTCATTAGAGTGGAGAAATCTCTATGAGAACGAAACGTACAGGGAGAGGTTTCCTGACAAGCACTTCGATTTGGAAACTGTCCTACAAGCCAAAATACGATCTCTTGCTGTAGTTCCCGGGAAGTCCTTTATTGGGTTTTTTCATCCTGATAGGATGGAAGAAGGGAGATTTGATTTTTTGCATGGTGCCATGTCTTTTGACAGCATGTGGGATGAGATTAGCCGTGCGGGATCAGAATGTTCAGACTGTGGTGAACCCCAGGTTTATATTGTTAGTTGGAATGACCATTTTTTTGTCCTGAAGGTTGAATCGGAAGCTTACTACATCATTGACACATTAGGGGAGAGGCTCTATGAGGGATGCAACCAGGCTTACATTTTGAAATTCGACAAGAATACAACAATCTACAAGCTGCCCAGTGGTCCTACACAATCATTAGAACAAAAACCTACTGTCGACCAGCAGCAGACAGTTGCTTCAGCAATGGAACTCAAGAATCAGCAGGTTAATCCTAAAGAGGGTTCTGCAGACGGAGCAGTAGTAACTAAGCCTGAGGAAACGGTGAAGAGTGAAAATGAAGAGGTGGTTTGCCAGGGAAAGGAGTCATGCAAGGATTACATAAAGAGCTTTTTAGCTGCAATCCCAATCAGGGAATTAGAGACAGATATTAAGAAAGGTTTAATGGTGTCAACCCCCCTTCATCACCGCTTGCAGATTGAAATTCACTACACACAATTACAGATAGCTGCACCCAAAAACTCGGATACAGAACTAGCCGTGACCAAGACCTCAGCCAGTTCACCGGTGTCTGTAGTTGCAATAGCTGACATTGCCACGTAAAGAATTACTGTAAATTATAGGGGAAGTGTGATTAGCTAGTCTAACTATCCCTTTATCATGGTTATGTCATGAGGGCAAACATATGGGTTTAAAATTGAGGAGCCCATATTAGTTTTTTTGAGTGGTTTGTGAGAGGGTCTTTTTTACTCTTTCTTTAATTTATATTTTTGTAATGCTGAGCTGGAATTGCTAGCTGGTGTCCGTGTCCCTTTTGTTTAACCTTACCGGAAAGGGATGGTTTGTAAATCACAATGTAGTCTCTCTTGCTCAATTGAATATATTTCTAACTTGTGATCCTATTCTAATCTTAGCTCCTTGCATTTCACAAAATATTATTCACTTTAAGGGGTGTGTGTGTGTGTATAACACGGCTGCTTTCTGATTTCAGGTTCTACATGATGAACCGGTGGTTCTGATTCACAATTCTGGCATTTCATTTCATGTGGCTGGGATCTGTTGAGGTGTAAAGGTTTCTTTTTTGAATGCTGGTCTTCAGCATTCTCTTGCCCATTTTTAAAGAAAATTCCAGTTGAAGTTCCCAAATTTGATTCTTCCTGCTTTTCTAAGCCAGCATCCACCACTACCTTGGCAGTTGACACAAAGCTCTATATTGTTGTTAACTTTAGAAACATGGTGTGTGTGTTTATAAAGGGCAAAAAACACTTTTTATCCTTTGTGGTGCCGATACATCAGAAATAATCGAATGGCTAAACTTTAAAAATATCTGATTAGATCAACGCTTTTTTTAAAAATAAAATTCAAATTTCATTCCGTCCAAAAAATCTATTTATTACACATGTGGCGGTTCAAAAGTAAAATAAAAAAAATGACATGTAAATACTGAGTCGGTCAACCCTCACTTTCTCTCTCCTCCACGCCTACGATTTCTCTGTCAAAACCTAAACCCTCTCTCTCTTCTCAAAATGTAAGAGCTTTCTAGATTCTTCTGGAACTTCTTTACTTCTCGGCGGAGACTGGAGATCAAGGGCTGGGTTGGAGGTTGATTTGTTGCCAAATCTGCTCGACATCAAATCCTTGAGTGAGGAGGGTACTGAAAGGTGATTTGGGAGTGAAGGGTCTGAGGAGGGAGAATAAGTACTGAGAGGCTGAACGAGCGGATTGAGAAAGGTCAGGTGAAGAGGAGAGGTAGAGTGGTGGCTCCGTTGATTTCAGGCGGTGTAGGGCCTTTTCAATCCCTGCACCTCCGTCGTGGGTAGCAGCGGCCATGGCATGAATAATGACGGTTGTGATTTGGTGATTGGAATTTGGAGGAAGGTAGTGGACTGGTGGGTAAAATCAGGTTTATGTGGAGGTTTAGCGGGAGTAAGGTTCAAGGAGACTTCGAACCAACCTTTTTTTTAAACCTTCTTTTTGGTTGTGCCAATAGCCCAATGATCCCACAATTAGGCTTCTTTGGATTGGTGAGAAAGTAAGATATTTAGGAAGAAGTTTAATGAAGAGTCCTAGTACATATAGAGTTCAGGTATTGTCATTATGTACAAGTTAAAAGTTGATACAGTCCTCACTGAAAAATTGTGTTGCCATATCTTAGACGAATGCGCAAATATTACAGCCTTAAAGAAAATCCATTCTAAGATCATCTTACAGCAAAATCTCACCTCAAACTCATCCATTGTGATCAAATTGATGAGAGCTTATTCTGCTTTCGGCCAACCAGGAATCACCCGCCACATATTTGATGAAATGTTGGATAAAAATGTTGCCTTTTTCAATGTCATGATCAGAAGCTACGTGAACAACCACTTTTACCAAGATGCTCTTGTTGTATATAAAAACATGGCCACCCATAGCATTTTTCCTGACCATTATACGTACCCTTGTGTTTTAAAAGCCTGCTCTGGCTCTGCTAGTTTATGGGTCGGTTTGCAGATTCATGCTTCAGTTGTTAAAGTGGGCCTTGATTTGAATCTCTTTATAGGGAATGGGTTGATCTCCGTGTATGGCAAATGTGGTTATTTGGTGGAAGCCTGCGTGGTGCCTGATGAAATGCCTAATAGAGATGTGGTTTCTTGGAACTCATTGGTTGCTGGGTATGCACAAAATGGACGATTTGATGATGCATTGGAAGTTTGCAGGAATATGCAAACATTTGGCGTCGAACCCGATTCTGGTTCAATGGCTAGCCTCTTGCCTGCTGTAACTAATACATCATGTAACAATGTCATGGCTGTGAATGATATGTTCATAAACCATGCTAATGAGAGTTTGGTTTCATGGAATGTTATGATTGCAATGTATGTGAATAATTGTGTTGATAGAATTACTGAAGAATTGTGTTGCCATATCTTAGTCAAAAGTTGTTTAAATATTTAGAATGTTCATATATCCAACTTATTTATATCTGAACATTTAAGAAAAAAGTTAGAAGATTGAAGCAAAACCACTCCCAATACACCCAAATTATCTTCCACAGCAAAAACCCTAAAATCTAAAATTTAATATAATATAAACCCAATAAATCCACATAAGAAGTGCAGAAAACCATCTCTCTTCACTCTTATTTTGATTTTGATTTGGTTCTTTTTTATTTTGTTTTGTTTTGTTTTTTATTTTTATGTTTAGTTATTAATAGATTTTAATATTTTTAATAGTATTTGACGTCCGTTCAATGAATGACCTAATTAATTTTTCAATTACATTTTTTTTAAGTACAGTGACTCAATGCTTACAGTATTGTGTTGCCACATAAGAAAATAATGATTTTTTGATTTTTTTTTTCAATGCCAAGTCTGAAAATATTTGACGTCCGTCAAAGAAATTGGACGGAATGATCTGAATTTTTATTTTAGAAGACAAGTGGTCCAATCAGTATTTTAAAAGTTTCGATGACCAATTCTTTATGTTTCGATCGACATTAGGGGAGTAAAGGTGTTTTTTGCAGTTTATAAAGCAAAAGGAAAGAATATTTTAACTTCTAAATTTAGATTATTACCTTAGCCTTCTATTAAGTCAATTGTTTTTGTAAAATAGAGATTATAAAAGATCGACTTCTGTTAATTTGTTTTTCATCTAAATCCACCATTTGAGGAAGAAAAACTTTGCAAAAGGAAAGTGGTATAGTTTTGTGTTCCTTCCATTAAGAAAATACACAAACAAGAGAGTTGAATCGAAATATTAAGTTTTAAAACTCGCAAATATTGCCTAATAGAGCTAGATTCCAACTCCAGCAGTGCACGTGGAGTAGTATATCCATTTCCCTTTCTGTTGCATGGTGTGGCAGACCAGCTGTTACTTTTTCTTATTATATATGATTAGCAGCAGGCACAAGAAGATACTCCTAATTATAAATAAATATTTAACTACTAATTTAATTAATTTTTGTTTTTGATCGAACTGTCCAAAACTCCCGGGATATATTCCAAAAGGAGAGCAGATCCTCTGTTCTCAATTTTCCTGTTCTCTTGTGTCTTTTCACTCAAATTTTGACACATAATCTCTTACTTAACACTAATTAATTCTAAAATTAAATAAAAAGACATTTGTCAAAATTTAAATGGAAGGACACAAGGGGACAGGAGATCTGCTCTCTTCCAAAAGTATATCCAATCCTATTAAGTTGGCGTATAAACTTGCTAGTAATATATATATATATATAGGGCAATGATCTATAACATCTATTTGTTATGGATTAATAATAGACAAATATCATCCTAATCTTCCAATGCAAAAATGAAAGGTTGTGATTTAAAAAAATATACCGTCGTCCGCTAGTCATACTAGCGGACTGGATAAAATTAATTATCGGACCATTATACCCGAACAACACCAAGTTTATTATATTAAATCCTTTCACAAATCAAATCCAAGTCCATGTGTATTGCAAATGTCGTGAGTCCTGCAAACAGTGATACACATTACAACAAGAATCCAAGTCACACAATTACAACAAGAATCCAAGTCACACAAGGAGTCTTGCAAATAGTTATACACATTGCAAATCCAAGTCACACAGGGAGTCGCACATGGAATCTTTTGCAAACTTCAAAGTAGTTGCGTCAAAAGCACCATACTGCCCTCCCAACCGGACCATACACCTCCTTAGAAGAAGACGAAGCCTTCGGCAAATCAGACGACGACGATGCTCTAAAACACCTTTCCAATATAATCCCGCCACAGCGTCGCCGTCCTTAACCGGCGACGAAGCTCTCAGAACGTGACCTTTATGGAGAAGCTTACATGGAACCGCTGGAAGCGACTGGTAAACAGTGGCGCGCGGAGGAGGCAATCTAGTGGGTATGATAAATTCTAAAAACTTACTCATTAAATAAAAAAACTTACAAATTTATTCATTCGGTGTTGTGCGGGTATAATGGTCCAATAATTATTTTTATCCAGTCACTATTTTTTTAAATCACAACCTTTTATTTTTGTAGTGGAAGGTTAAGATGTTATTTGTCCATTATTGATCCATAGCAAATAGATGCTATGGATCATTGCCCATATATATATATATTAAATTGATTACGATGACGCTTTTTGTATTATCACGAACCGTCATAAAAAAAAATCATCGTCATAACTCCGATCGCAGTATACACAATCACAGATATACATATAAATTTCTATATATATTTGTTGTATTCGACTGAAATTTAACATTCTTGCCAATTCCAAGAACTCATGCACCCAAAGCTGAGCTTGGTTGCTAGTAATAATCTTCGTAACCAAGCAAATGATAAAAAATTCTCTCTTTTAAGTACGAAACAACGGCCCTACCCTAACAAACTTGCAAATGTCAATAGCATCTAACTACTAAGAACTTAAGTGAACATTTAAAATTCAAGGAGAAATGTATTTTAAATCTTTGTACAAGCATATGCAGCAAGCAAGATGCTCTGTTAAAATCCACTCCTTTCCCTTTTTGAAGGAAAAAAAAGCATGAATTTCTTTATACATATTATTATGCTTTAAAGAAAAGGCTATACCGTTCTCTGCCTGTTAAAATTTCTATTAATATCTTCCTATGTATATTCATGCTTTAGATTTGTCATCCTTAGTCTTCATATCTGATACTATCTTTATATTTCAACTGTTTTGGAAATCATGACGCAAATAAAATAATGAATCCATATTTACTATCAAAATTAAACATGGTTTATTTTATGTTTTGATTTGTTATGAATAGTGAATATCCGGACCTATCCAACTAGTTTGGGATAAAGGGTTGAGGAGTTCAATTGAGAGTATCAGAGCAACCCGACATGCATCAGTCTAAAAGTCGCAAAACGGTTGATAACTTTGTCCCAGAATAGTAGCAGCTGAAATTATACCCGTTACACTAAACATAGGATAGGGCAAGTAAAATTAGAGTAGATTAAAGGAAACTCTACAACCAACCATGAAGAAAGATAACCTCTATACACACACTATACGTCTATGGTTTATTGACAAATTAACTTATCTTCAAGAAGCACTTTAACTATCAGCAATGGCCTCGGATGCTGCTAACCATCCAATGCTAAAATCAAAGTTGATGCAGGTCAGCTGGTTCTTGTTTCCATCAGTCATCGTCATTTTAAGTGCGTACGAACCCTGTAAATTATCCGCACCATGAGAAGCAGGCATATATAAGTATGATATCTATTTTCCTTTTACTATATCCAATTAGGTTTTCAATATCATTTTTAACATCACACCACCATCATTAAATTCTTAGTTACTATGAGGATAAACTATCCTCAGAAGTTAATAGACATCGATTAAAATGGTACCCCTCTACTTTTAGAATGGAGGAAGTATCTATAGAGAAAAACGGCTACCATTACCAGCCCTTAAACTAGCAGAGGCAACAAAATGCGGGTCGAATAGCAGCTCAATAGCTTCAAGGAAAGATTTTTTTAATTAAAATTTCCAAACAAAAACTTCCTCCTAGCTTATAGCAAACTAAAAACTCCATACTAAAGAATAAATAAAGATCACAGATAGAGCGACAAAATACCTTAAAAATTCATTCAATTGTCAACAGTAAAATAATAAAAAGTGCTTCAAAGATTCAAATTTCACTTTCTACAAAAGTTAAGAACAACAATAACTACTTGGAGCTTGATTTTTTTCCTTATCAATTTTTAGTGTTGTGATCTATTAGTAATTTCATACATGTCAGTTACCAAAAATAATCCTACCTTTGTCCACCACATCATTTGCAAGAAATGAATGAACTGAGAGAGAGAGAGAGATTAGTGATGGATTAAAGTTTTTAAAAGATTACAGATAATTTAATCTATTCTTTGTGACAATTCTCTAGCATTCATCCTATTCTCTAAGTAACTGATACAGTTCATATAAATTTCCTGAGATTGAAGATGATAGGTAGAGAATACTCCATAGTGTTAATGTACAAATTGAATTATATATAAAGAGAAAAAAATATATAATAGGGAAAAAAAACACCGGTAACGAAGACAAGTGTGCTTCAGTGTTTGGTCGTTTATCGGAGCCTTGACCATTTAGTGTTGTGTCATTGTTCAAATAATCCATGTTTCGGAAGCCTTAGCATGGCCAGAGGTGAGGAAGAGAGAAATTACGCTAGTGGAACGATCAAAATTAGAGTTTGAACAGTGTACTTACTGGTTGACCCTTCATATGCCGGAGATTTGTACCGGATGAAGTCAGGACGAAAATGGGCAGATACCAAAATCTTCTTGTGGTTTTAAATACTTAAGTTGACCATATATGTTGTTCAACATGCATGCTAGCTCTTTCCATTTGTTTTTAATTAGTTTGTTCTTGTAATGACTCTACAAGTGCCTGCCATCTTTATGTTGATTTGAACTTCAGTGAACTAGCCATGAGGCTCAATTCCCATTGACTATTGGAGTCAATAAGCTACTGTCATGAGAGCCAACAATAGGACATCTGGCAAGTTCATTTGATGTAGCTCCGATGTACAGATAAAGATTCTATGCAGTATGTATAAAAGAAAAGGCCTTACAGGTTTGTTAAATTTCTGATCAACAACTGGACACAATTCTGGGAACTCCTCAATGGCAAAAAACAATATTGGAGCAATAACAAATCCCTGCAAAATTTAAATTTCTGCACGTTAATTTGCAAAAACAGATGGTTTCTTGACCCATGCTTATTCATGTAGGTTATATCAATGAACAAGATACAAGCATTTTCTGTACCCATGGACATGGTGATGAAAGAAACTGATTGAGCTAAATCCATATTATAGATTGACTATCTACCATTCCACAAGGCAAATGCTTCAGTTAAATTTTCAAACGTAAGCTTATTCATAATTCAAATACAACAATAACAGACAAAGGATAGATGGATTGCATGGCAAATATCAGACAATGAACCCTTCCGTAGAGAAGTTGATGTTCCTGTGAAACCAAGAACATCGTCCACTACCTGAAACGCCAATCCCTGTGTGCGAGACAAAGATTATAATATCTCTCATTGCCTACGTTAATATTCGAAAAATATAATATTAATGCTTTCTACAATAATTGAAGATGTTTCTATCAGCGAAACAAGTGCTCAGAGAGTTAATTTCACATTGGTCATCATTCATAACAGTACGGTATTAGAATACAGTGTTGAATTGAAATTAGACTAGCACTGGCTAGTTAAAACATTCTTCACCTTTTGTTGGATGTCCAAATGAGCAGAGTCCTAATATGGAAGCTTTATTGTTAGTGATTTTTCTTTTTTTTTTTAAAACTGAAAACTAAATTGTCTTCCTATAACTTCCTAGGTAGACATAATCCCTAGAACCTCAGAATGTTAAGATGATGTTTGCTACAAACAACAAATGGGAGTTGCAACAGTAATGTATTACTCACCAGATTTTTGCCATATCATATGCCAACATCAACAGTTCAGCCGTTTGATCTACAAGAAGTGTGACGTGTAATTGCCTTGCAGCTGTTTGAATTCAGTGACACATGCCTCTTATAGTATGTCCATACTGCAGAAAAACAATTGACTGTACATCTTATACCTCAAAGATAAATATTAAATGGAATTACCGGAGCCAATAATTAGTCATCACCATATATAAATATAATGCGATGATTTTCGATAACCAAAAGTTGATAAAAAAAATGAATATGAGATCATCAGTGGGCACTATTAAGTATTAACCATTACCAAGTGCTTGATTTCATATTACTAAGCAGTACACAGCCTTTATATTACCCTTCAAACTACTATTAATTATATGAAGTGTTGCTCTCTTCAGATGAATCAGTAATTGGACCAAGAATCATTTGCTCAGGACAAGGTAATAAATTCAAGATAGAAGACAAGAGCACTAGTTGGCTAAGTCTTGATGCTCAAACTTTCTGAATAATGTATCTTCATACACTTATGAATTTAGAGCTTTGACCTAATACTACCTTTGATATGCCTTGAATGTCATTGCTAGAAACCATTTTTGTGGCATGCCCTTTTAAAACTTCCATTACCATATATAATTTTTTTTAAAATTTTAAATAAGAATAACATTTTGTAATAGTTTTTATATAATTTGCACTTTAGATGCTAAACAGTAGTTTAGAAGAAAATAATTATAACATACCATAATGTTTCTAAGTGTGACTTTTGAATATCTTATAATCCGGGCCATAATCCAGAATTTGAACCATGACATTTAATGTGGAACTAAGGAAGAAGCATATAACATGAGTAAAAAATAACACAAAATACCATAAAAGGAGCGGCATGCCTGCAACGTTACTGAGACTTGGTACTCATTTGCATAACAAGATGCTCTACGACAGTTGCTAGAAGTGATACAACCTACAGAGATAATTTGACCCATGGACAAATAAAATAAATAAATTAATGTAAAATGTGCTACTAAATATTTTAACCAAAACTTCACCCGTCACTGAAACAGTGCACAACGAAAAAAATGGCAAATACACATTAGAACCAATCACTTTAGTATACCTAGAAACTTGTATACAAAATCAATGTTAACCAATAATCAATTGAGTTTGATACAATAGCGAGACTCAGCTGGTTTACATATATTTCGACAGATTTGACATTGTTTTATAAATAAGAGATGAATTATAATCAAAATTTCATATTCAGTGGCGCTTCTCTTTCATTTCCTTTTCTACTTTTCTTGTCTTCTCCATTATAGTTCAACTTTTTTTACGGGATTTTCTGTCTTTCTCAGTTTCTTCTACCATCCCAATATTCTACAGTATTGTCTTTAAATTAAAATCAAACCTTATCAGAATTTAATACAAATACTGATTTTTTTCTACCAAAATAAGAGTAAAGCTCAGGTGTCGTGTCAAGTTTTAAAATAAAACAACTTAGCACATGGGGTAGATATCAATCCCTGAATTAGGATTAATTAATGCTTGTGAAATAAAAAAAAAAGTACTTATTAGTATACAATTTATAACATCAAATAACAAAGAGGTTAAAAATGTCAAATGCGCTCTCCACTAAGATGCTCATAACTTCAATTCGTTAGCCCCAGATAGACCGGGCCAAAATTTTCTCAACTTACTAAACATGCGTTCAGGAAACTGTAAAAAAATAATATTATAGAGATTTTAAAGAATAATTTAAAAACAAAATACAAAAAATTCAAGTGATAACAACCAAGCCTGTTTAAAATTAATATAACCACGACATCCTATTTCTTGAGTGGACTTCCTATATATACCGCCAAATGCCGGTGCAAAGGAGTGTAGTGTAGGGTAATTCTTTAGGCACATTCCTAATGACACCTTGAGTAAACAGGCAATCTTTCATTCTTTAACAATGCTAGTAGGTGACCACCTATACACTGCAACAAATGTCATATCATGTCCCTCTCTGGTAGGAGGGCGATGGTTTATAAAATTAAGTTTTATTGGGATTGAAGGAACTTCAAGAAGCAGGTAAGCAATGAACAAAAATTTTGGCCAAGTTAATCATTTTTAGGGTGAGCCTTGATTTAGTGTGATTCTAATTTTATAAAGTTAACTTATAAAATCTGAATTTTATTTTTTATTTAAATTTAATTAGAAAATCATAATTATTACAAATTATCTTTAAAATATTACAAAATCTACCGTTTTCAGAATTTGAATGAACCGCATTACTTAAATTTTAGAATTTTATGAATTTATTTTGAAAATTTATATTTGCACAAATAAAAATGATAGTTCTATAAAATTCCTCACATAAATAGAAAATAGGCCCCACGCTGATGTAAAAGAGATTACTTGAAAATAACAATTCCCTAATTTAAAAGTCAAAATGAGTAGAAACGGGAATGGATGGAGATTCACTCTATTGGGGAAAAACAATTAATTTTTCTTTAGCAATATGTATCGAGAATGAAACATATTTGCAAATTATTTAAAAACTATTACTCATTATAAATTTTATTATTTCATAATTTTAAATGAATAATTTAGAACGGATGAAGTAGTTTCAAATGCTTTTTCCTAACATAATTTTTTTACTTATTTTATAAATTACATTACATACTAGCACAGTGGAATAAGAGAGATTTCAGGATATGTATACTGCTTCTATCTCTGTGATTTATTTATCATTCCTGATGTAATAAACAGAAGACATTTATATGGGATGGCCGAGTGATTATAATCAATTATAATTATACACGTTTTATATCTCACATTCTTTAATCACCAAAGTATTATTGTTGTTTTTGATATCAAAGGTTGTTTATACACATACCTCAAAAACCTTAATTTCAAATTTATAACCATTAATAATTTAAATATTAAGTTTTTTTTTTATCATTATATTTATTACAATATCCGAGCATCAAATCAGTACATAACGGAATAACAACTGCTCCATCCAAATTCCAAACTCTGGTATTCCAATGTACTTGCTCCTTAATTGAAGAGGATGTCTTCAATCCGTACCCTGAATTTATGTAGTAGCCTAACAAAAAGAGTTTGCTTCTTCATTCTGTTGAATAAATTATCCCCTGGTGTAACGAACACAAGGGCTGGGATGGGCTGGGCTGTGATGAGTAGTAATATATGTGCATTCCGGCTGCTAAAGATGCATAAATTCCTCCGAATGAATGGACCTGCATACATCATCGTTCATCGATCATTGCGGAGCAACTGTAGTATGAAATTGTATCAGAAAACATACAGTCCAAAAACAGAAAACGAAGCAACTTCATTCGTGAAAAGATCTTCCCAGGGGAGCAGAGTTCAATAAGCTATAAAAAATTCTACCACCTGTACCATATACATCGGACCTTCCAAGGTCTTGCTATGTGCAAGACTCGTATGCACTAGATACGACATGTATTGTACGTTGAACACTACCAAAGTAGACTCATCCAATATCCCTTCTGGTTGACAGGGGAACCACCTCGGCCAGAGGAGTTGAGAGAGGCGTTGGGAGCGGAGACGTTCTGCAAACTGGACATGTGGGGTGCAGCCTCAACCAAGGGTCAACGCATTTGAGATGAAACAGATGTCCACAATCAGGAAGTAATCTCAGCATATCCCTACCTTTATAATCCCCCAAACAAATTGAACAACACGTCGCAGTTGAGTCCTCCTTGTTCATCTTTGCCTCCGAATAAAGCAGCTTCGGGTAGCTTGAGAGTGTCCCCTCATCAATCCCCATCTCAAGGACAATGTGGTTCGGGTCAGGCAGCTCCCCCCTTGCGATCATCCATTGAGGAGCTGAGTCTGGTGGTGGTGGTGGCATTGTCTGAACCCGGGTGCAGAAATATGAAGCTAGGGTGATGGTTGTGATTAATAATAGAATTCCAACCGAAATTCCGATGCCATAGCCGAAACTGCCAATATTACCAGAAGAGCCAAGGAATCCTGTGGAGCTCGTTGTGCTATTCATCCTATATACTAAGAGGAGAAGATTGAATAGAATATGGGGAGAATAAATGGGTAAGTTTGATCAGCCATGGCTATTTAAATGGTTATTTGGGGATTCAAACGTTCTGAAAGTCAACGGAGTGATTATCAAGGGAAGATGCATTTGAATTTTAAGAAAAGAGGAGGAAGAAATAGTGTAATGAGTTCCTGGCTGGAGGGGTTTTGGATGTCAACGGTTTATAGGCTTTACTTGTACACTTACTTCATGTGACCAAGTCTTTCGTACTTTTTTTTATATTCATCTCTCGTCCTTGCACGTTCCATGCAACACAAACTAAGTTGGCCTCAACCTTTTATTTTATTAGAAAAGATTTAGCCCACAATTATATATATATATATATATATATATATATATATACACGCGTGTGTAATAGTTTTGCTGGTAGGTTCCTGTGTGTGTTGTATATATTAATGATCTATAAAATCATTGAAGGAAAATAAGTGAATTGGTTCATTATCGACAGCAAATTAATGCAACTTAATCTAGTCAAGAAAAACATAAGATGAGAAAATTAAAAATTAAAAACAAAATAAGGTTTGGTGTAGCAAGTTGTTGGGGAAAGATGAAATTCCACCAGTTTCTGGTTGTGGTTGGGTGTGGAGTTGTTGCAGTGATTCCTTAAGAGGTGGAACGCCATTAGGCCAACTCTCATGTTGTTTTAAATTTATGACTGTTATTGTGCCTTGTCTTTAAATATATATAATATATATCTTCTTTGGACTGGGATTGTGCATTGTCTTGGGTGCCTATTAAATGTCATATCCAGATTTGGGGTATACTCTTCTAGTAAATTAATCATGGAGAACTGCTAAAAGTTGTCCTTAGGATTTCAGTCGGTTGGCTCCAGTATAGTAGCTACACTTGAATTAGATCTACTGCTAAAAATTGTCCTTAGAATTTCAGGTTAGCTCCACTATTGTAGCTACACTTGACTTGGATCTAGGACCAACAAGCATTACACCATTCTGTTTCTATTTTTGTTTTTGTTTTCTCTCTCCCTCTCTTATTTTTTTTTCTTTCTGGTCTTTGTTTTTAGTTTTGTACTTCTCGTATTTTGTTTTGTTGTAATTGAGCAGGTTCTTGGACTTCAAAGGTCCTACGCAAAACAATGCACCGAGTGCAAGAGTTCTAGATAAAAAAAGAAAAATGATATCGACAAATATTTGACGAAATTAAATTGCAACTAACGTATAAGTGTATGCGATAAAATAAAATAAATTAAACTGAAACCCTTCTTAATTCCTACCTATCCCATATATGCACATACGTCGGAATCATAATTCGACTAAAAACCTAAAACCTTTCGCAATAAAAAAATCCCTTCTCACACATATTTGAGCCTAGTAAGTTTTAGTTCTTCACGAGTCTCAAGCCCAAATGCATAAAATTCCTATTAAGTGGGAAGACTTATTATGCCAATATCCCCACCTTCCCACCCATCTAATTTACTTGTTTCATAATATTTTATTGAACTAGAAAGTTTTACAATGACGAGTAATTTTCATATGGTATCCACAAATAGTGTGCCAAATTTAATTAGTCTAAGAACATAATCATTACACATTAATAAAGATGACGAACAAAAAATTCAACTCTTCATAATAAAAAGTGGCCTTGAAGTACCCAAATTTACAGAATTCCAAGAATTTTCTGGGACAGAGACACAAAAGGGGGACGAGAAGTAATTTAGAAAGAAATCAATAAATCACAGTTGAAAAATTGTACAACATACCACATAAGAGAAATCTGTAGATTGGGTGAAAAATATTAGAAGAACTTGTTGTATTGGCTGGTGAGAGAATCCTTGAGGTTTGAATAAAGGCCATACAGGGAATACTGACGAAGATTCTTCACCTCATACCACGAGTTGAAAACAGAATGGTGCTTATCTGTGCCCGAAAATGCCAATTGTATCCCAAGGCTGCAGTCTACAGAACCCTGTCCTCGGTTCTTACAGCTATTAGTTTTTATTGCGCAATCCTGATTGTTTAGGCAGACAAAGTTAGAGTTGCCAGAGCATGAAGAGCAGCCGTCTCTCTTCCAATATAAGTTTTGCAGCCTACCCTTCTTGAATTCAAGAACCTGTTGACAAAATCACACTGATTCTGGTATTTTGGGTAACTATGAGCTCAAAGATTACACACAAGGAACGGACAATATTCTTACCAGAGTAAAGCTGGTTACAGTGTAAGTTCCATTGGCCACAAATGCGGGAACAGATCTTGCAGCATATTTTCGACCAGCAAATGCCACCATGTATCCACCATATGAATCCTGAGCAACCAAAAAAGAGCACATGAGATCAGGAGTTGCATTGTACTTCTTACACATTCTATTAAAAAGTGCAGTTGGTTAGAAATAAAACACCAAAGAGAAAGCAACTTGAATCATATAACTGTGCTAATAATTCAGTTGCCAGTATGATCACAATAAAATCACTAGTTACTAATGCATAGTGTTATGGAGTATTTATAATGTTGCAAGAACGAACATAAACAATCAATGGTGAATACATTCTGTACAGTCAAACCCCTCCCCCTCTCGTCGGCCACCCCCCACCCCGCCAAAAAAATAACAAAGAAAGACAGCCTCACATAACCCGACCATTCCCTTAAGGAAACCAGAGCGAAGAAATAATTAAAAGTATGAAGAGAGCATTTAGTTGTCACACAGCTAGTACTATTTAGTGTGCTTGTTGTGCAACCTAGCAAAAATCCCTAATCTCATGTCTACAAATCATAAGCTCTCAGCTAAGCCATTGACAAAGTGCTATAATTTATAAGTCAGGATAGATGTCTCTCATAAAAAAAAATTATTGTCATGCCAGCATTGTAAGTAACTAATTATTGTTAACAACGTTTTTCCTAATATTTAAGTAATTGTTAAAAAGGTTTTGTCCAAAGTTGCCAGATACTCTCACAGGCTTAGCGAACCACATATTGGTCCTTGTGTACCCAAACAGAGTTCTCTTACGCACCAATACTCTAAATTTAGCGTACCAAATTTTGTTGTTGTTGTTTAACTATAATTGCACAAATATCAATATTATAACTTAGTATAGGATACTCAAACATTCCATTTGTAGTGAAACATTTACAAAACAATCAATTGGTTGATCTTCTATAAATCTTAGGTTTATTACATTTATATTCTAAGATAATTTCTAATTATAAAAACTTATATAAATATTTTATATACTCTAGTGTATCGCGTTTTAGCTATGTAAACGTGGTACAAGTAACATTGTTTTGTCTTTGGCTAGTAGGTTCTTTTAATAGAAATAAGTGTTTTCTTTATAGACATCACTGTTAAAAAGAAAATTTCGAGAAGAAACACCACGGCTTAACTTTTGCCATTGTGCTGTACTCACTATGTGAACGGTACTATTGGCATGTTATGTAGCTAATGGTGTAAATGAATCGAGTCGAGTCGAGTATTGAATTGCTTAGGTTTATGAAATAAGGTTTGATTGAGACTCGTTTAGCTATTGAGTCGAGTACGATCTCGAATCGAGCCCGAACAGTTTGAACTTTTCGAGCGAATAGTATCAATAGAAAATTTTAATTTGAAGAAATTCGAATAATTTATCAAACTTTAAATTTTGCTCATATTTGAATCGTTTATATTTCAAGTCGAGCTTTAATCGAACTTTAAGTTGAGTGAAAACGACTCGAACCGTTTGGTTCATTTTACAGTTTTATATGTACCACAATGTGTAAAGTAGAAAAGTTTCCCCTGAGAGGCTTCTTTGGTCAGTAGTATTTTTCCATATTGCAGTGACACCCACCCCATGCCTGAGAGGAAGTTAAAAGGACTTCACAATGCAAAATTGTCACTGAAGCAGGAGTATACAATCCCTAGTAATGCTATTTCAAGCAACTAATCATATCAACATTATATTTTCACTGAACTATTTATTCAAGCTTCACTAAAGGTATCGAAGACTATGTAGATCGACATTCTCTAAACATAGTATTGGGTATCAGCTACAGCCAACTTGATTGTCTGAAGTCTGAACATTGTAGCAGGTATGATTTCCACCGGCAGTTATGTAAAGTTCATATCCCAAGCTGATAGAAAATCATTTCTAGTGCCTTTCAAATTGTTATGAGCGTATGATGCCAGTAAATATCTCAACATTTCTTTGGTCTTGATCCATCTTCTGTGCCCACTCCAAAGTAAACCCCCATCACTTATGATCTATTATTTCTTTTATTTAACCAACTTTAATTAGAGTTATCAATAGACGATGACAAAAAAGCAACAAGTGTAAGATACAGCATAACAACTTATACAAATGGACCCGAATGGAGTCTAGTAATTCCTGTATATAGACAGTCAGACTCGATTCAAGTGAAAGGAAATTTGTGTTTAGAAAAAGTCCTTAATGCATCTCTAGAAAAACAGCTTCATAAACACCAACAAGATAGTGGTCCTGGGAATTATATGGAGTTTCCAATCATGGTTTCTGAAAACAAATGATGAGTGATAAGAGGATGAAGGAGTTGGAGTCCTAAATAATCTAAAATCTTCACAGCTTAAATGAAGCTTATTCATTCAACAGCAACAGATTGTTTTATTTGATGATTTCCCCTTACTATAAAATAAAATACCCATATGAAATACAAAAATTTCCTTATTTTCTTTGAAGATCGTAGTACTAAGGATTGAATTACGTACTGGTATTGGATCAGAACAACACCACATAGCCCTAAAACCTAAATTACAATGAATTAACTAAATGCCAATCTATAAATATACAGTAGCTATCAAAAACCGTAAAATGTAGTCTCACTCGGTGCAATTACTTCACAAACTAAATCAACTAGTCTCTATTCTTTTCCCTCACTTCCAAACAAACCCTATACAGATCTAAGTTCATTTTTTCTTGTAAGTATATGTAAACAAAATTATATCTCAGCATAATAAGCAAATACACTCGTATATACATCTATAGATAGAATGTAGCGAGGAGTTACCGGAAAGAAGTTAGTAGTGTTGATGGTTAGTAGAGAGATCTCATCGACCTTAGGGCGGAAAACAGCGAGCTGAGAGTTGGAGAGAGAAAGCCTCTTGTCGCAAGGTGACAACTGTACACGCGAGCTATTGTTGTCCGGGAAGAAGGAATTCTTCCCAGCAAATGCGATTCCGAAAGTGAACCCATCAGACCGCTGCACTCTCGAGTCCGCGCAAGGAGAGAATACGAGGTTCGAATCGCTGCGCGGCTCGGCGAACCAAATTATCAGCGAAATCGTTAGAAAGATGATGATTAAAGTTCTCGGAATCGCCATTGTTGGTAGCTTCGATGTTGACAGAGGGGTTGAGAGATGAAAGATAAAGAACTGTTAAATCCGCACTATTTTTTGTTATTTCCGCACGGTAGGGCCCATTAATTAACACAATAAGTTAACAATACTACCAAATTCGTTTTATCAAATTACCCCTCACCTATCATTTCGACATTTGGGTCTAATTGGTGTACGGAAGAGTTGGGTGAGATGGCTGAGATTAAATTTACATTAAGAGATAATCTACAGCCTAGTATAAGATGATTTTCCACCGTGTGAAGGAGATCGCTAGTTCGTGTAAATATAGTGTGTGAAGATAAAATTGATAAAATAGATAAAGCGTTGCAACTTACATAGATAGAATTTTAAACTCGTGAAGATTTAATTGGAATAGTTCAAACATATATCTTAATACGAGGTTATATAACATCGATAAAAAAAAAAATATGTTACAGATCGTCTTGTGGTTATCGATTGTGATAGAGGAGGTACTTATCGGGATAAACCAAAAATTTCGATGAAAAATCGTAAAAGAAATACATCATCTCGTCTAATAAATTGTCCTTTTAAAGTGTACGGAAGGAAAAAGGTTGGACAACCTTTAGTGCTTCAAATTATAAATGCATATTTTTCTACCGTAGATATGTCAGGCCATCCTTCTTGTCGTCGCTTTTCAAAAGAAGAGTTTGAACATGTTAAAAAAATGACAAGTCTGAAATTGCTCCACGTCAAATTCTTTCTTCACTAAGACAAAGTAATCTGAATCTCAAGATCGTTTCTAGAACAGTGTATAATGTAAAAGTCAAAATTCGTATGGATAATTTGGGCGGTTGTACAATGATTCAAGCTTTAGTTGAAGAACTTGGTGCAAACGGTTTTACTTATGATGTGGAATCGGATTCTACCAGACACGTGACACGTTTATTTTTCGCTCACCCTATATCAATAGCATTGACTAAAAGATACTCGCATGTATTTGTAATGGATTGTACTTACAAAATCAACAAGTATAAAATGTAGTTACTTGACATTGTTGGAGTTTCAATACATCATTCACTATTGCTTCACTTTCTTACAAAAAGAGGAAGTGGAAGACTATATTTGGGCTTTGAAGAGATTTAAGGATATTCGTGGTATTAATTTTGAACCTTCGGCTATTGTGACAGATAGAGAGTTGGCATTGATAAAAGTTATTACAATGGTTTTTTCAACAACAACCAATATTATTTGTGTATGGCACATTGAGAAGAACATCTTGACAAATTGTAAATCTCAGTTTTAAGATGGTGAAGATTGAGAAGGATTTATGAAAAGTTGGACAGTGGTTATAAATTCTCAACGTGAAGATGAATACAATAGAGCTTTGGAGTACTTTGAAATTCAATACAAAGAAAAGACAAGTGTTCTTAATTACATCAAAAATACTTAGTTGCATCTAAAATAGCACTTTATTTGTGCTTGGACTGAAAAACACACTCATCTTGGAACTCGTGTTACCTCAAGGGCAGAAGGTGCACATGCACTTCTTAAAAGGTACTTACAAGTTTTGACCGGGGATCTTAGTGAGGTCAAAAACAAATTATGTCTTGCAATTGAGAATCAATTTCAAGAAATCAAGACACCATTTGAAACAGAAAAAATAAGAATCCCTCATAACCTTCATATTTCTTTGTTTAAATAGCTTCTTACTCATGTTTCAGTGTTTGCTTTAAACGAGCTCCATAAGCCGTACAAATTAGTTATGACTAATAAAGAATCTTTTACTTGCAAAAATCATTTTATGACAGTCATGGGTATGCCTTGTGCACATAAAATGAAATATTTGGGAGTTGAAGTGTTACATTTAGATGATATACACTTACAATGGAGACTTGACACAAAATCATTTTTAGACAATGATTTTGCTCAAAATAGTGGAGGAAGTGAGATATGTGGGCTGCTTGAAAAGTTGCAAGAAAGATATGTGGAGTGGCCTCTAGCGTGACAACAAGTTGTTCAAAAGAGAATTTATGAACTTGTGGATGTAAATGATTCGTTCTTACACGAGCCTCGTATACAACCCCACAAAGGTCGTCCAACGGGGTCAAAGAATAAGAAGATTACATCTACAATACATGATACTTCTGTTTTTGAATTGGTAGAAAAAGTGAGTATATGCAAAGATTCGAGCCACAATAAAAGATATTGCCCATTCAAAGATAACTCAAACACTTCACTTTGTACTCAATTCAAATTTTAATTTTACTAACTTTATAAATTTGATTAATTAAGTAATACTAATATTAGTTTACATACATTAGTTTTACTATAATATTATTTAGTCTTCTTTAACTCATTTTGATCTTTCAGTATTGATGAAGGTGATGGTCCTGATGGATTATCTGATGTATCCTTACTGTAACTCATTGAAAAAGAAGAAAGGTTTGGTGCCAAATTTTCCTATTTTGATGTATCCTTACTGTAACATATTTTTATTTCTTTTATTTTCTTATTCTGTTCATCTATGTTTACAGTTTTAGTGTCACATTTGGACTGATGATCACCTGCAACAAGTTTATATGAAGCCAGTTTGGACTTTTGAAGAAAGGGAATTTGATGATCCAACATTGATATAATTTAAAATTCAGTGGTAGGTGCTATGTAACTGTAATATGTTTTTGAAGTACGAGTACAACAAGCTTACTGTAATATGTTCAAACATGTGAGGGCAATTTGGTAAAATGAATTTTGTAGTATTGTTAATTTATTGCAGTTATCTCAGTCATAGTTAATTAATGGATCCTACCGTGCAGAAATAACAAAAAACAGTATGAATTTAATAGTTCCCAAGATAAAAAGAATGTTATTATACTACTCTATTCATAGTTAAGGTTTATCAAATTCTCGGTGTTTGATTAGTATTGAAATCAATGTTTAAACTATTAAACATTATGAATATAACCAAATGATATTTTAAAACATATTAAAATAAAGTAATGATATTGTCAGAGTAAAAACATATTAAAATAATATCTCAAAGCAACTATACACATTTGACATAATGATAATTCTAAAACTATTTTAACAATATAAAATAGTTTAAATAATACTATTATACATTGATATTTTTTGAAATTAACATTTAAAATCTATTTTTCTTCATCATATTTGTTTGCAGGATTATAATTTGAAACTATATTCTCATGGATTATAATCTCGAAACTATATTCTCATGAATTATAATCTCAAAACTATTAATCATATGATTAAATAATCACAGTCACATATTTATTTTTTTTGCTGAGATTATTCATGGGATAACTTAAAGTAATATCGTGTTATATTTGTTTTATACATAATTATTTAAATGATTGGATAAAACTTACCATTTGGATTATCATACATTTATTACTAATAACAAATATATCATATTTTTATTAGTTTAAGTATGAATAGATATGAGAAGATATATCGGTCTTTTTAAACAAAATTAAAAGTTAATTTTGTTCTACATGGTATTAAATAATTATTCTTTTCAAGTCATTTTATTATCCGAGACTAATAGTTCAAAGTCTATTTTTTAAAACAAAAAAGAGTATTGGGATTAATAGTCAAATCTCAAATATAATTCTGACAAACAAACATAGCATAGCCCTACAGAATTGATATTTTCACAAAATTATTTGATATTTCCGCAAGTGATCCCTACCTCTCAAATAAATTTATGTTTATGTTCAATTTACCCACATTTAATACATACTCATTACTCAATTGTCATCTCTTCTTCTCTCTCTAAAACTCATTTTATCTCTCTACCCTCAAACATCATCCAAGTATGCACTCTAAAAACTAAAATTACCCAAATTAATCACTAAATATTTTACCACTTTTCGTGAGAATTCATTGAGTTACTTTTAATTTCAAAGTCTTCATGATGCATTTGATCACGCATAGATCTTGGAAGTTGGATTGCAGTTGGAAGTTTGATGCATTTGATCACGCATAGATGTTTTAGATCAGTGATTGGGATTTCAGATGTATCAATTTTCGAAGTGATCAACGACACTTTGAGTATATGGAGTTGATGATATGGAAGAACAGAGGAATTGTGTTTCATGATCGCTTTAGAATCAATTGAAAGAAACTCTGGACTTTTGCTTTAAAATAAAACTTTGAATTTCAATCCTTTCATTGTTTTGTTTTATTTGAATGATTGTTATGGAGCTGATAGCAATTTTATTTCCTGACGGGGGAATGTAGCAGTCAGGGGCGGATTCATTAAGGGGCCGGTATAGGCAGCTGCCCTGCTGTTTTTTTTTTTTTTTTTTTAAGTGTAGGAGTAGGGACAAATGTGTAAATGAATAAATTAAATAGGACAGATTAATGAAAGAGTTAAATTTGAAGAGGGCAAAAAAAAAATCATTCATATTCTAAATACAAGTACAAACAAACATAAATTCATTGTACTTCTATCTTCTAAATTGTATATAAATATTTTTTATTTAATTTTTTTAAGTTTAGAATATGAATATTTATTGTAATTTATAATCATTATTATTATGATTAGTTCAAGTTTTTTTTATTTAACTTTAACAAAAAAATTAGTTAAAATCCGTCCCTGTTGGAAAAAATTTATGTACCCCCCGGTAGCAGTCACCTCATTTGTAGAATATCTCTAAGATTAGTTTTTTTGTCATAAACTACAAAACTAATGAATTACTCACTGTAGTTTGCAGATTTTACTGATTACACCATTGAACTTTTAATTTTTCAAATTATCCCATTAAACTAATTAAAATAATTATTTTAAATATTTTTAAAATAATTATTATTTTAATTAAAAATATTAGAAATTTTTTTTCTTCATAAAATGAGTGGAGTTTCATAAAACATAGATTCAAAAAAATTAAAGTGATTTTAAATTAAATTAATGTCTACTTAATTTTTTAACAGAATGACCCATTCTTAATATTATAATTTTTTTTAAAAAACTAAAAATAGAAATTAAAATAAAAAATAGTAGAAGATAAATGAAAAACTAATTCAATTTTTTCAAAAAAAGAAATTAATAATTTTATAAATAAAATTATTTTCAAGAAAAAAATTGGAAAATTCTTCATATTTTAAAAAAAATGAGTAAAATTTTATAAAATATAGATTCAAAAATAAAATAAACTTTATTCTCAAAAGAAGAAAAAAAGATTTTTTTTTTTTTAAATGAGCAAGGTTTCATAAAACTTTAATTTTTTTAAATCTATATTTTATGAAATTTTACTCATTTTATGGAAAAAATTAAAGTTTCTAATATTTTTTACTGAAAATAATAATTATTTTTAAAAATATTTTAAATAATCATTTTTAATTAGTTTAATGGGGTAATCTGAAAAATTAAAAGTTCAATAATGTAATCAGTAAAACGTGCCAACTACAGTAGGTAATTCATTAGTTTTGTAGATATAAAATTAACGTTCGTTTATTTTTTTTAACGAAATAACCCAGTTTCAAAATAATAATTAGTTTAGTGGGGTAATTTGAACAATTAAAAGTTTAATTGTGTAATCAGTAAAACTTGCCAACTATAGTGTGTATTTCATTACTTTTACCGATTTCATTGATATTTTTATTTTGTAGGTACATGTGATGATTCTTTGTTTCGATGACATTTTAAAGTGTTCTTCCTTATCTCTTGTAAATTCTTATAATTTTAATAAAATTAATTAGTTGATAATTTATTTATTTTTTTATTTAGTTTGTATAAAGGGGCACACTTGAAAAAATTTGTCTCGGGCCTTAGAAAACCCAGGACCGGCTCTGATCAAGTGTAAGAACTAAGAAAAATAGTTAATCGAAAGTACTCATGTGTCAAGAAATTTGTTTTGTTTAGATCTACATCAGAGGTTTTGGATTAAAGTTTAAGTATCCTTGATCACATTGTTGGAATTTGATAAGAAGGTTTAAGGTTTAAGGCTTAAGCTTATAATATGACGAAATTGTGCTTTAAGTGTGCTCCTATTTTTCATTCTGGGAATCTGGAAACAGGAGATAGTCATGCTCTCTCCCGTACTTAAAATGAAAAAAAGTATATGTTGCATATCCAAAATATGAATTATAGGTTTTGAAATTTCTAGAGAAACAAGAAACTTGGACACTTAATACTCCTGTTAATTGACTTTTTGGTCATTGTACTAGGGGTCGATTTTCATTGTGGTTACCGAATCTTTTTTTATTACAAACGCATTACTATACTCGAAAAAACTTATAAAATGGTCTACTTATGATTCCATCCAACAAAATGAAAGTATTGAGTAGACTAACGGTTGACAAGTGTTAATTATGGGCAGATGACGTTGATCGGGTTAATTGATGTTTTGGTCATTGTTCTTGGAGTCGATTTTCATTTTGATTATTGGAACTTTTCTTCGTTACATTCTCGTTATCGAAGTATCAAAAATATTACAAATTAGTGATTTTTTAATTTTGCAATATTACAAAATATTATAACGACATTTAATACTAAGAAAATAAAATGTAAAATAAACATACAAGTCGGGTCGTTAGATTCATGTTGTATCCACAGTGTAATGTCAAAAATGGGGGTTCCTCCAGATCAGATTTCATACAAAGTGCTTATTCAAGGCTTGTGTATCAAAGGAGATGCAGTTATAGCCAATGAGCATCTTCGTTTTATGTTAGTGGGTTCAATTGTGCCTGATCCTCTTATCTGGAATGTTATAATTGATGGTTATGGGAGACTTGGGGATATACAAAAAGCTTTATCTATTAGAGATCAAATGACAACACCTGATGTTTTGCCAGACATATATACTTACAATGCATTGATCTATGCACTAACAAAGGAAGGAAAAGTTGCTGAAGCAAATTCTCTGAAGACTGAATTGGTCTTAAATGTTTTTTGCCTGATGTAGTCACTTATAATCTGTTGATAGCTGCTGCTTGTAATTTTGGACAAATTCATATTGGATTTCTGTTACATAACGAAATGCTGAGGAAAGGGTACAATCCAGATATAGTAGCTTACACCCAACTGATAAAAGGCTATTGTTTGAGATGTGAAACAAAGGATGCAGAAAACTTTTTGACAAGATCTAGAGGTCTGGTTTAGTGATTGATCATGTTCCCTTTCAAATACTTGTGAAAAAGTACTGCAATTCATTTATCAGAAATGGTTGACAAGGGTTAAATGAGTATTTCTCTAGAAGCAAGCCTTTTCGGTGCACACATTGAAGATGCGCTGTTTAGGAGCTACAAAAGGCTCACCATGGATTGTGCTCTGGTTTTCGTATTTATGGATTTCTCAGAGTGGTGACAACTTCTTGCCTCTTGTTTATGTTGCCCGCAGGTAATCCTTCTAGAGGTACGTCTCTCTATCAATACTTTGTTTATAGTCCCTAGTTCACTGATACTACAAACTTGTAACACTAGAATTTAGGGTCATTTTTTTCTCTCTCTAATCAATACCTATTAGAAAAAAGCATATATAGTAGGATATTTCTATTTGAACCATCTTACCCATAAATAACTTATACAATACTGCCTTCCAATGATGTGATGCTGAATTGCAACTAAATTATGTCATCTTTTCCTTCCTTTATGTGATACTTGGATTGGTAAATCTGGTAAGAAAATCTCCTAATTTTTCCAGTACTTAAGTAGTTGGTATGAATTATTTTGAAGTATACTCATGTACCCTTTTTCTTTGGTTGGTTTTTATTTTTAATGTAAATAGTTAGATTGTAACGAATAAATTAATTTCTTCCCCTCCCAATTTAAGTGACCCTCTTCAGTTTCACAGGATCTAAGGAAGATGCGTACTTGATCAGGAATTTAGTTTTGTTTCCAAATATACCATTCAAGTAACTCTATGATTATTGAATGGGTACTTGATCAAGACTCTAATTTTGCTTCCTATATACCATTAAAGTTATGGTATGATCCACAAATTATCTTCTTATTTTTTCCCCCTTAACTTTTAGATACAAAAGTACTATGATAAAATTAAGCAATTATATCATGTGCAAAAATATATGCGGAATGTGGTAATTTAGTTCGGGAAATCCCAGATTAGAAATATGGTGATTCCTTTACATTTCTTCTATCCATTCTTGTTTTTCTATTTTAGTTTCCTTCTAGGTCAAATTGTTGCTCTGAAATAAAGCAGAAATAAGGTTTTCAGGCAAAATTATCTGAAGGATTTAAAGGCGACTAGTTTTATATTTAAAATAGTACAAATCCCTTCTAGAGTTATACACAGATATGAAGACTGCTTTTTTTATTCTCTTGGTACGACGTTCTGTTAAGCTATAATATTGGTGCTTTTTTGAATGGCAGACCTGCAAATCCACTGAAGCAATCACATCATAATCTCCAATGATGAAATTACATTGATGATGCCAACTGGTATGCTAAAACACATGAAAAGGTTGGTAATGTTATGGGGTCCGCAAAATGAATTGAACACATGATGTCTAACTGAGACTATCATGCAAGGATTCGTATAAGCTGGTTGCCTTTTATTGATACAAATATTTCATCTAATTTTATACTATTAAATTATTGGCTAAATTCAAATGCTATCATTTTTTCCTATTCCCAGGTATGCATGTCAAATTAATTAATCATTAGATTTGCCAGCATTGATGGTTTTGAAAACATGCGAGATTAAGTTTGATGTTTTTACATACAGATAAACGAGAAAGCCTCCGGCTGATCATTCGGCCCCTCAGAAATGGGCTTGACGATAGTCATTGTAGAAGCATGACGTTGCTGGATCCAGGAAAAAGATTTGTATATTAATACTTTTACTAGTTTATGATTATGAAGGTTGGTTAATTATCTGTGCTGTTTCATCCTTTTCCTTTCTTCATATATCTTCTTGTTATTTTCCTCTTTCTTATAAGATTAAATAACTTGTTGATTTATATGTTCTTCTTGGTGGAAGCAACCTTGTGCATTTGGGATGTGCTATTTATAAATTTGAAGGTTGAATTTCAATATTCGTCAAAATTACAACACAACTTTTAGGCCAATTGGGCAAGAATCGAGAGTGGAAATGAGAATCTCGTTCCCATTTTAATAAAATAAATTTTGACATTTGATACGCATAATAGTGCTGAGAATCTCTTTCATTTAATGAATGAGTTATTTATTTATTTCTTGTACTTTTACCTTTTTAGTTAAATTTTTTTACTACTATATTTAGTTCTTCAGTCCATAATTTCCAACATATGACCATGTGCAGTAAAAAGAGAATTTCACTACTAGGTGCTACCTTGGAGGGTAATCCATCCTGAATCAGTAACCATAAGATTAAAATAGCTCCAAACTGCAAATGTGGGTTTTTGAAACCCAGTATCTTTTATGAGCAGTCAGTCTGGCTTTATCCCATGTGAATCCGCCAACAATGACTAATTCTAAAACTTAATGCGCAGCGCAAACATCTTACATGTTTATTGGAATGGAATAATAATTACCGAAAACCTTAATAAATCCGGCAATTGGGTGTCCAATTGTTACTTCTTGATCATACATAAGGATGAATTAACAATTTCCAGTTCTATTATATCCAGCAACTACATAAATTTTGAAACTCTGAATTGAGATCTTTAGTTAGTTAGTTAGTTAGTTAAACATAAACCACATGGAGCAGAAAAAGGGTAAAAGTAATTATAGTAGAAAAAGTCCATTTTATCAAAGGTAAGGTCCATAATGCAAGCCTCGTATCTCCAAAAAAGATCAGAAGCAATGATTCCCCTCACATGCTGAGGCTTGAAAGTATTTCATTGGTGTCGATATCATCTTCAAAGTTCCTTTCCACCCTTGGAGGACGAGATGGCCGAGCTCTCTCCTCAGCCAAATTCAGTCGGATAGGTCGCCCTTCCACCTCCTGATTGCATAAATAGAAACAGAGAATTGCAAATTAAGATGGCACTAAATGGTTTCAGACATAACAATTCCAATCCCAAACACAACCTTACCACTCCATTCACGGCATTGAGTGCAGATTCCACTTCCTCAGCAGATTCAAAAGTTATAAAACCAAAACCACGAGATCTTCCTGAGTCCCTGTCATAAATCACCTTAGCACTCAACAGACCTGGCTGGTCAGCAAAAGTTTCTCTAAGCATCTGCGAAGTGATGCTCCAGCTGAGGTTCCCTGCGTATAGCTTGTGAGGGCTATCTACAAAAGCTTGGTAGCTGCTTCGAATCTTTGGCCCCATGACTTCTCTTTCACCTCCCCTTGGTACCTCAGGGAAATTCACCCTCACAGTTCGGCCTCCGACTTGCTGTTGAGCATGATCACCATTACGCAAATAACAAGAACAAATCAATAACTTGCAAAAATAGCTGAAGGTTGTTGATGCAAAATTGTGTATTGATTTCATTATACTTGTGTAAATATAACATATGCCCGTTATGCAAGTGAAATAATCTCAGCTCCAATCTATGCCCATCAATTCTTTTGGTTTAATTAGATGTAGACATTATTTTATATTTAGTGTTTGAAGCCTTGACACCAATAGCTGCAGCCATTCGATGGAAGTATGTTCTAATTAAATTACAAGTAACCCAAAAGTGAAACTTTTAGTACCAAATCACCTCCATTTGAAACCCTAACTATCCACTAGTGAATTTCTTCCTGCCCTGTTCTTTATCCAACTAGTTCATAATTCCTTCTTAGATAATTAAATAACTGGAATATTTCACAATCAAAAGCTAATATTGTATAGAAATAAATTTTGGCAAAAGCCAAATCAACAAACAGCTGGGGGCTAAAAGACAATGGGCACTTACAGATCCATTAAACATCCGAATTGCCTCCTTTGCTTCTTCAACACCTCCCATTGTCACAAATGCAAATCCCCGACTCCTATCTGTAACTCTATCATACACAATCTGACCAAATTCAAGAAACCCAGGTCAGTTTGTCACCAAAATTTTACAATCATAATTTCCAAAAAAGCAAATCACCAAAGCCAAAGAATATAGTATAAATATCAAAACAGACCTCTACAGATATCACACGACCAGCTTCGCCAAAAATTTCAGCCAATTGGGAAGACGTCATAGCATATGGCAAGTTACCCACATAAAGCCTGCCAGCTTCAGTTGAATGTGACTCAATTTCATCATCGTCGTTGTAATTATCTTCTTCTACTTCATCATCAACTTCTTCTTGTTCTGTTTCTGGTTGGATGAGTTCGACTCTGTCAAATGCAGCAGAAGCGCAGAAGAGGGAAGAGGAAGAGAGGAGGGGGAAAGCAGGGAAATGGGTTTTGATTTTGAGAGTTAATTTGGATTTTGGCGGTGGGATTGGAATGAGAGAGCATTCAAAGGAGAGATTTGTGGAGGTTTTGTTGCAGAGAGGGAGTGAAGCTGATGAAGAAGTAGCAGTGGCAGCGGCAATGGAAAGAGAAGAAGCTGCCATTTTTATTTTTAATTTTTCTTTTCAATAAGAAATGTTTGAGCTGTGAGAGATTGTTCGAGTCTTGTATTATACAGACGAAAGATACAGGGGAGAAGAAGATAAGAAAGGGATAAGGCTGTTTGTCCAACCCAACCTATTGAATTATTGAAAATGATATGAGATGCAGATATATAATAATATAAATAAGGCTAGCTAACATAATAATTAGTTTCGATGGCTAATGAATTTAAATATAATAATTAGATTAGGTTGCTTTCTCTATTTGGGAATTCTTTTTTTGAGAAAATTTAGATGTGTGAATTATTTAACATATATTGTTTAGATTTGAGTTCATGACTCGGTTCTTCATTTATTTGTATCGAAGAAATGTTCAAAATCTGCTTATTTGTGTTAATACTTTTGAAATATGACTGTTTTTGTGAGTATATAATGTCTATTGAGTGTTGTTACATTTTGACTTGATTATCTATTATTATGTTTTATAATAGTTTAAAATTTTAATATATTTCACTGACCGTTTGATCAAAAATAATATATCCTCTTTGTTATGAAATATAAAATCAAATAATTTGTTTTTGAAAATCATATAAAACATTTTTAGATTCATTTTACTTTAATAAAAACATTAATTTTTGTATTTAGTAGTTTATATAATAAATCATTTTTACACTTCACATTAATCCCATCTATCACATGACACTGCACAATCATGTGACTAAATTAATTTTGTGTTAATGAAATTGAAATAGAAGAGTAACAAAGATCATCATGATGATGTGTCTTTCCAGGGCATAAACTCCCAATTTCCATTCTCCTCATTATAACCAAGCAGACGTTCATCCTCAGAAATCATCCAAAAGCACTTTGTTCTACACCGGTAATGATCGCGGCTAGATGAATAGGCGTCAAAATGGTGCCATTCTGAATCACCCCATTGCACATCGCAGAAAAATAAAGTCGTACCCCAGAAATTAACACTGAATTTCCATTTAATTTCAAACCCGTCTCGGATTCTAAGATTACCAAGATCATCGTCCCCTGACTGGCAATGGATGTTTAGGCTCCTCCCAGATCCCAGATGGTTCGCCACCTTAACACCAACATCCCCAGACACGATTTGGGATAAAAAACTAAACATCAACAAAATAATAATAAGAATGCTGAAAATTAATATTTTGACTATAGCTGTCATGTTATACAAATGCTCATTTCATCATCAAACTATATATTTATGTATGTATGCATGCTCAAATGTCATACTACTTCAATGACTAGCTACCTCTCTTTTTATTATATTTTTCTATAATGTGAGACATAAAGAAATGGCCGGAAAGAGGATTATAATATTTATCACAACATTCAACCAATAGTCTTCCTTTATCTGCAAACCATTTCAAAACCATAAAATAAATATTTAATAATACTAATAATATAATTTAAACTTCACCAGCAATGTCTGAAATCCACACACATTATCAATCTTCAACTTCTTAGAGATCACATGCAAACATGAAAGTCCATACTTTGATGGTCTTATTTATATAATGGGGACAAACCCCATTACTAGCTAATTTTTCACACTGCATTTAAAGTTCTACCACCTTTAACACCCCAAGACTTGCAGGACCGTCATGGGAGGGCAAAGAAAACCTTAATGCAGATAAGCCAAGAATGATTTGCCTATGCAGCCAAATGGTAGTGGGACGAGCCTTCGAAAATGCAACAGAATCCATTCATTTGGTCGCATAAAAGATGGGATTTGGTGCCAACAACTTGACAACCAACCCCACCATTTCCTTGCGTCAAGCTTTGAGGTTGCAGCGGCTTTCTGCCACTGCAACCCACTTACGGGGCACGATAATACCATGCCCGACATCCATCATATCAGAGGGAGAGAGTACAGATGCTCGGAGATTATTGTTCATAGGAAAGTGATTGAGATCTCGCATCGAGAACATACTAGTCACCCCTGACCCAGAAATATTAGACCTCCTGCAATTTGCTTCCGTTGGCAGGGTCAAATTACTGCCATCAGACTGCAGAACTTCAGAATTCTGAGACCCAGTAGGCTGAAACATTTGTCCTTCCCCTGTCTCTTTCGAGTTAGTTCCACACTTACCACCATCTGATTTCTTTGTGTTCAGGAAGCGGCCACCACAGCCCCTTGGCCGACGCATTGCATGAAGGTGGCGTGAATGGTGCAGATATGGCTGTGTAGTAGAATAAGAATCCAGATTATTGGAAACTTAAGGAAGAGGAGATCATAAATTTAGCATTTCTAAAGCAAATAAAGAAGAAAAGTATTTAAAAAGAAATTCTTTTAACGCAACCTAAATCCAAATTGTTAACTGACTAGTGTTGGTCAAAACGATAATGAATCATAGTGAACAGAAAATAAGTGGCACTGAAACTGAATGAGCTCAGAATATTGACAAGAATAAAAAATAAGTAGCAACAACAATTGATGATTAGAATGGTTTATTAACTAGTGTCTAGATTATTGTATCAATTTCAATTGAAAAACAATGGTTTTGGTACTATGGAAGTTATTCAGGTATGGGAAGATTTTATATTGGATCATACAAATATTTTCCTTTCCTAGAGAATGTAGCAATAACTATGTCCATTGACAAAACTAAATTATCAATCATACCTTACGACTTTTTGTCAGTTTATGCTCCAGCTCTGCCTTTGCACGGGACTTTCGGCGCCTGATTATTCCATGGTACTGCTTAGCATTTACAAATATTGGTCCATCATCAGTTGCCAAGTTCAGTGGTAGCATAACCCGGCCCTAGATCATTGTCAAGGTAAGTACTTCTCAGAAAATATCGCCAGAAGAAAAAAGAAATGTAAAATTATAGCATGCAATGAGATCTAACATACAAGAACAATGAAGTTACAAAAATGCAGGTTTAAAAAGAGAAGGATATGTTTTACCTCCATACCTTTTTCTTTTTTCTTTAAAATTAGTATAATGTAACATGTTTTCACAACAGAAAGTTGTTTATAAAACCATAGACTGATATCCCTCAAGATCCTCATTTATAACATCTTTTGTTCTTCATGACATTTTCAATTTATTTGTTCTTCAAGCATATCTTTTTTTGATTAGATAGAAGCTTTCCAGACATTCCCCTTTGTCTTTCAGAAATACATAGAGAATCCCGGGTCTAAAATTTTTAATTTTTTTACCACCATCAACGATTCTGCCAATCTTATAAATGTAAGCCCTAAGAATGGCGCCCACTTTTGTTAAGAATCCTGTCTGCATTATTTTGGACGCTGACAAGTCTTAGGCATCCATATGGAACATTTACATAATTTAAAAGAGCTAGGGGTCTCAAATACACGTCATTAATACATAGGTAATGTAATACTTGCTTAGGACCCACCACAATGTTGAACAACCTATGGTATTGATGACATGTGTATTTGAGACCCCAAAATTTGAGAACCTTAGCATTACACTTAATAAAGTGTCTTAATGTTACTTGGACACTTGGTTGGTGCAAATTGGAAAATCTTGGAAACATTTTCAGCATACCCTTGGGCAATTTGCTGCATTGTTGGTGAGTAGGTGTTGTCAAGTTAATCAGTCCTAATTATTAAGAATGTAGTGTGATAATGTTCCTTGTATTTCTTTATTTGAGCGCAATTACATAACATATTTATAAATACAATTAGATGACAGAGATGGTTTTCCAACTCCATAGAGGTTCTAGACCACAATAGACTTTGTTCAAGAGTCAAAGCCCCATAGGTATGATGCCAGGAATCAGAAGAAGAAAAGGCACGTAATTACCCTTAGGAATATTAGATCTCACGGACTCAACCCCACTTAGGCTAACAAAATCCAATTCAGTTAGATCACATAAGAAATTGTAAGGAGACTAAACAGGCATTTGCTGAAAGAGGAGGAAGTTCTGGCAAATTTGGAGTTAATGTCAACTGTTTCACTCTGAAGATGTGAATTAATAGTTTTCTCTCACAAAATGTTGTTAAGCATGGATTGATTGTTTGGGAACTCTAATGTGTGCAGATTCATACAAGATAAGCATTTCAACCAGGATAGAGTATACGTGCACAAAAGTAGTTCAAGTAATTATGTAGCTTGAAGATTCAAACCGTAATTTGAGGCCCATAAGTTGAGAAGACTCCATAACATTGATCCCCATGAGGATACTTGGAACGGATCTATATCAATTCAGTGAAAGAGAAAACCATAAGAAATATTCAGTGACATAATATTAAGTCATAATAACCTACAGTTACTAATTATTTGTGGTGAAGTCTTACCACAGGTTGGCCAAATCCTAGCTCAAAACGACCTTGATAATCTAGTGGAGTTGCTTGAAGGGAGAATGCTGCCTGAGATTGTGGAGTTTTCTTCCCATTTTCTGGACTTTTGCAATCACCTGATTGAGAGATAATTGTTAAGGAAAGCCAAATCCAAAGACGGTTTATTTCTAACTAGAGATAATTCATTAAAGTAAAGTCTTTATAGAAAAAGGCCAACTTTGGCTTTTCACTAGATTCAGTTTAAGCAATTACCATCATATGATCAGCCTTCCTCAATTGTAATGCTATCTCACCGGAACCTGTTGTGGCTTTCCATCCACATTATTAATGCATCCAATCAAAACCATCATGAATTTGCTCTAAATTTCTTATGTTATTTCAACACAATGCACACCTCTCTTTTGCACTAATATAAATAGTTGCATTAATTGCTCCTCTACTTTCTTCTCGTTCTTTCCTTCTTACCAGAGGTGGCGACATGTGCCTAATCGTGTGCAGGTGATTATGAGGAGAGATATCAAAAGGGTGTTGGTTTTTTATTGAGAGACAATAAGTGGGAGTTGGAGGGAAGGAAATTAAGATGATATCACATTTTATACAATGATTAGTAGTTACTTATTAATAATAAATTACAAAAATGATGATATCTAGTTCATTTGGTAGAGCGCAAGGCTCTTAACCTTGTGGTATTAGGTTTGAGCCCTCTGGTGGGCATTACTTTCTGGTACTTATTTATTTTCTATCTTTCTCAATGACCACAATTTTTTAACAAAAATAAAAAGGTTAACACTTAATGACCAATTGACCCCCCAAAAGAAAAAAAGTTAAACACATTATTTTGAAGAATGGCCAATAATAGGAACTATATTTGGAGAATGACCTCGTGGTGATACACAACTTATTAGAAACAGAAAAACCAGTCCTAGAGTATCCCTAGTCCTCTATCTCAGTCTCAACAGAAGGTCAGAGGAAGGGCCATTCCCTCGTTAACACAACCAAAAGCCATTTTAAGTTCTTCAACATCTACAAGTATAGGGAAGGTTTGGTGGCAGAATACATCATATCCAATCTTCTCTCTCCGAGGTAAAGGAACCAGTGGATGGAGGCAGTTGATCCTCTATAAGACTATTCAGCAAATTTAAGTGGCGTGACAAGAGCTTCTGAGCTTGGAAGTACAACCATTATGTTGGATGTAGACTTGTGATTATAAAAGAATTACATAATGTTGTAGTTGACATTGAACAATTATTTAAGTTTTTGAAGTAAGTTTATTTAGGAATCACTAAAAGAATGACCATTGGAGCTTGCACTACCAACAACAACAGAACTTCACCAACCATCATGTCTAAAATTAGTACCGTCGAAAATCTAATGGCCCATATGTAATAACCCGTATTTTTGTTAATAATTAAATATTAATTTTATTTTTCCTAAAAACATAATTGAATTAGAAAAAGTAAGTTACTATTTTTTTAAATTTCACTTGGAAAGTTAAATTCTTTTAGTTGATAAAATTAAAGAGTCCATTAGGGTTTTGGTAATTCCTATTGTTTCCATGTTTTATTTAAGGAGTAGATATGTAATCCTATCATAATCTAATTTGGTTAGTTATTAGAAAAAAATCATAATTATCCAAAGTCTGTTTCTTTAGTTTTTCTTTCTCTACAATTATGAAGAGGAAGAGATGTTATTTGATGTCATCTTCATGCTTTAAATTGCTGAAAACCGCAATCTGTCCTAATTCTCATCAATATTTTCAGTCCTAATTTTGAAAATTTGTAATTCAGTCATATTAACTCCTAATCGAGCGATTCTTGAGCCTATTTCGCGTATCTTTAATAGCTATAATTTCTGTGAAGACATGAAGATATTTTGAAGACTCTAAAAGACTGGAAAGTCAGATTCTTTATTGTTGCATATTGAAAAAAGGCGAACAAGAAAGATAAATATTATTTTATATTTTGATTTTAAGTTTAGTAATGAGAGTTTTTAAATTAGAGACTATTTTTAAATAAAATATAGACATGAAATTAAATATCATGATAATTAGAAAGTGGAGATAAATTTATATAAAGGAATATAATTTGATTGAATATAAACGTTAAAATCTGAAAATCATTTTTATATTTTAAGGTATATTGCGCATGTCATTTCTCTTAATTTGACAGTTAGATCGTTATAATTTTTGGATATGTTATACATATATAAGTTGAGAATATGTGCACCAATTTTGAACCGTTAATGATTAACATATGATTTGTTATGAATTTTAAGATGTGTCTTGTCTGCAATTTTTCAAGCAGATTTTCAGCAGTGAGTTCTAATATTTAAAAATGTATAACTTAATAATTTTAAATTCGATTTGAGAGATTTTTGAGGCTATATTAGAGTATTTAAAGTTTAGTTTATGTTAAATTAATTAATTTGACAAATAAGTTTTAATTAATGGTGATAAGATCGTAATAGTAGATTGGCGTCTTATTTTAATTTTGTTCCTGACTTTTCAGTTTTTGAGTATTAATAGTGATCTAAGACGATAATTAAAGGCACCTTGAACGGATTACGAATTATTATGGAATTATTGGTTTGAATTATATTTAATTCGAAGTGAATATGTTTAGGTACATTTCGTATTTGTTACCGTTGGCATTTGAAGATAAGATTTTGTGGAGTGTACTATAAGTGGATTTGATTATCAGGTACGGATTCTGTATTTCACTCCTTTGATTATTGTTGTATTTTATGTATCTCGTGATATCTTGTCATTCGTTACATTTTTCTTATATTTTTGTTGATCTTTGATACATTGACTTTATTCTATAATTTGAACTTTTTTCCTTCTATTATAATTTGAATATATTCCATATTTCTTCAGCGATACTATCATTATGTTGATTTGTTTGTACTATTAATTGTTCAAAATTTGATACTCACTTAATTGTTGCATTTCTAGCCAAATCCTTATTTTGTTTTGATTTGGTTCAAATGTTTCAAACTTTATATTTTGTAATCTTTTCGATTTGTTCTTCATTTATAGAATTTGTTGATCTTTGTAGAGCGCTACATGTTGCTACCTTACTTTGGAGGTATTTTGTTATGATTTGATTTGGTTCAAAATGTACGTTTAGAAATTTTTTGTTGGCATTATGTTTCATGTGTTATGACATCATATTTTTGTAGAATAAGCGGTAGGGTATACTTGAGTTATAACCACCTATGGGGTACCACAGGCATGTTCTCTAAGCACCGAGACATTACACTTTCTGTGGCGGTGTGATCAATCCATGACATATCTTTTGCATGTTGCTTTAGGTGTAAGCTTTGGCCATTTGATAAGTTTGTTCAAGATGCGTATGGGTCGGCCCTAGTTTCTGTTTTATTTTGCGGATTGGTGATGTTTGTGCTGGACATACGTTCCGATTTGCATGCATTTGGATTCGTGGTCCGATGTGTGATGTGATTTGCATGTGTGACATTATTTTGACTTGCTTGTGTGACAAGGTATAATTTTATTTTGTTATGAGCTCGGTATGAAATAATCACTTAGCCACTTTGATTTAGCCTTCTATTTTGGTTTGTTACTTTTGTTAGATTCAGTTATATCTTGTTCAGACTTCGAAGATTTTGTTAATGTTGGTGCTTATATTTGAGGTTATCTTTCATATTCTATTCAGTTAGTTCTATTTGTCAATTATGCTTCTTTTGTATAACTTTATCCATACCTGTGTTACTCGGACTCGGATGGAGTGTCCGGTTGACACCTGTGATCCCAAACCTGCACTTCTCAATTTTGCCAATTTTTTACACTAAAGTGAAGTATCCAATTTTTGGACACGATGTCGGACACGGGTACTTCAGGGCAAAGTGAAGAGTCCGAGTAACACAGATCCATACTGGACAATTGACTCATGCGGTGTTTTTCTTCCGACAGGTTTGCAGGGGCGATTTAGAGTTTCGTGTGAAGAGAGCTACATTTGACCATCTAGATTTATTTCGTTTTAGGTTGTGATTATTTTGCCAATTTTTGGAGAATTGTACTTAATTCGACATTTATGAATTATTAACTATTAAATATATTGAAGTTATTAGTGCCCTGTTTATAGTTTTGAGGGTTGTTGTGCTTTACACGTGACCTCCCTTTCTTATTCAAGAGGGAGTGTTACATCATAAGCTTCCTTTAATATCAAATCATGGAAAGGAAATAATCATAAAGTACTTCTTGAGTTCTTGTTAATGAAAGTAACCAATTCTAAAAATCTCTATGCAGTTGACAAACAACTATTAACAATTAGTCAATTACTATATGTAAAGCTACACCCTAGTTTTTTCAGTGACGGGGAAAAACACTAGAATTACCCCATCAAAGGTTCAATATATTGAATCCAAGAATCAGATATCAGCAAAATGGCATAAGTGCGCGTAAAAAGGAAATTACCAGTAAAGATAGTCAATTGAGATGTGATCCCTTTTTCTATACCACGCTCGGCGTGTTTAGTGGAAGTGAGTTGGTCCCCACTTGAAGAGTGTTCAAGAGATAAAGACTTCAATTGACCAAGAGATTCAACACAAGGCAATTGAGTCCTCATTCCACTCCACCAAGGAGTTGAAGCCAGTGACAAGTGACCAATTGGATTCTGAACAATCCCTTCACGTTCTTTGTAATATACAGAATGAATAGTCATCTTTGCAGTTCAAAATCTGTTCTACTGCAAATTCCACCTGAAATTTCGAATTTCTGACAATCTTTATTTGTTCAAGTAAATTCCACTAAAGATCTGCAAGAACCAGTTGCTGCACAATTTATTAATAACTCTAGTTCATCAGAAGTGCATTGATCCAGAAATAATATTCAAGGACTTCCATTAGGAAAATTCTAGAAATCAAAAAATTAAGAATCCACCAAGTATCTTATAGCAATATATACAAATCAAAATTATGCATAATGAAAGAAAGAGCAAGCAAGTCAGAGACACTAAGAATCCACAAACTGGAAACCAAATATCACAGAGCGAGGAGAAAACGATGAGAGAAATTAAGTAGCGATAAAAATAAGTGAAATCTGATTCTGGACAAAGAAGAAGAGACTACACATACCCAAGTCAAATACGGGTCTCAAAGAGAGAAACCCCATTTGCTAGGAGCCATGTCGGTATAATATCAAGCAGGGAGAGAGGAGAGAGAAAGGGGGGAGCTAGCAAAGATAATTAAAGAGACGGCCGAGGGATGCGTACGACTTACACGTATAGTGGAACTACACGGCATCACCAATGAAATAAAGCTTTCATGCAACTCCTTCCCCTTCAGTCACCAAGTATTTCTTTTTTCTTTTTCTTTTTTGAACAATAAGAGTATTAATTATCAGGTACTATGTTAAATTCCTCTATGAACAATCTTAACTTTTGTATGTTAAGCATTGTTTGGTTGGAGCACCCAGTCCTATATTTAACCGGCTTCTGTTAGATTAATCTCCCACTTAAATCATAAAATTTATTTTAGATTAAAAAACCCACTAAATTTTGAGTTTCAAAATAATTAATTTGCATTTTTTATATCAAAATAATTTGCACTCTAAATTTTAATGCGAAAAGTACAAATTGTACTAAAACTCAAAAGTTTAAGGTGCATGTAATTCAAAATAAAATTTATGGTATAAATCAATTTTAAAGTTAAAGTTTAAGATGTAATTTGGAATTTAGTCGATTCTATTAATAACATAAAAAAAAAAAAATTAGAGGCTATTGACAATATAGGAGTAAAAGTTATATTGAGAGAGTAAATATATATTTAGTGATATTTTTATAATTTTTCTAAATGAGACTTAATATTATTTTTTACCTTAGAAATATCAATGAATAAAGAAGAGAAAAGAATTAATGTTTTAATTTCTAATGGCAATCTAATCTACGGAGTATTTAAGGTAAACAAGTGTACGTTTCATTCATATAGTAAATCAATCAAGTTAATACAATTATAAAAGTGTAGTTTGTTGGGCGTGTGTAATATTGTATAAATAGAATGTGAGAGTAGGGGATAGAATATTCTATAGACAGAAATAAATTTTATTTTATTTTATGCCTAAAATCACCAAAGATGATTATCAAAAGTTGGAGACTTGTTAGTAGAAATATGAAACTTTGGATTTATAATTTTAGAAAGGGCTGGTCTCCCAATTTTCTACTTTGGGATGATTGTCAACAGGGTCGAAGCAGTCGTGTGAGTGGATTTTTGTATATATATGGAGTATACTTGTTTGCATATTTAAAAATTATACATTAATAATAATTTATATTTTATTTATCTCACTAAATGAGTTTAATTATTTTAACCTTTTAAAGTGGATTTTCAAATTTTGAAAATTTAAATCTATGAGAATTAATTTAATTTAGACAATACAATCATAAATATTACTATCACAAAATACAAAATGAATCTTCTTTGCAAATTTTATGAATTTTAAAGATATATTTTTTGTTTCATATTAACTCTTACATTATTGAGTATTTGAGTTGTTATGATGAATTTAAGAATATAGTATAATTTTATATTACCAATAAAAATGTGTGCACTCTTTTTAGTAAATTAATAATATCTTTGTATTTCATTTACAATATGGCACAAATAAATTTATTAGACACGAGTTCCTTACATATATTGTTATCTTTCAAAAGATAAACAATAAAAATTAACCCTTTATGTATTAAAATTGTTATTTGTTTAGATTTCTCTCTCTATATATGAGTGTACTTTTTTTATTTGTTTAAATGTGTCCTATTAAAAGTAGAAACTCAACCCCCCTCCCCCCTAAAATTTCTAAGTCCGTCACTGATCCACGATATAAAATTTCTAAGTCCGTCACTGATCGTCAAAGCAATTAATCATGACGACAAGTTACAGTTGAAGTTGTATCATCTGTCCTTTATTTAATTATACAACTAACTTTAACGAGTTATAGTTTTGTTCAGAAATAGAGTCTTACATCGGACAACTAAGACCTAAAAATTCAATATATAACTTGAGAGATTACTACATTATTATTCATTGTCAATTGGTTTTGAGTTAGATACTTCAATATCGTGTTAGGCTCAATATATAACTTGAGAGTCAACTAAGATCTAGCTAGAGAATCAATATATAACTTAAGAGGTTAGTCCACACATTGTCAAGTAACTAACTAATTTAAAAACTTAAGTTATTAATATGAGGTCATGTTAGAGACCTCTTTAGCTGTTGTAATAAAATTTGAATATATGTGCTTTATTGCATTGATTCAACATTAGAGCTTTATTGGCACCCAGAAAATTACACCAACAAGAGTTTTATAGATAGGAATTAATATTCTTAGATATACACATCTGTGTAAACATATATATATATATATATTAGTTAACTTCATTTGTTTGGTGATCAAAATGTTTGTTTTTCAGAAATAAAATCCTTATGCCATTCGGAAAAAAAAAAAAAGTTTGTTTACAAGCAAGTGGGTAATCATAATTTGGATTTCATCAACTTGGAATGGATTAATGGAGCCAAGGAATGTCAACCGCTAGCCGTTGGAATTTTGTGATTGCTATGGTATACATCTTTAATCCACAAACTCAACGTCTACCTCCAGCTTTTTTAGTAGGGAATTATATTTTCACATATATTTTTTGATAGTTACACATGATTCTCGATCTCTCATATGAACATACAGTAGGTTCCGCTTTCATGTGAGCAGAAACTATATGAAAATATAAAAAATATATGTAAAAATAGAGCTCCTCTTTTTAATACTACTTCATTATCTCAATAAAAAGAGTCTCATTGGTCAATTTTTATCGACAAAAAGAAATTATTTTATTTTTTTGACAATAGTATAAATTATAAAATGACATAATATCTTTAAATTTATTATTATAATTTTATTATTATGTCATTACTATTAAACTAAACACTTAATAAAATTTAAGAAAATTATAGTAGCATGTCTTTAAATTTAACAAGACTTGTAAACGAATTTTTTTTTTTAATTTTTTTTTGTGTGACGGATAGAGACAGTGATGCATGGAGATAAGGATTACAACATGTCAACAACACTAACTAGGAAGGACGTCGTTTAATTTTCTTAATTCAAATCAAACTTATCATGTGACCACCTGTTTTATTTTCTCTTTGTTAATTCATTAAAAACATATCTGGCCTATGTGAACCACCTTGGCATTGTGCTGCAGATGTTTAATGTATGTTTTAAAATTAGGAATATGGAGTATTTTTAAAATAATAAAAATAATTTTATGTTCTTAGATATATATGATAATAGATAAGTAATAATAAATTAAGAAAATTATATCACTTTATAAATTAAAAAGAAGAAAAAAATAGATTTAATTTAATTTTGTAACAGAACGGAGGGACTATAATAATAATACTAAATGCCTTTGGTTAATAAACAAATACTATTAAAGAGTACATATATCGCTGGCTGCAGATATATATCATAATTATATATATATATATAGGGGTTTTATCCACAAATGACCTATTGTTGTGGAAAGAACCCTTTTACTGTTAATTTTTATTTTTATTTTTTTTTACTCCGGCCGATATTTTAATAGACCAAAAAAGGGTTGCTCCACAACAACCGATTACTGTGGATGGAACCCCATATATATATATATATATATATATATATATATATATATATATTCTGTGGACATATTGTAGTTGTTGGTCGTTTAAGGTTGTTTTAGCAAATGCTGCGTGCGATTTGTCATTACGAACAAACAAGTATGAGCAACAAAATAAATAAATTAATTTGTCAAGTACAATGTATATATTCCAGCTTAATAATTACTAGTATAAAATATATCCCATTAGCTAGCTAGCTAGCTAACACATCATTAATTAATTATTAATTACGGAATATTATAATAATTATTTCGATAATATTTATGTTGTAAGTACTATAACCTTTTTCGCATGCATATGTTCAAATTACATTAATTGTTGGTCGATGGACAGGGGTAGGGTGGGGTAGACATTGTTCCTTATCCAATTTTAAAAAAAATAAAAAATACATTTATATTTCCGCAAAAGAATCTCATTTGAAAATGATTAAGAATATATTTTTACGAGGGGTGACGCTGCAAGCCACGTATGCAACGCCAAATACGCGTTGCGAGAATGCTCCAAGTGGAATCCTACCTTGCAATTCATGACTACATGTACAAAACGTTTTGAATAAGTATACCCGGACAGGATTATTGCACAGGTTTTTTTGGATCGGTTGTAATTTTTTATTTTTTTTATTGTGACTCGAAAAAATGATAAGATTTATTTCAATGAGAATTTTATAAAATATATAGATTTTATACTGATCAGTATAACCTCAGTATTTGTATATGTATTCAAATTACACCTAAAACACTATATTTTATAAAAATTTCTATTAAAATAAATACTATATATTTTTTAAAAACAATAAAAAAAAAAAAAAAAATTTACAATCGGTCCAAAAAACCTGTCCCACTCCCGTCTGCGAAATGACTCAAAGGTTTTCTGTTTTTATGTTACTGCTGGTTTTGCCATCCCCGTCGTCAGAGATGCGATGCTCTTTCTTTATTCTCTTAATAATTATTAACAATTTCATATTTTATTCTGTAAAAAAATAAAATTGGTTAATTCCAAATTTTAAGATTATTATAATTTTTTTTAAAAAAATCAATTTGAAATACTTTTAATTACTAAACAATTTTTTAAATTGATATATTATTTCATTTAAATAATCTAATTTATTAAGATATACTAACTATTTACATTTTAATTGTAAGACCTCAAACTTTTATAAATAAAGATGAATTTTTCTATAAATATTATTTTTGAATATTATGAAATAAATATGATATAATGTTATAGTTGTGGGTAATATTTATAAATTTTGCAAAAGTATGCAAGTTGTTATAAAATATTCGTTTGGTTTAATATTCTTTTGTTAGGGAATATTCGCATAACTACCAATCATCGTTGGTGGACCCTATTAATGTAATTATTGTTTGATTGAGAAAACGACAAAAATATTTTATAAAAATAACGGCGGAGGTGTTACTGTTAAAATCGTTGAACTACCCATGTAAAGTAAAAATACGATGTCTGTCATGATAAGAAGACACTAGATATTGATTATCGATGCTTACGTGAGAAGTCACTCAATTTATGCTCAATTATTGCTACAATAATTGCTTCATCATATCTCTTATATTATTGATTCAATTATCACACAAGATCATCCGTATAATATGTTATAGTATTAAATCAATAATTGAGGCAATACGTTATAAATGATTAATAATTGTTGAAAGATTAAATATGTCTTGATGAAAAATAAAATGATTTGTGGTAAGTTTGATTGTTTTATGGGGGCTCTATGTCATCATCTAAGAGTCTCTTCACATAAGAATTACCTTCGTCAATAAGTAATTACCCTTGTGAATAGTATTTACCTTCGTCGATAGTAATTACCTTCGTCGATAGTAATTACCCTTGTGAATAGTATTTACCTTCGTCAATAGTATTTACCTTCGTTAATAGTAATTACCTTTACCGGGGCGTCGAACCACTTGTCGCTTCACATTCTGAAGCGCCGAACCACTGTCGCTTTTACATTACAGCGCCAAACCACTTTTCTTTTCACATCATTAGTCGTCAAGCCACTCGCCTTTTCATTACGGCGGTGTTAAGCTAGAAATCTTCTATAAATAGAGGCTAGGGCTTCATTATTTTCACGAATTCATTCAAGTATATAGAGAGAAAGTATAGAGAATAAGAGAGAAAGAAGAAGAGTATTTTTTGTTCTTCTACACCGTCAGCAGATTCAATCTCCTACCAAAAGTAAGGGGTGTTATTCTTTCTTATTCATGAAGAGAACTGTTGTTATTCCATCGCTTATTATTCTCATTGGAATAACTTTGTATAATGTGGTTTACCCTATACTTGGTGACATTCTTCTATTATTCTGCTTGGAACATCCTCGCTCATGGTGTTTTACACCTGACTGGTTCCGCTCTTTATTATTATTCTGTTGGAACATCCATGCATGTGTTTTTACACAGGACTGGTTCCGCTCTTTATTATTATTCTCATTGGAACATCCTGCTGCATGTGTTTTACACCTGGACTGGTTCCGCCTTTATTATTATTACATTGGAACATCCATGCGTGTGTTTCTGGCGGACCGGTTCCATTCTTTATTATTTTGTTGGAACATCCTCGCTGCATGCGTTTCTGGCCGGACCGATTCCGTTATTTATTATTCTGTTGGAATAACTCACCTGCAAGTCTTGATCGCATTTACGTGGTGATTTCTTTTGTTATTCTATTCTTTATTATACCCAAATTGGTTAAAAATTTGACAGATACTCCATGAAATTAGTGGAATATCCTCGATATTTGCGTTTCATCCAAAGATCATTTCATGGAAATATTCTTCCGATCATTCTTGAATTTTACTTTACAAAACAAGATGTCGTGTTGATAATTTGGGCGTTAATAATTTCGGATAAAATAATTCTTGAACTTGTTTTATTGAATTCTTATATCATTGTCATCATCCTCATGTTTATATTATGTTGAAAGTCATCTCATATCAGAAGTATAGATGGACTTGGTATGATTATGACCGAGACTATTATGGTAATCATGACCATAATGTTACAAATGATGTGATAAAAATCCTCGATGGTAGTAGTGCATTGGTGGATAGTTGTTGGCGTGATCATGACCAATTATTAATGAATACACAAATATTCTTGGCCGTAGTGCGTGAATAATTGTGGTGCGTGATACTTAAAGAATATCCTTGGCAGTAGTGCGGTGTAAGACCCTAAATTTTTTTAAATAAAAGGAATTTCCTTTATTTATTATTTTGAAATAGTAAGGGTTGATTTGATTAATGTGGATAGTTAAGGGTTAAATACGCAAATATTTCAAAATAAGCAAGTGGTTATAAAATATTCATTGTTGTTTGGGAATATTCGTTTGGTGCATTGGAATATTCGTGATTGTCGGGAATATTAAATGCGGCAGCAAACCATGTGTGGGCCCCATAACTAAAGCGATTGGATGAAGAAAACGACAAATATAAGTTGTTTTTAAATAACGGCGTAGTTATTACAGATTATCTTGTTGGAATACCCGGTGGTTAAAACACACTAATACGCCGTTGTTGAGCAAGAAGACACCAGTATTGCACCAATTATTGATTCTTACGTGAAGAAGGCACTACTCAATAATGGTTACAATAATTATCGCTCAAAGATTTTATTGAGTTAATAAATCTTCATATTGATATTTTATATTCATTGTTTCAATAATTGTCATTACACAATTTTTCATTATCGAAGCAATAATTCATATTATCTCGAATAATATTATTAGATAACATTATTGGCAATGTCTAGAAAGTTACATACACAAGGAGAGGTTTGATTACATCTAATTGCGCTGCCAAGAAGAAGAAATTCTTATTGAAAGCCCTCTCTTCTTGGGAACCGCACTCATTGTCAATATTGTGATTCGTAATATTATTTGTGAATAATTAATTATTGATTTATATGATGAGGAAAATATTGATTTTATGTGGATATAGATGGAGAAAATTTTTAAAATGACAATTGTTGAAAATTAATATTTTATCTTTTTTGATAAAATAATTCATTTAAATATATTATTTTAATAATATATTAATTATGATATTTTACAATGAATGTGGGATATATGAGTATATGAGGAGGAAGAGTATTTTTGTGGCATTAAATGTTTAACACATGTTTTGTGTGTTGGTGGACACAATTATTAATCGAAAAAATTTGATTATAAATTGTAAAATCACCCGTTTGTGAATTTCGGTCAATTTTATTTGGAATTTGGAAAAACTTTCTTCTGCAAAGTTGTAGAGAATTGAATTTCCTATAAAAACTCAAGTGAGATTCAATTTTCTGATGAAAGGGCTATTTATTATGAATTATTGAAGTTCAAAGTTCAAAATAATTGATTTTTGGGAGTTTAAATTATTTTTGTTAAGAAAAACGTTTTTGTATTTTTTTTTTGGACATCATTAACATGTGTGGCTGGTGTTTTGACCAAAAGGTGGGCTAAGGAAAATTTGTATAATTATATTAATATTATATTAAATTTTACTCGCTTTGGTGTTCTAAGCGTTTTCCTATAAATAGGGTCTTGGGTTAGAATTGAAAATCACACCGTAAACTGAAGTTTTCTCTATTTCTCTCTCGATATTTGGAGCGTATTCTTGTGAGTATTTTGAGTATACTTTGAGTATTGCTAGACGGTCTGAGTTCCTTGACCTATAATACTAGATTCCAAATTTGAAGTACTAATCTTTCGAGGTAAGGATATTATTTTTCAGAATGATATTATTTCTTCAATATCATTATAATTTGAAATGTTGATCTGAAGTTTTTATCAAATTTGGAACTTTTTCATGTATGGGGGTTACTATTCATGGGTTACTTATTCATGAGTTACTTATTCACGAGTTCTTATTCAGCGAGTTCTTATTCACGAGTTCTTATTCACGAAAGTACTATTCACGAAGCGTGAAGATGTTTTTGTGGAATTTCTATCTTTTGGTGTCGGATTCTTATTCACGATACTGACTTATTCACGATATCTGACTATTCATTCAAAAAATAAAATTTCTTCTTTTCATTCAAAATATCTATTCGGATACTAGCTACGATTGTATCCAATGATTTGATCATTCTTGAATTTTACACCACTATGATTATTTTTGAGGTATTTTTGGGCGTGGATAAAACCAAGTACGAATCCTTAATCCTTAATCCTTGTCATTTTTGTTTCACTTTGGATTCGTTTCTTTAAAAATATTTTTCATCATCCTCGATCTTAAATGATGATATTATGGAATATCTTTGGCACAGTAGTGCAAGATGAATGATTTCTTAAGAATATCTTTGGCTGTAGTCAGCAAGATGAATGATTTCAAGAATATCTTTGGCAGAAGTAGTCTGAAGATGAGCAGTGTTTAAATGAACATGACCAATGATAAATATCTTTGGCACAGTAGTGCAAGAGATGAATATTTGATTCCGGATGTATATTGATTGATGTTACGAGGATAAAAGATGAGCGATGAACTTTTAAATTCATACATAGAAGATAGTAGTTTGCATTCTCTACTTAACTCTTCTAATGAATTATTATTTCATTGCGAATATTGATTTAAAGTTTGTTGTCTATTGTATTCTATTAGATTTTTTTCCCTGTTGAAGACTAACGATAATTTGTTGTATATTATCTTAGTCATAATATTCTTTACTGAGCTAGTTGAGCTCACCCTTTTTCCTTTTTGTTCCATTTTTCTCAGGAGGCGAGAATATAGCGAGTACGAGTCGGGGTATGGAATGAAGGTTTTAGAAAGGATTGTTTAGTAGTCCTCACCATTTTTGTAAAATAATGTATCAATAAATGTGATGAGGATTTATTTGAGTATAGATATTATGCTGAAGATAATATTTGTATTCAAACTCACGCTTTCTTGTTGTAATAATAAAGTTGTAGTTGTTTACGTATCATGTATTGACAACTCGTAATAGGTGATGTATACCTATTTTGGGGGCGTCACGTGAGGGGTGATTCGATGATGTGGAATATTTATTAAAAGTTCTAGTCTCAAATTTATAACAAAGATGATGAAAACCTTTTAAAACCTAAAAGATAGTAGACTTTATTTTCTACTTGACTTTTTTAATGGATTGCTTATTCACCGCAGCTTAAACTGTTGTCTATTGTATTTTATCGGTTTAACAATTGTTGAAGGCTAAATGATAAATTATTCTGCATTATCTTAGTCATAATATTTCTTCTTACTTTTAGTTTGAATTTCACTTTCTTTCACCGTTTTTCTCTTGAAATGAGAATATAAATTTGGACGAGTCGGGAAACGCAGTGATGGTCACGAAGATAAGCGTTAATAGTCACTATTCTATTACGTGAAATAATGTGATAATAATTGTAATGAGGACTCTTTTTTAAGTTTGTATAATATCTAATGAAGCGATATTTGTATTTAAACTCATGCTTTATGTATTAAGTTGTATTTTAAATTACATCTACGAAATGGTGGCCCAAGATGGGTGATGTATCTACAATTTTGAAAAGGTCACATTAATTACCCAATTTTTATGGAAGACCAATAATCGCTAGCATCTCACACTCATGTGGATATATCTCCCTCTCTTTTGACTAAAAGCCTAGTTTGGAATCAATATCACATCATCCATGACCTCAGCCCAAACTATGTTTATTACAATACTGCATTAAAATCCCGATAAAAAATATATTATTTTAATCAAATTATTTATTTATCCATAAATAAATAATTTATTCATTTATCGATATATTAATATTTATTATTTTAGGGAGAGTTTTTCAATTTATGTACGTGATGAGAAAAATTAATTAAGAGACAACAATTAATATATTAATTTGAGTCTAGAGAAGTTAAAAAACATTGATGAAACTTAAAGAGCATGTTCGATGGTGACTTATAAGTTTGTCAAATGAACTTATAAGTCATTTGTCACTATTCTCCTATTTTGGTAATGACTTATTTTTCATTTATAAATTGATTTTAATTCAAAAAATAAGCAAATATTTGTAACTTATTTTAAAATAATTTAAAAGTCAATTTAAAATAAGTTAGTTTAACCAAATATAATGTCTATTTTATCTCTCTTCTATTTTGTCCCTCTTTTTATTAATATCATTTTTAGTAATATTTACATTTGATTTTAACTTATAAGTCATTATGAGTCGAATACCTTCATAACATATTTTAACTTAATTAATTTTTGACTTATAAGTCAAATTGATGCTAAACACTTTTACTTATAAGTCACAACATAAAACAACTTATAAATTAACTTATACTTTAACTTTAAGTCATTTTAAAATAAGTCGTTACCGAACGGGTTCATAATATCTTGAAAAACAAAAGGCTTTAAGTTAATATACATAACAAAAGGTTTTATGTTAATAGATATTGTTGATTGACCGAAAAATTTGGGTCTATTGTATGGATGTTATTATGAAAAGTTTAAGAATTTGTGAATTTTATATACATACATATATATATATATATATATATGAAATTTAGTAATTATTAATTTATATTTTCGTTAGACCTTTAAGAATTCAAAAAATTTATTATTTAATGCATTTAATGAGATTATTATTTTAATACACATGCCCAAATTAAAATTATAAAAAATATTATTTAAGCAAAATAATTACTTTATCAAATATTTATTTATGGAGATTTTACTATAGCTATTAATATTTTCTGATTCTGTGCACAAGAAAAGAAGAGGTCAGGTTTATTTTAGGCTCCAAAGATATCGATTGCTCCTCATCTTTAATTTAAATATCCCCATTAGTCATTAAATATGATACCTATATGCCTACATATCAATCTAATATGTACTTTAAATCTTATTGATGTAATAATAGTTTTATTTATTAGTACATGTTACTAGAAACCGTACAATAAAGTAGAATTTTGAAATACAATTATTCTTTAACAATATTACTATTACATAAAAAAAATCACATAATACTTATATATATATATATATAAATATTATGTAATCTTTTTTTATATAATAATAATATTATTTATTAATATTCTTTTAGGCCAACTTGAATCTAATCTGTCCTTTGCGACTTTGTCGCTAGTTAATTAACGTGGCCAATCACCAGGTTTATTTTATCCGCTAGTGAACAAGATAAGCATCAAGACGGCTTTTCAATTAATAAAACTCTTTTTTTCCGTTCTAATAATATTAGAGATATAATTTACGACAGCATATTAAATTTTTAAATTAGTATAATTCATAAAAATTTAGATTGAATTTTTTTCGTTATATATTATATAATTATAATAATTATATCAACAAAAATTAAATAAATTCACATTAATTTAAAATTTAATATGTCAATCGTTTGAAACTTTAAAATAAAATTATATATCTAGTTTTGGAGCGGATAAAATATATATTATAATTAAATAGACGATTTGATTCGTGCTCATTTGTTTTGGTTCGACCTTTGACTTTTATTACATTAAGTCAACCTTTATTATTTATCCATCCAAATTAGAAATTGTAATTAGTATCATAATTTTATAAGAAAACGAGAATTAATAGTATAATTTTATAAGAAACAGTCAACATAAGATCATCTTATATAATATTAATTTGATATTTTTATTAATATATATACACATATAATATATAATAATAATACAAGCTTATTTAAAAATACGAATTAGTAAAAATATGATCATCTTACAAAATATTAATTAGTTTCATTTATTCAAGTATATATACAACAATACAAGTTTAATTTAAATTATATTTCCATTTAGATAAAATAGTTTGACAAGAAAAATAATTATTATAAAAATCATCTACCTAAATTAAATTTATTATTATTATTAAAATATAAGTATAATAATAGTTTCAAGTATAAATGAGATTTAATCATTATTTAGGTTTTATAATTGTTATTATTATTAAACTTAAAATATAATACACTAATCAATTGTATGATTCAATTATTAAATATTAAATTAAAAACAAAATTGATGATTATATCCAATAAAAAGTACAAAATAAAATTCAAAACGTCGACAATAATATCATAATTATTTAAAAAGAACTTTCATTCAGTTCAACTAAGTCACAAATAAAATTACTAATATAATTTACAAAGAAACAATTATAAGATCATCTTACTTAATATTTATCATTATTAGATAAAAATTTATCACAACTTAAATAATATGGTTTAATTAAGAAGAAAATAATTTTCCCACATCTTTTTATCTAACTTGAATTTGTTACTCTTTATTAAATAGAAGTGTAATTATATTCAAAATAAATAATATAATTTTAGAAAGAAAGTATTTAGTTATTATAATTATTTTACATATTAAATCTAATAATATATTAATATTTTTTTTACAATATCATAACTTTATAATAAAATTCCGTACTTTTTTTTTTTATTTGATTAGACCTTTTACTTTTCCTAGTTAAGTTAGGTCAACTTTTATTATTCCTACATTAATTCAACTTTTATACATTCATTCAACCTATATAGTTTTAAACAATATTATCTTACCGAATATTAATTTGTTACTATTATTAATATATATATATATATATATATAATTATTGTCTAAATAAGATTTATTAGTACTTAGTTTATAAATATATTATTAGATATCATAACTAATAACTAGAAGCTTCGGTTATACTACTTTTTGTAAAGTTAGAATAAGAACAATATAATTTTCTCATAAACCAGGATCTTTTAAATTTAGAGTGCAAACCTCATGCAGCATATTATAAAGTTTGGGGTGTAATTTATATTTCAATTGGGATTACCACTAAGTACCTAAGTGGATTTGCATCTGCTTAATTATAATCTATCTTTATTAATTCGGTAGTGGTGAATACATCTTGTGCTGTTAATTATATATAATACACAATAATATATAGGATGCATGGTCAACATAATTACAGTATAAGATATATAGTAATAATCTCCTCTAACAAAAATATACATTACTATATTGAAGGATCCAACAAGCAATCGATCTAGTGAGGAGTATCTCATTGTTTTGTTCGTGAGTTATACTAGCTACGTCCATACTTTCTACAATAAGATTACATTTATTAGTAACTTTAAAGAAAATTATATATATATATATATATATAAATTTATCTTGCAGTAATTGATTTATCAAGGCTATTACTTAGTACTATGTTCATAAGATAATTATACCCTCCGTATAGTGTTTAGAGTTAATAGCACTTGTCTCTCAGGATACAATAACACTGTATACTGTTGCAGCACTACAAAAAATATACTCTACGAACCAAAGTAATGCTCGGACTCTCTCTCACAAAATTAACTAAGAAACTAATGAAGATATAAAGGGTTGAAAAACTCTAATATGCTTAAATGCTTGAGAATTGAATTGAATGAAAAGGCTGGCCCCTCCTATCTATTTATAGGAGGGGTTGGTGACCCTTCGGAAGGGCACTTCACCTCTGAAAAGGCATGGGGTGCTTATGAAAGGGTATATTTGGTATCTTTTGGTCAAAACGACGTAGTTTTGATCATTTACAGAATAGGTGCAACTATTTAGACCTATAAAATGACTTAATTTTAGCATTAGCAGAACCAAAACTATGTAGGTTTAGTAAAAAGGCGCGACAAAAACGACGTAGTTTCGGGCCGCCCACTAGACACGTTTTGATAATTTTCAAAACGACACAGTTTTGATTAAATAAATAAATTTTAAATAAATTTTGTTTAAATAAATTTTGTTTAAAAAATTATATACAAGACCCGCACTTCGTGCCCAAGCCGGTCCGTGTTCGATTACAATGACGCTGACGAAGTTCGAACTTAGCCATAGCCTATGTCCTTTCCCTTCCACAAAAGTGAGGTGCCCCTTGGGGCCCAAACCCAAGAGCATTTTTCTTGTATATAAACATATTAAAATTTTAATTCATAACCTATGTGAGACTTGATTTTTTCCACATGTATTTATTATCTTTTATCATTTTCAAGTGTGATATTTGAGAGTTAATATCTCATTCATTATTCCATGTATTTGAGCTTCCAAATACTTAATTTAATTTATTAATGGAGTAGAACACATTTGTGACGCCCCCAAAATAGGTATACATCACCCATTCTGAGTTGTCAATACATGGTACAGAAATAACTACAACTTTATTATTACAACAGTAAAACTGTAAGTTTGAATACAAATATTATCTTCTAGACAATATCTATACTCAAATAAATCCTCATCACATTTATTGATACATTATTTTACAAAAATGGTGAGGACTACTAAACAACTCTCTCTAAAACCTTCATTCCATACCCCGACTGCATCTCGCTATATTCTCGCCTCCGAGAAGAAAAAAAATGGAACAAAAAGGAAAAGGGTGAGCTCAATCTAGCCCAAGAAAGAATATTATGACTAAGATAATATACAACAAATTATCGTTAGTCTTCAACAAATGAAAAATCTAATAGAATACAATTGACAACAAATTTTAAATCAATATTCGCAATGAAAATAATAATTCATTAGAAGAGTTAAGTAGAAAATGCAAACTACTATCTTCTATGTATGAATTTAAAAGTTCATCGTCTATCTTTTATCCTCAGAACATCAATCAATATATATTTGGAATCAAATATTCATCTTTGCACTCTGAGACAAAGATATTCATCACCGTCATGTTCATCTAAACACCTGTTCATCTTTGCACTACGGGCCAAAGATATTCTTCAGAAATCATTCATCTTTGCACTACAGGACAAAGATATTCCATAATATCATCATTTAAGACTGAAGATGATGAAAAATATTTTTAAAGAAACGAATCCAGTGAAACAAAATGACAAGGATTAAGGATTAAGGATTCGTACTTTGTTTTATCCACGTCCCAAAAATACCTCAAAAATAATCACAGTGGTGTAAAATTCAAGAATGATCAAAACATGGATACAATCAAAGCTAGTATCCAGAATAGATATTTTGGACGAAAAGAAAAATTTTCATTTTTCGGTGAATAGTCTTAGTATTCGTGAATAATCTCAGATATCGTGAATAAAGGCCGTAGATACGTGAATAAGAAACTCACACACCAAAAGTTCCAAATTTGATAAAAACTTCAGATCAATATTTCACCATAATGATATTGAAGAAATAATATCATTACTGAAAAAAATAATATCCCTTACCTCGAAAGATTAGTACTTACAAATGGAATACTGTGTATAGTCTTTGAAGGAAACTTACACCGTCTAACAATACTCAAAGTATACTCAAAATACTCACAAGAATACGCTTCGATAATATAGAGAGAAAAACTTCGATTTACGGTGTGATTTTCAATTCTAACCAAGCACCCTATTTATAGGAAATTGCTTAGAACACCAAAGCAGAAAATTTAATAAATTAATAATATAATTATATAAATTTCCTACGCATGCCTAGAATCTGATTTCAGCCATCAAACACATGCCACATTCTAAAAAAAGTAAGAAAAAACGTTTTTCTAATTTAAAATAATTTAAACTTCCAAAAATCATTTATTTCGGAGCTTCGGAACTTCAATAATTCACAATAAATATCCCTTTTATCTGAAAATTCAAATCTCGCGAGTTTTTATAGGAAATTCAATTCTCTACAACTTTGCAGAAGAAAGTTTTTCTGTAAGACCCCAACTATTATAAATAAAGATGAATTTTCTATAAATATTATTTTTGAATATTATAGAATAAATTTGATATAATGTTATAGTTGTGGGTAGTATTTATAAATTTTGCAAAGTATGCAAGTTGTTATAAAATATTCGTTTGGTGGGGAATATTCTTTTTGTTAGGAATATTCGCATAACTACTCAATCATTGATGGACCCCATAAATGTAATTATTGTCGGATTGAGAAAACGACAAAAATATTTTATAAAAATATAACTACGGAGGTGTTACCGTTAAAACTGTTGAACTACCCTTGGTAAAAAAGTACGATGTACGCGTGGTGGTTGCATAGTAGCACACGGTATTGATTATTGATGCTTACGTGAGAAGTCACTCACCTATGCTTAATTATTACTACAAAGAATTGCGCATCATATCTCTTATATTATTGATTCAATTATTGTCACAAAGATCATCTCAGATAATATAGTATTAAATCAATAATTGAGACGACACAGTTATAAATGATTAATAATTGTTGAAAGATTAAATATGTGTTGATTAAAAATAAAATGATTTGTGGTAAGTTTGATTATTTTATGGGGGCTCATATATCATCATCTAAGAGTCTCTTCGTGAATAAGTAATTACCCTTGTGAATAGTAATTACCTTCGTTAATAGTAATTACCTTGTGAATAGTAATTACCTTCGTCAATAGTAATTACCTTTACCAGACGTCCGAACCACTTGTCGCTTTCACATTACAAAAGTCCGAACCACTTGTCGTTTCACATTACGGTGTCGAACCACTTGTTGTTTCACATTACAAAGCGCCAAACCACTTTTCTTTTCACATCATCATCATCAAGCCACTTGCCTTTTCACACACGGGTCTTAAGCTAGAAATCTTCTATAAATAGAGGCCTAAAGGCTTCATTATTTTCATGAATTCATTCAAGCTTATAGAGAGAGAGAAGTATAGAGAGAATAAGAGAGAAAGAAGAAGAGTATTTTGTTACTACACCTTCGCCACAAAGATTCAATCTCCTACCAAAAGTAAGGGGTGTTATTCTTTCTTATTCATAAAGAGAACTGTTGTTATTCCATTGCTTATTATTCTCATTGGAATAACTCAGATACGTGGTTTACCCTATACTTGGTAACATTCTTCTATTATTCTGCTTGGAACATCCTGCATGCAGGTTTTTACACCGGACTGGTTCCGCTCTTTATTATTCTGTTGGAACATCCTATCTGCGTGTTTTTACATCTAACTGGTTCCGTCTTTATTATTATTCGCTGAACATCCTGCGTCATGTGCTTTTGCACCGACTGGTTCCGCCTCTTTATCATTCATTGGAATATCCTATCTGTGTGTTTTACAGGATCCGGTTCCATCTTTATTATTCTGTTGGAACATCTTGTCGGTGTGAATTTCACTTGACCTGGTTCCGTTATTTATTATTCTGTTGGAATAACCTGCTTGTGCGGTCTATCATATGCATGGTGATTTCTTTTGTTATTCCATTCTTCATTATACTCAACCGTTAAAACTTTGACTTCTATACTCCATGAAATTAGTGGAATATCCTTGATATTTGCGCTTCATCCAATATCCTTTTATGGAAATATTCTTCTCAGTATTCTTGAATTTTACACTACAAAACAATGATCATGTTGATAATTTGGACGTTAATAATTCTGGATAAAATAATTCTTGAACTTGTTTTATTGAATTCTTATATCATTGTCATCATCCTCATGTTTATATTATGTTGAAAGTCATCTGTGGCACATAGTGCATAGATGGACTTGGTATGATTATGACCAGAGACTATTCGGTGTAATCATGGTCGTAATGTTACAAATGATGTGATAAAAATCCTCGATGGTCAGTAGTGCATTGATGGACAGCTTGTTGGCATGATCATGACCATTAATGAATACACAAATATTCTCGCCCGTAGTGCATGAATAATTGTGGTCGTGATACTAAAGAATATCCTCGTCAGTAGCTGCGGGGTGATTCGATGATGTGGAATATTTATTAAAGTTTAGTCTCAAATATAACAAGATGAAAAACCTTTTAAATCATAAAAGATAGTAGACTTTATTTTCTACTTGACTCTTTTAATGGATTGCTATTCATTGCAGCTTAAACCGGTTGTCTATTGTATTTTATCGCTTTAACATTGTTGAAGACTATTGATAATTTATTCTCGCATTATCTTAGTCATAATATTTCTTCGGGCTAGTTGAGCTCACCCTTTCTTTCACCGTTTTCTTTCAGAAATGAGAATATAGTTTGGGACGAGTCGGGAAACGAGTGATGGTCCTCAAGATAGCATTAGTAGTCCTCACTATTCTGTGAAATAGTGTGATAATAATTGTAATGAGGACTCCTTTTTGAGTTTGTATAATATCTAGTAGATTTATATTTGTATTTAAACTCACGCTTTATGTCGATTGTATACCTACGCTTATGTTAGTAAGTTGTATTTAAATTACGTACCATGTAAGTGGCGACCCAAGATGGGTGATGTATACCTAATTTTGGGGGCGCCACAATTGATATCGAGCTTAGGATATGATCCCCGCTAAGATGTGAGAATAGTACTAAGAGGGAGAGAGCGGGAATACCTTCATTAGTATGACCTACCTAAGTTTATGTGCTATATTTTATTGGTTAGTCGTAAGATAGGGATAATTTGTTACATGTCAATTAACCTTTTGTTTTTGGGCGAGATCTGAAAATGACATCTGAGAATGTTGAGAATAGCAATGGAGCGCAGGCGATCGTTGATTCACCACATATCAATAATCAGGATAATGTGCATCAGGAAGGCGACAATCCTCATGCAAACAACAACACTGACCAAATGATGAATGATCAAATGTTCAGAGGCTTTATGCAATTTATGCAACAGCAGGCGAGAGCGACTCCTGTCCAAAACGTAGGTGGAAACACGAAAAACTCTCGGTCGGTCACCGCTAAATAATTCAAGGAGCTGGGACCACCGGAGTTTAAGGGAGAGCCAAAACCACTTCTGGCGGAAGCATGGATAAAGCAGATTACCAAGATATTTGATGTCTTGGGATGCTCCGAGGAGCAAAAGGTTCCTTTCACGCCTTTATGGTTGTGCGGAGAGGCGATTCTCGGTGGGAATCGGTAAAACGTACTCAACTCCGTTGTCTTCAAGATATCTTGGGAGAAGTTCCAGAGTCGTTCAACGATAAATACTTTCTCGAAAGTATTCGCCATACATGAAGGAGGTGGAGTTTATCAAGTTGGAACAAAATAATATGACCGTGTCGCAATACGAGGCAAAATTTGCGGAGTTATCACGGTTCATCCCACTCGTGGATAATGAAGAGAGAACGACGCGAATGTTTTTAAGAGGTTTGAAGTCGGGAGATACGCCAACATCTTATTTCTCATAAACCGTGTTTGTATTCAGATGTTGTAAATAGGGCTCGCTTAGTGGAGCGTGATAATGAGTCAACGCAACTAAAAGAGAGCGCAAATGACAAAATTATAATACCAAATGAGTAGTAGTCATCGGTTTGACAACAAGCGTGGAGGAATCAACAAAGCCGAGATATGGTAACCACTTCGGTGGTAATCGTGGCCAAAATAATAAGAATGGACATTTCAAGAAAAGGAGATTCAACAATAATGGAAAGACGTCAAAGACCAAAGACCCGTTGTTAAGGAAGGAGAAAGACCACCTATCATATGCTTCAAATGCGGAGGAGAGGGACACATCATCAAACTGCGCCATGCCATTCAAAGCGTGTTATAATTGTGGAAGAGAAGGTCACTTAGCTCGATTTTGTCGTTTCATCAAGACAAATTCAATTAGGATGGAGGCACCAAAGGTCAGTCCGTAAAATTCAAAACCCAGTAGTGCAAGGGAGAAGGTTTGTTATGACCTCCCGAGAAGCAAGGAACCCGAATGAGGTCGTCACGGTGTTTATCATAAACTCTAATGAAGTCTATACTTTATTTGATACCGGCTCTACCCATTCTTTATTTCTCCTACTTGTGCTCATCGATTAAATTTGACTCGGAGAAATTAGACTTTGACTTATCTGTGGAAACTCCGGTGGAGAAACCTTCATTACATCCACTCTGCTTATAAGTCTTGTTTGGTTCAAATCGGTACCTCACATTACCTTTCGATCTTATTTCATTAAAATACTTGCATTTTTAGCGTGATTCTAGGATTGATTGGTTAACTACTTATCATGCAAAATTGATTATTTTCGTAAGGTTGTTAGCTTTCATATTCCTAATCAACCTATTATGCTTAATTCAAACGACCAAACCATTAAAATCAATCACGGTCATCTCAAGCCATAAAGCTATTCGCTTATTGAAAAACGCGATGTCAAGCTTTCTTAGCTCATGTCACGATTTAAACAAAAATACGCCGGTTTTGAACGATATTTCTATTGTTAATAAATTTCCCGACGATTCCCCAAGAACTTCCCGCCTACTACCCAGAGCGCGTGAAATTGAATTTTGTATCGACCTTGAACCCTGCACAAAACCTATTTCCAAAGCCCCATGTTGAATGGCTCTATTGAACTTCGTGAGTTAAAGACCCAACCGCAGGAATTGTTAGACATCGGCTTTATTCGTCCTAAGACTTCTCCTTGGGGTGCTCCTGCTCTATTCGTGAAGAAGAAAGATGGGAGTATGCGACTTTGTATTGATTATCGGGAGTCAATCATGTCACCATCAAAATAGGTATCCATTGCCACGTATTGATGACCTGTTTGACCAAATTGCAAGGAGCCAAATTCTTTTCAAAGATCGATCTTCGTTCCGGATATCACCAATTGAAGATTAGAACCGTGACATTCCAAAGATGGCTTTTCGTAACTCCATGACGGGCATTATGAATTCCTAGTCATGTCCTTTGGATCGACTAATGCTCTTCGCCTTCATGGATATGATGAACCGAGTATTCAAGGAATATTTGGATCACTTTGTGGTCGCCTTTATTGATGACATCCTTATTTATTCCAAAAGCGTGAAGATCACGAGCAAACACTTGAGGTGACACTCCAAAAGCTTCGTGAATATAAGCTTTATGCCAAGTTGAAAAAATGCGAGTTCGTCAAAGAAGTAGTAGCATCCTCCTTGGGCACGTGGTATCAAGTCATGGAATATCTGTTGACCCAAAGAAAGATCAAGCTATTCAAAGTCGGGAACAACCTAAATCGTTTAAGGATCAAGACGTAGCTTTCTTGGTTTAATTGGTTATTATCGGAGATTCGTGGAAGGATTTTCTCGAATCGCGACTCCATCGACTCAAATTGACTTTTGAAGATACAAAGTTCGGTTGGAGCGAAGAATGTGAAAGAGTTTTCAAGAACTCAAGAGGAGACTTATTTCAAGACCTGCTTACGACAATACCATCCGCCTTGAGGGATTTGTCATCTATAGTGATGCTTGAAAAGGTTGGGATGTGTTCTTATACGCAACATAGAAAAGTTATAGCCTATGCCTCGCGACAACTCAAAGAATATGAGAGGAATTGTAAGACCCCAGCTTTTATAAATAAAGATGAATTTTCTATAAATATTATTTTTGAATATTATGGAATAATTTGATATAATGTTATAGTTGTGGGTAATATTTATAAATTTTGCAAAGTATGCAAGTGGTTATATTATATTCGATTGGTCTGGGAATATTCGGTTTAGCAGGAATATTCGCATAACTACTCAATCATCAGTGGACCCTACAAATGTAATTATCGGATTGAGAAAACGACAAAAATATTTTATTGAAATAACTATGAAGTTTTACCGTTGATACCGTTGAACTACTCTTGGTAGTAAAAGTACAAGAATACATGTGGTTGCATAGTAGACACTACTGTATTGATTATCGATGCTTATGTGAGAAGTCACTCGGTTTGATTCCATTATTATTAATAATATTATTATTATAATATAATGACTTTTTTGTTTTATTCAGATTATTAACGTAATAAAATGTAAACATCTTTTATATAAAATGTAATACTTTATTAAAGTTATTTTATAAATAAAATATATTATATTTTATTATGCATAGTGTTAGCATAGTGTTTTTCAGATAGTTTTTACATAATGTTTTGTATAGTGTTTGCATAGTAAAATGTTTTTATATAAATAGAATATATTATATTTTATTTAAAAGATTTTGCTTTAAATATGGACCGTCCGATTAAAGTAAATCAATCTGGACCGCTCATGGATTAATTACTATGCATTCCATTTTCCTATAAATAAAGCTCATTCCTTCATTATTTTCTTACGAATTCATTGAAACTCTAGAGAGAGAAATTATAGAGAGAAGCTATAGAGAGAAAGTTATAGAAAGAAGAAGAGTATTCTGCTACTTCACTACTTCTATATTCATTCTTTTACTAGTAGGGGTGTTATTCTTTCTTCTTGATGAGAACTTCATTTATTCCATTCACTATTATTCATTGGAATAACTCCGTAAAAGTGGCATACCCTATACATAACTCGAGATACGCCAGATACCCTATACTTGGTGAAATCATTATGTTATTCCATTGCTTATTATTCATTGGAATAAACCTCAGATAACTGTGGGTTTACCCTATACTTGGTGACATTCTTCTATTATTCATTATTCTTGGAACATCCTCGTCATGTTTTACACCTGACCGGTTCCGCTTTATTATTATTCTCGCTTGGAACATCCTGTCTCGTGTGTTTTACACCCGACCGGTTCCGCTTTTTATCATTCTCATGGAATATCCTATCATGTGTTTTTTACACCGGATCCGGTTCCATCTTTATTATTCTGTTGAACATCCCGCTTGCAGAATTTCACCGACCGGTTCCGTTATTATTATTACTCTCGCTGAATAACCTGCCTACGCGAAGTACCGCATGCACGGTGATTTCTTTTGTTATTCCATTCTTTATTATACCCAAATGGTTAAAACTTTGACTTCTATACTCCATGAAATTAGTAGAATATCCTCGATATTTGCGTTTCATCCAAAGATCTTTTCATGGAAATATTCTTCCGATCATTCTTGAATTTTACTCTACAAAGCAGTATCATGTTGACAATTTGGACGTTAATAATTCTTGGATAAAATAATTCTTGAACTTGTTTTATTGAATTCTTATATCATTGTCATCATCCTCATGTTTATATTTTTTTTTAAAGTCATCTATGGCCTGTAGAGCATGGATGGACTTGGTATGATTATGACCAGGGATTATTCGGTGTAATCATGACCGTAATGTTACAAATGATGTGGTAAAAATCCTCGATTAGTCAGAAGTGCATCGATGGACAAATTGTTGGCATGATCATGACCATTAATGAATACACAACTATTCTCGCCCAGTAGTGCATGAATAATTGTGGTCGTGATACTAAAGAATATCCTCGCCATAAAAGCAGGGGTGATTCGATGATGTGGATTATTTATTAAAGTCGAGTCTCAAATTATAACAAAGATGATGAAAACCTTTTTAAATCATAAAAGATAGTAGATTTTATTTTCTACTCGACTTTTTTAATGGATCAGATATTCACCGCAGCTTAAACCGGATTGTTTATTGTATTTTATCGCTTTAACATTGTTGAAGACTATTGATAATTTATTCTCGCATTATCTTAGTCATAATATTTCTTATCGGGCTAGTTGAGCTCACCCTTTCTTTCACTATTTTCTTCGTGAAATGAGAATATAGCCGGACGAGCCTGGGAAACGAGTGATGGTCCCGAAGATAAGATTAGTAGTCCTCACTATTCTCGTGAAATAGTGTGATAATAATTGTAATGAGGACTTTTTGTTTGAGTTTGTATAATATCTAGTAGATTTATATTTGTATTTAAACTCACGCTTTATGTCAGATTGCATAAGACAGCTTATGTTAATAAGTTGTATTTAAATTACATACCACGTAAGTGGCGACCCAAGATGGGTGATGTATACCTAATTTTGGGGCGCCACAACAGGTATCGAGCTTAGGATATGATCCTGCTAAGATGTGAGATAAGAACTAGGAGGGAGAGACGGAATACCTTCGCTAGTAGTATGACCTACCTAAGTTTATGTGCTATTTTATTGGTTAGTCGTAAGATAGGGATAATTTGTTACATGTCAATTAACCTTTTGTTTTGTGGCGATGATCTCGAAAATGACATCCGAGAATGTTGAGAATAAGCAATGGAGCGCAGCGATCGCCGATTCACCACATATCAATAATCGTGATAATGTGCATCGTGAAGGCGACAATCCTCACGCAAACAACAACACCGACCAAAAATGAATGATCAAATGTTCGTGAGGCTTTATGCAATTTATGCAACAAAGAAAGCGAGAGCGACTCGCCCAAAACGTAGGTGGAAACATGAAAAACTCTCAAGGCCACCGCTAAACAATTCAAGGAGCCGGGACCACCGGAGTTTAAGGGAGAGCCAAAACCACTTCAAGCGAAGCATGGATAAAGCAGACACAAGATATTTGATGTCTTGGGATGCTCCGAGGAGCAAAGGTTCCCTTTGCGCTTTTTATGTTGCGCGGAGAGGCAGACATCGGTGGGAATCCAGAAACGTACTCAACTCATTGTCATCAAGATATCTTGGGAGAAGTTCCAGAGTCGTTCAACGACAAATACTTTCCCGAAAGTATTCGCCATACGAAGGAGGTGGAGTTTATCAAGTTGAACAAAACAATACGACCGTGTCGCAATACGAGGCAAAATTTGCGAGTTATCACGGTTTCATGTCCCCACTTGGTGGATAATGAAGAGAGAATGGCGCTAATGTTTTTAAGAGGTTTGAAGTCGAGATACGCCAACATCTTATTTCTCATAAACCGTGTTTGTATTCGAGATGTTGTAAATAGGGCTCGCTTAGTGGAGCGCGATAATGAGTCAACGCAACTAAAAGAGAGCAAAAACAAGAAAGTTATAATACCAAATGAGAGTAGTCATCGAAGCGGTGACAACAAACGTGGAGGGAATCAATGTGCCAGATATGGTAACCACTTCTGGTGGTAATCGTACCAAAACAATAAGAATGGACATTTCAAGAAACGGAGATTCAACAATGATGGAAAGACGCCAAGACCAAAGACCCGTTGTTAAGGAAGGAGAAAGACCACCTATCATATGCTTCAAATGCGGAGAAGAGGACACATCATCCCAAATCGTGCCATGCCGCCCAAAGCATGTTATAATTGTGGAAGAGAAGGTCACTTAGCTCGATTTTGTCGCCATCAAGACAAATTCAACTAGGATGGAGGCACCAAAGGTCATCCCGTAAAAGTCAAACCCAGAAGGTGCTGGGAGAGCGTTTGTCAGACCTCCCAGAGAGCAAGGAACCCGAATGAGGTCATCACGGTAAGCTTATCATAAACTCTAATGAAGTCTACACTTTATTTGATACCTGCTTCTACCCATTCTTTTATTTCTCCTACTTGCGCCATCGATTAAATTTGACTCGAGAAATTAGACTTCGACTTATCTCGTGGAAACTCCGTTGGGAGAAACCTTCATTACATCCACTCGCTTATAAGTCTTGTTTGGTTCAAATCGGCACCCTCACATTACCTTTCGATCTTATTTCATTAAAAATACTTGCATTTGACGTGATTCTAGGGATTGATTGGTTAACTACTTATCATGCAAAAATTGATTATTTTCGTAAGGTTGTTAGCTTTCATATTCCTAATCAACCTATTATGCTAATTCAAACGACCAAACCATTAAAATCAATCACGGTATCTCAAGCCATAAAGCTATTCGCTTATTGAAAAACGGATGTCAAGCTTTCTTAGCTCATGTCACGATTTAAACAAAAATACGCCGCTTTTGAACGATATTTCTATTGTTAATAAATTTCCGACGATTCCCCAAGAACTTCCCCGCCTACCCCAGGCGTGAAATTGAATTTTGTATCGACCTTGAACCCGGAAGAAAAACCTATTTCCAAAGCCCCATATCGAATGGCTCTATTGAACTTCGTGAGTTAAAGACCCAACCGCAGGAATTGTTAGACATCGGCTTTATTCGTCCCTAGTACTTCTCCTTGGGGTGCTCCTATTCTATTCGTGAAGAAGAAAGATGGGAGTATGCGACTTTGTATTGATTATCTGGAGTCAAATCATGTCACCATCAAAAATAGGTATCCATTGCCACGTATTGATGACCTGTTTGACCAAATTGCAAGGAGCCAAATTCTTTTCAAAGATCGATCTTCGCTCCTGATATCACCAATTGAAGATTAGAACCACGACATTCCAAAGACGGCTTTAACTCCCAGACGGCATTATGAATTCCTAGTCATGTCCTTTGATCGACTAATGCTCCCGCCGCCTTCATGGATATGATGAACCGAGTATTCAAGAAATATTTAGATCACTTTGTGGTCGCCTTTATTGATGACATCCTTATTTATTCCAAAAGTCGTGAAGATCATGAGCAACACTTGAGGTCGACACTCCAAAAGCTTCGTGAATATAAGCTTTATGCCAAGTTGAAGAAATGCGAGTTCGGCAAAGAAGTAGCATTCCTTGGGCACGTGGTATCAAGTCATGGAATATCCGTTGACCCAAAGAAAGATCAAGCTATTCAAAGCTCGGGAACAACCTAAATCAAATGACCAAGTACGTAGCTTTCTCGGTTTAGTCGGTTATTATTATCGGAGATTCGTGGAAGGATTTTCTCGAATCGCTACTCCATTAACTCAAATTGACTTTAAAAGATACAAAGTTCTATTGAGCGAAAGAATGTGAGAAGAGTTTTCAAGAACTCAAGAGGAGACTTATTTCAAAGACTGCTCGACAATACCATCCGCCTTGAGGGATTTGTCATCTATAAAGGATGCTTCGAGCAAAGGGTTGGGATGTGTTCTTATGCAACATGGAAAAGTTATAGCCTATGCCTCATGACAACTCAAAGAATATGAGAGGAATTATCCTACTCATGATCCGAGTCAGCAAAATGTTGTCTTCAGCACTTAAAATTTGGAGGCATTACTTGTATGGGGAGAAAATGGAGATCTTTACGGATCATAAAAGCCTCAAATATTTCTTCACTCAAAAGGAACTCAACATGCGACAACGACGCTGGCTTGAATCTGAAAGATTATGATCATACCATCCAATACCATCCCGAAAAGCGAACGTGGTAGCCGATGATTGATTGAGTAAAGATCGTATGCAAGCACGAAAAGTGCGTTATTGTCAACACAAAGGCCCATTTTGTGTGACTTGCAAAGGATGGAGATAGAGTTAAAGACTCAGGACGCATGTGATGATAGCGAATATACGAGTAGAACCGACTTTAATCGATAAAGTTAAAGTCGCCAAGCTACGCACTGGAGCCGATGCGTATGAGGAAGAAAGTGCAAGAGGGTGCTATCGCCAAGCAAGAATCGATGAAGAAGGAATACTTCGAGTCAACTCCGCACTTTGTGTTCCTTCCTAACGACCTTGATTTAAAGTATAATATCATGATGGAGGCGCATAACACACCATTTGCAATCCATCTCGGGAGTACCAAATGTATCATGATATTCGCCATACATTTTGGTGGAGCAATATGAAGAGAGAGATAGCGCTTTGCTTATCTCAAGGTGTCTAACTTGTCAACGAAGTTAAAGCGAGCATCAAGTACCAAAAGGTCCATCAGCAACCACTTAAAATTCCGAATGGAAGTTGGAGCACATTACCATGGATTTCATTCTGGCCTTCCTAAGGTTTCTCAAGGCATCGATACGATTTGGGTCATTGTTGATAAATTGACCAAGTCCGCTTCATTTCTTACCGATACGAGAAACTTATACACTTGAACGCCTTGCTCAGATGTACATAAACGAGATTGTAAGATCGCATGGTATGCCAAGATCCATAGTTTCCGATCGAGACCCAAGATTCACTTCACGATTTTGGGTTAGTTTGCAAAAAGCTATGGGCATAGACTTACGATTTAGCTTCTCGGATATCATCCTCGTATTTTACGGATAATGGAGAGGACTATTCAAACTCTTGAAGATCTATTAAGACTCGTGTTCTTGATTTCAAGGGAGTTGGGACAAGTTCTTACCATCGGTGGAGTTTTCCACAACAACAGCTTATCAAGCAAGTATCGGCATGGCTCCATTCAAGCGCCAGATGGAAGAAAGTGTCGCTTCTCCAAGATGCTTGGATGAGGTGGGTGAAGCAACGTTGTTGGGACCGAGTTGGTACGTATGACTACGGAAAAGATTCAAACGATCCGACAACGTATAAAAACCTCACAAAATCGATAAAAGAGTTATGTCCGATCTTCATCGAAAGGACGGGGAATTCGATATAGAGATCATGTGTTGTTAAGAGTCGCTCCATGGAAAGGAGTTACAAGATTTGGAAAGAGAGGAAAACTTAATCCTCGATTCATCTATCCATTTTAATCCTCGATCGAGTAGGAATCGTGGCCTATAGACTCGCTTTTACCGCCAAATATGTCTCGTGTTCATAACGCTTTTCACATATCCATGTTACGTAAATATGTGAAAGACCCGAACCATATTATTGAGTTAGAACCGGACGAAATAGCGGAAGATTTGACGTATGAAGAGGTTCCTGCTCAAATTTTGGATAAGAAGGAACATATTCTACGCCCAAGGTTATACCTCAAGTCAAAGTTTTGTGGAGGAACCACGATGTTGAGGAAATGACTTGGGAGTTAGAATCAAATGAAATCAAGGTATCCTTACCTTCTTCGACATACCAGTATGCGTTTACTCCTAATTTCGAGGGCTAAATTTCATAAGAAGGGAGGTTGTAAGACCCCAAATTTTATAAATAAAGATGAATTTTCTATAAATATTATTTTGAATATTATGGAATAATTTGATATAATGTTATAGTTGTGGGTAATATTTATAAATTTTGCAAAGTATGCAAGTGGTTATATTATATTCGATTGGTCGGGAATATTCGGTTTAGCAGGAATATTCGTACAACTACTCAATCATCAGGACCTCACAATGTAATTATTGTTTGATCGATTGAAAAAACGACAAAAATATTTTATTGAAATAACTACGGAAGTTTTACCGCTGATACTTGCTGAACTACTCCTAAGAGTAGTAAAAACAAAGAATAATACGTGGTTGCATAAGAAGCACACCAGTATTGATTATCGATGCTTATGTGAGAAGTCACTTAGCTTTGATTCCATTATCATTTATTAATAATATAATTATTATAATGATAATGACTTTTTGTTTTATTCAGATTATTAACGTAATAAAATGAAACATCTTTTATATAAAATGTAATACTTTATTAAAGTTATTTTATAAATAAAATATATTATATTTTATTACGCATAAAAGAGTTGTATAGTGTTTTTGCATAGTATTTTTTATATAATAGTGTTTGCATAGTAAAATGTTTTTATATAAATAGAATATATTATATTTTATTTAAAAGATTTTGCTTTAAATATGGACCGCCGATTAAAGTAAATCAATCCTGACCGTTTCATGGATTAATTACTATGCATTCCATTTTCCTATAAATAAAGCTCATTCCTTCATTATTTTCTTACTTAATTCATTGAAACTCTAGAGAGAGAATTATAGAGAGAAGCTTTATAGAGAGAAAGTTATAGAAAGAAAAGAGTATTCTCGCTACTTCACTTCACTATATTCGCCTTTACTGTAGGGGTGTTATTCTTTCTTCTTCATGATGAGAACTTCATTATTCCATTCACTATTATTCTTCGCTGGAATAACTCTGTAAAAGTGGCATACCCTATACATAACTTTGTATATACGCGCGACCCTATACTAGGTGAAATCTTATGTTATTCCATTGCTTATTATTCTCATTGGAATAACTCAGATACGCTTACTACCCTTCTATACTTGGTGACATTCTTCTATTATTCTGCTGGAACATCCTCGTCATGTGTGTTTTTACACCTGACCGGTTCCGCTCTTTATTATTATTCTCATTTGGAACATCCTGTCTCGTGTGTTTTTACACCGACCGGTTCCGCTTTTTATCATTCTGCTGAATATCCTATCTCGTGTGTTTTACACCGGATCCGGTTCCATCTTTATTATTCTCGTTGAACATCCTCGCTTGATGTGAATTTCACCGACCGGTTCCGTTATTATTATTCTCGCTTGAATAACTCGCCTATGCGCAAGTATCGCATGCATGGTGATTTCTTTTGTTATTCCATTCTTTATTATACCCAAATTGGTTAAAACTTTGACTTCTATACTCCATGAAATTAGTAGAATATCCTCGATATTTGCGTTTCATCCAAAGATCTTTTCATGGAAATATTCTTCCGATCATTCTTGAATTTTACTCTACAAAGCAAATGTCATGTTGACAATTTGACGTTAATAATTCCTCGGATAAAATAATTCTTGAACTTGTTTTATTGAATTCTTATATCATTGTCATCATCCTCATGTTTATATTTTTTTTAAAGTCATCTCGTGGCTTCAGAGAGCATGGATGGACTTGGTATGATTATGACTGTGGATTATTCTTGTAATCATGACCGTAATGTTACAAAATGATGTGGTAAAAATCTTCAAAGGGTCGAGTGCATCGATGGACAATTGTTGGCATGATCATGACCATTAATGAATACACAACTATTCTCGGCCCGTAGTGCATGAATAATTGTGGTCGCGATACTAAAGAATATCCTCGTCAGTAATGCGTGGGTGATTCGATGATGTGGATTATTTATTAAAGTTTAGTCTCTCAATATAACAAAGGATGAAAAACCTTTAAATCATAAAAGATAGTAGATTTTATTTTCTACTTGACTTTTTTAATGGATCGCATATTCCACCGCAGCTAAACCGGTTGTTTATTGTATTTTATCAATTTAACATTGTTGAAGACTATTGATAATTTATTCGCATTATCTTAGTCATAATATTTCTTCTTGGGCTAGTTGAGCTCACCCTTTCTTTCACCGTTCTCTTCAGAAATGAGAATATAGTGGACGACAGCCTGGGAAACGAGTGATGGTCCTCAAGATAGCATTAGTAGTCCTCACTATTCTCGTGAAATAGTGTGATAATAATTGTAATGAGGACTTTTTTGTTTGAGTTTGTATAATATCTAGTAGATTTATATTTGTATTTAAACTCACGCGCTTTATGTCGATTGCAACCTATGCTTATGTTAATAAGTTGTATTTAAATTTGCACTACCATGTAAGTGGCGACCCAAGATGGGTGATGTATACCTAATTTTGGGGGCGTCACAGAATTATCCTACTTCATGATCTAGAGTCAAAATTGTTGTTTTTGACTTAAAATTTGGAGGCATTACTTGTATGGGGAGAAAGTGGAGATCTTTACGATCATAAAAGCCTCAAATATTTCTTCACTCAAAAGGAACTTAACACGCGACAACGACGCTTGGCTTGAACTGTTGAAAGATTATGATCATACCATCCAATACCATCCTAGAAAAGCAAACGTGGTAGTGATGCATCGAGTAGAAAATCAAATGCAAGTACGAAAAGCGATATTGTCAACACAAAGGCCCATTTTGTGTGACTTGCAAAGGATGGAGATAGAGTTAAAGACTCTGTGACGCATGTGATGATAATGAAATATACGAAAGAGAAACCGACTTTAATCGATAAAGTTAAAGTCGCTTTCAAGCTACGCACTGGAGCCGATGCGTATGAGGAAGAAAGTGCAAGAAGGTGCTATGCCGAAGCAAGAATCGATGAAGAGGAATACTTGAGTCAACTCCGCACTTTGTGTTCCTAACGACCGATTTAAAGTATAATATCATGATGGAGGCGCACAACACACCATTTGCAATCCATCTCGGGAGTACCAAAATGTATCATGATATTCGGCCATACATTTTGGTGGAGCAATATGAAGAGAGAGATAACGCTTTTATCTCAAGGTGTCTAACTTGTCAACGAGTTAAAGCGAGCATCAAGTACCAAAAGGTCCATTGCAACCACTTGAAATTCCGAATGGAAGTGGGAGCACATTACCATGGATTTCGTTCTGGCCTTCCTAAGGTTTCTCAAGGCATCGATGCGATTTGGGTCATTGTTGATAGATTGACCAAGTCCGCTCATTTCTTCCGATACGAGAAACTTATACACTTGAACGCCTTGCTCAGTATGTACATAAACGAGATTGTAAGACCGCATGGTATGCCTAAGATCCATAGTTTCGATCGAGACCCAAGATTCACTTCACGATTTTGGGTTAGTTTGCAAAAAGCTATGGGCATAGACTTACGATTTAGCTTCTAAGATATCATCCTCGAACGGACGGACAATGGAGAGGACTATTCAAACTCTTGAAGATCTATTAAGACTCGTGTCCTTGATTTCAAGGGGAGTTGGGACTAGTTCTTACCATTGGTGGAGTTTTCCTACAACAACAGCTTATCAAGTTAGTATCGGCATGGCTCCATTCAAGCGCCAGTATGGAAGAAAGTGTCGTTCTCTCAATCTTTGGGATGAGGTGGGTGAAGCAACGTTGTTGGGACCGGAGTTGGTACGTATGACTACGTAAAAGATTCAAACGATCCGACAACGTATAAAAACCTCACAAAATCGATAAAAGAGTTATCTTGCCGATTCGCCACTTACATGGTACATAAATTCAAATACAACTTACTAATATAACTGCACGTGGTACAATATACGATATAAACGTGAGTTTGAATACAAATATTGTCTACTAGATATTATACAAACTCAAAAGGAGTCCTCATTACAACTATTATCACACTATTTCACGTATATAGTGAGGACTACTAATGCTATCCTCTCGACCATTACTTCGCTCCCCGACTGTCTCAAATGGCGTTCTCATTTCCTCAAGAGAATAAAGGAAAGAAAGGTGAGCTCAACTAGCCCAAAGAAGAAATATTACGACTAAGATAATGCGTAATAAATTATCATTAGCCTTCAACAAAGGTTAAACCGATAAAATACAATGTATACAACCAATAAATTATTTAATCATAGTAAAATAATAAGCAATCCATTAAAAGAGTCAAGAGAGAATAAAGTCTACTATCTTTTAGGTTTTAAAAGGTTTTCATCAATTTTTATCACGAGACTCAAATTTTAATAAATAAACCACCACATCTAATCATCCCCGCATTACTGGCCAAGGATTTTCATCAAATTATCAATGGTCATGACTATACCGAATCACCCCCGGTCATAATCATACCAAAACTATCCATCATCGCATTACAGCCCACCGAGGACTTTTGTCACATCATTTATATCAAGTCATGATTATACCGAATGATCCCCGGTCATAATCATACTAAGTTCATCTACGCACGTAAGCCAAAGATAACATAATATAACACGAGGATGATGACAATGACATAATAATTCAATAAAACAAGTTCAAGAATTATTTAATCCATGAATTATTAACGCCCAAATTGTCAACACGATATCGCTTTCAGAGAGTAAAATTCAAGAATGATCGTAAGAATATTTCCATGAAAAGATATCGATGAAACGCAAATATCAAGGATATTCTACTAATTTCATGGAGTATAAAGTCAAAGTTTTAACCAACCGGGTATAATAAAGAATGGAATAACAAAAGAAATCACCACGCACGCAGATTTCAGATGTATGTGTTATTCCAACATAATAATAATAATCTAACCAGTCGTGAAATTCACACCGATGTGATGTTCCAATGTAATAATAAAGATGGAACTGATCCTGTAAAACACACGATAGATATTCCAATGTAATGATAAAGATTTTAACCAGTCCTGTAAAACACACGCATGTGATGTTCCAATGTAATAATAAAATTTAACCAGTCCTGTAAAACACACACGCATGTGATGTTCCAATGTAATAATAGAAGAATGTCACCAAGTATAGGTAAACCACAGATACAAAGTTATTCCAATGTAATAATAAAAGCAATGGAATAACATAAGGATTTCACCAAGTATAGGTACGCCACAGACACAAAGTTATGTATAGGTATGCCACTTTTACAAAAGTTATTCCAATGTAATAATAATGAATGGAATAATGTAAGTTCTCTTCAAGAAGAAAGAATAACACCCCTTACCGTAAAAGAACCTAATATAGAAGTAGTAAGAAGTAGTAATACTCTTCTTCTTTCTATAATTTTCTCTATAGCTTCTCTCTATAATTTCTCTCTCTAGTTTTCAATGAATTCGTAAGAAAATAATGAAGGAATGAGCTTCTATTTATAGAAAATGGAATGCATAAGAATTAATCCATGAACTATCCGTATTGATTTACTTTTAATGACTATCATTCCATATTTAAAGAAAAATCTTTTAAATAAAATATAATATATTCTATTTATATAAAAACATTTTACTATGCAAACACTATGCAATACTATGCAAAACACTATGCAAAACACTATGCAACACTATGCATAATAAAATATAATATATTCTATTTATGTAATAACTTTAATAAAGTATTCTATTTTATATAAAGATGTTTCGCTTTTATTACGCTAATAATACTTAATAAAACAAAACGCCATTATCGCTATAATAATTCATATTATTAATCGACAATAATGGAATCAAACCGAAAGTGACTTCTCACATAAAAGATCAATAATCAATACCGCAAGCGCTACTACGCAACCACACGACATCGTATTTTTACTACCGAAAGTAGTTCAACAAGAACAACCAGAAAACTTCCGCCGTTATTTCAATAAAATATTTTTGTCGCTTTTCAATCCGACAATAATTCGTTGCTAGGGTCCACCAATGATTGAGTCATTGTATTTAATATTCCCCGCTAAACCGAATATTCCCCACCAATCGAATATAATATAACCACTGTGATACTTTGCAAAATTTATAAATACTACCCACAACTATAATATTATCTCAAATTCACACCATAATATTAAAAAATTATTTCACCAAAATTTAAATCTTTATTAATAAAATCTGGGTCTCACAATCTCCTCCTTATGGAATTTCTCCTCCGAAATTAGGGTACGACTGGTATGATAAAGAGATGAGGATACCTCAATACCTTTTATCGCTTAAAAATATTAAATTCATCTTTGAAATCCGCCAAAGATATTCATTAACAATTCATCTTCAGACTACACAAAGCCAAAGATATACAACAGAAACCAATAATGCTAAGACGCAGCCTTTAATAAGATCACGACCACGAATTATCCATGCACCAATCGCCAAGGATATTCGTGTTTTCAATTACTACCATGATTATACCGAATAATCCTCGTCATAATCATACCAAGTCCATCTATGCACGTAAGCCAAGATTTACTTTTTAACGCATCCATGAATTAATATTTCATCACGAGACTCACCAATAATTAATCCACATCATCGAATCATCCCCGCACTACGCATATTCTACGTGCCAAGGATATTCATTAAGATCACGACCACAAATTATCCATGCACTACTACCAAGATAATTGTGTTTTCAATTACTACTATGATTATACCGAACAATCCTCGGTCATAATCATACCAAGTCCATCTATGCACGTAAGCCACAATTTACTTTGAACACATCCATGAATTAATATTTCATCACGAGACTCACCAATAATTAATCCACATCATCGAATCATCCCCGCACTACGTGCCAAGGATATTCATTAAGATCACATGCACCACAAATTATCCATGCACTACTACCAAAGATAATCAGTGTTTTTCATTACTACTATGATTATACCAACAATCCTCGGTCATAATCATACCAAGTCCATCTATGCACGTAAGCCACGTATTTACTTTGAACACATCCATGAATTAATATTTCATCACCGAGACTCACCAATAATTAATCCACATCATCGAATCATCCCCGCACTACGTGCCAAGGATATTCATTAAGATCACGACCACAAATTATCCATGCACTACTACCAAAGATAATTGTATTTTCAATTACTTGCATGATTATGCCAACAATCCTCGGTCATAATCATACCAAGTCCATCTATGCACGTAAGCCACGTATGACTTTTGAACACATCCATGAATTAATATTTCATCACGAGACACCAATAATTAATCCACATCATCGAATCATCCCCGCACTACAAAAAATTATCCATGACCAAGGATATTCATTAAGATCACGCACCACAAATTATCCATGCACTACTAAAAGATAATTGTGTATTCATTTTACTACTATGATTATACCGAATAATCCGTCATCATAATCATACCAAGTCCATCTATGCACTACAAAGCCACGTATTTACTTTCAACATAATATAAAACATGAGGATAATGATATAAAGAATCAATCAAATGAGATAAAGGATAAATATTAAACATTTATAATATAATTTATCCAGATTCAAGAATATCCCCATGTTATCAATCATTTAATAATCTCATAATCTAATAACATTAATATTATAACAATATTTTAATCACTTCTTAAATTTATAAACAATTTATCTTAATTGTTTACGCTTTACCATATAATGCATTTAATCATTCAAAATGTCATACTCATAAGATATCATCACCAATTATCAAATCCTCATCAAAAATATGCATATACTCTATATAGATTCTCTAGCCATAAAATCCTATTTTCAACTTTGTTACTTCACATAACATATTTAACTCATATGTTCAGAATTAAACTATTTTCATGAAAAATACCAAATCAGCCCCAAAAATATTTCTTTTCTGGGATTTAGCATAATATAGTCCCATAATGAAAATATATTTTCTCTAATTTTTAAAATTTATTTACTATTTTTAAAAATCAATTTCCACTTAATTCCTTAAGAAATTAGCTACCTCAAGTTTAACTCCAAAATTCCCAAATCTTGGCAGGACCTTACACATGTTAACGTGAGCTTCCAGTTTAAATTTCATGGTCATCTGAGTTATAGAACTCCTAAGTATAGCGTTTTCATTTTAAAAACCTAAATATTGAAATAGTCATAACTTGCTCATTTTAAGTCGAATGAGCTCATTTTTGGACAGGAGGTACTTTATACCATATACTTTCATGTCCCAAAAGGCCAGAATTTTTCTCATAATTTAAGTGGCCGAAACAGCCTCTCTAAAATCATGGCAGTAGCTTTTTCGCTTTTTACAGCTTTGCACCCTTTTGCTAAAATCAGTCCACACAAAAATCTACAACACCTTTTCCAGTAATTCCACTTGGATTAGTTAGGTAACTCATAGATCTAACTCTAGGACTTGACCACATTCAAAAATTCAAAATATAATAGGAGATATGGTCAATTTAATTTCATGTTACGCTTTTCACCAAAATCTGATTTTCAACTCTTTGTGATTTCTAAGAAACTTTCATGTTTTTACACATACTAACCAACATAACTCATCATAAAACTTACTAATACTTCATATACCCATGATTTTCATTATTCCAATGCTTTTATTATGACTTTCATCATAAACCACGAAACCTGCTCATTTTAGTCAAGAAATATTCGAGGGTTTAAGAAATGGGTTTTCAGATCGGGGTCAATACAAAATTCGATTTCACGCCTAGGTAGGCTAGAAATCTTCAAGAATACGCCAAGAAATTTATTAATGATAGAAATATCATTCAAAATCACATTTTATCCAAGACTTGATAAGACGTCACATCGATACCAACCGTGACTTCTATCCCTTAACCTAGATAAGACCTCACAATGATACCTATAAACTTGCCATCTTCATTCACGATGTCGCCGCCACGTAAAGTCCGGCTTTTGCATTATTCCACACAAGGAAGTCAACAACGAAAGGTTCGGGCTTTTACTTATGGCTTGATATAACAAAGGATTAACTTTAGGTTTGGTTACTTTGAATTGTGATAACAAAGTTGGTTATGAATATAAAAGCTAACAACCTTACGAAAAGCATGATGAGAAGCTAACCAATCGATTCCTAAAAATCACATCAAAGGCAAGTATTTTCAAAAGATAAGATCGACAGTAACGTGAAAATGTTTATTTGAATCAACAAGATTTAAAAAATAAGAGGTAAACGGGCGTCCTACTAACGGTTTTTCAACCAATAAGTCAAAGTTTAACTTCTTCTTCGAGTCAAATTTAAACGCTGAACACAACTAGGTGAAATAAAAGAGTGGGTAGAACTTGTATTGAATAAAGTATAGACTTCGCATTAATTTATAATTAACTTACCCGTAATAACTTCGCTCGGCTTTCTCGAAAAACGCCTCGCTTAAATTACCGAAGTTCGACTTTTACTATAGGGTACATTCCACCCTTAAGTGCTTCTTCACATTCCCCGATCCATTATTTGAATCATTATTCTTCTCGATCCATATCGAATTCGGTTCGACCGCTATGCATGTGGTAATTCAATTCGATGTCGGGTTCTCCCAATTGTCATTCAAAAAGCAAAGTCCATTTCATCTATTTCGCTTTATCGATCTGGACGCCTTTTTCTACACTATCAACGCTACAGTGCAGCTTTTTTACCCATGCATCGCCTATTCTCCTTCGCTCATTGTTTCTTCTTTAATTTATCTTTGATTTTTAAATTCTCGATTCCAACTTTAATATCTTACACACCGCCAAAGCGTGATTTTGTTCGAGCATCACATATCGGGTAACCCAATTTTGAATTGTCAGATCCCTTTGTTCCACGACCGCTTGCCGCTCTTCAACCTCGTTTCTTCTAGCTCACGAACACGATTTTGTAATTCTAAGTTTTGATCATAAATTTCTTCTAACCAATTCTCCTCAGTTCCTCTTCTTCCTTTCTTCCTCTTCTTCTTCTCACTTTCACCGCTACCTCCGCAACTAGCTCTAAAAGCAAATAATTAGTTCTTCATTCACTACGTGGATATCTCTAATTTGTTCCTCGTCTCGACAATCGCATTAACCTCGATTAGTGATTAAAGGTGTCACAACTACTACATTCACTCCATCAGGAATATTTTCACCGCCATTTCCAAACACCGCCACAACACAAGGGTTAATTAATATATCAAATATTATCCCTATACTCCCGATCGACCAATTAAATACCAAATAAACTTAGTAGGTCATACTAGCTAAGGAATTTCCCTCCTCCCTCCTAGTTCTTATCTCACATCTTAGCCAGGATCATATCCTCAAGCTCGATACTCAACTCGATACCAACCGCGACGCCCCCAAAATTAGGTATACGCCACCCATCTCGGGTCGCCACTTACATGGTACATAAATTCAAATACAACTTACTAATATAACTGCTGTGGTACAATACGACATAAACTATGAGTTTGAATACAAATATTGTCTACTAGATATTATACAAACTCAAAAGGAGTCCTCATTACAACTATTATCACACTATTTCACGTAATAGTGAGGACTACTAATGCTATCCTCCTCGACCATTACTTCGCTCCCCGACTCGTCTCCAAATTATGTTCTCATTTCCTCAAGAGAATAAAGGAAAGAAAGGGTGAGCTCAACTAGCCCAAGAAGAAATATTATGACTAAGATAATGCGTAATAAATTATCATTAGCCTTCAACAAAGTTTAAACCGATAAAATACAATAGACAACCAGCTTAATCATAAAATGAATAAGCAATCCATTAAAAGAGTCAAGAGAGAATAAAGTCTACTATCTTTTAGGTTTTAAAAGGTTTTCATCAATTTTTATCACGAGACTCAAAATTTTAATAAATAAACCACCACATCTAATCATCCCCGCATTACACTGGCCAAGGATTTTCATCAAATTATCAATGGTCATGACTATACCGAATCACCCCTCGGTCATAATCATACCAAAAACTATCCATCATCGCATTACATGTGCCATCGAGGACTTTTGTCACATCATTTATATCAAGTCATGATTATACCGAATGATCCCCGGTCATAATCATACTAAGTTCATCTACGCACGTAAGCCAAAGATAACATAATATAACACGAGGATGATGACAATGACATAATAATTCAATAAAACAAGTTCAAGAATTATTTAATCCATGAATTATTAACGCCCAAATTGTCAACATGATATCGCTTTCAGAGAGTAAAATTCAAGAATGATCGTAAGAATATTTCCATGAAAAGATATCGATGAAACGCAAATATCAAGGATATTCTACTAATTTCATGGAGTATAAAGTCAAAGTTTTAACCAACCGGGTATAATAAAGAATGGAATAACAAAAGAAATCACCACGCATGCAGATTTCAGATGATAAAGTTATTCCAACATAATAATAATAATAACTAAACCAAAGTCGTGAAATTCAAATTCACCCGGCTGTGATGTTCCAATGTAATAATAAAGATGGAACTGCATCCTGTAAAACACATGACAGATATTCCAATGTAATAATAAAGATTTTAACCAGTCCTGTAAAACACACATGCATGTGATGTTCCAATGTATAATAATAAAATTTTAACCAGTCCTGTAAAACACATGCATGTGATGTTCCAATGTAATAATAAAGAATGTCACCAAGTATAGGTAAACCACAGATACAAAAGTTATTCCAATGTAATAATAAGCAATGGAATAACATAAGGATTTCACCAAGTATAGGTATGCCACAGATACAAAAAGTTATGTATAGGTATGCCACTTTTTTACAAAAGTTATTCCAATGTAATAATAAATGAATGGAATAATGTAAGTTCTCTTCAAGAAGAAAGAATAACACCCTTCACCGTAAAAAGAACCTAATATATAAGTAGTAAGTAAGTAGTATACTCTTCTTCTTTCTATAATTTTCTCTATAGCTTTCTCTCTATAATTTCTCTCTAGTTTCAATGAATTCGTAAGAAAATAATGAAGGAAACGAGCTTCTATTTATAGAAAAATGGAATGCATAAGAATTAATCCATGAACTATCCGTATTGATTTACTTTAATCTGACTATTCCCATATTTAAAGAAAAATCTTTTAAATAAAATATAATATATTCTATTTATATAAAAACATTTTACTATGCAAACACTATGCAATACTATGCAAAACACTATGCAAAAACACTACGCAACACTATGCATAATAAAATATAATATATTCTATTTATGTAATAACTTTAATAAAGTATTCTATTTTATATAAAGATGTTTCGCTTTTATTACGCTAATAATACTAATAAAACAAAACGCCATTATCGCTATAATAATTCATATTATTAATCGACAATAATGGAATCAAACCGAGTGACTTCTCACATAAGATTCAATAATCAATACCGCAGCTACTACGCAACCACACGACATCGCATTTTTTTACTACCGAAAGTAGTTCAACAAGAACTAACCAGAAAACTTCCGCCGTTATTTCAATAAAATATTTTTGTCGCTTTCAATCCGACAATAATTTCGCTAGGGTCCACCAATGATTGAGCCATTGCATTTAATATTCCCCGCTAAACCGAATATTCCCCACCAATCGAATATAATATAACCACTGTGATACTTTGCAAAATTTATAAATACTACCCACAACTATAATATTATCTCAAATTCACACCATAATATTAAAAAATTATTTCACCAAATTTAAATCTTTATTAATAAAACTGGGTCTCACAATCTCCTCCTTATGGAATTTCACTAAATTAGGGTACGCACTGATATGATAAAGAGATGAGGATACCTCAATACCTTTTATCGCTTAAAATATTAAATTCATCTTTGAAATCCTACCAAAGATATTCATTAACAATTCATCTTTGCACTACAAAGCCAAAGATATACAACCAGAAAAACCAATAATGCTAAGACGCAGCTTAATAAGATCACAACCACGAATTATCCATGCACCAATCGCCAAGGATATTCGTGTTTTCAATTACTACTATGATTATACCGAATAACCCGTCATCATAATCATACCAAGTCCATCTATGCACGTACTACAAAGATTTACTTTTTTAACGCATCCATGAATTAATATTTCATCACGAGACTCACCAATAATTAATCCACATCATCGAATCATCCCCGCACTACGTGCCAAGGATATTCATTAAGATCACGACCACAAATTATCCATGCACTACTACCAAGATAATCAGTGTTTTCAATTACTATGCATGATTATACCGAATAATCCCTCGGTCATAATCATACCAAGTCCATCTATGCACGTAAGCCACGTATGACTTTGAACACATCCATGAATTAATTAATCATTCATATCGAGACTCACCAATAATTAATCCACATCATCGAATCATCCCCGCACTACAAAGCCAAGGATATTCATTAAGATCACGACCACCAATTAAATTATCCATGCACTACTACCAAAGATAATTGTGTTTAATCAATTATTATTATTATACCGAACAATCCCGTCATCATAATCATACCAAGTCCATCTATGCACGTAGCCACGTATTTACTTTTTGAACACATCCATGAATTAATATTTCATCACGAGACTCACCAATAATTAATCCACATCATCGAATCATCCCCGCACTACGTGCCAAGGATATTCATTAAGATCACGCACCACAAATTATCCACGACTACTACCAAAGATAATCAGGTTTTCAATTACTTAAGATGATTATGCCAACAATCCTCGGTCATAATCATACCAAGTCCATCTATGCACGTAGTTTCACGTATGATTACTTTGAACACATCCATGAATTAATATTTCATTGACCGAGACTCAATTTCAATAATTAATCCACATCATCGAATCATCCCCGCACTACGTACAAAAAGATCACGCCAAGGATATTCATTAAGATTACGACCACAAATTATCCATGCACTACTACCAAAGATAATTGTGTATTCATTTACTACTATGATTATACCGAATAATCCGTGGTCATAATCATACCAAGTCCATCTATGCACTACATGCCACGTATTTACTTTCAACATAATATAAAATACGAGGATAATGATATAAAGAATCAATCAAATGAGATAAAGGATAAATATTAAACATTTATAATATAATTTATCCAGATTCAAGAATATCCCCATGTTATCAATCATTTAATAATCTCATAATCTAATAACATTAATATTATAACAATATTTTAATCACTTCTTAAATTTATAAACAATTTATCTTAATTGTTTACACTTTACCATATAATGCATTTAATCATTCAAAAATGTCATACTCATAAGATATCATCACCAATTATCAAATCCTCATCAAAAAATATGCATATACTCTATATAGGATTCTCTAGCCATAAAATCCTATTTTCAACTTTGTTACTTTCACATAACATATTTAACTCATATGTTCAGAATTAAACTATTTTCATGAAAAATACCAAATCAGCCCCAAAAATATTTCTTTTCTGGGATTTAGCATAATATAGTCCCATAATGAAAATATATTTTTCTCGAATTTTTAAAATTCATTTACTATTTTTTAAAAATCAATTTCCACTTAATTCCTTAAGAAATTAGCTACCTCAAGTTTAACTCCAAAATTCCCAAATCTTGGCAGGACCTTACACATGTTAACGTGAGCTTCCAGTTTAAATTTCATGGTCATCTGAGTTATAGAACTCCTATATATAGCGTTCGCCTTAAAACCTAAATATTGAAATAGTCATAACTTGCTCATTTTAAGTCGAATGAGCTCATTTTTGGACAGGAGGTACTTTATACCATATACTTTCATGTCCCAAAAGGCCAGAATTTTTCTCATAATTTAAGTGGCCGAAACAGCCTCTCTAAAATCATGGCAGTAGCTTTTTTCGAAATTTGCAGCTTTGCACTCCTTTGCTAAAATCAGTCCACACAAAAAAATCTACAACACCTTTTCCAGTAATTCCACTTGGATTAGTTAGGTAACTCATAGATCTAACTCTAGGACTTGACCACATTCAAAAATTCAAAATATAATAGGAGATATGGTCAATTTAATTTCATGTTACGCTTTTCACTAAAATCTGATTTTCAACTCTTTGTGATTTCTAAGAAACTTTCATGTTTTTACATACTAACCAACATAACTCATCATAAAACTTACTAATACTTCATATACCCATGATTTTCATTATTCCAATGCTTTTATTATGACTTTCATCATAAACCACGAAACCGCTCCTTTTAGTCAAGAAATATTCGAGGGTTTAAGAAATGGGTTTTTGTACCGGGGTCAATACAAAATTCGATTTCACGCCTAGGTAGGCTAGAAATCTTCAAGAATACGCCAAGAAATTTATTAATGATAGAAATATCATTCAAAATCACATTTTATCCAAGACTTGATAAGACGTCACATCGATACCAACTCATGACTTCTATCCCTTAACCTAGATAAGACTCACAATGATACCTATAAACTTGCCATCTTCATTCACGATGTCGCCACGTAAAGTCCGCTTTTTCTGCATTCCACACAAGGAAGTCAACAACGAAAGGTTCGGAGCTCTTTTCTTATGGCTTGATATAACAAAGATTAACTTTAGGGTTTGGTTACTTTGAATTCAGATAACAGTTGGTTATGAATATAAAAGCTAACAACCTTACGAAAAAGCATGATGATTAGCTAACCAATCGATTCCTAAAAATCACATCAAAGGCAAGTATTTTCAAAAGATAAGATCGACAGTAACGTGAAAATGTTTATTTGAATCAACAAGATTTAAAAATAAGAGCGTAACGGCGTCTCCTACTAACGAAGTTTCAACCAATAAGTCAAAGTTTAACTTCTTCTTGAGTCAAATTTAAACGCTGAACACAACTAGGTGAAATAAAAGAGTGGGTAGAACTTGTATTGAATAAAGTATAGACTTCGATTAATTTATAATTAACTTACCCGTATTAACTTCGCTCGGCTTTCTCGAAAAAACGCCTCGCTTAAATTACCGAAGTTCGACTTTTACTATAGGTACATTCCACCCTTAAGTGCTTCTTCACATTCCCGATCCATTATTTGAATCATTATTCTCCGATCCATATCGAATTCGGGTCGACCGCTATGCATGTGGTAATTCCGAATTCGATGTGGTTCTCCCAATCGTCATTCAAAAAGCAAAGTCCATTTCATCTATTTCGCTTTATCGATCTGGACGCCTTTTTTCTACACTATCAACGCTACAGCAAATTTTTTACCCATGCATCGCCTATTCTCCTTCGCTCGCTTGTTTCTTCTTTTTTTATGATCTTTGATTTTTAAATTCTCGATTCCACTTTAATATCTTACACCGCCAAAGCGTGATTTTGTTCGAAAGCATCACATATCGGTAACCCAATTTTGAATTGTCAGATCCCTTTTCATGTTCCACGATCGCTTGCCGCTCTTCAACCTCGTTTCTCTAGCTCACGAACACGATTTTGTAATTCTAAGTTTTGATCATAAATTTCTTCTAACCAATTCTCCTCAGTTCCTCTTCTTCCTTCTTCTTCTTCTTCTTCTTCTCACTTTCACCGCTACCTCAAGCAACTAGCTCTAAAAGCAACAATTAGTTCTTCATTCACTACGTGATATCTCTAATTTGTTCCTCGTCCCACACCGCATTAACCTCGATTAGTGATTAAAGGTGTCACAATGGTCACATTCACTCCATCAGGAATATTTTCACCGCCATTTCCAAACACCGCCACAACACAAGGGGTTAATTAATATATCAAATATTATCCCTATACTCCGACCGACCAATTAAATACCAAATAAACTTAGTAGGTCATACTAGCTACGAATTTCCCGCCTCCCTCCTAGTTCTTATCTCACATCTTAGCCAGTGATCATATCCCTAAGCTCGATACCAACCGCGACGCCTCCCAAATTAGTATACGCCACCCATCTTGGGTCGCCACTTACATGGTACATAAATTCAAATACAACTTACTAATATAACTGCGTAGTAATAATACGACATAAACCGTGAGTTTGAATACAAATATTGTCTACTAGATATTATACAAACTCAAAAGGAGTCCTCATTACAACTATTATCACACTATTTCACGTAATAGTGAGGACTACTAATGCTATCCTCTCGACCATTACTGCTCCCCGACTCGTCTCCAATTTATGTTCTCATTTCCTCAAGAGAATAAAGGAAAGAAAGGGTGAGCTCAACTAGCCCAAGAAGAAATATTACGACTAAGATAATGCGTAATAAATTATCATTAGCCTTCAACAAAGTTGTTAAACCGATAAAATACAATAGATAACCAGCTTTAATCGCAAATTTAATAAGCAATCCATTAAAAGAGTCAAGTAGAGAATAAAGTCTACTATCTTTTAGGTTTTAAAAGGTTTTCATCAATTTTTATCACCGAGACTCAAATTTTAATAAATAAACCACCACATCTAATCATCCCGCACTACTGGCCAAGGATTTTCATCAAATTATCAATGGTCATGACTATACCGAATCACCCCGGTCATAATCATACCAAAAAACTATCCATCACCGCATTACAGCCCACCGAGGACTTTTTGTCACATCATTTATATCAAGTCATGATTATACCGAATGATCCCTCGTCATAATCATACTAAGTTCATCTACGCACGTAAGCCAAAGATAACATAATATAACACGAGGATGATGACAATGACATAATAATTCAATAAAACAAGTTCAAGAATTATTTAATCCATGAATTATTAACGCCCAAATTGTCAACATGATAATCGCTTTCAGAGAGTAAAATTCAAGAATGATCGTAAGAATATTTCCATGAAAAGATATCGATGAAACGCAAATATCAAGGATATTCTACTAATTTCATGGAGTATATAAGTCAAAGTTTTAACCAACCGGGTATAATAAAGAATGGAATAACAAAAGAAATCACCACGCACGCAGATCAGATGACATGTGTTATTCCAACATAATAATAATAATCTAACCAGTGTCGTGAAATTCACACCGGCTGTGATGTTCCAATGTAATAATAAAGATGGAACTGCATCCTGTAAAACACACGATAGATATTCCAATGTAATGATAAAGATTTTAACCAGTCCTGTAAAACACATGCATGTGATGTTCCAATGTATTATAAAAAATTTAACCAGTCCTGTAAAACACACACATGTGATGTTCCAATGTAATAATAAAGAATGTCACCAAGTATAGGTAAAATCACAGATACAAAAGTTATTCCAATGTAATAATAAGCAATGGAATAACATAAGGATTTCACCAAGTATAGGTACGCCACAGATACAAAGTTATGTATATAGTAGGTATGCCACTTTTACAAAAGTTATTCCAATGTAATAATAATGAATGGAATAATGTAAGTTCTCTTCAAGAAGAAAGAATAACACCCTCACCGTAAAAAGAACCTAATATGTAAGTAAAAGTAAAGTAATATACTCTTCTTCTTTCTATAATTTTCTCTATAGCTTCTCTCTCTATAATTTCTCTCTAGTTTCAATGAATTCGTAAGAAAATAATGAAGGAAACGAGCTTCTATTTATAGAAAAATGGAATGCATAAGAATTAATCCATGAACTATCCAGATTGATTTACTTTAATCTGACGGTCCATATTTAAAGAAAAATCTTTTAAATAAAATATAATATATTCTATTTATATAAAAACATTTTACTATGCAAACACTATGCAATACTATGCAAAACACTACGCAAAAACACTACGCAACACTATGCATAATAAAATATAATATATTCTATTTATGTAATAACTTTAATAAAGTATTCTATTTTATATAAAGATGTTTCGCTTTTATTACGCTAATAATACTAATAAAATAAAACGCCATTATCGCTATAATAATTCATATTATTAATCGACAATAATGGAATCAAACCGAGTGACTTCTCACATAAGATCAATAATCAATACCGCGCTACTACTACGCAACCACATCGACATCGTATTTTTTACTACCGAGTAGTTCAACAAGAACTACCAGAAAACTTCCGCCGTTATTTCAATAAAATATTTTTGTCGCTTTCAATCCGACAATAATTTCGCTAGGGTCCACCAATGATTGAGCTGCATTGTATTTAATATTCCCTCGCTAAACCGAATATTCCCCACCAATCGAATATAATATAACCACTGTGACTTTGCAAAAATTTATAAATACTACCCACAACTATAATATTATCTCAAATTCACACCATAATATTAAAAAAATTATTTCACCAAAATTTAAATCTTTATTAATAAAACTGGGTCTCACAATCTCCCTCCTTATGGAATTTCACCAAATTAGGGTACGACTGGTATGATAAAGAGATGAGGATACCTCAATACCTTTATCGCTTAAAAATATTAAATTCATCTTTGAAATCCGCCAAAGCTATTCATTAACAATTCATCTTTGCACTACAAAAGCAAAGATATACAACCAGAAAAACCAATAATGCTAAGACGCAGCTTAATAAGATCACATCCACCAATTAATTATCCATGCACCAATCGCCAAGGATATTCGTGTTTTCAATTACTACTATGATTATACCGAATAACCTCGTCATAATCATACCAAGTCCATCTATGCACGTAAGCCACGATTTACTTTTTAACGCATCCATGAATTAATATTTCATCATCAGACTCACCAATAATTAATCCACATCATCGAATCATCCCCGCACTACGTGCCAAGGATATTCATTAAGATCACGACCACAAATTATCCATGCACTACTACCAAAGATAATCAGTGTTTTCAATTACTTACATGATTATACCGAAAATCCTCGGTCATAATCATACCAAGTCCATCTATGCACGTAGTTTCACGTATTTACTTTGAACACATCCATGAATTAATATTTCATCACGAGACTCACCAATAATTAATCCACATCATCGAATCATCCCCGCACTACACCAAAGCCAAGGATATTCATTAAGATCACGACCACAAATTATCCATGCACTACTACCAAAGATAATTGTGTTTTTAATTACAATTACGCATGATTATACCGAATTAATCCTCGGTCATAATCATACCAAGTCCATCTATGCACGTAAGTTTTGTGTATGACTTTGAACACATCCATGAATTAATATTTCATCACGAGACTCACTCACCAATAATTAATCCACATCATCGAATCATCCCCGCACTACGTGCCAAGGATATTCATTAAGATCACGACCACAAATTATCCATGACTACTACCAAAGATAATTGTGTTTTCATTAAGATTACATTACTATGCATGATTATGCCAACAATCCCCGGTCATAATCATACCAAGTCCATCTTGCACGTAAGCCACGTATGACTTTGAACACATCCATGAATTAATATTTCATCACGAGACTCACCAATAATTAATCCACATCATCGAATCATCCCCGCACTACAAAAGTGCCAAGGATATTCATTAAGATCACGACCACAAATTATCCATGCACTACTACCAAAGATAATTGTGTATTCATTTACTACTATGATTATACCGAATAATCCGTGGTCATAATCATACCAAGTCCATCTATGCACTACAAAAATACGTATTTACTTTCAACATAATATAAAAACATGAGGATAATGATATAAAGAATCAATCAAATGAGATAAAGGATAAATATTAAACATTTATAATATAATTTATCCAGATTCAAGAATATCCCCATGTTATCAATCATTTAATAATCTCATAATCTAATAACATTAATATTATAACAATATTTTAATCACTTCTTAAATTTATAAACAATTTATCTTAATTGTTTACACTTTTACCATATAATGCATTTAATCATTCAAAAATGTCATACTATAAGATATCATCACCAATTATCAAATCCTCATCAAAAAATATGCATATACTCTATATAGGATTCTCTAGCCATAAAAAATCCTATTTTCAACTTTGTTACTTCACATAACATATTTAACTCATATGTTCAGAATTAAACTATTTTCATGAAAAATACCAAATCAGCCCCAAAAATATTTCTTTTCTGGGATTTAGCATAATATAGTCCCATAATGAAAATATATTTTTCTCGGATTTTTAAAATTTATTTACTATTTTTTAAAATCAATTTCCACTTAATTCCTTAAGAAATTAGCTACCTCAAGTTTAACTCCAAAATTCCCAAATCTTGGCAGGACCTTACACATGTTAACGTGAGCTTCCAGTTTAAATTTCATGGTCATCTGAGTTATAGAACTCCTTATAGCGTCATTTAAAAACCTAAATATTGAAATAGTCATAACTTGCTCATTTTAAGTCGTAATGAGCTCATTTTTGGACAGGAGGTACTTTATACCATATACTTTCATGTCCCAAAAGGCCAGAATTTTTCTCATAATTTAAGTGGCCGAAACAGCCTCTCTAAAATCATGGCGTAGCTTTTTTTTGGTTTTTGCGCTTTTGCACCCTTTGCTAAAATCAGTCCACACAAAAAATCTACAACACCTTTTCCAGTAATTCCACTTGGATTAGTTAGGTAACTCATAGATCTAACTCTAGGACTTGACCACATTCAAAAATTCAAAATATAATAGGAGATATGGTCAATTTAATTTCATGTTACGCTTTTCACTAAAATCTGATTTTCAACTCTTTGTGATTTCTAAGAAACTTTCATGTTTTTACATACTAACCAACATAACTCATCATAAAACTTACTAATACTTCATATACCCATGATTTTCATTATTCCAATGCTTTTATTATGACTTTCATCATAAACCACGAAACTGCTTATTTTAGTCAAGAAATATTCGAGGGTTTAAGAAATGGGTTTTTGTCATCGGGTCAATACAAAATTCGATTTCACGCCTAGGGTAGGCTAGAAATCTTCAAGAATACGCCAAGAAATTTATTAATGATAGAAATATCATTCAAAATCACATTTTATCCAAGACTTGATAAGACGTCACATCGATACCAACTGCGACTTCTATCCCTTAACCTAGATAAAGACCTCACAATGATACCTATAAACTTGCCATCTTCATTCACGATGTCGCCACGTAAAGTCCGCTTTGCATTCCACACAAGGAAGTCAACAACGAAAGGTTCGAGCTCTTTTTACTTATGGCTTGATATAACAAAGATTAACTTTAGGGTTTGGTTACTTTGAATTCAGATAACAAAGTTGGTTATGAATATAAAAGCTAACAACCTTACGAAAAGCATGATGATTAGCTAACCAATCGATTCCTAAAATCACATCAAAGGCAAGTATTTTCAAAAAGATAAGATCGACAGTAACGTGAAAATGTTTATTTGAATCAACAAGATTTAAAAAATAGAGCTGAGGTAACGGGCTCCTACTAACGAAGTTTCAACCAATAAGTCAAAGTTTAACTTCTTCTGAGTCAAATTTAAACGCTGAACACAACTAGGTGAAATAAAAGAGTGGGTAGAACTTGTATTGAATAAAGTATAGACTTCGCATTAATTTATAATTAACTTACCCGTATAACTTCGCTCGGTTTTCGACAAAAACGCCTCGCTTAAAATTACCGAAGTTCGACTTTTACTATAGGGTACATTCCACCCTTAAGTGCTTCTTCACATTCCCGATCCATTATTTGAATCATTATTCTCCGATCCATATCGAATTCGTCGACCGCTATGCATGTGGTAATTCAATTCGATGTCGGTTCTCCCAATCATGTCATTCAAAAAGCAAAGTCCATTTCATCTATTTCGCTTTATCGATCTGACGCCTTTTCTACACTATCAACGCCATTGCAGTGCCTTTTTACCCATGCATCGCCTATTCTCCTTCGCTCGCTTGTTTCTTCTTTTAATGATCTTTGATTTTTAAATTCTCGATTCCAACTTTAATATCTTACACCCCGCCAAAGCGTGATTTTGTTCGAGCATCACATATCTGTAAACCCAATTTTGAATTGTCAGATCCCTTTGTTCCACGAATCGCTTGTCGCTCTTCAACCTCGTTTCTTCTAGCTCACGAACACGATTTTGTAATTCTAAGTTTTGATCATAAATTTCTTCTAACCAATTCCTCCTCAAAGTTCTTCTTCTTCTTCTTCTTCTTCTTCTTCCTCACTTTCACCGCTACCTCAAATCTAGCTCTAAAAGCAACAATTAGTTCTTCATTCACTACGTGGATATCTCTAATTTGTTCCTCGTCCGACAATCGCATTAACCTCGATTAGTGATTAAAGGTGTCACAACTGGTCACATTCACTCCATCAGGAATATTTTCACCGCCATTTCCAAACACCGCCACAACACAAGGGTTAATTAATATATCAAATATTATCCCTATACTCGACCGACCAATTAAATACCAAATAAACTTAGTAGGTCATACTAACGGGCGGAATTTCCGCCTCCCCCTCCTAGTTCTTATCTCACATCTTAGCCAGTGATCATATCCCTAAGCTCGATACCAACCGCGACGCCCCCAAAATTAGGTATACGCCACCCATCTTGAGTCGCCACTTACATGGTACATAAATTCAAATACAACTTACTAATATAACTGCTGTGGTACAATACGACATAAACTATGAGTTTGAATACAAATATTGTCTACTAGATATTATACAAACTCAAAAGGAGTCCTCATTACAACTATTATCACACTATTTCACGTAATAGTGAGGACTACTAATGCTATCCTCCGACCATTACTTCGCTCCCCGACTCGTCCCAAATATGTTCTCATTTCCTCAAGAGAACAAAGGAGAAAGAAAGGGTGAGCTCAACTAGCCCAAGAAGAAATATTATGACTAAGATAATGCGTAATAAATTATCATTAGCCTTCAACAAAGTTGTTAAACCGATAAAATACAATGTATAACCAGCTTTTCAACTGCAGCTGAATAAGCAATCCATTAAAAGAGTCAAGAGAGAATAAAGTCTACTATCTTTTAGGTTTTAAAAGGTTTTCATCAATTTTTATCACGAGACTCAAATTTATAAATAAACCACCACATCTAATCATCCCCGCACTACTACCAGGATTTTCATCAAATTATCAATGGTCATGACTATACCGAATCACCCCGGTCATAATCATACCAAAAATTATCCATCATCGCATTACAGTGCCAATCGAGGACTTTTGTCACATCATTTATATCAAGTCATGATTATACCGAATGATCCTCGGTCATAATCATACTAAGTTCATCTACGCACGTAAGCCAAAAGATAACATAATATAACATGAGGATGATGATGATAATGACATAATAATTCAATAAAACAAGTTCAAGAATTATTTAATCCATGAATTATTAACGCCCCAAATTGTCAACACGATATCGCTTTCAGAGAGTAAAATTCAAGAATGATCGTAAGAATATTTCCATGAAAAGATATCGATGAAACGCAAATATCAAGGATATTCTACTAATTTCATGGAGTATAGAAGTCAAAGTTTTAACCAACCGGGTATAATAAAGAATGGAATAACAAAAGAAATCACCACGCATGCAGATTGTGATGTATGTGTTATTCCAACATAATAATAATAATCTAACCAGTCGTGAAATTCACACCGACAGTGATGTTCCAATGTATATAATAAAGATGGAACTGCATCCTGTAAAACACACGATAGATATTCCAATGTAATAATAAAGATTTTAACCAGTCCTGTAAAACACACGCATGTGATGTTCCAATGTAATAATAAAGATTTAACCAGTCCTGTAAAACACACACATGTGATGTTCCAATGTAATAATAGAAGAATGTCACCAAGTATAGGGTAAACTGCAGATACAAAGTTATTCCAATGTAATAATAAGCAATGGAATAACATAAGGATTTCACCAAGTATAGGTACGCCACAGATATAAAAGTTATGTATAGGGTATGCCACTTTTTACAAAAGTTATTCCAATGTAATAATAAATGAATGGAATAATGTAAGTTCTCTTCAAGAAGAAAGAATAACACCCTCACCGTAAAAAAACCTAATATAGTAAGTAGTGAAGTAAAGTAGTATCTCTTCTTCTTTCTATAATTTTCTCTATATAGCTTCTCTCTATAATTTCTCTCTCTCTAGTTTCAATGAATTCGTAAGAAAATAATGAAGGAACGAGCTTCTATTTATAGAAAAATGGAATGCATAAGAATTAATCCATGAACTATCCGTATTGATTTACTTTAATCGACTTGGCCCATATTTAAAGAAAAATCTTTTAAATAAAATATAATATATTCTATTTATATAAAAACATTTTACTATGCAAACACTATGCAATACTATGCAAAACACTATGCAAAAACACTACGCAACACTATGCATAATAAAATATAATATATTCTATTTATGTAATAACTTTAATAAAGTATTCTATTTTATATAAAAGATGTTTCGCTTTTATTACGCTAATAATACTTAATAAAACAAAACGCCATTATCGCTATAATAATTCATATTATTAATCGACAATAATGGAATCAAACCGAGTGACTTCTCACATAAGCATCAATAATCAATACCGCGCTGCTACTATGCAACCACACGACATCGCATTTTTACTACCGAGTAGTTCAACAAGATCAACCAGAAAAAACTTCCGCCGTTATTTCAATAAAATATTTTTGTCGCTTTCAATCCGACAATAATTTCGCTAGGGTCCACCAATGATTGAGTCATTGTATTGTATTTAATATTCCCTCGCTAAACCTAATATTCCCCGACCAATCGAATATAATATAACCACTGTGATACTTTGCAAAATTTATAAATACTACCCACAACTATAATATTATCTCAAATTCACACCATAATATTAAAAAATTATTTCACCAAAATTTTAAATCTTTATTAATAAAATAAAAGGATGAAATTAGTGGAATATCCTCGATATTTACGCTTCATCCAAAGATCCTTTTATGGAAATATTCTTCTCATCATTCTTGAATTTTACTCTACAAAACAAAGATCACGTTGATAAGTTGACGTTAATAATTCCCGGATAAAATAATTCTTGAACTTGTTTTATCAATTTTATATCATTGTCATCATCCTCATGTTTATATTATGTTGAAAGTCATCTGTGGCCCAGTAGTGCATAGATGGACTTGGTATGATTATGACCGTAGACTATTCGGTGTAATCATGACCGTAATGTTACAAATGATGTGATAAAATCCTCGCCGGGTCAGAAGTGCATCGATGGACGCTTGTTGGCACGATCATGACCATTAATGAATACACAAATATTCTCGCCCGTAGTATTTGAATAATTGTGGTCGTGATACTAAAGAATATCCTCGGTCAGTAGTAGTCTTTGGGGTGATTCGATGATGTGGAATATTTATTAAAGTCGAGTCTCACCTATAACAAAGATGAAAACCTTTAAATCATAAAAGATAGTAGATTTTATTTTCTACTCGACTTTTTTAATGGATCAGATATTCACACGCAGCTTAAACCGGATGTCTATTGTATTTTATCGCTTAACATTGTTGAAGACTATTGATAATTTATTCTCGCATTATCTTAGTCATAATATTTCTTATCGGGCTAGTTGAGCTCACCCTTTCTTTCACCGTTTTCTTCAGAAATGAGAATATACTAGATTTAGCCTGGGAAACGAGTGATGGTCCTCAAGATAAGATTAGTAGTCCTCACTATTCTCGTGAAATAGTGTGATAATAATTGTAACGAGGACTCCTTTTTTGAGTTTGTAGATAATATCTAGTAGACGATATTTGTATTTAAACTCACGCTTTATGTCAGATTATACCCTACGCTTATGTTAATAAGTTGTATTTAAATTGCACTACGTAAGTGGCGCACCCGAGATGGGTGATGTATACCTAATTTTGGGGCGCACATTTTCAAAATTCCAAATGTAAATTGGCCACCAAATCCATAAACCAAGGCGATTTTACAAAAGTATAATCAAATTTCACCAATAAATGGGGTCCAATTTACATGATTAACATGTTTTAAACATTTATTGCAACAAAAATACTCTTCCTCCTCGTATACTCATATATCCCATATTCGTTGTAAAAATATCACCATTATTATATTATTAAAATATAATAATACCTTTAATTGAATTATCTTATTAGAAAAGATAAAATTTTAATTTTCAACAATTGTCACATTAAAATTTTCTCCATCTATATCCACATAAAATCAATATTTTCTCATCATATGAATCAATAATTAATTATTCACAAATAATATTACAGAATCACAATATTGACAACCGCATTCCTCCTGAGAGGGGGCTTTCCAATAAGAATTTCTCCTTCTTTACCAAATTAGGTGACCAAACCTCTCCTTGATGACGAACTTTCTAGACATTGCCAATAATGTTATCTAATAATATTATTCAGATAATATGAATTATTACTTCGATAATGAAAATACTTGTGTAATGATAATTATTGGAACAACGACAATATAAAATATCAACGCAAAGAATTATTAAATCAATAAAATATCGAATAAGAATTATCGTAACCATTATTGAGTAGTGTCTTCACGTAAGAATCAATAATTGGTGCAATACCGTGCTTCTTGTGTTTCAACCAATTTAGTATTTTAACAATATTAATTGATAATAACTACGCTCGCTTTTTAAACAACTTATTTTGTCGTTTTCTTCATCCAATCGCTTTTTATGGGGGGGCACACGGTCATTACCGCATAAATGCATAATATTTCCCGACGATGATTTAATATTCCACGACCAAACGAATATTCCCAAACAACAATGAATATTTTATAACCACTTGCTTATTTTTAAATATTTGCGTATTTTACCCTAACTATCCACATTAATCAAATCAACCCTTACTATTTCAAAATAATAAATAGAGAAAATTTAATTTCATTAATAATAAGTTGGGGTCTTACAACCTCCCTCCTTATGAAATTTCGTCCTCGAAATTGGCGTGCGCACAGTGTTTTGAAAAGGTGAGGATACCTCGCTTTCATTTCCGCTTTCCAATTCCTGTGTCATTTCCTCTATAGCATGATTCCTCCACGTAACTTTAATTTGTGGTATACGACTTTCTTGCGTAGGACATGCTCCTTCCTATCCAAGATCTTAACAGTATCTCCTCATACGTTAAGTCTTGGCTATTTCGTCCTGGTTCTAACTCTATAACGTGGTTCGGGTCTTTCACATATTTACGAAGTATGAGATATGTGAAACACATTATAAACACGAGACATACTTTCGAGGTAACGCAAGTCTATAGGCTACATTTCCTACTCGGTCAAGAATTTGAAATGGACCAATAAATCGTGGATTGAGCTTTCCTCTCTTCCCAAATCTTGTAACTCCCTTCCATGGAGCAACTCATGCAACAATACATGATCCCCTACACTAAATTCCACGTCCTTTCGATGAAGATCCGCATAACTCTTTTGTCGATCTTGTGCCGCTTGTGTATCGTTGTCGAATCATTTGGATCTTTTCGTGTAATCATACGTGCATTAACTTCGGGTCCCAACAATGTTGTTTCACCCACCTCATCCTAACATATTGGAGAACGACATTTTCGGGTCCATATAATGCTTCAAATGGAGCCACACCTATACTTGTCGATAACTGTTGTTGTAGGAGAATTCCACCTATGGTAAATACTTATCCCAACCGCCTTGAAGTCTAGGACACGAGTCTTAATAGATCTTCAAGAGTTTGAATAGTCCTCTCGATTGTCCGTCCGCTTTGGGGATGGTATCGTCAACTAAATCGCAAATCCGTGCCCATAGCTTTTTGCAAGCTAACCCAAAATCTTGAAGTGAATCTTGGGTCACGATCCGAAACTATGGATACCGGCATGCCATACAACCTCACAATCTCATTCACGTATATACTAGCAAGATGTTCAAGGAATAAGTCTCCGTGATCGGCAAGAAATGAAAGCGAGACTTGGTTAATCTATCAATAATAACCCAAATAGCATTGATGCCTTGAAAACCGTAGAAGACCCGTAACGAAATCCATGGTAATATGTTCCCACTTCCATTTCGGAATCTCAAGTGGTTGCAACGGACCCTTAGGTACTAGATGCTCCGCCTTTACACGTTGACAAGTTAAACACATCGACATAAACTTTGCAATCTCTCTTCTTCATATTGTTCCACCAAAATGTATGTCAAGATCACGATACATTTTAGTACTTCCGAGATGGATTGCAAATGGTGTATTGTGTGCCTCCATCATAATCTTGTACTTCAAATCGTAGTCGTTAGGAACACAAAGTCTAGAGTGGACTCAAGTATTCCTTCTTCATCAATTCTCGCTCCTAATAGCTCCTTCTTGTACTTTCTTCTTCATACGCGACGCCTCCCGGTTTGGTGGCTTGAGCAACCTTAACTTTTTCTATTAAAGTTGGCTCTGTCGTATACTTGACATCATCGCACTCGCTCCTCGTGATATGATCTTCTACTCAACGCGTCACATCTACCACGTTCGCTTTTCCAGATGGTATTGAATAGTGTGGTCATAGTCTTTCAATAGCTCGAGCCAACGTCATTGCCAGCGTGTTGAGTTCTTTTTTCGTGAAGAAGAAATATTTAAGGCTTTTATGGTGCGAATATATCTCCACTTTCTCCCCATATAGATAGTGCCTCCATATCTTTAACATGAAACGATTGTTGCAACTCTAGATCATGAGTAGGATAATTCCTCTCATACTCTTTAAGTTGTCATGAGGCATAGTGTGACGCCCCAAAATAGGTACATCACACTATTTCGGAGTTGTCAATACATGGTATGTAAACAACTACAACTTTATTATTACAACAAGAAAAGCGTGAGTTTGAATACAAATATTATCTTCTGACAATATCTATACTCAAATAAATCCTCATCACATTTATTGATACATTATTTTACAAAAAATGGTGAGGACTACTAAACAATCCTTTCTAAAACCTTCATTCCATACCCCACCTAAATACTTCACTCGCTATATTCTCGCCTCCCGAGAAAAAAATGGAACAAAAAGGAAAAGGGTGAGCTCAACTAGCTCAAGAAAGAATATTATGACTAAGATAATATACAACAAATTATCGTTAGTCTTCAACAGGAAAAATATAATAGAATCTGATAGACAACAAATTTTAAATCAATATTCGCAATGAAATAATAATTCATTAGAAGAGTTAAGTAGAGAATGCAAACTACTATCTTACATGTATGAATTTAAAAGTTCATCGCTCTATCTTTTATCCTGTAACATCAATCAATATACATCCGGAATCAAATATTCATCTTTTTTTACAGGCCAAAGATATTCATCGATTAATCATGTTCATTTAAACACTGCTCATCTTTGCACTACGGGCCAAAGATATTCTTCTAAAATCATTCATCTTTGCACTACTGGCCAAAGATATTCTTAAGAAATCATTCATCTTTGCTACTACACAAAGCCAAAGATATTCCATAATATCATCATTTAAGACCGAGGATGATGAAAAATATTTTTTAAAGAAACGAATCCAAAGAAACAAAATGACAAGGATTAAGGATTAAGGATTCGTACTTGGTTTTATCCACGTCCAAAAATACCTCAAAAATAATCATAGTGGTGTAAAATTCAAGAATGATCAAAACATGGATACAATCGAGTTAGTATCCGAATATATGTTTTGGACGAAAAGAAGAAATTTTATTTTTCGATTGAATAATGCATCAGATATCGTGAATAGTCTCAGTATCGTGAATAATCTTAAATATACGTGAATAATAACTCAGACACCAAAAGATAGAAATTCCACAAAAAACATCTTCACGCTTCATGAATAGTACTACGTGAATAAGTAACTCGTGAATAAGAACTCATGAATAGTAACTTCGTGAATAGTAACTCATGAATAAGTAACCCATGAATAGTAACCCCACATGAAAAAGTTCTAAATTTGATAAAAACTTGAGATCAACATTTCAAAGATAATGATATTGAAGAAATAATATCATTACGAAAAAAATAATATCCCTTACCTCGAAAGATCGATATTTAGCTAGAATACCGGTATAGTCTTTGAAGGAACTTGCACCGCCTAGCAATACTCAAAGTATACTCAAAATACTCACAAGAATACACTCGATAATATAGAGAGAGAAAACTTCAGATTTTACGGTGTGATTTTCAATTCTAACCCAAGCACCCTATTTATAGGAAAATCGCTAGAACACCAAAAGCGAGAAAATTTAATAAAATAATAATATAATTAAACAAATTCAAGCCCACCTTAGACCAACTGAATTCAGCACATTTGTATCACATGTGGAATTGCAAAAAACGTTTTTCTTAAATAAAACAATTAAAACTTCCAAAAATTAATTATTTCAGAACTTCAGAGCTTCAATAATTCATAATAAATAGCCCTTTCATCAGAAAATTCGAATCTCGCGAGTTTTTATAGGAAATTCAATTCTCTACAACTTTGCAGAAGAAAGTTTTTCCAAATTCCAAACAGAAATCGACCGAAATCCACAAACGGGCGATTTTTTACAAAGTATAATCAAATTTCAAATCGATAAATGGGGTCCACCGAGCATGTTTAACATGTTTTAAACATTTATTGCAACAAAAATACTCTTCCTCCTCGTATACTCATATATCCCACATTCATTGTAAAAATATCACCGTTAATATATTATTAAAATAATATATTTAAATGAATTATTTTATCAGAAAAAGATAAAATTTCAATTTTCAACAATTGTCACTATAAAAATTTTCTCCATCTATATCCACATAAAATCAATATTTTTCTCATCATATGAATCAATAATTAATTATTCATAAATAATATTACAGAATCACAATATTGACAACCGTGCGGTTCAGGAAAGAGGGGCTTTCCAATAAGAATTTCTTCTTCTTGGCCTTGATTAGGTGACCAAACCTCTCCTTAGCGAGAACTTTCTAGACATTGCCAATAATGTTATCTAATAATATTATTCGGATAATATGAATTATTGCTTCGATAATGAAAAATCTTGTGTAATGACAATTATTGAAACAATGACAATATAAAATATCAACGCAAAGAATTATTGAATCAATAAAATCTTTGAATAATAATTATCATAACCATTATTGAGTAGTGTCTTCTTACGTAAGAATCAATAATTGGTGCAATACTGCAGTCAATCGCTTCAACAACGCCGATATTAGTGTGTTTTAACCACCGGTATTCCAACAAAGATAATAGCAATAACAACTACTGTAGTTATTTAAAAACAACTTATATTTGTCGTTTTCTTTATCCAATCGCTTTCCGTTATGGGGCCCACACATGGCTGCGCCGTCGTACGAATATTCCCCGACAGTACGAATATTCCACGACCAAACGAATATTCCCCGACAATAATGAATATTTAATAACCACTTGCTTATTTTGAAATATTTGCGTATTTAACCCTTAACTATCCACATTAATCAAATCAACCCTTACTATTTCAAAATAATAAATAAAGGAAATTCCTTTTTATTTAAAAATTTCGGGGTCTTACAACCTCCCCTCCTTATGAAATTTCGTCCTCGAAATTGACATACGTACCTGGTGTTTCGAAAAGGTGAGGATACCTCGCTTTCATTTCCGTTTCCAATTCCCAGGTCATTTCCTCTATAGCATGATTCCTCCACAAAACTTTAACTTGTGGTATGACCTTTCTTGGCGTAGGACTTGCTCCTTCCTATCCAAGATCTTGACAGTACCTCCTCATCGTTAAGTCTTGGCTATCTCTCGTCCGGGTTCTAACTCAATAACGTGGTTGGGTCTTTCACATATTTACGATGATATGAGATATGTGAAACACATTATGAACACGAGACATACTTTGGAGGTAACGCAAGTCTATAGGCTATATTTCCTACTTCGGTCAAGAATTTGAAATGGACCAATAAATCGTGGATTGAGCTTTCCTCTCTTCCCAAATCTTGTAACTCCTTCCATGGAAGCAACTCGCATGATAATACATGATCCCCTACATTAAATTCCACGTCCTTTCGATGAAGATCCGCATAACTCTTTTGTCGATCTTGTGCCGGTTTGTATCGTTGTCGAATCATTTGGATCTTTTCGGTAGTCATAAATCGTCTTAACTCGGGTCCCAACAATGTTGCTTCACCCACCTCATCCCAACATATTGGAGAACGACACTTTCGTCCATATAATGCTTCAAATGGAGCCACACCTATACTTGCTTGATAAGCTGTTGTTGTAGGAGAATTCCACCAATGGTAAATACTTATCCCAACTACCCTTGAAGTCTAGGACACGAGTCTTAATAAATCTTCAAGAGTTTGAATAGTCCTCTCGATTGTCCGTCCGGTTTGGGGATGGTATCTTTGAACTAAATCGCAAATCCGTGCCCATAGCTTTTTGCAAAGCTAACCCAAAATCTTGAAGTGAATCTTGGGTCACGATCCGAAACTATGGATACAGGGCGTATGCCATGCAACCTCACAATCTCATTCACGTACATACTAGCAAGGCGTTCAAGGGAATAAGTCTCCGTGTCGGCAAGAAATGAAGCGGACTTGGTTAATCTATCAACAATAACCCAAATAGCATTGATACCTTGAGAAGCCGTAGGAAGACCCGTATACGAAATCCATAGTAATGTGTTCCCACTTCCATTCCGGAATCTCAAGTGGTTGCAACGGACCCTTAGGTACAAGATGCTCTCCCTTTACACGTTAGCAAGTTAAACACATCGAGATAAACTTTGCAATCTCTCTCTTCATATTGTTCCACCAAAATGTATGTCGAAGATCACGATACATTTTAGTACTTCCGGATGGATTGCAAATGGTGTATTGTGTGCCTCCATCATAATCTTGTACTAAATCGAGTCGTTAGGAACACAAAGTCTAGAGTGGACTCAAGTATTCCTTCTTCATCAATTTTAAGCTTCGAATAGCTCCTTCTTGTACTTTCTTTCTTCATACGCATCGACTTTCCGGATTCGGTGGCTTGAGCAACCTTAACTTTTTCTATTAAAGTTGGTTCTATCGTATACTTGACATCATCGCACTTTCGTTCCGCATATGATCTTCTACTCAATGCGTCGGCTACCACGTTAAACTTTACCGGGATGGTATTGAATAGTGTGGTCGTAGTCTTTCAATAGCTCGAGCCAACGTCATTTTGCCGCGTGTTGAGTTCTTTTTGAGTGAAGAAATATTTAAGGCTTTTATGGTGCGAATATATCTCCACTTTCTCCCCATATAGATAGTGCCTCCATATTTTTAAGCGGCAAAACGATTGCTTGCCAACTCTAGATCATGAGTAGGATAATTCCTCTCATACTCTTTAAGTTGTCGCGAGGCATAGGCTATGACTTTCCCACGTTGCATGAGAACACATCCTAACCCTTTGCACGAAGCATCGTTGTGTAGATAACAAATCCATCCGAACGGATGGTATTGTTAGAAACAGTCTTAAAATAAGTCTCTCTTAAGCTCTTGGAAACTTTTCTCGCATTCTTCGCTCCCAAACGAATTTTGTATCCTTCCGAGTTAGGCGAGTTAATGGAGTAGCGATTAGAAAACCCTTCCACGAATCTCCGATAATAACCAACTAAGCCCAAAAAGCTACGTCTTGATCCGCAGACTTGGTTGCTCCCAACTTTGTATTGCTTGAATCTTGGCCGGGATCAACAGATACTCCATGTTTCGACACCACGTGCCCAAGGAATACTACTTCCTCGAGCGAACTTCGCATTTCTTCAATTTGGCATATAGTTGGTTTTCACGAAGCCTTTGGAGTACCGACTTCAAATGGTGCTCATGATCTTCACGGCTTTTGGAATATATGAGGATGTCATCAATAAAGACAACAACGAATTGATCCAAATATTCCTTAAATACTCGGTTCATCATATCCATGAAAGCCGCGGGAGCATTAGTCAATCCGAAAGACATGACTAAAATTCATAATGCCCATACCGAGTTACGGCGGTCTTTGGAATATCCTCGATTCTAATCTTGGTGATGATATCCGAGCGAAGATCGATTTTTGAAAAGAATTGTGCCCTTGCAATCGGTCAAACAAGTCATCAATACGAGGTGAGGATACCTATTCTTGATGGTGACATGGTTCAATTCCAGATAGTCGATACAAAATCGCATACTCCGTCTTTCTTCTTTACTGAATAAAACAGGGAGCACCCCAAGGAGATGTACTAGGGGCATCGAATGAAACCGATGTCCAACAATTCGTAGTTGGACCTTTAACTCTGAAGTTCAATAGGAGCCATTCGATATGGGGTTTTAGAAATGGGCTTTGTACCAAGTTCAAGATCAATAAAGAATTCACTTAACGTTACGGGGGTAGACCGGGAAGTTCTTGAAAAATCGTCGGGAAAGTCGATAACAACAGGAATATTATTCAAATTTGGCGTGTCTTTATTCAAATCCATAACATGGGCTAAGAAAGCTTGACATCCGTTTTTAATAAGCGAATAGCTTTATGATTAGATATGACGGTGATTGATTTTAATGGTTTAGTTGCTTGAATTAAATAACAACGGGTTGGTTAGGAATATGAAAACTAACAACTTACGAAAACAATCAATTTTGGCATGATGAGTAGTTAACCAATCAATCCTAAAATCACATCAAAAGCAAGTATCTTTAAAGAGATAAGGTCAACGGGTAAGGTAATGGTGCCAACTTGAATCAAACAAGATTTATAAGCAGTGGATGTGATGAAAGTTTCTCTAACGGAGTTTCCACAGATAGGTCAAGGTCTAATTTCTCCGGTCAAGTTTAAGCGTTGAGCACATGCGGGAGAGATAAATGAATGGGTATACCGGTATCAAGTAAGGTATAAACTTCGCAAGAATTTATAAATAGCTTACCGTGATCACCTCGTTTGGGTTCCTCGCATTATGACCGGTCCTGACAACAAACGCTCTTCCGGAATCGTTGACTTTGACTTTTACGGGACGGTCTTTTGAGTCACCGTCCCCGTTGAACTAGGTTTACTTTCTTTATACAATCTCGGCGATATGTCCTTCCTTTCCACAATTATAGCATACCTTGAACTGTTGTGGGCGGTTTGGTGATATGTCCCTCTTTTCGCATTTGTAGCATATGAATGGGTGGTCGTTCTCCTCCTCCTTAGAACCGATTCTTTCTTAAGCCTTTGTCATCTTCATAATTCGTTGTTAAATCTCCTCTTTTAAAATCTCCTCTGACTCGCTTCTTATTTTTCATGGCCATGATTACCACGGAGTGGTAACCATTTTTGTCCGTCTGTTTCTTTCTCCGCCGTTATCATTATTACATTGTTGCTTTATCTACGATACGATCCACGGTTACGGTCCTCAATGGCCGTACTTTCGTTATCTCGCTCTAATAATTGAGCCACATGTTTACAACATCCCTGAATAGAGAGAAAATTTATGAGAAATGAGATCTTGGCGTATCTTGGGGTTTCAAACCTCTAAGAAACATCCGCGTCATCGTTCCTCATTCTCCACCAAATGAGGTCTGAACACGGATAACTCTGCAAACTTTGCCTCGTCTTTGAGACAATCGTCGTATTATTTTGTTCCAATCGATGAACTCCACTTCCTTCATATAGCGAACACTTTCGGAAAGTATTTGTCATTAAATAGCTTCTGAAACGTCTCCCAAGACATCTTTGAGTCTTGGTTTGGATGGAGTGCACGCTTCCACGAGACTCCCACCGATGATCTGCCTCCTTCGCCACGGAACATAAAGGTGGCGAATGGAACTTTCTGTTCTCCGTGCATCCCAAGACATCGAATATCTTGGTAATTTATTTGACCCGTGTTTCCGCCATGATCGGATCTGGATTTCCCTTAAATTACGGTGGTCCCAACTCTTTGAAGCTTGGCATTGTTGTGACAACCCGTGAATTGCTATCATTTCCTCCTGTATTTTGAACACGAGTTTCCTAAATGCGATTTTGCATGAAGCTGAAAAACTTCTAAACATCCCTCGTTCATCATCTCGCTTCAATGGTGTTGTTCACGGGAGGAACATTGCCCGACTGTTGCACGTTCTCCTCGTTGGTGAGTACGAGGCATCTCCACGGTCTCATTTCCATTGTTAATATTCTCGATCGACATTCTCAAATCTTGTCGTAAAACAAGGGTTAATTAAGGAAATCAATATATCACATAATATCCCTATATCTTGACCAACTAACAAATAAGCTTAGGTAGGACACACTTTAGCGAAGGATTTACTCGTCTCTCCCTCTAGTTCTATTCCCCGATCTCCGCCAGAGATCATATCCCTAAGCTACGATACCAACCGTGGCGCCCCCAAAATAGGTATACATCACCTATACGAGTTGTCAATCATGATGCGAAAACAACTACAACTTTATTATTACAACAAGTAAAGCGTGAGTTTGAATACAAATATTATCTTACAGACAATATCTATACTCAAATAAATCCTCATCACATTTATTGATACATTATTTTACAAAAATGGTGAGGACTACTAAACAATCCTTTCTAAAACCTTCATTCCATACCCCAGGCTTAAATACTTTCGCTATATATTCTCGCCTCCACGAGAAAAAATGGAACAAAAAGGAAAAGGGTGAGCTCAACTAGCTCGATAAAGAATATTATGACTAAGATAATATACAACAAATTATCGTTAGTCTTCACGAGGAAAAATATAATAGAATCTGATAGACAACAAATTTTAAATCAATATTACATTGAAAATAATAATTCATTAGAAGAGTTAAGTAGAGAATGCAAACTACTATCTTACATGTATGAATTTAAAAGTTCATCGTCTATCTTTTATCCTGTAACATCAATCGATATACATACGGAATCAAATATTCATCTTTTTACTACTGAGGCCGAAGATATTCATCGATTAGTCATGTTCATTTAAACACTGTTCATCTTTGCACTACGGGCCAAAGATATTCTTCAGAAAATCATTCATCTTTGCACTACGCAGACCAAAGATATTCTTAAGAAATCATTCATCTTTGCACTACGAGGCCAAAGATATTCCATAATATCATCATTTAAGGCGAGGATGATGAAAATATTTTTTTAAAAAGCGAATCCGATGAAACAAAATGACAAGGATTAAGGATTAAGGATTAGTACTTGGTTTTATCCACGTCCAAAAATACCTCAAAAATAATCATAGTGGTGTAAAATTCAGAATGATCAAAACATGGATCTGATCGAGTTAGTATCCGAATATATATTTTAGACGAAAAGAAGAAATTTTATTTTTCTATTGAATAATCTCAGTATCGTGAATAGTCTTGAGTATCGTGAATAGTCTTGCATATCGTGAATAAGTAACTCAAGCACCAAAAGATAGAAATTCCACAAAAACATCTTCACGCTTTACATGAATAGTACTGTGAATAGTAACTCGTGAATAATAACTCGTGAATAGTAACTTCGTGAATAGTAACTCATGAATAGTAACCCATGAATAGTAACCCGAGCATGAAAAAGTTCTAAATTTGATAAAAACTTCGGATCAACATTTCGATTATAATGATATTGAAGAAATAATATCATTCTGAAAAAAAATAATATCCTTACTTACCTCGAAAGATCGATTACTTAGCTAGAATCTAGGGTATAGTCTTTGAAGGAACTTGCACCGTCTAGCAATACTCAAAGTATACTCAAAATACTCACAAGAATACGCTCGATAATATAGAGAGAAAACTTGATTTACGGTGTGATTTTCAATTCTAACCTAAGCACCTTATTTATAGGAAAATCTTTAGAACACCAAAGCGAAAAATTTAATAAAATAATAATATAATTAAACAAATTCAAGCCCACCTTAGACCAACTGAATTCAGCACATTTGTATCACATGTGGAATTGCAAAAAAACATTTTTCTTAAATAAAACAATTAAAACTTCCAAAAATTAATTATTTGAACTTGAACTTCAATAATTCATAATAAATAGCCCTTTCATCAGAAAATTCGAATCTCGCGAGTTTTTATAGGAAATTCAATTCTCTACAACTTTGCAGAAGAAAGTTTTTCCAAATTCCAAATAGAAATCGACTAAAATCCACAAGCAGGCGATTTTACAAAATTTATAATCAAATTTCGATCGATAAATGGGGTCCCATTGACATGTTTAACATGTTTTAAACATTTATTGCAACAAAAATACTCTTCCTCCTCGTATACTCATATATCCCACATTCATTGTAAAAATATCACCATTAATATATTATTAAAATAATATATTTAAATGAATTATTTTATCGGAAAAGATAAAATTTCAATTTTCAACAATTGTCATTATAAAAATTTTCTCCATCTATATCCACATAAAATCAATATTTTTCTCATCATATGAATCAATAATTAATTATTCATAAATAATATTACGAGAATCACAATATTGACAACCGAGCGGGTCCCAAGAAAGAGGGCTTTCGATAAAAATTTCTTCTTCTTGGCGCGCAATTAGGTGACCAAACCTCTCCTTAGCGCAACTTTCTAGACATTGCCAATAATGTTATCTAATAATATTATTAGGATAATATGAATTATTGCCGATAATGAAAAATCTTGTGTAATGACAATTATTGAAACAACAATGATATAAAATATCAACGCAACAATTATTGAATCAATAAAATCTTGAGCGGTAATTCTTTGTAACCATTATTGAGTAGTGTCTTCTTCACGTAAGAATCAATAATTGGTGCAATCTGGTGTCTTCTCTTTTCAACAACGCGTATTAGTGTGTTTTTAACCATGGGGTATTCCAATGATGATAATTGATAACAACTACTGCCAGTTATTTAAAAATAACTTATATTTGTCGTTTTCTTTATCCAATCGCTTTTCCGTTATGGGGCCCCACATGGTCAAGCGGTGGCAAATATTTAATATTCCCAAGACGATCTGAATATTCCACGACCAACGAATATTCCCGGCAATAATGAATATTTAATAACCACTTGCTTATTTTGAAATATTTGCGTATTTAACCCTTAACTATCCACATTAATCAAATCAACCCTTACTATTTCAAAATAATAAATAAAGGAAATTCCTTTTTATTTAAAAATTTGAGGGTCTTACACATAAAGGCTATGACTTTCCCACGTTGCATGAGAACACATCCTAACCCTTTTCACGAAGCATCGGCAGAGATAACAAATCCATCCGAACCCGGATGGTATTGTTAGATCAGTCTTAAAATAAGTCTCCTCTTAAGCTCTTGGAAACTCTTCTCGCATTCTTCGCTCCAAACGAATTTTGTATCCTTCCGAGTTAGGCAGGGTTAATGGAGTAGCGATTAGAGAAAACCTTCCAGAATCTCAGATAATAACCAATTAAAGCCCAAAAACTACGTCTTGATCCACCGACTTGGTTTGCTCTCCAACTTTGTATTGCTTCAATCTTGGCGGATCAACAGATACTCCATGTTTCGACACCACGTGCCCAAGGAATGCTACTTCCTCAAGCGAACTCGTATTTCTTCAATTTGGCATATAGTTTGTTTTCACGAAGTCTTTGGAGTACCGACTTCAAATGGTGCTCATGATCTTCACGACTTTTGGAATATATGAGGATGTCATCAATAAAAACAACAACGAATCCCGATCCAAATATTTCTTGAATACTCGGTTCATCATATCCATGAAAGCGCGAGGAGCATTAGTCAATCCGAAGAGACATGACTAAGAATTCATAATGCCCGTCATCGAGTTCTAAAGGCGATCTTTGGAATATCCTCGGTTCTAATCTTGGTGATGATATCCGAGCGAAGATCGATTTTGAAAAGAATTGTGCCCTTGCAATTGGTCAAAACAAGTCATCAATACGAGGTGAGGATACCTATTCTTGATGGTGACATGGTTCAATTCCATATAGTCGATACAAAATCGCATACTCCGTCTTTCTTCTTTACTGAATAAAACAGGGAGCACCCCCAAGGAGATGTCTTAAGGCGATGAAACCGATGTCCAACAATTCACATAGTTGGACCTTTAACTCCCTGAAGTTCAATAGGAGCCATTCGATATGGGGTTTTAGAAATGGGCTTTGTACGGTGTTCAAGATCAATAAAGAATTCAACTTCACGTTACGGGGGTAGGCCGGAAGTTCTTGAAATCGTCGGAAAAGTCGATAACAACAGAATATTATTCAAATTTGGCGTGTCTTTATTCAAATCCATAACATGGGCTAAGAAAGCTTGACATCCGTTTTTCAATAAGCGAATAGCTTTATGATTAGATATGACGATGATTGATTTTAATGGTTTAGTTGCTTGAATTCGTCTACAACGGGTTGGTTAGGAATATGAAAACTAACAACCCTTACGAAAACAATCAATTTTGGCATGATGAGTAGTTAACCATCAATCCCTAAAATCACATCAAAAGCAAGTATCTTTAAAGAGATAAGGTCAACGGTAAGGTAATGGTGCCAACTTGAATCAAACAAGATTTATAAGCGATGGATGTGATGAAAGTTTCTCTAACGGAGTTTCCACGAGATAGGTCAAAGTCTAATTTCTTGGTCAAGTTTAAGCGTTGAGCACAAGCGGGAGAGATAAATGAATGGGTAGTATGCCGGTATCAAGTAAGGTATAAACTTCACAAGAATTTATAAATAACTTACCCGTGATCACCTCGTTTGGGTTCCTCGCATTTTGACCGATCCACAACAAACGCTCTTCCGGAATCGTTGACTTTGACTTTTACGGGACGATCTTTTGAGTCACCATCCCCATTGAACTAGGTTTATTCTGCGTACAATCTCGAAAGCGATATGTCCTTCCTTTCCACAATTATAGCATACCTTGAACTGTTGTGGTTAGTTTGGTGATATATCCCTCTTTTCGCATTTTTAGCATATAATGGGTGGTGGTTCTCCTCCCTTCAGAACCGATTCTTTGCTTGAATTTGTCGTCTTCACATAGTCGTTGTTAAATCTCCTCTTTTAAAATCTCCTCCCGACTCGCTTCTTCTATTTTCATGGCCATGATTACCACCAGAGTGGTTACCATTTTGTCCGTCTGTTTCTTTCTCCATTGGTTATCATTATTACATTGATACGCTATCTACGAGTACGATCTGGTTATGGTCCTCGATTGACCATACTCGTTATCTCGCTCTAATAATTGAGCCTGTTTACAACATCGAATAGAGAAAGTTTATGAGAAATGAGATCTTGGCGTATCTTGGGTTTCAAACCTCTAAGAAACATCCGCGTCATCGTTCCTCATTCTCCACCAAATGAGGTCTGAAACTGGATAACTCTGCAAACTTTGCCTCGTCTTTGAGACCAATCATGTTATTTTGCTCTAATCGATGAACTCCACTTCCTTCATACGCGAGCCGAACACTTTCGGAAAGTATTTGTCATTAAATAGTTCTGAAACGTTTCCCGGGACATCTTTGAGTCTTGGTGGGATGGAGTGCGCTTCACGACTCCCACCGATGATGCCGCCTCGCCACGGAACTTAAAGGTGGCGAATGGAACCTTCTATTCCTCGTGCATCCCAAGACATCGAATATCTTGGTAATTTGCTTGACCCATGTTTCATGTATGATTGGATCTGGCTTTCCCTTAAATTCGGTGGTCCCAACTCTTTGAAGCGCTTGGTTGTGACAACCCGTGAGTTCTATCATTTCCTCCTGTATTTTGACACGAGTATCCTCGTCGATTTTTGCATGAGCTACAAAAAAACTTCTAAACATCCCTCGTTCATCATCTCGCTTTCGGTGGTGTTGTTCACGGGAGGAACATTGCCACGACTGTTGCCGCGTTCTCCTCGTTGGTGAGTACATGCGTCTCCACGGTCTCATTTCCATTGTTAATATTCTCGATCGACATTCTCAAATCTTGTCATAAAAAACAAAGGTTAATTAAGGAAATTAATATATCACATAATATCCTTATATCTTGACCAACTAAAAAAATAAGCTTAGGTAGGACACACTAGCGAAGGATTTACTCGTCTCTCCCCTCCTAGTTCTATTCTCCGATCTCATGCCAGAGATCATATCCTAAGCTTCGGATACCAAGCTGTGGCGCCCTTAAAAATAGGTATACATCACCCATTCCGAGTTGTCAATACATGATACGAAACAACTACAATTTTATTATTACAACAAGAAAACTATAAGTTTGAATACAAATATTATCTTATAGACAATATCTATACTCAAATAAATCCTCATCACATTTATTGATACATTATTTTACAAAAATGGTGAGGACTACTAAACAACTCTCTCTAAAACCTTCATTCCATACCCAGGCTACGTCTTCGCTATATTCTCGCCTCCCGAGAAGAAAAATGGAACAAAAAGGAAAAGGGTGAGCTCAACTAGCCCGGTAAAAGAATATTATGACTAAGATAATATACAACAAATTATCGTTAGTCTTCAACGAGGGAAAATCTAATAGAATACAATAGACAACAAATTTTAAATCAATATTCAGCGAATGAAATAATAATTCATTAGAAGAGTTAAGTAGAGAATGCAAACTACTATCTTCTTCATGTATGAATTTAAAAGTTCAAATAGAAGACCCCAACTTATTATTAATGAAATTTAATTTTCTCTATTTATTATTTTGAAATAGTAAGGGTTGATTTGATTAATGTGGATAGTTAGGGGTAAAATCTGTGATATTTCAAAATAAGCAAGTGGTTATAAAATATTCATTGTTGTCGGGGAATATTCGTTTGGTCGTGGAATATTCGTGCTCGTGGGGAATATTCATACGACACCCAGTAGCGACCATGTGTGGCCCCATAACTGAAAGCGATTGGATGAAGAAAACGATAAAAATAAGTTGTTTAAAAAACTAGGCGTAGTTATTCACAGATTAATATTGTTAAAATACTAGGTGGTTAAAACCACGATAGCACGGTATTGCACCAATTATTGATTCTTACGTGAAGGCACTACTCAATAATGGTTACAATAATTCTTTATTCGATATTTTATTGATTTAATAATTCTTTGCGTTGATATTTTATATTATCAGTTGTTCCAATAATTGTCATTACACGATTTTTTTCATTATCGAAGCAATAATTCATATTATCTGAATAATATTATTAGATAACATTATTGGCAATATCTTGAAAGTTACGTCTAAGGAGAGGTTTGGTCACCTAATTATGCGCCATGAAGGAGAAATTCTTATTGAAAGCCCCTTTCTCCTGAGAAGCGCACGGTTGTCGATATTGTGATTACGTAATATTATTTGTGAATAATTAATTATTGATTCATATGATGAGAAAATATTGATTTTATGTGGATATAGATGGAGAAAATTTTTAATGTGATAATTGTTGAAAATTAAAATTTTATCTTTTACGATAAGATAATTCGTTTAAAGGTATTATTATATTTTAATAATATAATAATGGTGATATTTTACAACGAATGTGGGATATATGAGTATCGAGGAGGAAGAGTATTTTTGTTGCAATAAATGTTTAAAACATGTTAATCATGTCGGTTGGACCCCATTTATTGATTTGAAATTTGATTATAGCACAATAAAATCGTCTGCTTGTGGATTTCGGTCAATTTTGTTTGGAATTTGAAAAACTTTCTTACGCAAAGTTGTAGAGAATTGAATTTCCTATAAAAACTAGCGAGATTTGAATTTTCGATAAAAGAGATATTTATTGTGAATTATTGAAGTTTGAAGCTCAAAAATAAATGATTTTGGAAGTTTAAATTATTTTAAATTAGAAAAACGTTTTTCTTACTTTTTCTAGAATGTGGCATGTGTTTGATGGTGAAATCAGATTCTAGGCATGCGTAGGAAATTTATATAATTATATTATTAATTTATTAAATTTTACGCTTTGGTGTTCTAAGCAATTTCCTATAAATAGGGTCTTGGGTTAGAATTGAAAATCACACCGTAAATCAAGTTTTCTCTCTCTATATTATCGAGCGTATTCTTGTGAGTATTTTGAGTATACTTTGAGTATTGTTAGATTCTGCAAGAGTTTCCTTCAATCTTATACCCTAGTTATTCCAAATTTAAATCTTAATCTTTCGAGGTAAGGGATATTATTTTTTTCAGTAATGATATTATTTCTTCAATATCATTATGTTGAAATATTGATCTAAAGTTTTATCAAATTTGGAACTTTTGGTGTCTGAGATTACTATTCACGTACTCAACCTTATTCACGTGTATCTGATCTTATTCACGAATCAAGACTATTCATCGAAAAATGAAAATTTTTCTTTTCGTCCAAAATATCTATTACGGATACTAGCTTTGATTGTATCCATGTTTTGATCATTCTTGAATTTTACACCAATTGTGATTATTTTTGAGGTATTTTTGGGCGTGGATAAAAGAAAGTGCGAATCCTTAATCCTTAATCCTTGTCATTTTGTTTCACTTTGGATTCGTTTCTTTAAAAATATTTTTCATCATCTTGATCTTAAATGATGATATTATGGAATATCTTTGGCTTTGTAGTGCAAAGATGAATGATTTCTGAAGAATATCTTTGGCCGTAGTCTGAGATGAGCAGTGTTTAGATGAACATGACCAACCCATGAATATCTTTGGCTTTTGTAGTGCAAAGATGAATATTTGATTCCAAATATATATTGATTGATGTTACTGAGGATAAAAGATGAGCGATGAACTTTTTAAATTCATACATAGAAGATAGTAGTTTGCATTCTCTACTTAACTCTTCTAATGAATTATTATTTCATTGTGAATATTGATTTAAAATTTGTTGTCTATTGTATTCTATTAGATTTTTCCTGTTGAAGACTAACGATAATTTGTTGTATATTATCTTAGTCATAATATTCTTTATCGCTATTTGAGCTCACCCTTTTCCTTTTGTGTTCCATTTTTCTTCTCGGGAGGCGAGAATATAAGCGATGCAGAGTGGGAGTATGGAATGGAGGTTTTAGAGAGAGTTGTTTAGTAGTCCTCACCATTTTTGTAAAATAATGTATCAATAAATGTGATGAGGATTTATTTGAGTATAGATATTGTCTAGAAGATAATATTTGTATTCAAACTTACTTTTCTTGTTGTAATAATAAAGTTGTAGTTGTTTACATGCCATGTATTGACAACTCGGAATGGGTGATGTATACCTTTTTTTGGAAGCGCGTCAACATTAATATATAGAATCATTAAAATTAATTAATGACACCCATATTAATTTAGACTCAAATTCCAACACCATTTACGTACGATTTTAAATATTTTAGAAATACATTTATTTAATTTAATTTTTAAATATAATGATTGCTTAGTAAGACAGTGATAACAAGATCGTAATATCAATAAAAAAATAATAATAAATTGATGAAACCAACAGTAGTATGTATATATATTATAATATAATTAAAATTTATTGTTTCAGCATCTCATTAAATAAAATTACATCATTTTATATCTTGATCGTTAAATCATAGTTAAGGATGCACTGACAATTCGGCTGATGCAGTCTGCGGCTGGGCCTCCCAGTAGTTTATTTTTAGCCTCCAGGGCCGGGCCAGAACCGAGCCTTGGTCAGCTGTGGTACGTGGCTTTGCTAAGCGTCTGAGCCGAGCCGGACCAGGCCGAGGCCGAGGCCAAGACCCAAAGCCAGGCCAGGCCCAAGGTCTTGGCTGGTTGGTCCCTTTTTTTTAATGTTACATATTAAATATTAAAAATATAAATAATAAAATATAAATTAATAAATTTTGTAAAAATGATGTAAGATTTTTGAGATTTATTTTATTTTAACATTCTACTACACACTAATATAAGTTGAATGATTAGAACAAAAATAAATATATTCATCCTAAATTACAAAAAAAAAATATAATTTAGATGTAACTGGAATATAAAACAAATTGATTTCTTAAATATATGTCTAATTGTACTATGCACATCGTATTAATATTTAATCAACTATGTAACTAACTTATCATTAATATTAAATATACTAACTAGTTATATTCATTGAAGATGTATATTAATTAAATGTATCAACAAGAAATCAAGAATGAATAATTAAAATTTTAAATTTTATTGATGTATTAATTAAAACTAATGTACTATAATATATAAATTACAACAATGAATAAGTAAAATTTTATACTTTATTGATGAATAATTATAAATTTAAAGTTTAAAAATTATAAATAATTAGATAAAAATCATGTAAGGTCTCAGGTCAGGTCAGGTCAGGCCTAGCCAGGCCAGACCAGATTTTTGTCTAAAAAAAGCGTCCTTTTCAAGTTTTCCAAGCCAGTTTGGACTGGCCAGGCCTTTAACCGACCGGACTTTAACTAAGGCCGGCCAGCTGAGCCAAGGCCAGCACAGAGCCTCAGGCCTTTTGTGCATCTCTAGTCATAATTAATACAACATATCGTCATTATAGAATAACAAAGCACACTAACTAATTAATTTCATTCATCGTCCTAACTCCTCCTACATTCCAAAGGCAAAGCCTGAATTCTCCATCTCTCTCATCAACTGGATTGATTAATGCCACAAATTTAGTGTCACATACATGTTTCTACTTATATATGTTGATTAACCATAATGAACCAACATATATGTAACTACTCCCTATTATTGGGGAGGAATCAATATTAATATATCCTGGACAGTTCATTGAACCTGGTATAGCAAAGCGGCGATCGAGTTTAACTTTGAATCTATACCTAAATTTGATTAACACTCTGTTTCTGAGTTTTAAATAAAAAAATAAAAATAAAAAACTTAAATTAGAACAAAAAAGAAAAGAATAGAAAAAATAATTGTCTGTTTAATTAACATCATTAATATGAAAGGAAAGCACAAAATTATTAAATGATTACTTTTTTTCTTCCATTTTATAATATAGATAGATAGATGTGCCATCACTTCTGACAAAATTGTTAGGAATTAGGAGCTTATAATTAAGCCTTTTGATACAAATATATTAATTATCAGATAATATTATTAAGTATAATAAATTTACGATATATATATAGCTGTGAAAAAGATAATAAAAATGCATATGCTATATGCTAAAATTATAGTAATATTTTCTTGAAAAATTATAATAGCGACATAATATTATTTAATATATATATTCTAATAAAATATTTAATGACAACTGATGAATTTTACATATTGTTTGTCTTTTCCTCCCCCAGTTTGAACATAGATAGGGTTTTTCTGGAGAGAACATAAAGTATGTAGAAGAGTTGATATATATCCTTGATAGGTTGAAAGATATATAAGTGAGATTGAATATTCAGATGCTTTTGATACGAACACAACTTTGTATGTATCAGGTATAAAGAATTTCATTATTATTTTTTTTCACCTTGCATTTTCTCTCATTTTCTTATGCACCTTTTTAAATGTTTACTTGATTTTCCTTTGCTTTGCAGGCCAAGGAGTCTGCAGAATCTCTATTGCATGCTTTTGTTGCAAGAGTCTACTGGCTTTGACCAGAGGGTGGTTTAATAACTAGTGGTTTCCCTTTGTCATTGATTGATGTTTCGGGCTCTTCAAAGATAGATAAGAAGATAACAGATAGCAGTGCACAGAGGGTTGAAGATTACAGTTTATCTAGATTAATTTGGTGATAAGTTTCTATGGGAATGTTTGCGTACGTAATAGAATGTCACACACGGCTACTACTGAGAAAAGAAAAATGTCTTCACTGGACGGAATAAACAGGCGTAGAGGAGACCATTCCCCGTAGATACTATGGCCCAAAGTGCGTTCTCGCGAGGTTCAATTCCTACTACCTCTTCTGGCCCTACTCGAAGGGATTCCTTTCGGCAGCGGAAGCCAAACACTAGCAGGCCTCCGTCTATTTATGCATGTGGATGATTATTTTGACAGAGAAAGAAATGTTGATGCATGCATGGTACTACACTACTACTAGTTCTGATGTAAATGCTGTCCCAAGAGTAGGATTGTTGCTTTATTTTCTTACTAGCATTTAACTTCAATTGTAATATGATATCGTTCCCACCAGAAAATAGATTAATATTTTATCGATTACCAATTTTAATACAATTAATCGTATTTTAAACTACAAAATATTATTTGTGATTTGAAAAATTAAATTAACAAAACTAATAATTAGAGTAACTGCAGGTTAAATTCTCACGTGACTAAATTCTTCTAAATCTGTTCTCTACGAACCAGAATTACGAAGAACACTCTAGTTAATCAACTCACTATATTCCTATATGAATCAAGTTGATGGTGATTTTAAGCACAAATTCTTTCAATAGATACAAAATACACATAGGTATGTTCCTATCCTACATGCATGCTAATCATATTAACCTTATTTAGATTATATGAACATATGTTATTATATCCAGAACTAAATCTATACTCCATTTTTCAATTTTATATATATTATCATAGTAATTGATGGCCAAACAATTAATCAAGTGCAAGATATAATAAATAATTCAATAAAAATCAACTTTCATTCAATGGAAGGTTTAAAATTTAAACTACATACCAAGTTTTATTGTAATCTTAATTAAAATTTAGTTCATAATGATGAAGAAAAAATAATCCAGTTAATAATCAAAACATTCCAGATAATTACAATGAATAAAAACTAAAGAAGAGAAGAAACTCTGAATTTGCTCCTAGACTCTCACTTTGATCTTCAACCTTTGCACTTCTCCTTTGTGCTTCCTTTGTTGTTCTCTGCAATTGACTTGATAAATTGATCGATACGTCTTTTTTGAAGTTTTCTCATATTTGTATTGGTCAAAACTATCATACAAATTATTTTTTGACTTAGAATTCTTTCCAGCAGCAAAATTTCCAAGTTTGATCGTGCCCGAGCACCTAGGCCCTTGAATTTGACATGTGTTGAGCGCCTAAGCCTTTGACATCAGAATGTGCTAGCAAGGTTGGGCGCCTAGGCCCTTGAACTTGTAATGATCCAAGCGCCTAGGCGCTTGACTGAGACCCTATATTTACAAAAAATGCCATTATGATGATTTTTAATGATTTTCTCCTCCAAAATAACTCGTTTGCCCCTCCAGTTACATCTTAAAATAAATAAACACAAAAACAAATAAAAAGATACTTCAAAGAGAGTTGTCCTATAATATACCTATATGATAACGACCTAAGCTAGAATCAAGTGATTTACAAAATCACCTATCCTAAAATTAAGGGATTACATAATCAAAGATTTTCAAGAGATAATTATGGAAATTCAAAAACAATATCCTAACTATTTAATAAATATAAAACTATCCTAAATAACAATATTATGTTATTTCTCTAATACCGCAGGTTCAGCGTCAGCAATGGCATGGTACACCGCAACCAGCAGACGATGTTGAAATGTCGTTACAACATTATTTTAGTTCCCCAGAAGCGATTCAGGTATTGTTTTATGCATACTCTTCAAAATTTTTGACTAGTACCTTTTTACTTATTTTTTGTTGTTTTCAATGGATGTTAATTTTGTCTTTTTCTTGGCAGTCCCTGTTGACTGACCGTGATAAGCTTTGCCAACTTCTAGAGCAGCATCCTAAATTTATGCAGATGCTTCAGGTTTAATAATATTTGCATCTCTCTCTCTCTCTCTCTCTCTCTCTCTCTCTCTCTCTCTTTCTCTCTCTCTCCTTACCTCTGTTACGTATATTATTATTTATCACAAGTATAAATACACACAATCACTAACAACTCATTTCCTGAGTTGCACAAGTATTCTCATATTTATATCATTTTGTTTCATTGACATTGAGAAGTCATGGGGGCTGGTTACATCTCCTTTATGGTCAGCTTCTTTCTAGTTTGATTTATGAAGTTTTGTTAATATTTTTGGGTCTTAAATTTTATTTTAATTGTATTTGATTTTTTTCCCCGGCTGGTTTATTTTTTGGCTTTGAGGTCTCTATCTTTCTGAGTCCAATCCCCAAGATTTGTGTTTCATTGTGTTTATCAGGAAAGATTGGGGCAACTATAGCGCATGCATGTTGTAAAGCCAGACAATGTACCTTCAACCGGATATAAACTACATATATTATATTAGAATTGAATTCTGGTGAACTTGGGGGAGCGGCCGGAAGAACTTACCTTTCGTGTAGTCTTTGTAAATTTTGATATTTTCAGATTTCTGTTAAACGGTAGACTCAAATTTGTGACCTACATAGTAAAATCAGAGATTTTATTTTTTAAGCCATCACCTTTGTTCTGTAAAATAAGTAACTTAATTGGGTTGCTTATTGTATTGACATGATAGAAAGAACGAATTTAGGGTTCAAAACAACACCAAATTATACTGTTTATTACTCTCTGTCCCATTTACAAATTTAAGAGTATTTTTTGTTCATATTTAATTGTGACATAATAGTGAATTTTGTGTGATATAACTCGTCACCATTATATCATTTTATACTACCATCAAGTGAGTCTCTCGGCGGAGAATGTCGTGGTAATTCCTGCAACTTCGTCTAGAATCAGAATTATGTTTATTTGTAAGAATTATAATTTCAAGATTATTAATCATATAATTATAATCTCATGATTATAATTATAATATCAAAATTATTAAACCATTTTCTTACAAACAAATATAGCCCAAGTGTCCAGCCGTCCAAAGCAGACTCAGCCTAACCACTGTAGCGACCCAACCCCCAATTCTAGTTGGGAAGCTAAGATGATAACTCTTTTTTGTGAAATAATTATTTGTTTGGTTGTAAATAGGACAGTAGAGAGTTTTTTATTTTATTTTTATTTCACAAACATAAAGTTAAGAGAATATTGTTGGAGAAAAGACATTTAACAAGGCTTGGTCCAATTTTAAATTTCGCTTGTGTCAATACTGCAATATCACTACAAGAAAAATGACCATCTGCGACCAATGATATCAGCGACCGCACTATCTCGTCGCGATAATAATAATAATGACCGATATCTGCGAATAGATAAGGATTCTCGCTAGTATATATCCGCGATCGCATCGCGATCATTGATCGGTCATTGAAAAATTTCCCCAAAAATTTGAGTGCGAAACTTTGGCGCGGCAACCATCTATATCAATGACCACATGCGGCCGCTAATATCTCCACATCATTAAAAACTAGCGACCGCGTCACGATCATTACTGATGGCTATCATTGATTCTTATAACTGAATCGATTCGAGTTCGCCGATCAATCTGAAAAAGAAAGAAAAGAGGGAATACAGAGCGAGGAGAAGAGGGAGTAAGGGGGGAAGAGAAGAGGAGGGAGGCTGCCGACCATTCTTGAAATTACCGCCGAGCCATTCTTGAAACCACCACCATGCCATTGCATCACCATCTTCTTTCCACCCATTGCACCACCACCAGTAACCCCAATTAATCCCTAAATTAAAGCATGCATTATTCTTTGATTGAATTACAAGAGTCTATGAATATAAATATGTTGTGTGTTTGGAATTGATGAAAGTTATTTTATGCTCTTATTATTATGTTTGTTTGCGGTAGTAATGTAGGATGTTTGTGGCTAGTTTTATGCCAACGGATTTCAAGATACCATTGTCTTTGTTTTAATAGGAGTTTTTAGAGGAGGACTAGTTAAGCTATAAATTGAAGAGTTTGTGTTGGTATGGCTATTATTATTATTGTTTAAGAAAAAAAATTTTAGGTAGAAACATGAAAAGTATGGGAATGCTTTTGTTATCTGTATAAATACAATTATTATTAGCTTTCAACTTAATTACCAACTTCCAACTTGCATATTTTGAGGTAACAATGTTTGGGTTTTAGATGAGCTTGTTCCATATGATATGAGCTTGTTAGTACTTGAATATCCATAATAGCCATTGATGGGAAATGATAACAAATCTTTCTTCCTAGCGACTTACTTGACACCAATAAGGCTAGGCTTCTTGGGTACCTACACTATCTATGTTATGCTTAGTTGACTATGTATTGCAATGAAAATGAAAATGCCACATTCTTGATGAAGCGTGACCTATGTAATAGGCTATTACATTAAATGAAGAATGTAATGAAAAACAAAGTCCCAAAACATATATTGTATTACAAGGTGACAAGTGTTTTGTAATTATTATTAATTCAAATTCATTTGATCTTAGGGTCTATTTTTCTTACCGTAAATTAGTTTTCATATTTATAAACACACAACATATTTATATTCATATTTATATATCTTATGTATTTATATACATTGAATAATTCAATATTTAATATAAACATAAATTTAAAAAATTGTTGTTGATATTCTTTGAAATTGGGACAATTTTTGGGCTTCTTATTGTTTTTACTAATATTGGATTCTCTAAATTGTGCCTTGAATTATAGTTGTGCACATTACTGCTTTTATGTGTTGGGATTATATTTTGTTTGAAATTGGTCAAGTATGCATGCCCTACGTGTATGTGGATAGTCCATATTATAGGGAGACTCTGCCAATTTTTTTTCATATATAATTCAAATGGCCATATAACTTGAACATGAGTATAACATAAAACATAACTAGGAATTAAGTTTATCCATAATTCAATCAAGAAGAAGGTTCAAAGAAGTTTTCCATAATTCACAATCGAGAAGATAAAGAAAATGACACACTTATTAATATGTATGTTATAAGTATGACTTAGCTTAGAATAGAAAGAAAATGAAAAGTACAAACACACAACACAAGCACTCTTTTCAATCACACTATTAATGAGTTGTTTCTAAAATATCCATATACTTAATGAGTATATGTGATGTTTTTGTTGTGTTCGAGATATGGACCCTCGAATCATATATAGGAATGCTTAAAGACCGTATATGTGTTCTATTGTGGTATTGTTGATTTGTGTGACTAGTGTTGTTAGATAGTGAGGAGTACATACATTGCCTATAGATAACATGTAAAAATGGTTCCCTAAGTTAGTTAAGGTCTACATGGTGTGTTGTGCAAATTCTTGCTTAAAATCATTGAAAATAAGCTTTATAGAACAATGAACACTAAAATAGTGAATCACCATACTGGACCCCATACACAAGTTTCAATAGTCATAATAGGACATAAGAAAGCTACACAAACTAAAGGAACCAAGCCCAAGCCATTTTGAGCATGAGACTTGTTAAAATCACATTTTAAAGCCAAACATGGACTGTTTTTTTGGACAATTCATAGTACACTTACCTTAAGGACTATTATGAGAAGATCTGAAGTTGCTCATACATGTTAGTAATGATTCCCAAACATGGTCATTAATAAAGCCAACAAGAAAACCAATTTAAGCTCTCTTTTCGAGCTAAAGTGAGCTTTGATAAGTCAAATGAGTTAGATGATTAAATAAAGTTTGGTGATGCTAAAAGTAACCTTAAGTAACTTAAATATACACCCTAGACTATCCTAGTGGCCTAGACTATCCTATCCTATTGTCCTTTTGTTTACATACAATTACATATCCCGATGTTCTCTATATCCCCGACATGTTTATGTACCTTTCATTTATAACTTATACTAACATCCTAAATTTTTTATTTATAGATGTCTTACGAACTGCGCAAAGACGCCTTGGCGGGTTGGGTGGGAACCCCTAATCATGTGCTTAGAAGGCCCAAATATCCGGATGATCGCATTCTTATACGATCCGTCCTCCTCCGAGATAAAGACGTAAGTTAAACATCGTGTATATATATATATATATATATATATATATATATATATAGGGTTTTAATATAAATTATTGTATATTGTAGTGATTTTCAAGATAGTAAAATTGTGAAGTGCATTTCACAATTATCTTCTGAATCGGCCTTCACGCCGGTGATTACGTAAATGACACACCTCTCGCCCATAAGGATCTGATTTGAAATTTGAATTTGGTATATTTTTTATCACTCGATAGATAATACATAGTTAATCAAATAATATTGCTTAGTAATATAACGATTTTAATATTATTATTGTTATTTTATTTGCGAAAACGATATAGATGGGACGACGCTTACGAGCATCGATTATTCGAGACACTATTCAGCGAGAAGTGCGTCATCTAACTAAAGATAATTTGAACAAGGAACGACAAAAAGCCCTGCATGATGATGAGATTGACCATCCGGGACGGGGTGAGCGGTATATCGTGGCGTAGCCCACAGGTGGTGCGCCACAAACCCATATGGGTGCGAGATGTGTGACCAGTGGAAAGGCGAGAGTCAGGTCGAGGCGTGAAGATCGCCGCCTCGAAACAGATCCTCGAGTGTATCGGACGGCGAGAAAAGCAAAAAGCGCGTGTCGGGCGGCGATATATCACAAAACAACACATTCTTGCCGAGTATGCGTATGTTATGTTTACATCATCTTTTGTAGCTAAAATATCATATGTTTACATAATAATATGAGGAAATGAACTATAGGAGTCTCGGTCTCAAGGTCAACCTATCAATTGGTTGGATGTGTATGTAGCCACCGCGATGGTCTACACGAAGTCGCTTTCGGATAAGCGGTAATAAGTTCACTTTATCCTAATATGTTGTTTATAAATTATAACGACCTTCTTTAGTATTTTTTTTTTATTTTAACTATTTAATTGTTAATCTCTTACGGCGGGACACTTATAAGGGCTTAATGAACGAACGCTATCCACGAAGGCACCCGCGTCCGGTCGATTGATCAAGAATTATGGGAGAGGCGTCCATCGTGAAGAAAAATTATGTCAAAGGCCAAGGACAAAGACGGCGCTTGACCATTAGTGGCACGGCGACTCTCGCCACCCGATCTACCACATCGTCGGGTTATCCACTATCATCATACTCCTGCTTGACTTGTGTGAGAAGCGATCTGTCGAGATCGTGATCTTCTTCAATATCTTGGGCGGGCATCTGCAGTCTCTGAGTCTGATGAGTTGGCGGAGGCGATGGCGGCGGCGGCGGCAGGAGCGGCGATCTGAACAACAAGGAGCGAGTATATATATATCGTTTATTGTTTAGCTACATTGTCTTATATGTTTATAGTCTACGAGTCGATGTCTTACTTATATGTAACATATATGTTTTATTACTTTGATAATTACGGGATCCAAATTTGGATGATCCATGAAGAGTGCCTAGACTTATTTTTTTAGATTTTTAAAGCCTTGTACTCTTTTAGATTCATTCTTTGACAATTGTATTAGTTTATATGGATGTTTACGATATCGATTATATTGTGTTGGATGAATGTTTTGTATTGTATTGGATGAATGTTTATTCATGGATGAATGTTTTGTATTGTATTGGATGGATGTTAATATGGATGCTTGTATATATATATATATATATATATATATATATATATATATATATATATATAAGCTGTGTTGGGATTGAAAGCGGTACAAAGCGAGTTATTTTTGGAAATCAATAAAATAGGCAAAAATTTAAAAAAAAAAAAAGCATCGGCGATAGCGTCGCGATCATTAAAAATCTATCAACGATCAGCTTGAATCTAGCGACCACTGCGGTCGCTATTATCGGTCGCTGACACGTGTGACACGTCACGCTTGACAAATGACTCGGCATAAGTCATAATAATAACGGTATCGATCGCTACTTGCGATCATTAATTAATTAAATTCATTATTGTGGGTCATTGATGTACTTCCAATGACCAGATTATCTGCGACTTCGTATCAAACCGGGATCTGACGATGTCATGAGATAGACATCAATGACCGTATCACGATCGACGATGTCTTGATCATTGATAAGCTTTTATGTTGTAGTGTATATATATATATATATATATATATATATATATATATATATATATATATATATATGTATCTAGAAAGGAGTGAGCTAAGAACCGATTATATTGACGGTTTTTTAAATCGTTATAGCGATAAAAAAGCTGGTTTTTATACTATATGAATGACTCTTAAAAAACAAATCATTATAAATTAGCCTCATTTGGAGAGAGTATGTATATATATATATATATATATATATATATATATATATATATATATATATATATATATATATCATTATTTGTAGCGATTCATTAGATATAATTAATTAGGAAATTATTATTTTACAAGAAAAAAATAATATTTTTACAAAATTTCACTCGGTAAGTTTCACATAATATTCAGGCGAAAAGACTTGCGAAAGTATCAATTTTTTTTGTGAAAATATCAATTATATATAATTAATGTCAATTTATAACTAGCTTATAAATACATATACCAGCAGTTGTGAGATAACCGAACCCTAATTAATAATTGCCTGCTAAAGTGAAAACCAGAAACCTGAGTCTTCTGTCGATTGTATATTAGTACTGGCTACTGTTGAATTAATCTAGCAAGCCAGGTACGTACTAGTCTTCAGTCCAAACAAGACCAATTAAGTTAGCAGCTAGTACATATTTGACCATATTTAATAATTGGTAATTAATTGGAGCGATGCAAATCAATCTCTAACGTGATAGATATACAGCCGCGGAATCAGAATATTTTTAGAGGGGGTCAAAATATATTAATAAAAAAAAATATTTATTAATACTTGCAGTGCTTATTTCAAATTTATTTTGCCCAATTATAATATTTCATAACATCCTATTCCAACAATTATAAACCTATGAGTTGTGAGTTTAATAACTTTAAATATATATATATATATATATATATATATAATTTCTCCCCAACTATGAGACTATTAATCAGATTTTGAATTTTTTAGTCAACTAATTAGCTATTTTTATAGATAAATTATAAATTATAATATTATATATTCAAAATCTTATATTGTGGTTCTGGTCATCTTCTTTGGAGACAACTGAGAGTAGTCGATCACTTAAAGCAAAAAATGAATTAAGTTATTCTCATTTACAAAAAAATTGATACCAATGTATGTAATTAGTAAGACAAATGAGTGTAATATTAATTAATTAATTATCAAACTTATTTAATATTATTTTATCTTATAGTACAGTCCAAATCTTAAGCTCAGCCCTTATCTAACATACTTTGTTCACCCTCCTTTAGCGACGAACCGGGCGACGATTTAGTCCGTCACTATATATAGAACCGTCGCTATATGTTGTCTATCGCTATATGTTGTATGTCGTAAAAAACATATAGCGACGGACAAAATCGTCGTCCGGTCCGTCGCTAAAGGAGGGTGAGTAAGATATGTTAGATAAAGAGTGAGCTTAAGATTCGGGCCGTCTTATAGTAATATTGTTAATTTATTATAGGTGAAAAGATATGAAAAAATAAATAAATTAATATCATCTCATAACAAAGATCAAGTTTAATTAATATTAACATGTTTCAGATTCTAGGGTTGGGGGGTCATATGACCCCCCTCAAACCCCCAACCCATGAATATATATATATATATATAAATATATATATATCTGGCGGTATGTATGTGTATAATGCATAAAAGTATAGTATATGATTTTTTGGGTTATAGCGACGGTAAAATGTACTCAAGCGTAGTTGAGAATAATATATATGACGGCCAATTGAAACCGTCGTTATAAAGCTTCAAAAAAAATCGTCATCATCTTTCATCATGTCTGTACATAATAGTATATATATTTTTTCCATATATATATATATATATATATATATATATATATATAAACACAAATACAAATGCTGAAATGAAACTGGGTACGTACTTTGTTAATTGATCCCGTGGACAAGAGAGTCCTATAATTTGTTAATTTTTTAGCTATTAAAATTTGTATTTCTCGTACCTCTACATACTTGTGTTGTCAATAATTTTTTTTCTGATACACTGAATATATTAATGAATCCACAAAAAAGAATTATGTCTAATTGTGTCAAATAAACCGTAATTAATATGTCAAAAAAATCAACAAAGAAATAGAACTGTCGTTTCCAAGTTGAGGATTAGTAATTAAACTCTAGCTAGCACATATTCAAATAATTCTATCTCTATTTCACAAATAGAGTTTATTTGACTTTTTGAAGACAAATCGTAAAATTCTAAAATATAAAAATGATGAGAATTTATTTAAATATTGAAAAGAATACAATTAATATTTTTTTATTTTTTTTAAAAAAAATAATTTACAATGATTGTGTGAACTCGATTCAAATCAATTTTTAAAATTTTAAACTTATAATTTAATTTTAAAAAGTGAGATGAGACTCTTTTCAATACAACAGAAAGTAGTACATTTTCTTGTATTCTTTCTAGAGTTACTCCCTGGGATAGATGAGGAGGGGTAGCCTAATTGGCCTGACCCCACACATCCACATATTGACATATACGAGGAAGCATAGTAAGTTCGATACCTACAATTTATTTGAAACCCAAAAAAATTATTGCCGCATATATGAATTGTACAGTAAGTTGTGGAATCAACCGTTTATTTGAAAATCACAAAATAATAATATTTTTCCGTTTTAAAATTAGGTACATGTTTTAATTTTTTTGAAATTAATTTATAAAATTTTAAAATTTAAAATTGATATGAAGTTATTTAGTACAAATAAATATACTAAATATAAAATACTACTAATTATCATTTCTGTTGTTTTTAAAATTTGAATAAAATTATACCAGTTTTAAGATTTTACAAATTAATTTTTAAAAATTAAAATATATCTCTAATTTTGAAACGTTGATATTTGATAGTATATGAGTTTTTAATTTCAAAATAGTAAAATCTACATTCAACCATTTCGGCTTGGAAATATTGTTGATAATGTAGTTTGGCCGGGCCTCCTTCATCTACTTAATTAATTAAATTATACTCCATTTATTAGTTTGTAGATCCCTGACAGCCAACTTGACTTTACGGCAGTTGTTAAATTTATTTCTGCTTGAGCTCATGGAGGCCAGATGAGATCAACCGTACCTATTTAATTTTCTTTTCAACTTTTCATCACTTCATACATAAGCAAATATACTGGTATTTAATTTCTCAATATATATATATATATATATATATATATATATATAAGAAAAAAGTAATTTAAGTTATGTCTTACCCAAATTTGACTAATTATACTACTTAATAAAATCCTTATAAAACTATGTAGTTTTTATCCTTAAATTTTCAATTTTTTGGTAAAAATCCTGCATAAAATATGACTGTTATTGACTTAAAAATAGTGAAATGTCAAAATAATATACATGTGTGTCATGATTTAGTGTATTTAATTTTAATTTTTTTTGAATTTAAAATTTTAGGATTTACAGCTTCATTATTAACTTTGGACATGTTGAAAATTTTAACTAATTAGCAATCCTCACTTGTGAGCATGCATGAGCAACCAAAGAAATGGAGCGACAAAGGAAACTTTAAGTTTCTTAATTATAAGAATCAAATTAATCCATCAATTAAAAATTTCTCTAGACATTAAAGCTAATTTGTACTCTCTTAATTAATTTTTCATTGAAGTATGTACAAAAGAATTGTGTATTATAACTTGCATGTTCTCTAGACGTATGATCTCTTCTTCAAGATGGATATGCAGAAAGCAGAGTCATTGGTACACAAGCAGAGTTCTTCCAAGCCCTAGCATGCAATTTAAGAATCTCACCAGCTTTCTCCTTGATCTTACCCCCACAATCCACTTGCATCACCAAACACAACTTTGTCACAACTCCAAGCTGCAACATCTCCTGAACAACACTCGAACTACTCCCTGAAAACTTGGCAATGGACAGCAAAATCCTCACTCCCCTATCATTCGCCACATGCGAAACCCTAAGTATCTTTTTCGACACAACAGCTAATCCCGCTCCATGCTTCAAAAACTCGGCCCTTCCTTCCGCGCATTGGCACAGCTGGTCCAGCACCACTAGCACCATCTCGCAAATTCTCCTATCTGAAGAATGATCCAGAAGAAAATCAATCATGACAGGAACTGCTCCGGCCTCAACTGCTTTGATCCGGTTCCGACCCGCTGGACAGATATTTATTAGTAGTTGCAATGCGGCTTTTGAGACCTTGTGTGATATTTGATCACGCAGAACCTGAACTAGGTCGTAAAACAATTCGTGCCTTAAATTTATCATTTGCATAGGATTTGCCACCTTGAGGATTGATTTTAACAATAGTACGGAGTAAGTACGAGTTTCGTAGTTTTCGCCTTGCATGACACGCATCAAGGACTCGATAAATTCACCGTTTTCGCCAATGAGGGATTTAAGGCCGGTTTCGGATAGTTGAAGGTGAAAGAGGATGCTTAGTGCTTCTTCGTCGGGTTTTGTTAATTCAAACTCTTGGTCGTAGTTTGCTTCATCGGATGATATTTTGTTGGTTATGATTGAAGCCAAGAAGCCGGCCGCACCAGCAGCTTCCATGTGACGTTTGTTGGACTCGTTTTCGGAGGCGAGAGATTTGAGCCTTCGAAGGCATTGCATTTGTAAGTTTGGGGATTTGGAGTTATTGAGGAGTTTGAGAATTTGGGGTTTGCTTATCGGAGGCTTTGGGGTTGGGATTCTGTCGATGCCGTATGATGCGTTGAGGGTGCACCATGACTGAATGAGGCGGCGTAGTGTGTGATTTGGGGTCAACTCCGCATCTGAAAGGGTTTGTTTGGTTACTGGGCAGTTGTTGTGTTTCTCGGAGAATATCCATTTTTCAATGCTAGTGCGATCGTAGGTTATCCCTGTTGAGAGTATCACGGGGTCTTTCATGATTTCTAGAGAAATGGGGCAAAGAAAGTATGTAGGAACTTCAATCTCATCCATTTTGAATTAATATGAGATTCTAGATATATCTAAAGTAGAATTCAAAAAAGAATTTGGGACGACCTAGCTAGCTACAAAAGGTTTGATTGAATGTTGAGAATTAAGGCCGGCCGGCCGGCCGTGTGTGTGTATATGATGAAGAAGGTGTTTGGGAGTTTGAATTGATTAGGAGTAGTATAGAGGGGGTTGGCTTTTATATGCATGGGATGGGAGGGGAGAGAAATTGATATCCAACGTGTGAAAGTCAAAACACGCAAAAACGGAGCGTACCGCGAGAGAGAGAGAGAGTGGCTGACTTAAAGAAAGACAAATTTACCTGGTCACCAAGTGCGAAATTGTACAACTTCTATCTTACTTTGACTTTATCTCTCTACAAATGGAAAGAGAAGGGAGTCTTCTCTCTCTAACACGTGCTTAATTTTATGTAGTAATTTGCCACCTTATAAACCTAGCTTCTTGCCGACAACTTAATTATGGGGGGTGCAATTTTTTCCGTCTTCTTTCCCCTGTTAATTGTTATTTTAAGACCTTCACTCTCCTATCTTATACTCTCTTTTCAAATGTCATTTTAAAGAAATATTTTTATTTTTTAATATTTGTGATTGTCTCATTATTTTTTACTCAATAAATAATATCATTTTTTTCAATACAAAAAAAATAATATAAGTAATTAATATTATATTTAATGTTATACATTCATTTACTTAATTAATCTTATGTATGACTTTAAAACGACGTATATTAAGGAACGAAGTGAGTAGTACTCTATATATCCATCTCAACAAGAAAAGTCTTTATTACTTTTTCCGTTTTAAATTACAAGTTCATAATTTTGACTTTTAAAAATTAAATTTTAAACATTTTAAACTTAGTTAAAATTTATTAATAGTTACTGAAACAATAAATATTATTATTAGTAGTACTTTTTACATAATTTATAAGCTAAGATTCCTCATTGTATATATTAACTAAAAATTAGATGATTTTGTGTCAACTTTAAATTTAAAAATAACTAGCTTAAGTTGACTTTTGGAAGTCAATAATGATTTTAAATTTAGAATGAAGGGAGTATATATATTATTTTGGTTAAATGTCCACTTAATTTAAATAATCTATTTTTACAAAATTGCCCTATAATACCCTTAGTATTAATTGTTCTATATATTTCTATTCTCTATGCATATATTTGAAGTATTATTTGGTAATGTACAAAAAACTATGTCAATTAGATGAGGAGTTATAATGAATTTTTGAAAGAATTCAAATACTTAGAATTGAAAGTAGTATTAAATGCATGCTTTAATGGATTTGATTCCAGTGATTTTTTTTTTTTGATAACTTTAATTTTAAATCGGGACAATTCTATTATTTTATTCTCTTTTTCAATATGCCCAAAAAAATCAACTAAAACTGTTACCTTGAAACAGAGAGAGTATTTTTTTATTAGACTCAGATGTTTCTAGCACTATTGACCCTATATAAAATTTGGATCTGTATACTTAATGCGCGTTACATATTTAAAGGTGTAAATGATTCGAATCGAAGTGAATAAAAAGATGTTCGAATTTGATTCGAAATGATAAATTTATATTTAATTTGACTCAAATTTGAATTTTATTTAAAAAATTCTATTCAGAATCGACTCGAATATTTATTACTCGAGTTCGATCCTTATATTCAAACTACCTGCGAGCTTCAAATTCAAGCTCGAATTTGAGTCTCAATATAATAACTAGTTTTATAATAAATATAATTATATATTAAATTTGTTATTTTACTTAGAAATGAAAAAATATATTCACAATTAAAATTAAAAACAAAACAAAACAATAATATATAATTAATTATCTTAATTTGATTTAAATTATGTATCGAATCACAATAGGTCTTTCTTAAGTTTCATATTTCAAGGTCTTTGTTGTTTAATCCATGCATTTCCGTTCTTCTTTCTTTATCTGAATATCATGTCATTCGATTTCATCGTCGAAAACTTCAGAGGAGTTCGACATGAATTTAGGGAGGGCATGCCCTAGGGGTTGAACCCTAAGGTGGCCGAACCGTAGGTATGTTCGCCTCCTTAGATCCCCTTCATTCGCCTTGATTTTTTTTGCTCAATTTTCATCCTTTTTTCATATTTGATCTTGACCCTACATGTAAGAAGTTTCTCTTGTCATGGAGGATTCAAGAAAAATCATTTCTTGACCCTCACAAGTTTTATTGCATGTCCTTGGTTCGAGTTCGTTATTCCGTCATTGCGTCGCTCAAAATTTGTTTGACACGACATTCGAGAGTATGAAGAAGTGTGCCCCCTAGGAGGCCAACCCTAGGATGCCTTGGGGGTACTCTACGATTAGTTTTCTTGTTCATTCTCGTCTTCTTTATTTGTCTTTGTTTCGTTATGATAGTTTAATTAAATCAAATTCAATCGGGGAAGTCATGTGGGACCACCTAGGGGTGGCCAAACTCTATAGGAGGCTAAAGCTCTTGGTATTCCTCTTTTTGTTCATTTATTAATTGTCTCATTCCTTTATTTCCGATTCTTTAAATCACACGTGAACACTAATTTATATTGGGTCCAAACTCTCTAAATTCAGATATCCGATATGGATATGGATGCTTGTTAAACTTATCTCATAGTCGATCTTTTTAATAAATTAATGAGGAAAGGGGAGGTGAATATCGAACTCAACTTAAAAAATAAATAATTTTGGTGAAATAACAAAAGCGAATTAGTCGTTTTAGAGACTGAGCACGAAAGGCTGTGATGACAGCAAGATATTGATTTTCTTCAAGAAAGGCTAGCTGTGGTTAGATCGGCATGGAGCCATTCAAATTAAATGCGCGCAGGAGGCAGGTAATATTATACGTACTGCTAGCTACTTCTATTATTTGCCGGTCAACCTTAATCCACCCTTTACTCATTCAGCTACTTACACCTACGAATGATCAGTTGATCTTGTATCAAACTAATTTAATTTATACTCATTCTTCTTGTGTGTGTGTATATATATATATATATATATATATATATATATATATATATATACACACACACGTAAGAGAGAACTCAAAGTTGTTTAATTTCTTTTGGAATTAAACCATGTTTGTATCTTTCTTGCACGATGCATCTTAATTAATTGTGGGATATATATGCAGTACAAACTTTTTATATAGTTTTATTAGTATCTTTTGACCTCTCAGAACTTAGTTTTTGAATATTTTAATTTTTAAAATCACGGGAATCCAAAAATCTTGCATGGAATGATTAATTGTTACAGCTTCGAAAAATAATTTATGTGTGTGACAACTTAGAAAATTAAAATTTGAAGTGTGCAAAATATACATAATTAAGAGATTGAGAAGTTTAGGTGTAGATCTTTTGGAAAATAATGAAAAAAAATGGTATTTCATTGATCGAGAAAATAAGAGATTGAGAAGTGAATTCTGACCAGACAAATATAAAATAATTTTAATTTTCAGTTAATAATTTAATTATATTAACTCGAAAAACATTCGTATACCCTTTAGATTCCAATATATGTCCAAATATTATAAATTAATCAAAAATAATATTGTCAAATATGTTAAAATCATACATATAACGTGATAAAAAATGTAAAGGAATATTATTATTTCTTGAATTATTTTTAAATTTATATACAATATATATGTCACAATATAAAAAATTTAAATTGTTAAACTTAAATTATTTGGTGAACGTCATGGTATTGTATTGATAGATATCCATTGTATGCAAATTAACGTCTCACCGAGTTAAATTAAATTAACGTCTTGCCAAGTTTTTAGTTAAATTATCTGCAATAAATTTAGATTGAATTATAATTATGAAACTTACTCATACATGATATTAGTAGGAATTATAGGATAAGTAAGTTTATTATATATTTCTTTAAAAAAGTTACGAGTAAGACTTATAATTAAAAAATAGACATAAACAATATATTAATTGACATAAACAATATAATTTAAAAAATTAGAGAGAAGTTAAAGAAAGATAACAAAATTAATATATTAAGTAATTTATTTTATCGGGTCATAACAATTTGTGAGAGATGGTATAAAATTTTAGAGAGAGAAAAAAAGTATATAAAAAATTGTGTAGAAGATTTATTTTAGAGAAAACAGTTGTATAAAAATTTTAGAGAGAAAATCTAAAAATTTCAGAGAGAGTATAAATTTTTTTTGAGAGATTTAGGAAGAATGTATAAAATATTAGAGATAAAAGATGAAGGAATATAAAATTTAAATATTATAAATAATTTCTTTAATTAAATTATAATAATAAAATTTAAAATATGAGTTAATTTATATATGACCCATAACTGTATGGTATTTTCTTGTAAATATTGAATTAGTGATAGGCTGAGGATGGTTCAACAATACAAGTAATTGAGTCAAGAGTAGACAATTTGTAACAGGTGATAAACTACTACTAGCTATATGTCCACAGCAACTGATAAAATACATAACATTGATGATGGCAGACCACATAATGAACATTATACACACACACGCACATATATATATATATATATATATATATATATATGGGGTTAATCCATGAATAGGTTGTTGTGGAGGCGTCATTAAATTTAATTTGGAAGCAAAAAAAAAAAAAAAAAAAAAATGGCAGTAAAAAGGTTAACCACGTGGCGGTTCTTTGTGGATGGAACCCTTATATTTATATATATTTATATATATATATATATATATATATATAACTTACAATTATGAGTATATACTTCTGGCTTTATTCCAGGATAAGATTTGTGTGACAGTACTGAATGTTGGTGCAAGTAGTAGTCGGTGAAAGAATACCATGCATGCATTTGGGGGGTTGACCATAATGTTTGAACTTGTTTTAATTCCAATGTACAAACAAACAATCATATTAAATTAATAGTTAGTGGTGGATTTAGATCTAAGCTGTTCGGAATATGAAAAATGCAATGAGATGGAGAGAAATTTTCCAATACAATAATTTGACAAGAAAAAGTCTTTTAAGGAGTATCAATCTAATATTTTATACTTCAATTTTTAATGTCCAATAAAATTTTATTGTTTACTATACTCAAGAAAAAAAATCTATCCTTTAAAAATATTTCTTGTTGTCTTTCCTAAATTCGGGTTTACACAATTCAATTAAAGTAATCAAAATAAAAACATTACATTAATAACTCACATAATCAATATCGTGTATAGCACAATAATTATATACACATTAAATTTCCATTAAAATTGTCATCTTAAAAGTTGAGGTCTTACGCTTATTTTCTTCAGCATTTTTCAAATCCCAAACATATTATTAGTAGTTATTTGATGCCCGCAAATATCATGATTTTATTCCTAGCTTGTATTACAATCAAAGAGTTAGTTATATATATTTACTAAAGAATAATTCCAATTTTGTAGAAAAAGATCTGATCTAAAGCCATTTAATTAATGCCCTTGTATACAAACTTCAAATTTTGAAATATTTTCTAAATTGGATAGCAAGTTAGATAATTTTGAAATTTTGTTCACCCGTTTATAGTCTAAAAATAATCGTCTATAACTACACAGCTGTGTATATATAATTTTCTCATATATATATAACACTCTTATTAAATAATACTATCTCTTAAATAACACTCTTCTAATAAGACTAAGTCGTTTGGGAGATAAATGGGGCCGTGAAGTGTTATTTTTGTAAATAAAAGTAAAACAAGTGGAACCACTCTATTTTAATATTATTTTATATTTTAAAAGAATCTCCAAAATGACGTAGTTTTAATAAAGGAATGCTATTTAAAAGAGAGTGTTATTTAAGAAGAATGCTTTAAAACCAAACTAATTTATCACCTATAATCTAATTAACCAATTTAATAAATTCAAGTAATTTTAGTTAATTATATGATTTTTAAATGAAATTGTCAGATCTAGGTTTAATGAAATTTAATTTGACATTTTGGACAAGTCAAGTCATTAGTAAACAATGCTTCAACTAAACAGCGTTGACCAACAAATAAACTACTTGTTGGTATTATCTAAAGATTTCTTTAATATTACATATATGTAGGTCAAGTAATTTATAAGATATATACGTTGACCTCGTGCTTTATGTTTTGACGTATCTATGGTACTAAGAAGGCGAGTTAATTAAGACTTATGATTAAGGGATTTGTAAAGAGGGTTTTCATCTTTTAGTTACAATAAGAACTGCCTTAATTTATTTAAAATTTTCGATTCAATTAATATTCTTTACTGGATATATATATATATATATATATATATATATATATATATATATATATATAACAAGTGCGGGACAAAACGACCACTCTATAAGTAGGTTGAATAAATTGAGTTCACGTCAGGCTTATATAATTAATCATAACTCTAAAGTTCTCGTCAGGCTTATAAGTAGGTTGAATAAATTGAGTTCACGCCAAATCAAAAATTATTATTTATATTAATAATTTTAATATCATATTATTATTTAATTAATTTAATTGTGACTGTCACAATTTTATTTTTCAAAAATTCAGTTTAAAAGTCAAAATATCTTAAAATGGTTAATATGGTTTTGAACCATAACCATATAGTTTCAACCCACACAACCCATATTAAAAATGGTTAATATGATTTTTGTTCTTAAATGGAACTATAACCATATTTTAAAAACTAAAACTAACACATAACCATATTTTATCAGGTCTACTCTAAACTATTGAGTTCACTCTATTGGATTCGATTTTTTACATGTAGTCATGCACGAGCTTATACTTTATTTTAAAATATAAGGAAAAATTTCTCCTTCTTTTGGCTTTATTTAAATAAGTTATAAGCTGAGTACAATACACGATTCAACGCATAATAGAAAAAATTGGTATCCAGATTGTAGATTATTAACTATTTTAAGGAAACATTTTCAGAGTATTTATAAAAAATAGCAACTTATTTAATTACGTAATAATTTATTTTTAAAAAGGAAAATGATATATATATTGATAAATATTTGACAAATATAAATTATGACTAACGTAAAAATATATGTAATAAGATAAAATAAATTAGAATGGAACCCTTTCTAATTCTGCATATGTCAAGTATACACATATGTGCTAAACTAATTATAATTCTATTGAAATCTTTAGCAACTTACAGCAGGGCTCTTCAAAAAATTGTGCTTAACACGACATATTGACTTTCTGAATCAACTGTTTAAATTAAAAAATAAATTACAGTGACACCTCTCTAGATAACCATAATAACCTCACATTCTTTTTAGTTTTTTAAGTAATAGTTAGTTAGTACTCATGCAAATTTTTAGGGTTGACTAAATAAATAAAATTATATATTTATGTTATCAAATTTTAATTCTTGAATAATATATATGTTTAATTTATCCTTTATTAATACAATACATTTTAATCATAGTTTTATTTGTAATTAAGACTATCTCATTCAAATAATTTAATTTAATTAACACATATTTTTGGATAAGTGATACAAATATTAAGAATTTAAATTTAAATTATTAATTAATGAAGGTTTTCTAATTAAAGTGATTGAGTATATATGTTGAATAGTTTAGTTTTTGGTGTTTAACGACAAAAAATTATTATTTGGATTCTTAGTTTCATATTATGATTTTTATATATTAAATTTTCTTGAGTATATGTCAAAATGTGGGATGTTTATGATTTTATTTATATTTTTTAGTATCTGATTGGTGTTGTTTTTATACAATATTGAAGAAAAGAAAATATAATAATATTTATTACTACCTTATCTTATTAAAAGAATTTTTTAATGTATTTTTTTTTTTTGAGTAATAAAATTTGTCATTTTTATTGTAAATAATAATGCTCAAGTGTGACTTAATTATGTCTAGTTTAATATTTGAGAAAAATAATTAATATAATTTTTAATAATTTTTATATAAATAATAAGATTAGTTATGTAATAATAATTTTATTTTACGTAAATTTAATATTTGAAAAAATAATTATTTTTTTGCATTAATTTGTACTTTTATGCTTATTAAAGTTTTACTTTTTAATTGCAAAAATATATTTAAATGTATATTATGTAAGTTTTAATCTGTAAAAATTTAATTAGCAAAAAGTGTATGATTTTATTTTCTTGACAAAATAAATATTTATTTATTTTTGACATTTTTGTTATTTATTGCACAAACTCATAATTTAATTAATTAGATCAAGTTAAGTAAAAATTATAACATACAAATTTATATTTAGTATTTAGCGAAAAAAAAATTATATTTAGTGGATATATTAAACATTATAACTTGAAGGGTATGTTGGACATTATATTAAAAATATTTTTGAACATTAGTTAGTCAACCATATTAGGGTTAGTGAATGTCACATATTATAGACTAGAGGAGTACTGACTACGGTCCTAAATGTTATTGTTGGGTCATGATATTTCCCCTCTTTGGGCCGAGTAAATTGGGCTTACTTATTTAATTAATCTATTGGGCCTTCATTATTGAATCTTGAAAGTCACTGGGCCTAGTCACCCTATTACTTCTATTTAACCCTATGAAACCGGGTCGGTTCATTGAACTAACCCCTTGGATCTTTTAATATCTATTACTTTGACTTGCAATGATGAAAAAACATGACAGTTGACTAAGGCACCTGCCATGCATTAATGTGGATGGGATTATAGGTGGTAAGGCGGCATAAACGAAGGACCAAAGGTAGTGGGTAGGCGCATGCGATCGGCGAGAGCCATCGAGATCATGAAAATACGTAATGTCGATTAGTAGTGGGTGGCGATGGCCGGCAAAGAAGTATAACCTATCAACCAAGTCTTCACAAACAGGTACGTTCATATTGATATACACACATACACACAACTGAGAATGATCATCGCTCTCAATACACTAGACATTACATCTTCCATTATTAACCTTGTGAACACGTATACTGACTCTCACGTCTGAGCTATCCCCCGACGGTCGAAGTCATCAAGCTTGTGGTGTTTATCGTGTTTACTGTGCAGGATCAAGGCGTCTTACGTGATTGGGACGTTGGAGAAGATCTTGGCGTTAACATTGGCGCTAGAAGGAGGGTTGAGTTCTAGTGTCATTGAAATTTTCAATCACAATCATTTAACCTACTTTGGAAGATGGTGAGGAGTAGAGATGAGTACGCGCGGAAGAAGCGGCGATGGTCATTAGCTCGTCATTTGCCTCGTGTTTGATAAAGGATCGTCAGGTCCTTCTAAAAGTGCTCACAAGAGCACGCGGCCTCTAAGCATAATTAAGGTGATCTCCGTCCGAAGATCCATGGTGGAGCCAGACGGAGGTTGGTCTTTGATGCGGATAAGGGGCATGATCGTGATCGGGGGTGAGCAGAGGGCTCACCGACTAAGACTCATCGTCGAAGTGGTCAGGAGGACAGAGGTGCCAAGTTGGAGAGGATGGCGGGGCAAGCGAGATAAAGCCTTGGAGGTTACATTAAGCGGAGAGAAGATATAAATTAACAGATGCTTGGTGGCGGAGTTAAGGGACAAAGCATATAACCATGTGCAGTCCGAAAGGCGGAGTAAGCATAAGGAGATGCCACGGCGAGAGGGTAAAGTGTTAGGTTTGTAATATTCATGAACACAATCAAATTGCAAAAATAAGCGGAAACGTGTAAAAATCGAGTTTAAAATTTTACAAACCATATACGGATCACCCTTTATACCTGATTATTAATTAAGCGAAAAGATAAAGAATAAAATCATACCGCTTGAAGATCGAGCTTCCTCGAATACAAGTTCACCTCCAAATCCTTTCGCGTTCAACTTGAATTCACCGGTTTGGTTCCTTCCTTTGATCAACGTTAGCCACCCAAGTGTTTGGCCTCTGAGGTGATCCACCAGGAAGAAGAAGGATTGAAGATGGGTGGTTGGCTAAACCCTAGTTTTTCTATCTCTATAGAAAAGAAGCGTCTTTCTCCGACCATTGGAAATTATCACGTATTCTTGATATACGATATAAGACTCCTCTTATAAAGATATCAAGTAACCTATTAAAATAAGGTATTATTTAATTAAACTCTTTTAATTAAATGGGCTCCCTAATCTTATTAGGGATAATTAATTAAACTCCTTTAATTAATTTTTCCTCCTAATCCTATTAGGAATAAATGAGAGTACTTATATTAAATTAATTCCTAAACTCTTTTAGAAATTAAAATAATAATAATAATTGTAATAATATTAATAAGACTCCTCTTATTAATTTATATTTAATATTTCTAAAATATTAAATAATAAATATTAAGCTATTTAATTTATTCTATCACCATAGATTAAATTAAATATACATAACATATTATTACGATTATGCCATTAACTTCTTAAATAATTATTCTTCCTTTTATGGTGTGACCCTTTAGGTTCTCCATATTAAACCCAGGTTGTGAATAAATCAATTAGAACAATTCTAATCTTATTTAAATAAATAAATTAAATAATTTATTTATTTAAATAAATAATATTATTCTACATAGGGATAAGTCTCCCTAGCGATCAACGACTTTCCGGATAATATAGATTTCAACATTAATCATAAAAGAACCTTTGAGTAAATGGTTCTGCATCAATTCAATCTTTCCACCATACTGATGTCCCAATTAAATATAAGGCATTGGAATTCTTTGTCAAGTCTTATTTTATTTAATTATATGTATTTCGACTCTTAAATGCACACTCCAAATAATGCAAATTAGAAACTCCTTTCTAATTTCATTACGCCTTAACCAAGGAGTATTGGGTTGTCATTTATCGAATCACATAGGACATTTCTCTTCTTTTAATAAGTGGTAGATTCTTTATTGATCATACATTATCTCCATATACTGACTTATTATACCCAATCATACCCTTTGATATACCCTAAGGGTCTTAAGGAATAAGTCAAAGTATAACTCATCATACACAAGATACTATGATGATCTCAAGTCGAAGGATCACTTGTCTTACTATCACTGAGAAATTCCTATTGCGATGATGATAAAACTCCATTAGGTATTCCTTAGCGAGCCACGTTCGATGAACTTATTCTCTAATAAGCACCTACATACTTGCTTTAGTGTCTCCACACAAATGATCATGAGATCAATCATCCTCATCCAATGAGCAAACAACGTATGTACCAATCTATCCGGATTCACTAATCCCCGATTTAGTAAGTCAATGATTGGGAACTATTTTAGTTTTAAGCTTTCTAAAATTTAGATCTCATTAGAATGATCATCATCATTATTCAAAAAGCATTGCTTAAAACTATGAGTTTATCACATATTATAAAACAACATCGTGTAGATAATTAAAAGCCTTTAATAAATTAATACTTTTTATTAATAAATGAATAAGATTGTTCTGAAAGTATATGCTTTATCATCAAACATGATTGGCTTGTACAGCATACTACTTTACGACGCCCCAAAATTAGGTATACATCACCCATCTTGGGTGCGCCACTTACATGGTATGCAAATTTAAATACAACTTATTAACATAAGCTGTCTTGTACAATCGACATAAATTGTGAGTTTAAATACAAATATCGTCTACTAGATATTATACAAACTCAAACAAAAGTCCTCATTACAATTATTATCACACTATTTCACGAATAGTGAGGGACTACTAATCTTATCTTCGGGACCATCACTTTCGTTTCCCAGACTAAGTCCCAAATATATTCTCATTTCACGAAGAAAACGGTGAAAGAAAGGGTGAGCTCAACTAGCCCAATGAAAATATTATGACTAAGATAATGCGAGAATAAATTATCAATAGTCTTGAACAATGTTAAACCGATAAAATACAATAGAACAACCGGTTTAATCTGCGGTGAATATCGATCCATTAAAAGAGTCAAGTAGAAAATAAAATCTACTATCTTTTATGATTTAAAAGGTTTTCATCATTTTATATAATTTGAGACTCGACTTTAATAAATAATCCACATCATCGAATCACCCTTACACACTACTGACGAGGATATTCTTTAGTATCACGACCACAATTATTCCCGCACTACGGGCGAGAATAGTTGTGTATTCATTAATGGTCATGATCATGCCAACAACTCATCCATCAATGCACTACTACCAATTTGAGGATTTTTACCACATCATTTGTAACATTACGGTGTGATTACAATCAATAATCCACGGTCATAATCATACCAAGTCCATCCATGCTCTACAGAAGCCAGATGACTTTAAAAAAAATCTAAACATGAGGATGATGACAATGATATAAGAATTCAATAAAACAAGTTCAAGAATTATTTTATCCGAGAATTATTAACGTCCAATTATCAACATGATCTTTGCTTTGTAGAGTAAAATTCAAGAATGATCGAAAGAATATTTCCATGAAAGATCTTTGGATGAAACGCAAATATCGAGGATATTCTACTAATTTCATGGAGTATAGAAGTCAAAGTTTTAACCAATGGGTATAATAAAGAATGGAATAACAAAAGAAATCATCATGCATGCGGTACTTTGCGCGACAGGCAAGTTATTCCAACGAATAATAATAACGGAACGAGTCGGTGAAATTCAAATTCAATCAAGCGTGATGTTCCAACGAGAATAATAAAGATGGAACCGGATCCGGTGTGTAACACCGCAGAGATAGGATATTCAACGAGAATGATAAAGATTTTAACCAGTCCGTTGTAAAACACACGCAGACGGGATGTTCCAATGCGAATAATAATAAAAAGCGGAACCCAGTCGGTGTAAAACACATGAGACGGGATGTTCAACAATGAATAATAGAAGAATGTCACCAAGTATAGGGTAAATCCGTGTACAAAGTTATTCAAATGAATAATAAGCAATGGAATAACATAAGGATTTCACCAAGTATAGGGTATGCCACGCGTATCTGAGTTATGTATAGGGTATGCCACTTTTACAGAAATTTATTCCAATGAATAATAGTGAATGGAATAATGAAAGTTCTCTTCAAGAAGAAAGAATAACACCACTTACCGTAAAAAGAACCTAATATAGAAGTAGTGAAGTAGCGAATACTCTTCTTCTTTCTATAACTTTCTCTCTCTCATATAGCTTCTCTCTATAATTTCTCTCTGAGAGTTTCAATGAATTAAATAAAAAATAATAAAGGAATGAGCTTATTTATAGGAAAATGGAATGCATAGTAATTAATCCATGAAACGGTCCAGATTGATTTACTTTAATCGGCGGTCCATATTTAAAGCAAAATCTTTTAAATAAAATATAATATATTCTATTTATATAAAAACATTTTACTATCTGAACACTATGCAAAACACTATGCAAAACACTATGCAACACTATGCATAATAAAATATAATATATTTTATTTATAAAATAACTTTAATAAAGTATTACATTTTATATAAAAGATGTTTACTGTTTTATTACGTTAATAATACTGAATAAAACAAAAAGTCATTATCATTATAATAATTCATATTAATAATGGAATCAAACCGAGTGACTTGACTTCACATAAGCATCGATAATCAATCTGGTGTAGCTACTTATGCAACCACACATATATTCTTGTACTTTTACTAATGAAAGTAGTTCAACATGATCAACGGTAAAACTTCCGCCGTTATTTCAATAAAATATTTTTGTCGTTTTCTCGATCGATAATAATTCTATTGTGGGGTCCACCAATAGATTGAATATTCCTGCTAATATTCCCTCGCTAAACCGAATAATATTCCCACTTGCATACTTTGCAAAATTTATAAATATTACCCACAACTATAACATTATATCAAATTATTCCATAATATTCAAAAATAATATTTTTAGAAAATTCATCTTTATTTATAAAAGCTGGGGTCTTACACTTTCAATCTCCCACTTGCACTAAAGCCAATCGTCATGGTATCTCATACTCTTCTTCTCCAAGTGGCGATTATCCTGCAACATTGGATAAGCTTTAGTTAATGGATATGTAATGTTGTTCATGAGAGTCCACTATCTCTATAGTGATTTCCCATCTTTCAATGATTCTAATAATCAAATAAAAGTGCCACAACACATGTTTAGATCCAAGATGAGACTTAAGAACTATTCTAGTTCTGTAATGAACTTTTAATCCAAACAATCAACTTGCAGCTTCATTTATAGCTATATACTTTGTCTTTATCACTAAACCAGCAACTCTTTGTTGTTTGGAACCTTTCCAATTCACTACACCACTGTTCAAGGTAACACTTTACCTTAAAGTGGATTTTCTATCGTTTTGGTCCGTCTAAAAAACTTGAGTCTGTTAAGCCCTCTAGTTTTAATTTAGACCCACCATAAATCTGATCACATCCTTAGTGCCGGTTAAGTACTTTAAGATGTTTTTCACTGTCTCACAGTGAACTTCTCCGAATATATGGTGATCGACATCGGTCTCAGATATTTTATTACATACATGATTGTCACTCATGTGATCTCTCTTTTCAGGAGTTTGTGGGGACTATTAAGAGAGATACACTCCATGGCTCATCAACATGAAACATCTCTTGGAGTTTGCCATGCTAAACGACTTTAGCATCAAATGAATATACGTTCCTTGGGTTAAGTTGAGCATCCTTTTAAATCTATCTATATAGATTTTATCCCCAATTAAGATACTCTTCCCAAATCATTTGTGGAGGAATGTTTAGACAACTTTATCTTTACTGATTGTAGCATTGGTATGTTATTCCTCATCCGTAGTATATCAACATATAATACTAGAAATTTCACGACGCTCCCACTGACCCTTTTGTACACACTAGAAGTCTTACATCATCGCATGTAACTCGGATCATCGATCATCTTCTATGATCATACCTCATCATCATCATCCATGATGAATCCATACCTCCTAGGTATCTTGATCTTATTCAGATTTACGATTCGGTTGTGGTATAATAGAATTATCTACGTGTTTCTCTTATTTGACTTATAGTGTTTTGTGGTTCTTGAACTCTTGAAGATCTATTATCCTCCCACTAGTCCTTTTGATGATAAACACCTTTATCTTAGAAGCGTGTTTTACAACAAACACCTTTTGCTAAGTAGAATTATAGAACATATACCCTAAACTTACTTTAGGATGTCCCACAAATCGACACTTGTCAAATCTTGTCCCAAAACTTATCCTTGAAACCTTTTCACATAAGTTGGACAACCCTTATCTTAACATACTTAAGATTAGGAATCCTCCACATCCATAACTTTTATGGAGTCTTGGGGTTTGGATTTTGAGGTTACCTTTTACGTGAATATCACGACCATTTCTAGGACATGATCTGAAGGATCTTTGAAATGTCGGTAAAATCATTATGGACCGCACCATGTCCAACAAGGTGCGATTTTTCATTCGGATACATCAATCAATTATTATTGTGTCGGGATGTGTCCATTATGAAAAACCATTTGAGATGATCTAGAAACTTATTGCACAAGTATTTATTCCTTGATCTAATCAAAGAATCTTAATACATTGCCAATTTGTTTCACTTCTGAATTCTTTGAACCTTTCAAATAATTCACACTTGTATTTTAGCAAATACACACATTCAACTCTTTGAATGATCATCTCCTTTTGTTATACTAGTTTGTTCAATTTACAAAATTATTTTTCACGTAAGTCAAGTATACAAAATCAATTAGTAATATTCCGGTTCTATACAAAACATTATTATTATAAATAGAACAACAATTGTTCTTAATTATAATCCCAAAGATTTCATTGTCCAACAATAAAATGGAAATAATATTTTTAACAAGAACTGGAATACAATAACAACTTATTGACTTAATAGATTTTCCCGTAGGCATTGCTAAACTATAAGTTTCTATGGCTAATATGGCAACCTTTGTTACATTTCCCGCACATAGGATTACTTATATTTGTTTAGCTTTCTACTTCTGCTTGGTCCCTTCATAAATCTATATTTATGATAAGCAAAGTCGGTATCCAATACCCAAGTAGAACCTTGACTTAAAGAAAAATTTATTTCAATCATAAACTAAATTGTATTTGTAACCAAAACTTCACTAAGCTTCTTTGGTTAGCCTCTATAAGATGCTTCTTGCAGTTTCTTTCCAGTGTCCAGGCTTATAGCAGTGGAAGCAAACTCTTTTCTATCCGTATCAGTTTTGTTCTTATTATCCTTTGTTTTTGCCTTTCTATATACCTTCTTTGAATCGTTCTTCTTTTCAGAAGATCCTTTGGCCCCTACCAGTAAGACATGATCTTTCTTGGTTGGAAAGTGACTCTCATCATTTTTCAACATGTTAAGCAAATCAACGAAGCTGATATCTAGCTTGTTCATATGAAAAATTCACAACAATTGTGAAAGGAGTCAGGAGTGAGTGCAAGATCAAATCTTGGCTCAACTCTCCATCCATGACAAAACCAGTTGTCTAATTGATCAATCAAATTGATTATGTTAAGAACTTTTTATGCATCTTATAGTGCCATTGGCCATTCTAGATCGGAAGAGCTCCTTAGATATCGATATCTATCGATCCTACTTTCCTCACCATCAACTACTTGATGTGCGGGAATATAGTAGGAACATCCATAGTTTCATCTTGTGTGGCTGAAGCTCGTTACTCATAGATCTTGAGCATGATGCATTGAGCCAATCGCGTGCATCATCTTGCCACTTTCTAAAAGCGTGAATCTCTTCCTCGGAGGCATTATGCGCAACCATTGCGAGGATAGGCGTATTAAGGACATAAGATAGCTTTTCGACTATGAGAACTATTCTCAAATTCCTTAACCAATCCGTTTAATTTGATTACGTTAATTTAGCATCTAATATGCTTCGTAGTGATAGTAATTTTAGACATTGTAAAATTACGTAAATGAATTTGTAATTAACAACATTTTAACATACATTCTTTTATTAATTACCAAAATAAATTAGGTCTTGTTTTAAATTGGTATCTCCCACTATTTTCTTCAAACTATATTACCCTCACTTATATAGTTAGGCAAAATCTAATTAAAGATTTGCTTAGTGAGAATAAGGATCCCATTTCAAATGTATATAGCCTTGTGGTGACACAACAAACAATATATAAATAAATAGGTAGACAACTTTTGTCAATTACATCAACTATGCAATTCCTTTTCTTTTGCCTCTTAGATTATTTTGATCAAGTGGTGGCACATCCGAATCAAAATTATCCAAGTTAAGTCCGACCTAGCACTCCATATATTCAAAAAAGAAAAATATCATCCTTGTGGTGACACAACAAAACAATATTGTTCAATTTTCTTTATAAGCATCAAATGTGATAAATTAACATCTTAAATACTTAATACTTGCCTTGTGGTGACACAACAAACTCATATTAAATATTTAATACTCTATTAATTTTATCATGCTTGAAAGGCGGACGTTCGATATTCCAAATATCTTTGAGCGCTTAGGACTTAATATAAAAAAAAATTTGAGGGGTTTGTTATTAATTTGTCTCATCTTGTTTAGCGGCATGCATTGCACATATATATATAAAATCGCGTCGTATTAATGAACATGCGAAGCATGTTTGCATAATATATAATATATATAGTATAAGCATGCACATATAGAATCTTATATTCTACTCGGATTGATTATGGACTTTTATTCTAGTTTGGTTCACTAGAGCCACCAGTGTGAACCAAAAGGTCAAACTCTAGGGTGCAAAAATAATATTTAAATATAACTATTACATTTAAACCCGGGCTCCATTACAAACGGGATTCTTCAAGCGCTCCTTGCTCCTTGATCTCCAATTTTTCAAAATTAATTTTAACTATTCTATTACAAAACTATTTAAAATAAATAGAAACCTTGATCGTGATCGAGGGAAGTACATAGGAGGAGATAGAATTTACATTCGAGAAAAATTAGAGAAGGCGAGTCTGTGAGACCCCATTTATAAAACCCATACATTCATGCATCCAACTAAAATAAAATCAAATCGCGTTGGTCAATAGTCCATAATCAATCCCATTTATTATCATACACATCAAGTATATGCATCAATAAATAACATTCATCTCATGAATAATAAACATTCAATATATATATTGATATCATTTAATGAGCAAAATTTAGTTAGTATAAAATCTAATTTTGAATCAAAATAAACACCTTTATTTTAATCCAAATTTAAATCAAAATAAAACTATTTTATTTTAATTTATCTAATTTTGAATAAAATAAACTATTTTATTTTAATCAAAATTTTTAATCAAAATAAACTCCTTTATTTTAATTAATTATGGAATCCATTCCATGTTAAAAAAAAACTTTTATTGAAGGAGACACAAATTTTCTTTCTTTCTATTCACAAATAAACTCTTTTATTTTGAATAATATGAAATCTAATTTCATATCTAAATAAACTCCTTTACTTAAGGAAAGACGATTCTTTTTCCTATTCACAAATAAACTCTTTTATTTTGAATAATATGAAATCTTATTTCATATCTAAATAAACTCCTTTATTTAAGGAAACACAGAATCCAATTTCAACTCCAATTAGTTATCATTGAATCTAATTCCAATTCTAATTAGTTAGCATGAAATTTAATTTTAAAATTAAAATAACTATTTTTATTTTAAAATTAAAATAAACCTTTATTTTAAAATTAAAATAAACCTTTTATTTTAAAATTAAAATAAACTTTTATTTTAATTATAAAATTATTAATATATATAATATATATATATATTAGTACCGAAACTATTATATAAATATAATAGGAATTTGTGATTTGTGCCACCATAAAATAACAAAAGCAATCACGAATACATAGCTATACACGTGAATAGCCTTTGAAAGGGAAAAAAAAAAAATTAGCCACGGAAATCCTGTTACTTCATAAGCTAATTCACATGAATGAGAATATGGGAGTGGGCCACGTGATCCCTTGAAAATCATTCAAGTAATAATGATTACTAACCACTTGAGCATGCAACCCTTGTAAGTAATGATTCACGGAACTCTTTTATAAAAAAAAACGCAAACTGATTTCGCCGTTTTTTTTTTTTTAAAAAAATAAATTTTATATAACAAATTATGCCCAATTTAATTGTTCTAAACACATATCAATATACATATCAAATTTGAACAATTAATAATTCGCATAAAGGTTTGGCTTTGATACCACTGTTAGGGTTTGTAATATTCATGAACGCAATCAAATTGCAAAAATAAGCGGAAACGTGTAAAAATCGAGTTTAAAATTTTACAAACCATATACCCGGATCACCCTTTATGCATAATTATTAATTAAACGAAAAGATAAAGAATAAAATCATACCCTTGAAGATCGAGCTTCCTCGGTACAAGTTCACCTCCAATCCTTTTCGCGTTCAACTTGAATTCATGGGTTTGGTTCCTTCCTTTGATCAACGTTAGCCACCCAAGTGTTTGGCCTCTAGAGGTGATCCACCAAGGAAGAAGAAGGATTGAAGAAGATGGGTGGTTGGCTAAATCCTAGTTTTTCTATCTACATAGAAAAGAAGCGTCTTCTCCAACCATTGGAATTATCACGTATTCTTGATATCCGATATAAGACTCCTCTTATAAAGATATCAAGTAACCTATTAAAATAAGGTATTATTTAATTAAACTCTTTTAATTAAATGGGCTCCTAATCTTATTAGGGATAATTAATTAAACTCCTTTAATTAATTTTTCCTCCTAATCCTATTAAGAATAAATGAGAGTACTTATATTAAATTAATTCCTAAACTCTTTTAGAAATTAAAATAATAATAATAATTGTAATAATATTAATAAGACTCCTCTTATTAATTTATATTTAATATTTCTAAAATATTAAATAATAAATATTAAGCTATTTAATTTATTCTATCACCATAGATTAAATTAAATATACATAACATATTATTACGATTATGCCATTAACTTCTTAAATAATTATTCTTCCTTTTATGGTGTGACCCTTTAGGTTCTCCATATTAAACCGGTTGTGAATAAATCAATTAGAACAATTCTAATCTTATTTAAATAAATAATATTTATTCTACAATAGGGATAAGCCTCCCTAGCGATCAACCACTTTCCGGATAATATAGATTTCAACATTAATCATAAAAGAACCTTTGAGTAAATAGTTCTGCGTACAATTCAATCCTTCCACCATACTGATGTCCCAATTAAATATAAGACATGGAATTCTTTGTCAAGTCTTATTTTATTTAATTATATGTATTTCGACTCTTAAATGCACAACTCCAAATAATGCAAATTAGAAACTCCTTTCTAATTTCATTACGCCTTAACCCGAGGACTCTTGGGGTTGTCATTTATCGAATCACATAGGACATTTCTCTTCTTTTAATAGAAGTGGTAGATTCTTTATTGATCATACATTATCTCCATGTACAACTTATTATACCCAATCATACCCTTTGATATACCCTAAGGGTCTTAAGGAATAAGTCAAAGTATAACTCATCATACACAAGATCTATGATGATCTCAAGTCCAAGGATCACTTGTCTACTTACTATCACTACTGAATTCCTATTGACGAGCAAGTAAAACTTCATTAGGTATTCCTTAGCGAGCCAATGCTCGGTGAATTTATTCTCTAATAAGCACCTACATACTTGCTTTAGTGTCTCCACACAAATGATCATGAGATCAATCATCCTCATCCAATGAGCAAGCAACGTATGTATCAATCTATCCGGATTCACTAATCCCCAATTTAGTAATCCAATGATTGGGAACTATTTTAGTTTTAAGCTTTCTAAGAATTTAGATCTCATTAGAATGATCATCATCATTATTCTAAAAGCATTGCTTAAAACTATGGGTTTATCACATATTATAAAACAGCATCATGTAGATAATTAAAAGCCTTTAATAAATTAATACTTTTTATTAATAAATGAATAAGATTGTTACAAAGTATATGCTTTATCATCAAACATGATTGGCTTGTGTGCATACTACTTTCATAAAGAGCCGGAGCATTCTACACATATGTCTAGGGATCGTTCTCACGGTAGGAGGGGATCGAGGAGCAGAACTCCTGTGGCCTCGAAGAAGGCACTGGTGGTCATTGGTTCTCAGCATCGAGACGACGACAATGTCGAAGGAACAGTCGAGGAGATCGTGCGAAAACCGTAAAGAAGAGAGCATCGGTATTGACCATTCTCATCATGTGGGATGTAATTATGCACGGGAGTAGATCCAGAAGCCCCACAAGGGCAATAGGATCGGCAGGAGGAGGTCGATCCACTCAGAGGCAGAATGTCGTTCAGGAGAAAGAGGTCTCCTCGCAGCCCGAAGGTGTTGAATTTTTAGTGAAGGAGTTAAAAGAGCTGCGAAAGCAGTTGGCTGAGGTTCAACAAGTGAAGGACACTCCGGGAAAGAAGGCATCCCCTTTTTCCTCGGATATTCTCAAGGAGAAGGCAGATATCACCAAGAAGTTGCCTCGTATGAAAAGTTACGATGGGTCCGGGGACCCTTACGACCATAGCCAGGCGTTCGACCGGCTCATAGATTATTATGATTTCACTGATGCTGCCAAGTGCCACACATTTGTTACGACATTGAGGAAAGATGCGAGGCAGTGGATGGGGACTTTGCTGTCAGATTCAATTTCCTCTTGGACCGAGCTTTGTGATAAGTTCCATGCCCGCTTTGGGAGCAACTGAAGGAGAGGGAAGCCCACTGGTTCATTAGCACAGGTCCGGCAGTTCACCAACGAGTCCTTGGGTCAATATGTGAAGAGGTTCAGAGAAGCAGTTGGTCAGGTGTCCGACCTCAATGATCTCCAGGCCGTAGGTTTGTTTCAGAATGGGCTAGATCTAGTAAAGTCCGAGAAGTTGGTGAAGAAGTTGATGTTCCACCATCCGAAGAGCCTGACAGAAGCTTTTGACAAAGCAGAAGGATATATTGTTGTAGAGGAGGCTATGAATAGCTTGAAACGTCCTTCTTCTACGGTTAAAGGATCTGAGATGCTGCTCTAAGGCGAGATGGCGATCGAGAGAAGGGGAGGATATAATGATCGGCGGAGGGCGATTCGAAGAAGTTCAATAACTTATGGCGACAAGGGAGTAGTCGTCCACCTGCGTCCGCCTCGAAGGTGAATAAGGTTTACACCAAGCTGAACACGGATAGGTCGGTGATTTTGGACCAGATCAGGAACCAGCCATTCTATACCCGAAAATACCCGAAAATCAAGCCAGGGCAAGGCAATACCCGAAAATATTGTGGCTACCATCAAGCCGCTGGTCACGATACTAATGAATATTGTAATTTGAAAGATTTCGTAGAGAGGAAGATTCAAAACGGTTTGATAGTTCAGTACGTGGCCAGGAGGGACCAACAAGGTCAGCAAAATCGATCGTCGTCTTATTCGAGCCGTTTCAACGGTCCTACCCGCCCAAAGTATTCCAATACCACCGCCAAGGCACGTCGTTGATGTAATAACCGGTGGGACGGCAGGGAAGTTGGTTGGGAAGAAGAGGAGAGGATATCTGGATTCGGTCATGTCCGTGGTGGGTGCTCCCCCGAAGGCCGACAGACCTTTTCCAGGGACTGTTATTTCTTTCACCGATGCAGATTATCCTTGAACTGTCGAGCCGCATGAGGGGGTGTTGGTGATCACAGCGCAAGTGGGTTCGGTAGATTTGAAGCGCATGATGATAGACAACGGGTCTTCTATAGACATTTTATATGCCCATGCTTATCAGAGGATGCATCTTAATGGGCGGAAGATGGAGGTCGGGCAGGAGGCTCCTTTATATGGTTTTAGCAACGATCCGGTCAGAGTTGCAGGCACCATCGAGCTCCCAGTAATCTTCGGCACAGCTCCTCAACAAGTAGAAATAATATATAAATTTTATGTTGTGCATGTAGATTCGGCTTACAACCCCATATTGGGAAGGCCTACACTGACAGCTCTCCAAGCGGTAACTTTCATCCCTCACTTCAAAATCAAGTTCCCCACAGTGCATGGAGTAGGAGAGGTGGCGGGGGACTTGGATCTGGCCCGACGATGTTATCGGAATGCTGTTATTTCCTCCGGAATGGGGGTCAGCAAATAGAAACAGACAATGACAATTGAGATCGAGCCCTTCACTGAGAGCAGCTCAGAACCGTTGGTAATTCCTGCAGGTGAGACAGAGGAGATCGAGTTGATCCTCGAAAAACCAGACAAGACAGTGAAGATCGGTTCGAGTCTACTAGAGCCTCTCCGGACAAACCTTGTGGAACTCCTTCGCTGCTATGCGGACATTTTTGCATGGGAACCATAGGACATGCACGAGTTAGCCAAAGATAGATAGGTGAAACCTGGACTAGATGTAGATCCCTCGAAGAAGCCAGTTAGACAGAAAAGACGGATCTTTGCGCCAGAGCGACAGAAGATCATTGATGAGGAGATTACAAAGTTGTTAGCTGTTGACTTCATCTATGAAATTGATTACCCGGAATGGATGGCGAATGTGGTGTTGTTGCAGAAGCAGAATGGAAAATGGCGGGTTTGCATCGACTACACCGATCTGAATAAAGCTTGTCCGAAGGACTTTTATCCTTTGCCCCATATCGACTAGCTCATCGATGCCACTTCGGGGTATGCATTACTAAGCTTTATGGATGCTTTTTCAGGTTATCACCAAATATCCATGTGCAAGAAGGACATTCCGAAGACAGCATTCATTACACACCGTTCGGTGTACGCCTACAAGAAGATGACCATTGGTCTTATAAATGCTGGAGCCACTTACCAGAGAATGATGAACTTCGTCTTCAACAGGCAACTAGGGAGAAACATGGAGGTTTATGTAGATGACATGATCGTGAAAAGCATGCAGGTTTAGAAGCATCTAGACGATCTAGAGGAATGCACTTTCGGTCTCGGTGCAGAAAAGTTTCTGGGATATCTGGTCAATCAGAGGGGCATCGAGGCCAACCCGGAGAAGATCCAGGCCATTCTTGACATAAAGACTCCTCAGTCGTTCAAAGACGTCCAACGTCTGACTGGTAGGATTGCGACTTTAAGGAGGTTCGTCGCCAAATCTGCGGAGAGATGCCTTCCTTTCTTTGATACACTAAAAGGACTGAAGAATGCAAAGACGTTCCAGTGGACTGCCGAATGCGAAGACGCCTTTCAGGGCATAAAGACATATCTATCTTCGACTCCTTTATTGGTGAAACCTGCTCCGGCCGAGACCTTGTATTTATATCTGGCAGCTAGTTCGTTGGCAGTAGGAGCTGTTCTAGTTAGGGAAGCAGAAGGAAAATAACATCTTGTCTACTATGTCAGTCATGTCCTAAGAGATGCGGAAACTAGGTACCCAAATATTGAGAAATTTGCCTTTGCTTTAATAATTGCTAGTCGGAAGCTTCGGCAATATTTTCAAGGTCGACTCCTGGTCGTTTTCACGGATCAGCCTTTGAAGAAGGTGATTGGCAAGCCAGAGGTTTCAGGGAGACTAGCAGCATGGACCATGGAGTTGTCCCAATTTTTCATTGAATATCATCCTCGAACCGCTATCAAAGGTCAGGCCTTGGACGATTTTATGGTGGAGTGCTCGTTCATCAAAGCAGATCTTAGAACTACCGAAGTTTGAGATGTCCGTCGAGCGATTCTGCGCTTCTTCAAATAGGTCGAGAATGCTTGGGCCTTGATATGCAGATGGATCCTGGATGACTATTAGTGGGCGAGAATTATCTTGACGAGTCCGGATGGATTCAAAGTGCAGCAAGCCATCAGATTTGGGTTTAAAGTGACGAACAATGAGGCCAAGTATGAAGCAGTGTTAGCAGGAGTTCGACTGGCGAAGAGTCTAGAGGTCTAGAAGCTGATCATTTACAGTGACTCTTAGTTGGTCGTCAAACAACTGTCGGGAGATTATGAAGCTCGTGGGACCAGGATGATCAAGTATCTGGTAGAATTAAAAGACCGACTTCAGTACTTCGTTTCGTATGAGTTTCAGGGCATAGAGCGTAATGACAACTCCATTGCCGATGCACTGTCGAAGCTGGCCACCACGGATGCAGATGTTTTCAACGAATCGGTTTATTTGGAAGTTTTGCAGCAGCCGAGTGTTCAGCATGAAGCGGTGATGTGTATCGAGCGATCTAACTGCTGGATGACTCCCTACATCGAATATTTGGCAGATGGCGTCCTTCCTTCGGATCAGATGCTGGCAAAGAAGATCAAGTACAAAAGTGCCAACTTCGTTCTTATTGATGGGGATCTTTATCGAAGGGAATTTTCGTCACCACTGTTGAAGTGTCTGGTTCCGTCTGAAGCTGAGTATGCCCTTCGGGAGGTTCATGAAGGCATCTGCAGCGATCACATGGCTGCTAAGTCATTGGCATACAAAGTTCTTCTACAAGGGTACTACTGGCCAACAATCTTCAAGGAAGCTACTGAGTATGTGAAGAAGTGTGAAAAGTGTCAGCTCAACAGTCCGATCCCACATCAGCCACCAGAAGAGCTATACTCGATTCTATCTCCTATACCCTTTGCTGTCTGGGGGGTTGATATACTGGGTCCATTACCGAAAGCTAAAGGGTAGGTCAGTTTTGTTATAGTTGACATTGATTATATGACCAAGTGGGTAGAAGCGAAACCACTGCGACTGATAACAGAGCAGGAATGTTTAAAGTTCATGAAAGAGTCCGTAATATTTCGCTTCGGAATTCCCAAAGTGGTGATATCAGACAATGGACGCCAGTTCGTGGGATCAAAATTTGAAGGATTTTTGAAGGAGCTGGGGGTTCAACATAAGAAGACTTCGATGGCTCATCCACAGTCAAATGGACAAGTCGAGGTGACCAACAGGACGCTGCTGAACGGGATCAAGTGCAGACTAGATGAAGCTAAAGGAAGATGGCCAGAGGAGCTGCTCGGTATGCTATGGGCTTACCGGACTACTCCGAGGACTACCACAGGGGATTCACCTTTTAGATTGGCTTATGGTGTGACGCCCCCAAAATAGGTCCATTCCATCCAACCCATTCTAAGTCGCCAAATACATGGTACAGAAATAACTACAACTTATTATTACAACATATAAAAACATGAGTTTAAATACGAGATATTGTCATCTAGACAATATCCACACGCAAATAAATCCCCATCATAATTATTGATACATTATTTTACAAAAATGGTGAGGACTACTAAACAACTCTCTCTAGAACCTTCATTCCATATCCCGACTAGTACTCATTACATTCTCGCCTCTGAGAAGAAAAATGGAACAAAAAGGAAAAGGGTGAGCTCAACTAGCCCAAGATAAAGAATATTATGACTAAGATAATATACAAAAAATTATCGTTAGTCTCCAACGGAAAAAAATCTAATAGAATACAATAGATGAACCGGTTTTAAATCAACAATGCGGTGGAAACAACAATTCATTAGAAGAGTTAAGTAGAGAATGCAAACTACTATCTTCTATATATGAATTTAAAAGTTCATCGTCGATATTTTATCCACGTAACATCAATCAATATATATACGGAATCAAATATTCATCTTTGCATTACATGGCCAAAGATATTCATCGGTTAATCATGTTAAATACTAAACACTGTTCATCTTTTACTACGGGCCAAAGATATTAATCGATGAGTCATGTTCATCTCAACACTGCTCATCTTTGCACTACTACGGGCCAAAGATATTCATCAAGAAATCATTCATCATTGCACTACGGGCCAAAGATATTCAAGAATATCATCATTTAGGATGAAGATGATGAAAAATATTTCAAAAAAACGAATCCAAATAAACAAAAGAACAAATATTAAGGATTAAGTATTTTAAACAATCCCAATTCAAAATACTTCAAAAGTAATCGAGTGGAGTAAAATTCAAGAATGATCAAAACATGGATACAATTAAAGCTAGTATCCATAATAGATATTTTGGACAAAAAGAAGAAATTTCATTTTTAGGTGAATAGTCTTAGTATTCGTGAATAATTAATCGTGACACGTGAATAGTCTTGAGTATACGTGAATAAGTAACTCCAACACCAAAAGATAGAAATTTCACAAAAAATCATCTTCACGCTTAAATGAATAGTACTAAATGAATAATAACTTCGTGAATAAGTAACTCATGAATAGTAACTCGTGAATAGTAACTCATGAATAAGTAACCCCGACGTGAAAAAAGTTCCAAATTTGATAAAATTTCCAACCAATATTTTGGCATAATGATATTGAAGAAATAATATCATTTTCGAATAAAATAACATCCTTTACCTCGAAAGACAAGATTTAGTTGAAACACAGGATATAGGCTATAACTTGAACTTGCACCGTATAGCAATACTCAAAGTATACTCAAAATACTCACTAGAATACGCTCGATAATATAGAGAGAAAAACTTGATTTAAGGTGTGATTTTCAATTCTAACCCAAGCACCCTATTTATAGGAAAATCTTTAGAACACCAAAGCGAAAAATTTAATATAATATTAATATTTATAAAACACATTCCTACGCCCACTTTGAAATCGATTTGACCCACCAAGCACATGTTAAAGATGGCCACCAACATTTGAAAAACGTTTTCTTAAAAAACATAATTAAAACTTCCAAAAATCAATTACTTTGAGACTTGAACTTAAATAATTCATAATAAATAGCTCTTTATCGAAAAATTGAAACTTCGCGCTTTTTCATAGGAAATTCAATTCTCTACAACTTTCTTCAAGAAAATTTTTACAAATTTCAAAAGAAATTTGATCAAAATCCATAAGCAGACGATTTTACAAGCTATAATCAAATTTCTATTAATAATTGTGTCCACCAACACACAAAATATGTGTTAAATATTTAATTCCACAAAATACTCTTCCTCCTCATATACTCATATATCCCACATTCATTATAAAAATATCACCGTTAATATATTATTAAATAATATATTTAAATAAATTATTTTATCGAAAAAGATAAAATATTAATTTTCAACAATTGTCACAAAAATTTTCTCCATCTATATCCACATAAAATCAATATTTTCCTCATCATATAAATCAATAATTAATTATTCACAAATAATATTACGAGAATCACAATCTTTGTAACTAAGTAGTTCTTCACCAAGAAAGAGGGGCTTTCGAATAAAGATCTCTCCTCACTTCTTGGTAGCAATTAGGTGACCAAACCTCTCCTTAGACAAAACTTTCTAGATCATTGCAATAATGTTATCCAATAATATTATTCGGGATAATATAAATTATTGCTCAGATAATGGAAAATACCGTGTAATGACAATTTATTGAAACAACGGTAATATAAAATATCAATGCGTGATTATTGAATCAATAAAATAAAATCTTTGAATAGTAATTCTTTGTAACAATTATTGAGTAGTGCCTTCACGTAAGAATCAATAATTGGTGCAATACCTGCGTCTTCTTGTTCAACAACGCGTATTAGTGTGTTTTAACCACCGGTATTCCAACAAAGATAATTGGTAATAACTACGCCGTTATTTATAAACAACTTATATTTGTCGCTTTTCTTCATCCAATCGCTTTCAGTTATGGGGCCCACAAAAGACTCTAAGGCCAGTAAATGCGAATATTCCCAAAGCGATGCGAATATTCCACGACCAAACGAATATTCTCAAACAATAATGAATATTTTATAACCACTTGCTTATTCAAAATATTTGCGTATTTTACCCATAACTATCCACATTAATCAAATCAACCCTTACTATTTCAAAATAATAAATAGAGGAAAATAAATTTCATTTATTAATAATTTGGGGTCTTATATATGGTACTGATGCCTTAGTCCCAGTCGAAATTGGATCCCCAAGTCTTCGGGTCAGTCAATTTAAAGAGATCTACAACGACGAAGGACTGAAGGCCAACTTGGATCTGCTAGAAGAAGTCAAAGAGGTAGCTTTGCTCAAATTGGCTGCTTATCAACGAAGAGTAGCTAAGCATTACAACAAAGGGGTTAAACTTCGCAGATTCGATGTAGGAGACTTCGTCCTCAGAGAAGTCGAAGCGTTTCGCCTCAAAACACGAAAAAAGTTAATCTTACACCGGGAAGGGCCGTATGAGGTGATCAAGTACCAAAGCCGTGGACTTATCATTTAAAAGCATTAGATGGATCCGAGATCAAGAACACTTGGCATCGCAGTGGGCTTCAAAAATATTTCGATGAGAGATCGAGTCGGTTTACGAGAAGTGCATGCATGATTGTTCACCATCTATAAAAGTTCACTTTTCACAACCCGATCCTCTTCTTATTTGTCCTAAGTACACAATGGTGTAAGGAGGTATGGTCGGACTCACGCCATTCGATGGTAGCCTATCTATTTGTTGCCAGGTGGTAGACAAATCCTATGTTCCTTTATATTGCTTTTACTAGAGGCGCGGTAAATCAATAGTCACCAAAGTAAGGAGGATGAGGTGGACTCGTGACCATTCGATGGTAGCCTCTTCTACAGAGTGTCCTTATGGTTTTGTTATACCTGCGTGGTAGACAAATTCCATGATCCTCTTAATTTTGATTTACCACGAGTGGTAAACAAAATGCACCTGGAAGTAAGGAGGTATGGTTGGGACTTACGGCCATTCGATGGCGACCTTTATTGTCGAGTGTCCTTATGAATTTGTGACCCCGTGTGTGTAGACAAATTCCATGGTCCTTATATCTTGGTTCCTATATAATTATTTCACCCCGAGTGGTAAACAAAATTCCGATGGTGCAAAGAAGATCAAATAATTCATCCGACACATGACCGATCTCACACTTCAAAATGATAAGTATACATTACTTTATTTTGTTCAAGTGTTGAGTTCGATTAATTCAATTCGATTCATTAAATTCTATCCATTAAATTCAGTTCACTTCATTTCATTCTTAATCATTATATGCCTTAACTAATTCATAATCTAAGCTCGATTCATTCAAGTCCATTGATGCTTGAATCGTTGATGAAGAAAGCGAAAAACATTATGCAGAAGTCGGGGATATAGAAAGTTGAAATTCCATTAATCTATTCATGACAACCTATTGCATAAAAACATAAATTCCAACATAATTTCAGAACATTAAAGTTCTGATAAAAGTTTTTAAAACCAAATCCTTAAACAATTTCCAAAATAACAGAAATTTTCACAAATATTCTTAAATAAAATCCAGGAAAGACAAAAGTATTCACTTCATACATCATCCTCGCCATCTGAAGAGTCGAGCAAAGTTGGGTCCACCTTAGCTGATATCAACTTTTCCTTGCCACGACTTCGACAGAGCTCATAGCTTTCAGAATATATCTTCATGATCTCTCCATTAATCTCATCCGATTTCCGATACTCTTCACAGATCTGCTTGCGAAAGGTCATCGGGTTAGAGGAGGCCCAAGGTCCCAAGAGCCTCGAGTTCTCGGATTTCTTCTTCAAGCTTCGACGCTTATTCAGGATGACGAGTTTCGCTAGCTCTAGCTTTTGGATCGTTTTAGTCAAGATCTTAGCATCGACCTTTAACTCTTTGATCTTCTACATCCTTATTTCGCTCCTCTGAACCAAATCAACATTCATCTTGACGATCTCCTCATATTGTGCTTTAGTTGACTTCAGTTCTTCATTGGATGTCTTCACATCTCCTTTGGCTTGGGCCAACTCTTTCCGAAGACCTTCATTTGTGTGAAGAACGCCTCACGTTGAATCATTTCCCGAGCAGCAGCGGACTTGAGATAGCGTTCTCTCTTTTTTCATTGCCTTCTTCTTGACCTTCTTTCGATAGACTTTGGATGCAAAGGCGTCCAAATCTGACGATTCGCTTCTGCGTATTCAAATTATTTGACCAATTTCAAATGTCTAAATATGAAGATAAATACAGAAATTGCAGATAAAACAACTTTACCTTCGCCAGATAACTCATGCCTTCCTTGAGCAGATCCATGTTTGAACTATTACCAAATCGATGGTCATCGGTGTCACGGACGAAAGCATCAAATAATTGGAAGGGGAAGTTGGCATTAAATTGAGGCCACATGGTTGGAGAGGCCATAACATCATCCTGGAATTCGGAAGTTGACTGTCTTAGAGGAGAAGGCACAGGCTGATCGCGAGTTGGTGGCGGATTCATATATATATTTTTCGGAGAGGGAGATCAAACAGGATTAGGTTTGTGGACTGGTGAGGGAGCAGAGGATGAACCTGGATGGCTGTCTGATGGTTGTTTCCTTTTTTGAGATAAGATGGGGACAGATTCGACCAGCTCATCATCAGGTGTTTGAATTCCAGTTGGGATTATAGGAGGAATGACAGTCGAGGACGGAGGAACTCGAAGCTCATCAGCGGTTAAAGGGGTAATCTTTGTCCTCAGCTTCTTAACACGGAGGACCTTCGCCCGATCGTGTAGAGGTATGTCAAGTAGGCTTCTCTTAATTGGAACAGATTCAGAAGGTACAGAACTAGGGTTGGATGAAGGGTTTGCTTGTGGAATTGCTTCTAGAATTGTTTCCGGATCGCTTTCAGGATTTATTTCCGGCCGGGTGGATTTAGATTTCTTGGCGGCTCTTTTCTTTCGACGAGGTCTGAGAGATTCTTCAGGAACAATGGTTTCATCAACGTGTAGTTCATCAATCTAAGGATCGACAGCGGGTGGATCATTAATGGGGATATCAACTCGGGGAGATTCTTCAGTCGGAGGCTCTTCACTTGCATCCGTAATCTTCCCTGCCAAAAAGTCTTCCAACTCTTTTACTTCCGAAGAAATTGGTTTGATCAAAGACACTGCAAATAACCATGTATCAGAACCCATGTCATTTAAATATCTCAAAAAACTGTGTTACAAAGTTGTTCGAAACTTATATTTATGGTCATATAACCAGGCTTGCTTAGTCAGAAGTGCAAAACTCCATTCCTTCGGAGGAATCTTCTTCAAAAAATCTGCCATTTCCTTCACACGCTCTTTGGGGATATCTCTAAAGTCAGCAGAGATCCGATCAGAGATATTCCAATCGGAAGAAGAGATTTGAGTCCCAGAACAAAAATCATTTTTCGTGCCAACCCTTATTGCTTGAAGGGGTATCCATCAGGGGTCTCTTCTCAAATCTGGCGTTGGGTCGAGAAGACTGTTTGCTCAACATTTTGAAACCTCGTTCTCGGGATTTACCGGCTGAGAAGAGGGTGAAGAAGATGTCGACAGATGGAGGAATCCCTAGTTCGTGACAGAAGGCAATGAATGCCATAATGTGGATATAGGAATTAGGAACCAACTAGGCAAATCCCACTCCTATAAACCCTAGGAGGGTAATGATGAAGGCATGGAGGGGTAGGCGAATTCCCTTTTCGAGAAAAGTAACTGGCATGGCAACCCAACCATCCGGTCGATGGTACATGCGTTCCTCGGGAGCTGGAGCCCTTATTGCGTACATATCCGAAATCTGATAGCGAGTCCGGAGGATACGTATCTCGACTTAAAATAATAATGGGGGGGGTATTGGCATGAGGAAACTGTTCCTCATCCTTAAAGAAGTCGGTAGGTGGTAGAGAAGGTATCAAGGGTGGATTCTTCCCCATGGTTGCTGTGGACTGGGGATTTAAACTCGAACCCTCTTGATCAGGGTTTGGATTGGGGGAAACGGTGTTAATGGGAGTCACTCGAGGAGGAGAACTCTGGTTGGTATTCAGGACCACCATTTTTGGGATTTCGCAGAGAGAGGGGAAGAAGAAAGCTCAAAGGTTCAAAGTTCAAATTGGCAGGTAAAACTATCAAAATTGGTAAAGTTTACCTTTTATATTGACGGATTACACGAGTTACGAAGGCGACATATTTAATTTCTGGCAATGATGAGAATTCGAATGGGAAGCGTCCGGGTTAATCTTTAGATATTTTATCAATTTGGGCTTGTCGGTTGGGTTTCTAGTTTTTAATCCATCTCTTCCAAATCCAGTCCTTTATTGTTTGGGCCTTTCACGTTGGACATTCGGCCGCTTTCTATCTTCCCTTATAGATCAACTCGGGTATGTCTCAATTACTTCTTGATTTGGATCTTTAGTAAAATATCATGGACCATTTATAGTTTTCTATTAAACATTCTGTTCAACAAAAAACTAGGGGACAATGTTGGGTCATGATATTTCCCCTCTTTGGGCCGAATAAATTGGGCTTACTTATTTAATTAATCTATTGGGCCTTAATTATTGAATCTTGAAAGTCACTGGGCCTAGTCACCCTATTACTTCTATTTAACTCTATGAAATCGGGTCGGTTCATTGGACTAACCCCTTGGATCTTTTAATATCTATTACTTTGACTTGCAATGATGAAAAAGCATGACAGTTGACTAAGGCACCTGCCATGTATTAATGTGGATGGGATTATAGCTGGCCGGCGGCATAAACAGTGACCAAAGGTAGTGGGTAGACTGCATGCAGTCGGCAGAGCCCATCAGATCATGGGGGTTGTGTCAGTTAGTAGTGGGTGGCACGGTAAACCGGGCAAAGAGAGTATAACCTATTAACCAAGTCTTCACAAACAGGTACGTTCATATTGATATACACACATACACACAACTGAGAATGATCATCGCTCTCAATACACTAGACATTACATCCTCTATTGTTAACCTTGTGAACACGTATAATGACTCTCACGCCTGAGCTATCCCCCGACGGTCGAAGCCGTCAAGCTTGTGGTGTTTATCGTGTTTACTGTGCAGGATCAAGGCGTCTTACGTGATTGGGACGTTGGAGAAGATTTTGGCGTTAACAGTTATAATTATTATCTAGAAGGAATTTTATTCTAAATTAAACTCATACATAAGCTATAAGTTGTTTAAAAATGACTGCAACTAATAGCGCACCATATTACGTTAAAATGTTTATGGTGTTCAGTAATTATCGTATTTAAAGGGATATACAGTGCAATAAAGTAGATGATGAAATAGAATGATAGTGAATATTCATTAATTTATTTGGTTTATTTATGAAAACTTTCTTTGAAAATAGCTATACAAACATAGACGGATACAAGATTTATGTTTAGTGGGGGTTTGTGCGATATAAATAATAAAAAATTAATATAAATTTAACCACTAAATATTGTAAATCACTAAATATTAGAGTTTTTTCTCTCATTTGACCACAAATTCATTAATCACAAAATAAAAACAAATTTTTTATCATTTGAAAGTGGGACCATCCCTAATTTTTTTTATAAAGTGGGTAAACTTTATAGTCATTTGGTCAATGTCAATAGAATATTAGTCAATATATAAATTTAGTGGAAGCCATGAATAAAAAATATAAATATACTTAAAAATAATGTTTTTAAAACCCAAATTGGATCGACGGTCAAATCGGTAAAAATCGGAATTGGTCTACCTTCTTGTCCGGTTTGGCCCAGTGACTCGATTTTGGTCAAAATCCGAGTTGACCCGCTGACTACCGGTTTAACCGGTGGTCCAACCGATAAACTCGGCTAATTAACTCAATTGACTCGGTTTTTAATTTTAATTTTTTTTTAAAAAAATTAATATTAAAATAATCACTTTTATTAATATTGTAACTCGTCTTTATTATATTTTAATTCATGAAAAACAAGATTTTTAATTTTTTTATTAATTAATAATAATATATATATTTATATATTAATGACGTCATTGGGCCAATAACAGTTCGACCACTAGTTGGACCAATGATCCATCCACCCGGTTGTAAGACCCCAACTTATTATAAATAAAATTGAATTTTCTTTATTCATTATTCTAAATTAATAAGGTGTTAATTTGATATAATGCTTTGGTTATGGGTGAAATGTGCAAATTTTACAAGATAAGCAAGTGGTTATAAAATATTCATTTTTGTCGGGAATATTCTTTTGGTCGTGGAATATTCTTTTTGTTTGGGAATATTAAATTTACTCACCAGCACCCATTCGTGGGCTCATAATGTAATAACCGCTTGATGAAGAAAAAACGACAAATTATGAGTTTTTATAAATAACGGCGTGTAGTTATTACCGTTAACGCTATTTGTTGGAATACCCGGTGGTTAAAATACGATGTCTGGCGTGGTTGAAGATTAATAGACAGCGGTATTACGCAAGATTATTGAATTATTGATTCGCATTTAAAAAAAACACTACTAAATAATTGTTACGATGATTCTTTATTCAATATTTTATTTTATTGATTCAATAATTATTGCGTTGATATTTAATATTATTGTTGTTTCAATAATTGTCACTGCACAGTATTTCCCATTATCAGATCAATAATTCATATTATTTGAATAATATTATTAGATAACATTATTGATAATGTCTAAAAAGGACTGTCTAAGGAGAGGTTTGGTCACCTAATTGCGCGCCAGTAAGGAGAAATTCTTATTGGAAAGCCCCCTCTTCCCTGGAAACGGTCTGGTTGTCATAATGGTGATTCTGTAATATTATTTGTGAATAATTAATTATTGATTTATATGATAAGAAAATATTTATTTGATGTGGATATAAATGATGGATTTATTTATGTGGTTATAAATGAAGAAATTAATGCTGAGGTGTTTTATTAGTATTTTGTCGGAATGGAGGTATTAAAAATCACCCGTTTATTAATTTTGGATATTTTCTAGTTGAAATTTGGAAAAACTCAAAGCTACAAAGTTGTAGAGAATTCGATTTCGTGTGGAATGGACATAAAATTTGTATTTTTTTTTGATAAACGGACTATTTTCTATGAATTATTGAAGTTTTGGAAAATAAAATAATTTTTATTAATTTATGGGTGGGACCCACTTTTGGGTTGGTGTTGAATACACATGGGCTGCTATTTTTTTCTTCTAAGATGGCATGCTTGATTTTTCCAAAGGTGTGCGTAGAGAAGAAAGAAAGAAATAATAATATTTTATTATTTTAGTCTCCTATGGCGTTCAAGCATTTTCCTATAAATAGACGCTTAGGTTAGAATTGAAAATCACACCAGAAAAAAGTTTTCTTTCTCTCTAGATTCTCGAGCGTTTTTTTGTGTGAGTATTTTGATACTTTGAGAGTTCTTTGTTAGGTCTGAGTTTCCTTCTATTTTCTATCCGATAATCCGATCGGCAATCTGTTATTTTGAGGTAAGAGATGTTATTTTCTTCTTAAATGATATTATTTTCTTCAATATCATTATCTTGAAAATATTGGTGAACTTTTTAATCAAATTTGGAACTTTTGTGTCTGAGTTATTATTCACGATACTCAAGACTATTCACGTATCTGAACACTATTCACGAATACTGGACTATTCAATAGAAAAAAATAAAATTTTCTTCTTTTTGTCCAAGATGTCTATTATGGTTACTATCTTTGATTGTATCCATATTTTGATCTTTATTTTGAATTCTATTTCATAATTGGTTATTATGAAGTATTATTAATCTTGGATAAACTGCTATACTAATCCCTAATATTTGTTCTTCCGTCTCACCGGATTCGCTTTCCTTTAAAATATTTTTTATCATCCTCGGTCCTAAATGATGATATTATCAATATCTTTGGCTTCAGTAGTCAAAGATGAATGATTAATCGATGAATATCTTTGGCCGTAGAGTCAAAGATGAGCAGTGTGTGAGATGAACACGACCAACCCAAGGAAAATAAATGAATATCTTTGGCATGTAGTGCAAAGATGAATATTTGATTAAAAGATGTATATTGATTGATGTTACGGTATAAAATATTGATGATGGACTCTTAAATCTTAGAAGATAGTAGAATTCATTCTCTACGTGACTCTTCTAATGGATTATTGTTTCCGCTTATATTTGTTGATCTAAAACTTGTTATTTCATTATATTCTATCGATTTTTCCTGTTGAAGACTAATGATAATTTATTGTATATTATCTTAGTCATAATATTCTTTATCGGGCTAGTTGAGCTCACCCTTTTCTTTTTGTTTCATTTTTCTTCTCGTGGAGGTGAGAAACATAGCAGGATCGAGTCGGGGTATGGAGTGATGGTTCTAGAAAGATATTTTAGTCATCCTCCCTATTTCGTAAAATAATAGTGTATGAATAATTATAATGAGGACTTATTTGGGTGTGGATATTATCTGAAGACAATATTTGTATTTAAACTCACAAAGATATATTATGTCGATTTTGCACGATAATTGTATTATTGAAGTTGTAGTTTGTTTTCTGTACCATGTATTTGGCGACTCAGAATGGGTGTTGTATACCTATTTTGGGGGCGTCACACCGGTACTTTTTTCGATTTGATGAACGGTCCGATTCTGAGAACCTTGCTAAAGAAGAAGAAAAAACTAATAGGGGTGGTCCCCATTTGACTACCATAATTTCGTCCATGAATATAAAAATACACGATGTTAGTTATAATAGTAAGAGGATAGGGCCCACCACATTACACATCTCCATAATAAAGATTATTAAGATAATTCACAACAGTTTTCCTAATTAATTCTCTATCCCCAATTTTGAAGAATACATCAACAAATCATTATCCAACAGTTTTCTTATTCTTATTTGACTCTCTATTTTAACCCCTATATAGAATTTTAGTTCCCAGTGTGAGGGAGTCAAAAACTGTTACCTATATATGCAAAATAACATTTCACACCCTCATTTATGTTCCTTGGAGAGGCAGATTACTGGTGGGAATTTGTGAAGTGTACCTAGCCAGTCGCACTCAACATGTCTTGGGAAAGATTTCAGAAACTGTTCAATGACAAGTACTTTTCTGAAAGTATTCGTCATATGAAGGAGGTAGAGTTTATTAGACTGGAACAGAACAACATGACGGTGTCTCAGTACGAGGCAAAGTTCGCGGAGTTATCCAGGTTTGCACCTCATTTGGTAGAAAATGAGGAACGTATGACGCAGATGTTTTTGAGAGGTCTAAAACCCGAGATTCGTCAATACCTTATCTCTCATAAATTTTCTCTGTATTCAGATGTTGTCAACAGAGCTCAATTATTAGAGCGAGATAGTGAGTATACTCAACCGAGGGACCACAACCAGTCATCATACCTGGTGACAACAACCGTCGAACGATGATAACCAAATGGCGAGGAGGAAAAATACTGGACAAAGCGGTAACCACTCTTCGGGTGATAATTGTGGCCATGATAATAGGAGAGGTGAGTCAAGTGGAAATTTCGAAAAGAGGAGATTCAACAATGATAGCGGAAGACATCAAGACTGAAGACCAAAGACTAAAGACCAAAGACCAAAGACCAACAACAAATTATAGGGGAGTAGATCGACCGCCAGTTAGATGTTACAAATGCGGGAAAGAGGGACATATCAGCCCAAATTGTCCACAACAATCCAAGGTATGTTATAACTGTGGAAATGAGGGCCATATAGCTCGAGACTGCTCTGTAGCAAAACCAAGTTCAGCAGAGATGGTGACTCCAAAGGCTGTCCCGGATAGGGGTGATCATTTGGTTATAACCGAACCGAATAAGCTATTCGGTTATAACCGAACTGAATAAGCTATTCGGTTATAACCGAAAACCGAATTAATGGCAATTTTACTATCCGAAATAATAACCGAAATTTAAAAATACCCGAATTACCGAATACCGAATTACCGAATTGTAATTTCGATAATTCGGGTAAAAACCGAATCAGCATCAATTACCCAAACCCAGATCATAAAAATTACTCTATTTTTCTGAAATTCTTCAAATAGACTCTGTAAATGTTTCTCATCCTAAATAGACTCTGTAATCTTCTTCTTCAAGCCCATAATTAGGCTTGGGTTATTTGGTTCCAACTTCCATCCTAAAGAGACTAAAGATCCATCTCATCCAAATAAACACAAACAAACCACAACTAAATTATTCAATACACACCAAACCCACATATATACATATATATACACATACAGAGAGAGAGATTTGTTCGCCGACGACGACGAGAGGGACAGTTTCTTCGCCGACGACGACGAGAGAAGCGAAGTGTTGGTGGGTTTAGGTGCGAGAATGTGGCCGTCTTGGCAGGTCACATTGGAGAAATTAATATGAGAGCGGAGAGATATCAAGGCTGAGAGAAATTGGTGGCCTCCTCCGTCTACTTCAGTGCCTCCTCCGTAGTGTTGGTGGTCCTCCATCTGTGTAGCTTTTGATTTGAGACCTGGGACTGAATCAGAAATAGTGAGTATAATATCATAATAATAGTATAAAATTATTATTTTTTAAATATTAAAATTCGGTTATTCGGGTATCCGAATAACCTATTTTTTTGAAACCGGAACCGAAACCGAATAATGAGTAATAATTCGGATATAACCGAAATTCCAAAAAAAAACTGAAAAACCGAAATAATTCGGTTAAAAAAGTTCGGTTCGGTTCGATAGTTTGGTTTTATCCGTTTTTTTGCTCACTCCTAGTCCCGGATAAGTCAAAATCAGCGGTTCCTGGAAGAGCGTTTGTCGTAACTGGCCAAAACGTGAGGAACCCGAATGAGGTGATCACGGGTAAGCTAATCTTAAATTCTTGCGAAGTTTATACCTTACTAAATACCGGTTCTACCCATTCTTTTATCTCTCCTGCTTGTGCTCAACGCTTAAAGTTGACTCCGGAGAAATTGGACTTTGATTTATTTGTTGAAACTCCATTGGGTGAAACCTTCGTTACTTCTACAGTTTATAAATCTTGCTTGATCCAAGTTGGCACTATCACATTACCTGTTGATCTTATCTCTTTAAAGATACTTGCTTTTATGTTATTTTAGTAATTGATTGGTTAACCACTCATCATGCCAAAATTGATTGTTTTCGTAAGGTTGTTAGTTTTCATATTCCTAACCAACCTGTCATACGAATTCAAACAACTAAACCACTAAAATCAGTCACCGTCATATCAAGCCACAAAGCTATTCGTTTATTGAAAAACGGATGCCAAGTTTTCTTAGTCCATGTTATGGATTTGAATAAAGACAAGTCAGATTTGGAAAATATTTCTGTTGTTAGAGAATTTCAAGAGAACTTCCTGTCTACCCCGAACGTGATGTTGAATTCTTTATTGATCTTGAGCCGTACAAAACCCATTTCTAAAACCCATATCGAATGGCTCCTATTGAACTTCGTGGAGTTAAAAGTCCAACTACAGTGAGTTATTAGACATCGCCATCATTCGTCTCTAAGTACATCTCCTTGGGGTGCTCTGCTTTATTCAGTAAAGAAGAAAGACGGGAGTATGCGACTTTGTATTGACTACTGAGAAATTAAACCATTTCACCATCAAGAATAGGTATCCGCTTTACCTCGTATTGATGACCTATTCGACTAGTTGCAAGGAGTAAAATTCTTTTCAAAGATCGATCTTCGTTCTAGATATCATCACCAAGATTAAAATCGAGGATATTCCAAAGACGCCTTCGTAACTTCGCAGACGGGCATTATGAATTCTTAGTCATGTCTTTTGGATTGACTAATGCTCCTTCTGCTTTCATGGATATGATGAATCGAGTATTCAAGGAATATTTGGATCAGTTCGTTGTTGTCTTTATTGATGACATCCTCATCTATTCCAAAAGCCGTGAAGATCATGAGCACCATTTGAAGCTGATACTTGAAAGGCTTCGTGAAAATAAGCTATATGCCAAGCTGAAGAAATGCGAGTTCTGGCTTGAGGAAGTAACATTTCTTGGGCATGTGGTGTCAAAACATGGAGTATCTGTTGACCCGGCGAAGATTGAAGCAATACAAAGTTGGGAGAGCAACCAAGTTTGCGGATGGCAAGTCGCAGACTTTCTTCGGGCTTAACCGGTTATTATCGGAGATTTGTGGAAGGATTTTCTCGAATCGCTACTCCATTAACTCAACTGACTCGGAAAGATACAAAATTCGTATGGAACGAGGAATATGAGAAAAGTTTCCAAGAGCTCAAGAGGAGACTCATTTCAAGACTGCTCGGAAATACCATCCGGTTCGGATGGATTTGTCATCTGAAATGATGCTTCGGTGCAAAAGGTTAGGATGTGTTCTCATGCAACATGGGAAAGTCATAGCCTATGCCTCGCGACAACTCAAAGAATATGAGAGAAATTATCCTACTCATGATCCGGGTTGGCGTGAATCGTATATTCGCGTTGAAGATATGGAGACACTACTTGTATGGGGAGAAAGTGGAGATTTATACGCACCGTAAAAGCCTCAAATATTTCTTCACCCAAATAACTCAACATGCAAGAACGACACCGGCTTGATCTGTTGAAAGATTACGATCACACTATTCAATATCATCCTGAAAAGCGAACATAGTAGGTAATGACGTTGAGTAGAAGATCATATGCAAGCACGAAAAGCGATATTGTCAACACAAAGGCCCATTTTGTATGACTTGCAAAGGATGGAGATAGAATTAAAGACTCTGTGGACCCACGTGATGATGGCGAATATCTGAGTAGAACCGATTTTAATCCATAAAGTTAAAGGCGCTTTCAAGCTACGAACACAGAATTGTCGTATGAAGAAGAAAAAGTGAGAAGGAGCTATTCGAGGAAAGCGAGAATCGATGAAGAAGGAATACTTCGAGTCAACTCTAGACTTTGCGTTCCTAACGATTCTGACTTAAAGCATAGAATCATGATGGAGGCACACAACACCCCGTTTGCAATCCATTCTGGAAGTACCAAAATGTATCATGATATCCGACATACATTTTGGTGGAATAATATGAAGAGAGAGATCATGGAGTTTATCTCGAGGTGTTTAACTTGTCAACGTGTAAAGGCGGAGCATCAAGTGCCAAAAGGTCCATTGCAACCACTTGAGATTCCGAAATGGAAGTGGGAACACATTACTATGGATTTCGTTACAAGTCTTCCCAAAGTTTCTCAAGGCATAGATGCGATTTGGGTTATTGTTGATAGATTAACCAAGTCTGCTCATTTCTTGCCTATACGCGAGACTTATTCCCTTGAACGTCTTGCTCAGATAGTATGCGTGAATGAAATTGTGAGATTGCATGGCATGCCAAGATCCATAGTTTTGGATCGTGACCAAAGATTCACTTCAAGATTTTGGGTTAGCCTCTGAAAGCTATGGGTCACGGTTTACGATTCGATTCGGCAAAGATACCATCCTCAAACCAGACGACAATCTGGAAAGGACTATTCAAACCCTTGAAGATCTATTAAGACTCTATGTTCTATATTTCAAAGGAAGTTGGGATAAGTACTTGCCACTGGTGGAATTCTCCTACAACAACAGTTATCAAGCAAGTATAGGCATGGTTCCATTTGAGGAGTTGTATGGACGAAAGTGTCGTTCTCTAGTATGCTGGGACGAGGTGGGAGAAGCAACGTTGTTGGTACCAGAATTAGTACGCATGACTACAGAAAAGATCCAAATGATTCGACAACGTATTCAAACCTCACAAGATTGACAAAAGAGTTATGTTGATTGTGACGCCCCCAAAATAGGTATACTCAACACCCATTCTGAGTCGCCAAATACATGGTACAAGAAGCAAACTACAACTTCAATAATACAAATGTCGTGTGAAATACGAAAATATATACTGTGAGTTTAAATATAATATTGTCTTCTAGACAATATCCATACGCAAATAAATCCCCATCATAATTATTGATACATTATTTTACAAAAATGGTGAGGACTACTAAACAACTCTCTGTAACCTTCATTCCATACCCCTACTAAGACTTTCGCTACATTCTCGCCTCCCGAGAAGAAAAAAATGGAACAACAAGGAAAAGGGTGAGCTCAACTAGCCCGAATAAAGAATATTATGACTAAGATAATATACAACAAATTATCGTTAGTCTCCAACAGGAAAAAATCGATAGAATACAATGAGATAACAAGTTTCGGATCAATATTCGCAATGAAATAATAATTCATAGAAGAGTTACGTAGAGAATGAAATCTACTATAATCTATGAATTTAACAAATCCATCATCAATATTTTATCCTCAGAACATCAATCAATATTCATCTCAAATCAAATATTCATCTTTGCACTACGTGCCAAAGATATTCATCGATCGATCATGTTCATCTCAACACTGCTCATCTTTGCACTAAAGGCCAAAGATATTCATCACCATTATGTTCATTTAAACACTGCTCATCTTTTGCACTACTGAGCCAAAGATTTTCTTCAGAAATCATTCATCTTTGCACTACAGGGCCAAAGATATTCATCGATCAATCATGTTCATTTAAACACCGCTTCATCTTTTGCACTACAGCCAAAGATATTCTTCGAAATCATTCATCTTTTGCACTACGTGCCAAAGATATTCAATAATATCATCATTTAAGACCGAGGATGATGAAAAATATTTTTAAAGAACGAATCCAAAGGAAACAAAATGACAAGGATTAAGGATTAATGATTCTACTTTGTTTTATCCATGTCCAACAATACCTCAAAAATAATCATAGTGGTGTAAAATTCAAGAATGATCAAAACATGGATACAATCGGAGCTAGTATCCGAATAGATATTTTGGACGAAAAAGAAGAAATTTTATTTTTCTATGAATAGTGGTCAGATATCGTGAATAGTCCGTATATCGTGAATAAGAATCTCGACACCAAAAGATAGAAATTCCACAAAAAAACATCTTCACGCTTTCATGAATAGTACTCGTGAATAAGAATCTCATGAATAAGAACTCATGAATAGTAACTCGTGAATAAGTAACTCATGAATAGTAACTCCAACATGAAAAAGTTCCAAATTTGATAAAAGTTCCAACCAATATTTCAAAGATAATGATATCAAGAAATAATATCATTTGAGAAGAAAATAACATCCCTTACCTCAAAGAATCAAGATTTCCGGAAGGAAAGGCTCAAGTGATGATCTTTGAATGAAACTTGATCAATTGAAAGAACTCTCTCAAAGTATCTAAATACTCACAAAATACGCTCAATAATATAGAGAGAAAGAGAGAAAACTTTGTTTCTCGTGTGATTTTCAATTCTAACTTAGCCCTCTATTTATAGGAAAATGTTAGCCCGTACCAAGCGCACTTGACCAAGCACCGATGGCTTTACTCGCTACTATTGCCACCCACCACATTTGAAATAAAATTCAGCACATTTTTCACCAACCACAAGTGGGGCCCACTCAATTCTAGAATTTTCCACCAAAATCAATTATAACCCTACTTTCCTAATCAAACACCTCTTAAAATTTATAACAAATCATTCGCTCATTTTAACGGTTCAAAATTTGTGGACATATACTCAACTTATATATGTATAACATATCCAAAAATTACAACGATCCAACTATTTGGATTAAATATTATAACTCACACAATAAAGCTATAATAACACCGATTTGATCTTTTAATACCTCCAATCCGACAAAATACAAATAAAACATCTCAAAGATTAATTCCTTCATTAATAACCACATAAATAAATCCATCATTTATATTCATATAAAATAAATATTTCCTTATCATATGAATCAATAATTAATTATTCACAAATAATATTACGTAATCACAATTATGACAACCAGCCGCTCCTGTGAGAAAGAGGGGGCTTTCCAATAAGGATCTCTCCTCATCGGCGCCGCAATTAGGTGACCAAACCTCTCCTTAGATGTAACTTTCTAGACATTGCCAATAATGTTATCTAATAATATTATTCAAATAATATGAATTATTGATCCGATAATGGGAAATATTGTGTAGTGACAATTATCGAACAACAATAATATAAAATATCAACGCAGCAATTATTGAATCAATAAAATAAAATATTGAATAAGAATTCACCGTGAAAATTATTGAGTAGTGCCATCTTACGTAAGGATCAATAATTCAACAATCTTTGCGCAATACCGCAGTGCTATCATCGCAAACACACGCAGACATCAGTATTTTAACCACCGGGTATTCCAACAGTCTTAATCTAGAATAACTACGCCAAGTATTTATAACCACCCAAACTTTGTCGCTTTCCTCATCCAATCGCTTTCAGTTATGGGGCCCACACATGGTCATAGCTACTGTCGCATTTAATATTCCCCGACAAAGCATTTAATATTCCACGACCAAAACGAATATTCCCCACAAAAATGAATATTTTTATAACCACTTGCTTATTTTGAAATATTTGCGTATTTAACCCTTAACTATCCACATTAATCAAATCAACCCTTACTATTTCAAAATAATAAATAAAGGAAATTCCTTTTATTTAAAAAATTTCTCGGTCTTACATCCTCCCTCCTTATGAAATTTCGTCCTCGAAATTGACGTGACGACTACTGTGTTTCAAAAGGTGAGGATACCTCGCTTTCATTTTCGCTTCCAATTCCCGTGTCATTTCCTCTATAAAGCATGATTCCTCCACAAAACTTTAACTTGTGGTATGACCTTTCATGGCGTAGACATGCTCCTTCCTATCCAAAATCTTGACAGTACCTCCTCATACGTTAAGTCTTCTATTATCTCGTCCTGCTTCTAACTCTATAACGTGGTTCGGGTCTTTCACATATTTACGGCAATCCGATATGTGAAACATTATTATGAACACGAGACATACTTGGAGGTAACGCAAATCTATAGGCTACATTTCCTACTCGATCAAGAATTTGAAATGGACCAATAAATCGTGGATTTGAGCTTTCCTCTCTTCCCAAATCTTGTAACTCCCTTCCATGGAGCAACTCGTAATAATACATGATCCCCTACACTAAATTCCACGTCCTTTTGATGAAGATCCGCATAACTCTTTTGTCGATCTTGTGCCGCTTTGTATCGTTGTCGAATCATTTGGATCTTTTCGGTGAGTCATATCGTATTTCTTAACTTTCGGGTCCCAACAATGTTGCTTCACCCACCTCGTCCCAACATATTGGAGAACGACATTTTTGTCCATATAATGCTTCGAATGGAACCATGCCTATATTTGTTTAATAACTATTGTTGTATGAGAATTTCACCAATGGCAAGTACTTATCCCAACTTCCTTTGAAATCTAGGACACAGAGTTTTAATATATCTTCAAGAGTTTGAGTAGTCCTTTCTGATTGCCCATCCGTTTGAGGATGGTATGCCAAACTGAATCGTAAATTCGTGCCCATAGCTTTCTACAAACTAACCCAAAATCATGAAGTGAATCTTGGGTCACGATCTAAAACTATGGATACTGGCATGCCATGCAATCTCACAATCTCATTTACGTACATACGAGAAAGACGTTCAAGGAAATAAGTTTCTCGTATCGGTAAGAAATGAGTAGACTTGGTTAATCTATCAACAATAACCCAAATCGCATCTATGCCTTGAGAAACCGTAGGAAGACCCGTAACGAAATCCATGGTAATGTGTTCCCACTTCCATTCCGGAATCTCAAGTGGTTGCAACGGACCCTTAGGTACTAGATGCTCTACCTTTACACGCCGACAAGTTAAACACATTGAGATAAACTTTGCAATCTCTCTCTTCATTTGTTCCACCAAAATGTATGTCAAGATCACGATACATTTTAGTACTTCCAGGATGGATTTCAAATGGCGTATTGTGTGCCTCCATCATAATCTTGTACTTCAAATCGTAGTCGTTAGAACACAAAGTCTAGAGTGGACTCAAGTATTCCTTCTTCATCAATTCTCGCCCTAATAGCTCCTTCTTGTACTTTCTTCTTCATACGCATCAACTCCGGCCCGGTGGCTCGAAGAACCTTAACTTTTTCTATTAAAGTTGGCTCTATCATCGTATACTTGACATCATCGCACTTTTCGTTCCGCATATGATCTTCTACTCAATGCGTCACCACCACGTTCGCTTTCCCAAGATGGTATGGTTAGAATATGTGCCGAAATGAGTCGCCTCTTGAGCTCTTGGAAAATCTTCTCGCATTCCTCGCTTCCATACAATTTTGTATCTTTTCGAGTCACTAAGTTAATCGAGATAGCGATTCAAGAAAATCCTTCCACGAATCTCCGATAATAACCAACTAAGCCTGAAAGCTACGTGATTTCGATTCATCGCCTTAGGTTGCTCTCAACTCGTGACTCATATCCCAACCTTGGATAACACGTTACAATGACACCTATCGCTTTACTATCGCATCGAATATGACGCCCCTACAGAGTTCTCGCTTAGGTGAATTCCACAAAGGAAGTCACAAGATAAAGGCTCGGTACCAAATTTATAGTTGAATTTTTAACTCCTCAAGTTCAATAGAGCCATTTGATATGAGATTTTAGAAATGAGTTTTGTACCGGGTTCAAAGTCGATACAAAATTTAATATCGTGCTTTGGGAGTAAGCCAAGAAATTCTTCTTCGTAAAATACGTCGAAAAAAATCAATAACAACAAGAATATTATTCAAATCGACGTGTCTTTATTCAAATCCATAACATGGACTAAGAAAACTTGACATCCGTAATAAACGAATGACTTCATGGCTTGATATGAAAATGTTTGATTACAATGGTTTGATTGCTTGAATTCAAATAACAAAGTTGCTTAGAAATATGAAAACTAACAACCTTACAAAAGCAATCAATTTGGCAATGATGAGTAGTTAACCTTAAAATCACATCAAAAGCAAATATCTCTATAGAAATAAGGTTAACGGTAATGTGATAGTGCCAACTGAATCAAACAAGATTTCTAAACAACAGATGTAATGAAAGTTTCTCCTAACGGATTCTCCATAAATAGGTCAAAGTCTAATTTCTCCGTAGTCAAGTTCAAACGCTGAAAGCAAGCAAGAGAGATAAAAGAATGGGTAGAAACCCAGATTCAGTAAGGTATATACTTCAAGAAGAATTTATAATTAACTAACCCGCGTGCTAACTTCGTTCGGGTTCCTTGCATTTTTTGACCGGTCACGACAAACGCTCTTCCAAGAACCGTTGACTTTGACTTTTCTGGGACATCCTTTTGAGTCACCATTCACGCTGGACTGGGTTTCGATATCGTACAATCTCGAGCGATATGTCCTTCTTTTCCACAATTATAGCATACCTTGGAAGGCTTTGAACAGTTTGACCTTATATGTCCCTCCTCTCCACATCTGTAGCATCTAACTGGCGATCGTTCTCTTCCCCTAGAATTTGTTGATGGTGCTGATGTTGCTGCCGACGTCTTCCCGTCATCGTTAAATCTTCTTTTTTAGATTGACATCTCTTTCCATAATATCAACGCGTCGTACAAATTTACCCAAAGCATCACTCATTCTCACTCGTTCGCTTATTTCTTCTTTCAAATTTCGATTCCAAATTTTTATCATCTTATACTCGCCAAAGAGTGCTTCGCATTCAAGCATCACATATCGGGTAACACAAGCTTGAATCGTTGCATCCTTTTGCTCCACGACTGCCTGCAATTCTTTAGCCTGCTCTTCTAACTCATGAATACGATTTTGCAATTCTATATTTCGATCATAAAATACCTCTAATAAACTCTCTTCGTGTACCTCTTCTTCCTCTTCTTCCTCACTCTCAATTTGTTACCTCTGCGATTATCTCGTGTCAACTATCAATTCTTCACTCACCACATGGATATCTCTAATTCCTTCTTCACTTTGACATCACATTATCCCGGTTGGCGATTAGAGGTGTCTCCACGATCTCATTCACTCCATTGTTAACGCTTCTCAGCAGCCCATTCTAAAAAACTATCATAAAACAAGGGTTAATTAAATAAATTAACAAATCACATAATACCCTATATATATGACCAACCAACAAATAAGCTTAGGTAGAACACACTAAGCGAAGGATTTACTCGTCTCTCCCTCCTAGTTCTATTCCCCGATCTCCGCCAGAGATCATATCCTAAGCTCGATACCAACCGTGACGCCCCCAAAATAGGTATACTCAACACCCATTCTCGAGTCGCCAAATACATGGTACAAGAAAGCAAACTACAACTTCAATAATACAAATGTCGTGTGAAATACGACAATATATACTTAATGAGTTTAAATATAATATTGTCTTCTAGACAATATCCACACGCAAATAAATCCCCATCATAATTATTGATACATTATTTTACAAAATGGTGAGGACTACTAAACAACTCTCTCTAACCTTCATTTCATACCCCGACTAAGATACTCGCTACATTCTCGCCTCCCCGAGAAGAAAAATGGAACAACAAGGAAAAGGGTGAGCTCAACTAGCCCAAGAAAGAATATTATGACTAAGATAATATACAACAAATTATCGTTAGTCTCCAACAGGAAAAATCGATAGAATACAATAGTAAACAAGTTTCGGATCAATATTCGCAACGGAAATAATAATTCATAGAAGAGTTACGTAGAGAATGAAATCTACTATAATCTATGAATTTAACGAAATTCATCATCAATATTTTATCCTCAGTAACATCAATCAATATTCATCTCAAATCAAATATTCATCTTTGCACTACTGTGCCAAAGATATTCATCGATCGGTCGTATTCATCTCAACACTGCTCATCTTTGCACTAAAGGCCAAAGATATTCATCAGTCGGTCATGTTCATTTAAACACCTGTTCATCTTTGCACTACAGGCCAAAGATTTTCTTCAGAAATCATTCATCTTTGCACTACAGGCCAAAGATATTCATCAGTCGGTCATGTTCATTTAAACACCTGCTCATCTTTGCACTACAGGCCAAAGATATTCTTCAGAAATCATTCATCTTTGCACTACAGGCCAAAGATATTCAATAATATCATCATTTAAGACTGAGGATGATGAAAAATATTTTTAAAGAACGAATCCAGTGAAACAAAATGACAAGGATTAAGGATTAAGGATTCGTACTTTGTTTTATCCATGTCCAACAATACCTCAAAAATAATCATAGTGGTGTAAAATTCAAGAATGATCAAAACATGGATACAATCGAGCTAGTATCCGAATAGATATTTTGACGAAAAGAAGAAATTTTATTTTTCTATTGAATAGTCAGATATCGTGAATAGTCTTCGTATCGTGAATAAAGGTCAGATCGTGAATAAGTAACTCAGACACCAAAAGATAGAAATTCACAAAAAAAACATCTTCACGCTTCATGAATAGTACTCGTGAATAATAGTAACTCGTGAATAAGTAACTCATGAATAGTAACTCGTGAATAGTAACTCATGAATAAGTAACCCCACATGAAAAAGTTCCAAATTTGATAAAAGTTCCAACCAATATTTCAAAGATAATGATATTGAAGAAATAATATCATTTGAGAAGAAAATAACATCCCTTACCTCAAAGAATCAAGATTTCTTGGAAGGAAAGGTCTCAAGTGATCTTTGAATGAAACTTATCTTGAATGAAGAACTCTCAAAGTATCTAAATACTCACAAAATACGCCTCAATAATATAAAGAGAAAAAGAGAAAACTTTGTTTACGGTGTGATTTTCAATTCTAACTTAGCCTCTATTTATAGGAAAATGTTAGCCCGTAAAGCGACTTGACTTCGCTACTTGATGGCTTTACCTCGCTACTATTGCCACCCACCACATTTGAAATAAAATTCAGCACATTTTTTTACCAACCACAAGTGGGGCCCACTCAATTCTAGAATTTTCCACCAAAATCAATTATAACCCTACTTTCCTAATCAAACACCTCTTAAAATTTATAACAAATCATTCGCTCATTTTAACGGTTCTCAAAATTTGTGGACATATACTCAACTTATATATGTATAACATATCCAAAAATTACAACGATCCAACTATTTGGATTAAATATTATAACTCACACAATAAAGCTATAATAACACCGATTTGATCTTTTAATACCTCCAATCCGACAAAAATACAAATAAAACATCTCAAGATTAATTCCTTCATTAATAACCACATAAATAAATCCATCATTTATATTCATATAAAATAAATATTTCCTTATCATATGAATCAATAATTAATTATTCACAAATAATATTACGAATCACAATTATAATGACCAGTAGTTCCTGAGGAAGAGGGGCTTTCCAATAAGGATCTCTCCTTCTTGGCAGCATGATTAGGTGACCAAACCTCTCCTTAGATGCGAACTTTCTAGACATTGCCAATAATGTTATCTAATAATATTATTCAAATAATATGAATTATTGATCGATAATGGAAAATCTTGTGTAGTGACAATTATTGAACAATGATAATATAAAATATCAACGCAATTTATTGAATCAATAAAATAAAATATTGAATAAAGAACTCACTGTGAAAATTATTGAGTAGTGCCATCTTACGTAAGGATCAATAATTCAACAATCAATATGCGATACTGGTGTCTATCGCTTGTGCGACCACGCCAGATTCTCGTATTTTAACCACCGGGTATTCAAATGATCTTAATTCGGTAACAACTACTGTGAGTTATTTATAACCACCCAAACTTTGTTGTTTTCCTCATCCAATCGCTTTCACATGGGGCCCACATGGTCGCTACCGTACAGTCGCATTTAATATTCCCGACAAAGATTTAATATTCCACGACCAAACGAATATTCCCAGACAAAAATGAATATTTTTATAACCACTTGCTTATTTTGAAATATTTGCGTATTTAACCCTTAACTATCCACATTAATCAAATCAACCCTTACTATTTCAAAATAATAAATAAAGGAAATTCCTTTTTATTTAAAAAATTTCGGGGTCTTACATTGATCTTCATAGAAAGGACGTGGAGTTTAATATTGGAGATCATGTACTGTTACGTGTTGTTTCATGGAAGGGAGTTACAAGATTTGGAAAGAGAGGAAAGCTCAATCCAAGATTTGTTGGTCCATTTGAGATTCTTGACCGAATAGAAAATGTAGCCTATAGACTCGCATTACCTCCAAACATGTCTCGTGTTCATAATGTTTTTCATATATCTATTCTTCGTAAATATGTGAAAGACCCGAACCACATTATTGAGTTAGAACCGCATTTGAGATAGCCAGAAGATTTAAAAATCGAGGAGGTACTGTTAAGATCTTGGATAGAAAAGAGCAGATATCCCACGCACGAAGGTTATACCACAAGTTAAGTTTTTGTGGAGGAACCATGCTATTGAAGAAATGACACAGGAGTTAGAATCGAAAATGAAAGCGAGATACCCTCACCGTTAAAACACCGGTATATGTACGTCAATTTTGAGAACGAAATTTTATAAGGAGGGGAGGTTGTAAGACCCCAACTTATTATAAATAAAATTGAATTTTCTTTATTCATTATTCTAAATTAATAAGGTGTTAATTTGATATAATGCTTTGGTTATGGGTGAAATGTGCAAATTTTACAAGATAAGCAAGTGGTTATATAATATTTATTTTTGTCAAAAATATTCTTTTGGTCGTGGAATATTCTTTTTGTCGTGGAATATTCGTACGACGACGCAACCATTCGTGGGGCTCATAACAGAATAACTGTCGGATGAAAAAAATGACAAATTATGAGTTTTTATAAATAACGGCGTAGTTATTCTGCAGTAACTTATTTGTTAGAATACACGGTGGTTAAAATACAAGATGTCTGGCGTCGTTTACTTGCAAAGAAGACACTTGCGATATTGCAAGATTATTGAATTATTGATTAAATGCGTAAGAAGACACTATTCAATAATTGTTACGAAAGAGTTATTCTTGTTCAATATTTTATTTTATTGATTCAATAATTGTTGCGTTGATATTTAATATTATTGTTGTTTCAATAATTGTCATCGCACAAGATTTTTCCATTATCGATCAATAATTCATATTATTTGAACAATATTATTAGATAACATTATTGACAATGTCTAGAAATTTCGCCTCAAGAAGAGGTTTGGTCACCTAATTGCTTGGCGTCGATGAGAAAAATCCTTATTGAAAGCCCTCTTTCCTGAACTACCGTCATTAATAATGGTGATTCTCAGAATATTATTTATGAATAATTAATTATTGATTTATATGATAAGAGAATATTTATTTGATGTGGATATAAATGATGGATTTATTTATGTGGTTATAAATGAAGGAATTAATGCTGAGGTGTTTTGTTAGTATTTTGTCGGAATGGAGGTATTAAAAATCACCCGTTTATTGATTTCGGATATTTTTTAGTTGGAATTTGGAAAAACTCAAAGCTACAAAGTTGTAGAGAATTTGATTTCGTGTGGAATGGACATAAAATTCGTATTTTTCTGATAAACGGGCTATTTTCTATGAATTGTTGAAGTTTCAGAAAATAAAATAATTTTTATTAATTTATGGGTGGGACCCACTTTTGGGTTGGTGTTGAATACACATGGGCTGCTATTTTTTTCTTCCAAGATGGCATGCTTAATTTTTCCAAAGGTGTGCGTAGAAAAATTATGCTTTTATAGTAGGATACAATTGATAAATTATGCTTTTTCTCTCTCTTATAAATTATAAGATTATTATTAATTTGATGCTTTGACTGTTGGAACTTACAAATTCTAACTTTTAAATTTCATTATTTAAGGAATCAATATAAGGAACCTATCGGGTACATAGTAAAAAAATTAAATCCCTATTTTACAAAATGATTCAATCGCAGTGCAGATTAAGGATAGAGATAAAGAAACTGTTGTGAATGCTCTAACATTCACTATTATTGGAGAGAAAAAAAATCTAAAATTTAAATTTGTAATATATTTATCATTTCCTTTTATGAGTAGTTTTTCAAAGAGAAAGAAAAAGAGTAAATATTGATCTCCACATACATTGAAGATTAGATTTAATGGGCCTCTTGGCCCATACTTTTGTAGAAAGCACATTCCTTCTATTAGCTAATCAATCAAACAGGCCGACATGTCCACATTTGGGTCCGGTACGTGTATCTTTGAAGAATGGATTCAATTTGCACCTGAGTATGACTCCGACTCTGGAAGATAGAGAAAAAGGAGAAAGGAGAAAGGAGAGAGATAGAAAGAGTCCACAGCTCAGACGAGAAGACAAGGTAATTAATTACTCTTTTCCTCCGTATAATCCTCCAGCTAATATGTGGAATATATATAGATATTAATTCTTTAACAATTTTTTAAATAAATAAATAAAAATCAACGAACATCAATTTTCCCAGTGTGAGTTTTCAGTTCCAGAGTCTCCATTGCTGAGTGATCCCGTTGTAATTTTATCATTATTTTGTAACATAGAAGCTGCAAATGCATGTGTATGTACTTAGTTATGTCTATAAATGTACAGAGATTTACAAAGAAATGCATGTTTGTGGAGTGAAATCCTTTGGTCTTACCCGACTTGCTAATCAGTGTGATTTTGCAAAACAATGCGGATTTTTTTTTTTTATATAAAAAAAATTATTTTTTATTTTTTAATCTGTAGATGCTCGTCCATTGTTCCCAAAGAGATCCACTACTATTATGGGCTTTAGGGCTTTATTGTGTTGTGGGTGGGTTCTTTGTATTTGTTCATTGATCATATGTTCAAGGGTAGAGGGAGGATGCTATTGTGGATGATGAATTTCAGTGGCAACAATTGCAAGTCATAACTGGTACAAGCTGGTTGGACTCAATTTGGTATAAGTTGAACCCACTTATTTTTCCACTGCTGTTGTCTAGTTTTTCGCATATAAAATTAGTTAGTCTCCATTCTTGCATTCAGTTAAAGTTTTGGATCAAATTAGAGATTAGGTTGTCCAGTTACCACAAAAATTGGGGTTTCGTTACGAGCCCTGTTAATGCCAAATTTTGTACGCCTGACGAAATCACCAAAACAGCAGGCCAAAATTGCGCTAACGGTTGATGGAGTAGTTGATTATATCAAACTCACGAAATACATTCACATAAACATAAATAAAGAGATATAAAGTGTGAACATAAGATTTACGTGGAAACCCAATTGGGAAAAAACCACGGAGAGAGAGAGAGTAATCCACTATAATAATATTGGGAGTACAAGATGTGTATTTGTGTTGTATCTCTTGTGTGTTGTCTCCCCCAAATCCTAGCTTGTAGCCGTATATATAGAAGTCACCTCCATCCGCATCCAACTAGAAGAAGGACTCCTTTTGTAGAATCACCTTATAACTACTGAATCCAATTAAGAGTAAGAGTCCTAATTAAACCTCCTTATCCCACCAAATAAGGAAACACAATCCTATTTTAATAAGAACTCTCCACTGTAACAATAAATACATATGGGCCATCACCAGATCCGGACCATTAAATAGACTGGGTTGCACCATGGCTAGACCCAAATAATCACATCCCAACATTGCCCCCCAGTCTCTTATTTATAAAGAACTTATAAATGAGAGAGTATACAAGTTTATCCCAATAAAAACGACCATATTTGTCGAAGACAAAATATCACACCTGAACTCCATGTGCCGAACTGAAATTGTTGGCTCCCCATATTGTCGCCTCACTACTCTTGTTTACTCCTAAATAGATAAACAATTGCCCTTATAGTATTGCTACTAAAGAACCATCCTTATACCAACCTTATCACTACCGAAGATATAAAGAACCAACCTTATACCAACTGAACCAACTTTATACCAACCGAACCAACCTTATCACTACCGAAGATATATATAAAGAACCAACCGAACCAACCTTATCACTACCGAAGATATAAAGAACCAACCTTATATATACCAACCGAACCAACCTTATACCAACCGAACCAACCTTATACCAACCGAACCAACCTTATAACACCCCAACAATGCCCCCCGGTCTCTTATTTATAAGGAACTTATAAATAAGAGAGTATTCAAAAAGTCTCCGCGGGATTTTTATCCTCGGGATTTTTATCCTCGGAATTTATATCCTCGGGATTTATAAGAGTTCAGGATCCTAACCATAGTTGAATAAGGTAACTCTAAAGGTAGTGGTTGGATTGGATTCCACTTGCACCTTTTAAAGAGATTGTGTTGGACCCAAGTTATGGTAACCACCATGACTAGGAGTCCTAATCCGACTCGGAGAAGGATTCAAAAGGTGGTGAGCATTATAAATACAAGGCCAATGTTACAATTAATAGGTAATACCTACTTTTGAGCATTAAACACTTAGCCTCCATTTGTTAAACCTTGTGAACGGCCTGAACTTATTCTCACACCGGAGCTATTCCCCGGCGGCACAAGCCGTCAAGCTTCTGTGTGATCTGTTATTGTGTAGGTTCTAGCGCGTGAATTCTGTGATTGGACGCGCCGGCGAAACTTGTCGTTAACATTGGCGCTAGAAGGAGGGCATTAGTGTTCTTACAATCACAACCCAACTTTTCCGGTAACAGGCCATGACAAGTAAGGAGAACAGTGCCTCTAAGCAAGAAAAGGCAAAGACCCACCAAACCACACTGGTGAGGGGGTCGGTGAAAGATAGACTGGGCTCTCGAGTCCAGGGTGATCAGGAGGAACCGGCTGCTCTCTCCGGCGAAGACTCTTCCATGACAGCCATCATACCCCCAACCAGGCTAGTCGTGCAGATGAGAATCGTTCTCGGGAGTTGGAGGTTCACGGAAAGGACCGAGGGGAGAACAACCGAGATCAGAGGGAGTTCATTCTGCTGAAAAAGATGCAATGAATCAAGGACGCCATCGCGGCTCTACGCCTTCAAAGAAGAGGAACTCGAGCAATGAGATGGCGAAGTTAGTAGGAGAAGCGAAGCCACCTCAAAAGGCGTGTAAACACCGGCCGATCTCGGTCACCTCGACGGGGAGAGGTTGGAAACTAAAGGAGCAGGCATCGCAGTCGGTCACGAGAAGGCCGGAATAGAATGAGGAGCCGTTCGCCAGATTGAAGATCGGACCATCCGGGCAGATCGGGACATAGGAGGAGGGACGCGACCCCTGAATATGGGAGGGACAGACCCCGATCGTCCCCTCGTAAGGAGGAGTCCGACCCCCTCGCCCGAAAGGTGGTTGAATTGGAGAAGTTGCCGTCGGCTAAAAATGCGTTGGGACACCTTTGGCTTGCTTAGGGTCACCTTTCTCGCCGGAGATCAATCAGGAGACAGTCGACCCCAAAAAGAAGATGCCCTCGATGGAGACCTACGATGGGATGGGGGATCCGTATGACCACTCAGACGGGTATGACAGGCTGATGACATACTACGGACACTCGGATGCTGCCAAATGTCACATGTTCGCAACCACTCTGAAGAAGAGCGCCCGAGAATGGATGGGGACCTTGGCAGTGGGGTCGATTAATTCATGGAATGATCTTCGGGAGAAATTCCATGCTCGGTATGGGAGTAACAAAAGGCGAGGTAAGATCACAAAGTCCCCCATGCGCAGTCGGACATATAATTAGGCTTGCTTTGACAAGACGATCGTCAAAAGGTTCTCGAGAGGTCAGGCTCAGTGAGCGAGTTAAACTCCCCGCAAGCCCTGAGATTTTTCACTACTCGCCCGGACATCGGAAGTCGAAGAAGTTGATGAAGGATTTAGTGATCAACCATCCCACCGGTGACTTGATGTAAGCTTTCCACCGAGCCGAGGGTCACATAATAGAGAGGGCGATGGGGAACTTCAAACTGCACTCCCAATCTTATGAGAAGTCCAAAGATCGAGATAAGCAGAGTTATCAGAAGTCAGACAATCAGGGGAGGTCGGATAATTACAGTAAGAAAAGCTACAATGGGGGAGGGTCGGGCAACGGACGGCCACCTTTCCCAAACAAGAATGTTAACAAAGTTTACACTGCCCTTAACACGGACCGGGCTAAAATACTGGAGGAGATGCGAAATAAGCCCTTTTTCGAACCATGCCAAGCAGTCCCGAAGCCTGGGAAGAGGGGTCGGGACAAATATTGTGCGTACCATCAGTTTCGGGGGCATACGACGGAGGAGTGCAACAACCTGAAGGATCTGATAGAGAAGAACGTCCAGAATGGGCAGCTGGTGCAGTATGTGGTCGGTCGAGAAGGTTCGAAGTCCCCGGAGAGAGAGCAGGATCCGACTTTGAGCATGACCTCAACCGCACTTTACAAGCCCGAGGGGTTATTGATGTGATATCTAAGGCTCGGTAGGGTGTAACCCATTAGGAAGAGGAGCGGGCATCTCGAGGTCAGATTGCTTGTGCAGTACATCACCCGAAAGGATAGGGCATATTCGGGAGTATCCATCTCTTTCTCGGGATGAAGACTATCCTACCGACCATATTGAACCACACGATGGGGCACCGGTAATAACAAGACAGTCGTCGCCGGTGAGACATGAAAAGAATGATGATCGATAACTGGTCCTCTGGTCGATATACTCTACACGCACGCTGTCGGAGGATGGATCCGGAAGGAAAGAAGATGGAACTGGGGGAGAAGGTCCCGTATATACGGTTTCGATGGCGACCCGATGCGTATGTCGTCGAACGATAGAGCTACCAACGGGTTTGGCACTACCAAAGAAGCGTAAATAATGGTGAAATTTTTTGTAGTCAGCAAGTGGATTCTACTTTCAACGCCATCTTGGGGAGGCCGACATTAGTAGTAATCAGCAGCGACGTTGACGTCATACCTCAATTCAAAATCAAGTTTCCGGCTAACGAACGGGATCGGGGAGGTAAAAGGTGATCTGGACATCGCTCAAGGTGTTATCGGAATACTTTGATTTCCTCGGGGGTCGGGGTCAAGAAATGTAAAAAGCATAATGGCCATCCATCGAGATAGAACCGCTTCACCGAGAGCGATATTGAACCCACGGCATCGCCGGCAGAAGAAGAGAAGAAGATGTGGAGTTGATCTGGGAATCCGGAAAAAGCGATCAAAATTGGGGTAGGATTAATGTAACCGATGCGAACAGTGCGGTGGACTTGCTTGGTGTATCGCCGATATCTTCGGCGTGGAGCCTAGTGATATATGCTTTCGAGTAAGGCGAATCGGTAGAATACTGCATAGATCGCATACGAATTCGAAAAAGAAAACCGGTGATCTGAGAAAGAAGGATCTTCGCCTTGGAAGACAGAGGATTATAGATGAAGAGATTGGTAAACTACTGGAGGCAGGATTCATCTTCGAGATCGACTACCCCGAATGGCTGGCGAATGTGGTTTTGGTTCGTAAGCAAAATGGGAAGTGGAGGTTGTGCATCGACTACACGGATCTGAATAAGGCGTACCCTAAAAGACTTCTATCCCCACCCAACATGTACCCACCTCATTGATGCCACTTCGTGGTATGGAATGTTAAGTTTCATGGACGCTTTCTGGATACCACCAAATTTCAATGAGCGAGGATGACATCCCCAAGACAAGCTTCATCACACATCGCCATATACGCCGTGATTCGGAAGATGACATTCGGATTGTTGAACGCAGGGCAACTTATCAACTGATGATGAACTTTATATTCAAAGCAACAAGGTAAGTATGGAAGTGTCGTGGACGACATGATCGTAAAAGCATGTCAGTCCGAGATCATTTGGAAGACCTAGAAGACTGCTTCGAAACAGTAAGGAAACACAAACCGAGACTGAACCCGACCAAATGTACCTTCGGTTTGGGCTCAGAAAAATTTCTGGGATACTTGGTCAGCAAAAGGGGAATCGAAGCCAACCCAGAGAAGATTTCGGCGATCTTAGACATGAAACCTCCAAAGACATTCAAAGATGTGCAGAGGTTGACGGGCCGGATAGCTGCCCTTCGGAGATTCGTGTCAAGGTCAGCCGAAAGATGTTTACCCTTTTTGACACCCTCAAGGGACCGAAGAACGAGAAAAGTTTTTAGTGGACGTCGGAATGCGAAGATGCGTTCCAAGGGATCAAAACATATCTGTCTTCTAAGACCATTCATTGATGAAACCAATCCTTCTAACCCTTATATTTATACTTGGCTGCAAGCACAATGGCAGTAGGAGCGGCGTTGGTGAGAGAGACAAAGGAGGAAAACAGCCTCCAGATACTACGTCAGCCACGTCCTTCGAGATGCAGAAATAAGATACCCGAACTTGGAAAAATTCGCGATGCCTAATCATTGCAAGCAGGAAGCTTCGGCATTATTTCCAAGGTCGGGTGGTGGTGGTATATACTGATCATCAAGTTAAAGAAAATATTGTATAAGCCGGAAGTGTTATCGGACGACTAAAGGCGTAAAGCGATGGAGCTAACACGATTTGCCATAGAATATCATCCCGAACAGCAATCAAGGGTCGTTGGCGTACTTCATCGTGGAATGCTCTTTCACGGAACCGAGACGTAACACGCGGTGGCCGAAACCCAAAGAAGTGGTCGACCTCGTGGACGTTGTACGTGGATGGATCCTCGACTTCGGACATCAGTGGAGCAGGGGTCATTCTGACAAGTCCCGAAGGGTTCAAAGTTCAACAAGCAATTGCTTCCAATTTAAAGCCACCAACAACGAGCGTAGTATGTAAACCATCTTAGCCGGGATACGGTTGGCCCTTGATGCGAAGTGCGAAATTTGGTTATCTACAAATGACTTCATCGCAATCGGTGGTCAAGCAATTATCGGGGGAGTATGAGGCTCGGGGGGCAAGAATGACAAAATATTTGGCCGAGGTAAAAGACAAACTGACGTACTTCACATCACACACAATTGCCGTGGTGTAAATTCGGCCGATAATACAAATGAAGAGATGCCTCGGCGAGATTGGCAACCACCGGCAAGCTCCTTCAACGGATCGGTATACACCGAGGTTCTAGAACGGCCCGTGTTCAAGACGGAATGCTTAGCTTCTGGACCGACTGGATCGGCCGCTCACTTCACGCCTTTACGCTTCCTACGGCGGACGGGATCTTCCTTCCGGATCAATCCTAGCAAGACAAATCAAACACCAAGCTCAAACTTCGTCCTCATCGATGGGGATCTATACCGAAGGGCTTTCACTCTCCCCTACTCAAATGCTTAACTCCCCGAGCATTTATATACACTAGGGAGATCATGTGAAGGATTTGTGGGATCACATGGGGGCCAAGTCACTAGCGCACAAGATTTTGAGGCAGGGGTATTACTGGCCAAGGAATTCGTCAAAAGGTGTCCCAAGTGTCAGCTAAACAACACTATCCCACATCAACCTCCAAAGAGTCAGTATTGATCTTATCCCCGATTCCCTTTCTTTGTATGGGGAATCGACATCCTAGGACCTCTGCTTAGAAGGCGAGGGGACAGTTAGCTTTGTGATCGTGGCTATCGATTATATGATTTAAATGGGTCGAAGCCAAACCGTTGCAGAAGATCACCGAACAAGAATTCCTAAAATTTTTCAAAGGAGTGGTTTATCGTTTCGGCATCCCGATGGCGGTGGTCTCTGATAATGGCGGGGCAGTTAAGTAGGATCTAAGTTCGAGGGCTTTCAAGGAGTTTGGGAATTCAAAGATCGCAAGACCTCGGTCATTTCATCCTCAATCGAATGGTCAGGTGGAAGTGACAAACCGAACCCTGCTCAAGGGGATAAAACGAAGGTTGGATGAATTAAAAGGTCGGTGGCCTGAAGAGCTACTAAGTGTTTTGTGGGCATATCAGACTACTCCGAGGACAACAACCGGGGACTCTCCGTTCCAATTGGCATATGAGACCGATGCACTCATACCAGTTGAGATCGGATCCCCCACTCTTCGGGTCAGTCAGTACAAAGAGTTATACAATGACGACGGTCTGAAGACAAATGTGGATCTGCTGGAAGAGGTTCGAGACTCTGCTATGTTGAGGTTGGCTGTCTATCAGCAGAGAACAGTCCGACACTACAACCAAAAGGTGAAGTCGAAGAGGTTTGCAGTAGGTGATTTGGTCCTCCGGGAGTCGGAGGCATCAACCCCATAGAAGCAAGCTGATGCCTAACTGGGAGGGACCTTATGAGGTGGTAGAGGTGCCGAGCCGAGATACATACCCGAAGCCGAAGCAATGGATGGTTCTAAGTAAAGAATACATGGAATGCTGGAAGACTTAGAAAATTTTACCAGTAATAGTTTTGTCATTCTTTTCTTTATCCATGTAACCTTTCAATCTTAAATGAAATAAATGAAGGTTTTCTTTGGAGATGCTTAACTTCATCTATATTCTTATGATTCTTAATACTCGAACGGACAAACTTCGGACGCAATCCGATCAGAAGGTTCGGACAGACACCTCTGATCAGGATAAGTCACGAGTATAATTGATCGAGAAAACTGTAAATTTAAAAAAAAAATAAAAATCAGACAAACTTCAAGCACAATCCGATCAAAGGGTTTGGGAAGGTATAACCGATCGAGATTAGTCACGAGTATAACTGATAACAAAAATTTATAAACAAAGATATTCTATTTCATTCATACTTTGAAATTTTTACAAAACCCGATCGCTTACGATTCGGGCGAAGTACAAACAAAAAAGGACAATGGAAGTGCAAAAAATTTACAAGTCTTAACAAGCTATTCGGGAGGAGAATCATCCCCGGCCTCGGATTCTTCATCCGACGAGTCGAGGAGGGAAGTATCGAGCCCAACAGCTATCAGCTTCGCCTTAGCCTTTTCCCGATAAGTCTCGTACCCTTCACCAAATTGGGCCATGACTTTCTCGTTCAAGGCATCAGACTCTTCATATTCGGCTATTATCCGCTGCTTGACTCCGGCTTGGTCATCCTTCAGGGAGTTGTTTTCCCGAATAAGATATTTTAGTTTCTCACGTGCTTCGGTAAACTTCTCCTCGAAATCCTCAAGCGCTTGCTCCCGCTCCTTGACTTTGGCGGCGGCGCTCCTTATCCTCGATTAGCTTTTATTATGGCCTTGAGGCCGATTAACTTCTCACGAAGAAGGAGAACTGCTCGAAAGTTAGTCGGCTGGCGTTGGCTGAAAGCGCGGGTCGCCTCATTACGGGTCTTGGCATGAAGATCCCGTTCCTTCTTCAGATCCGCGTCCAAGCCCCGTACCTCAGCTTCGAGCAGCTGCACATCCGATCTCAACTGGACCTTCTTTTTAGTAGTTCGGGCGAGCGGAGGGATGTCACGAGCAAGAATGGCGTTGGCCTGCATTCAACACATACATCAGTTATCGAAGTAAAAACATAAGTTTATAAGTAATTGCATGATTACCTGGCACTGGGCCCGAACATAGGCCACAAGGTATTCTTCGGAAGAGAATCCCTTGAACCGTTCGTCATCGCCCGAAAGCTTAAAATGATCGAACAAGTTAAACGGGAATACTTCCGAAGGGCTCTTCGGCCAATAGGTAGTTGGCGATCCGTGGGAGGAGCTCGGTCCGGAGGTGGGTGTGGAGGCGACGACTGGATCGGCCACAACAACTTCTTTGCTCAGACGTTGTCGATCGAGTCTTCTTGAAGTCGTGGCTTTTTGGGTCGGGGCTCGAGAGGAACTTCTTCAGTATCCTCCGAGTCTTCGATCACCTCGGCTTGAGGAGGAGGTGGCAGAAGAGTTGGTTTTGGGCGGATCGAAGAAACGACTGTGGTAGGGGCTTTGGCGGTTGGTTTGGAAGGCTTCTTGGACTTCTTCAACAAAGCCGCTTTCTCCGCTCGGCTCATCTTTAAAGCCACTTTGTTGGTGGTCGGGGGGTCGGGACCTGAAGTGGACCCTACCGACAGCTCGGTGATAGGGATGGTTTCTTCGTCGGGAGAGTCGTCGGTTATCGGCGGGCGGATAGGTTCGGTGGTAACAGGTGGAGGGGTTAAGGATTCAGCGGTCCCTTCGGGCTTGAAAATTGTCACTGCACAGGAGAGAGTGGGTTATGGCATAAACTACTAGAAGGCAAAAAAAGGGAAGACAAGAGGGGAGATGCTTACAGCCATGTTTGTATAACCAGGCCTCGTTGGACAGAACTGCCAGACTCCACTCGGTTTTGACCCACCTCTTGTAGAAAGATTTGAAGGCATCGGCCCGGTCCTTCGGAAACTTGGATACCTTTGCTACGAGGTCTTCAGGGTGGGCCCATTGAGGGAGCAGTCGGAGGTCGGTTCCCCTGGCGAAGAACCACTTGTCATGTTAGCCCTTGTTGCTTGAAGGGGTCTTGACAGGAACGGTTCGGGAGGGCCTTTTGTTTAATTGCTTCAAGCTGGGTTCTTTCGACCCGGTTATGGTGAAGAGGGCGAAGAAGAAGTCGAGGCCAGGCGTGATCCCGAGCTCCTGGCACAAGGCAATGAAGGCGACCAGGTGGATGTACGAGTTCGGCACAAGCTGTGCAAATCCGATTCCCACGAAAGAAAGGAAGGAAGAGATGAATTCATGAAGTGGGAACTGAACCCCATATTTCAGAAGATATAGGGGAACGGCCACCCATTCACCTTCGGGCCTCCAAAACATTTTCTCATCGGGTTTTGGGGCCCGAACCTTGTATTCTTGTGGAATGTTAAAAACGGTGCGGATGTCGGAAATTTGAGAGGGTGTAATGGAAGATGGGGTATTGATATGGGAGAATTCTGTCTCGGAGTGATAGGCGTTGTGGATTTTGGCCTCGGCACTGATGGGGGTAGGAAGTACCGAGGAAGAAGGGTTACCGGAAGGAGCAACGGGTAATTCAACCGGGATTAGATCGCCGGTGGTGACAGAGGGAGGAACTGGTTCAGTAGCCGGAGAAGTGCTAGAATTAGCCATTTGGTGTTGAAATGAAAGGGAGTGAGACACAAAGGTGTGCTTTTGAGATGAAAACGAGTGAAAATGAAGTTCAAAGACACGAAGAGTGGCCAAAATCACAGAGAAATGAAGAACGAGATACTCGCCGGAAATCTCCCTTGCCGGAAAAATTTGAACAGAGGTTCTGTGATGAGAAGATTCAGGAAAAGTGATAATGAGGGGGAAAAGGGGGTTTTTATAGGTGTAGGTGCACGTTACCCAAGGGCGGCTATTAAATGCTCAACAAGGCGTGCAACGTTTCGAGAATCGAGGACAGACCGTTTGGCTTCCCCAGACAACTCATCATTAGCTGTCGTGACCTTTCGTATACCTGACCTTTCAAGTCTCCGATTATAAGTATATTACAATCAGAGACTGGGGGGCAATGTTCGGGAGCATTTTATCGACCTTCACGTGGGCCGAAGGCCTGACATTAGAAGGGCTTTAGGAGACCATTGGGCTGAAGCCCATGGAGAGGTTGGAGCTGTTCGGGTCGGCGTCCGAGTCCTTTTGGGCCGGAGTCTCATCTTGGTGGATGTCTTCGGGTTCGGTATTCGAGCCCCTCGGGCCGGAGCCTTACCTTGTCGGGTGGTGTTCGGGGTCGGGTCTTCGAGTCCTTTGGGCCGGGCCGGAGCCCAGACCTGATGGTGGGGTTGTTTGGGCCTGCACAGTGGGCCTTCCTGCGTGCAGAGTTCAGGATCCTAACCATAGTTGAATAAGGTAACTCCAAAGGTAGTGGTTGGATTGGATTCCACTTGCACCTTTTAAGGAGATTGTGTTGGACCCAAGTTATGATAACTACCATGACTAGGAGTTCTAATCCGACTCAAAGAAGGATTCAAAAGGTGGTGAGCATTATAAATACAAGGCCAAGGTTACAATTAACAGGTAATACCTACTTTTGAGCATTAAACACTTAGCCTCCATTTGTTAAACCTTGTGAACGGTCTGAACTTATTCTCACACCGGAGCTATCCCCGTGCACAAGCAAGTCAGTCAAGCTTCACATGTGATCTGTTATTGTGCGGTGTTCTAGCGCGTGAGGCCACCTTGGTGGAAACATGCGTTAACAAGCCCTATTAAGACTCTTTCTTTCCTTATAGAGGACTGCATTTTGGGATTTAAATTATCTCATGATATTTAAATAAGTATCGATTTCATTGTTAATTACTTTTGAAGTAAAAATATTTTGTTCATAAAACTCTAATTATGTGTAGGAGGAAGAGGAATTATTTAGATTAATTTATTTTCCCATCCCATCAGGGGTGGACGCAGACTCGGGCGAGTGTGGCTGGAGCCCCCACTGAATTTTTATTCTTTGTATATGGGTATTATGATATATTGATAATATTATGCAAATTGGGGGCTAATGACTAATGATTAAAATAATGGAATTGAAGTAAGAATGAAATGAAAAATGGTATCTTTGGTGATTATTTAAAAGGATAAACCATTTCGATTTAATGAATTCATTTCATTTCCTTGATTTTTAGTCCATGGAGAAGGTAGTGGAATGAAAATCATTTTAATAGAATGGATGTATGTAATAATTATGTCATCCTATCACACCATCCGACATCCACCACCAACAACCAAATATGCACTTGAAATATTAAAAAAAATATTTCATTCCTTTCTACATTTCATTCCTTCAATCCAAACGTAGCATTAAACTCTTCAAGTAATGTACTGCTACTCCAATTGAGATTCTATCTATGAATAACTTCAAGAGAAAATAACTCATTTTCACTCTGTTGTCCCTTTCACTCTGTGACATTATAAAATATAACACAAAACAAATTTGAAACGCTTTTGTGCAAATCACTTATATGAAACGCATTTGTACAAAAATAGTGATTGATATTAATATTTTTAATGTTTATAAATTTTAGTATTGTTCTTTATTTTATTTTTTACAATTTTTTGTATTAAGCCCCCACTGAGTAGAAATTCTGCATCCACCACTGCATCCCATAATCAAATATTTGTCGATTTCAATATACATGATCATGTTTCGTTTGTCTTCTGATTCTAAACAGATTTAGTGCGGACTCATTCAACTTTTCTTAATTTGCTTTTTTTTTTTTATAAAAAAAATATGATCTTGTGTAGGTTTAGAATTATTTTCATTTTTTGTTATATTTTGATATTTTCTTGTTCACTTTACAGGGGCTATGATGGGTAGAAGTCATACACATTAGCTTCGAATATTAATGGAGTCTTCCGTAAGTTTTCATACTCTCTGTCTTACACGCCACACATATTTTCTAACATCTAGATAATTTTGGTTAACATTGATAACAACATTATGGTAGATGAACGATCTATTCTTCCTAGATTTGAGTTTATGTATATCTGCTCATTTTGCTACTTATTAATATAATTCTAAGTAATGCCTGATCATAAATTAGCTGGTTTGGGTACTAGTTGCTGTCTTGATTCTTATGAACTCAATTTATGTCTCCTTTCTTACGAATAAACAACGAAGAAGTAAAATTTCATTCTAAAGTTCTTTCTTTTACCCTGTAATATTTGGAAACTGCTTATCATTCCTCTGCGTCATATACTCAGGGCAATGAATTAAGGACTCCTAGCAGGATAGGAGATCGATCAACCAGTGATGTTGTTGTAAGACTACGAACACACGATGGCCGTGATGAGTGGGTGTATTGTCATTCTAACATCCTTATAGAGAAGAGCAAGTATTTTGCTGACAGGTTATCAGAAAGTTGGCCCACATGTCAGATCCTGGACTCTCGCAACTGTGTTGAGGTTTACTGTCAAGAATCTTATTTTGACTACCACATCACTGTTGTTCGCCTCTTCTATGTCAGTACAGATTGTTCAGTGACTGACATGTGGCATGGTGTCAAAAATGCTCTTGGCATTCTTCGAGTGGCCGTGGAGCTTGGATGCCCACAAATTGTTGCTGCCTGTGTGGATTACTTGGAAGCAGTCCCTTGGGAAGAAGCTGAGGAGGAGGAGATTCTAAAAATTATACCAGGCATGGGATCACAAGCAGAAACAATTCTTGCTCGTCTTCAGCCTGTCAATCCCACAGCTATTAAGAAAATTTTTCTCTCGGCCATTCGATTTGGCACGTCATCACCCCCTACACTAATGAATGATCTAAAAACATCAGCCCAGGAGCAGCTGGAGTACATGCTTACTGAAGATGATGATTCCCCATTGCTTATAGCTGACGAGGAGATAAAATTAGAAGTTAAAGAATGTATCAAGAAACTATTAGCCAGATTTGACAACCTAGTAGACTCTTTGTTGTCTGAGACCAGAGATCCAGTTTTTGATGCAGGGACCATGCTTTCATTTCAATCCTATTTGACAGATTTGTCATGGGCTTGCCAAATATTGGGTAAGTTGGAAACAATGAGGGATCTCGTATGCAGTTGGGTGGAAGTATCAGAAAATGCAGTGAAGGTTGTTGAGAAAGTATGTCAAGAAACTGATATGCTTGAGATGAAGTTAAAGGTTATTGAGGTGACTGCAAAGGTTCTAGATGCAATAGGATATGGCACAGTAATTTTGCCAACTGCAAAACGTCTGCACATGGTGAAAGTTTGGCTTCCATTTGTGAGGGTTAGTAAGCCTTTAATTGAATCTGCTAGAACTGACGGTGAGGATGGTCTGTTTCTAAAAATGGATGGTGAACTCTGGCAATCCTTGGAGTCGGCATTTGTTTCATTAATTCTTGCGTTGCCATCAGGCAATCAAGCAGAGATTTTAACTGAATGGTTGGGAAATAAGCATATTCGATACCCTGACCTAACGGAAGCATTTGAGGTTTGGAGTTACAGGTCCAAAGTTGCCAACAAGAGGCTGGCATTGTTGGGAGGCACCAATGGTATGACCAAAATGTTATAACCCTTTCCTTTATCCTTTCTTTGCCTATTGATTATGACTCCTTATTTTTTTCCAATCCTGAGATTAAAATACCAATTTTTTCTTTGCTGCCTAAACCATAAATGTATCAAATTTTAGCAAATATCACGAGGATTTTCTCTTATTTTTTATTTTTATTTTTTGTTTTTTTGGGGGATGGGGTGGAGAGGTGGAGGGGTGGGGGGTGGGGTGGGGGTGGGGGTGGGGGTGGGGAAGAACTAGTAGCTTGCTTAGTGTGACACGATAACTCTTGGGCTCTTGTATATTATGCGATGCTAAGGCACGTGCTTGTATATTTTTTGATAATTATGATGTGTCTAAATTTTTATGAGTAATTGAGGTGGGGCTAACGATTTATAACCTCCTGGAACATCATTGTTAAATTTGGCACGTCAGTTTATCTTTTTTACTATTCTTGTTGAGACAGCTTTGGTTACTCTATGTTATTTTAACTATGTTTGAGCTTTGCGGAGATCTTTGCCATCTCCTCTCATTGCTGAGTGCTGACTCCTTAAAACTATACATATATTTATATGCTATATGTTTGATTTTCTCTCTTATCAAGTCAGTTAACTGAAGAACTTTTTTTCAATGGTAACACACTAATGTATTGATGACGATGACTTTTGTTATTCTTTAATTATGGGTAGTTGTTTTATTGTGACCAGGTTAAAGAGGGATTCATAACCTGATTTATGGCCATTTTGCAGTTTACTGATGCGTTTTTCATATCCTAGTCAATTGCACATAGTCTAATGATGCCTCTGGTAGGGGCAATTTTCTTACCTTTAAGTTAATTCTGGTTCATTGAATCTGGTTGTGTTTTTCTGAAAAGTGTGCTTGCCATTTACAGAGAAGTCTATTATTTCTTTTTGTTTCTCATTGATGACTTTTCCCGAGTATTTCTTTACCAAATGCATCGTGACACCGCGGTGTACTACCAAGTATGCATTGCTTCCCTCACGCCACGACATTATGCATATGCATCACATGGTAATACTAAACTTGTATGTCATGGTCGGGAATACTGTCTGGTTGGAGAGTATTCTGCCTAGATGAAATAGAAACATTGCCATTTTCAGATTTAGGTTGGGCACTATCACCAACTATAACATGGATTTTAGTTGTATTCTCCTCTTTATGATCTTTGGGCTAATAATTTGATAAAAAAAAAATATATATTTGACAAGATTAGTTAAAGTTGCGATATTTCTTAGATTTACCGACTTTGTATTTATAAATTTGAGTTTTAGATGTAGAACCTACATATTTTTGGGAGTAATGTAGTTACATTAACCTTTTTACATCTACTTTAATAACGTGTATATATAAATTGCAGTCTTTGTGTTTTCAGCTCTCTTTACATAGTTCAGAGACTGCAGATTATATGACACCTAAAAGCTCTCTTCCCCATCTCCCTCTATCAAACCCGTATGGCCCCACTTATTTGTTTTCGATCGGAGCATCAAGCAGCGCAACCTAGTTCTACTTGACTAAGCCCGTGCTCGTCCAAGGAGGGGGGTTTGCTTTACCCAACCCCCTTTTTGATAACAAGGCAGAAACCCCCGACCCGATATTCATTAGTTTCGAATGAAGAGTGCTCCGCCCTAGCAAGCATCTACTCCTATCAAAACAAACAGATTCGGATCAAATTCTTGTGCGCTGCACCATCACTATCAAACCCTAGCTATAAAACAAGAGCTTGGTTAGGATAAGGTTCACTTGAGTGGTCCTAACTATGTAATAAATGGATTGTCGCTCACTTCTATTGAAAATTACACAAGCAAGTCGTGGTATTAAAATGATGAAGTTGAAGTATCCTTGCCAAAAAGTAAGGATATGAATAAAGATGCATGTTTCTTTTTTCGGCTAACAATTATACTTTACACACATTACTCACGAGGTAAGAACAACAGGAACACGAGGCTCCTGAGATTCCCTGTTGACTAATGAAAAACAGTAAAAATCCCTTGCATTTTAGGGTTCTTATAAAGTAAACCCGTCAATGTATCCTTTAAATTCAAGTCAGGAAAGATAACAGAGATTAAGCTGGAATGAGTAAGGTCGCTGGCTATAATCCCCACACCAGGTACCAAAGTTGCCCGTTCCAAAAACTAATAGAGATGACGCCAAGTTATTTGACACGAAACAAACACTTGAAATGTAATGTTGATTCTGTCGATGTGTATTCTGAAGGAGTGTTGCATTACCTTGTGTGAGATGATGGTGTTAAGGTGGCTCTCCTAGGACACAATGAAGTGCAGATTATCCACAAAAATAATTTGCCCATACATCATAAGAAAATGAAACTGTTTCTTCCATTCATAAAATGGATTTTTGCTCAAGTACATAAAAGCAATTTACAATTCTATACCTCCCCCGAAATTTACTAATTTTACATAATCCTTTTACCAATCCCTCTACCCATCTGCAAAAACAAAGAGAATATACAATCCTCAACCATATGTAGTATCTTCTAATCTGGCTAGATGGTCTATATGAAAGAACTCGAGTGGTTCTCTGCCAAGTATATTATACCTGTAAAGTAAACTGTGTAAAGTTTTCTTCCTTCTTTACACTACCCATTCAATTTCCCTTCTTCCTAATGAAGGTAATAGATGAAAATAGTGAAAGTGACCCTGGACCCCCAGCAAAACTCTAGATCTTCTTTCTGTCTGTGTCAAGCCACAAAATCTGGCAACAATTGTGCAGCAAACCTCTTGCGGCTTTGAATATTCATGTTTTCGAACATGTTTGCTGAATGAGAAGATATGGGAGTGTCTATAGCTCCGAATTCATTTGCTTCGCCAATATCCACTCCTCTTCCCAGTTGGATGTTTTGGTTGGGGAGGAAAGTTTGGTGGGTTCCAGACATAGAGAGGTTTTTGCCATGTGGGAGACCAAGAGTGAGAGAAACGCCATTATTGCCTGAATACGGTGCAGCAAATTGCTCAGCCCCAAACCTACCAATTTCCCCGATTGGGTATGGGCCAAATCCTCGAATGTAGTTTGTCGGGCTTCCTAGCAAGGTAAAGCCATCTCTGCTTTGCCTCTGATCATTGTGAAATTTCATAGTCACTTGTTCATTGTTGGCCTCTGGCTTGGAATCCATGTTCATGAATGACACATTACCCACAGAGTGGAACATATCAGTGCTCCTCTGTTTCTTAGGACTTCCTCGTGTCATTTCCTCCATTTCCGAGGATCCAATGAGGGTGAAACCAGAGTGATTTCTGATATTTAACCTAGTGGGAGAGGTTGAAACTGAAATATTTGGATGAGAATTCTGGCTTGTGGGATTGTCTTGGTTTTCTGTGGAACTTTCTTCTTGTGGAGCTCTGGCTTTTGATGCCAATTCTTCATTGTGGTCACTTTTGCTTGTTTTGTCCTCTGATCCATTTTGTTCATGTTCCTTGATTTCCTCCATGTACATTTCTTCTACCATTGGCTTCCAAAGCCGCACTCGGGCATTTATAAACCAATTAGACACCTGAATTATATTATTAACCATTTCGTCACTATATAAAATACCCAATCATGAAGTGAAAATGTTTCACAATCCAAACAATATAATTCGTACCTGACTTCTGGTAAGCCCAGTTTGCTTTGCGAGCATATGTTTGTCCGAGTCCTTGGGATAACTGAATATCAAATTCAACAAAATTAGTTCAAAACTGATTACTGAAAGATACCGAATTTTGAAATTAGGTTCATTAATTGAGTTGTGTTCTTACGGGTGGAGGAAGTGTTCAAAGAGCCAAGCGCGAAGAACAGAAACAGAACGCTCTGGTAATCCTCTCTGGGGTCTCCAAGCGTTATGTTGGATCACTCCCAACCGTTGTAGAGCTCTCTGTTGCCTGAGCTGATTATCAACATATTTGAGCCTTGAGCCCTCAATTTTCTCTCCTCCAAAACTATCTTCTTCGCCTAAGCTCTTGCTTGCTGCTTTAATTTGTCCCAATATTGCGTCTTTGAGACTCCGAAATTGCTTTGAGATAGTCTGTAGTGCCAGGGCTGTGTATGTTTTTGCAGAGCCAATACCGGCTGCTTGTTCAAACCAAGAAATTACAATCTGCATCTGATTGTGGTACTGTTTGTACCTCTGCTCCACCTTCAAATCATAAATAAACAAATAAACATAAGATTCAATTTGAGCTAATAATTATGTACTTGAAACTGAATATATATAAAGTCGCATGAACAAAGCACATTTTTTTCTGTTCTTTTTTCCCAGCTGAAATTTCTGTGAAAAGTACAATATTAAACTATGTTTCTTTAAGAAAAAACAAGAACAATCATGGTTCAGTTCATTAAATTTGACAAGTCCTCAATGAATTCTGACCCAATATCATTTTATTGGTAGTCTTCCAAAGAGGTGATGTAACTTTAGTGATGGAGACCCAACCCACAAATATTGTTGAAAATTAAATAATTCCTCCTTTAAAAAGTTCAACTTGTAAACTCAAAATGATCAGATTTGTTTATGTCAACATATATGTAATTTACCCAGGGGCCATACCTCATCAAGCATGTTAACAAGCTTTGCTTTCTTCATCTGTATTTCCTGTCTCTCAGCGGTTGTGAGCTCAGAAATGCTTTTGGAGGTCGTCTCTCCTCCACCACTTAGTCCATCTCCGGCGGCTGCCACCGGTGATCCTCCCGCAATGCCTTTTGTGTTCCCATTACTGGCCTTGCATAATTCACTATTCTTCACTCCCTTCCCAACATTAACAACTTCATCAAGAAGCTCTTGAGCAGCCTTTAAGTACTTGGAACTTAACAGCACACCCTGCATGCCGTTCACACCATTGGAAACCCCGGATACCGATGATGACGAGCCGCCTGGCACCCGGACATCATCCCCGCCGCTTCTCTGGGAAATTGTCGGTGGGTGTACCGGAGCGGGAGACGGCAGCTCACTTTCGGTTCTAAACGACCCGTAGCCGGGTTGTTGGGAAGAAAGGCTGAGGGACAAACCTTGTTGTGAGAGCGTGACCTCACGCGCCGTCGTGGGGTCAACTGGATTGTACAAACTGTAGTGAAGGCGAGGAATGAAGCCGTGGAGGCCCGAGAAGTCATGCTGAGTATGGACGGCGGACGGATGGTTAGGGTGATCTTGTTGGGGTGCGGGCGCTGAAGCAGTCGCAGTGAGGGGGATGCCGACAAAGTGTTGGGTGGGCGGCGCGTGGGAAAAAGTAGTGGGGTTTAGAGAGTTGCCGCCAGTGGAGTTGTTGAGGAAAACGAAGTTGGCGGGTGGCGGCTGCTGGTGCTGTTGAGATGTGTCAGGGTATCCAACGTTGTACCCGGGATTCATTAAAATCAGTGTTTGTAGTCCGTCACCTTGGATTTCTGAATTCCCATGAAAGTACGTCCCCATCGGCATCGAATTCTGAAATATCTTTCTTGATTTATAGGAGTACCTCTGATGATTGATTATTTATATTTTTTACTATTATATCTTCCTATATATATCACTGAAAAGGGACTACGTTAAATTAAAACTTCACATCCCAAAATTAATTAATTAAACTCAGCTCTTCCTCTCCCTCTCCCTCTCCCTCTCTCAAGTCACAACACTACCTACATATATATGTTGTATATATGAGAGATAGGAGCAGGTGTACCTGTTTTGATATCAAAGATGGAGGTGGGTAAATGGTAATTTCAGCCCATTTTTGGCTGCAACTAATGGGAATATTTGTTATCGTATTAATGTGACGATAAGATAAATCCTGGAAAATAAATCAAGGGACGATATTAAAATATGAAAAATACCCATAAACCCCCTAGGGTAATTAAATAGTAGTACGTACTGGCGTAATTATTAATATTGTTCAATCTCAAGAAATAATGCATAAAACTCATCCGAGAGAGAAAGAGATGTGCATTCAGCGAGATATATATATATATATATATATATATATATATATATATATATATATATATAGTCAGTCGTCTATGAGAAAGAAAGAAAGAAACTAAGCCATACATGCACACTTGTATATCTATCTAATTTGATCATCCATCTATCATGTACAGAATTTTATATATATATATATATATATATATATATATATATGATGATGATGATGATGATGATGATGGATCAGTCTCTTAATTCACTTATGGGAAAGAAAGAAAAACAGTACTGTCATACTCAAATCAATCTCTCTGAATCTCTTTCCCTTCCCAGTTGCTAAGTATAAAAAAGGAAGGCTTAAAAGTCGAGAGAAAGAATACCTTTCTTTATTCAGTACTAACTCATTCACCATCTAACCATTTATCTCTTATTTATCTTTTTTTTTATATAAATTAAAAAAATTATGAAATTATATGCATTCAGATCAGATATATATAATGATGTATGTATATGTACATGATCATGTAAATGTTCTTGATGGATGCTGATGGTTAAAATTCTCGGGGACTTTTTTCATGAAGCTAATTAGACACACACACATATACACACTGATAAAAGGGTCAAACAGGTTTACGATGATTCATCAAATCTTAGTAAATGAAGGTTAGAGTGCAGAGAGATTCAACACATATTTTATTATTATTTGTGTATAATTATATATATGTATGATAAAACATTAAACAAAATATATACTACAGAAAATTATTAATAAACACCCAACAAATAATATTATAAGTTTTATATTTTATGATTACGAAATTATAAGCAAATAACAAATATAATTCATAACACATAATAAAGGAGGAGAAACTCTTAAAGAATTTCCTAAAATCAGATTTCCAATTTAGATATACGACAGTTCTCCATGAAGAATTCTCGCTTATTAGGAGTGAAGTACCTGCAAATAAATCAAACCAGGAAACTTAATTAATTGGCTGATGATTTGAGTCTCTCCTTTTCAAAGGATTTGATGCAGCCAGGCCAGGGATGATTGTGAGTATGATGACGATGATGATGATGAACTGCTACAACTACAAACAACTTTTTAGAGAGAGATGTAGATGAGTGTATATGTGAGGTTCATTTATTAAAAAATTAATATTACAAAAGAAATAAAGAAAGAAGAACAGTGGGATATATATATATATATATATATATATATATATATATATATTATAAACAATGTGTCAGAAGATACAAACAGCTGAAAAACGAGGAAACGTCTGCTTCCGTGAAGTTTTTTTTTTCTTTTTTGTATGTTATTTTAAAAATGAAATCACATCGAATAAGTAGTAGAAAGAAAGAAGATGAAGAGAATAGGATGATGATGATGAAGAAGAACATTATTTAGGGTTATGTTGGAGGGGTCCCCAATAATTCATTATTCAGTCATCTTTGTCTTTTCTTTCTTTTTTTTCTTCTTTAAATTTATCTCTCCTCACTAGCTAGTTAGCTAGCTAGGTTAGTACTAGTATTTTTTTTGTGGTTGGATACCAGAGTTTGAAGATAAAGCAATTAAATTCCTAAGGAACACAGGGCCAACCACCATAACACCTACTACTTTAATGCTCTAAAAGTTATCATTTTCTATATTTTTAGCCCTTGTAATTTTTATTTGTTTATATCCATTTACACGTACGAATTTATATATATATATATATATATATATATATATATATATATATATATATAAAAACTAGTATTACTTATTTTATGTATAATTTTCCATAGTCTAAAATAGAACAATACAATAGATACAACTATCAAATCCAACATACAAACATGTCTTTGTACAATATTGTCACTGCTGGCTTCCTCAATGCTCATCAGTGTCATTGATTGTAGTTAGATCAAATCAACCTTGGCCCTCAGTCATACCTAGTGTTGCTACAAATTAAATTTCAATCTTATCAAAAAGGGAAATAAGTTCCCCAAAATATAAAAGAAAAATATCTACTTTAATTAGCAAACCTAAATATATATGCATGGGAAAAAAAACTTTTCCATCTTTTATTTTTTTTATTTTTCTGGGAATTATGAGCTCTCTAATTTTTCTATTATTACCTTTTTGACCTTCACTTGTGAATTTTAGTTCAGTAACATTTTTCTCAGATGACTTCTTGAGGGGGCTGAAGGACCCTTAATTCAACCTCATGGAGCTAAAGTGTGAAGGACGATCGTTGTTGGCATTGTTGTAGAAAATGAAATCTCAATCTATTTAACAAATCACTAGTCACCCTTACAATTAATCATATTTAATGAAGTACGTATTTAATTTTCACTAGTATTAAAACCACAACCAAACCTTTTTAGTTCCTCATGAATAAAAATAATAATGAGAAGTAAATTATTAATTTTCCTCAATGACAACATCATTCATTATATATAAAATAACGTGTAGATATCGAGAAAATTATAAAATAAAATTTGAAAAATAAACAATTTTGAAAGTAAACTATACTATATGTTACAGCCATTAATTATCACTAGTTTTAGAGGTAAGTTAACTTTAATATTGTCCTCATTATCAGGCTAAACAAATTAGGTAGTGATAGGCGTGGTTTTAATTTATGGTCTGTTGAGAACTTGAGATCATCTTTCTCTCTCACTCACGTACAGTCACTATCGTCGTATCCATATGAATAGTGTAGACTGTAGTATATATTCAATTCTTCATTCTCCATCCAAACCCTGAATTAATTTCCCAAGATTATATCTTTAAAGACATATATGCAAATGTCTAACTCGAATTCTATGAAAATAATTTTAGACAAACATTAATTTTACCATTAAACTAATTATGCATGGGCCATGGCCGTACAAAAATCCTATATATCTAGGAGTGTAAACGAGTCGAATATCAGCGAACACCCTAATGTTCAGATTTAGTTCAACTCAAAAAAATTGAGCTGAAAATTTTAATTTTGTGCCAGATCTCGACTTGGATCATTTCTCACCTACTCAACAGAGAAAGATTTCAATTCGCTTTTAAAACGAGAGCATTTCATGAGCCTTCAAATCGAATTTCGAGTATGAATCATTTCACTTAATACTGAACCACTATATACTAAATTGATTATTGAACTAATGTTAATTTATATATAAGTTTTTTACTTTTATTTATGTAAAGAAATTCACTACAAGAAATCACACAAAAAATGACGCTAAAATTTGTCACATAAATTTTATTTTTCGTCACTAAAACATTTGGTGACGATTGTTAATCGTCACAGAGACCGTCACCGTATGAGCGTGGTATTAGGTATATTTGACAATATTTGATGTCGTCACTAAATGTTTTGACTTATGGTGACGATTTACATCATTGTCACTATAATTAATTACTTTTAGTGACGTTAATAGCGTCACTATTTGAATGAAACTTTCGTCACTCTATATTATGTTTTGTCATCAAAACTTGGTGCATTAAATGATGAAAATCGTTTTTCGTCATTAAATGATATTGTTTTAGTGACGAAAATATGTTACTCAATTTAAATCATCTAATTTTAATGACGACAATATTGTCATATTTATGATTATTCTTTCGTCATGTTATTGTGTTTATCGTCACCAAAAATAAGAAAATAAATGACGACAGAACAATTCGTCACCTAATAATATATTTAACATGACAATTATGTCGTTGTCATTTTATATTTTAAATAATATTACAAAATAATTTGTCACCAAAGAGTTATTTTTTGGGACACATTTTTCAATGTCAATAATGCTTATGGTGACGATACATCTCGTCACATAAAAAGTTATTAATAATGACAAAATTATTTGTTGTGACTGAATGAAAAACTAAATATAAAATTATAGATCTAAAAATAAGAAAAAAGATTACACCAAGATGATGACTAATAAATTCCAACCCATTAAATAAAATCATCGTGTTATTACAACAACACTAGCAGAACTGAGCAACAAACTCAACCTTACCAACAGAAGAATGCAGTTAATTAATACTCAAATACATGAACATGTGCATGAACTATTTTCACAATCAAGTGCAAATTAATGAGCTAATGACCACCATGTGCATGAACTATTTTCACGTGAACTCCAGACGCACCAAAAGTTTACGAATTCATCCTTCAAAGACTTCTATTTTCTCGCTTTACATCAGTCGTCCCCAAGATCTCTTCATATTTCTTCTAGATTTCTAGCTGAAAGGTCTCCTTGTTCTTTGTGGATACATTCTTGGCTTTAGCTGAAGTATACTATTATTGTAAAAGAACTAAGATGAATGTTTAGCCAACTGGGGCAAAATAAATAAATTAATAAAAAAAACTTGTTTAACGTCGGTCATTATTGCTTCATAATTTTCTACCGTCAAGTCATCTTCAGTTCTTGACAATCTTCCTAGTTCAGCTTCCACTAGCATACCTTTTACATGTGCCAAGGATGAAATGAATTTCGTGTATGAGATATTCTCTTTGAAAGGAAACTCGAACCAAATTACCACGATCGAATCGAATCCTACGCAATGGTTTGTATTGATAAGTAGATTGCGAATGATACATTAAAGCTCAATAGTTCTAATTTGAACATCACAAAATTCAAAGGAAAAGTAACTGAATAGAGTTACATAAAATATCTACTTGATATACTAACAAGATAGCTTCTTAATTCCGAACTTCCACCAACTCTTTCTTGGAATTCCCAAGATCAAAGTGAATTGTGATTGGGACCATCACACAAAGGCACGCAGATTTACTTCTCAAGTGTTTTTGCATATAAAGCCAACCTTACCTAAATGATCATTATCTCTAATATCTAAATTGACCGCATTCTTCATGGTGGAAATTATACTTGTCATAAAGTTAACATAATTAAATGTAGCAGAATGTTAGAGGAGCATTTGTTTGGCACATGATCTAAAACATGAATTCGACAAACTTAAGAGACAGAGATCCGGATATGGAACAAATATTCCTAAATATGAAACATAAAAATTGTGAACACGGATTCGGAAAATTATATAGATAAGCATAGACATTTATTTGCCAGTCACTATTTGGAAACCACAGTGGCCTTTATTCACAATATCCACATAACTTTTGTAAATAAAAGGTCTACAGAATGTAGAAAGCTTTTTCCATAAAAGGTCACAAAAGCATATGCATAAAAGGTGTGACGCCCCCAAAATAGGTATACATCACCCATCTTGAGTCGCCAAATACATGGTACATAATACGAATACAATCTTTAATATACAACAAGATAGCTGTGAGTTTTAATACAATTATTGTCTTCTAGACAATATCCACTCTCAGAATAAGTCCTCAATACATTTATTGTCACACTATTTAATGAATAGTGAGGACTACTAATACTATCATTTGACCGTCACTCCGCTTCCCGACTAGCCCATTCGTTCTCATTTCTGAAGAGAACGGTGAAGAAAGGGTGAGCTCAACTAGCCTAGTAAGAAATATTATGACTAAGATAATGCGAATAAATTATCATTAGGCTTCAACAATGTTAAACCGATAAAATACAATAGACATCAAGTTTAACTGCCAGTGGAACATGCAATCCATTAAAAGAGTTAAGTAGAGAATAAAATCTACTATCTTTTATGATTTAAAAGATTTTTCATCACTTTTATCATTTGAATCGACAATAAATAATCCACATCATCCCCGCACTACTGACCAAGGATATTCATTAGTATCACAACCCACAAATTATCCATGCACTACGGACAATGATATTCGTGTATTCATCAATGGTCATGATCATGCCAACAACTCGTCCATCAATGCATTACGGGCCAATGAGGACTTTTACCACATCATTTGTAACATTACGGTCCATGATTACAATCGAATAATCCTCGGTCATAATCATACCAAGTCCATCTATGCACCATGTGCGCCCACGTAGATGACTTTCAACATAATATAAACATGAGGATGATGACAATGATATGAGAATTTAATAAAATAAGTTCAAGAATTAATTTATTCAGGAACTAATAATGTCCAAATTGTCAACATAATACTTCTTTGTAGAGTAAAATTCAAGATTGCTCAGAAGAATATTTCCATGAAAAGATAATGGATAAAACGCAAATATCAAGGATATTCCACTAATTTCATGGAGTTTAGAAGTCAAAACTTTAACTAACTGAGTATAATAAAGAATGGAATAACAAAAGAAATCACCATATATGCGGTGCCTTGATGCATGAGGCAGTTATTCCAATGTAATAATAAATAACGGAACCAGTCACGCGTAAACGCATGCATGTGATATTCCAATGTAATAATAAATAACGGAACCAGTCGGAGAACTTAAGACCGATACGATGTTCTAACAGAATAATAAATAACGGAACCAGTCATGCATAAACGCATTGCACGGATGTTCCAATGAATAATAAAGAATAGAATAATGTAAGAATTTCACCATATACGCAGATTTCTTGGCATGTATGACGAGTTATTCTAATATAATGATAAAGAATGGAATAATGTAAGAATTTCACCAAGTATAGGGTGAGATCATGTGATACAAAAGTTATTCCAACAAAATAAAAAAAATGGAATAACGTAAGTTCTCTTCATGAATACAAAAGAAATAATACCCACTACCTTAGAAACAAACTGGATATAGGAGTAGTGAAGTAGCAAAATACTTTTTTTTCTTTCTCTACATAGTTTCTCTCTAGAGTTTCAAAGTGAATTAAAAGAAATAATAAAGGAATGAGCTTCATTTATAGGAGAATGGACCTGATATAGAAACTAATTCTGAATGGTCCAGATTGATTTACTTTTAAACGACGGTCCAAATTGGTTTACTATAAAATATTCTAATAAAGCAAAATCTTTTAAATAAAATAAAATATATTCTATTTATAATCTAATAAAATGAATAACTTTATAAAAGTATTCTGCTTTATATAAAAAGATTTTACTTATCTGCAAACACTATGCAAACACTATACAAACACTATGCATAATAAAATATAATATATTCTATTTATAGTCTAATAAAACGAATAACTTTATAAAAGTATTCTGCTTTTATATAAAAAGAGATTTTACTATGCAAAATACTACGATAATGTAATATAATATATTCTATTTATAGTCTAATAAAACGAATAACTTTATAAAAGTATTACATTTTTATATAAAAAACTTTTCATTTTATTATATTAATAATACTAATAAAACAAAACTTCATCATCATTATTATAATTCACACTATTAATCGACCATATGTTTCTCGGAGAAGAGAGGGCTTCCAATAAGGATTTCTCCTATTAAGCGCACAATTAGGTGACCAAACCTCTCCTCGGCGTAACTTCTGACATCGTTAATATTGCAAATAATAATATTAATAACTTTATCATCTCAATTATTGATTTAATAATATATAAAATATCGACAATAATTGAATCAATTAACGTGAGATACTATGTAACAATTATCAAGCAATAATTGAACAAAAGCGAGTGACTTCTTACGTAAGCATAAATAATCAATACCGTGTACTACTACGCGAACCACGCCAGTATTCCTCGTAATTTTAACAAGGGTGTTTCAACGATTAACGATAAAACTTTCGTAGTTATTTTCATAAAATATTTTTCTTACTTTACATACGTTGTTTGAAATTTACTTCTTTGAAAATCATTCGCTAGATTTTCAAAACCAAATTTTATAATATATATATATATATATATATTTATATATATATATATATATAATATAACACATGCTATATTAGAAAAATCCTACCACCCGTACATCATTTTTCAAGGTGTTAGCCAATTAGAAGAAAGAGAAAAAAAAATTAGTACACGCCAAGTTGAGAAAAATGGCTTTATGCACATGTTTGATAGCATTATTGGATTACTCAACCAATAAGGTGTAAGCTTTGAAAATAACATCACATATCCTGCCAAACTTTATTCTCCGCCACAACCCATTCACCCACATTTAATATATATAAATACTTATTATTCACACACACCCACACTTCACCACTCCACCCCACTCACGGTTGAAAATTCCTCCACCAAAATCCTCCACTAGTGGCCCCAACCAAATATATATATATATATATATATATATATATATATATATAAAAAAAACTTTCTACCGATTACTTTGAAAAAAAATGGGTAAATGGAGGTCCATAAAATAAGCAAAACTTCATAAAATTCACTTTAATAATTTTAATAATATTTATCACTTTTATTATAATTCACAATATTAATCGACCAGGTCGTTCCCAGGAAAGAGGGGGCTTTCCAATAAGGATTTCTCCCTATTGGCGCAATTAGGTGACCAAACCTCTCATTGCGCGTAACTTCTGACATCGTTAATATTGCAAATAATAATATCAATAACTTTGTTATATCAATTATTGATTTAATAATATATAAAAATATTGATAATAATTGAATCAAAATTGAGTGACTTCTCACGTAAGCATCAATAATCAATACCGGTGCTACTACGCAACCATATGACATCGTATTTTTGTACTTTTCTTCTGAAAGTAGTTCAACAGTTTTAATCGTAAAAACTTCCATAGATTATTTTCATAAAAATATTTTTGTCGCTTTCTCAATCGACAATAATTTCCGTTGTGGGGTCCACCAATGATTGTCTTGCATATCACGAATATTTCCTGTTAAAATGAATATTCTCCGACCAATCGAATATTATATAACAACTTGCGTACTTTGCAAAATTTATAAATATTATCCACAACTATAACATTATTTCAAATTTACACCTTAATATTTAAAAATGATATTTATAAAAAATTCATCTTTATTCATAAAAGTTGGGGTCTTAGAAAAGGTGTTCACCGGAAAATCAAATACAATTTTGTTTTCAAACTTCTCAAATCACTACAAAATTGTTGTGTACTTATCGCTGTTATTGAGATCATTTAGGCTACACAAATTTTAATGAATTTTCTTAAAGGTATTCAGTTTAGATAACTCAGTAAACATTGCACAATCTTTAATGTGATAATCACCATTTGAGCAACTTGTAAATTTTGCCCATAACATTTCAAGTAATAATCTGATTAATGCTTATTCATATAATTCGCAACACATTCATACCAAAGACCTTTATTCTAACCTATAAGTATACTCTATTACAATGAAGCTGCAACGAACATCATACCAGCAACTTATTCTAACCTATACGTATATTCTAGTACAAAGAAGCTGCTATAAACAAGATGAAATCTATATTTGATCGAATAATTTGTATTTGAAAATTTTTAGAATGATCTACTGAAACAGGTTGAAATTGTACAGAACTAAGGCAGGAAAGATGAGTATTTTACCTGGAGTTGGATGGCCACATTTTTTCTAGTAAGCTTTTCCATATTCATCAAATCTAAAATCATTTTCGGCACAACCTCTACAATAAGAATTAGTGAAAAAGTAAATAAAATGAAATGAAAAACAAGTGCATTCATGATAATACACATTAAAAAATATACATGTGTGGTCCCAATTAAGATTAATAAAGATTAATCCAACAGTAGGTACATGATGAAACAAAAGCTTTAATGTTTTCAAAGAATACGATTGCTATAACTCATATACACTAGAAAAGAATTCGTAGAATAAATTCATGAATTTATTTATCTATGCTGAAGTGGTGAATATAAAGACCTTCTTCTAGTGTCTAATAGGTGGCTGTGGGAATCCAAAAACCCTACATAATCACCGATCATTAATTTCTTGTCAAATGTTATAACATATATATGGTCTATAAGCGTATATGATCCGGAAGAATCATGTTGCAAAACACTTTTGAGTAATTAAACTGCTACTGGACAATTAATTTTGCACGATGTTATCAAACTTGCTTTGAGATATTCAATAGTCATCTCGTGGATTGAATTTACGAGTGATATCGACTTGTTGTTTATCGATTTTGACTCTTCTACTAATCGACGAAGAAGTTTGAGAGCCTCGTGATGCATTGCGGTGCATTTGTAAAGTTTTAACAAACAAGTGTATTGATTTCTTTTTTGCGAAACTCCTCGCATATTTTTACATCACAATAGTTAAGACCTTTCGTTAGTTCCAGCGGTGAAAGGTCATCCAGATAAAGCGGGGGCGGAAGAAGTGCAGTGTCCAACATAGCAATCTCCCTCGGCGCCTGAGTTAATAAGTCGGCCCTGCGGGGTCAAAGAAACAATCAGAACATTGAATAGAATATAAGTTAAAACTGTAAAATATGAACCAAAATATATCATATATCAATGATAAATGATTACTGGTATACAAATGCAAGAAGATATTCAAATGGCAAAGTATCATTCGAGAAACCATTGAATCTGTCAATCATGAAATTTTAAATATTCCAAAAATATCTGTACTTGTTCTTTCTTTTCCTAGCTTTCAAGCATACCGAGTCTACAAATATCCCTTAAGGCCGATGATGAGAGCACAAAAAATATAAGCGAGGACCAATGAAGCACAACTGCACAAAATGGGAACTAAAATTAAAAATGTAAAAATGCCACATTAGCACATGTCCATACAATATTAAGTCAAAATGGGTGAAAACAAAGATAATACTATCCAACATTCCAATCATGCGGTAATATTTCCTCAAGTATGAAAAAAGAGTGGTTGGGGAGGGTACAACAACTTGAAAGGCCTCAAATGCCTACCATTTTATAGAGTGCGAGCTAACTTAGTCCATATCAGTTCACAAGTTTTAATAATACAAACCACATTCAATTAAAAGTAGTATAACAAAAGCAAGATAGAACCAAGTTTCAATCGACATATAGTTGACAATGTCGCAGCACCGCCTTCTTCATACGGTGTTATCGATCCCTGTTCAGATAGATGTCCCGCTAGCACTAATCTCCTTTTGTCCCATCTAAAAGAAACAAGTACAGTATTCAAAGTCCAAAGAATTACACAATGAACAAACAACATAAACTAAGCTTCATATAACTTACAAAAAAAAGATATCTTCGGTTCCTTTTAGAATAAGGAAAGCATCCAAATCCAACTTTTTAGATATTAATTTTCCACCAAGGATTACTAAAGTCTGCGGTCTCACCTCAACCTCGCCGAAAAGCACTTATACTTCAATTGTAACTAAGTTGTTGTTGTGACTATATTTTGATTTAGCAATTAAAACCCGACACTCTGAATTAACATGTGTTATTAATGCATGTAGGAGGTAAAGGTAATACCAATCAAATTCCCGGGTAGTAAGCAAGAAAAGCATTTGAAGTCCAAGGAAGATGCCTTCTTCTCAATGTAATCTGCAAATATATGAATAATGAAATTATTGTTTGTGTAATCTTTGTGAAGGTGATTGATCGAAATTTAATAATTAGGCATAAGCATTTATCTTATCTGCAGACAAGTCACAGAATCACATCCTCTCCCCTCCCCCCCCCTCCCCACCCCCACCCCACCCCCCCCCCACTCTCACTCCCCACTTTTTTCATTTTATTCTTTCCTTCTATTCAGCTTAATTTGTTTCTCAATTATAGAATCTGCAAGAATATGAAATCGATCCTTCATTACTCAACAATTCACTATACTAAAACTAAGGGTTTTTTAATTGTTGCCTTCCCTCGCAATAGATAAGTCTCAAGATCGCATAAATCTCCATCTATACTTGCATCAAAAAGTAGTTGATCGGTGTGATGAGAGTTGAGGCTTTAATATAGAAGAGGCATAAATATATTCAAAAGAATATTTTCGTGTTTAAGATCCTGCGATTATGCCATTTGCATGGTGGAGGTGAGAAATAGCGAAACAATCTCAAAGAAGATAAAAAGCGTGTCAAATCTTCCCCTGCAAATGCAAATATTGTATTAAAGAAAATACCTAGTGTAAAATAGATTCACAATCTAGGAAATTTCTCCTAAAAGAAGTAACAAAACTTACCCGAATAAGCCTTGGCGTCTGAAATGAAAAGAAAAGGTGACCCATTAACAAAGTCAAGCACAAGGTATAGTGTAAAATCCCAAATTTTACGAATGAAGATTTAAATTTCTCGATTTTTTTTTGAATATTATGGTGTGGATTTAATATAATGTTATAGTTGTGGGTAATATTTATAAATTTTGCAAAGTATGCAAGTTGTTATATTATATTCGATTGGTCGAGGAATATTCTTTGTGTCGGGGAATATTCGTACGACGGCACAATCATTGGTGGACCCCACAACAGAATTATTGTCGGATTGAGAAAATGACAAAAATAATTTTATGAAAATAACGACGGAAGTTTTCCAGATTAATCTTGTTGAACTACTTTCGATAGTAAAAGTAATCAGAATACGCGTGGTTGCGTAGTAGCTGCACACCAGATTGGTTATTGATGCTTACGTGAGAAGCCACTCAGTTATACTCAATTATTACTTTCGAAGAATTCTTTGATCATATCTCTCATATTATTGATTCGATTATTGTCGTAGTATCATCTGCATAATATTTTATATATTATTAAATCAATAATTGAGACGACAAAGTTATTCATATTATGAAATTGCAATATTTACAATGTCTAAAAGTTACGCCAAGGAGAGGTTTGGTCACCTAATCATACGCCCAATAGGGAGAAATCCTTATTGAAAGCCCTTTCCTGAGGAACGACACGGTTGTTAAATATATTGTGAGTTATAATATTAATGATGAATAAGTTCGTGTTTATTAAAGATGAATTTGATAGTTCCATTGTGTTGGGATTATTGGTGTTAGTTGAAATCGACATCTATTCCGATGATAATTGATGTCTGGGGGTTATATTGATAAATCGGATAATTTATCGGATAAATGAGCAATTAATTGCTACTAATTCACATGCTCATATAACTATTTATTCACATGTGTGTACTATTGAGTCACATTCACTTACTATTAGGGGAGTTGGTGCAAGATTGATAATACTTGCATGACTAAGTTAAAGATGGAGGTATAGATGGAGGTACTATATTGTAATTAATTTTTTCACATGTTTAGAACTATTGAGTCACATAATTTACTATTAAGTCACATGATTTTACTATTGGTTCACATGATTTACTATTAGGGGAGTTGGTGTAAGATTGATAATACTTGCACGACCAAATTAAAAATGAAGAAAAAGTTGGAGGTATTGTACTGTAATTTTTCGAGCCCCGAAACGTGAAATTATCGAAACTATGTTTTCCTATAAATAGAAGCTCATTCTTCCTTCATTTTTCACCAATTCACTAAAGCTTTAGAGCCATTATTATAGAGAAAGAAGAAGAAGTCTCGCTCCTCTCTATTCCAAAGATCCATCTTCTTTTGAGGTAAGGGGTATTATTTTTTATATATTCTTGAAGAGAACTTCATTATTCCACTCTTTATTATTACATTGGAATAACTCAGATCTGCGGCTACCTATATTTGGTGAAATTCTTACATTGTTCCATTATTTATTATTCTCTTGGAATAACATATACATCAAAGTACTGCATACATGGTGAAATTCTCGTTGTTATTTCATTCTTTATTATTCATTGGAATATCCTATCTCATGCGTTTCTGTGGGACTGGTTCCGTCTTTATTATTCTCGTGGAATATCCTATCTCATGCGTTTTTACGTCGGACTGGTTCCGCTTTTTTATTATTCGTTAATATCCTCATGCATGCGTTTTACGGCGGACCGGGTTCCGATATTTATTATTCTCGTTGGAATAACTCCGCTCATCTGGCACTGCATGCATGGTGATTTCATTGTTATTCCATTCTTTATTATTCTGTGGAATATCCTTGCTTCATATTACATTACCGACTGGTTCCGATTATTTATTATTTTGTTGGGATAACTTTTAATACATGTGAAGTACCACATGCACGGTGATTTTTTTTTTTGTTATTCCATTCTTTATTATACTCAACAAAGTTAAAGTTTTGACTTATATACTGGCCATGAAATATCATTTTATTTGGTATTTTCATATGAGTTACTATTCACAAGTTACTATTCACCCTAAGCTTATTCACTCTAAGATTATTCACTTTAGTATTCTTTGGGGCACTTTTCATGCCGAAATACTATTCACGAAGTTACTATTCATGGGTTATTCACCGAAATTACTATTCACCCAATATTATTCACTTCGGGTATTTGAGTACTTTTCATGTCGGTACTATTCATGAGGTACTTATTCTCAAGTACTATTCACGAGTACTATTCACGACAAAAATTGATTCTTTTCATCCAAATTATTTTTGGTACATGAATATTATTCTTGAATTTTACTCTACAAAGAAGTATCATGTTGACAATTTAGATGTTATTAGTTCATGGATAATTTAATTCTTGAACTTGTTTTATTGAATTCTTATATCATTGTCATCATCCTCATGTTTATATTATGTTGAAAGTCATCTGTGGTCAATATTGCATAGATGGACTTGGTATGATTATGACCGGGGATTATTCGGTATAATCATGACCGTAATGTTACAAATGATGTGAAAAAAGTCCTCATTGGCCCGTAGTGCAATGATGGACAGTTTTTGGTATGATTATGGTTATGGATTCTCTTCGGCCAAGGGAGCAAAGATGAATTGTTTTATGGCATGATCAGGACCGTTGATGAAAACATGATTATCTTTGGCCCATAGTGCATGGATAATTCGTGGTCGTGATACTAAATAATATCCTTGGCCTGTAGTGCAGGGATGATTTGATGATGTGGATTATTTATTAAGCTGAGTCTCAGCGATTAAGTTGATGAAAAACTTTTTAAATCATAGAAGATAGTAGATTTTATTCTCTACTTGACTCTTTTAATGGATTGCTTATTCCGCTGCAGTTAAACTTGATGTCTATTATATTTTATCAATTTAACATTATTGAAGACTAATGATAATTTATTTTGCATTATCTTAGTCATAATATTTTACCGGCTAGCTAGAAAATTTCACCCTTTCTTTCACTTGTTCTTTTCGTGAAATGAGAACGTAATCGGACTAGTCGGAAGCGGAGTGATGGTCCGAGATTGTGTATTAGTAGTCCTCACTATTCTGTAATATAGTGTGATAATAAATGTAATGAGGACTCTATTTGAGAGTGAATATTGTCTAGAAGGAAATATTCCTGTTTAAACTCTCGATTATGTTTTATGTCGATTTTACACGACAATTTGTATAATTAAGTTTTATATTTGTATTTTTTATCTGTATTTTTGTATTTGGCAAGACGAGATGGGTGAGATATACCAATTTTGGGGGCGTCACATATAGCTTATATCTGGTCTGCAATTTAGAGTACCACAAAGCATCATTGTTAACTTTTCCAAAAAACTTTCAAATAAACATATTCAGATCCTTTAGCAGAGAGAAATAGGAAAAGAAGCAATTAAATTGGTTGTAGTTTTAATTTTGTAACCACAAACAAATGAAAGGACAGTATAAAAACATACAACATGAAATGTTCATGAGCTTGAAGACACAAATTCATCAGTTGTTAGGAAAGTCAATACCTGGACGAGTATCTGAGCTGCGCGATGAATGGGTGATTTGTCAATATGTCTCTCTCAGCTTTCATGTACTCAGCATGATTTAAAAATGAATCAAAATAATGTCAATGTCCTTATACCTTAACAAATTTAAAACTTTTAAAATTAACTAATCTATTAAATTCAAAGAGGCAATTGTACAATATAATAAAATGTGTAATTTGATTTTAAAATTTCGGGATTACATGAACCCTACCTGACTTGAAATCAGGGACTCGCAGTAAAAGATTGCTAGAAAAAGGTAGGGGATAAAAACTATTAACGATGTTACCAAGTTACAATGACACCAGGATTGTGGTCTATAATACAAAAACAAACAGGAAAAATACATTTTATACTCAGACAGACTTTAGTCAAAGCAATTTCATTATCCAGATTTGATAGAATACCAAACTTTGGTAGTCAGCACTAGAGTAACAACTATGTATGTAACAAGAAAAAGGAGAGAGAAACAATTAACAAACATACAAACTAGAATGGGCAGTTTTTGTACATCCAATCCTCTTTAAATTAAAAGAATTGGGCAAGGATTGTGGTTGTGAGAACTGGCTCAATACATACATTACAGCCCCCAATTTCTCTAGTTCTGGCCAGCATATGCTCTAAGTTAAATATCTACAGAGGGGTACTAATCTGCAATGGCCATTCTGTCTGAGTAAGTTTGAGTAACATAGACATTCCCAAGACCCCAACTGTTTTCCAAAGTCAGAGCGAGTTATACAACAGAGAAATTACTGTTATTTTCAGCCTGCTCTTCATCCAACCAGGTTGTATTAACCACAAGAGGGATTTGATGCCCACAATTCCATAAACCACCTGTTAAGCAATTGATAAAACTATAATGAGAACTAAAAAGCACAAGACCGTACTAGGAAAAGATAAAAGAAACATTATTTTCATGCTAACATAATAAACTTGCTACCAAGAAAAGAAAAGCATGCTTATTCAAAATATTAAACAATTCTCATTTTTCTCATATTTACTTCATCACATGTACAACATCCTTTAAAAAGTAAAAATTACATTCTAACAATAAATATGGCGTGGATGGCTCTCCTCCTGTATTGGCTCTATTCTAGAAGATGTGTAGAATGAGTTTCCTTGAAGACTGTAAGATGTGAACTGATGAAGAAGGACAGAAACATTAAATGAGGTTCAGGACAGAAACATTAGCAGTTCAATTCTGATGTACAACATCAATTATATCCAAAAAAATATATTGACCTCTAACAGAAAGAAGCAAGGATATAAACCAAAAAATAATTTAGACTTTAGACAGACTTCAGCGTCAACCTTCCAACAGGAACACTTAATTAATATGCATGATTCTCTTGAATACACTATTTACTACAAAGCACAAAGCTTACTTTTAATAAATATTGGTAATGGTACTCCGAATACTCTTCTAGCCTTTTATATAGTTGCCTCTGCGTGATTCTCTTGAATACTCTTCTAGCCTTTTATATAGTTGCCTCTGCACTTGGTATTAATTGATGCATAATAGCAATTATGAGCTCATTTAACAAAAATAAGCACAAAGAAAAAAGAACTGAATTCAATGAAATAGAAGGTTAATCATTCAATTATAAATCCGTTGTCACTTCAAGCAGCAATGAAATTACAATTGAGAAGGGGGAAAATGCCACCTACTACAACAACAAAATCATAGCAAAAAAAAATACTAACACACATCCGTGCAGAATATTGTTTCTCAAAAAGATGATTAGATGACATACAGATAAACCCATCAAATCAATAAAGATGAAAACTTTTTAAGAAAATGGAGGTACTAAAGAATCGGGAAGTTGCCAATTAAATTTCTTTTTCACACAGCACAGTTAAATTGAAATCCACTGACCAAACAGTAAAGAGAAAAACGAGCATGTGAACCGCTACAAGGCCACCGAGAATTATAAATGAGTCTACAATGTCTAAACTAGGAATGAGGGTTACAATCCAAGCAGCATAGAGTATGGCAAATGGCAACACGTCTAATCGCAGAAACCCAGATCCTTATGGGTTACACCAGATTCTTAGGGCAAAAAAAGTTACCCAAAGAAGATAATACATGCGATTCCAAAAAATATGACGAAAAAATATTGCAAGATTTCAAAATTGAGGACATACCAGTTAGGGTTTTCTTAGATTAATCCTCCGTTCGACTGATTTGAGGGCAGAAGTCGATCGATTTGGCTTCCACCATGAGACAATCAAGAGGGCGGAAGAGAGAAGTTTGACCTAAGAACTTCGGATTCGTGCTTCTGCATTTTCACTCAAGATCTTCTCCCGTACGTGATGGCCAAAGTGGTAGCCGTAGGAGAGCAGGCACCCGCTTTCTTTACTATATCCATCGTAGAGAGAAAATACAGAGATATGAGAGAGAACTAAAGAACTCATTGTTTTAATTTCAAAATTTAACTTCCGTATTTTTTTTCCTCCGTGTTTTCTACTTGCATAACGTTTTTTTTATCTATTTATCAACTAAAAATTACCCTTATAAATACATAATATTTTTTCATATGTATCTACAACGTTTTGTTAAAAAACGTTATAAAAAAAATACTACAACGCTTTTTATAAAAATGTCATCTTTTAAGTGTTGTCTTTTTATAGTTTTGTACTGGTGGAAGACCAGTTTCGGGGTTGAGGAGAGCTCAACTATCAGGTAGCAATACCGGACCTCGCCCAGGTCTTGGACAAATAAAATAACTAACGTCTCCATTACTTTTCTGGGCTGGAATGTTATCTTTAATCTCGGGAGGTGGTGGCGTGGCTTCGACATCCTTCATGTCTTGGACCCCACATTTTGTATAGAAATTTTGTGTTTTTCAATCGACCTTCTGGTTCGATCTAACAAGCGAAAATATCTCAATCCAAGCAACTCTTTTACTTCACAAAAAAAAATCAATACAACTACAATTAACTCTTCTTTAAACTAAAAACATGACAAATAAAAAATACAAATACAAATACCTTAAAAATTAGATCCAAAGAGACTTGAACCGATTTGGTACAAATGCGGCATCAATCACCTTCTGAACCACCGTGTAGCGGGTGATCAGAAATCCCAATGAGCCAGGATGATGCTCAGGATCGTAACCTTGTCCTCTCTAGATCGCACTCATGGCTCTGGTTGGGTCGACACTTTCTTTAGGGTCGGCCATCGATTGATTTACTTTCTTTGGGTCAACACTTTCTCTCTCTCCTTCGCGTTCTCCTCCGTCCACCGGCCCATCATTGCAAAGAAAGGAACGATTTTGAATCAATCACTAAACGCCTCTTCAAATTTAGGTTTCTAAAGTCAGATCCTAAATTTTTTGTGGACTGATTAGGTTGGAGACAAAAATACATTAGGAGAAAGAATGGGAAAAGGTTTGATCCGGAATATTTTTTCTACCTAAATTATATTCAATTTTCTTAATTATATCTATTTTGTTCAAATTTTTTTAGAATAGGCTCTTCTCTTAATCAAATTAATTAATTTAAGAACAATTTTTATAAAAAAAAATATTATTTTTTTAAAAAGCTTTAATTTTTTTAAAAAAAATTTATTTTTAAACAAATATTTTTTAAAAAATAAAAACTTCAACGACTGTTATTGGGAGTAAAAGCTCTCACATCTAATTTGGGAAAAATTACTGAACGCCATTTGAAATGGCGTTGAATTTTTAGATATTTTTTTGGCTAAAAATCAGAAAGGCAACCAACGCCACTTTAAAAAATATTTTTTTAAAAAATGAATTTCAAAAAAGAATTATATTATTTTTTTAAAATGATTTTATTTTTTAAGGAAATTATAAAAAAATAAAAATGTGATCCAATGCCAAACTAACCGGCATTGTAACTTTTTTTAAATTTTTTATAAAACAAATTTGTAAAAAAAGAAGAATAAGATGTAACATCACTTTACGTGACGTTGAAATTTTTTTTTTTGATCTCTTATGTGACGCCCCCAAAATTAGGTATACGTCACCCATCTTGGGTCGCCACTTACATGGTACATAAATTCAAATACAACTTACTAATATAATCGTAGTGTATAATACAACATAAACTCGTGAGTTTGAATACAAATATTGTCTACTAGATATTATACAAACTCAAAAGGAGTCCTCATTACAACTATTATCACACTATTTCACGAATAGTGAGGACTACTAATGCTATCCTCGGACCATTACTCTGCTCCCCGACTGCGTCCCAAATATATGTTCTCATTTCACGAGAGAACATAAGAAAGAAAGGGCTCAACTAGCCCAAGAAGAAAAATATTATGACTAAGATAATGCGAGAATAAATTATCATTAGCCTTCAATAAAGTTAAGCCCGATAAAACACAATAGACAACCAGGTTTAATCATAAATATGAATCCATTAAAAGAGTCAAGTAGAAAATAAAGTCTACTATCTTTTAGGTTTTAAAAGGTTTTCATAAATTTTTATCATTAAGACTCGGTTTAATGAATAAACCACAATATCTAATCATCCTCGTACCACGCCAAGGATTTTCATCAAATTATCAATGGTCATGACTATACCGAATCACCCACGGTCATAATCATACCAAAAACTATCCATCATCGCATTACAGACAGCCAATCGAGGACTTTTATCACATCATTTATAACAAGCCACGATTATACTTAGAATGATTCCCAGTCATAATCATACTAAGTTCATCTATGCACGTAAGCCAAAGATAACATAATATAACATGAGGATGATGACAATGACATAATAATTCAATAAAACAAGTTCAAGAATTATTTTATCCAGAAATTAAGAACGTCCAAATTGTCAACAAGATCTTTGCTTTGTAGAGTAAAATTCAAGAATGATCGGAAGAATATTTCCATGAAAAGATACTGGGATGAAATGCAAATATCAAGGATATTCTACTAATTTCATGGAGTATAGAAGTCAAAGTTTTAACCAACCTGGTATAATAAAGAATGGAATAACAAAAGAAATCACCATGGATGTGGTACTTGCATGTATGCGTGTTATTCCAACAATAATAATAATAACGGAACCGGTGTCGTGAAATTCACAATCGGGATGATCCAACAGAATAATAAATGCTGAATAATAATAAACAATGGAACCGAGTCCTGTAAAAACACACGAACGACGGATATTCCAATGTAATAATAAATGCGGAATAATAAACAATGGAACCGGTCCTGTGTAAAACACACGACATAGGATATTCCAACGAATAATAAAGAATGGAATAACGAAAGAAGATCACCAAGTATAGGGGATTCCACAGATCAAAGTTATTCCAATGTAATAAATAAGAATGGAATAATATAAGGATTTCACCAAGTATAGGGTATCTGGCGTGTCACAAAGTTATGTATAGGTATATACCACTTTTACAAAGTTATTCCAATGTAATAATAATGAATGGAATAACGAAGTTCTCTTCATGAATAAGAAAGAATAACACCCTTTACGAACAACAAATAATATCCCTTACCGTAAAAGACACTTTGGATATCAAGTAGTGAAGTACAGAATACTACTTCTTCTTTTTCTCTCTATAGATTTTCTCTCTATAGCTTCTCTCTATAATTTCTCTCTCTAGTTTCAAAGAATTAAATAAAAAATAATGAAGGAATGAGCTTCTATTTATAGGAAAATAGAATGCATAGTAATTAATCCATGAACGGTCCAGATTGATTTACTTTAATCGACGGTCCATATTTAAAGCAAAATCTTTTAAATAAAATATAATATATTCTATTTATATAAAAACATTTTACTATGCAAACACTATGCAACACTATGCATAATAAAATATTGTGAGACCCCAGATTTTATCAATAAAGATTTAAATTTTGTCAAAATAATTTTTAATATTATGGTGTGAATTTGAGATAATATTATAGTTGTGGGTAGTATTTATAAATTTTGCAAAGTATGCAAGTGGTTATATTATATTCGATTGGTCGGGGAATATTCTTGTTTAGCGAGAAATATTCGCATAACTACCAATCATTGGTGGACCTCATTAATGTAATTATTGCATTTGATTGAGAAAACGACAAAAATATTTTATTGAAATAATCATGCGGAAGTTTTACTGTGGTTACTTGTTGAACTACTTTCAGAGTAAAAAAAGTGCAATAATAAGTGTGGTTGCATAGTAGCATTACGGTATTGATTATCGATCTTTATGTGAAAGTCACTCGGTTTGATTCCATTATCACGATTAATAATATGAATTATTATAATGATAATGACGCTTTTGTTTTATTCAGTATTATTAACGTAATAAAATGTAAACATCTTTTATATAAAATAGAATACTTTATTAAAGTTATTCTATAAATAGAATATATTATATTTTATTATGCATAGTATTGCATAGTATTTTTGCGTAGTGTTTTGCATAGTATTGCATAGTGTTTGCATAGTAAAATGTTTTTATATAAATAGAATATATTATATTTTATTTAAAAGATTTTTCTTTAAATATGGACCGTCGATTAAAGTAAATCAATCTGGACCGCTTCATGGATTAGTTACTTATGCGATTCCATTTTCCTATAAATAGAAGCTCATTCCTTCATTATTTTCTTACGAATTCATTGAAACTCTGTAGAGAGAAATTATAGAGAGAAGCTTATAGAGAAAATTATAGAAAGAAGAAGAGTATTCTGCTACTTCACTACTTCTATATTCAGCCTTTTTTACTAGTAAAGGGTGTTATTCTTTCTTCTTGAAGAGAACTTCATTATTCCATTCATTATTATTTTGTTGGAATAACTCAGTAAAAGTGGTATATACCTATACATAACCTCGATATGCGGCATATCCTATACTTGGTGAAATCCTTATGTTATTCCATTCTTATTTATTCTGGCTGAATAACTCAGATAATGCCATTTACCCTATACTTGGTGACATTCTTCTATTATTCTCATTGGAACATCCTGTCATGTGTTTTACACCGACCGGTTCCGCTTTTTATTATTCTGTTGGAACATCCTGTCTGTGTTTTTGCACCGGACTTCGGTTCCGCTCTTTATCATTCTCGTTGAATATCCTATCTGTGTGTTTTACACCGGATCCGGTTCCATCTTTTATTATTCTGTTGGAACATCCCGCTTGCAGTGAATTTCACCGACCGGTTCCGTTATTATTATTCTCATTGAAAACTCGCCCATGCGAAGCACTGCATGCACGGTGATTTCTTTTGTTATTCCATTCTTTATTATACCCAAATAAGTTAAAACTTTGACTTCTATACTCCATGAAATTAGTAGAATATCCTTGATATTTGCGTTTCATCCAAAGATCTTTCATGGAAATATTCTTCCGATCATTCTTGAATTTTACTCTACTAAAACAAAGATTATGTTGATAATTTGGACGTTAATAATTCATGGATTAAATAATTCTTGAACTTATTTTATTGAATTATTATGTCATTGTCATCATCCTCATGTTATATTATGTTATCTTTGGCTTACGTGCATAGATGAACTTAGTATGATTATGACCAGGATCATTCGGTATAATCACGACTTGATATAAATGATGTGACAAAAGTCCTCGATGGCTCGTAATGCGTTGATGGATAGTTTTTGGTATGATTATGACCGGGGTGATTCTAAGATAGTCATGACCATTGATAATTTGATGAAAATCCTTAACCGTGGTACGAGGATGATTAGATGTGGTGGTTTATTTATTAAAATTTGAGTCTCAAATATAAAATTGATGAAAACCTTTAAAACCTAAAAGATAGTAGACTTTATTCTCTACTTGACTCTTTTAATGGGTTGCTTATTCCGCAGCTTAAACCGGTTGTCTATCAGATTTTATCGCTTTAACATCATTGAAGGCTAATGATAATTTATTCTCGCATTATCTTAGTCATAATATTTCTTCTTGGCTAGTTGAGCTCACCTTTTCTTTCACCGTTTTCTTCGTGAAATGAGAACATAAATTTGGGACGAGCCTGGGAACGAAGTAATGGTCCGAGGATAAGATTAGTAGTCCTCACTATTCTCGTGAAATAAAGTGTGATAATAAATTGTAATGAGGACTCCTTTTGAGTTTGTATAATATCTAGTAGACAAAATTTGTATTCAAACTCACAGCTTTATGTCGATTGCATACTTTACGCTTATATTAAGTAAGTTGTATTTGAATTTATGTACCATGTAAGTGGCGACCCAAGATGGGTGACGATACCTAATTTTCGGGGGCGCCACAAATATAATATATTCTATTTAAAAATAACTTTAATAAAGTATTCTGCTTTATATAAAAGATGTTTCGCTTTTATTACAATAATAATACTGAATAAAACAAAACGTTATTATCGCTATAATAATTCATATTATTAATCGACAATAATGAAATCAAACCGAGTGACTTCTCACATAAGCATCAATAATCAATACCGTAATGCTATTATGCAACCACACGATTCTCGTACTTTTTTTACTACCGAGTAGTTCAACAAAGATCTACTGAAAACTTCCGCCGTTATTTCAATAAAATATTTTTGTCGCTTTCTCAATTCGATGATAATAATTTTGCTAGGGTCCACCAATGATTGAGCCAGTTGTATCTAATATTCCTCGCTAAACCGAATATTCCCGACCAATCGAATATAATATAACCACTTGCATACTTTGCAAAATTTATAAATACTACCCACAACTATAATATTATCTCAAATTCACACCATAATATTAAAAATTATTTCGACAAAATTTAAATCTTTATTGATAAAATCTGGGTCTCACAATCTCCCCTCCTTATGGAATTTCGCCCCTCGAAATTAGGTACGATACTGGTATGATAAAGAGGCGAGGATACCTTGAATACCTTTATCATTGAAAACATTAAATTCATCTTTGCAATTCGCCAAAGATATTCATTAACAATTCATCTTTGCACTACAGGCTAAAGATATACAACTGTAAAACCAATAATGCTGAGACGCGGCTTAATAGTATCACAACCACGAATGTTTTCAATTACGGTCATGATTATACCGAATAATCCGTGGTCATAATCATACCAAGTCTATCAATGCACTACTACCAAAGATGACTTTTTACCACATCCATGAATTAATATTTCATTCTTTGAGACTCACCAATAATTAATCCATATCATCGAATCATCCGTGTACTACTACGGCCAAGGATATTCATTAATATCACGACCACGAATTATCCATGCACTACTTGTGACGCCCCCAAAATAGGTATACATCACCCATTCTGAGTTGTCAATACATGGTACAGAAACAACTACAACTTTATTATTACAACAAGAAATCGTGAGTTTGAATACAAATATTATCTTCTGATAATATCTATACTCAAATAAATCCTCATCACATTTATTGATACATTATTTTACAAAAAATGGTGAGGACTACTAAACAATTCTTTCTAAAACCTTCATTCCATACCCCAACTCGCACTCGCTATATTCTCGCCTCCCGAGAAGAAAAAAATGAACAAAAAGGAAAAGGGTGAGCTCAACTAGCCCAAGAAAGAATATTATGACTAAGATAATATACAACAAATTACCGTTAGTCTTCAACAGGAAAAAATCTAATAGAATACAATAAACAACAAATTTTAAATCAATATTCGCAATGAAATAATAATTCATTAGAAGAGTTAAGTAGAGAATGCAAACTACTATCTTCTATGTATGAATTTAAAAGTTCATCGCTCATCTTTTATCCCCGTAACATCAATCAATATACATCCGAATCAAATATTCATCTTTGCACTACAGCCAAAGATATTCATCACCGGGTCATGTTCATCTAAACACTGCTCATCTTTGCACTACTACCAAAGATATTCTTCAGAATCATTCATCTTCAGACTACAGCCAAAGATATTCAATAATATCATCATTTAAGACCGAGGATGATGAAAAATATTTTTAAAGAAACGAATCCAAAGAAAACAAAATGACAAGGATTAAGGATTAAGGATTCGTACTTTGTTTTATCCATGTTCAAAAATACCTCAAAAATCATCATAGGTGTGTAAAATTCAAGAATGATCAAAACATGGATACAATCAAAGCTAGTATCCGTAATAGATATTTTGACAAAAAGAAGAAATTTTATTTTTCTATGAATAAAGGTCAGATACGTGAATAGTGTTGTATACGTGAATAAGAACTCTGACACCAAAAGATAGAAATTTCACAAAAAATATCTTCACGCTTCATTTAATAAGTACTTTTGAATAAGAATCGTGAATAAGAACTCATGAATAATAGAACTCGTGAATAAGAACTCATGAATAAGAACCCCAATGAAAAAAAGTCCAAATTTGATAAAAAGTTCCAACCAATATTTCAAAGATAATGATATTGAAGAAATAATATCATTTGAGAAAAAATTAACATCCCTTACCTCGAAAGATTAAGATTTCTAGAATTGAATACCGGAGATAAAGTCTTGAAGGAACTTGCACCGCCTAACAATACTCAAAGTATACTCAAAATACTCACAAGAATACGCCGATAATATAGAGAGAGAAAACTTCAGCTTTAAAGTGTGATTTTCAATTCTAACCCAAGACCCTATTTATAGAAATCGCTAGAACACCAAAGCAGTAAAATTTAATAAATTAATAATATAATTATATAAATTTCCTACACATGCCTAGAATCTGATTTCAGCCATCAAACACATGCCACATTCTAGAAAAAGTAAGAAAAAACGTTTTTCTAATTTAAAATAATTTAAACTTCCAAAAATCAATTATTTTGAGCTTCTAACTTCAATAATTCATAATAAATAGCCCTTTCATCAGAAAATTCAAATCTCGTGAGTTTTTATAGGAAATTCAATTCTCTACAACTTTGCGTAAGAAAGTTTTTCCAAATTCCAAATAGAAATTGACCAAAATCCACAAACCAAGCGATTTTACAAAGCTATAATCAAATTTCAATCAATAAATGGGGTCCAATTTACATGTTTAACATGTTTTAAACATTTATTGCAACAAAAATACTCTTCCTCCTCAGATACTCATATATCCCACATTCGTTGTAAAATATCACCATTATTATATTATTAAAATATAATAATATATTTAAAAGAATTATTTTATCGTAAAAAGATAAAATTTCAATTTTCAACAATTGTCACATTAAAATTTTTCTCCATCTATATCCACATAAAATCAATATTTTCCTCATCATATGAATCAATAATTAATTATTCACAAATAATATTACGTAATCACAATATCGACAACCAGCAGCTCCTCAGAGAGAGGGGCTTTCCAATAAGAATTTCTCCTTATCAAGCGCAAATTAGATGACCAAACCTCTCCTTAGATGTAACTTTCTAGACATCGCCAATAATGTTATCTAATAATATTATTCAGATAATATGAATTATTGCTTCGATAATGAAAAATACCGTAAATGACAATTATCAAACAACAACAATATAAAATATCAACGCAATTATTATTAAATCAATAAAATAATGAATAAGAATTATCGTAACCATTATTGAGTAAAGTGCCTTCACGTAAGAATCAATAATTGTGCAATACCGCAAAGCTATCGTGTTTTAACCACCGGTAGTATTTTAACAAAGATAATCTGAATAACTACGCTGCTTATTTTTAAACAACTTATATTTTTTGCTTTCTCCATCCAATCGCTTTCATGGGGCCCATACACATCGTCGCTACTGTCGCATTTAATATTCCCCAACATTTAATATTCCACGACCAAACGAATATTCCCCGACAACAATGAATATTTTATAACCACTTGCTTATTTTGAAATATTTATGATTTTACCCTTAACTATCCACATTAATCAAATCAACCCTTACTATTTCAAAATAATAAATAGAGAAAATTAAATTTCATTAATAATAAGTTGGGTCTTACAACCTCCCTCCTTATGAAATTTCGTCCTCGAAATCGACGACGATTCTGTGTGTTTCAAAAGGTGAGGATACCTCGCTTTCATTTCCGCTTTCCAATTCCTGTGTCATTTCTCTAAAGATGATTCCTCCACAAAACTTTAACTTGTGGTATGACCTTTTTCATAGCGTAGACATGCTCCTTCCTATCCAAGATCTTGACAGTACCTCCTCATACGCTAAGTCTTCTACTATCTCGTCCCGGTTCTAACTCTATAACGTGGTTCGGGTCTTTCACATATTTACTTAAGTACGAGATGTGAAACACATTATGAACACGAGACATACTTTGAGGTAACGCGAGTCTATAGGCTACATTTCCTACTCTCATCAAGAATTTGAAATGGACCAATAAATCGTGGATCGAGCTTTCCTCTCTTCCCAAATCTTGTAACTCCTTCCATGGAGCAACTCGCAACAATACATGATCCCTCACACTAAATTCCACGCCCTTTCGATGAAGATCCGCATAACTCTTTTGTCGATCTTGTGCCGCTTTGTATATACGCTTGTCGAATCATTTGGATCTTTTCCGTAGTCATACGCATCAAACTCGGGTCCCAACAATGTTGCTTCACCCACCTCGTCCCCAACATACCGGAGAGCGACACTTTCGCCCCATATAATGCTTCAAATGGAGCCACACCTATACTTGCCTCGATAATCTGTTGTTGTAGAGAATTCCACCAATGGTAAATACTTATCCCAACCGCCTCTTGAAGTCTAGGACACGAGTCTTAATAAATCTTCAAGAGTTTGAATAGTCCTCTCTCGATTGTCCGTCTGCTTTGGGATGGTATGCCGAACTAAATCGCAAATCTGCGCTCCATAGCTTTTTGCAAGCTAACCCAAAATCTTGAAGTGAATCTTGGGTCACGATCCAAACTATGGATACAGTATGCCATGCAACCTCACAATCTCATTCACGCATATACTAGCAAGACGCTCAAGTGAATAAGTCTCCGTGACGGCAAGAAATGAGCGACTTGGTTAATCTATCAACAATAACCCAAATAAGATTGATGCCCTCGAGAAACCGTAGGAAGACCCGTGAACGAAATCCATGGTAATGTGTTCCCACTTCCATTTTGAATCTCAAGTGGTTGCAACGGACCCTTAGGTACTAGATGCTCCGCCTTTACACGCTGAAAAGTTAAACACATCGAGATAAACTTTGCAATCTCTCTCTTCATATTGTTCCACCAAAATGTATGTCAAGATCACGATACATTTTAGTACTTCCGTGATGGATTGCAAATGGTGTATCAGTGTGCCTCCATCATAATCTTGTACTTCAAATCGAGTCGTTAGAACACAAAGTCTAGAGAGTGGACTCAAGTATTCCTTCTTCATCAATTCTCGCCCCTAATAGCTCCTTCTTGTACTTTCTTCTTCATACGATCACCTCCTGGTCCAAGGGCTCGAGCAACCTTAACTTTTTCTATTAAAGTCGGCTCTACGCGTATACTTGACATCATCGCACTTGCTCCTCGCATATGATCTTCTACTCAACGCGCCAACTACCACGCTCGCTTTTCCAGATGGTATCAATAGTGTGGTCGTAGTCTTTCAATAGCTCGAGCCAACGTCACGCCAGCAAGCATGTTGAGTTCTTTTGAGTGAAGAAATATTTAAGGCTTTTATGGTCCTAATATATCTCCACTTTCTCCCCATATAGATAGTGCCTCCATATCTTTAATAAAACGATCACCGCTAACTCTAGATCATGAGTAGGATAATTCCTCTCATACTCTTTAAGTTGTCGCGAGGCATAGGCTATGACTTTCCCACGCTGCATGAGAACACATCCTAACCCTTTGCCTCAAGCATCATTGAGATAACAAATCCATCCGAACCAGATGGTATTGTTAGAATAAAATAAAATAAGTCTCCTCTTAAGCTCTTGGAAACTTTTCTCGCATTCTTCGCCCCAAACGAATTTTGTATCCTTCCGAAGTTAGCTGAAGTTAATGGAGTAGCGATTCGAGAAAACCCTTCCACGAATCTCCGATAATAACCAAATTAAGCCCAAAAAGCTACGTGATTTCACCACCGACTTTGCTGTTCCCAACTTTGTAGATTGCTTCAATCTTCACGGATCAACAGATACTCCATGTTTCGACACATATGCGCCCAAGAAATGCTACTTCCTCAAGCCGTAACTCGATTTCTTCAATTTGGCATATAGTTTGTTTTCACGGGCCTTTGAGTACCAAATTTCAAATGGTGCTCATGATCTTCACGACTTTTGAATATATAAGGATGTCATCAATAAAGACAACAACGAATCGATCCAAATATTCCTTGAATACTTTGCTCATCATATCCATGAAAGTCAGCAGAGCATTAGTCAATCCGAAAGACACGACTAAGAATTCATAATGCCCGCATCGAGTTCTAAAGGCGCTTTTTGAATATCCTCGCCTAATCTTCACCGATGATATCCGTAATCTAAGATCGATTTTTAAAAAGAATTGTGCCCTCAGAATCGGTCAAACAAGTCATCAATACGAGGTAGAGGATACCTATTCTTGATGGTGACATGGTTCAATTCCCCGATAGTCAATACAAAGTCGCATACTCCCGCTTTTCTTCTTTACAAATAAAACAGAGCACCCCAAGGAGATGTACTAGATCGAATGAAACCGATGTCCAACAATTCCTCGTAGAATTGGACCTTTAACTCCCAAGTTCAATAGAGCCATTCGATATGGGGTTTTAGAAATGGGCTTTGTACTGTGTTCAAGATCAATAAAGAATTCAACTTCACGCTCGGGGTAGACCGGAAGTTCTTCTTGAAATACGCCGAAAGTCAATAACAACAGAATATTATTCAAATTTGACGTGTCTTTATTCAAATCCATAACATGGGCTAAGAAAGCTTGACATCCGCTTTTTCAATAAACGAATAGCTTTATGATTAGATATGACAAAGGATTGATTTTAATGGTTTAGTTGCTTGAATTCGCATAACAGTCAAGGTTAGAATATGAAAACTAACAACCTTACGAAAAACAATCAATTTTGGCATGATGAGTAGTTAACCAATCAATCCCTAAAATCACATCAAAAGCAAGTATCTTTAAAGAGATAAGGTCAACATGTAAGGTGATGGTGCCAACTTGAATCAAACAAGATTTATAAACAAAGGATGTGATGAAAGTTTCTCCTAACGGAGTTTCCACAGATAGGTCAAAGTCTAATTTCTCCTGAGTCAAGTTTAAACGCTTGAGCACATGCGCAGAGAGATAAATGAATGGGTAGCACCCAGATCAAGTAAGGTATAAACTTCGCAAGAATTTATAAATAGCTTACCCGTGATCACCTCGCTTGGGTTCCTCGATTATGACCAAATACAACAAACGCCTTCCCGAATCGCTGACTTTGACTTTTCTCGGGATGTTTTTTCGAGTCACCGTCCCCACCGAACTAGGTTTCGCCATCGTATAATCTCGAGCGATATGTCCTTCCTTTCCACAATTATAGCATACCTTGAACTCGTTGTGGGAAGCTTGACCGATATGTCCCTCTTTTCCGTGATTTAGAAGATATGACCGGTGGTCGTTCTCCTCCCTTAGAACCAGCTTGTCACCAAGACTGCTGCCTTCATATGGTCATTGTTAAATCTCCTCTTTTAAAATCTCCTCCCGACTCGCTTTTCTATTTTCACGGCTATGATTACCACCAGTAGTGGTTACCATTTTTGTCCGTCTCTGCTTTTCTCCGCCGGTTATCATTATTCTGCTGATCGCTATCTCCGTACGATCCTCGGTTATGGTCCTCAACCGACCGTATTCAAGTATCTCGCCTTCTAATAATTGAGCCCTGTTTACAACATCCTAATAGAGAGAAAATTTATGAGAAATGAGATATTGTCGTACGGGTTTCAAACCTCTAAAAAACATCCGCGTCATACGCTCCTCATTCTCCACCAAATGAGGTGCAAACCGATAACTCGCAAACTTTGCCTCGTCATCGAGACACCGCCATGTTGTTTTGTTCTAATCTGATGAACTCCACTTCCTTCATATATGACGAACACTTTCGTGAAAGTATTTGTCATTAAATAGTTTCAAACGCTCCCAAGACATGCCGAAAAGGGCCGATGGGTACGCTTCACGACTCCCACCAAGTAGTCCGCCGCCACTTTAACATAAAGGTGGCGAATGGAACCTTCGTTTCTTCCGCATCCCAAGACATCGAATATCTTGGTAATTTGTTTGACCCATGTTTCCGCCATGATCGGATCCGCTTTCCTTAAATTCGTGGTCCCAACTTCAATCGCTTGGGCCATTGTGACAACCCGTGAATTGCTATCATTTCTCCTATATTTTGAACACGAGTCTCCTCGTCTCGATTTTGCATGAACCGCAAAAAGCTTCTAAACATCCCTCGCTCATCATCTCGCTTTCAAGGTGTTGTTCACAGAGGAACATTGCCACTGTTGACGCTTCTCCTCGCTGGTGAGTACAAAGCGCTCCACCTGGCCTCATTTCCATTGTTAATATTCTCAATGACATTCTCAAATACCGCCATAAAACAAGGGTTAATTAAGGAAATCAATATATCACATAATATCCTTATATATCGACCAACTAAAAAATAAGCTTAGTAGACACACTAACTAAGGATTTACTCGCCTCCCTCCTAGTTCTATTCCCCGATCTCCGCCAGAGATCATATCCCTAAGCTCGATACCAACCGTGACGCCCCCAAAATAGGTATACATCACCCATTCCGAGTTGTCAATACATGGTATGTAAACAACTACAACTTTATTATTACAACAAGAAAACTGCGAGTTTGAATACAAATATTATCTTCTGTATAATATCTATACTCAAATAAATCCTCATCACATTTATTGATACATTATTTTACAAAATGGTGAGGACTACTAAACAATTCTTTCTAAAACTTCATTCCATACCCCGACTCGCACTCGCTATATTCTCGCCTCCCCGAGAAGAAAAAATGGAACAAAAAGGAAAAAGGGTGAGCTCAACTAGCCCAGTAAAGAATATTATGACTAAGATAATATACAACAAATTATCGTTAGTCTTCAACAGGGGAAAAATCTAATAGAATACAATAGACAACAAATTTTAAATCAATATTCGCAGCGGAAATAATAATTCATTAGAAGAGTTAAGTAGAAATGCAAACTACTATCTTCTATGTATGAATTTAAAAGTTCATCGCTCATCTTTTATCCCTCGTAACATCAATCAATATACATCTGAATCAAATATTCATCTTTGCACTACAGCCCAAAGATATTCATCACCGGTCATGTTCATCTAAACACTGCTCATCTTTGCACTACTACCAAAGATATTCTTCAGAATCATTCATCTTCGCACTACAAAAGCAAAGATATTCAATAATATCATCATTTAAGACCGAGGATGATGAAAATATTTTTTTAAAGAAACGAATCCAAAGGAAACAAAATGACAAGGATTAAGGATTAAGGATTCGTAGACTTTGTTTTATCCATGTTCAAAAATACCTCAAAAATAATCATAGTGGTGTAAAATTCAAGAATGATCAAAACATGGATACAATCAAAGCTAGTATCCGTAATAGATATTTTGGACAAAAAGAAGAAATTTTATTTTTCTATGAATAAAGTCCAGATACGTGAATAAAGGTCATATACGTGAATAGTAACTCCGACACCAAAAGATAGAAATTTCACAAAAAAACATCTTCACGCTTCATGAATAGTAGATAATAAGAACTCGTGAATAAGAACTCGTGAATAAGAACTCATGAATAAGAACTCGTGAATAAGAACTCATGAATAGTAACCCCACATGAAAAAGTTCCAAATTTGATAAAAAGTTCCAACCAATATTTCAAAGATAATGATATTGAAGAAATAATATCATTTGAGAAAAAAATAACATCCCTTACCTCGAAAGATTAAGACTTCTAATTGAATAATTGGATATAGTCTCAAGGGAACTCAGACCGCCTAACAATACTCAAAGTATACTCAAAATACTCACAAGAATACGCCGATAATATAGAGAAAGAAAACTTCAGCTTCTCGTGTGATTTTCAATTCTAACCCAAGACCCTATTTATAGAAATTGCTAGAATCACCAAAGCAGTAAAATTTAATAAATTAATAATATAATTATATAAATTTCCTACACATGCCTAGAATCTGATTTCAGCCATCAAACACATGCCACATTCTAGAAAAAAAGTAAGAAAAAAACGTTTTTCTAATTTAAAATAATTTAAACTTCCAAAATCAATTATTTTGAGTTTCTAACTTCAATAATTCATAATAAATAGCCCTTTCATCAGAAAAATTCGAATCTCGCAAGTTTTTATAGGAAATTCAATTCTCTACAACTTTGCAGAAGAAAGTTTTTCCAAATTCCAAATAAAATTGACCAAATCCACAAACCAAGCGATTTTACAAAGCTATAATCAAATTTCACCAATAAATGGGGTCCAATTTACATGTTTAACATGTTTTAAACATTTATTGCAACAAAAATACTCTTCCTCCTCGTATACTCATATATCCCACATTCGTTGTAAAAATATCACCATTATTATATTATTAAAATATAATAATATATTTAAAAGAATTATTTTATCGTAAAAAGATAAAATTTCAATTTTCAACAATTGTCACATTAAAATTTTTCTCCATCTATATCCACATAAAATTAATATTTTCCTCATCATATGAATCAATAATTAATTATTCACAAATAATATTACGTAATCACAATATCGACAACCGTGCGCTTCCTGTGAAAGAGGGGCTTCTTCAATAAGAATTTCTCCTTATCATGCAGGCAATTAGGTGACCAAACCTCTCCTGTAGATGTAACTTTCTAGACATTGCCAATAATGTTATCTAATAATATTATTCGAGATAATATGAATTATTGCTTCGATAATGAAAAATATCGTAATGACAATTATCAAACAACAAAGAATATAAAATATCAACGCAAAGAATTATTAAATCAATAAAATAATCGAATAAGAATTACTATAACCATTATCGAGTAGTGCCTTCACGTAAGAATCAATAATTGGTGCAATACCGCAAAGCTATCGTGTGTTTTAACCACCGAGTATTTTAACAAAGATAAATCTGTAATAACTACGCCGTTATTTTTAAACAACTTATATTTGTCGCTTTCTTCATCCAATCGCTTTCACATGGGGCCCACACATGGTCAAATCTACTTGGCCGCATTTAATATTCCCCGACAAGAATTTAATATTCCACGACCAAACGAATATTCCCCGACAACAATGAATATTTTATAACCACTTGCTTATTTTGAAATATTTGCATATTTTACCCTTAACTATCCACATTAATCACATCAACCCTTACTATTTCAAAATAATAAATAGAGAAAATTAAATTTCATTAATAATAAGTTGGGGTCTTACAACTACGGCCAAAGATAATCGTGTATTCATTAAGATCACGACCAAAAATTATCCATGCACTACTACCAAAGATAATCGTGTATTCATTAAGATTACGACCACAAATTATCCATACACTACTACCAAAGATAATCGTGTATTCATTAGTATCACGACCACAAATTATCCATGCACTACGACCAAAGATAATCGTGTATTCATTAGTATCACGACCACAATTATCTATGCACTACGACTACTACCAAAGATAATTGTGTATTCATTAAGATCACGACCACAAATTATCCATGCTACTACTACCAAAGATAATCGTGTATTCATTAAGTATCACGACCACAAATTATCCATGCACTACATACCAAAGATAATCGTGTACTCATTAGTATCACGACCACAAATTATTCATGCACTACTACCAAAGATAATCGTGTTTTCAATTACTACATATGATTATCTTGAACAATCCCTCGGTCATAATCATACCAAGTCCATCTACGCACTACGGACCACGATTGACTTTCAACATAATATAAGCATGAGGATAATGATATAAAGAATCAATCAAATGAGATAAAGGATAAATATTAAACATTTATAATATAATTTATCCGAGATTCAAGAATATCCCCATGTTATCAATCACTTAATAATCTCATAATCTAATATCATTAATATTATAACAATATTTTAATCACTTCTTAAATTTATAAACAATTTATTTCAATTGTTTACGCTTTTACCATATAATGCATTTAATCATTCAAAAATGCCATACTCATAAAATATCATCACCAATTATCAAATCCTCATAAAAAAAAAAAATACATATACTCTATATATAGGATTCTCTACCATAAAATCCTATTTTCAACTTTGTTACTTCACATAACATATTTAACTCATATGTTCAGAATTAAACTATTTTCATAAAAAATACCAAATCAGTCCCAAAAATATTTCTTTTCTGGGATTTAGCATAATATAGTCCCATAATGAAAATATATTTTCTCTAAATTTTTAAAATTCATTTACTATTTTTCAAAAATCAATTTCTAATTAATTCCTTAAGAAATTTGCTACCTCAAGTTTAACTCCAAAATTTCCAAATCTTGGCAGGACCTTTAAACATGTTAATGTGAGCCTCCAGTTTAAATTTCATGGTCATCTGAGTTATAGAACTCTCAGGTTATATAGCGTTTTCATCGGAAAAACCTAAATATTGAAATAGTCATAACTTGCTCATTTTAAGTCGAATGAGCTCATTTTTGGACAGGAGGTACTTTATACCATATACCTTCATGTCCCAAAAGGCCAGAATTTTTCTCATAATTTAAGTGGCCGAAACAGCCCTCTAAAATTATGGCAGCAGCTTTTTTCGGTTTTTGCAGCTTTGCACTCCTTTGCTAAAATCAGTCCACACAAAAATCTACAACACCTTTTCCAGTAATTCCACTTGGATTAGTTAGGTAACTCATAGATCTAACTCTAGGACTTGACCACACTCAAAATTCAAAATATAATAAGAGATTTGGTCAATTGAATTTCATGTTACGTTTTTCACCAAAATCGATTTTCAACTCTTTGTGATTTCTAAGAAACTTTCATGTTTTCACATAATAACCAACATAACTCATCATAACACTTACTAATACTTCATATACCCATGATTTTCATTAGTCCAATGCTTTTATTATGACTTTCATCATAATCCTCGTAAATGAGATCCTTTTAGTTGAAGAAATATTTGAGGGTTTAAGAAATGGGTTTTGACTTTGGGTCAATACAAAATTCGATTTCACGCTCTAGGGTAGGCTAGGAAGTCTTCAATAATACGCCAAGAAATTTATTAATGATAGAAATATCATTCAAAATCATTATTCTCGTCCAAGACTTGGATAATACGTCACATTAATACCAACTCGTGACTTCTATCCTTTAACTCCGATAAGACCTCACAATGATACCTATCAACTTGCCATCTTCATCCACGACGTCGCCACGTAAAGTCCGCTTCTGCATTCCACACAAGGAAGTCAACAACGAAAGGATCGGGGCTCTTTACTTATGGCTTGATATGACAATGATTGACTTTAGTGGTTTGGTTACTTTGAATTCGCATAACAGGTTGGTTAAGAGTATGAAAGCTAACAACCTTACAAAAATCATGATGAGTATTTAACCAATCGATTTCTAAAGTCACATCAAAGACAAATATTTTCAAAGAGATAAGATCGACAGGTAACGTGAAAATGTTTATTTGAATCAAACAAGATTTAAAAACAGTAGAGGTAACGAAGGCTCCTACTAACGAAGTTTCAACCAATAAGTCAAAGTTTAACTTCTTCGGAGTCAAATTTAAACGTTGAACACAACTAGGTGAAATAAAAGAGTGGGTAGAACTGGTATCTAACACGGTATAGACTTCGCAAGAGCTTACGATTAACTTACACGTGATAATTTTATTCAGGTTCCTCGTCACGAGAAAAAAAACGCTCTCTTAAACTACCGGCTTTGGTTTGTCTGGGACAGCCTTTGGTGCCTCCATCCTAGTTGAATTTGTCTTCGGTAAACGACAAAATCGAGCTAAGTGACCTTCTCTTCCATAATTATAACATGCTTTGACTGGCATGGCATGCAGATTCGGATCGATGTGTCCCTCTCCTCCGCATTTGAAGCATATGATAGTGGTCTTTCTCCTTCCTTAACAACGGTCTTTGGTGTTTGACGTCCTTTCCATCATTGTTGAATCTCCTTTTCTTGAAATGTCCATTCTTATTGTTTTGGCCTCGATTACCACCAAGTGGTTACCATATCCGCCTTTATTGATTCCTCCACGCTTGTTGTCACCGCTTGATGACTACTCTCATTGGTATTATAATTTTTGCGGCCGCTTCTTTTTAGTTCATTGACTCGTTATCGCTCTCCACTAATCGAGCCCTATTTACAACATCCTGAATAAAAACACGCTTTATGAGAAATAAGATGTTAACGTATCTCCGCTTCAAACCTCTTAAAAACATTCGCGCCATTCTCTTCATTATCCACCAAGTGGGACGAAACCGTGATAACTCATAAATTTTGCCTCGTATCATGCGACACGGTCATATTGTTTTGTTCCAACTTGATAAACTCCACCTCCTTCATGTGGCGAATACTTTCTAGAAAGTATTTGTCGTTGAACATCTCCTGAAACTTCTCCCAAGATATCTTCAAGACAAAGAAGTTGAGTACGCTTTTACCGATTCCCACCAAAGAATCTGCCTCTCACAAGCAACATAAAGGCGTAAAAGGAACCTTTTGCTCCTTGGAGCATCCCAAGACATCAAATATCTTGGTAATCTGCTTTATCCATGCTTCCGCCGTAAGTGGTTTTGCTCTCCCTTAAACTCCGGTGGTCCCAGCTCCTTGAATTGTTTAGCGGTGACCGCCAGAGAGTTTCCGTGTTTTCACCCGCTTTTGGACAGAGTCGCTTTACCGATGTTGCATGAATTCTAAAACTTCTTAAACGTCTCATCGTCGTTCAATCGATTGATCGGTGTTGTTGTTTACGGGAGGATTATCGCCATCCTATTGCACATTGTCCTGATTATTGATCTGTGGAGAATCAAAAGTCTCCTGTGCTCCATTGCTATTCTCAACATTCTTGGATGCCATTTTCAAACACTGCCACAAAATAAGGGTTAATTGATATGCAACATATTATCACTATACTCTGTCCGACCAATCAAATACCAAATAAACTTAGGTAGGTCATACAAGCGAAGGTATTCCCCGTCTCTCCCCTCCTAGTACTATTCTCACATCTTAGCCATAGATCATATCCCTAAGCTCTGATACCAACTGTGACGCCCCTAAAATTAGGTATACGCCACCCATCTTGGGTCGCCACTTACATGGTACATAAATTCAAATACAACTTACTAATATAACTGCATAGTGTATAATACGACATAAACCGTGAGTTTGAATACAAATATTGTCTACTAGATATTATACAAACTCAAAAGGAGTCCTCATTACAACTATTATCACACTATTTCACGAATAGTGAGGACTACTAATGCTATCCTCCTCGGACCATTACTCCGCTCCCATCTGTCCCAATTTATGTTCTCATTTCACGAAGAAAACGGTGAAAGAAAAAAAGGTGAGCTCAACTAGCCCAAAGAAGAAATATTATAACTAAGATAATGCGAATAAATTATCATTAGCCTTCAACAGTGTTAAACCGATAAAATACAATAGACAACCAGGTTTAATCTGCGTGGAATATCTAATCCATTAAAAGAGTCAAGTAGAAAATAAAAGTCTACTATCTTTTAGGTTTTAAAAGGTTTTCATAAATTTTTATCATTAAGACTCGGTTTAATGAATAAACCACAATATCTAATCATCCCTCGTACTACTGGCCAAGGATTTTCATCAAATTATCAATGGTCATGACTATACCGAATCACCCCTCGGTCATAATCATACCAAAAACTATCCATCAACGTGCATTCTGAATACCGAGGACTTTTATCACATCATTTATAATGAGCCATGATTATACCGAATGATTCTTGGTCATAATCATACTAAGTTCATCTATGCGCGTAAGCGCCAAAGATAACATAATATAACACGAGGATGATGACAATGACATAATAATTCAATAAAACAAGTTCAAGAATTATTTTATCCGGAAAATTAAGAACGTCCAAATTGTCAACAAGATACTTGCTTTTGTAGAGTAAAATTCAAGAATGATCGTAAGAATATTTCCATGAAAAGATACCGGATGAAATGCAAATATCAAGGATATTCTACTAATTTCATGGAGTATAAAGTCAAAGTTTTAACCCAACCGGGTATAATAAAGAATGGAATAACAAAAGAAATCACCACGCACGCAGTATTGCATAGACGAAAGTTATTCCAATGTAATAATAATAACGGAACCGGTCGAGTCGTGAAATTCACAATCGGCTGCGATGATCCAATGTAATAATAAATGTTTGAATAATAATAAACAATGGAACCAGAATGTCCTGTAAAACACACGAGCATGTGATATTCCAATGAATAATAAAGAATAGAATAACGTAAGAAGATCACCAAGTATAGGGGATTCACAGCGTGCTCTGAGTTATTCCAATGTAATAAATAAGAATGGAATAATATAAGGATTTCACCAAGTATAGGTACGCCACATATCAAAGTTATGTATAGGGTATACCACTTTTACACAGTTATTCCAATGTAATAATAATGAATGGAATAATGTAAGTTCTCTTCATGAATAAGAAAGAATAACACTTCACTTACGAATACAACAAATAATATCTCTTTACCGTAAAAGACAATTTGGATATCAAAGTAGTGAAGTACCGTAATACTCTTCTTCTTTCTCTATATAGATTTTCTCTATATAGCTTCTCTCTAATTTCTCTCTCTGAGTTTCAATTGAATTAAGTAAGAAAATAATGAAGGAATGAGCTTCTATTTATAGAAAAATAGAATGCATAGTAATTAATCCATGAAACGGTCCAGATTGATTTACTTTAATCGTTTTATTCCATATTTAAAGCAAAATCTTTTAAATAAAATATAATATATTCTATTTATATAAAAACATTTTACTATGCAAACACTATGCAACACTACGCATAATAAAATATAATATATTCTATTTATAGAATAAACTTTAATAAAGTATTACATTTTTTATATAAAAGATGTTTCGCTTTTATTACGTTAATAATACTGAATAAAACAAAACGTCATTATCGCTTATAATAATTCATATTATTAATAATCGACAATAATGGAATCAAACCGAGTGACTTCTCACATAAAGATCAATAATCAATACCGCAGTCTACTTATGCAACCACATCGTTCATCGTATTTTTACTACCGAGTAGTTCAACAAAGATCAACGGTAAAACTTTCGCCGTTATTTCAATAAAATATTTTTGTCGTTTTCTCAATTCGACAATAATTCTATTGTGGGGTCCACCAATGATTGAGCCATTGTATGAATATTCCCTGCTAAACCGAATATTCCCCGACCAATCGAATATAATATAACCACTTGCATACTTTGCAAAATTTATAAATACTACTCACAACTATAATATTATCTCAAATTCATACCATAATATTAAAAATTATTTCGACAAAATTTAAATCTTTATTGATAAAATTTGGGGTCTCACATCTTATATTTGTTTACAAACATAAATATTTTTTTATGTTTATTCTCTGTCATCGGCGTTGGAAATGAAGGAGTATATAAAAAAAATAAAAATAAAAATTCTAATGCCAATTAAAGTAACGTTGCATCTTACTTTTCTTTTTTATAAATTCATTTTTTTAAAAAAAAAAAATAAAATAGGGATAAAATTGATATTACATTAATATGAAATCAAACTATCTTATTGGGAACGACTTATAAGTCATTTTTAAATAACTTTATCCTGTTTTAATTCATAAAACATAATAAAATTTTCTTCATTTTTTATGTTTTCTCTTAGAACCGATAGTATTATAATTTAATTTTATAATATATTTAAAAAAAAAGGTAAAAGGAGAATTAGGAATAGTTAGGGGGTATACCATTACTATTATTCTTTTTATGTTTTATTTTTGGACTTAAAAATATGTTAATGATTTAAGTTACTCCTCCGCCTCAAGAATAAAAGTTCTTATTATTTTATATAATCTTAAGTTAAATATTTACTTATATTATATAATATCACTAGTCATGTATAGAAAAATATGCAATTAGATGAGAATTTAAATATGAATAATTTTATCATTTGATATTTTTTTTAAATTCGCATAAAATCAATCATCACTTTTATTTCTCGAAGTGAGGGAGTACTTGTAAGTATATCCCACTTCTATCTAGAAATAGGAAATATTGGGAAGCATATATATAATAATCAGGTTTGATGAGGTTGAGTTTATTTGGGTCGAAGGCCCGGAACTTACATGCTTGGCAATCGATTGTCACGAGTACTATTTTAACAACCATAATCTATACTATTGATCGCAATATTGGATGACACGGATTGAAATGGATTTCCCCTGCCGCAACAAGTTGTAGCGACATGAGAAATTACTCATTTGCTCATGTGCTACACTGTCTACCGCTAATAATTATGGCGGTAATTTAGTTAACTAATAAATTAGAATGACTTAGTGGTAGCTTAATGGCCCAATAACCCATGGGTCTTAGGTTCAAAACCTAGTTGTGATATTTTTATTTTTTATGTTATATTTTTTATGTATTAGATAAATTCTATTACCATATATATATATATATATATATATATATATATATATAGTTATAAATTTATCTCTAAATATTCATATAAATATTTATAAACAAATATTCATATAAATTTATTTTTAAAATTTATAAATTTATAAATATTTCATCTAAAATTTACTTTAATGTTGAGATTTGTTTAATTAACTAATAAATTAGAATGGCTTAGTGGTAGCTTAATGGCCCAATAACCCATAGGTCTTAGGTTTAAAACTTAGTTGTGATATTTTTGCTTCTTATGTTATATTTTTTGTGTATTAAAAAAATTCTATTACCATATATATATATATATATATATATATATATATAAATTTATCTTTAAATATTTATATAATTATTTATATGAATATTCGTTGCCCGAAAAATCGTTGCTAAAGGCCCATTTTTTTGTAGTGTTGTCACTTATCCACTCATCTAATTAGTGACGCACTATTATCTCATCATTTAAAATTGGTATTTGTGACAATAAAAATTATCATAATTTATTAATTTTTTGTTTTTACAAAATTTGCCTCCAAAATTTCTTAAAATTTTTTGCCTCCAAATAAAATTGTGACGATATTATGTACTTTGTCACTAAAAATAAGAAATTATGATGAACCATTTTTGTCACTTATCCACGCATCTAATTAGTGACGCACTATTATCTTGTCATATAAAATTTGTATTTATGACAATACAAATTGTCATAAATTATTATTATTTTTGTCTTAAAAAAATTTTCCTCCAAAATTTTTCAGAAATTTTTTGCCTCCAAATAAAATTGTGACGATATAACGTATTTTGTCACTAAATATAAGAATTTATGACGATCCATTTTCATCACTTATCCACTCATCTAATTAGTGACAAACTATTATCTCGTCATATAAAATTGGTATTTATGACTACAAATTGTCATAAATTATTATTTTTCGTCTTTAAAAAATTTTCCTCCAAATTTTCCTTCCAAAAATTTGTCTCCAAATAAAATTGTGACGAATTTGTATTTGGCGTCACTAAATGTGAACATTAGTGACAAAAGCACATTGTCACTAAATTTTATAAATAATTAATGACAAACTATTATGTTGTCATCGAAAGAAATATTTTGTGACAATAAATACTGTCATCAATTATTAAAAAATGTCACTAAAAGATTTTTCTCCAAAATTTTGGTACGAAATTCTACCTCTAAAATAATTTGTGACGAAATTTTGTTAATCGTCATCAAATGTGTAAATTAGTGACGATATAAATGATTAATAGTAACAAAAGTAAAAATCGTCACAAAAGCAAAAGTTTTAGTGACGATTATGAATTTCGTAGTTATTAATTAACAAATTGTGACAAAATTTTGTGCGTGGCAAAAATTTTCGTCATAAAATGTGTGATTTCTTGTAGTGATTACAAAGAATGTAATATAAATTGATAATCAATTCATTGATTTATTTAAGTACGAGTTTACACAATTTAATACTACACTTTATAAATTATAAAGATTGATACAAACACTACAAGAAAAAGGCTTAATTCCGACAAAATTTTCCGTCGACAATTCAGTCATATTAAAGCTCGTTGGAAATAAGTCCGTCGAGATTTCTGTCGAAAATAGTTATTTTCGATAGAATATTTCTGACAAAATTTCCATTGGAAATAAGTTATTTTCCATGGAATATTCCATCAGAAATAGCATTTTAAAAAATTAAAAAAAATTAAATTATGTTTTCTTTTTTTCTTATGTTTTCAAACCAATTCATGCCATACAATATCCAACACATGACAAATATCCAAGACAAACAAATAACAATATCAACACAAACAAATCACAAAGATAGTCTTGTATTAATCTCTTTGGATATCGTCAACTTTGTTACATAATGAATATAATACCCAATCTTACCTTAATAAATCCAGTTCGAGTATCAAGATTCAAATGTAAATTCTTAATCTCCCCATATTCCCCGAATGCGTTCTGAAGGTCGTCCTCTTGTGTCTCTTCATAAACTCCAATAACCAAAATAGTCCATCCTTCAATAGTTGTAAAAATGATCTTTAATTAAAATAAGAGACTACAATACTTATAGGAAGTTTGCATAAATCATCTTCATATCTTAATATATCTGCAAATCTCAGTTCTAGCTTTCACCAAGGCCCCTAGTCTTGCATAAACGCCTATTATATTATTTTAAGCTAAGAGTCATTTGAGTATCTAGAATGGTCAGGAGTATTTTTCTTCAACCAAGTCATCAAATGCAGTCATTTCATAGGTAAGTTACAAATCATAGAAGTTGATATTCTTCCCAAAACTTATAAATATGGTAAGATAATTTCCTTTCAAGCAGTACTAGATTCTTTTTCTTTCTATAAATGTTTCAGTTTTTACCACTTTCTTCTAAGTTTCTACTGTCTCATCTACCAAACAGAGTTCGGCAAAACCCCACCTAAAATTTAGAATTGGCTTTGCCATTCTTTCCCTCTAGAAATTTAAATTATTTCATTTCAATTCAATCACTAATTTTCAAACAAAGTAAAGAAAAATATTTACACAATATATATAGGTATATATATAGAGATCTAAGGTCGTTAAAAAAACAAAAAAAAAAAAACAACAGTACCCCAGAAATTAAAATTATTTTATTTTAACTTAGTTATCAGTTATTATCAAATATGTGAGGAAAATAAATACATATTATATTTAAATAAATAAAGTATATGTTGAGAGGCAAAGATCTAAGGTGTGGTTTATTCTCTACAATTTACAGCAATGAACCTCACATGTATAAAGTTTCAATATACTTTTTCCTAACTTTAGGTTGTCTCATCCACTAAAGAGAGCAATTTAACTTCTTACTCCCCCTTCTATTAGCGATAAAACAGACCACAAGCAAATCTCCACACCTAGATGTACTTAGATGAATTTGATAAACAAAAAAAAAAAAAAAATTGATAAACAAAAAAGAAATAATTTTCATATGTACCTAATTAATTGACACAACCAATACACCACTGTTTAAGCATTTCCTGGCAATGCGAATCCTATTTCATACACCACAAGTGCATTGTATATACATAATATAATCAATTATATGTACACAATATCAATACATATACATATATTATATCATACATTCAAAAATTAGAACGTGTGTGAAACAAAGATTACAAGTTATTGTGTGTTAATGTGTGTAAAATTGGAAAAATGGCCAAATTGAATACTAATTGTTAACTACAGATAATTGAACATAACAATGGAAGAGAATGAGGCTAAGGAAGTCGCCGCCGCTGCCGCCAAAAATTGCAGAAATCGAAATTGGGACTTTTTTTCTAAACTAGGACGACAATAATAAGTGGGAGGAGAGAAGGGGAAAGGGAGTAGTGAGGCGGAGGAGATTCAAAGAGGATGAGGAGGAGGATGAAGAGGCACTGAGGCAGCAGGAGATTGAGAGATGAGGAGGCGATAGATTGAGTACGAGATTTTTTATTTTCTTTTTCTTTTCTTTTTCTCTCTTCCTGCAACAGTTCGAGCATGTGAGGCAAAGGGGAGTTATGTTCGCTTAAAAAAAGAGGGGACTAATAATGACTTTTATTTCCAACGAAATTAATTATAGTTTTTCTTGTAGTGAAATATCACATATTTAGCTTATCAGTATGGATTAGACTAGTATTCGAATAGATATCGAGTATGGTTCGAGAAAAAATAAAATACCAGAACCCTAATTTAAGCAAACACTGATATACTCAAATTTAACTCGTGTATTATTAAATAGAAAACGAGTATGGATCAGATTCGACTCGAATCAACTAATGAGTTCTGCTTCTCGTACGTACTTAAAAGATAATTATGTTAATTAAATTAGAAGATGTATGCATGTGCATGCTCATTAACATGCATTCATAAATTGGAAGAAATTATCATGTCATATATATAAACTAATTGATTTATGTGGTTTACACTTAATACTTGGTTATAAATTTGATCTATGGAACTTTTCATTAGCGTTAAGATTGACAAATCATGTACAAAAAAATGGTGGTATAGAATACTTTGTATCTGTAAAAATTAAAAAAAATATCCTTTTTTATTTATAAATTATGGATTTGGGTGTACAAACTTCTTATGCGAAAAATGCTGGCTATTGATTAAGTCCAAATTTTCATTATGCAAGAAACACAAGCTCGATGTGGTACGTAGATTTCATTGGTACTTTTAGTTTGATTGTTCAAAAACTGTACAAGCCTAAATGCCTAATTAAGAACTTTCACAGCTTTAGCACCCTTAAAAAGATTTGTGGTAGATTTCATTGGTATTTTTAATTAAAATTAAGTTGGGTTTTAGACAGATAAAATTCAAACACTTCACCATCCCCAAACCGAACATATTGCACTTAATTTCAATATTATTTTGAGCCAATTTTTAACTAGTTTATATTAGTGAGTATTTTTAATAATATAAGAAACGATCTTTGGTACCTACTATTATGTGTATATCTGTGATTACGATTATGACGACGATTTTTTTTGAAATTTATGACGATGGTTAATCCGTCATAGTAATTTCGTAATAATATATATGATAACGATTCTTATAGTCAAAAAATCGTCATGGCCAAGATCAGATACTACATGATGTTAGTATATACATTTTTTGATATATATATATTTGGTAGTTGTGTCCGTTCCTAAAAGACTATTTGGACGGTGGGATTTATCCTAAATTTTGGATGGCTCAGATGATTTATTAGGATGAGAGGAAAATTCAAAATCAGTTGTATTTTGTTAGATAGATTGTATAGATTGAAATTGAATAAGTTCATCACTTTGAATTAGATAATACTTTGAATTCTTATATATATATATATATATAGTATATTGTGTTTTAAACATACACAAACCTATGCGCGTCATGTGCACCTAATATAGAGAAATTTTAATTGATAAAATTAAATGATAAAATATCAGAATAATTATTAAAAAAACAAGTAAAATATTAAAATTATCATTAATAAAATCGCTTATTAAAATAATAAAATACATATAAATTTATGTGTGTCAAGATACATATTTTATTTTCTTAAATTTATCTAGCCTTGTTAGGTTACACATTTATATATGTTGTGCTTGTCGTGCATGTAACTATATCTAAAAAGATTGTGTTGAATAAAATTAGTTATTGTAGGTATGATTATTATTTTAATTAAATATTTTTTATCAAACAATTATTAAAACACGTTTTTTGTACAAATATTAGGAACATTTTAAAATCTCATTTCATTTATTAATTGGTCCCTATAAAATATGTAGTCGAGTATGTTCTAAAAATATAGAAAATTGATATTTTTACAATATTTTTTAATATTTTTATATGAAAAGTATCGTCATAGATGTCTAGAAAAGGTAAAAATCGTCGTTATAAAATTTGTAGCGACGATTTTTATAAGAAAATATCATTTTTTATTATGAATTTATTAATTTCTAAAATATAAATCCTATTTAGCTAGTGGAGCGACTCACTATATATTAAAATTATAAAATGAATAGATTAGGAGTAAACTAGCTAGTTATTTAACCTCACGAAAGTTACTTAAAAAGAAAATCCTAATTTTTTTAAAAACATTATTATTATGAGACCGAGAAAGCATTCGTGCATTACATGATACTGAAATAACACATCCATTAAGATCGATCAGAATTTATTGACAGATATAATTATTTTTGACATATTTAGGTCATATTTATTAGTAAGAATAACATTAAACTATTAGTAAAGATAATAAAATAAATAGATTATTTAATATTATTTTTAACTAGGTATATATTATAATTTTTATTATTTGAAATTAAAAATTAATGGTCAAAATTAATGTTTACCTTTTTTAAATGATTAGTATATCATATATATATATATATATATATATATATATATATATATACACACACTACTGAGAATACGATCTATTTATTATTATTTATAAATATATAATAATCTAAATGATAAATTTTTATCTAATCTCATAAATAATTCTAATCAGAATAAACATAACATAAAATTATTTTAAATTATCTCATAAATAATATTATTTTATATAAATATATAATTAAAATTATTTAATACTATAATTAATAGTTTTAAAATTATAATGTATGAGAATATTGTTTGGAAATTACAATCCGGACCTTAAGAAAATATTATTAAAGGAAATCCGGGCTCAGTGGGCCCTACATGCCTAATCACTGTTATTTTTTTTTGACTTTTTCGATGGAAGCCGTGTAGCATGTAAGTCCACGAATAGGAGGGCCCACGTGTCATACAGAAAAGTCAAAAGTGCCAGCAATCAGAGCTAAGCAGGTGTGTTACTGAGCAAACGCCTTTATTCAATTTGAGGGCGTCGTTGTCGACACACCTGTCGCATGCTTACAAGTGTCCCCTACCACTACCACTACCACTACCACTCCCACTCCTCGGTAACTACTAGTAGTAGTACGTGTTAACAAGCTAATTCATTGATTGGTGGCACCGCTCTCTTTCTTCTTTCTACTTTCTACTTTCTACTTTATTCTCTCTACTTTCTTCAGTGACTAAAATCGAAAAACATTTTTTTTTACCAAATTATTACTCATGTGATTCCCCGACCCGACCCGACCCGAAAACCATCTAATATTATTACACTCTGTTCCATAAATATCCCAATATAATTTTTTAAGAAAGTTGTAATATTTTTTTTGGTGACTTTTGTAAAGTTATGTAACTAATCAATTTTTTTTCATCATAATATTAATTTTATTTTTTCATATTCTTACAGCATTATCAGCCACTCAATTTATAGGGTTCAAATAGAACGGGGAGAATGTTATTATTAGTAACACATGAATATCATCATATTTTGATCAAATGACAATCATAAGATATGATATTTGCATATATTTTTTAAAAGTATGTGCCTATACAAATACAAAATAATCACACGAACTCAAATTAAGGAATATCATTCCAATTAGAATGAAACGATGTTGAGAAATATCTCCCAAATTTATAAATTTTATTTTTTGAGGGGGATGATATAAAATAAATTATTTCATTTTCTATTTTATTCCTTCAATCCAAATCCAAACGTAGCATAATCTATCGAATTACTTGTCTATTTCTTTTTCTTTAATTATATCCTTTTTTCTTCTTCACATTTCTAATCAATATTAGGAAACTTAACAGCTAGTTATCTAAGGAAATTTCATTACTCTTGCATTATAAATGCATGAATAATGAATTAAATTGTCTAGTTTATATAGACAAAATATTGATAGATCATTGTATGTATAACACATTAATAATTAATGTCTACGTAAACTAGTCACTTTTTTTTTTCTAAACCTAGCATTACTCTAAATACAGTGAGAAGGAACTAACTGAGTAAGTTGGCTTCGGGATACTTACACAAATGGTGAAATATTTTTATTTACAAGACTTAATTATTGAAAAAAATCAATAAACTTCTCTTAAGTTGTCAGAAAAACATATAAATTATTTTTTTACCATCAATAATATTGAACTTTCAAATAATTGTCAAAAATATCCGACCCACCAAGCCTCCAATTACAGTTTATTAATTAAAGAAGATGTTGCATCAGACTTGCCAATTAGTATATGAAATTGACTATCAATATGTGAAATAATCAAGTGATATATTACTGTTTTCGTTTTCTTTATTGGTAGTTTTAGGAAATTATTAATTCTTTTTTATCTAATCTTTTGTGAATTTTAAGTAAAACTTTATTCTTGAAATAAACAACCAGCACACACTCCCTAATTTTCCAAAAAAGACCAATACCCATTAATTGCTTCGTTAATTTTTTATATTATCTTTAAATACATTACACGCTAATTTGCATGTTTATCATCTTTTTGATGATTTTTAATTACAAGAGTAATATATATCAAGATTTTATATATATTTTAAATAATTAAATAAAATTTTAATTATATTTTTCTATTTATGTACTTGCTCCAAATCCAAACACGCACGCAACTAAAGAAGAACCAATTAAGTAGTAACAAATTTTAATTGAAACTCTCAACTGGGCTGGACAGTGATGTAATTAACATTCACTGTCGGAGTCGTTAGATCGTAGGACAAAAATCGAAGTGTATGATATCATATACTAGTAACCAGTAATTGTTTGTGACTTCACGCACGGTGTAATAGAAAAATTAGGTTAAACATCAAAAAATATTATATTATTTAAAAAAAATTTACAACATAAAATAACTTATAATCAGACATAATAATTATTATAATTTACCATACAACCACAATAATTAATACATACTCAATCATCAACACATATCCAACCATCAAAACATCAAGCTAGTTGCTCTTTGAATAGATCGACATTAGTATATTTATAGTTTGTGGGCTAAGGGTAAATTATGGTTCACATGACTTAACTGAATTAAATATATAAATTAGGGTTCACATAATATAATTGAACGAAGACTAAAAAAACGGAAATAAATATGATAGACCCGAGAGAAACCTCCACATGTCCTGAGGTAGAAGGCTCGTGAAGGCGTCTCGTTTTGGGAATTGATTGAGGGAGTAGATTGGTGACTAGAAAGACAGAACGATATGAGCATTATTCTTATTACTAAAGGGTATTTCTGAAATTTTTTTGAAGACATGTGTCTGACATATGACAACTTAAGTGTCAGGATACTCTATAAATACCCCTTCCATTCTATGAAAGAGGGGACCTCTATTTGGACTTTGGGACTTGATATTCTCTCAACTCGAAGCACTCAAGACTTGGACATTCTTTCACCTCGAAACATTCAAGAAGGCTCTTAGAATCTCTGCTACCCTAACAAGGTTTTCGGATCTCTGCTACTCTAACAAGGTTTTCGGATTCTGAGAGTTCTGCCACGTATCATTGGAGTAACTGCTAGCATGTTCTTCTCCCCTCTTCAATCAATCAATCAATCAATTTCATGTTCTTCGTAGATTTCTCTCCTCCTCAACTAACACGAAACCCTAATTCTAGCAACTTCAACTAACACGAAATCCTAATCCTAGCAAGACACTATTTTCTTGCCCGCGTAGTTTAAAAGTTTTGTGGCTATTTATATATTATTCATGAGGGTGTGTGGGAGAGAGGGGGAGACGGGTTTGGCAATTTACTAAAGCTGCCATGCACGTACTATGATTCTTTCTATCTATTGATTTTCTAAAAAGAATTGGATATATTGTGAGTTTGTGATCTTAAAGCTATTATGTAACATTATTATTAATAAATACTTGAATTTGGTCATGAGAAATTAACTATTTTATGGAAAGAAGGGTTGCACCACCTCTGTTTTTCCAAATAGTGGTGATTAATTATAATTATAGGGGAGAAAAACACTCCCACGAAAAGGTAGGTTTTTTTTTGCCACCAGATTGGGGTTACACAAAAGACATACTAAAAAGGTTTCATTGGATTTGAACTATAGATCTTCCCTCACTAAACACACATACATACATACATGTATATACACACAAGTACATGTATATATGCATGTACGTGTGTGGGTGTTGTTAATTGCTCTTTGTTTTTCATGTTTATTAATTAACTAATGAATTTGATTCATGGGTGGATACGGATCCCTTGTGGAATATATCCATGATTAGGTTTTGGAGGTATTATTTGTGCCTTAGAAAGTATAGACAAGTCTAGCTAGATCCTCGAAAACATCATATCTTCATAGACCATCTTTCTTTTATGTCAATCATACCCGTCATCAATATTAAAATTAATGAAATCTTCATTAATTCTTTTTCATTTTCACATGAGCAGTAACACCTAATTAATTAATAATGTACGTAAAAACTAAAGATATTACATTAGCTTCAAAAAAAATTATCCCATCTCTTTTTACGTACTTAAAAACTGTAAATATGATTTAATATATAATTACACTGTTATCATGTAATTAATTAGAGAACTTATACACATGCATGTTTGGGACTATATATATATATATATATATATATATATCAGTGAGTTCTTCAAAGGAGGCACATACCTCCGCATCATATATAGCAATAATAAATTAAATAAAATCCATAAATAAATAAAAAAGTTAAGTGAATGGGGAAACTGGATGGAAAATATATATGAAATATATTTCAATACCCAAAAAAATTAAGGAAAGAGCCAAATTTCACGTGCAGTTGGATATATAGTTATGGAAACATTGAAAGGACATTTATAGGCCTTATTGCTCATATTTTCTTCTTCTTCTTGTTAATATTGTACAATACAATCATGACATTCCCTTTTTTATGGTAGGGAGCTAGGAAATATAGTGGCATCCTACATGTTTTGGAAAATTTACAACTTTACCCATAAGGCCATAACATCCCCCTCCCCCTCTCTCTCTCTCTCTTATTAATTTATTTATTTAAATTTTAGCAAACGGTAAAAAATATTATATGAACTGAAGAACAGCATCCAAAAGATTTGTATACAATTCGCATAAAGGAAGTTAATCTGACTTAAATCTAAACAATTTCATATTCCTTTTCTCTTCTTATATATATATATATATATATATATATGTATATAAGTTTTTGAAAATATTCAAAAGCTAGCGCATGTGGGATATCATACTAATCCCTCTATTTTGATCAGCTACATTTTGGCAAATTCAGAAAACGAATTTCAAATTTATTATACGGAATTCAAAAGTTTTACTCACGGGCTAATAGTGTAGTATTATTGAAATTCTGCGCCAACAATTGATGCTCCATTAATTCAAAACCAATAAAAATTTGGTAAACCTACGGCCCAACTACAAAATTTAGCCCAGTACCATAGAACTAACTGCCTACGTATCACAACTTTAACAAAGGGCTAAAAAGTAAAAATTAACAAACTTACACTTGTTTTTTTATTTTCACATTTTTTTTTGTCACATATGTTAGTTGACTACTTGACTGTTTAAAATTAATTATGTGGCATTTTTTTATTAGTTGTTAGGAGTGATCATTCGGTTATAACCGAACTGAATTATCCATAATTTTACTATCCGAATACTAACCGAAATTTAAAACTAATCAAATTACCGAATTGTACATTCGGATATTCGGGTAATAACCGAACATGTGCTCTTTTTAAAATTAACAATACATCAGCACCTTAATGGTTTAAAATTAAAAATACAGCAGCAGTGCATCGACAAATTAATTATCCTTAAGAGAAAGATATCGCCCACAAAATTTTCACTAACAAAGTCACTTCCATTGAAAAAATTATATTATATCATTCATTACTGAACATGGAGTAAAAGAAAGAAACAATCATGCAGAAAAAATTTTAGAATCCATGCTTTCTTTGTTCATACGTCTCTGTCCTGTAGGGTAATGAATGAAGGGGTAGATCTGTAGCCTGTAGGTGTTCATCAATTTAATCAATCTAGGAAAATCACTAAAGTTCCTCGCTTTGGATTCGTGGATAAGGTTTGAGTAAGCATAGTAGAGATAACTGCTGATTGTCGAATACCCACCGACCACCGATCGAGACGCGGAGCTGCGATTGCGAAGGTCGAACGAAGGGAGATCGTGACTCCGTGAGAGCTGATCAGAGACTGAGAGGCGGAGCCGCGGAGGCCGAACCGTCGGAGACTAAATCGGAGAGAAGCGAGAAGCGAGTAGCGAGAGAGAAACTGAGAGAGACAGAGAGTGAGACTTGAGAGAACTCAGGAAAGAGGAATCGGGAATGGAAGGAGGAAAGGGGCTAGGGCAAAATGAATACACAGTATGACAGTACAGACTATGAGTGTTAAGTGTACATACAATTATAAAATTATTAATTTTTAATTAAGGAGTTCGGTTATTCGAATACTCGAATAACTTATTTTTTAAAACCATACCCGAAATCGATTACCGAGAATTAATTCGGATATAACCGAAATTAGGAAAAAAACCAAAATACCGAAATAATTCGGTTGTGTTCGGTAATTCAGTTTTATTCGTTTTTTGCTCACTCCTATTAGTTGTTACAAAAAAATGACATGAAATATATGACATGTCTAATATATCATCTCCAACTCAAATAAAAAAAAATAAAAAAATAAACTAACATAATAAAATTAGACCAAGTGAAATTTAACAAGCAAAAAATATTATAAAACAAAAACGAATTTAGAAAGAAACCAAAATCATCAATAATTAAGTTTTTAATTTCTCCCTCTTTAACCATCACCACCATCCTCGGTCGCCTGCTTAAACCCAATTACTCAATTGAAATCCCTCATCCCATCTGCAAATTCAACAAATAAACAAACCGATCTAATGAAATAAAATAAAATGAAATGAACAACATAATGAAGGTGAAAAAATCAATCAATTCTTCACATAAACGATAAAAAATAATGTCACACCAGCTTCCTCAATTGATTCATCACTATTACAACAATTTGGTATCTACAAAAATCTCATTTTCAGAATCGAACAGTTAAATTTGTAACAAAATACAAAAAAAAAAAAATTAATAAATTTTCATGACAACCTCAGTTCAAACTATGAATGAATGTAGTCAACACTAGCAGGCCACCTCAAGTTTTAATGGTACTATTTTGACCCTCCAATTATCTTATACCCTAAATTTAAAAATAATCAAATTAGGGTGTAGTCAAAATTAAATAGGTATTCAAATTGAAAATTGCTAAAGATTGATCTGACATTTTGAAAAGTCTATATATCTCTAGGCCAGGTGTGTTGTAATTAATTATACCATTTGAATAGTACGTTGAAGCTCCCCTGGACTTCACCTTTGTCTTTCGAAATGTCAGGCCACCGCTACCTACAGATATTTCCATAAAAATCCAAAAGATATTTAAGAATTTTTAGTGCGACTTGTTTGTTTGCTCTCATAATTAACGTCAGAGATCTTTTCCGGAAATCCATTATATTGTTGTTAACTTGTAGTGCAACACTTTGGGATTGCTTGGGAATCTTCATAATTAATGCTTCACTTCAATTCAAGCCAAACTAGATAGATTGACTACATTGATTACTCAGTATATATATGTGAAGGTTGCTCAACAGATACATAAGTAAACTGAATAGCCGCTGCTATTTTTAAAGTGTATATATATATATATATATATATATATATATATATATATATATATATCCTGTGCCGCATTAAATATCTTCAAAAAATATATAATAAATTAGGCCAACTCTTTTCATTATCAATTAAATTACTTTTGAGTTAGTTTGAGAATTTGATATCTTTACATACTAAATTTTGGACTTATTTTACATTTTAAATTTTGATTTTTATGTTTTTTCTGACTTGTCTTATGACTAGCTTCTTTTGGGGCCTAACTTCTTTTGGATTTATTTATATTGTGGGGTCTTCATATCAATTAAGCCAATAATTGCTCGTGATTTATTAGATTTCTTTTGACTTGTCTTGTGACTAGTTTCTTTTGGGCTTGCTAATCTTGTGGGGTTTTCATATTCATCAGGTTCAAGTGCAACTCTCAATAAATCGAGTTACACGTGAGTGTCTCATTCATATCCATCAGGTTCACATGAATACTTGAGAGTGTTAAGAGTATATATCTTGAGAGAGTGTTAGAGTATATATCTTGAGAGAGTGTTAGAGTATATATCTCTTCATACATTGAATACTTTGAGAAAATTTATTTAATATATAATAATTTTAGTCAACTTTTTTCATTACTAATTGATTTTAAGTTAAAGAGTTTGATGTTTACATACTTAATTTTAAGCCCATTTTATAAATTTTACACTACTAAATGCTTTTTACAACTTTATTTGTGGACGCTTTTGCAGGTAATTATATATGTTTCATATGTTAATTACATGCATATATATTACAATGTATGTTTTTCTATATATTCCTGTGTGTATATATATTATGTAGGTAGTGCTAAAAAATAGCAGAAGGTGCTTTATTTCTTTAGGCCTTCTGTTTTCCATTAATATTGGATATAGTCATACAGATATATATATCTTTAATTACCTTTTTTAATACTTAAAAGGTAGGTTGTGACGAGTCTAATGAACTGATCACCTTGCCTGGTGGAGGAGTTCTTTTCAATCTAGGTTAGGTAAATTACAGCTTTTAAATTACAGCTTATATATAGAATATATATTAAGGTCATGATCTTAAAGGTCTTACGTTCTTGTAATTGGGTGGATGACCTAAGGATTCATAAATATTTTGAAACAAAATCTATGGTTCCTAAATACTTTAATTATTTTGATTACACCCTAGCATGGGAAAAGTTTAAGCAAATGATTGACACCTTGATAGCGAAGTTCTGAAATAAAATCAAATCTGACCTCTAACCCCTCCTTATTAGTGCTTATTCCCTTACGGTCAATAGAAATAGGGAAAAGCAAACTAATAAAAGGTGTACCCAAAATAGCTGCCTGAGCCATATTCTTGACAAAGAGAAATGGAGTTTCAAAACAAACCCCATTATTGCATACCATGGCGTCTGATAATTTGTAATCAATATGCAATTAGCTCCCATCAGCAATACTCAACATTTGAGCTGTTTTTGAATAATATTTGGAAGGAACTAGACCTTCAGCCAGACAATTTAAGTCTGCTCTCGAATCAATCAAGGCTTCAGTAGTGACTGAGAACTCATCTTCAATAAGGATAGTAATTTTTACATACCACTTTTGAGTGATAATTCTATCAATCAGGTTGATCTTTAATCCGTTTGAACTAGATTCTCCTGGAATGATTCGCCATTGATGCTCAGTTTGAAAATAGAGCATTTAATGATGGAGTCCAGTTTAGTGGAGAATATATTTGTGAATGGAATCTTGATGGTCTTACCGACTATCAAATAAGGTGTCAGATGGGGACGAACTCTGTCGTTCTACCACTAATCAATATCCAAGTGAGTTTCTAAATTCTCTAAACCCGCCAGGTTTACCGCCTTTCAAGTTGGAGCTAAAGGTCGGGTGCCCCATCATATTGTTGAGGAATATAGCCCGGAAAGATGGACTCAGAATGGGACCGGACTAATGGTTGTCAAGTCGCATCATGAGTTATTGAGGCTAGAATTCTAACCGGTGACAAATCTTGAATCATGTTTCATCCGTGATATCATTATCACCGCGTCGTTCAAAGATTTACCATTTCAAATGACTAGACGCTAATTCCCAGTACGCTTAACATATGCTATGACAATCAATAGGTCGCAAGGCCAGTCAGTCAAGTTTGTTGGTGTAGATCTGCACTTGCCTGTATTCAGCCACGGTCACCTGTATGTGGCCATGTCTAGGTGCACGTCGGCTGATCGCATCAGTGTCCTTCTCCCTCCTAATGGATCATCTACCACGACAAATATCGTATATCCGGAGGTGTTGTTGGACTAGGTGTAAATATTACTACCTTTTTTAATGTTTTGCAACTTAGGTCAGGTAATTAGTTCATGACTTTTGTTACGTTCCAAGCAATCAACAAACTTCTTTCTTGGTAGAAAAATTATTTTGTCAGATTCTTGACTTGAAATGCTTTTCATTTGTTAGTTTTAATGTATGACGTACCTTTAGTCTACTCCTTTAGTAATCTTGAAATTAGGATTTTTGATTAACATACCCAATATCAAAATCCATATCAAAATCAAAACCCTCGAACTGGGATGTTTCTAATTCAAATTGGGAATACCCTAATTTCAAAACTAATTGGCAGCTGTGACGCCCCCAAAATAGGTATACATCACCCATTCTGAGTTGTCAATACATGGTACAGAAACAACTATAACTTTATTATTACAACAGTAAAACTATGAGTTTGAATACAAATATTATCTTCTAGACAATATCTATACTCAAATAAATCCTCATCACATTTATTGATACATTATTTTACAAAAATGGTGAGGACTACTAAACAACTCTCTCTAGAACCTTCATTCTATACCCCGACTCGTACTCGCTATATTCTCGCCTCCTGAGAAGAAAAATGGAACAAAAAGGAAAAGGGTGAGCTCAACTAGCCCAGTAAAGAATATTATGACTAAGATAATATACAACAAATTATCATTAGTCTTCAACAGGGAAAAAAATCTAATAGAATACAATAGACAACAAGTTTTAAATCAATATTCGCAGCGGAAATAATAATTCATTAGAAGAGTTAAGTAGAGAATGCAAACTACTATCTTCTATGTATGAATTTAAAAGTTCATCGTTCATCTTTTATCCCCGTAACATCAATCAATATATATCTGGAATCAAATATTCATCTTTGCACTACAGCCAAAGATATTCATCACCGGGTCATGTTCATCTAAACACTGCTCATCTTTGCACTACTGGCCAAAGATATTCATCGAAATCATTCATCTTCGCACTACGTGCCAAAGATATTCAATAATATCATCATTTAAGGCGAGGATGATGAAAATATTTTTAAAAAACGAATCCAAAGAAACAAAATGACAAGGATTAAGGATTAAGGATTCATACTTTGTTTTATCCATGTCCAAAAATACCTCAAAAATAATCATAGTGGTGTAAAATTCAAGAAAATCAAAACATGGATACAATCAAAGCTAGTATCCACAATAGATATTTTGGACTTAAAAGGAAAATTTTCATTTTTCGATGAATAATCTCAGTATTCGTGAATAAAGGCCAGTATCGTGAATAAGAACTCAGAGCACCAAAAGTTTCAAATTTGATAAAAGCTTCGGATCAATATTTCAAAGATAATGATGTTGAAGAAATAATATCATTACTGAAAAAAAAATATCCCTTACCACGAAAGACAAGATTTTTAGTTGAAACACCTGGATATAAGCTATGACTTGAACTTGCAATATATAGCAACAAGACTCAAAGTATACTCAAAATACTCACAAGAATGCGCTCGATAATATAGAAAGAAAACTTCAGCTTTACGGTGTGATTTTCAATTCTAACCCAAGCACCCTATTTATAGGAAAATGCTTAGAACACCAAAAGCGAAAAATTTAATAAAATATTAATATATATAATTTTTATTCCAACACACACTTATTTTGCTTCAAAACCTCAGCCACAAAACAGCCCACCTCACAAGACTTGCACAAAAAATGTTTTTGTTATTTAAATTATTTTAAACTTCCAAAAATTAATTATTTCAGAGCTTCAGAACTTCAATAATTCATAATAAATAGCCATTTTGTCAGAGAATTCGAAACTCACGAATTTTTATAGGAAATTCAATTCTCTACAACTTTTCAGAAGAAAGTTTTTTCATATTCCAAACAAAAATTGACCGAAATCCACAAACGGGCGATTTTACAAGCTATAATCAAATTTCAGTCAAGAAATGGGGTCCACCAACACATAATACATGCTTTAAATATTTTTGGTAACAAAAATACTCCTCCTTCACATATACTCATATTTCCCACATTTATCGTAAAAATATCATCATTATTATATTATAAAAATATAATAATATATTTGAATTATTTTATCAAAAAAAGATAAAATTTCAATTTTCAACAATTGTCACATTAAAATTTTTCTCCATCTATATCCATATAAAATCAATATTTTCATCATCATATGAATCAATAATTAATTATTTACAAATAATATTACGAGAATCACAATATTGACAACCGAGCGCGGTTCAGGAAGAGGGGGCTTTCCAATAAGAATTTCTCCTTCTTGGCGCCGCAATTAGGTGACCAAACCTCTCCTTAGATGTAACTTTCTAGACATTGCCAATAATGTTATCTAATAATATTATTCAGATAATATGAATTATTGCTTCGATAATGAAAAAATCTTGTGTAATGACAATTATTGAAACAACAAAGAATATAAAAATCAACGCAAAGAATTATTAAATCAATAAAATAAAATCTTTGAGCAGAATTATCGTAACCATTATTGAGTAGTGCCTTCTTACGTAAGAATCAATAATTGGTGCAATCTGGCGTCTTCTTATGTTTTAACCAATAGAGTATTTTAATAGTATTAATTGTAATAACTACTGCAGAGCTATTTTTAAACAACTTATATTTGTCGTTTTCCTCATCCAATCGCTTTCCGTTATGGGGCCCACACATGGTTATACTGGCATTGCATCGAAATATTCTCCGACAAACAAATATTCCACGACCAAACGAATATTCCCCAACAACAATGAATATTTTATAACCACTTGCTTATTTTGAAATATTTGCGTATTTTACACATAACTATCCACATTAATCAAATCAACCCTTACTATTTCAAAATAATAAATAGAAAAATTAAATTTCATTAATAATAAGTTGGGGTCTTACAACCTCCCTCCTATGAAATTTCGTCCTCGAAATTGACGTGCGTACACAGTGTTTGAAAAGGAGAGGATACCTCGCTTTCATTTCCGTTTCCAATTCCTGTGTCATTTCTCTATAGCATGATTCATCCACAAAACTTTAACTTGTGGTATGACCTTTGCGCGTAGGACATGCTCCTTCCTATCCAAGATCTTGACAGGTACCTCCTCATACGTTAAGTTTTCGGCTATCTCGTCCTGGTTCTAACTCTATAACGTGGTTCGGGTCTTTCACATATTTACGAAGTATAGATATGTGAAACACATAATGAACACGAGACATACTTTCGGGTAACGCGAGTCTATAGGCTACATTTCCTACTTTCGGTCAAGAATTTGAAATGGACCAATAAATCGTGGATTGAGCTTTCCTCTTTTCCCAAATCTTGTAACTCCTTCCATGGAGCAACTCACTCGCAACAATACATGATCCCCTATACTAAATTCCACGTCCTTTCGATGAAGATCCGCATAACTCTCTTGTCGATCTTGTGCCGCTTTGTATCGTTGTCGAATTATTTGGATCTTTTCCGTAGTCATACGTACTCAACTCGGGTCCCAACAATGTTGCTTCACCCACCTCGTCCCAACATCTTTGGAGGCGACATTTTCGTCCATATAATGCTTGAATGGAGCCACACCTATACTTGCACGATAATCGCTGTTGTTGTAGGAGAATTCCACCAATGGTAAATACTTATCCCAACCGCCTTTCAAGTCTAGGACACACAGTCTTAATAGATCTTCAAGAGTTTGAATAATCCTCTCGATTGTCCGTCCGTTTGAGGATGGTATGCCGAACTGAATCGTAAATCCGTGCCCATAACTTTTTGCAAGCTAACCCAAAATCTTGAAGTGAATCTTGTGTCACGATCCGAAACTATGGATACTAGCATGCCATGCAACCTCACAATCTCATTTACATATATACTAGCAAGACGTTCAAGGAATAAGTCTCCGTGACGGCAAGAAATGAGCAAACTTGGTTAATCTATCAACAATAACCCAAATAGCATTGATGCCTTGAGAAACCGTAGGAAGACCCGTAACGAAATCCATGGTAATGTGTTCCCACTTCCATTTCGAAATCTTAAGTGGTTGCAACGGACCCTTAGGTACTAGATGCTCCGCCTTTACACGTTGACAAGTTAAACACATCGAGATAAACTTTGCAATCTCTCTCTTCATATTGTTCCACCAAAATGTATGTCGAAGATCACGATACATTTTAGTACTTCCAGGATGGATTGCAAATGGTGTATTGTGTGCCTCCATTATAATCTTGTACTTCAAATCAGAGTCGTTAGGAACACAAAGTCTAGAGTGGACTCGAAGTATTCCTTCTTCATCAATTCTCGCTTCCGGAATAGCTCCTTGTACTTTCTTCTTCATAAGCATCAGCTCCAGGTCGGTGGCTTGAGCAACCTTAACTTTTTCAATTAAAGTTGGCTCTATGCGTATACTTGACATCATCGCACTCATTCCTGCATATGGTCTTCTACTCAACGCGTCAGCTACCACGTTCGCTTTTCCAGGATGGTATTGAATAGTGTGGTCGTAGTCTTTCAATAGCTCGAGCCAACGTCGCTGCCGCATGTTGAGTTCTTTTGAGTGAAGAAATATTTAAGGCTTTTATGGTCCGAATATATCTCCACTTTCTCCCCATATAGATAGTGCCTCCATATCTTTAATAAGCGAAACGATCGCCGCTAACTCTAGATCATGAGTAGGATAATTCCTCTCATATTCTTTAAGTTGTCGCGAGGCATAGGCTATGACTTTCCCACGTTGCATGGGAACACATCCTAACCCTTTGCCTGAAGCATCGCTGTAGATAACAAATCCATCCTTACCAGATGGTATTGTTAGAACAATTAAGTGCTGAAATGAGTCTCCTCTTGAGCTCTTGGAAACTCTTCTCGCATTCTTCGCTCCAAACGAATTTTGTATCCTTCCGAGTTAGCTGGGTTAATGGAGTAGCGATTCGAGAAAACCCTTCCACGAATCTCCGATAATAACCAGCTTAAGCCCAAAAAGCTACGTACTTCGGTCACCGACTTTGGTTGCTCCCAACTTTGTATTGCTTCAATCTTCACCGGGTCCACGGATACTCCATGTTTTGACACCACGTGCCCAAGAAATGCTACTTCTTCAAGCCAGAACTCGCATTTCTTTAATTTGGCATATAGTTTGTTTTCACGAAGCCTTTGAGAGTACCAAATTTTCAAATGGTGCTCATGATCTTCACGACTTTTGGAATATATGAGGATGTCATCAATAAAGACAACAACGAATCGATCCAAATATTCCTTGAATACTTTCGGTTCATCATATCCATGAAAGCGGCGGAGCATTAGTCAATCCGAAAGACATGACTAAGAATTCATAATGCCCGTCATCGAGGTTTCTAAAGCGCTTTGAATATCCTCGCCTCTAATCTTCACCGATGATATCCGAATCTAAGATCGATCTTTGAAAAAATTATGCCCCTTGCAATCGGTCAAACAAGTCATCAATACGAGGTGAGGATACCTATTCTTGATGGTGACATGGTTCAATTCCCGATAGTCAATACAAAAATCGCATACTCCCGTATTTCTTCTTTACTGAATAAAACAGAGCACCCCAAGGAGATGTACTTAAGTAGAATGAAACCGATGTCCAACAATTCCTCGTAGTTGGACCTTTAACTCCTGAAGTTCAATAGAGCCATTCGATATGGGGTTTTAGAAATAAGCTTTGTACGGGTTCAAGATCAATAAAGAATTCAACTTCACGTTACGGGGTAGACGGAAGTTCTTCGAAATCGTCGGAAAGTCAATAACAACAGAATATTATTCAAATTTGACGTGTCTTTATTCAAATCCATAACATGGGCTAAGAAAGCTTGACATCCGCTTTTCAATAAACGAATAGCTTTATGATTAGATATGACGGTGATTGATTTTAATGGTTTAGTTGCTTGAATTGCATAAACAGTTGGTTAGGAATATGAAAACTAACAACCTTACGAAAATAATCAATTTTGGCATGATGAGTAGTTAACCAATTAATCCCTAAAATCACATCAAAAGCAAGTATCTTTAAAGAGATAAGGTCAATAGGTAAGGTGATGGTGCCAACTTGAATCAAACAAGATTTATAAACAGTGGATGCGATGAAAGATTCTCCTAACGGAGTTTCCACAGATAGGTCAAAGTCTAATTTCTCCGGAGTCAAGTTTAAACGTTGAGCACAAGCAAGAGATAAATGAATGGGTAGCACCCCAGTATCAAGTAAGGTATAAACTTCGCAAGAAATTTATAAATAGCTTACCCGTGATCACCTCGTTTGGGTTCCTCGCATTTTGACCGACCACAACAAACGCTTCTTCCAGAACCGCTTGATTTTGACTTTTACGGATGATCTTTTGAGTCACCGTCCCGCTTGAACTAGGTTTCGCTTCTGCATACAATCTCGAGCGATATGTCCTTCCTTTCCACAATTATAGCATACCTTGAATGTTGTGGGCGGTTGATCGATATGTCCCTCTTTCCCGCATTTATAAAGATATGACCGGTGGTCGTTCTCCTTTAGAACCAATTGCTATCGGCCTTTGCTGTCTTCACATGGTCGTTGTTAAATCTACTCTTTTTAAAATCTCCTCCCGACTTACTTCTTCTATTTTCATGGCCATGATTACCACCAAGTGTGGTTACCATTTTGTCCGCTCTTTTTCTTTCTCCATTTGGTTATCGTTGTTTTGTTGATCGCTATCTCTACGGTATTATCCTCAGTTTGTGGTCCCTCGGTTGGTTGATATCGTTATCTCGCTCTAATAATTGAGCCTGTTTTATAACATCCGAGTAGAGAGAAAATTTATGAGAAATGAGATATCTTGGCGTATCTGGGTTTCAAACCTCTAAGAAACATCCGCGTCATAAGTTCTTCATTCTCTACCAAATGAGGTGCAAACCGGATAACTCTCATAAACTTTGTCTCGTCTGGGACACCGTCATGTTATTCTACTCCAGTCTAATAAACTCCACTTCCTTCATATGACGAACATTGTTACTTCACATAACATATTTAACTCATATGTTCGTAACTAAACTATTTTCATGAAAAATACCAAATCAGTCCCAAAAATATTTCTTTTCTGGGATTTAGCATAATATAGCCCCATAATGAAAATATATTTTCTCGAATTTTAAAATTCATTTACTATTTTCAAAAAATCAATTTCTAATTAATTCCTTAAAAATTTGCTACCCCAAGTTTAACTCCAAAATTCCCAAATCTTGGCAGGACCTTACACATGTTAACGTGAGCTTCCAGTTAAAATTTCATGGTCATCTGAGTTATAGAACTCCGGTTATAGCGTTTTATTGGAAAAACCTAAATATTGAAATAGTCATAACTTGCTCATTTTAAGTCGAGAATGAGCTCATTTTTGGACAGGAGGTACTTTATACCATATACCTTCATGTCCCAAAAGGCCAGAATTTTTCTCATAATTTCAGTGGCCAAAACAGCCCTCTAAAATCATGGCAGCAGTGACTTTTTCGGTTTTTGCAGCTTTGTACTCCTTTGCTAAAATCAGTCCACACAAAATCTACAACACCTTTTCCAGTAATTCCACTTGGATTAGTTAGGTAACTCATAGATCTAACTCTAGGACTTGACCACACTCAAAAATTCAAAATATAATAGAAGATATGGTCAATTGAATTTCATATTACGTTTTTCACCAAAATCGATTTTCAACTCTTTGTGATTTCTAAGAAACTTTCATGTTTTCACATAATAACCAACATAACTCATCATAACACTTACTAATACTTCATATACCCATGATTTTCATTAGTCCAATGCTTTTATTATGACTTTCATCATAATCCTCGTAAAATGATCCTTTTAGTTGAAGAAATATTTGAGGTTTAAGAAATGGGTTTTTGTCTTTGGGGTCAATACAAAATTCGATTTCACGTTCTAGAGTAGGCTAGGAAGTCTTCAAGAATACGCCAAGAAATTTATCAATAATAGAAATATCATTCAAAATCGTGACTCTCGTCCAAAACTTGGATAATCGTCACATTGATACTAACCTGTGACTTCTATCCCTTAACCTAGATAGCATCTCACAATGATACCTATATACTTGCCATCTTCATTCACGACGTCGCCCTACTGAGTAAAGTGCGGATTCGATTGCATTCCACACAAGGAAGTCAACAACGGAAGGATCGGGGCTCTTTACTTATGGCTTGATATAACGATGATTAACTTTAGGGTTTGGTTACTTTGAATTAAGTATAACAGTTGGTTAGGAATATGAAAGCTAACAACCTTACAAAAGAATAACGAGTAGTTAATCAATCGTTTTCAAAAATTACCTCAAAGGCAAGTATTTTCAAAGAGATAAGATCGACGAATAAACGTGAAAGTGTTTATTTGAATCAAACAAGATTTAAAAATAGTAAGCGGTAAATGAAAGGCTCTACTAACGAAGTTTCAACCAATAAGTCAAAGTCTAACTTCTCCTGAGTCAAATTTAACCGAACTGAACGCAAAGCAAGAGAGATAAAATAATGGGTAGAATCTGTGGCGCCCCAAAATTAGGTATACATCACCCATCTTGGGTCGCCACTTACATGGTATGTAATTTAAATACAACTTATTAACATAAGCGTAGGTATGCATATGACATAAACTGTGAGTTTAAATACAAATATCATCTACTAGATATTATACAAACTCAAACAAAAAGTCCTCATTACAATTATTATCACACTATTTCACGTAATAGTGAGGACTACTAATGCTATCTTCGGGACCATCACTGCGTTTCCCAGACTTCGTCCCAAATATATTCTCATTTCACGAGAGAAACGGTGAAAGAAAGGGTGAACTCAACTAGCCCAAGAAGAAATATTATGACTAAGATAATGTAGAATAAATTATCAATAGTCTTCAACAATGTTAAACCGATAAAATACAATAGACAACCGGTTTAATCTGCAGCGGAATATCTAATCCATTAAAAGAGTCAAGTAGAAAATAAAGTCTACTATCTTTTAGGTTTTAAAAGGTTTTTCATCATCATATAAATGAGACTCGCCTTTAATAAATATTCCACATCATCGAATCACCCTCACTTTACTGCCAAGGATATTCTTTAGTATCACGACCACAATTATTCATGCACTACGGGCCAAGAATATTTGTGTATTCATTAATGGTCATGATCATGCCAACAATCATCCATCAATGCACTACTGACCAATCGAGGATTTTTACCACATCATTTGTAACATTACGGTCATGATTACAATCCGAATAGTCTCTCGGTCATAATTATACCAAGTCCATCTATGCACCACAGCCACGTATGACTTTAAAAAATATAAACATGAGGATGATGACAATGATTTAAGAATTCAATAAAACAAGTTCAAGAATTATTTTATCCGGGAATTATTAACGTCCAAATTATCAACACGAATCTTTGTTTTGTAGAGTAAAATTCAAGAATGATCGGAAGAATATGAAAAGATCTTTGGATGAAACGCAAATATCAAGGATATTCCACTAATTTCATGGAGTATAGAAGTCAAAGTTTTAACCAACCGGGTATAATAAAGAATGTAATAACAAAAGAAATCACCATGCATGCGATAGATCGCATGCAGACGTGTTATTCCAATGTAATAATAAATAACGGAACTGTGTCGTGTGAAATTCACACCAAGCGGATGTTCCAACGAAATGATAAAGATGGAACCAGGATCCGGTGTAAAACACATGAGATAGGATATTCCAATGAATGATAAAAAGGCGGAACCCGTGTCCATGTAAAACACACGCATGTGATGTTCCAATGTAATAATAAAAAAGCGGAACCGAGTCCTGTGTAAAACACCATGCATGTGATGTTCCAACGAATAATAATAATAAAGATTTTAACCAGTCCGTGTAAAACACATGCATGTGATGTTCCAACGAGAATAATAGAAGAATGTCACCAAGTATAGGGTAAACCACTTATACAAAAGTTATTCCAATGAATAATAAGCAATGGAATAACAACAGTTCTCTTCATGAATAAGAAAGAATAACACCCTTACATTTGGTAGGAGATTGAATCTTTATGAATGATGTAGTAACAAAATACTCTTCTTCTTTCTCTTATTCTCTCTATACTTTCTCTCTATAGCTTGAATGAATTAAGTGAAAATAATGAAGCCCTAGCCTCTATTTATAGAAGATTTCTAGCTTAGCACTGCTTAGTGTGAAAAGGCAAGTGGCTTTGACGACCGGTTTTAGCGCTTTTGTAATGTGAAACGACAAGTGGTTCGACGCAGTAATGTGAAACGACAAGTGGTTCGACGTCTGGTAAAGGTAATTACTATTAACGAAGGTAAATACTATTGACGAAGGTAAATACTATTCACAAGGATAATTACTATTGATTGAAGGTAATTACTATTTGGCGAGGGTAAATACTATTCACAAGGGTAATTACTATTGACGAAGAGACTCTTAGATGATGACATATGAGCCCCCATAAAATAATCAAACTTACCACAAATCATTTTTTTTTCATCAACACATATTTAATCTTTCAACAATTATTAATTTAATACTATAACATATTATCTGAGATGATCTTTGTGACAATAATTGAATCAATAATATAAGAGATATGATCAAAGAATTCATGTAGCAATAATTGAGCATAAATGAGTGACTTCTCACGTAAGCATCAATAATCAATCTGCAGTCTTCTATGCAACTACGCCAGACATCGTATTTCTTTTACCACCGGGTAGTTCAACAGTTTAACGGTAACACCTCCGTAGTTATTTTTATAAAATATTTTTTGTCGTTTTCTCGATCCGACAAAAATTCAGTTAATAGAGGTCCACCAATGATTGAGCCATTGTATGCGAATATTCCCCTAACAAAAGAATATTCCCCAGGCAAACGAATATTTTATAACAACTTGCATACTTTTTGCAAAATTTATAAATATTACCCACAACTATAACATTATATCAAATTTATTCCATAATATTCAAAATAATATTTATAGAAAAATTCATCTTTATTTATAAAAGTTGGGGTCTTACAACCTCCTCTTCTTATGAAATTTAAGCCCTCGAAATTAGTGGTGCGATACTGGTATGTCGAAGAGGTAAGGATACCTTGATTTTATTTCGATTCTAACTCCCAAGTCATTTCCTCAACATCGTGGTTCCTCCACAAAACTTTGACTTGAGGTAAAACCTTGGGCGTAGAATATGTTCCTTCTTATCCAAAATTTGAACAGAACCTCTTCATACGTCCAAATCTTCCGCTATTTCGTCCGGTTCTAACTCAATAATATGGTTCGGGTCTTTCACATATTTACGTAACATAGATATGTGAAAAACGTTATGAACACGAGACATATTTGGCAAAAGAAAAGCGAGTCTATAGGCCACGCCTCTACTCGATCGAGGATTAAAATGGACCGATGAATCGAGGATTAAGTTTTCCTCTCTTTCCAAATCTTGTAACTCCTTTCCATGGAGCAACTCTTAACAACACATGATCTCCTATATTGAATTCCACGTCCTTTCGATGAAGATCAAGATAACTCTTTTTATCGATTTTGTGAGGTTTTTATACGTTGTCGGATCGTTTGAATCTTTTACGTAGTCATACGTATTACAACTCCGGTCCCAACAACGTTGCTTCACCCACCTCATCCCAAAGATCTTTGAGAATCGACACTTTCTTCCATACAATGCTTGAATGGAGCCATGCCAATACTTGCTTGATAACTGTTGTTGTAGGAAAACTCCACCAATGGTAAGAACTTGTCCCAACTCCCTTGAAATCAAGGACACAGAGTCTTAATAGATCTTCAAGAGTTTGAATAGTCCTCTCCATTGTCCGTCCGTCTGTCCGAGGATGATATGCCGAAAGCTAAATCGTAAAATCTGTGCCCATAGCTTTTTGCAAACTAACCCAAAATCGTGAAGTGAATCTTGGGTCTCGATCGAAAACTATGGATCTGCTAGATACCATGCGATCTTACAATCTCGTTTATGTACTTACGAGCAAGACGTTCAAGTGTATAAGTTTCTCGTTTCGGTAAGAAATGAGCGGACTTGGTCAATCTATCAACAATGACCCAAATCGCATCAATGCCTTGAGAAACCTTAGGAAGACCGATAACGAAATCCATGGTAATGTGCTCCCACTTCCATTCTCGAATTTCAAGTGGTTGCAATGGACCTTTTGGTACTTGATGCTCCGCTTTTAACTCGTTGACAAGTTAGACACCTTGAGATAAACAAATGTATCTCTCTTTCATATTGCTCCACCAAAATGTATATTTATTTAATATCATGATACATTTTGGTACTCCCGTGATGGATTGCAAATGGTGTGTTGTGCGCCTCCATCATGATATTATACTTTAAATCGTGGTCGTTAGAACACAAAGTGCGGAGTTGACTCAAGTATTCCTTCTTCATCGATTCTTTGCTTAAGCGTAGCACTTTCTTGCACTTTTTTCCTCATCATCGCATCGGCTCCGTGTCCAGTAGCTTGAAGCGACTTTAACTTTATCGATTAAAGTCGGTTCTACTCAGATACTCGCATCATCACACGTCGTCCTGAGTCTTTAACTCTATCTCCATCCTTTGCAAGTCACACAAAATGGGCCTTTACGTTGACAATATCACACTTCGTATTGCATATGATTTTCTACTCAATCGCGCCACTACCACGTTCGCTTTTCGGGATGGTATTGGATGGTATGATCATAATCTTTCAGCAGCTTCAAGCCAACGTCGTTGTCGCGTGTTGAGTTCCTTTTGAGTGAAGAAATATTTGAGGCTTTTATGATCCGTAAAGATCTCCACTTTCTCCCCATACAAGTAATGCCTCCAAATTTTAAGTCTGAAAAGACAACAAATGCCAACTCTAGATCATGAGTAGGATAATTCCTCTTATATTCTTTGAGTTGTCACGAGGCATAGGCTATAACTTTTCCATGTTGCATAAGAACACATCCCAACCCTTTTGCTCAAGCATCACCAGAGATGACAAATCCTCCGAGCCGGATGGTATTGTCGAGCAGGTCTTTGAAATAAGTCTCCTCTTAAGTTCTTGAAAACTCTTCTCACATTCTTCGCTCCAATCAACTTTGTATCTTTCCGAGTCACCGAGTCAATGGAGTAGCGATTCGAGAAAATCCTTCCACGAATCTCCGATAATAACCAAATAAACCGAGAAAGCTACGTGCTTGATCAACGATTTAGGTTGTTCCCGACTTTGAATAGCTTCAATCTTTCTTTGGGTCAACAGATATTCCATGACTTGATACCACGTGCCCAAGGAATGCTACTTCTTCTTGCCGAACTCGCATTTCTTCACTTGGCATAAAGCTTATATTCACGAAGCTTTTGGAGTGTCAGCCTCAAGTGTAGCTCATGATCTTCACGGCTTTTGGAATAAATAAGGATGTCATCAATAAAGACGACCACAAATTGATCTAAATATTCCTTGAATACTCGGTTCATCATATCCATGAAGGCAGCAGGAGCATTAGTCAATCCAAAGGACATGACTAGGAATTCATAATGCCCGTTATCGAGTTCCGGCGAATCTTTGGAAAGTCGGTGGTTCTAATCTTCAATTGGTGATATCCTAACGAAGATCAATCTTTGAAAAGAATTTGGCTCTTGCAACGGTCAAACAGTCATCAATACGTGGCAATGGATACCTATTTTGATGGTGACATGATTCAACTCCCGATAATCAATACAAAGTCGCATACTCCTATCTTTCTTCTTCACGAATAGAACAGAGCACCCCAAGGAGAAGTACTAGGGGCGAATAAAGCCAATGTCTAACAATTCCTGCGGTTGGGTCTTTAACTCCTCGAAGTTCAATAGAGCCATTCGATATGGGGCTTTGGAAATAGGTTTTGTCTGGGGTTCAAGGTCGATACAAAATTCAATTTCACGCTCTGGGGGTAGGCCGGAAGTTCTTGAGGGAATACGTCGGAAATTTATTAACAATAGGAATATCGTTTAAAAGCGGCGTATTTTTATTTAAATCGTGACATGAGTTAAGAAAGCTTGACATCCGCTTTTCAATAAACGAATAGCTTTATGGCTTGAGATGACCGTGATTGATTTTAATGGTTTGGTCGTTTGAATTAAGCATAATAGGTTGATTAGGAATATGAAAGCTAACAACCTTACGAAAACAATCAATTTTGCATGTTAAGTAGTTAACCAATCAATCCTAGAATCACGTCAAATGCAAGTATTTTTAATGAAATAAGATCAACGGTAATGTGATAGTACCGATTTGAACCAAACAAGACTTATAAACAGGTGGATGTAATGAAGGTTTCTCCCAACGGAGTTTCCACAGATAAGTCAAAGTCTAATTTCTCCTGAGTCAAATTTAATCGATGGCCTTAGTAGGAGAAATAAAAGAATGGGTAGAACCCAGATCAAATAAAGTATAGACTTCATTAGAGTTTATGATAAGCTTACCCGTGATGACCTCATTCGATTCCTTGCTCTTTGGGAGGTCACAACAAACGCCTCCCTTGCACTCTAGGTTTTGAATTTTCTGGGATGGCCTTTGGTGCCTCCATCCTAGCTGAATTTGTCTTCGGTGAACGACAAAATCGAGCTAAGTGACCTTCTCTTCCACAATTATAATATGCTTTGGACGGCATGACGCAGTTTGGACTGATGTGTCCCTCTCCTCCTCATTTGAAGCATATGTTAGGTGGTCTTTCTCCTTCCTTAACAATGGGTCTTTGGTCTTTGGCGTCTTTCCACCATTGTTGAATCTCCGTTTCTTGAAATGTCCATTCTTATTGTTTTGGCTCGATTACCACCGAAGTGGTTACCATATCTGCCCGCTGATTCCTCCACGCTTGTTGTCACCGCTTGATGACTACTCATTGGTATTATAATTTTGCTTACCGCTTCTTTTTAGTTGTGTTGACTCATTATCGCGTTCCACTAATCGAGCCCTATTTACAACATCTCGAATACAAACACGGTTTATGAGAAATAAGATGTTGACGTATCTCCCGCTTCAAACCTCTTAAAAACATTCGCCCATTCTCTCTTCATTATCCACCAAGTGGGGACGCAAACCGTGATAACTCCATAAATTTTGCCTCGTGTTGCAACACGGTCATATTGTTTTGTTCCAACTTGATAAATTCCACCTCCTTCATGTGGCGAATACTTTCGGAAAGTATTTGTCGTAGAAACGACTCTGGAACTTCTCCCAAGATATCTTGATCAAAGAAGTTGAGTACGTTTCTGGAATTCCCACCAAAGAATCCGCCTCTCATGACATAAAGCGTGAAGAGGAACTTTTGCTCCTCGGAGCATCCCAAGACATCAAATATCTTGGTAATCTGTTTTATCCATGCTTCCGCCAAGTGGTTTTGGCTCTCCCTTAAACTCCGGTGGTCCCAGCTCCTTGAATTGTTTAATGGTGACCGCCCAAGAGTTTTCCGTGTTTCCACCTACGTTTTGGGCGAGATTCGCTCTCATTGCCTTTGTTGCATAAATTGCATAAAGCCTCCGAACATTTGATCATTCATCATTTGGTCGGTGTTGTTGTTGTTTGCATGAGTTATTGCGCTTCGATGCACATTATCCTCGATTATTGATATGTGGTGAATCAACGATCAAGCGCTCCATTCTATTCTCAACATTCTCGGATGTCATTTTCGATCTTCGCCACAAAACAAAAAGGTTAATTGACATGTAACAAATTATCCCTATCTTCCGACCAACCAATAAAATAAAGCACATAAACTTAGGTAGGTCATACTAGCGAAGGTATTCCCCGCCTCTCCCTCCTAGTACTATTCTCACATCTTAGCCGTGGATCATATCCTAAGCTTTGATATACCAACCGTGACGCCCCCAAAATTAGGTATACATCACCCATCTTGGGTCGCCACTTACATGGTACATAATTTAAATACAACTTATTAACATAAGCGTAGTAGTACAATACGACATAAACTGTGAGTTTAAATACAAATATCGCTCTACTAGATATTATACAAACTCAAACAAAAGTCCTCATTACAATTATTATCACACTATTTCACGAAATAGTGAGGACTAATAATGCTATCTTCGAGACCATCACTGCGTTTCCCAGACTCGTCCCCAAATATATTCTCATTTCACGAAAAACGGTGAAAGAAAGGGTGAACTCAACTAGCCCAAGAAGAAATATTATGACTAAGATAATGCGAGAATAAATTATCAATAGTCTTCAACAATGTTAAACCGATAAAATACAATGAACAACCAGTTTAAGCTGCAGCTGAATATCTGATCCATTAAAAGAGTCAAGTAGAAAATAAAGTCTACTATCTTTTAGGTTTTAAAAGGTTTTTTCATCATCTTATTATAATTTGAGACTCGACTTTAATAAATATTCCACATCATCGAATCACCCCGCACTACTACGGCCAGGATATTCTTTAAGTATCACGACCACAATTATTCATGCACTACTTCGCCAAGAATATTTGTGTATTCATTAATGGTCATGATCATGCCAACAATCGTCCATCATACTCTACTACCAATCGAGGATTTTTACCACATCATTTGTAACATTACTGTCATGATTACACCGAATAGTCTCTCGTCATAATCATACCAAGTCCATCTATGCACTACTGAATACGAGATGACTTTAAAAAATATAAACATGAGGATGATGACAATGATATAAGAATTCAATAAAACAAGTTCAAGAATTATTTTATCCGGGAATTATTAACGTCCAAATTATCAACACGAATCTTTGTTTTGTAGAGTAAAAAATTCAAGAATGATCGGAAAGAATATGAAAAGATCTTTGGATGAAACGCAAATATCAAGGATATTCCACTAATTTCATGGAGTATAGAAGTCAAAGTTTTAACTAACCGGGTATAATAAAGAATGGAATAACAAAAGAAATCACCATGCATGAGATGTATCAAGAGCACGGGTTTATTCCAATGTAATAATAAATAACGGAACCAGTCGGTGAAATTCACCGCAAATAGGATGTTCCAATGAGAATGATAAAGATGGAACTGGATCCGGTGTAAAACACACGAATAGGATATTCAAATGTAATGATAAAGATTTTAACCAGTCCGGTAAAACACACCTGACGTGATGTTCCAACAGAATAATAAAGATTTTAACCAAAGTCCTGTAAAACACACACGCATGGATGTTCCAACAGAATAATAATAAAGATTTTAACCGGTCCGTGTAAACACACATGAGCGAGGATGTTCCAATGAGAATAATAGAAGAATGTCACCAAGTATAGGGTAAACCACTTATACGAGTTATTCCAATGAATAATAAGCAATGGAATAACAACAGCTTCTCTTCGTGAATAAGAAAGAATAACACCCCTTACATTTGGTAGGAGATTGAATCTTTGCGATTAAGTAGTAACAAAATACTCTTCTTCTTTCTCTCTTATTCTCTCTATACTTTCTCTCTCTATAGCTTGAATGAATTCGTGAAAATAATGAAGCCCTAGGCCTCTATTTATAGAAGATTTCTAGCTTAGCTTTTCTTAGTGTGTGAAAAGGCAAATGGCTCGATTTAATTGGTTTGGCGCTTTGTAATGTGAAACGACAAGTGGTTCGGCCTTTTATAAATGTGAAGCGACAAGTGGTTCGACGTCTGGTAAAGATAATTACTATTAACGAAGGTAAATACTATTGACGAAGGTAAATACTATTCACAAGGATAATTACTATCGACGAAGGTAATTACTATCGACGAAGGTAAATACTATTCACAAGGTAATTACTATTGATGAAGAGACTCTTAGATGATGACATACATAGAGCCCCCATAAAATAATCAAACTTACCACAAATCATTTTTTTTTCATCAACACATATTTAATCTTTCAACAATTATTAATTTAATACTATAACATATTATACGATGATCTTGTGACAATAATTGAATCAATAATATAAGAGATATGATCAAAGCAATTCTTGTAGCAATAATTGAGCATAATTGAGTGACTTCTCACGTAAGCATCAATAATCAATCTGAGTGTCTTCTCTTACGCAACTACGCCAGACATTCGCATTTTTTTACCAAGGGTAGTTCAATGCTTTTAACGGTAACACCTCCGTAGTTATTTTTATAAAATATTTTTGTCGTTTTCTCAATCAAACCGACAAAAATTACATTGTGGGTCCACCAATGATTGAGCCATTGTATGCGAATATTCCACTAACAAAAAGAATATTCCCCAGACCAAACGAATATTTTATAACAACTTGCATACTTTGCAAAATTTATAAATATTACCCACAACTATAACATTATATCAAATTTATTCCATAATATTCAAAATAATATTTATAGAAAAATTCATCTTTATTTATAAAAGTTTGGGTCTTACAAGAACCCAGATCTTATAAGGTATAGACTTCATGAATTTATAATTAACTAACCTGTGCTAACTTCGTTCGGTTTACTCGCTTTTTGAGAAGTCATGAAAAATGCACTTCCTAAAACCAACGACTTTGTTTTGTCCATATCCACCTTTGGTGCCACCAGTCCCAAATTTAGACTTGACTTTGGTGCACAACAAAAAATTGAGCTAACTCTTCTTGCAATTTCCACTTCTATTATCTTTGCCATGATTACCACCAAGTGGTTACCATTCTTAGCATGATAATTTCCCCCACGATGGTTATCATTGTTACGATAGCGGCTGCCACCAATATGATTATTATCGTGTTGTTGGTGGTTACCTTTTGTTTTTGAAATTGAATCAACACTCTCATGTGCTTCATTGCTTATCTCGGCATTTTCGGATGTCATTCTCAAACACTTTGTCACAAAACAAGGGTTAATTAACATATCACATATTATCCTATACTCGGATGACCAATTAAATACCAAATAAATTTAGGTAGGTCATACTAACGAAGGTATTCCCGCTCTCCCCTCCTAGTACTTATTCTCACATCTTAGCCGGGATCATATCCTAAGCTCGATACCAACCGTGACGCCCCAAAATTAGGTATACGTCACCCATCTTGGGTCGCCACTTACATGGTACATAAATTCAAATACAACTTACTAATATAACTGTAAGTATGCAATACGACATAAAACCGTGAGTTTGAATACAAATATTGTCTACTAGATATTATACAAACTCAAAAGGAGTCCTCATTACAACTATTATCACACTATTTCACGCAAATAGTGAGGACTACTAATGCTATCCTCTCGGACCATTACTCTCAGTTCTGACTAAATCCCATTTATGTTCTCATTTCACGAAGAGAACGGTGAAAAGAAAAGGGTGAGCTCAACTAGCCCAAGAAGAAATATTATGACTAAGATAATGCGAGAATAAATTATCATTAGCCTTCAACAATGTTAAACCGATAAAATACAATAGACAACCAGGTTTAATCTGCGGTGAATATCTGATCCATTAAAAGAGTCAAGTAGAAAATAAAATCTCTACTATCTTTTAGGTTTTAAAAGGTTTTCATCAATTTTATCACTAAGACTCGGTTTAATGAATAAACCACAATATCTAATAATCCATGTACCACGGTCAAGGATTTTCATCAAATTATCAATGGTCATGACTATACCGAATCACCCCTCGGTCATATCATCATACCAAAAACTATCCATCATTTGCATTCACAGAATGCCATTGAGGACTTTTGTCACATCATTTATATCAAGCCATGATTATACTTAGAATGATCCACGGTCATAATCATACTAAGTTCATCTATCGCACGTAAGCGAAAGATAACATAATATAACGTGAGGATGATGACAATGACATAATAATTCAATAAAACAAGTTCAAGAATTATTTAATCCGAGAATTATTAACGTCCAAATTGTCGACATGATCTTGTTTTTGTAGAGTAAAATTCAAGAATAATCGGAAGAATATTTCCATGAAAAGATCTTTGGATGAAACGCAAATATCAAATATATTCCACTAATTTCATGGAGTATAGAAAGTCAAAGTTTTAACCAACTTGGTATAATAAAGAATGGAATAACAAAAGAAATCACCACGCATGCGGTGCTTGGCATGAGGATGCAAGTTATTCAATAGAATAATAATAACGGAACCAAAGTCGTGAAATTCACACCGAACAAGATGATCCAACCAGTAATAATAAATCTTTGAATAATAATAAACAATGGAACCGGTCCTGTAAAACACACGATGGGATATTCCAATGAATAATAAAGAATGGAATAACGAAGAAGATCACCAAGTATAGGGGATTCACGATATCTGAGTTATTCCAATGAATAAATAAGAATGGAATAATATAAGGATTTCACCAAGTATAGGGTATCTGGCGTATACAAGTTATGTATAGGGTATGCCACTTTTACAAAGTTATTCCAATGAATAATAATGAATGGAATAACGAAGTTCTCTTCATGAATAAGAAAGAATAACACCACACGAATACAACACAAAATAATATTCCCTACCTTAGAAGAACTGAATATTGGAAAAGTGAAGTAGCGAGAATACTTTTCTTCTTTCTCTCTATAGTTTCTCTCTCTAGTTTCAATGAATTAAAGAAGAAATAATGAAGGAATGAGCTTATATTTATAGGAAAATAGAATGCATAGTAATTAATCTATGAACGGTCCAGATTGATTTACTTTAATCTGACGGTCCATATTTAAAGCAAAATCTTTTAAATAAAATATCATATATTCTATTTATATAAAAACATTTTACTATCTGCAAACACTATGCAACACTATGCAAAAAACACTACGCAAAAAACACTACGCAACACTACGATAATAAAATATAATATATTCTATTTATAGAATAACTTTAATAAAGTATTCATTTTTATATAAAAGATGTTTCGTTTTATTACGTTAATAATACTGAATAAAACAAAACGTCATTATCGCTATAATAATTCATATTATTAATCGACAATAATGGAATCAAACCGGTGACTTCTCACATAAGCATCGATAATCAATACCGTCTTCTTATACGCAACCACACGACATCGTACTTTTTACTACTGAAAGTAGTTCAACAAGATATCAACCAGAAACTTCCGCCGTTATTTCAATAAAATATTTTTGTCGTTTTCTCAATCCGACAATAATTTTGTTAATGGGGTCCACCAATGATTGAGTAGTTGTACGAATATTCCTCGCTAAATCGAATATTCCCAGACCAATCGAATATAATATAACCACTTGCATACTTTTGCAAAATTTATAAATACTACCCACAACTATAATATTATCTCAAATTCACACCATAATATTAAAAATTATTTCGACAAAAATTTAAATCTTTATTGATAAAATCTGGGGTCTCACAAATATCATCATTTAAGACTGAGGATGATGAAAAATATTTTTAAAGAAACGAATCCAATTGAAACAAAATGACAAGAGGATTAAGGATTCAGCTTTTGTTTTATCCATGTCCAAAATACCTCAAAAATAATCATAGTGGTGTAAAATTCAAGAATGATCAAAACATGGATACAATCAAAGCTAGTATCCAAAATAGATATTTTGACGAAAAAGAAAATTTTCATTTTCGATGAATAATCTTGAGATTCGTGAATAAATAATCAGAGTATCGTGAATAGTCAGATATCGTGAATAAGAACTCAGAAACACCAAAAGTTCCAAATTTGATAAAACTTGGATCAATATTTCAAAGATAATGATATTGAAGAAATAATATCATTACGAAAAAAATATCCCTTACCTCGAAGAGACAAGACTTCTAGTTGAAACCTGGATATAAGCTATGACTTGAACTTGCACCAGTATAGCAGAATAAAGACTTCAAAGTATACTTAAAATACTCACAATAATACGTTCGATAATATAGAGAGAGAAAACTTCAGTTTCTGGTGTGATTTTCAATTCTAACCTAAGCACCCTATTTATAGGAAAATGCTTAGAACACCAAAGCAAAAAATTTAATAAAATATTAATATATATAATTTTTATTCCAACGCACACTTATTTTCCTTCAAAACCTCAGCCACCAAACAGCCCACCTCACAAGATATGCACAAAAAACGTTTTTGTTATTTAAATTATTTTAAACTTCCAAAAATCAATTATTTCAGAGCTTCAGAACTTCAATAATTCATAATAAATAGCCCTTTTGTCAGAAAATTTGAAACTCGCGAATTTTTATAGGAAATTCAATTCTATGCAACTTTACAGAAGAAAGTTTTTCCAAATTCCAAACAGAAATTGATCGAAATCCACAAACGGGCGATTTTACAAGCTATAATCAAATTTCAGTCAAGAAATGGGGTCCACCAACACATAAAACATGCTTTAAATATTTTTGGTAATAAAAATACTCCTCCTCCACATATACTCATATATCCCACATTTATCGTAAAAATATCATCATTATTATATTATTAAAATATAATAATATATTTTAATTATTTTATCAAAAAAAGATAAAATTTCAATTTTCAACAATTGTCACATTAAAATTTTCTCCATCTATATCCACATAAAATCAATATTTTCTCATCATATGAATCAATAATTAATTATTCACAAATAATATTACGAAATCACAATATTGACAACCAGGCGGTTCCGGAAAGAGGGGCTTTCCAATAAGAATTTCTCCTTACTAGCCAAAGAATTAGGTGACCAAACCTCTCCTTAGACGAAACTTTCTAGACATTGCCAATAATGTTATCTAATAATATTATTCAGATAATATGAATTATTGCTTCGATAATGAAAAATCTTGTGTGTAATGACAATTATTGAAACAACAAAGATATATAAAATATCAACGCAAATTATTAAATCAATAAAATAAAATACTCGAATATTAATTATCGTAACCATTATTGAGTAGTGCCTTCTTTACGTAAGAATCAATAATTGGTGCAATACTGCGTCTTCGTGTTTTAACCAATTTGTATTTTAACAAGATTATTCTTGTAATAACTACGCCAAGTATTTTTAAACAACTTATATTTGTCGTTTTCCTCATCCAATCGCTTTCCGTTATCGGGCCCACACATGGCTGCGCCGTCATCACGTGGTCGCATTTAATATTCTCCGACAATCTGAAATATTCTACGACCAAACGAATATTCCCCGACAACAATGAATATTTTATAACCACTTGCTTATTTTGAAATATTTGCGTATTTTATGCATAACTATCCACATTAATCAAATCAACCCTTACTATTTCAAAATAATAAATAGAAAAAATTAAATTTCATTAATAATAAGTTGGGGTCTTACAGCAGCACCTAATATTGTCATTTTAAGAGAGATTAAAAACTAAAAAGTACCTAATTAGATTCGCTCTTAGACGCTTGGGAATGGAAAATAGTCTGCAAGTCCAATATTACGAAATGTCAGAGTTATAGTACTTTTAGGAGATTAGAAAGCGTTGGCGTTATTAAATAATATTTTGAACATATTTATAGTAACCACTTGAGCAAAACAAGTCTCAAATTCTTCATCCACGAGTCTTATTGATATTAACCTTAAATTTTAAGGTCACATTGAGCCCAAAAGTAGCATTTAGTCCTTGAACATATTGAAGCGTTCTATATCTTAACTTGAGCCATCTTAATTTCTTCGTTGAAATAAATATTCTGGAACATAACTTATTTATACTCTTTTTGAAGTGCTTATTTGTGTCTTTTTTGGTGAGGTGATTTTTTGTGCACTCGTTGTCTTTATAGTATAAAAGAGAAAACAAGAAATTGCGAGTTCTGGAAGTAAAGGAGAAATTATAACCTTATATGAATTATGTCTGAAACTGGAAAATGAACGCCAATGAATCATGATGTACTTTTAAAAAAAATTAAGCTATTTACTTTCATATTGAGTTAAGTAAAAATTTGGATCACTTTCATAATTATAGATTATTTTTTGGTATACATTTATTTTTGCAGATTAGTATTGTAGATTTCTTTTTCATGGATGTTTATTTTTTTCAAGCTTAGCATTAGGTATAGACTGACTTCTAACAATCAATAATAAACATAATGACTAGAAGATATTGGTCGTTTTGATGTTACATCTCCATCTCCATCATGCTTTCTTTTCTATGATCAAAAGGAAAAATAATTTCTTTAATTATGTAAACCAATTATAATGAGTGTCTGAGACTTTGTCTTAGGATCCAGAAATTCAAACAAAGGCTAAAGCTTTGAACTAAGTCTTAATGGAAAATAACACAGTCGAACATTCTCACTAATATCAGTTTATTCATAATTTTAAAAAAAATTACTTCAGGTAGAGAAAATGGGAGAGAAACTTGATGATGATGAGTCAAATTGAGTAGTTTGTGTATAATGTTTCTTTTTTTCTTTCTGCGGGGTTTGCGACCTTTGACTAAAGAATGTCATGCTACCAAGCTTTTCTCAAAGCATATGTGTAACGACCCCAAAATAGGTCCATTCCATCTAACCCATTCGAGTCGCCAAAATATGGTAATGCAAAACAACAACTACAACTTTATTACAACAATTGTCGTGCAAAATACAACAACACATATGGTGTGAGTTTGGATACAAATATATACCAACTCAGTGTGCACGTCACAATGACACCTTACATAAAGGTATAGTCAAAACCTGTTTTAGAAATTAAAATCTTTGGGAAGTGCTCAAGAAAACCTTCGTATACATGGGAGGCCATGCTTTTAGGTTATGGTAGATATCATATGGCCACGAAATTATCCTTGGTTGACCTAATAGACCCCAAAGAAAAACGAGAAGATTACTATCATATTCTTCCCAATGGTGAGTCTTCTCTTGACATATCATTATCTCCACTTTGTCTCTAATTGGGTATTATACTCCAAACAAACACCAAGATTATATAGGTAGTGCTTGTAAATATACTCAACAAGTGGATGAAACCAACCATGTCTTTATGATGACACGAGGTTGTATGTCATTAGACATCTTGTATGATAGTGGCAAAACACCCTTCCAAGTTAAATTCACCTCACCCTCAACATCTATAGACCACCATTTTATTCCTCATTATCCCCACTCGACCCAAATACACTTTTATTACGAAAGGAATTGTGAAGCGAGAAGGGTGAAACCAAATAACCCAATAAAGAATATCATGACTAAAGATAATTAAATTATCAATATCCTTCATTAGTAATAAATCGAGATTTAGAACATATGGTAGATGATAAAACTTTTCAACCATAGTTGCGTGAACGAAGCAATCCATTAGAAGAGTAAAATAGATCATAAAGTCTATTATCTTCTCCATGTTAAAAGTCCACCAACAATGTTTTATCCTGTAACATCAATCAACAGTTCATGTCCGTAATCATGTGAATAACTTCATAATTGTAATTCTAAATTCCTCTTCTCATCCGGAATGAAGATAATTTCATCACTGTCTTTACGAAACATCAAATATCATGGTTATACCAAATCACAGCCTCACATCATAATCATACTAATAAATTCATCTTCTTTGCACCACGAGCGAAAGATATTCATCAACAGATTCATCTTTACACTACAAAAGCTAAAGATATTCAACAATAGTCATCTTTGCATTACGAGCCAAAAATATTCATCAATAATTACGTCTTTGCACTACTGGCCAAAGATATTCAATAATAAGTCATCTTTGCACTACGAGCCAAAGATATTCAACAACAGTCATCTTTGCACTACGGGCCAAAGATATTCAACAATAATTCATCTTTTGACTACTGATAAGATATTCATCAACAAGTCATCTTTTTGCTACTCTGAGCGAAGATATTCATATATCAAAGAAATACATAATCATTTCGAAGTTATATAACAATAATTATAACCATGTTGATCAATTCACCTTTGCACTTAAGCTAAAAATATTCAATTGTAAATTCATGGTCAAATGATCATACCAAATCCAACAATTCAACTTTTGCACCTTCGCCAAAGAGAACCTATAGTCACGATCATACCAATAATCTACCCATCTTTACACTCAAGTCAAAGAAAATATTATCATTAGGGTTATAAGAATGTTATATAAAAATAATATAATCAAAACATATAGATTTAATCTCAAGAGTAAGATTCATAAATCAATTATCTCATAACACCTTAATCAAAATGTTATAAATCACTTAATAATCTCATAATCTAATATTATTAATACTACTACAATATTTTAATCATTTCTTAAACTTATAAACAATTTATTTAAATTATTTACACTTTACTAATAAATGCATTTAATCATCTTAAAATGCCAAACTAATAAGATTTCATCACCAATAACCAAAATCCTCATCAAAAATCTGCATATACCTCATATAGGATTCTTAAGCCATAAAATCCTATTTTCCAATTTTCTTACTCCACATAACATATTTAATTCATTTACTCATAACTAGAACATTTTCATGAAAAATACCAAATCAGTTCCAAAAATATTTATTTTCTGGAATTTAGAAGAATATAGTCCCATATTGAATATATATTTTTCTCAGAATTTTTAAAATTCATTTACTATTTTTCACATGGCCAAAACCACCGAATATTTAAACATTTATCATAAATTGTACTTTTGTCCAAAAATTTTGAAATTAATACGGTATACTGATATTATATAGATGTACTCCCAATACAAATTTTATCAATTTTGGAGTTAATCACAAGGAGTTATAAACAGTTACTTTTAAAATAGTCTTTTCTCATAAAATCCATAACTCCTAATCTATACATCCAAAAATCGCCATTTTGGACACAATCTACAAAACTCATCAAAATATCATTTCAAATTTTTCCAGAATTTTTGAAGGTCCGAAAAAATACAAAACTGAAAAACATAATCACCCTTAAAAATCCCTTACTATCCCTTACCTCAAAAAGAAAGAAGATTGACTAGAATAGAATAATCTAACTTGCGAACTTGCAGTATAGCAATACTCAAAGTATACTCAAAATACTCACAAGAATACGCTCGATAATATAGAGAGAAAACTCCGGTTTACGGTGTGATTTTCAATTCTAACCTAAGCTCTCTATTTATAGGAAAATCTTTAAACCAAAGCGAAAAAATTTAATAAATTAATATTAATTATTTTCCACATCTTTCTACTCTTCCATGAATCTGAACTCAGCCATCCTAACACATGTTAAAGATGCCCACCAAACACAAAAAACGTTTTTCTTATTTAAATTATTTTAAACTTCCAAAAATTAATTATTTCGGAGCTTCGAAACTTCAATAATTCATAATAAATAGCCCTTTTGTCAGAAAATTTGAATCTCACGAGTTTTTATAGGAAATTTAGTTCTCTACAACTTTGCAGAAGAACGTTTTTCCAAATTCCAAACATAAATTGACCGAAATTCACAAATGGGCGATTTTACATGCTATAATCAAATTTCAATCAAGAAATGAGGTCCACCGACACACAAAACATGTGTTAATCATTTAATGCCACAAAAATACTCTTCCTCCTCATATACTCACATATCGCACATTCATTATAAAAATATCACCGTTAATATATTATTAAAATAATATATTTAAGCGAAATTATTTTATCGAGAAAAGATAAAATATTAATTTTCAACAATTGTCACTTTAAAATTTTCTCCATCTATATCCACATAAAATGAATATTTTCCTTATCATATTAATTAATAATTAATTATTCACAAATAATATTACGAAATCACAATAATGACAACCAGGCGGCTCCTGGAAAGAGGGGCTTTCGAATAAAGATTTCTCTTCTTGGCGCCTGATTAGGTGACCAAACCTCTCCTTAGATGTAACTTTCTAGACATTGCCAATAATGTTTTCTAATAATATTATTCAGATAATATGAATTATTGCTTCGATAATAGAAAATCGTTGTGTAGTGACAATTATTAAAATAACGATAATATAAAATATCAACGCAGACAATTATTGAATCAATAAAATAAAATATTGAATAATAAATCATCGTAACAATTATTAAGTAGTGCCTTCTTACGTAAGAATCAATAATTGGTGCAATCTGGTAATATCGTGTTTTAACCAATTTAGAGTATTTTAACAATGATTAATTGAATAACTACTCTGTAAATCATTTATAAACAACTTATATTTGTCGTTTTCTTCATCCAATCGCTTTCCGTTATGGGGCCCACACAAGGCTGCGTCGTCGTACTGATATTCCCGACAAAAAGAATATTCCACGACCAAACGAATATTCTCCGACAACAATAAATATTTTATAGCCACTTGCATATTTTGTAAAATTTGCATATTTCACCCATAACTTTAAACTTTTATCAATTTAACCATTTACTAAATAATAATTATAAGAAAAATTGAATACTTTTATTTCATAAAATCCGGGGTCTTACAATATGAAGGTTGAGGATCAGGTAGTGATATCTTTTCTCAAAACTTTTATTAGGACCGAGTACTGGAATAATATATAAGGTAAGGATGTCTTTCAAAGCGTTGCGTTGTTCATAAAGTAAATATGTGTGCGCTCATTTATTTTTTAGATAATTCATGGTAAAGTAAGGGTTCTTATGTTTCGGATATACAGTTGTTTTATTTTGACTCACATATTTCGATAATTTTTATATTTTAAATATTTTCAGGTATACATTGAAGGATACTTGGTGTAAGCTGTAAAGAATACTTGGTGTAAGCTGTAAAGTAATGGGTCTTATGCTCAAAATGTTGTTTCTCTATTTTCTGCATGTTTGTATATTTTTGGTTCTATCTTTTGTAAAGTTAACTAATTATACATGGTTATGATGATTTTTTGGTATGGAATGATTGTTTTTTTGGTGGTTTGTATATGTATTGATGATTATAAGTTTTGTAGACAGGTTTAAAATTTTTTGGATATCTATTTTTAAAGGAAACTCTGCCGATTTTTTTTGAAATTAGTACCGACTAGCTTGATGTTTTGGTGGTTGGATATGTGTTGATGATTGAGTATGTATTAATTGTTGTGTTGGTATATGTCTTTAGATAATGTAATATTTTTCATTACGTCGTGCCTTTATGTTGTTATATGTACATCATGCACTGGTATTAATCTAATCTAATTTCAAGATGGTTGTTATATGTACATGATGCGTCTATATTTTGTGTCACTAGGAGATAATTCTCCTCTTAGTAGCATGTGTTGTTAAGAAAGAAAGAAAAGGTCTGAAGTCCCGGATATCACATATTGCCGCAAAATAACTCTCATTTCAATTCTTTTTGTTCATAATTTATTTTTACTTTTTTGAGAATTATATAGTGCCTTCAGGCACAGGTTATCGCTACCAAATAGCTTGATGTTTTGGTGGTTATATATGTATTGATGATTGAATTTGTATTAATTGTTGTGGTAATATGTGTCTTTAGATAATGTAATATTTTTCAAATTTTAATTTAATTTTTTTATTACGCTAGCTGCTTTGAATTACGAGTTATAGCCAGTATATATATATATATACATGGTTACCTGTATATATACACTTGTGTTATATATGAAGGAAGCTTTGTATCTAATTACTTCTAAGAAATCTAATATAAAATTAAACACTGGTTAAAAAGTTTCGATAAACATTTAGTTTCCTTTCCTTGTGTTTATTTTAAGGATAGCATAGTTGCATAAATTTTAACTGCAGATAATCATAGCCATCAACACCACTTAGTTTAAGCAGATGGCTTCTATGGATAAAAAGTGGTGTATATTAATTAGTATATGTTATCAGCCATTAATTAAAAGGAAATTTGTCTATGGAGCGAGCGAATCGTATCTTGTATCTTGTGACGAAAGCAAAAATATAGTAATAGTAGTATTTAGGCAATGAGCATTATGAATAGAATGTGATAGCCTTTTGGACTCAACTTACCCTTTCTCATTTACAAACAAAATGCTTGCTACTTCACTCGAATCGTCCTGCCCACCCCACTTGTCCATATATTTTTTTATTATGCCCAATCCAATCCAATCAAAACCCGCCACAGACCTAAACAAAATGAGTGACAATATATATATATATATATATATATATATATATATATATATATATATTATGGGATCAAATCAGATATTTATCTTTACACGTCTTTCCATTTCTCTCTTTGCGACGGTTTTGGTTATTATATAAAATATCGTTTATACTTTTAACGACGATATATATGTTGTTAAATCATTAAAAGTATAGTATTTACTGATTGTATTAACCAAACTCGTCGCTTAAAGTTAGCTAAAGACGCGAATAAAGAAGATAAAGTTATGACTGATCGATCCTCGCTTCTATATATATATATCATCCAATTATCATCCAATGATCCAAAATCCAAATGATAACAATAATAGTAATTGTCAATCAATTACCAAAAATATATAAGTGGGTACATTGTAATATTTGTCATGTATACCAAACCAAAAAAGGTTAGTGGTCTTGTCCGGTTTGTATAATGTGCTGCTATAAGAATAGAGAGGACCATTTTGAAGCATAAGATGTTATAACTAGTTGAACTTTAAACAAGTGGTAAGCCAGAAGTAACCAATCATTATCTTTAGATTCTATTCTATTCATCATCGTCTTACCCATCTATAACATCAGCCATCAGGGAGCTTTGCTTTGCTTTCTTCTTCCTCATCCCTTCGCCCTAAAATTCCATCTTTTGTCCATTAACCTTAGCATATAAATGGACGGCAAACACGAATTTATTTTCTCAAGTGAAGTTCAACACTTCTAGGAGTTCTTTTAATCTGGGTGTTGAATATTTTTCATCAAAGATACGCCCTTTATTATTTATATCTTAATCCTCAAGCTTCTTTTCAATTTCTTGTTCATTTTTTAACTCTGTAAGTTTTGTAACTACTAAGTATGCTATGGCAGTGAACTCTGCCGTTTTTCTCACTCAAATCATCTCTCTGGGTTACTAACAAGAAACTCACGTTCTCTTACTCAGTTTCCAAGAATTTGAGATGGGTTTTCAAGAAAAAAATACACATTAGAGTTCACATGGAGCTTCTCTGCTAGATAATTCTTGATTCTCCATGCTTGTGCTGTGTTATGTCAAAAGATCTGCCATGGAATCTAAGCAGATAAGGCTTGTTGTAATACTCTTTATCTCTCTTGTTTCGTTAGTTTTTAGTGCTACGGACCCAAATGACCTTGCAATTCTGACCCAGTTTGGTAAAGGGTTGGAAAATGCAGAGCTCTTGAAGTGGCCTGCCAATGGTAATGACCCATGTGGTCCTCCAAGTTGGCCACACATAATCTGTGATGGTAATAGGGTTTCTCAAATTCAAGTTCGAGGTTTGAACTTGAAGGGTCCTTTGCCCAAGAATCTGAACCAATTGTCTAAGCTTACAAATTTAGGCCTTCAGCAAAACCAATTCAGTGGTCAGTTGCCATCCTTTAGTGGGTTATCAAAATTGCGGTATGCTTATTTGGATTACAACAATTTTGATACAATTCCCACAGATTTCTTCCAAGGACTTGATAGTTTAGAAGTATTGGCATTAGATTTCATTCCCCTTAATGCCACCACTGGTTGGTCATTGCCAATTGAGCTGCAAAATTCAATTCAATTGACTAATCTTACATTGATGAACTGTAGTTTGCATGGTCATTTGCCAGAATTTTTGGGGCAACTTCCATCACTAGGGGTTTTGAAATTATCCTTCAATCGAATTTCTGGGGGTATTCCGGCTACATTTAAGGGCTCAGCTGTGAGGATTCTTTGGTTAAATGAACAGTTTGGCCCTGGAATGACCGGTCCGATTGATGTAGTTGCATCAATGGCTTCACTCACTAGCCTATGGCTTCATGGGAACCATTTTTCAGGTAAAATTCCAAAGAACATTGGCAATCTAACTTCATTGCTGGAACTCAATCTCAATAGCAATGATCTTGTAGGCATTATTCCAGATGGCCTAACAACTTTGAATTTTAGAAGTTTAGATTTGAACAATAATCACTTCATTGGTCCTATGCCCAAGTTCAGAGTTGTTAATGCTAGTTACAAGGCGAATCCATTTTGTCTGTCTGATTCGGGGGTTCCTTGTGCCATGGAGGTTATGGCACTCTTAGAATTTCTTGATGGGGTAATTTACCCACCAAGGCTTGTTTCTTCATGGTCTGGTAATAATCCATGTGATGGGCGATGGTTGGGTTTGAGATGCAATTCCAACCAAAAGGTTTCCATGATAGACCTTCCCAAGTTTAATCTTTCAGGTACCTTGAGTTCTTCAATTGCAAACCTTACTTCTGTTACTGAAATCTTACTTGGGTCTAACAATCTAACGGGTCCAGTTCCAACAAACTGGGCTAGCTTGAAATCTTTGGCAATGTTGGATTTGAGTGGCAACAACCTTTCCCCTCCTTTGCCAAATTTCAGTAGAACGGTGAAACTTGTCCCAAGTGGAAATCCTTCATTTGATTTTATTAATTCGGGGACAACCCCTTCGCCAGACAACAGTCCATCCTCTGAGGGTTCACAGTCCCTGCCCAACTGCCCCAACTAATCCTATAAATCCTCATCATGAATCAACCTCAGAGAAAAGTTCTAAAAGGTCTAAATTGGTTGTGATTTTGGCTCCAGTTGCAAGTTTTATTGCCCTAGTATTTTTGGTTGTGCCATTATGTATTTACTTCTGTAAGAAGAGAAGAAAATCCTTCCAAGCCCCTGCTTCCATCGTGATTCATCCAAGAGAGCCGTCTCATCCTGATAATACGGTCAAGGTTGCAGTTGCTAGTAACAACAATGGAAGTGCTTCTACGGCGACTGGAAGCGGTTCTGCTAGCAGAGACAGTAGTGGAATGCATTCCCATGTTATCGAGGCTGGAAATCTTCTCATATCTGTTCAAATTCTACGAAATGTGACCAAGAATTTCGCCCCAGAAAATAAGCTAGGCCGTGGCGGTTTTGGGGTAGTTTATAAGGGAGAATTGGATGATGGAACAAAAATAGCAGTAAAAAGAATGGAGGCCGGAGTTATTAGCAGCAAAGCTTTGGATGAATTTCAGGCTGAAATCGCTGTTCTTTCAAAGGTTCGACATAGACATTTGGTATCTCTTTTGGGTTATTCTACTGAAGGCTTCGAGAGAATACTGGTTTACGAGTATATGCCTCAATGGGCTCTTAGCAGGCATCTATTCCATTGGAAGAGCTTGAAATTGGAACCTTTGTCCTGGAAGAAGAGACTAAACATTGCCTTGGATGTTGCTAGAGGGTTGGAGTATCTTCATACTCTGGCTCATCAGAGCTTCATACACAGAGATCTTAAGTCTTCAAATATCTTGCTTGGTGATGATTTCAAGGTAAAAGTTTCAGACTTTGGATTGGTAAAACTTGCTCCTGAGGGGGAGAAATCTGTGATTACGAGGCTAGCAGGAACTTTTGGATATCTAGCACCTGAGTATGCTGGTAAGCACATTAAAGTTATTATTAATTTTTTCCGTCATTTGTCCATACATGTAAATTTGAAGTTTGTTACAGAGTGATTTTTAGTTAAGCGAAACCGGATCATTAAGTTCTTAAATATATTTATGTGCTCTTTTATGATCTGTGTATTAGGATGGCAACCCCTTTTGGTGTCATGGTGAATAATATCTTATTATCAAAATATAGTAACTTTTATGGTTAGAAGACACCGGTTGATTTTTTCTAACAGAGTTTCATAATTTGATGTCTATCTAAGATGAGTTTTTTTTGCTTCGCAAGATGTGTAAGATGTAATTAATCTAATCACAGATTTTAATTATGCACAGTTCTAATTTATCATTAATTTCCTCCAAGATGTTGAGATATCATAGTAACTCTTGACTTTGGTGATTCAGTTACGGGTAAAATTACAACGAAAGTTGATGTCTTCAGCTTTGGTGTTGTGCTGATGGAGCTGTTAACTGGGTTAATGGCACTTGATGAGGACAGACCCGAGGAAAGCCAATACTTGGCAGCGTGTTTCTGGAACATCAAATCTAGCAAAGAGAAGCTGATGGCTGCAATTGACCCAGCCCTTGACATGAAAGAAGAAATATTTGAAAGCATTTGTGCTATTGCTGAACTGGCTGGTCACTGCACGGCAAGGCAGCCCAGCCAACGGCCCGATATGGGTCATGCCGTGAATGTACTGAGCCCTCTGGTAGAGAAATAGAAACCGCTCGATGATGAAGCTGAGGATTATCGTGGTATTGATTACAGCCTTCCCCTTACCCAAATGGTGAAGGGGTGGCAAGAAGCAGAAGGAAAAGACTTCAGTTATGTGGATCTTGTGGACAGCAAGGGTAGTATACCATCAAGGCCTGGTGGATTTGCCGACTCCTTTACATCTGCTGATGGTCGATAAAGAGAGGTATTCTCTTTCTTTTGTTTTGGTGATAGTTTGTTTGGGAGATGTAGATAGCGTGTCATTTTATTTGCATCTGTTTTAGACAAAAATGTTTACCATGTCTTGTATCTAGGATCTTAGTTTCAGCTGTAAGATGTAGACATTTCAAGACATAAAGTTGATAACTACTTTAACAAAAAGAGAGCTTTTTGTTTACAGCTTTTGTTGATATCTATAGCTTTTAATGGAAGTGTTGGCATGCCTTCATCCATCATAATTGTTGGGGTATGATTATTTGGGGTCGGATAATTCGGTAAGCCATAGTGCACGTGAAGGAAGTCTCCCCACGTAAGATCTTGGATCCTGTTTAGGCAATTAGAGAATTTTAATTATATTTGATTTCTAATTCCCAATGAAAGTGTTAGGATAGAATCCGACTTCCTTCCTTTAACGAGGTTCAGTTCAATGCTTCAAAGAATCTAACGTAGAGGAGGTTTGATCACTATAAATACAAGGTTATACACTTGTTCTCAAGTACACACAAATCATTATTATTTTCCAGCACTAAAATATTTTTATTGTTAAACCTTGTTCAGCTTGTACTTATTCTCACACCGGAGCTATCTCCCGGCGGCTCAGGCCGTCAAGCTTCTTCGTGTGATTTCGTTTCTATACAAATTAGATGCGTTTTTTGGTAATTGAGGCGCGCAAACGAATCTTGGCGTTAGCAATAATTATTAAAACGTTGTATATACTTAGAGATTTTCCAGGCAACAATGTCATTCAGTTCAGGTTATATATAATAATCTGAAGAAAAAGTTCTAGAGCTACTATAATCATCTTGTTCTGGAATTTGTGGCCAACTTGATGGATAATTTTTGTTTACATACATGCATTTTACAAGTTAAAAAACATCGTGTTTGATTGGCACAAATATCAAATTTACTATAGAATAATTTACCAACACCACATTTTTTTTCCAGGGGGTAGGCTTTAGCCCAAATTTATGTAGTTAGTGCGGCCAGCAAATTTTGCACCAAATTGGGAATATGCTGCATAGTCCAGGTTCATGCCTAACAAGTTGCGAATCAATCAATCAAAGAATGAATCTTGAATTAACCAATAGGCAAATAGCACCATAACATTGACTGGGAGCAGTAAAAGTAGGAGGTGAGGTCATTGTTACCATAATTTAATTTTAACCCAACAAAACAAATGAATGCCTGCCTGCCTGCCTGCTGCCTGCTGCTGACGGCGAATAAGTAATTGACACTACTTATTTCTGCCCCTCCACCCTCCATCCAGCCTGGCGTCTTCCTCTTCATTTGTGTGTTTTCTTATTTTTAGCAATTATCAATGTCGGAACTTCTTAAAGCATTTGACTAATCCGTAGCTCCGTACACCCTCACAAGATTTAAGTATAAAAACAAGGTGTCAATAAAATCGTTTTAGTTGAAAGGCTATTCCTGTATAATTAAATAATCCAACAGTTCTAAAACACAAGATTCCATTTGCAAAATTAACAAATTTAAAGATTAAATTTTTCATTTTCACATAATTTATTTTTTAATATTTTCACATGAATCGTTACTAAAATTCGCTATAAATCTATAACGACGGTTTTCACATGAAAATATCAAAAAATCTTCCTATATTTATAGAGTTTTTAGTATAGTAGCAATAAAATGATATTGTACCAACATTGTATCACTATCATTATCATTAAAAATACATCTTTTCAAACAGATAGCAAACTGATTGTCAAGATTTCAGGATGCAGATAACTTGGCATTATGTTTTTTTCGTTTTAAAGAGTTGAGTCACGAATTTCACTCGTCAGCTTTTCTAACAAAAGAAGAAATGGAAAAAAGAGACTGGTCTACAATGCCGTGGCTACATAATTACACACAAGGAAAATGTCTTGAGAGTTCAGTGGACAAAGAGCAGAAGGGTCGTCTAGCTAAACAAAATAGCAAACCAAAGTATTCAGTAATACATCCAGCATTTATTTCAAGAGCACAAAATATAGGCTTAATTTAACCAGAGCTGAGAGATATATTTTCCCTTTTGGCAGCTCTTTACACAATCCAATACAGAGTCCCTCAGCTGCTGCTCAACATCTTCTTCCGGAAGGCTAGCATCTATAATCTGACAGGGCCAAAATGAGGTCAGTGCCTAATGAAAAGAAAAGGTTGCATTGCCAGATATCATCAAACCCAAACCAAAAGTGAAACTTATATTGCCCTAGGCTAATAAAGTGGAATTATGAATAGAAATTTAATTCTACTTTTGAAAATACATGAATTTATTTTTAAAAAAAATAAAGTGAACTGGACATAATTTTTTTCCAAAATTTTGGCAAGTGCTACCATCAAAGACGCAAACACCAAAGTCTGTTAGGATTAATATTACCTTCCACGAGGCATCACGAAGAACCTGGTAGGATTGGGCAACTTTCTTTTGAAATTCAAGCTGCTCGTATCTCTCGCCACCATAACCTCCTCTTTCAGTGGCTTTCTGATGATTTCATTTGGATTTTTTAATTAGCCTAACAGTCTGAAATCCTTCCAGAGCACAAACAAAAAAGAGCAAACTAAATAATAGTACATCAAAGTTCAAACAACACTAAAAAGCCGTATTTAGTGTTGCCAACTGCCTCATCATACGCCAAGAACATGTTACTTAGCCTATATAATTAGACTCGTTAAAGGCTCAATCTATTGGTGACAATGAGCAAACCAAGAAAAATATTTGATTAATCAACTTAAAGATCAGAATCCCCACAATTAGTGTACTCTTGCAGCAGTCTCCTGCAAATCCCAGGCCAAAATATTATGTCTTATGTTTCCCAATGCCAAGAAGGTGTATAACTAAGCAAAACCCATTTTACAATAAATTATATATTGTTCCCTAAAAAGGTTCAATTTAAGTGCAGTCATAATTTCCACATAAAAATGAACTACCTGTTGGGTGAAATAGAGAAATTACCAAATATCTCAAATTTCATGAAACATTCTTCCAGGTTAAACAACAATTTTACAGTAATAAAAGATTACCTCTGGCGATATGTCAAGGTATAGTACCAAATCAGGAGCCAGCAACCCCATGTCTGGAGCCTGCACAAAAAGACATCAATATTTAAAAACTAAAAGAAATGCAACACAATTTTACAAAATACAAGGTCTTCACCTTACACCATTCAATGTCAAGTCCTTTGGCTGATGAGAATGCCACCCCAGAAAAAGAATAGCGATCAACAATGAGAGTTATTCCACTCTGCAACTTAGTTTCCATAAATGATCTGCAAACAAATGTACAGGATATGGTTAAACAAATAAAATGAATTTATCTGCACCTGATAGATATCATTATTTTCAGGCCAACCTAATTAGCAGCCAAAGTGCCAGAAGTCTGAAATGATGTAGAAGTCAAATGCAAAACTAAGCTATAAATGGAGACTATACAAATGATATTATAAAGTTATTTTACTACAGTAAAAAGTCAATTAATCAAATGATCTGTCATCTCAGAATACTGGCCGTCTTCTGCAAGAAAATAATATGTAAACGAGGGAGATACAAAAGCCACTCTTTACAAAGCACTAATTATCCTGCATTCAGTTCCAAGAGTTTCATAAGCAGGCTAGAAGTATGAACTGCATGTTATCTTGACACCCATGAATCTTAATACAGATTATTTAGAACACATATAACTAAACTAACCAACTGCTGGTCTATAAAAATGAAAATTGAATGTTACACTGAACTATGGTCTCTGTATGCAGTTCGAACAAATTGTGGCATATCATGATGCAATACAATAACAAAACATACCTCTTCTCCCAGCGGTTTGCACTAAAGAGTAGATGGATTGCATGATCATCCAGCTGTGACTTATTGGTCAGATACGACGAAATCATCTGCCCAACACCAGTATTTCTATCAGGAAACCGGAATGATTCAGCTGGATACCCTAGTCCATCCAAATACTTGAGTAGTCTGGTAGACTGTGAAGTCTTCCCACTGCGATCCAAACCTTCTAGAACAATCAATGCACCTCTCGAGCTGCAGTTCTGTTTATTTTCCATGTGAATTTGCCTCAAAGAGCACTTCAATGGGAATTTTAAATTCAAATGAAACCTCAATGATAACTGAGCTGCTACTCTGCCAAAGTTACTGGAGGAACAGAAGAAGAAATAAGATTGGTTATCAAAAAAAGTAAACTTCATTAATATATACGCACCGACAAATTCCAAATAAAATTATATGCTGCAGTATAAACATGCAATTTCAAAAGAACTCCTCAAAACAAAGTCAAACCTTTATAGAAGAAACTGAATTTTATAAACAGAAGCCAAGATTAAAAGTTTTTAAATATCATGAAAGTTAAGCAAAATAAGTAATTGATTTGAGACATTATGGAAATTGAGTGGGACTCACTACAGATGGAGGGGAACATGTATATTTTCCATTTTTCTAATTTTATTTTCCTCAGATAAACTAAAATTACGCAATAATTTACTGAGAAAAATATTATGAAACACAACTATAATTGTTTAAAGCGGTGACTTCTTTCCTACAATAATATAAAATTTGGAAGAAAAAAAATAGGAAAATTGATTGCTTCAATTTGTCAGTTTAAATACAACTACAGTGCTCTTGGCTATTACCGAAACGATTCACAATTCCTCATTTTTTTAAAGCTGATAACACAAACACAATTGCTGAAGATACAGATACAAGTTCGAGTATTTATAAGGAAATTGTCAATTATTGGGGCATTAAGCTTAAACCTTGTAAACTACAAATTGAAACACTAAAATGCGCAAATCAAATTGATAAAGTATCAATCGAAAGAAAACTCACAGGGACTTAGAAACTAATGAAATAGAAGGCATATGTCATGTTCTTCGAGTACCTGTAAATCTGAATATTAGTAAGGAATTGATACAGATTATTTTGGATCCAACAAGAAAGACCAAAATTCGCGCCGTCAATAAAATTAAATCAGATACGCATAACATAAGGGGAGGAAAAAAAATAACAGATTAGGGTTTGTGCGATTCAACAAAATATATAAAATCAAACCTGGTAAGAAGGTTCGGAAACTGGAAGAGGGATAACTATGAAGGTTTGAGGATCTAGTTCCTTGACGGTACCAAATTCGCGCCTTTGCTGTATAGATGGGTTTCTGTGGGACCGTCGCCTAGCACTACCTTCTACCGCCCACTTCAATTTTTCGGTTCTCCTTTCTCTCGAATTTGGAAAGGTTTGGGCGGGGACTTAAATCAGTTGCCAAACCCACTCAAATAAATACAAAGAATTAAGTGAAATATTTTAATAGAATTGTTGTACTACCAAATAGTGTAACTTTAATCATACTGCACCTGTCCTCCATTTTATAAAAAAAAAAATTACTTACAAAATTTAGATATATACTTCTTTTATTTTTATATACTTTTATTTTTTTATTAAGTGCTTAATTTAATAATAATGGCATTATAATAGAATTCTGATGGTAAATTTAATTATATAGTACTCCATTTGTCCTTTAATATAAGTTTTTTTAGAGTTGTGCATAAATATTAAAAAAATAATCGTATAGTATTAAATATAATATCAATTGTCTATACCCTATATTGTCTTTGTATTGAAAAAAAATATTATTTATTAGGCAAAAAATTAGTGAAAGAATTAAAATTATATTTAATACTTGAGAGAGTATCATTTTATTTTATTGAGACTTGTGGGTTGGGCTAAACCTTGGAATTGAATACTCGTCCACGCAATATTGGCTTAAGTTTAATTTATTGGATGTGCATGTGTGAAGTAATTCTAAATTGCTCTTTTAAGTGAACACGAAAATCACATGTTAGTTTATTTATATTTTTATTCATTTTTAAGAGTCAAAATACAATTAAATAAATTTTACATATATTTATGTTCAATTTTCATATCCACTTAAAAAGTTATTTTCATATATATATGGGGGCAGGCAGTCGATTGAATCTCCACCAATTCCGTCAACTGGTTGTTTTGTTGAACAACACAGCACTTTATTCGATCCATTCAGTTTTTTCTCATGTAATACTAGATCCGGATCCTCTATAAAGATTTTTCTGTTATGAGGTTGACAATACATTCAAAAGGAGATTCAATGTCTCACAACTCTTTTTTTTGTTTGTGTATCAAAACGACGTCGTTTTGATATGAATTTTTTTTTAATAAGTTAACAGAAAATTGGAAGCCATCAAACGCAGTTTACTTCGTTTGTTTGCTAATTCTTGTTAGTTATGAGCGGCATAACTTTTTTCATGATTGTAATGGGTTGGGTGTTAATCTAGTTTGGACGTTTTATTAATCATTTTTTTTGGTGTTTTGAAATTGATAGAGTTATTAATCTTTGTATCTAATAATATTATTATTTGCTCTTCAAAAAAATAAATTCAACAGACATTTTTTAACCTGTTTAAAAAATTGAGTTTCCATTGTGATTCTTTAAGCCAATTGAAATAAATTAAATAAAAAAAATTGGGTAAACAATCTGGTAAAAATTTGAATGAAGAGAAAAAAAATAATTAAAATTTGGCTAATCCTAAACCTTGACGTACTCCGGGAAGAACAAGAAACGGAACAAAGAAGGAAAGAAAACGGCGTTTGGTGACTTTCAATTTTTTATCAACTTATAAAAAAAAATTATATCAAAACGACGTTGTTTTGATACACAGACAAGGAAATGAGTTGTGAGTCATTAAATTTCATTTTTAATATGTTGTCAACCTCACAGTAAAACCCTCACAAGATCCTTACAGAAAAATCTTCATAGAGAATCCGGATCCATAAATACTAATGATTTAATCCCCTCATTTAATTCCTCATTTTACGTATGGCCAAAACAATATATATATATATATATATAGTGCTCTCTTCCTTCGCAATAATATTGAATAATAGTTGAATTATTAATAATTTCCTGAGTTTGTAAATTTTGTATTCAAATCCATAGGATATGAGATTTCAAGATAATATCGTATAGAAATTCTTGATATTAATTATAAATTGTAAAAATGGAAGATACATATGCGGTTACAAATTTGGTACTCAAACAACAAAACCACTTTTGAAATATATATTAATTTAAAAAAATATTTCTAACTAACTTTTCAATTAAAAGATTGAATTATAAAATAAATAAAAATTCAATTTTCATATGATTCAAAAGGTGAAAATCATAAATTTATACTCTTCACTAAATTAATGAATTTTTTTCACATCGTCAAATTTATTATCTTTTATTTTTTTAGAGTTTTTAATGAAATTGATATTTTCAGTATGTTAAAATGATATTTTGACACTTGAGTCTCTTACACGAAAGCAAGACCTACTTACTATAAAAATATAAATTTTTATGTGAAAATATTAATTCCCTTAACATAAAAGTATCTAAAATAATTGTTTTTATTATCCTATGTATTATGTATTTTATATGTACTAGCAGGATTTGGCTCCACTCCCAATATGTTTTCCTCAAATTATGTTTCATACATTAATTATTACGTACATTTCTAATAAGTAGTTGAAATCAACACCAATTCGATTTAAAAGGTTGAGTTGTATAATTTCTCAAAAATAAAATTAATTCGATATTATTTTACAATTTTAATGAATATAACCATTTTTTATAATATATTTTAACGGTTAAAAATTATCAGTCCATTTCAAGGGATCACTCCTTTATTTTATATACCATACTAATTTCTTTTTAGAATCGGTTTGGTCATGCCATTATATATCGTAGAATCGTCGTTTTAACTTTTAAGTGACATACAATGTAAGACCCTCAAATTTTTATAAATAAAGATGAATTTTTCTATAAATATTATTTTTGAATATTATGGAATAAATTTGATATAATGTTATAGTTGTGGGTAATATTTATAAATTTTGCAAAAGTATGCAAGTTGTTATAAAATATTCGTTTGGTTTAATATTCTTTTGTTAGGAATATTCGTATAAATGGCTCAATCATTGGTGGACCCTACAATGTAATTATTGGCGGATTGAGAAAACGACAAAAATATTTTTTATAAAATAACTACGGAGGTGTTACTGCTAAAAAAGCTGCTTGAACTACCCAAAGTGGTAAAAGACAAAGATATCTGGCGTAGTTGATAAGTAGACACGGTATTGATTATTGATGCTTACGTGAGAAGTCACTTCGGTTATGCTCAATTATTGCTACAGATAATTCTTTGCATCATATCTCTTATATTATTGATTCAATTATTGTCACAAAAGATCATCCGTACATAATATGTTATAGTATTAAATTAATAATTGTTGAAAGATTAAATATGTGTTGATGAAAAAAATGATTTGTGGTAAGTTTGATTATTTTATGGGGGCTCATATGTCATCATCTAAGAGTCTCTTCGTCGATAGTAATTACCCTTGTGAATAGTATTTACCTTCAATCGATAGTAATTACCTTCGTCAATAAGTAATTATCCTTGTGAATAGTATTTACCTTCGCCAATAGTATTTACCTTCGTTAATAGTAATTACCTTTACCGACGTCGAACCACTTGTCGTTTCACATTACAAAAGGCCGAACCACTTGTCGCTTCACATTACAAAAGCGCCAAACCAACGTCACAAGCCACTTGCCTTTTCACACTAAGAAAAGTTTAAGCTAGAAATCTTCTATAAATAGAGGCTGAGGGCTTCATTATTTTTCACTTAATTCATTCAAGCTATAGAGAGAGAGTATAGAGAATAAGAGAGAAGAGAAGAAGAGTATTTTGTTACTACACCGCCGCAGATTCAATCTCCTACCAAATGTGTAAGGGTGTTATTCTTTCTTATTCATGAAGAGAATCTGTTGTTATTCCATTGCTTATTATTACATTGGAATAACTTTTATATATAAGTGGTTTACCCTATACTTGGTGACATTCTTCTATTATTCTCTGGAACATCCTGCATGTGTTTTACACCGGACTCGGTTCCGCCTTTTTATTATTATTCTGCTGGAACATCCTGCTGCAGGTGTTTTACACCCACCGGACTCCGCTTAAAATCTTTATTATTCTCGTGGAACATCCTGTCTGCATGTGTTTTACACCTTTAACCGGTTCCGCCTTTTCATTCTTCTTGGAATATCCTATCGTGTGTTTTACACCGGATCCGGTTCCATCTTTATCATTCTGTTGGAACATCCTCGCTTGTGTGAATTTCACCCGACCGTTCCGTTATTTATTATTCTGCTGAATAACTCGTCTGCATGCGATTTATCGCATGCACGGTGATTTCTTTTTTGTTATTCCATTCTTTATTATACCCAAATTGGTTAAAACTTTTTGACTTCTATACTCCATGAAATTAGTGGAATATCCTCGATATTCATGCTTTTCATCCAAAGATCTTTTCATATTCTTCCCGATCATTCTTGAATTTTACTTTCTACAAAACAAAGATTACGTGTTGATAATTTGGACGTTAATAATTCCCGGATAAAATAATTCTTGAACTTGTTTTATCAATTCTTATATCATTGTCATCATCCTCATGTTTATATTTTTTTTTAAAGTCATCTCGTGGCCCAGAAGTGCATAGATGGACTTGGTATGATTATGACCGAGAGACTATTCGGTGTGTCATCACGACCGTAATGTTACAAATGATGTGGTAAAAATCCTTAGTGGTCAGAAGTGCATCGATGGACAATGATTGTTGGCATGATCACGACCATTAATGAATACACAAATATTCTCGGCCCAGTAGCATGAATAATTATGGTCGTGATACTAAAGAATATCCTCGGTCAGTAGTGCGGGGTGATTCGATGATGTGGAATATTTATTAAAGTCGAGTCTCAAATTTATAACAAATGATGAAAAACCTTTTAAAACCTAAAAGATAGTAGACTTTATTTTCTACTCGACTCTTTTAATGGATCGATATTCATTCACCGCAGCTTAAACCGGTTATTTATTGTATTTTATCGCTTTAACATTGTTGAAGACTATTGATAATTTATTCGCATTATCTTAGTCATAATATTTTCTTATCGGGCTAGTGGAGCTCACCCTTTCTTTCACCGCTCTCTTGTGAAATGAGAATATATAGCCGACGAGTCTGGGAAACGAGTGATGGTCCTGAAGATAAGATTAGTAGTCCTTACTATTCTGTGAAATAGTGTGATAATAATTGTAATGAGGACTTTTGTTTGAGTTTGTATAATATCTAGTAGATTTATATTTGTATTTAAACTCACGCTTTATGTCGATTGCATACCTACGCTTATGTTAATAAGTTGTATTTAAATTCTCATACCATGTAAGTGGCGACCCAAGATGGGTGATGTATACCTAATTTTGGGGCGCGTCACGGGTATATCGAGCTTAGGATATGATCCTGGCTAAGATGTGAGAATAGTACTAGGAGGGAGAGACGGGAATACCTTCGCTAGTATGACCTACCTAAGTTTATGTCTTTATTTTATTGGTTGATCGAAAGATAGGGATAATTTGTTACATGTCAATTAACCTTTTGTTTTGTGGCAAGATGTCAAAAATGACATCCGAGAATGTTGAGAATAAAGAATGGAGCGCAGTAATCGCCGATTCACCACATATCAATAATCGTGATAATGTGCATCGTGAAGGCGATAATCCTCATACAAACAACAACACTTGACCAAATGATGAATGATCAAATGTTCGAGGCTTTATGCAATTTATGCAACAAAGAAAGCGAGAGCGACTTACATCCCAAAACGTAGGTGGAAACACGAAAACTCTCAAGGCCACCGCTAAACAATTCAAGGAGCTGGGACCACCGGAGTTTAAGGAGAGCCAAAACCACTTCGGCGGAAGCATGGATAAAACAGATTACACAAGATATTTGATGTCTTGGGATGCTCCGAGGAGCAAAAGGTTCCTTTCACGCTTTTTATGTTGCATGCGAGAGAGCGGATTCTTGGGTGGGAATCGGTCCAGAAACGTACTCAACCTCGGCCCGTCTTCAAGATATCTTGGGAGAAGTTCCAGAGTCGTTCAAAGACAAATACTTTCCCGAAAGTATTCGCCATATGAAGGAGGTGGAATTTATCAAGTTGAACAAAATAATATGGACCGTGTCGCAATACGAGGCAAAATTTGCGAGTTATCACGGTTCATATCCACACTTGGTGGATAATGAAGAGAGAATGGCACGAATGTTTTAAGAGGTTTGAAGTCGAGATACGCCAACATCTTATTTCTCATAAACCGTGTTTGTATTCGTGATGTTGTAAATAGGGCTCGATTAGTGGAACGCGATAATGAGTCAACACAACTAAAAGAGAGCGGTAGACAAAAAATTATAATACCAAATGGTAGTAGTCATCAAGCGGTGACGACAACAAGCGTGGAGGGAATCAACAGGCGATATGGTAACCACTTCTTGGTGGTAATCGTGAGCCAAAACAATAAGAATGGACATTTCAATAAACGGAGATTCAACAATGGTGGAAAGACGTCAAGACCAAAGACCCATTGTTAAGGAAGGAGAAAGACCACCTATCATATGCTTCAAATGCGGAGGAGAGGGACACATCACCAAAATCTGCGTCATGCCGTCCAAAGCATGTTATAATTGTGGAAGAGGAGGTCACTTAGCTCGATTTTGTCGCCATCAAGACAAATTCAAATAGGATGGAGGCACCAAAGGCCATCCCGTAAAATTCAAAACCCAGAAGTCTGAGGAGAGCGTTGGTTGTGACCTCCCAAAGAGTAAGGAATCCGAATGAGGTCATCACGGGTAAGCTTATCATAAACTCTAATGAAGTCTATACTTTATTTGATACCGGTTCTACCCATTCTTTATTTCTCCTACTTGCCATCGATTAAATTTGACTCGAGAAATTAGACTTTGACTTATCTGTGGAAACTCCGCTTGGGAGAAACCTTCATTACATCCACCGCTTATAAGTCTTGTTTGTCTCAATCGGTACCCTCACATTACCTGTTGATCTTATTTCATTAAAAATACTTGCATTTGACGTGATTCTGTGGATTGATCGGTTAACTACTTATCATGCAAAAATTGATTGTTTTCGTAAGGTTGTTAGCTTTCATATTCCTAATCAACCTATTATGCTAATTCAAACGACCAAACCATTAAAATCAATCACTTGGCCATCTCAAGCCATAAAGCTATTCGCTTATTGAAAAACGGATGTCAAGCTTTCTTAGCTCATGTCACGATTTAAATAAAAATACGCCGCTTTTTAACGATATTCCTATTGTTAATAAATTTCCGACGATTCCCTCAAGAACTTCCCCGCCTACCCCAGAGCGTGAAATTGAATTTTGTATCGACCTTGAACCCGATACAAAACCTATTTCCAAAGCCCCATATCGAATGGCTCTATCAACTTCGTGGAGTTAAAGACCCAACCGCAGGAATTGTTAGACATCGGCTTTATTCGTCCTAGTACTTCTCCTTGGGGTGCTCCTGCTTACTATTCGTGAAGAAGAAAGATGGGAGTATGCGACTTTGTATTGATTATCGGAGTCAATCATGTCACCATCAAAAATAGGTATCCATTGCCACGTATTGATGACCTGTTTGACCAACAAAGGAGCCAAATTCTTTTCAAAGATTAATCTTCGTTCCGGATATCACCAATTGAAGATTAGAATCACCGACATTCCAAAGACGGCTTTTCGTAACTCCTTGATGACGGGCATTATGAATTCCTAGTCATGTCCTTTAGATTGACTAATGCTCCTGCCGCCTTCATGGATTTGATGAACCGAGTATTCAAGGAATATTTAGATCACTTTGTGGTCGCCTTTATTGATGACATCCTTATTTATTCCAAAAGCCGTGAAGATCATGAGCAACACTTGAGGTCGACACTCTAAAAGCTTCGTGAATATAAGCTTTATGCCAAGTTGAAGAAATGTGAATTCGGCTTCAAGAAGTAGCATTCCTTGGGCACGTGGTATCAAGTCATGGAATATCTGTTGACCCAAAGAAAGATCAAGCTATTCAAAGTCGGGAACAACCTAAATCGATGACCGGCAATGTTTAGCTTTCTCGGTTTAAGTTATTATCGGAGATTCGTGGAAGAATTTTCTCGAATCGCTACTCCATCGACTCAAATTGACTCGGAAAGATACAAAGTTCTATTGGAGCGAAGAATGTGAGAAGAGTTTTCAAGAACTCAAGAGGAGACTTATTTCAAAGACCTGCTTCGACAATACCATCCGCCTTGAGGGATTTGTCATCTACAAAGTGATGCTTCGCAAAGGGTTGGGATGTGTTCTTATGCAACATGGAAAAGTTATAGCTTTATGCCTCGCGACAACTCAAAGAATATGAGAGGAATTATCCTACTCATGATCTAGAGTTAGCAAATTGTTATCTTCAGCACTTAAAATTTGGAGGCATTACTTGATGGGAGAAAGTGGAGATCTTTACGGATCATAAAAGCCTCAAATATTTCTTCACTCAAAAGGAACTCAACATGCGACAACGACGTTGGCTTGAATCTGTGAAAGATTATGATCATACCATCCAATACCATCCTGAAAAGCGAACGTGGTAGTGACGATTGAGTAGAAAATCATATGCAAGTACGAAAAGCGATATTGTCAACGCAAAGCCCATTTTGTGTGACTTGCAAAGGATGGAGATAGAGTTAAAGACTCTGTGGACGCATGTGATGATAGCGGTATACGAGTAGAACCGACTTTAATCGATAAAGTTAAAGTCGCTTAAGCTACGCACTGAGCCGATGATGCGATCATGAGGAAAAAAAGTGCAAGAAAGTGCTATCTCAAGCAAGAATCGATGAAGAAGGAATACTTGAGTCAACTCCGGACTTTGTGTTCCTAACGACCACGATTTAAAGTATAATATCATGATGGAGGCGCACAACACACCATTTGCAATCCATCTCGGGAGTACCAAAATGTATCATGATATTCGGCCATACATTTGGGTGGAGCAATATGAAGAGAGAGATAACGCTTGCTTTATCTCAAGGTGTCTAACTTGTCAACGAGTTAAAGCGAGCATCAAGTACCAAAAGGTCCATTGCAACCACTTGAAATTCCGAATAGAAGTGGGAGCACATTACCATGGATTTCATTCACGGCCTTCCTAAGGTTTCTCAAGGCATTGATGCGATTTGGGTCATTGTTGATAGATTGACCAAGTCCGCTCATTTCTTACCGACACGAGAAACTTATACACTTGAACGCCTTGCTCAGATGTACATAAACGAGATTGTAAGATCGCATGGTATGCCGCAGATCCATAGTTTCCCAATCGAGACCCAAGATTCACTTCACGATTTTGGGTTAGTTTGCAAAAAGCTATGGGCACAGACTTACGATTTAGCTTCAAAGATATCATCCTCGGGATTTTACGGACAACAAGAGGACTATTCAAACTCTTGAAGATCTATTAAGACTCGTGTCCTTGATTTCAAGGGGGAGTTGGGACAAGTTCTTACCATCGGTGGAGTTTTCCTACAACAACAGCTTATCAAGCAAGTATTGGCATGGCTCCATTCAAGCATCAGATGGAAGAAAGTGTCGCTTCTCGAAGATCTTTGGGATGAGGTGGGTGAAGCAATGTTGTTGGGACCAGAGTTGGTACGTATGACTACGGAAAAAGATTCAAACGATCCGACAACGATAAAAACCTCACAAAATCGACAAAAGAGTTATCTTGATCTTCATCGAAAGGGACGTGGAATTCAATATAGAGATCATGTGTTGTTAAGAGTCGCTCCATGGAAAGGAGTTACAAGATTTGGAAAGAGAGGAAAACTTAATCCTCGATTCATCGGCCCATTTTTTAATCCTCGATCGAGTAGGAACTGTGGCCTATATAGACTCGCTTTTACCGCCAAATATGTCTCGTGTTCATAACGTTTTTCACATATCTATGTTACGTAAATATGTGAAAGACCCGAACCATATTATTGAGTTAGAACCCATTTAAATAGCGGAAGATTTGACGTATGAAGAGGTTCTGCTCAAATTTTGGATAAGAAGGAACATATTCTACGCCCAAGGTTATACCTCAAGTCAAAGTTTTGTGGAGGAACCACGATGTTGAGGAAATGACTTGGGAGTTAGAATCAAAATGAAATCAAGGTATCCTTACCTCTTCGACATACCAGTATCGCACCCTAATTTCGAGGGCGAAATTTCATAAGAAGGGAGGTTGTAAGACCCAACTTTTATAAATAAAGATGAATTTTTCTATAAATATTATTTTTGAATATTATGGAATAAATTTGATATAATGTTATAGTTGTGGGTAATATTTATAAATTTTGCAAAGTATGCAAGTTGTTATAAAATATTCGTTTGGTCTGGGAATATTCTTTTGTTAGGGAATATTCGTATAATGGCTCAATCATTGGTGGACCCCACAATGTAATTATTGTTTGGATTGAGAAAACGATAAAAATATTTTATAAAAATAACTACGGAGGTGTTACTGTTAAAAGCTGTTGAACTACCCGGTGGTAAAAAATACAAGATGTGCTGGCGTAGTTGCGTAAGTAAGACACGTGTAAGACCTCAAATTTTTAAATAAAAAGGAATTTCCTTTATTTATTATTTTGAAATAGTAAGGGTTGATTTGATTAATGTGGATAGTTAAGGGTTAAATACGCAAATATTTCAAAATAAGCAAGTGGTTATAAAATATTCATTTGTTTGTGAATATTCGTTTTCGTTTGAATATTCGTGGAATAATATTACGTCTTTGTCGGGGAATATTAAATGCGGCAGCAGCAACCATGTGTGGGCCCCATAACTGAAAGCGATTGGATGAGGAAAACGATAAAGTTTGGGTGGTTATAAATAATAGTCCAAAATAGGTATACACAACACCCATTCTCGAGTCGCCAAATACATGGTACAAGAAGCAAACTACAAACAACTACAACTTTATTATTACAAAGTAAACTGTGAGTTTAAATACAAATATTATCTTCTGTACAATATCTATACTCAAATAAATCCTCATCACATTATTGATACATTATTTTACAAAAATGGTGAGGACTACTAAACAACTCTCTCTAGAACCTTCATTCCATACCCCGACTAAGACTCGCTACATTCTCGCCTCCCGAGAAGAAAAAATGGAACAACAAGGAAAAGGGTGAGCTCAACTAGCCCAAGAAGAATATTATGACTAAGATAATATACAACAAATTATCGTTAGTCTTCAACAGGAAAAATCGATAGAATACAATAGATAACAAGTTTCGATCAATATTCGCAATGAAAATAATAATTCATAGAAGAGTTACGTAGAGAATGAAATCTACTATAATCTATGAATTTAATACCCATCATCAATATTTTATCCCCAGAAATCAATCAATCAATATTCATCTCAAATCAAATATTCATCTTTGCACTACAGCCAAAGATATTCATCAATCCACCATGTTCATCTCAACACTGCTCATCTTTGCACTAAAGGCCAAAGATATTCATCACCACCATGTTCATTTAAACACCGCTTTCATCTTTGCACCACAAAAGATATTCTTCAGAAATCATTCATTCATTTTGCACTACAGCCAAAGATATTCTTCAGAAATCATTCATCTTGCACTACAAAAGCAAAGATATTCAATAATATCATCATTTAAGACCGAGGATGATGAAAAATATTTTTAAAGAAAACGAATCCAAAGGAAACAAAATGACAAGGATTAAGGATTAAGGATTCGTACTTTTGTTTTATCCATGTCCAACAATACCTCAAAAATAATCATAGTGGTGTAAAATTCAAGAATGATCAAAACATGGATACAATCAAAGCTAGTATCCAAAATAGATATTTTGACTTAAAAGAAGAAATTTTATTTTTCGATGAATAAGGTCGATACGTGAATAAAGTGTCAGATACGAATAAAGCCGATACGTGAATAAGAACTCTGACACCAAAAGATAGAAATTCCACAAAAAACATTTTCACGCTTCACTTAATAAGACTCGTGAATAAGAATCGTGAATAAGAACTCAAATAGTAACTCGTGAATAAGAACTCATGAATAGTAACTCCGATATGAAAAAGTTCCAAATTTGATAAAAACTTCGAGATCAATTTTTCAAAGATAATGATATCAAGAAATAATATCATTACGAAAAAAATAATATCCCTTACCTCAAAGAATCAAGATTTCTAAGGAAAGATCTCAAGTGATGTCGAATGAAACTTGACCGAATAAAGAACTCTCAAAGTATCTAAATACTCACAAAATACGCTCAATAATATAGAGAGAGAGAGAGAAAACTTTGTTTCGTGTGATTTTCAATTCTAACTTAGCCTCTATTTATAGAAAAATGTTAGCCCCGCCAAGCAGCATTTCGACTTCGCCACCCGATGGCTTTTACTCGCTACTATTGCCACCCACCACATTTGAAATAAAATTCAGCACATTTTTCACCAACCACAAGTGGGGCCCACTCAATTCTAGAATTTTCCACCAAAATCAATTATAACCCTAATTTCCTCCTATCGACACCTCTTAAAATTCATAACAAATCATTCGTGCATTTTTAATTCTGCTCAAAATTTGTGGACATATACTCAACTTATGTATGTATAACATACCCAAAAATTACCACAATCCAACTACTTGATTAAAAATTATAACCCCCACAATATATCTCAAAACCCCGATTTGATTTTTAATACCTCCAATCCGATAAAATACCGATAAAACACCTCAACATTAATTCCTTCATTAATAACCACATAAATAAATCCATCATTTATATTCATATAAAATAAATATTTCTTTATCATATGAATCAATAATTAATTATTCACAAATAATATTACGTAATCACATTTATGACAACCAGTCGCTCCTCAGAGCAGGGGCTTCTAATAAGGATCTCTCCTCATCGGGCGCCGCAATTAGTGACCAAACCTCTCCTTAGATGTAACTTTCTAGACATTGCCAATAATGTTATCTAATAATATTATTCAAATAATATGAATTATTGATCCGATAATGGGAAATATCATGCAAAGGACAATTATCAACAACAATAATATAAAATATCAACGCAAAGAATTATCAAATCAATAAAATAAAATATCGAATAAGAATTCACCGTGAAAATTATCGAGTAAAGCCTTCACGTAAGGATCAATAATTCAACAATACTGCAATACCGCAAAGCATCATCAACAACACGCCAGACATCAGATTTTAACCACCGGCATTCCAATGTAAATTAATCTGCAGAATAACTACGCCGTTATTTTTAACCAACTTATATTTGTCGCTTTCTCATCATCCAATCGCTCACATGGGCCCACATTCTGGTCATACTATTGCATTTAATATTCCCCGACAAAGATTTAATATTCCACCACCAAACGAATATTCCCCGACAAAAATGAATATTTTATAACCACTTGCTTATTTTGAAATATTTATGATTTAACCCTTAACTATCCACATTAATCAAATCAACCCTTACTATTTCAAAATAATAAATAAAGGAAATTCCTTTTATTTAAAAAATTTCGGGGTCTTACAACCTCCCTCCTTATGAAATTTCGTCCTCGAAATCGACGACGCACTGGTGTTTCAAAAGGTGAGGATACCTCGCTTTCATTTCCGCTTCCAATTCCTGTGTCATTTCCTCTATAGATGATTCCTCCACAAAACTTTAACTTGTGGTATGACCTTTCATGCAGGGATATGCCCCTTCCTATCCAAGATCTTGACAGTACCTCCCTCATACGCTAAGTCTTCTACTATCTCGTCCTGCCTTCTAACTCAATAACGTGGTTCGGTCTTTCACATATTTACGGCAAGTACGATATGTGAAACACATTATGAACACGAGACATACTGAGGTAACGCAAGTCTATAGGCTACATTTCCTACTCTCCTGTCAAGAATTTGAAATGGACCAATAAATCGTGGATCGAGCTTTCCTCTCTCCCCAATCTTGTAACTCCTTCCACGGAGCAACTCGCAAATAATACATGATCCCCACACTAAATTCCACGCCCTTTCGATGAAGATCCGCATAACTCTTTTGTCGATCTTGTGCCGCTTTGTATACGCTTGTCAATCATTTGATCTTTTCTAGAAGTCATACGTGATTAACTCGGTCCCAACAATGTTGCTTCACCCACCTCATCCCAACATATCGAGAACGACATTTTCATCCATATAATGCTTCAAATGGAGCCACACCTATATTTGCTCGATAACTCGTTGTAGAGAGAATTCCACCAATGGTAAATACTTATCCCAACTACCTTTGAAGTTTAGGACACGTAGTCTTAATATATCTTCAAGAGTTTGAATAGTCCTTTCTCGATTGTCCATCCGCTTGGGGATGGTATGCCAAACTAAATCGCAAATTGCGCTCCATAGCTTTTTGCAAGCTAACCCAAAATCTTGAAGTGAATCTTGGGTCACGATCCAAAACTATGGATACAGCATGCCATGCAACCTCACAATCTCATTTACGCATATACTAGCAAGACGCTCAAGGAATAAGTCTCCGACGGCAAGAAGAAATGAGCAGATTTGGTTAATCTATCAACAATAACCCAAATAAAGATTGATGCCTTGAGAAACCGTAGGAAGACCCGTAATCGAAATCCATAGGTAATGTGTTCCCACTTCCATTCCTAATCTCAAGTGGTTGCAACGGACCCTTAGGTACTAGATGCTCCGCTTTTACACGCTGACAAGTTAAACACATCGAGATAAACTTTGCAATCTCTCTCTTCATATTGTTCCACCAAAATGTATGTCAAGATCACGATACATTTTAGTACTTCCAGATGGATTGCAAATGGTGTATCAGGTGCCTCCATCATAATCTTGTACTTCAAATCGTAGTCGTTAGAACACAAAGTCTAGAGTGGACTCAAGTATTCCTTCATCAATTCTCGCCCTAATAGCTCCTTCTTCAGATTTCTTTTCTTCATACGATCACCCTCCTGCCTGGGCTCGAGCAAAATTTTAACTTTATCGATTAAAGTCGATTATACTCAGATATCATCACGCAAGTACCTAGAGTTTTCATCTCCATCTCTATTATTTGTAAATTATACGAAATTAGTCTTTGATAATATCGCACTCAGATTGTATACGATCTTCTACTCAACACGCCACCTACCACGCTCGCTTTTCCAGATGGCATGGTCGTAACATGTAATTAAATGAGTCTCCTCTCGAGTTCTTCAAGCTCTTCCCACATTCTTCGCTTCCATTCGAATTTTGTATCTCTACGAAGTCACCAAGATAATGGAATAGCGATTCGAGAATATCCTTCAACGAATCTCCGATAATAACCAACTAAGCTTCTGTAAAGCTACGATTTCGACATCGACTTAGGTTGCTTCTCAACCGCGACTCATATCCCAATCTTGGATAAAGACGTCACAATGACACCTATCACTTTACTATCGCATCTAATATGACGCCCCCTACAGAGAGTCTCGCTTAGTGAATTCCACAAAGAAGTCACAAGATAAAGGCTCAGTACCAAATTTATAGTTGAATTTTTAACTCCTCAAGTTCAATAGAGCCATTCGATATGAGATTTAGAAATGAGTTTTGTACCGGTTCAAAGTCGATACAAAATTTAATATCGCTTTGGGGAGTAAGCCAAGAAATTCTTCAGAAATAATACGCCAGAAAAATCAATAACAACAAGAATATTATTCAAATCGACGTGTCTTTATTCAAATCCATAACACGGACTAAGAAAACTCGACATCCGTAATAAACGAATGACTTCATGGCTTGATATGAAAATGTTTGATTACAATGGTTTGATTGCTTGAATTCAATAACAAAGTTGCTTAGAATATGAAAACTAACAACCTTACAAAAGCAATCAATTTTGGCATGATGAGTAGTTAACCTTAAAATCACATCAAAAGCAAATATCTCTATAGAAATAAGGTTAATGTGTAATGTGATAAAGCCAACCTCAATCAAACAAGATTTCTAAACAACGATGTAATGAAAGTTTCTCCTAACGGAGTCTCCATAAATAAAGTCAAAGTTTAATTTCTCCGTAGTCAAGTTCAAACGCTGAGCGCAAGCAAGAGAGAGATAAAAGAATGGGTAGAACCGATATCTAGTAAGGTATAAACTTCGCAAGAATTTATAATTAACTAACCTGCGTATAACTTCGCTCGTTTCTCGATTTTTTCGACCGGCCACACGACAAACGCCTTCCAAGAATCGCTGACTTTGACTTTTCTCGACATCTTTTTGAGTCACCATTCTCACTGGATCTGGGTTTCGATATCGCATAATCTCGAGCGATATATGTCCTTCTTTTTTCCACAATTATAGATACCTAAAACTGTTGTGGGCAGCTTTGACCGATATGTCCTCTTCCCGTGATTTATAACATACGACCGGTGGTCGCTTCTCCTCCCTTAGAACCAATTGCATGCAAGACCGACGCCTTCATACGGTCGTTGTTAAATCTCCTTTTTAAAATCTCCTCCCGACTCGCTTTCTTCTATTTTCACGGCCACGATTACCACCAGAGTGGTGGTTACCGCTTTGTCCGTATTCTTCTTTCTCCACCGGTTATCGCTATTCTCGATGATCGCTATCTTCTAGATGATCCTCGTTATGGTCCCCTCATTGAACGTATTTCGTTATCTCGCCTCTAACAACCGAGCCCTCGCTGACAACATCCGAATAGAGAGAAAATTTACGAGAATGAGATATCGACGACGCCGTTTTCAAACCTCTAAGAAACATCCGCGCCATACGCTCCTCATTCTCCACCAAATGAGGTGCAAACTCGATAACTCCGCTAAACTTCGCCAGACTCGGGACACCGCCATGTTATTCTCGCCTCCAGTCTAATAAACTCCACTTCCTTCATACGACGAATACTTTCGTGGAAGTACTTGTCATTGAACTGCTTCAAACGCTCCCACGATATGCCGAAAGAAAATGGATGGGTACGCTTACGTATTCTCACCAAAGAATCCGCCTCGCCACTTTAACATAAAGGTGGCGAATGGAACCTTCGTTCTCCGCATCCCAAGACATCGAATATCTTGGTAATTTGTTTTGACCCATGTTTCCGCCATGATCGGATCCGCTTTCCCTTAAATTCGTGGTCCCAACTTCTTTGAATCGCTTGGTCGTGACCACCCGTGAATTGCTATCATTTCCTCCTCAGATTGAACACGAAGTCTCCTCGCTCGATTTTGCATGAACTGCAAAAAAGCTTCTAAACATCCCCTCGCTCATCATCTCGCCAAAGGTGTTGTTCACAGTGAGAAACATTGCCACCATTGCACGCTTCTCCTCGCTGGTAAAGACAGCATCTCCACTGGCCTCATTTACTCCACTCATAATATTCTCACGACATTCTCAAATACCGCCATAAAACAAGGGTTAATTAAGGAAATCAATATATCACATAATATCCCTATATATATCGACTAACTACTAACAAATAAGCTTAGTAGACACACTAATAAGGATTTACTCGCCTTCCCTCCTAGTTCTATTCCCCGATCTCCGCCAGAGATCATATCCCTAAGCTCGATATTAACCGCGACGCCCCCCCCAAATAGGTATACACACACCCATTCTCGAGTCGCCAAATACATGGTACGTAAAAACAACTACAACTTTATTATTACAAATAAGAAAATATATATCGTGAGTTTAAATACAAATATTATCTTCTGTATAATATCTATACTCAAATAAATCCTCATCACATTTATCGATACATTATTTTACAAAAATGGTGAGGACTACTAAACAACTCTCTCTGTAACCTTCATTCCATACCCCGACTAAGACTCGCTACATTCTCGCCTCCCGAGAAGAAAAATGGAACAACAAGGAAAAGGGTGAGCTCAACTAGCCCAAGAAAGAATATTACGACTAAGATAATATACAACAAATTATCGTTAGTCTTCAACAGGAAAAAATCTGATAGAATACAATAGATAACAAGTTTCAGATCAATATTCGCAATGAAATAATAATTCATATAAGAGTTACGTAGAGAATGAAATCTACTATAATCTATGAATTTAATACCCATCATCAATATTTTATCCCCAGAACATCAATCAATATTCATCTCAAATCAAATATTCATCTTTGCACTACAGCCAAAGATATTCATCAATCTATCATGTTCATCTCAACACTGCTCATCTTTGCACTAAAGGCCAAAGATATTCATCACCTATTATGTTCATTTAAACACCGCTCATCTTAAACTACAAAGCCAAAGATATTCTTCAAATCATTCATCTCTTTGCACTACAAGCCAAAGATATTCTTCAGAAATCATTCATCTTCGCACTACAAAGCCAAAGATATTCAATAATATCATCATTTAAGACCGAGGATGATGAAAATATTTTTAAAGAAAACGAATCCAAAGGAAACAAAATGACAAGGATTAAGGATTAAGGATTCAGATTTGTTTTATCCATGTCCAACAATACCTCAAAAATAATCATAGTGGTGTAAAATTCAAGAATGATCAAAACATGGATACAATCAAAGCTAGTATCCAAAATAGATATTTTGGACGAAAAGAAGAAATTTTATTTTTCGATGAATAAAGGCAGATACGTGAATAAAGTCAGATACGTGAATAAAGTCAGATACGTGAATAAGAATCTCACACCAAAAGATAGAAATTCCACAAAAAAAACATTTTCACGCTTTCACTTAATAAGACTCGAATAAGAATCGTGAATAAGAACTCATGAATAATAGAACTCGTGAATAAGAACTCATGAATAGTAACTCCGACATGAAAAAGTTCCAAATTTGATAAAAACTCGATCAATATTTCAAAGATAATGATATCAAGAAATAATATCATTACGAAAAAAAAATAATATCCCTTACCTCAAAGAATCAAGATTTCTAAGGAAAGGCTCAAGTGATGTCAATGAAACTTGTAATCGAATAAAGAACTCTCAAAGTATCTAAATACTCACAAAATACGCCAATAATATAGAGAGAGAAAGAGAGAAAACTTTGTTTCGTGTGATTTTCAATTCTAACTTAAATTTCTATTTATAGAAAATGTTAGCCCGACCAAGCAGCATTTCGACCACTACCGATGGATGGCTTTACTCGCTACTATTGCCACCCACCACATTTGAAATAAAATTCAGCACATTTTTCACCAACCACAAGTGGGGCCCACTCAATTCTAGAATTTTCCACCAAAATCAATTATAACCCTAATTTCCTAATCACACACCTCTTAAAATTCATAACAAATCATTCGTGGCATTTTTAATCTGCTCAAAATTTGTGGACATATACTCAACTTATGTATGTATAACATACCCAAAATTACCACAATCCAAATCTTTTGATTAAAAATTATAACCCCAAGAATATATATCTCAAAAACCCGATTTGATTTTTAATACCTCCAATCCGATAAAATACCGATAAAACACCTCAACATTAATTCCTTCATTAATAACCACATAAATAAATCCATCATTTATATTCATATAAAATAAATATTTCTTTATCATATGAATCAATAATTAATTATTCACAAATAATATTACGTAATCACATTTATGACAACCAGTCGCTCCTGTGAGCAGGGGCTTCCAATAAGGATCTCTCCTTATCGGGCGCCAAGCAATTAGTGACCAAACCTCTCCTGTATGTAACTTTCTAGACATTGCCAATAATGTTATCTAATAATATTATTCAAATAATATGAATTATTGATCCGATAATGGAAATATCAGCAAAGGACAATTATCAACAACAATAATATAAAATATCAACGCAAAGAATTATCGAATCAATAAAATAAAATATCGAATAAAGAATTCATCGTGAAAAATTATCGAGTAGTGCCTTTCACGTAAGGATCAATAATTCAACAATACTGCAAATACCGCAAAGCATCGCGCAACCACGCCAGACATCAGATTTTAACCAACCGGTATTCCAATGCCTTTTAATTCAGAATAACTACGCCAAGCTATTTTTAACCAACTTATATTTGTCGCTTTCTCTCATCCAATCGCTTTCACATGGGCCCACACATGGTCGCTACTGTCAGCATTTAATATTCCCGACAAAGATTTAATATTCCACGACCAAACGAATATTCCCCGACAACAAAACGAATATTTTATAACCACTTTTTATTATTTTGAAATATTTATGATTTAACCCTTAACTATCCACATTAATCAAATCAACCCTTACTATTTCAAAATAATAAATAAAGGAAATTCTTTTTATTTAAAAAAATTCGGGTCTGTTAAAATGAACGAATGATTTGTTATGAATTTTAAGAGGTGACCGATTCGAAATTAGGTTTATAATTGATTTTGGTGGAAAATTCTAGAATTGAGTGGGCCCCACTTGTGGTTGATGAAGAAATGTGCTGAATTTTATTTCAAATGTGGTGGTGGGAATAGTAGCAGTAAAGCCATCAAAGTTTCGGTGTTAAGTCCGCTTTGAGTGCTAACATTTTCCTATAAATAGAGGACTAAGTTAGAATTGAAAATCACACCGTAAACATAAGTTTTCTCTTTCTCTCTATATTATCGAAATGTATTCTTGTGAGTATTTTGAGTATACTTTGAGTATTGTTAGATTTGTGCAAGTTCCTTCAAAGACTATATCCTGTTTTCAACTAAGACTCGCTCTTCGAGGTAAGGGATGTTATTTTCTTCTCAAATGATATTATTTCTTCAATATCATTACGCCAAATATCGGTTGGAACTTTTTATCAAATTTAAAACTTTTTCATGCTCAAAGTTACTTATTCATGAGTTACTATTCACGAAGTTACTATTCATGAGTTACTATTCACGAAGTTACTATTTACGAGTACTATTCACGAAGCGTGAAAATGTTTTTTTTTGTGGAATTTCTATCTTTTGGTGTCGAGTTACTATTAACGATACTAAGACTATTCACGATACTTCAAGACTATTCACGATACTACGACTATTCATCTAAAAATAAAATTTCTTCTTTTCGTCTAAAAATATCTATTCGATACTAGCTTTTCGATCAGATCCATGTTTTGATCATTCTCGAATTTTACACCACTACGATTATTTTTGAGGTATTGTTGACATGGATAAAACAAAGTACTAATCCTTAATCCTTAATCCTTGTCATTTTGTTTCACCGATTCGTTTTTTAAAAATATTTTCATCATCCTCGCCTTAAATGATGATATTATTGAATATCTTCGCCTCAGAGTGTAAAGATGAATGATTTCAAGAATATCTTTGGCCTCAGAAGGCAAAGATGAACAGTGTTGAGATGAATACGACTGATTGATGAATATCTTCGGCCTGAAGTGTGCAAGATGAACAGTGTTTAAATGAACACGACCGATCGATGAATATCTTTGGCCTTTAGTGCAAAGATGAACAGTGTTGAGATGAAATACGACCGATCGATGAATATCTTTGGCTCAGAGTGCAAAGATGAATATTTGATTTGAGATGAATATCGATTGATGTTACAGGATAAAATATTGATGATGGACCGTTAAATTCATAGATTATAGTAGATTTCATTCTCTACGTAACTCTTCTATGAATTATTATTTCACGCCGCGAATATTGATCCAAAACTTGTCATTTATCAGATTCTATCGATTTTTCCTCGTCAAGACTAACGATAATTTGTTCTATATTATCTTAGTCATAACATTCTTTATCGGGCTAGTTGAGCTCACCCTTTTCCTTTTTGTTCCATTTTTCTTCTCGGAGGGCAAATGTAATACGAGTACTAGTCTGGGCAATGGAATGAAGGTTCTAGAGAGAGTTGTTTAGTAGTCCTCACCATTTTTATAAAATAATGTATCAATAATTATGATGGGGATTTATTTATGCGGTGGATATTGTCTGATGACAATATCTCGTATTTAAACTCGTAGTTTCTATGTTGTAATAATAAAGTTGTAGTTATTTCTATACCATGTATTTGGCACTCGTAATGGGTTGGATGGAATGGACCTATTTTGGGGGCGCCACAAATGGTATCGAGCTTAGGATACGATCTCCCATGCGAGATCGGGAATAGAACTAGAGGGGAGAGACGAGTAAATCCTTCGCTAGGTGTCCCACCTAAGCTTATTTGTTAGTTGGTCAAGATATAGGATATTATGTGATATATCGATTTCTTTAATTAACCCTTATTTTATGACATGATTTTTCAGAATGTCGAATCGAGAATATTAATAAGGAGTAAATGAGACCGTGGAGATGCCTCAGACTCACCAACGAGGAGAACGTGCAACAGTCGGGCAATGTTCCTCCCGCGAACAACAACACCGAGCGCGATGAGGAACGAGGATGTTTAGAAGTTTTTTTGCAGCTCATGCAAAATCGCATTTGGAGACTCGTGTTCAAAATACGAGGAAATGATAGCAATTCACCGTCATTACAAATGCAAGCGCTTCAAAGAGTTGGGACCACTGTAATTTAAGGAAAGCCGCATCTGTAAGGGACGCTATATTCGTATGCGATAAGAAATCGATAGGTGTCATCAGTGACGCTATCCAAGGTTGGGATATGAGTCACAGTTGAGAACAACCTAAGTCGGTAATCGAAATGCGTAGTTTTCTAGGCTTAGTTGGTTATTATCGGAGATTCGTTGAAGGATATTCTCGAATCGCTATTCCATTAACGTAGCTAACTCGTAGAGATACAAAATTCGAATGGAGCAAGGAATGTGGGAAGAGCTTCGAAGAACTCAAGAGAGACTCATTTCAAAGACATGTTCCTCGACCATGCCATCCTCGGAAAAGCGAACGTGGTAGCCGACGTGTTGAGTAGAAGATCGATATACAATGACGAGTACGATATTGTCAAAGACTAATTTCAGATAATTTACAAATAATAGAGATGGAGATGAAAACTCTAGGTACCCACGTGATGATATACTGAGTATAATCGACTTTAATCAATAAAGTTAAAGTCGCTTTCAAGCCACCGAATCTTGAGCCGATGCGTATGAATGAAGAAAAAGTACAAGAAGGAGCTATTCCGGAAAGCGAGAATGGATGAAGAAGGAATACTTGAGTCCACTCTAGACTTTGTGTTCCTAACGACTGATTTGAAGTACAAGATTATGATGGAGGCACACAATACACCATTTGCAATCCATCCTCGAAGTACTAAATGTATCGTGATCTTCGACATACATTTTGGTGGAACAATATGAAGAGAGAGATTGCAAAGTTTATCTCAATGTGTTTAACTTGCTAACGTGTAAAGGCGGAGCATCTAGTACCTAAGGGTCCGTTGCAACCACTTGAGATTCCGAATGGAAGTGGGAACACATTACCATGGATTTCGTTACGGGTCTTCCTACGGCTTTCTCAAGGCATCAATGCTATTTGGGTTATTGTTGATAGATTAACCAAGTCTGCTTTTTCTTTGCCGATACGGAGACTTATTCCTTGAACGCCTTGCTAGTATGTGTGCGTAAATGAGATTGTGAGGTTGCATGGCATGCCCAGTATCCATAGTTTCGGATCGCGACCCAAGATTCACTTCAAGATTTTGGGTTAGCTTGCAAAAAGCTATGGACGGGCACGGATTTGCGATTTAGTTCTACATACCATCCCCAAACGACGGACAATCGAGAGGACTATTCAAACTCTTGAAGATATATTAAGACTCGTGTGTCCTAGACTTCAAGGGTAGTTGGGATAAGTATTTACCATCGGTGGAATTCTTCTACAACAACAACAGCTTATTAGGCAAGTATAGGTGTAGCTCCATTCAAGCATTATATGGACGAAAATGTCGCTTCTCCAATATGTTGGGATGAGGTGGGTGAAGCAACATTGTTGGGACCCGAAGTTAAGACGTATGATCACCGAAAAGATCCAAATGATTCGACAACGATACAAAAATGGCACAAGATCGACAAAAGAGTTATGCGGATCTTCATCGAAAGGACGTGGAATTTAGTGTAGGGGGGATCATGTATTATTACGAGTTGCTCCCATGGAAGGAGTTACAAGATTTGGGAAGAGAGGAAAGCTCAAATCCACGATTTATCGGTCCATTTCAAATTCTTGACCGAGTAGGAAATGTAGCCTATAGACTTGCGTTACCTCCAAGTATGTCTTGTGTTCATAATGTGTTTCATATATCCGTACTTCAGAAATATGTGAAAGACCCGAACCACGTTATTGAAGTTAGAGAACCTGACGACGAGATAGCCAAGACTTAACGATAAGGAGGTACTGTCAAGATCTTGGATAGGAAGGAACATGTCCTACGCTAAGAAAGGTCATACCACAAGTTAAAGTTTTGTGGAGGAATCATGTTATAGAGGAAATGACCGGGAATTGGAAACGGAAATGAAAGCGAGGTATCCTCACCTTTTCAAACACCAGTACGACGTCCAATTTCGAGGACGAAATTTCATAAGGAGGGAGGTTGTAGAAGACCTCAAATTTTTAAATAAAAAGGAATTTCCTTTATTTATTATTTTGAAATAGTAAGGGTTGATTTGATTAATGTGGATAGTTATGGGTTAAATACGCAAATATTTCAAAATAAGCAAGTGGTTATAAAATATTCATCGTTGTTTGGGAATATTCGTTTGGTCGTGGAATATTCAGATCGCTTCGGAATATTCGTATTTACGACGTAGCAATGACATGTGTGGGGCCCCATAACCCGGAGCGATTGGATGAGAAAAACGATAAAGTTTGGGTGGTTATAAATAATTCACGTAGTTGTTACCAAGTAAGACCGTTGAATACCCGTAAGTGGTTAAAATACAAGAATACGCTGGGTCGCACAAAGAAGACACGGTATTGCATAAAGATTGTTGAATTATTGATCCTTACGTAGAAGGCACTTTACTCAATAATTTTCACAAGAGTTACTCGCTCAATATTTTATTTTATTGATTCAATAATTGTTGCGTTGATATTTTATATTATTATTGTTTCAATAATTGTCACCGCATTATTATCTCCATTATCGATCAATAATTCATATTATTTAAATAATATTATTAGATAGCATTATTGGCAATGTCTAGAAAGTTCTATCAAGGAGAGGTTTGGTCACCTAATTGCTACCAAAGAAGAGAAATCCTTATTGAAAGCCCCTCTTTCCTGGAAACTACTGGTCATCATAATTGTGATTCTACGTAATATTATTTGTGAATAATTAATTATTGATTTATATGATAAGAAAATATTTATAAATGATGGATTTATTTGTTTTATGTGGTTATAATTGAATGATTTAATGTTGAGGTGTTTTATCGGTAATTTTGTTTTTGAATGAAGGTATTAAAAATCAAATCAAGATTTTTACGATATATTGTGTGAGTTATAATTTTTAATCCGACCGTTGGATCGTTGTAATTTTTGGATATGTTATATATACATAAGTTGAGTATATGTCCACAAATTTTGAACCGTTAAAAATGAACGAATGATTTGTTATGAATTTTAAGAGGTGACTGATTCGGAAATTAGGTTTATAATTGATTTTGGTGGAAAATTCTAGAATTGAGTGGGCCCCACTTGTGGTTGATGAAGAAATGTGCTGAATTTTATTTCAAATGTGGTGGGTGGGAATAGTAGCGAGTAAAGCCATCGTGTCATGAGTTAAGTCTGCTTTGCCATAACATTTTCCTATAAATAGAGGACTAAGTTAGAATTGAAAATCACACCGTAAACATAAGTTTTCTCTCTTCTCTCTATATTATCGAGCGTATTCTTGTGAGTATTTTGAGTATACTTTGAGTATTGTTAGATTCGCAAAGTTCCTTCAAAGACTATATCCTGTGTTTTCAACTAGAAGTCTTCATTTCGAGGTAAGGGATGTTATTTTTTCTCAAATGATATTATTTCTTCAATATCATTATCTTTGAAATATTAGTTGGAACTTTTTATCAAATTTGGAACTTTTTCATGCTCGGGTTACTATTCATGAGTTACTATTCACGAAGTTACTATTCATGAGTTACTATTCACGAGTTACTATTCACGAGTACTATTCATGAAGCGTGAAAATGTTTTTTTCGTGGAATTTCTATCTTTTGGTGTCTGAGTTACTATTAACGATACGACACTATTCACGATACTCTGACTATTCATCGAAAAATAAAATTTCTTCTTTTCGTCCAAAATATCTATTCGGATACTAGCTTTGATCAGTATCCATGTTTTGATCATTCTTGAATTTTACACCACTATGATTATTTTTGAGGTATTGTTGGACATGGATAAAACAAAGTACGAATCCTTAATCCTTAATCCTTGTCATTTTGTTTCACCGGATTCGTTCTTTAAAAATATTTTTCATCATCCTCGGTCTTAAATGATGATATTATTGAATATCTTTGGCTCAGAAAGTGCAAAGATGAATGATTTCTCAAGAATATCTTTGGCCTCGTGTAAGGCAAAAGATGAACAGTGTTGTTGATGAACATGACCGATTGATGAATATCTTTGCCTGTAGTGCAAAGATGAACAGTGTTTAAATGAACATGACCGATCGATGAATATCTTTGGCCTTTAGTGCAAAGATGAACAGTGTTGAGATGAACATGATCGATCGATGAATATCTTTGGCCAGTAGTGCAAAGATGAATATTTGATTTGAGATGAATATTGATTGATGTTACAGGATAAAATATTGATGATGGATCGTTAAATTCATAGATTATAGTAGATTTCATTCTCTACGTAACTCTTCTATGAATTATTATTTCATTGCGAATATTGATCCGAAACTTGTTGCCTATTGTATTCTATCGATTTTTCCCTCAAGAAGACTAACGATAATTTGTTCTATATTGTGAGACCCCAGATTTTATCAATAAAGATTTAAATTTTGTTGAAATAATTTTTTTAATATTATGGTGTGAATTTAAGATAATATTATAGTTGTGGGTAGTATTTATAAATTTTGCAAAGTATGCAAGTGGTTATATTATATTCGATTGGTCTGAATATTGCGGTTTAGCAGGAATATTCGTATAACTACCAATCATTGGTGGACCTCTATAACAAATGTAATTATTGCCGGATTGAGAAAACGACAAAATATTTTATCAAAATAACTACGGAAGTTTTACCGTGGTTACCGTTGAACTACTCAATGAGTAAAAGTACGATGAATACGTGGTTGCATTGCATTATAGCACACAAGATTGATTATTGATGCTTATGTGAGAAGTCACTCACTTTGATTTCATTATTGTCGATTAATAATATGAATTATTATAATGATAATGACGCTTTTGTTTTATTTGTATTATTAACGTAATAAAATGTAAACATCTTTTATATAAAATAGAATACTTTATTAAAGTTATTCTATAAATAGAATATATTATATTTTATTATGCATAGTATTGCATAGTGTTTTGCATATAAGTGTTTTTGCATAAGATTGCATAAGGTTTGCATAGTAAAATGTTTTTATATAAATAGAATATATTATATTTTATTTAAAAGATTTTTCTTTAAATATGGACCGTCGATTAAAGTAAATCAATCTGGACCGCTCATGGATTAGCTTACTTATGCATTCCATTTTCCTATAAATAGAAGCTCATTCCTTCATTATTTTCTTACGAATTCATTGAAACTCTGAGAGAGAGAAATTATAGAGAGAAGCTATAAAGAGAAAATTATAGAAAGAAGAAGAGTATTCTCGCTACTTCACTATTTCTATATTCAGTTCTTTTACTGTAAGGGGTGTTATTCTTTCTTTTTGAAGAGAACTTCATTATTCCATTCATTATTATTCTCATTGGAACAACTTTGTAAAAGTGGCATACCCTATACATAACCTCAGTGTACGCCAGATACCCTATACTTGGTGAAATCCTTATGTTATTCCATTGCTTATTATTCTCATTGGAATAACTCAGTACGCTGTGCTTTACCCTATACTTGGTGACATTCTTCTATTATTCTCATTGGAACATCCTGTTTGTGTGTTTTACACCTACCGGTTCCGCTTTTTATTATTCTGTTGGAACATCCTCGTGCATGTGTTTTACACCGGACTCGGTTCCGCTCTTTATCATTCTGTTGGAATATCCTATCCGTGTTTTACACCGGATCCGTTCCATCTTTATTATTCTGTTGGAACATCCTCGCTTGCAAGGTGCATTTCACCTTGACTCGTTCCGCTATTATTATTCTCGTTGAATAACTCAGTGACGCCCCAAAATAGGTATACATCACCTATTCCGAGTTGTCAATACATGGTATGTAAACAACTACAACTTTATTATTACAACAAGAAATCGTGAGTTTGAATACAAATATTATCTTCTGATAATATCTATACTCAAATAAATCCTCATCACATTTATTGATACATTATTTTACAAAATGGTGAGGACTACTAAACAATCCTTTCTAAAACCTTCATTCCATACCCCGACTGCATCGCTATATTCTCTCCTCCCGAGAAAAATGGAACAAAAAGGGAAAAGGGTGAGTTCAACTAGCTCAAGAAAGAATATTATGACTAAGATAATATACAACAAATTATCGTTAGTCTTCAACAGGAAAAAATCTAATAGAATACAATAGACAACAAATTTTAAATCAATATTCGCAATGAAATAATAATTCATTAGAAGAGTTAAGTAGAGAATGCAAACTACTATCTTCTATGTATGAATTTAAAAGTTCATCGCTATCTTTTATCCCCAGAACATCAATCAATACATCTGAATCAAATATTCATCTTTGCACTACGTGCCAAAGATATTCATCACCGGTCATGTTCATTTAAACACTGCTCATCTTTGCACTACGGGCCAAAGATATTCTTCAGAAATCATTCATCTTTGCACTACTACAGCCAAAGATATTCTTAAGAAATCATTCATCTTTTTGCACTACAGCCAAAGATATTCCATAATATCATCATTTAAGACCGAGGATGATGAAAAATATTTTTTTAAAGAAACGAATCCAAAGGAAACAAAATGACAAGGATTAAGGATTAAGGATTCAGACTTGGTTTTATCCACATCCAAAAATACCTCAAAAATAATCATAGTGGTGTAAAATTCAAGAATGATCAAAACATGGATACAATCGAGTTAGTATCCGTAATATATGTTTTGGACGAAAAGAAGAAATTTTATTTTTCTATGAATAAGATCAGATATCGTGAATAGTGGTCAGATATCGTGAATAAAGTGCCGATACGTGAATAAGAACTCTCACACCAAAAGATAGAAATTCTATAAAAACATCTTCACGCTTCATGAATAGTAGTACTCGTGAATAAGAACTCGTGAATAAGAAACTCATGAATAATAAGAATCGTGAATAGTAACTCATGAATAAGAACCCATGAATAAGAACCCCGATATGAAAAAGTTCCAAATTTGATAAAAACTTCAGATCAACATTTCAAAGATAATGATATTGAAGAAATAATATCATTACGAAAAAATTAATATCCCTTACCTCGAAAGATCAAGATTTCTAGCTAAATAATACCTATATAAGGTCAAGGGAACTTGCAACCGCCTAGCAATACTCAAAGTATACTCAAAATACTCACAAGAATACGCCGATAATATAGAGAGAGAAACTTCAGCTTTACGTGTGATTTTCAATTCTAACCTAAGACCCTATTTATAGAAATTGCTTGAAACACCAAAGCGTAAAATTTAATAAATTAATATATATATATATATATATCAAATTCATACGCCAACCTTAGAATTCAGATCCTAGCATTTCCTACATGCCACCTTCTAGAAAAGTAAGAAAAAAACGTTTTTCATAAAATAAATAATTAAAACTTTCAAAAAATCAATTATTTCGGAGCTTCGGAACTTCAATAATTCATAATAAATAGCCCTTTCATCAGAAAATTCGAATCTCGCGAGTTTTTATAGGAAATTCAATTCTCTACAACTTTGCAGAAGAAAGTTTTTCCAAATTCCAAATGGAAATTGACCGAAATCCACAAACGGTCGATTTTACAGGCTATAATCAAATTTCAGTCAATAAATGGGGTCCACCGACATGTTTAACATGTTTTAAACATTTATTGCAACAAAAATACTCTTCCTCCTCGTATACTCATATATCCCACATTCGTTGTAAAAATATCACCGTTAATATATTATTAAAATAATATATTTAAATGAATTATTTTATCATAAAAAGATAAAATTTCAATTTTCAACAATTGTCACTATAAAAATTTTCTCCATATATATCCACATAAAATCAATATTTTTCTCATCATATGAATCAATAATTAATTATTCATAAATAATATTACGTAATCACAATATCGACAACCGTGCAGCTTCCTCAGAAAGAGGGGCTTTCCAATAAGAATTTCTTCTTATCAAGCAAGCAATTAGGTGACCAAACCTCCTTAGATGTAACTTTCTAGACATTGCCAATAATGTTATCTAATAATATTATTCAGATAATATGAATTATTGCTTCGATAATGAAAATACCGTAAATACAATTATCAAAAACAACAAAGAATATAAAATATCAACGCAAAGAATTAATAACTCAATAAAATATCGAATAAAGAATTATCGTGTAACCATTATTGAGTAGTGCCTTCACGTAAGAATCAATAATTGGTGCAATACCGCAGCTACTTCGCTCAACAACGCGATTAGTGTGTTTTAACCACCGGGTATTCCAACAAGATAATTCAGAAAAACTACGCCTGCTATTTAAAAACAACTTATATTTGTCGCTTTCTTCATCCATTCGCTTTCCTTCATTATGGGCTCCACACATGGTCACTACTAAATATTTAATATTCCCCGACAAAGATTTAATATTCCACGACCAAACGAATATTCCCCGACGATAATGAATATTTTATAACCACTGCTTATTTTGAAATATTTGCGTATTTAACCCTTAACTATCCACATTAATCAAATCAACCCTTACTATTTCAAAATAATAAATAAAGGAAATTCCTTTTTATTTAAAAATTTCGGGGTCTTACAACCTCCCTCCTTATGAAATTTCGTCCCTCGAAATTGACGTGACGCACTGGTGTTTCAAAAGGTGAGGATACCTCGCTTTCATTTCCGCTTCCAATTCCCGTGTCATTTCCTCTATAGCATGATTCCTCCACAAAACTTTAACTTGTGGTATGACCTTCATACAGTAGGACATGCTCCTTCCTATCCAAGATCTTGACAGTACCTCCTCATACGTTAAGTCTTCTATATCTCGTCCTGCTTCTAACTCAATAACGTGGTTCGGTCTTTTCATATTTACTGAAGTACGATATGTGAAACACATTATGAACACGAGACATACTTTGAGGTAACGCAAGTCTATAGGCTACATTTCCTACTCGGTCAAGAATTTGAAATGGACCAATAAATCGTGGATTGAGCTTTCCTCTTCCCAAATCTTGTAACTCCCTTCCACGGAGCAACTCGCAACAATACACGATCCCCCCTACATTAAATTCCACGCCCTTTCGATGAAGATCCGCATAACTCTTTTGTCGATCTTGTGCCGCTTTGTATACGTTGTCGAATCATTTGGATCTTTTCTAGTCATACGTATTTCAACTTTCGGTCCCAACAATATTGCTTCACCCACCTCATCCCAACATATCGGAGAACGACACTTTCGTCCATATAATGCTTCAAATGGAGCCACACCTATACTTGCTCGATAACTTTGTTGTTGTAGGAGAATTCCACCAATGGTAAATACTTATCCCAACTACCTTGAAGTCTAGGACACGTAGTCTTAATAGATCTTCAAGAGTTTGAATAGTCCTTTCTCGATTGTCCGTCTGCTTGAGGATGGTATTCCGAATCAAATCGTAAACTGCGCGCCATAGCTTTTTGCAAGCTAACCCAAAATCTTGAAGTGAATCTTGGGTCACGATCCAAACTATGGATACTGGCATGCCATGCAACCTCACAATCTCATTCACGTATATACTAGCAAGACGCTTCAAGGAATAAGTCTCCGTGATCGGCAAGAAAAATGAGCGACTTTGGTTAATCTATCAACAATAACCCAAATAGCATTGATGCCTTGAGAAACCGTAGGAAGACCCGTAACGAAATCCATGGTAATGTGTTCCCACTTCCATTTCGGAATCTCAAGTGGTTGCAACGGACCCTTAGGTACTAGATGCTCCGCCTTTTACACGCCGACAAGTTAAACACATCGAGATAAACTTTGCAATCTCTCTCTTCATATTGTTCCACCAAAATGTATGTCAAGATCACGATACATTTTAGTACTTCCAGGATGGATTGCAAATGGTGTATTGTGTGCCTCCATCATAATCTTGTACTTCAAATCGAGTCGTTAGAACACAAAGTCTAGAGTGGACTCAAGTATTCCTTCTTCATCAATTCTCGCTCCTAATATAGCTCCTTCTTGTACTTTCTTCTTCATACGCATCATCCGGCCATGGTGGCTCGAGCAACCTTAACTTTTTCTATTAAAGTTGGCTCTACGCGATACTTGACATCATCGCACTCGTTCCGCATATGATCTTCTACTCAACGCGCCACCTACCACGCTCGCTTTTACCAGATGGTATCAATAGTGTGGTCGTAGTCTTTCAATAGCTCGAGCCAACGTCACCGCCGCGTGTTGAGTTCTTTTTGAGTGAAGAAATATTTAAGGCTTTTATGGTCCGAATATATCTCCACTTTCTCCCCATATAGATAGTGCCTCCATATCTTTAAGCGAAAACGATCACGCTAACTCTAGATCATGAGTAGTAGATAATTCCTCTCATACTTTTTTTTGTCATGAGGCATAGGCTATGACTTTCCCACGCCAGCATGAGAACACATCCTAACCCTTTGCTCAAGCATCATTGTAGATAACAAATCCATCCGAACCAGATGGTATTGTTAGAAACAGTGTCAAATAAGTCTCCTCTTAAGCTCTTGAAACTTTTCTCGCATTCTTCGCTCCAAACGAAATTTTGTATCCTTCCGAAGTTAGCCGAAGTTAATGGAGTAGCGATTCGAGAAAACCCTTCCACGAGTCTCCGATAATAACCAAATTAAGCCCAAAAAGCTACGTGATTTCACCACCGACTTCTTGCTTGCTCCCAACTTTGTATTGCTTCAATCTTCACGGATCAACAGATACTCCATGTTTCGACACCACGCGCCCAAGGAATGCTACTTCCTCAAGCCGTAACTCGTATTTCTTAAATTTGGCATATAGTTGGTTTTCACGAAGCCTTTGGAGTACCAACTTCAAATGGTGCTCATGATCTTCACGGCTTTTGGAATATATGAGGATGTCATCAATAAAGACAACAACGAATTGATCCAAATATTCCTTGAATACTTTGGTTCATCATATCCATGAAAGTCAGCAGGAGCATTAGTTAATCCGAAAGACATGACTAAGAATTCATAATGCCCATACCGAAGTTCTCAAGGCGCCTTTTTGAATATCCTCGCCTCTAATCTTCACCGATGATATCCGTAATCTAAGATCGATTTTTGAAAAGAATTGTGCCCTCAGAATCGGGTCAAACAAGTCATCAATACGAGGTAGAGGATACCTATTCTTAATGGTGACATGGTTCAATTCCCGATAGTCAATACAAAGTCGCATACTCCCGCCTTTTCTTCTTTACAAATAAAACAGAGCACCCCAAGGAGATGTACTAGATTTAATGAAACCGATGTCCAACAATTCCTCGTAGTTGGACCTTTAACTCCCAAGTTTAATAGAGCCATTCGATATGGGGTTTTAGAAATGGGCTTTGTACCAAAGTTCAAGATCAATAAAGAATTCAACTTCACGCTCGGGGTAGACCGGAAGTTCTTCGAAATACGTCGTGAAAGTCAATAACAACAGAATATTATTCAAATTTGACGTGTCTTTATTCAAATCCATAACATGGGCTAAGAAATCTTGACATCCGCTTTTTAATAAATGAATAGCTTTATGATTAGATATGACGTTGATCGATTTTAATGGTTTAGTTGCTTGAATTGCATAACAAAGTTGGTTAGAATATGAAAACTAACAACCTTACGAAAACAATCAATTTTGGCATGATGAGTAGTTAACCAATCAATCCCTAAAATCACATCAAAAGCAAGTATCTTTAAAGAGATAAGGTCAACAAGTAAGGTAATGGTGCCAACTTGAATCAAACAAGATTTATAAACAAAGGATGTGATGAAAGTTTCTCCTAACGGAGTTTCCACAGATAGTCAAAGTCTAATTTCTCCTGAGTCAAGTTTAAACGCTGAGCACACGCAGGAGAGATAAATGAATGGGTAGCACCCCAGATTAAGTAAGGTATAAACTTCGCAAGAATTTATAAATAGCTTACCCGTGATCACCTCGTTTGGGTTCCTCGCATTATGACCAACCACAAACAAACGCCTTCCCTAATCGCTGACTTTGACTTTTCTCGGGATACTTTTGAGTCACCGTCCCCATTGAACTAGGTTTCGCCATCGTATAATCTCGAGCGATATGTCCTTCCTTTCCACAATTATAGCATACCTTGAATCTGTTGTGGGCGCTTTGACCGATATGTCCTCTTTTCGCATTTGTAGCAGATACGACCGGTGGTCGTCGTTCTCCTCCCTAGAACCGATTCTCACGCCAAGACTGCATCTTCATATGGTCGTTGTTAAATCTCCTCTTTTAAAATCTCCTCCCGACTCGCTTCTTCTATTTTCATGGCCATGATTACCACCGAGTGGTTACCATTTCGTCCGTCTGCTTTTTTCTCCGCAGTTATCATTATTCTCGCTGATCGCTATCTCTCGAGCACGATCCTCGTCAGGTCCTCAACACCGTACTTTCGTTATCTCGCTTCTAATAATTGAGCCCTGCTTTAAACATCTCAATAAAGAGAAAATTTATGAGAAATGAGATATCTTGACGCCGTTTTCAAACCTCAAAGAAATATCTCGTCATAATGCCTTATTCTCCACCAAATGAGGTGCAAACTCGATAACTCTCGCAAACTTTGCCTCGTCATCGAGACACCGCCATGTTGTTTTGTTCCAATCGATGAACTCCATTTCCTTCATATAACGAACACTTTCGTGAAAGTATTTATCATTAAATAGCTTCAAACGCTTCCCAAGACATACTTGAAAAGGGCCGGATGGGTACGCTTACGACTCCCACCAAAGAGTCTGCCTCACCACGAACATAAAGGTGGCGAATGGAACCTTCGTTTCTCCGCGCATCCCAAGACATCGAATATCTTGGTAATTTATTTGACCCATGTTTATGCCATGATCGGATCCGGCTTTCCTTAAATTCGTGGTCCCAACTCTTTGAATCGCTTGGTCGTGACAACCCGTGAATTGCTATCATTTCTCTCCTCAGATTTTGAACACGAAGTTTCCTCGCCTCGATTTTGCATGAACTGCAAAAACTTCTAAACATCCCCTCGCTCATCATCTCGCTTCAATGGTGTTGTTCACAGAGGAACATTGCCACTGTTGCACGCTCTCCTCGTTGGTGAGTACAGGCATCTCCACTGGCCTCATTTCCATTGTTAATATTCTCAATTGACATTCTCAAATCATGTCATAAAACAAGGGTTAATTAAGGAAATCAATATATCACATAATATCCCTATATATCGACTAACTAACAAATAAGCTTAGGTAGGACACACTAGCTGCGAAGGATTTACTCGCCTCCTCCTCCTAGTTCTATTCCCGATCTCCGCCAGAGATCATATCCTAAGCTCGATACTAACTGCATGACGCCCCCAAAATAGGTATACATCACCTATTCGAGTTGTCAATACATGGTACGTAAACAACTACAACTTTATTATTACAACAAGAAATCTGTGAGTTTGAATACAAATATTATCTTCTGATAATATCTATACTCAAATAAATCCTCATCACATTTATTGATACATTATTTTATAAAAATGGTGAGGACTACTAAACAATCCTTTCTAAAACCTTCATTCCATACCCCGACTGTACTCGCTTATATTCTCGCCTCCCGAGAGAAAAATGGAACAAAAAGGAAAAGGGTGAGCTCAACTAGCTTAGTAAGAATATTATGACTAAGATAATATACAACAAATTATCGTTAGTCTTCAACAGGAAAAATCTAATAGAATCACAATAGACAACAAATTTTAAATCAATATTCGCAATGAAATAATAATTCATTAGAAGATTTAAGTAGAGAATGCAAACTACTATCTTCTATGTATGAATTTAAAAGTTCATCGCCTATCTTTTATCCCCTCAGAACATCAATCAATATACATCCGAATCAAATATTCATCTTTGCCTACAGCCAAAGATATTCATCACCGGGTCATGTTCATTTAAACACTGCTCATCTTTTGCACTACGGCCAAAGATATTCTTCAGAAATCATTCATCTTTTGCACTACAAAGCCAAAGATATTCTTAAGAAATCATTCATCTTTGCACTACAGCCAAAGATATTCCATAATATCATCATTTAAGACCGAGGATGATGAAAATATTTTTTTAAAGAAACGAATCCAAAGAAACAAAATGACAAGGATTAAGGATTAAGGATTCGTACTTGGTTTTATCCACATCCAAAAATACCTCAAAAATAATCATAGTGGTGTAAAATTCAAGAATGATCAAAACATGGATACAATCGAGTTAGTATCCGTAATATATGTTTTGGACGAAAAGAAGAAATTTTATTTTTCTATTGAATAAGACCGTAGACATCGTGAATAGTGTCAGATACGTGAATAGTCTTCCGATACGTGAATAGTAACTCTCGACACCAAAAGATAGAAATTCTATAAAAACATCTTCACGCTTACGTGAATAGTACTCGTGAATAAGAACTCGTGAATAAGAACTCGTGAATAAGAACTCGTGAATAAGAACTCATGAATAAGAACCCATGAATAAGTAACTCCCCGACATGAAAAAGTTCCAAATTTGATAAAAACTTCAGATCAACATTTCAAAGATAATGATATTGAAGAAATAATATCATTACGAAAAAATTAATATCCCTTACCTCGAAAGATCAAGATTTCTAGCTAGAATCTAATTATAAGGTCAAAGGAACTTGCACCGCCTAGCAATACTCAAAGTATACTCAAAATACTCACAAGAATACGCTTTCGATAATATAGAGAAAAACTTCGCTTTAAAGTGTGATTTTCAATTCTAACCTAAGACCCTATTTATAGAAATTGCTTAGAACACCAAAGCAGAAAAATTTAATAAATTAATATATATATATATATATCAAATTCATACGCCAACCTTAGAATTCAGATCCTAGCATTTCCCACATGCCACCTTCTAGAAAAGTAAGAAAAAAAACGTTTTTCATAAAATAAATAATTAAAACTTTCAAAAAATTAATTATTTCGGAGCTTCGGAACTTCAATAATTCATAATAAATAGCCCTTTCATCAGAAAATTCGAATCTCGCGAGTTTTTATAGGAAATTCAATTTTCTACAACTTTTCAGAAGAAAGTTTTTCCAAATTCCAAATGGAAATTGACCGAAATCCACAAACGGTCGATTTTACAGGCTATAATCAAATTTCAGTCAATAAATGGGGTCCACCGTCATGTTTAACATGTTTTAAACATTTATTGAAACAAAAATACTCTTCCTCCTCGTATACTCATATATCCCACATTCGTTGTAAAAATATCACCGTTAATATATTATTAAAATAATATATTTAAATGAATTATTTTATCGTAAAAGATAAAATTTCAATTTTCAACAATTGTCACTATAAAAATTTTCTCCATCTATATCCACATAAAATCAATATTTTTCTCATCATATGAATCAATAATTAATTATTCATAAATAATATTACGTAATCACAATATCGACAACCAGTGCGCTTCTGTGAAAGAGGGGCTTTCCAATAAGAATTTCTTCTATTGCGCATTGATTAGGTGACCAAACCTCTCCTTAGATGTAACTTTCTAGACATTGCCAATAATGTTATCTAATAATATTATTCAGATAATATGAATTATTGCTTCGATAATAAAAATACTTGTGTAATGACAATTATCAAACAACAATGATATAAAATATCAACGCAAAGAATTATTAACTCAATAAAATACCGAATAAAGAATTATTCAGAACCATTATTGAGTAGTGCCTTCTTCACGTAAGAATCAATAATTGGTGCAATACTGGTGTCTTCTTGTTCAACAACGACATATTAGTGTGTTTTAACCAACGGTATTCCAACAAGATTAATCTGAATAACAATTCTGTTTGTTATTTAAAAACAACTTATATTTGTCGCTTTTTCTTCATCCATTAAGCTTCGCTTATATGGGGCCCACACATGGTCATTGGCAGTCATTTAATATTCCCAGACAATTTTAATATTCCACGACCAAACGAATATTCCCCGACGATAATGAATATTTTATAACCACTTGCTTATTTTGAAATATTTCACATGATTTAACCCTTAACTATCCACATTAATCAAATCAACCCTTACTATTTCAAAATAATAAATAAAGGAAATTCCTTTTTATTTAAAAATTTCGGGGTCTTACAACTCACTATCTTGAAGTCCGCATGCGTGGTGATTTCTTTTGTTATTTCATTCTTTATTATACCTAGTTGGTTAAAACTTTGACTTCTATACTCCATGAAATTATTAGAATATCCTTGATATTTGCGTTTCATCCAAAGATCTTTTCATGGAAATATTCTTCTGATCATTATTGAATTTTACTCTACGAAACGATGTCGTGTTGACAATTTGGGCGTTAATAATTCATGGATTAAATAATTCTTGAACTTGTTTTATTGAATTACTATGTCATTGTCATCATCCTCATGTTATATTATGTTATCTTTGGCTTACGTGCATAGATGAACTTAGTATGATTATGACCGAGGATCATTCGGTATAATCACGACTTGATATAAATGATGTGACAAAAGTCCTCGAAGTGGCACCGTAATGTCACGATGATGGATAGTTTTTGGTATGATTATGACCGGGGGTGATTCGGTATAGTCATGACCATTGATAATTTGATGAAAATCCTTGGCCGTGGTACGGGGATGATTAGATGTGGTGGTTTATTTATTAAGTCGAGTCTCGTGATAAAATTGATGAAAACCTTTTAAAACCTAAAAGATAGTAGACTTTATTCTCTACTTGACTCTTTTAATGGATTGCTTATTCCGTCATTGCTTAAACTGGTTGTCTATTGTATTTTATCGGTTTAACATTGTTGAAGGCTAATGATAATTTATTCTGCATTATCTTAGTCATAATATTTTTATCGGCTAGTTGAGCTCACCTTTTCTTTCACCGCTTCTCTTGAGAAATGAGAATATAGTCTGCGACGAGTCGGGAATGAAGTAATGGTCCGAGAGGATAGCATTAGTAGTCCTCACTATTCGTGAAATAGTGTGATAATAGTTGTAATGAGGACTCCTTTTGAGTTTGTATAATATCTAGTAGACAATATTTGTATTCAAACTCACGGTTTATGTCGTATTGTACACTACGCTTAGTTAGGTTAGTAAGTTGTATTTGAATTTATGTACCATGTAAGTGGCGACCCAAGATGGGTGACGTATACCTAATTTTGGGGGCGTCACGGTTGGTATCGAGCTTAGGGATATGATCCTGGCTAAGATGTGAGAATAGTACTAGGAGGGAGAGACGGGAATTCCTTCGCTAGTATGACCTACCTAAATTTATTTGGTATTTAATTGGCTCACGAGTATAGGGATAATATTTGATATATTAATTAACCCTTTTGCTTCACAATTCCTTTCGTAATAAGAAGTGTAGCTAGGTCGGCTAGCGGTAACAAATGGAATAGAATCGGTGGTCATCATTTAGTAGTTATATTTGGTGAATCAACTAGGGTGAAAGCGAACCCAACGTTGGAAGAGTGTTTTACCACTATCATACAAGATGTCTAATGACATACAACCTCGTGTCATCATAAGATGGGGTTGTGCTCATCCACTTGAAGATATATATTTACTGAGCACTACCTATATGATCTTGGTGTTTGTTTGAAGTATAATTCTCAATTTGAGACAAATGGAGATAATGATAAATCAAGAGAAGACTCACCATTGGGAAGAATATGATAGTAATCTTCTCATTTTTCTTTGGGGTCTATTGGGTAAACCAAGAATAATTACGTGGCCATATGATATCTATCATAACCTAGAAGCATGGCCTCCCATGTATACGAAGGTTTCCTTGAGCACTTCCCAAAGATTCTAATTTCTAAAAGCAGGTTTTGACTATACATTTATGTAAGGTGTCATTGTGACGTACTATCCAAATCTTGGGCGAGTAATGATTTTGAATGATATTTATATCATTAATAAATTTCTTAGACGTATTCTTGAAGATTTCTAGCCTACTCTAGAGCGTGAAATCGAATTTTGTATTGACCCCAATACAAAAAACCCATTTCTTAAACCCTCAAATATTTCTTCAACTAAATGAATGCAGGTTTACGTGGTTTATGATGAAAGTCATAATAAAAGCATTGGAATAATGAAAATCATGGGTATTACGTGGTATTAGTAAGTTTTATGATGAGTTATGTTGGTTAGTATGTAAAAACATGAAAGTTTCTTAGAAATCACAAAGAGTTGAAAATCGATTTTGGTGAAAAAGCGTAACATAAAATTCAATTGACCATATCTCTTATTATATTTTGAATTTTTGAATGTGGTCAAGTCCTAGAGTTAGATCTATGAGTTACCTAACTAATCCAAGTGGAATTACTGGAAAAGGTGTTGTAGATTTTGTGTGGACTGATTTTAGCAAAGGAGGCCAAAGCTGTAAATTTCGAAAATGCTACTGCCTAGAAACTTTAAGGGGCTGTTTCGGCCACTTAAATTATGAGAAAAATTCTGGCCTTTTGGGACATGAAGGTATATGGTATAAAGTATCTCCTGTCCAAAAATGAGCTCATTCGACTTAAAATGAGCAAGTTATGACTAGTTCAATATTTAGGTTTTTCCGATTTAAAACGCTATAACCGGAGTTCTATAACTCCGATGACCATGAAATTTAAACTAGAAGCTCACGTTAACATGTGTAAGGTCCTGCCAAGATTTGGGAATTTTGGAGTTAAACTTGAGGTATCTAATTTCTTAAGGAATTAATTAGAAATTGATTTTTGAAAAATAGTAAATGAATTTTAAAAATTCGAGAAAAATATATTTTCATTATAGGACTATATTATGCTAAATCCCAGAAAAGAAATATTTTTGGGACTGATTTGGTATTTTCATGAAAATAGTTTAATTCTGAACATATGAGTTAAATATGTTATGTGAAGTAATGAAGTTGAAAATATTATATTATGGCTAGAGAATCCTATATAGAGTATATGCATATTTTTTGAGAGATTTGATAATTGGTGATGATATCTTATGAGTATGGCATTTTGAATGATTAAATGCATTATATGGTAAAAGCGTAAACAATTGAGATAAATTGTTTATAAATTTAAGAAGTGATTAAAATATTGTTATAATATTAATGTTATTAGATTATGAGATTATTAAGTGATTGATAACATGGGGATATTCTTGAATCTGGATAAATTATATTATAAATGTTTAATATTTATCCTTTATCTCATTTGATTGATTCTTTATATCATTATCCTCATTGTTTATATTGTGTTGAAAGTCATCTCGTGGCACAGTGGTGCATAGATGGACTTGGTATGATTATGACCACGGATTATTCGGTATAATCATAACTGTAATTGAATACACAATTATCTTTGGTCGTAGTGCATGGATAATTTGTGGTCGTGATACTAATGAATACACAATTATCTTTGGTAGTAGTGCATGGATAATTTGTGGTCGTGATACTTAATGAATACACAATTATCTTTGGCCGTAGTAGTACATGGATAATTTGTGGTCGTAATACTTAATGAATACACAATTATCTTTGGTAGTAGTGGTGCATGGATAATTTGTGGTCGTGATACTTAATGAATACACAATTATCTTTGGTAGTAGTGCATGGATAATTTGTGGTCGTGATACTAATGAATACACAATTATCTTTGGTAGTAGTGCATGGATAATTTGTGGTCGTGATCTTAATGAATACACAATTATCTTTGGTAGTAGTGCATGGATAATTTGTGGTCGTGAATCTTAATGAATACACAATTATCTTTGGCCGTAGTGCATGGATAATTTGTGGTCGTGATACTAATGAATACACAATTATCTTTGGTAGTAGTCATGGATAATTTGTGGTCGTGATAATAATGAATACACGATTATCTTTGGTAGTAGTGCGTGGATAATTAAATGGTCGTGATCTTAATGAATATCCTTGGCTTTAGTAGTGCGGGGATGATTTGATGATATGGATTAATTATTGAAATGAATCTCAAAGATGAAATATTAATTCATGGATGTGGTAAAAGTCATCTTTAGTAGTAGTGCATTGATAGACTTGGTATGATTATGACCACGGATTATTTGGTATAATCATGGACCGTAATTGAAAACACGAATATCCTTTAGCGATGGTGCATGGATAATTCATGGTTGTGATACTTATTAAAAATTCGAGTCTCGGCATTATTGGTTTTATGATTTGTATATCTTTAGCCCATAGTGCAAAGATGAATAGTTAATGAATAGCTTTGGCGATTTCAAGATGAATTTAATATTTTCAAGGTATCCTCATCTCTTTATCATATCAGTCGTTACCCTAATTTCGAGGCGAAATTCCATAAGGAGGAGATTGTGAGACCCCAGATTTTATCAATAAAGATTTAAATTTTGTTGAAATAATTTTTTAATATTATGGTGTGAATTTAAGATAATATTATAGTTGTGGGTAGTATTTATAAATTTTGCAAAGTATGCACAGTGGTTATATTATATTCGATTGGTGGGAATATTCGGTTTAGCGAGGGAATATTCGTGACAACTACTCAATCATTGGTGGACCTGGCAATGTAATTATTGTCGGATTGAGAAAACGACAAAAATATTTTATTAAAATAACGGCGGAAGTTTTACTAGTGATTCTTTGTTGAACTACTTTCAGTAGTAAAAAAACGATGTCGTGTGGTTGCATAAGAAGCACCGGTATTGATTATTGATGCTTATGTGAGAAGTCACTCGGTTTGATTCCATTATTATTTATTAATAATATGAATTATTATAAGCGATAATGACGTTTTGTTTTATTCAGTATTATTAACGTAATAAAATGAAATATCTTTTATATAAAATAGAATACTTTATTAAAGTTATTCATAAATAGAATATATTATATTTTATTATGCATAGTGTTGCATAGTATTTTGCATAGTGTTTTGTATAGTATTGCATAGTGTTTGCATAGTAAAATGTTTTTATATAAATAGAATATATTATATTTTATTTAAAAGATTTTTCTTTAAATATGGACCGTCAGTTAAAGTAAATCAATCTGGACCGCTCATGGATTAATTACTTATGCATTCCATTTTCCTATAAATAAAGCTCATTCCTTCATTATTTTCTTACTTAATTCATTGAAACTTCTAGAGAAATTATAGAGAGAAGCTATAAAGAGAAAATTATAGAAAGAAGAAGAGTATTACGCTACTTCACTATTTCTATATTCAGGTTCTTTTTTACTGTAAGGGGTGTTATTCTTTCTTCTTGAAGAGAACTTACATTATTCCATTCATTATTATTACATTGGAATAACTTTGTAAAAGTGGCATACCCTATACATAACTTTTATATATGCGGCGTACCCTATACTTGGTGAAATCCTTATGTTATTCCATTGCTTATTATTACATTGGAATAACTTTGATATCTGCTTTTACCCTATACTTGGTGACATTCTTCTATTATTCATTGGAACATCACATCATGCATGTGTTTTACACCTAACTGGTTCCGCTTTTTTATTATTCTGTTGGAACATCCACATGCATGTGTTTTACACGGACACTGGTTCCGCCTTTATCATTCTGTTGGAATATCCTATCTGTGTGTTTTACACCGGATCAGTTCCATCTTTATTATTCTGTTGGAACGTCTGTCGGTGTGAATTTCACGACACAGTTCCGTTATTATTATTACTGTTGGAATAACTTTTATCTGTCACAGATCAAGCATGCGTGGTGATTTCTTTTGTTATTCCATTCTTTATTATACCCAGTTAGTTAAAACTTTGACTTATACTCCATGAAATTAGTAGAATATCCTTGATATTTGCGTTTCATCCAATATCTTTTCATGAAAATATTCTTGATCATTATTGAATTTTACTTTCTGAACAAAGATCATGTTGACAATTTGGGCGTTAATAATTCATGGATTAAATAATTCTTGAACTTGTTTTATTGAATTACTATGTCATTGTCATCATCCTCATGTTATATTATGTTATCTTTGGCTTACGTGCATAGATGAACTTAGTATGATTATGACGAGGATCCTTTGGTATAATCATGACTTGATATAAATGATGTGACAAAAGTCCTCGATTGGCACATAATGCACGTTGATGGATAGTTTTTGGTATGATTATGACCGGGGGTGATTAGGTATAGTCGTGACCATTGATAATTTGATGAAAATCCTTGGCCAGTAGTGCGGGGATGATTAGATGTGGTGGTTTATTTATTAAAATTTGAGTCTCGTGATAAAAATTGATGAAAACCTTTTAAAACCTAAAAGATAGTAGACTTTATTCTCTCTTGACTCTTTTAATGGATTGCTTATTCCATTTACTGCAGTTAAAGCTGGTTGTCTATTGTATTTTATCGGTTTAACATTTGTTGAAGGCTAATGATAATTTATTACGCATTATCTTAGTCATAATATTTCTTCTTGGGCTAGTTGAGCTCACCTTTTTCTTTCCTTTGTTCTCTTGAAATGAGAACATAAATGACGAGTCGGGGAACGCAGTAATGGTCCGGAGGATAGCATTAGTAGTCCTCACTATTACGTGAAATAGTGTGATAATAGTTGTAATGAGGACTCCTTTTGAGTTTGTATAATATCTAGTAGACAATATTTGTATTCAAACTCATGATTTATGTCGTATTATACCTGACGATTAGGTTAAGTAAGTTGTATTTGAATTTATGTACCATATAAGTGGCGACCCAAGATGGGTGGCGTATACCTAATTTTGGGGCGTCCACATATATTATCTTAGTCATAACATTCTTTCTTTGGGCTAGTTGAGCTCACCCTTTTCCTTTTTGTTCCATTTTTCTTCTCGGGAGGCAAGAATATAGCGATACTAGTCGGGGTATGGAATGAAAGTTACTAGAGAGAGTTGTTTAGTAGTCCTCACCATTTTTATAAAATAATGTATCAATAATTATGATGGGGATTTATTTGCGTGTGGATATTGTCTAGATGACAATATCGTATTTAAACTTCGAGTTTCTATGTTGTAATAATAAAGTTGTAGTTATTTCTATACCATGTATTTGGCGACTTCGAGAATGGGTTGGATGGAATGGACCTATTTTGGGGCGTCCACAACACTGATATTGATTATTGATGCTTACGTGAGAAGTCACTCATTTATGCTCAATTATTGCTTCAATAAATCTTTTGCATCATATCTCTTATATTATTGATTCAATTATTGTCACAAAGATCATACTGCTTAATATGTTATAGTATTAAATTAATAATTGTTGAAAGATTAAATATGTGTTGATGAAAAAAAAATGATTTGTGGTAAGTTTGATTATTTTATGGGGGCTCATATGTCATCATCTAAGAGTCTCTTCGTCGATAGTAATTACCCTTGTGAATAGTATTTACCTTCGTCGATAGTAATTACCTACCGTCGGCTAATAGTAATTATCCTTGTGAATAGTATTTACCTTCGTCGATAGTATTTACCTTCGTTAATAGTAATTACCTTTACCAGACGTCAACCACTTGTCGTTTCACATTACTGAGCGTCCGAACCACTTGTCGTTTCACATTACAAAGTCGAAACCGGTCGTCGAAGCCACTTGCCTTTTCACACGGCGGGTGCTAAGCTAGAAATCTTCTATAAATAGAGGCTGAGGGCTTCATTATTTTTCACGAATTCATTCAAGCTATAGAGAGAAAGTATAGAGAATAATAAGAGAAAAGAAGAAGTATATTTTGTTACTACACCGCTGCGCGTATTCAATCTCCTACCAAATGTAAGGGGTGTTATTCTTTCTTATTCATGAAGAGAAACTGTTGTTATTCCATTGCTTATTATTACATTGGAATAACTTTTGTATAAGTGGTTTACCCTATACTTGGTGACATTCTTCTATTATTCATTGGAACATCCATGCATGTGTTTTGCCACCGGACTGGTTCCGCCTTTATTATTATTCTGCTGGAACATCCTCATGCGTGTGTTTTACACGGACTGGTTCCGTCTTTATTATTCTGTTGGAACATCACATGCGTGTGTTTTACACCGACTTGGTTCCGCTCTTTATCATTCATTGGAATATCCTATCATGTGTTTTACACCGGATCCAGTTCCATCTTTATCATTACTGTTGGAACATCACGCCGGTGTGAATTTCACGACACAGTTCCGTTATTTATTATTACATTGGAATAACTTTTTATGCATGCGGCTCTATCGCATGCATGGTGATTTCTTTTGTTATTCCATTCTTTATTATACCCAGGTTGGTTAAAACTTTGACTTCTATACTCCATGAAATTAGTGGAATATCCTTGATATTTGCGTTTCATCCAAAGATCTTTCATATTCTTCTCGATCATTCTTGAATTTTTACTCTACAAAACGATGTCGTGTTGATAATTTGGGCGTTAATAATTCCTGGATAAAATAATTCTTGAACTTGTTTTATTGAATTCTTATATCATTGTCATCATCCTCATGTTTATATTTTTTAAAGTCATCTGTGGCACCTGTAGGTGCATAGATGGACTTGGTATGATTATGACCGAGAGACTATTCGGTTGTAATCATGGTAGTAATGTTACAAATGATGTGGTAAAAATCCTCGATGCCGTAGTGCATTGATGGATGATTGTTGGCATGATCATGACCATTAATGAATACACAAATATTCTTGGCCCGTAGTGCATGAATAATTGTGGTCGTGATACTAAAGAATATCCTTGGCGTAGTAGTGCGGGGGTGATTCGATGATGTGGAATATTTATTAAAGTTTGAGTCTCAAATTTATAACAAATGATGAAAACCTTTTAAAACCTAAAAGATAGTAGACTTTATTTTCTACTTGACTCTTTTAATGGATTGCATATTCATTGCAGATTAAACCGTTGTCTATTGTATTTTATCGGTTTAACATTGTTGAAGACTATTGATAATTTATTCGCATTATCTTAGTCATAATATTTCTTCTTTGGGCTAGTTGAGCTCACCCTTTCTTTCACACCGTTCTCTTGAGAAATGAGAATATAGTTTGGGACGAGTCGGGGAAGCGAGTGATGGTCCTGAAGATAGCATTAGTAGTCCTCACTATTCTGTGAAATAGTGTGATAATAATTGTAATGAGGACTTTTTGTTTGAGTTTGTATAATATCTAGTAGACGATATTTGTATTTAAACTCACAGTTTATGTCGTATTGTACACGACAGTTATGTTAATAAGTTGTATTTAAATTCTGTACCATGTAAGTGGCGACCCAAGATGGGTGATGTATACCTAATTTTGGGGGCGTCACATACAACATATAACGACGGACCGAATCGTCACTAAAGGGAGTATGCAAGGTATGTAAGATCAAGGGTAAGCTCTTGATACTTTCTGTAGAAACTATTATTATTTTTTAAAAACATAAATTTACTCGGTAGTTCTAATCAATGTTAACATAAAAAAAATGATCTATAAAAGATTACCAACATTCTTTTGACTATTAAATTTAGACCTACAAAATCTTAATTGAATTTCATGATTTGTTAAGGAAGAAAGCATCACATAAGTATGTAAGGAGAGAAGGGAATTAATCCTTCCAAAAGGAATGAGAAATATTCTGGAAGTTTCCTCCACAAGAGCAACTCCAGTAACACAATTCTAGACTATGGTATGTGATTATATTTGAAGCACCAATAAGATTAAATCTAAGAACTTGATAGTCCATGGACTATAATTTTAATTATATTTAAATGGAAGAGTGGAAGGAGATCGGAGGTTTTTTGAATTCATAGATTATTTTAATCTTTTTATATTATAGTCCACGAGATAGTCCATCTACTAGAAAGATGAGAGACTAAAGAACATTTGCTAGATTAAATATAGTCTATTAAATAATCTAGCTGCCGGTAGGAGTGAGCAAAAAACGGATAAAACCGAATTACCGAACCGAATCGAATTATTTTAACCGAATTATTTCGATTTTTCAATTTTTTTGGGAATTTCAGTTATATCCGAATTATTATTCAATATTCGGTTTTGGTTCCGGTTCTCAAAAACAGGTTATTCGGATACCCGAATAACCAAAATTTAATACTTAAAAAAATTAATTATTAATTTATTATTCATATTATCTAATATCCGAATAACTTGAACTTATATTCTATATTTTTATTCAAACTTCACTCCTATTTTACCTAACTTTATGCCGCTTTCGCCAGGATCTGAGATCTCGATCACTCCTCACCCTTCTTACAGACGACCCCAAAATAGGTCCATTCCATTCAACCCATTCTCGAGTCGCCAAATATATGGTACGGAAAACAACTACAACTTTATTACAACAATTGTCGTGCAAAATACAACAACACATATCTTTGTGAGTTTGGATACAAATATATACCAACTGGCAGTGTACGTTACAATGACACCTTACATAAAGGTATAGTCAAAACCTGTTTTAGAAATTAGAATCTTTGGGAAGTGCTCAAGAAACCTTCATACATGGGAGGCCATGCTTTTAGGTTATGGTAGATATCATATGGCCACGAAATTATCCTTGGTTGACCCTAATAGACCCCAAAAGAAAAACGAGAAGATTACTATCATATTCTTCCCAATGGTGAGTCTTCTCTTGACATATCATTATCTCCACTGTCTCTAATTGGGTATTATACTCCGAACAAACACCATTATTATATAGGTAGTGCTTGTAAATATACTCAAAGAAGTGGATGAACACAACCATGTCTTATGATAACACGAGTTTGTATGTCATTAGACATCTTGTATGATAATGACAAAACACCCTTCCAAAGTTGAGTTCGCTTTCACCCTATTTAATTCACCAAAAATAACTATTAAATGATGTATAAAATACAACACACTAAAGTCCTCAATAAAATTATTTCCATACTTTTAGAGAGAACCTCAACAACTATAGACCACCGCTTCTATTCCCTTGTTATCCCCATTTCAACCCAAATTTACACTTTTATTACACCGAAAGGAATTGTGAAACAAAAGGGTGAGCACAACTAGCTCGATAAAAGAATATTATGACTAAAGATAAATAAATTATCAATAGTCTTCATCAATAATAAATCAAAGATTTAGAACATATGGTAGATGATAAAACTTTTCAACCATAGTTGCGGTAGACGAAGCGATCCATTAAAAGAGTCAAATAGACTATAAAAGTCTATTATCTTCTCCACGTTAAAAGTCCACCAACAATATTTTATCCTCGTAACATCAATCAACAGTTCCTTTCCACAATCATATGAATAACTTCATAATGTGGCGCCCCAAAATTAGGTATCGTCACCCATCTTGGGTCGCCACTTACATGGTACATAAATTCAAATACAACTTACTAATATAAGCGCTGCAGTATGCAATACGACATAAATCCGTGAGTTTGAATACAAATATTGTCTACTAGATATTATACAAACTCAAAAGGAGTCCTCATTACAACTATTATCACACTATTTCACGAATAGTGAGGACTACTAATGCTATCCTCGGACCATTACTTCGTTCCCAGACTGTCTCCACTATGTTCTCATTTCACAGAAGAATAACGGTGAAAGAAAGGGTGAGTTAAACTAGCCCAAGATGAAATATTATGACTAAGATAATACGAATAAATTATCATTAGCCTTGAAAAAGATTGTTAAACCGATAAAATACAATAGACAACCAGGTTTAAGCTGCGGTGGAATAAGCAATCCATTAAAAGAGTCAAGTAGAGAATAAAGTCCACTATCTTTTAGGTTTTAAAAGGTTTTCATCAATTTTATCATTTGAGACTCGACAATAAATAAACCACCACATCTAATCATCCACTCGTACCCACGGTCCAAGGATTTTCATCAAGTTATCAATGGTCATGACTATCTTAGAATCACCCCCGGTCATAATCATACCAAAACTATCCATCAACGCATTACGAGCCATCGAGGACTTTTGTCACATCATTTATATCAAGTCATGATTATAGAAATGATCCTCGGTCATAATCATACTAAGTTCATCTATGCACGTAAGCCAAAAGATAACATAATATAACATGAGGATGATGACAATGACATAATAATTCAATAAAACAAGTTCAAGAATTATTTAATCCATGAATTATTAACGTCCAAATTTTCAACACGATGATCTTTGTTTACGTAGAGTAAAATTCAAGAATGATTAGAAGAATATTTCCATGAAAGATCTTTGGATAAAACGCAAATATCAAGGATATTCTACTAATTTCATGGAGTATAAAATCAAAGTTTTAACCAACCGGGTATAATAAAGAATGGAATAACAAAAGAAATCACCACGCATGCGGTATTGATGATAGGCGAGTTATTCAATGTAATAATAATAACGGAACCGGTCGGGTGAAATTCACACCAAGCGGATGTTTCCAACGAATAATAAAGATGGAACCCGGATCCGATGTAAAACACACGATAGGATATTCAACGAGAATGATAAAGATTTTAACCAGTCCGGTGTAAAACACACGAGCAGGATGTTCCAATGAGAATAATAAAAAGCGGAACCGGTCCGGTGTAAAACACACGCATGTGATGTTCCAAATGAATAATAGAAGAATGTCACCAAGGATAGGGTAAACCACAGATACACGAGTTATTCCAATGAATAAATAAGATTGGAACAACATAAGGATTTCACCAAGTATAGGATATCGCCGCATATACGGGTTATGTATAGGGTATACCACTTTTACAAAAGTTATTCCAATGTAATAATAATGAATGGAATAACGAGAGGTTCTCTTCGTGAATACAAACGAATAATATCCCTTACCGTAAAAGAACCTGAATATAGAAGTAGTGAAGTAGCGAGAATACTCTTCTTCTCTATAATTTTCTCTATAAACTTCTCTCATAATTTCTCTCTCTAGAGTTTGATGAATTAAGTAAGAAAATAATGAAGGAATGAGCTTATTTATAGGAAAATGGAATGCATAAGTAATTAATCCATGAACGGTCCAGATTGATTTACTTTAATCGACGGTCCATATTTAAAGAAAAATCTTTTAAATAAAATATAATATATTCTATTTATATAAAAACATTTTACTATGCAAACACTATGCAATACTATGCAACACTATGCATAATAAAATATAATATATTCTATTTATAGAATAACTTTAATAAAGTATTCTATTTTATATAAAAGATGTTTCGCTTTATTACGTTAATAATACTGAATAAAACAAAACGTCATTATCGCTTATAATAATTCATTATTAATTAATCGATAATGGAATCAAACCGGTGACTTCTCACATAAGCATCGATAATCAATACCGTGTGCTTCTATGCAACCACACGTATTCTTCGTATTTTTTTACTACTGAGTAGTTCAACAAGATCAACGGTAAACTTCCGCCGTTATTTCAATAAAATATTTTTATCGTTTTCTCAATCCGACAATAATTACATTAATGGGGTCCACCAATGATTGAGCCGTTGTGCGAATATTCCCTGCTAAACCGAACATTCCCAGACCAATCGAATATAATATAACCACTTGCATACTTTTGCAAAATTTATAAATACTACCCACAACTATAATATTATCTCAAATTCACACCATAATATTAAAAATTATTTTGACAAAATTTAAATCTTTATTGATAAAATCTGGGGTCTCACAATCTCCTCCTTATGGAATTTCTTCCTCAAAATTAGAATGCGTGCGATATGATAAATAGGTGAGGATACCTTGAATACCTTTATCGTTGAAAATATTAAGTTCATCTTTGCAATCCTACCAAAGATATCAATTCATCTTTGCACTACTGGGCCCAAAGATATTTATTAACAATTCATCTTTGCACTACAGCCCAAAGATATATAAGCGTAAAACCAATAATCTTTGAGACTCGACAATAGTATCACAACCATGAATTATCCATTTTTCATCTGCTAAGGATATTCGTGTTTTCAATTACTGATCGTGATTATCTTAGAATAATCCGTGGTCATCATCATACCAAGTCTATCAATGCACTACTGACGAAGATGACTTTTTACCACATCCATGAATTAATATTTCATTCAGAGACTCATTTCAATAATTAATCCATATCATCGAATCATCCACGCACTACGAAAGCGAGGATATTCATTAAGTATCACGACCACGAATTATCCATGCACTATGGCCAAAGATAATCGTGTATTCATTAGTATCACGACCACAAATTATCCATGCACTACTGACGAAAGATAATCGTGTATTCATTAGTATCACGACCACAAAATTATCCATGCACTACTACCAAAGATAATTGTGTATTCATTAGTATCCGCGACCACAAATTATCCATACACTACTGGCCAAAGATAATTGTGTATTCAATTACTGATTATGATTATACCCAATAATCCGTGGTCATAATCATACCAAGTCCATCTATGCACTACTGAGCCACGTATGACTTTCAACATAATATAAACATGAGGATAATGATATAAAGAATCAATCAAATGAGATAAAGGATAAATATTAAACATTTATAATATAATTTATCCGAGGATTCAAGAATATCCCCATGTTATCAATCATTTAATAATCTTATAATCTAATATCATTAATATTATAACAATATTTTAATCACTTCTTAAATTTATAAACAATTTATCTCAATTGTTTACGCTTTACCATATAATGCATTTAATCATTCAAAATGTCATACTCATAAAATATCATCACCAATTATCAAATCCTCATCAAAAAATATGCATATACTACATATAGGATTCTACAGGCCAAAATCATCATTTTTCAACTTTGTTAGTTCACATAACATATTTAACTCATATGTTCAGTAACTAAACTATTTTCATGAAAAATACCAAATTAGTCCCAAAAATATTTCTTTTCTGGGATTTAGCATAATATAGTCCCATAATAAAAATATATTTTTCTCGAATTTTTAAAATTCATTTACTATTTTTCAAAAATCAATTTCTAATTAATTCCTTAAGAAATTAGCTACCTCAAGTTTAACTCCAAAATTCCCAAATCTTGGCAGGACCTTACACATGTTAACGTGAGCTTCTAGTTTAAATTTCATGGTCATCGGAGTTATAGAACTCCGGTTATAGCGTTTTTAAATCGGAAAAACCTAAATATTGAAAAGAGTCATAACTTGCTCATTTTAAGTCGAGAATGAGCTCATTTTTGACAGGAGATACTTTATACCATATACCTTCATGTCCCTAAAGGCCAGAATTTTTCTCATAATTTAAGTGGCCGAAACAGTCCCTTAAAGTTTCTGGGCGATAGCATTTTCGAAATTTACAGCTTTGGCCTCCTTTGCTAAAATCAGTCCACACAAAATCTACAACACCTTTTCCAGTAATTCCACTTGGATTAGTTAGGTAACTCATAGATTTAACTCTAGGTCTTGACCACACTCAAAAATTCAAAATATAATAGGAGATATGGTCAATTGAATTTCATATTACGTTTTTCACCAAAATCGATTTTCAACTCTTTGTGATTTCTAATAAACTTTCATGTTTTCACATACTAACCAACATAACTCATCATAAAACTTACTAATACTTCATATACCCATGATTTTCATTAGTCCAATGCTTTTATTATGACTTTCATCATAAACCACGTAAAGCTGCTCATTTTAGTTGAAGAATTATTTGAGGTTTAAGAAATGGGTTTTTTGTCTTTGAATTCAATACAAAATTTGATTTCACGCTCTAGGGTAGGCTAGGAAATCTTCAAGAATACGTCAAGAAATTTATTAATGATATAAATATCATTCAAAATCTATTACTCTCGTCCAAGATTTGGATAGTACGTCACATTAATACCAACTGTGACTTTTTTATCCCTTAACACGGATAGCACCTCACAATGATACCTATCAACTTGCCATCTTGATCACGACGTCGCCTCACGAAAAGTCCGGCTTGATTGCATTCCACACAGGAAGTTAACAACGAAAGGATCGGGGCTCTTTACTTGTGGCTTGATATAACGTTGATTAACTTTAGGGGTTTGGTTACTTTGAATTAAGTATAACGAGGTTGGTTAGGAATATGAAAGCTAACAACCTTAAAAAATAATAATAAGTAGTTAATCAATCGTTTTCAAAAATTACCTCAAAGGCAAGAATTTTTAAAGATATAAGATCGTGAAAGTGTTTATTTGAAACAACAAGATTAATAAGCAGTTGGAGGTAACGAAGGTTTCTCCCAACGAAGTTTCAATAGATAAATCAAAGTCTAATTTTTTTTTTGAGTCAAATTTAAACATTGAACACAACTAGGTAGAATAAAAGAGTGGGTAGAACTTGTATTAAATAAAGTATAGACTTCGCAATAATTAATTTACCCGTAATAACCCGTTCGGTTTTCTCGGACAAAGCGCTTTCTCGCTTAAATTACTGAGTTTGACTTTTACTATAGGGTACATTCCACCCTTAAGTGCTTCTTCACATTCTGATCCATGATTTGAATCATTATTCTCCGATCCATATCGAATTCGGGTTGGCCGCTATGCATTGGTAATTAGAATTCGATGTTGGTTCTCCCAATTCTTTGTCCAAAAAGCAAAGTCCATTTCATCTATTTTGGCTTTATTGGATCTGACGTCTTTTCTACACTATCAACGCGTTGTGCGGCTTTTACCCATGCATCGTCTATTCTCCTTCGTTCGATTGTTTCTTCTTCAAATTGATCTTTGATTTTTAAATTTTGATTCCAACTTTAATATCTTACACCACTGCCAAAGCGTGATTTTGTTCGAGCATCACATATCGGGTAACCCAATTTTGAATTGTTGTATCCCTTTGTTCCACGCAATCGTTTGCCGTTCTTCAACTTTGTTCTTCTAGCTCACGAACACGATTTTGTAATTCTAAGTTTTGATCATAAATTTCTTCTAACCAATTCTCCTCGGGTTCCTCTTCTTCCTTCTTCTTCCTCACTTTCAACAAATGCTACCTCTGCAACTAGCTCAAAGATGCAACAATTAGTTCTTCATTCACTACGTGGATATCTCTAATTTGTTCCTCGTCGACCTTTGCATTAACTTTGATTAGTGATTAAAGGTGTCACAACGGTCACATTCACTCCATTGTGAATATTTTCAAATTGCCATTTCAAACACCGCCACAACACAAGGGTTAATTAATATATCAAATATTATCCCTATACTCAATTGGCCCGATTAAATACCAAATAAACTTAGGTAGGTCATACTAGCGAAGAATTTCCGTCTCTCTCCCTCCTAGTACTTATCTCACATCTTAGCGGGGATCATATCCTAAGCTCGATACCAACCGTGACGCCCCCAAAAATTAGGTATACGTCCACCCATCTTGGGTCGCCACTTACATGGTACATAAATTCAAATACAACTTACTAATATAAGCGTAGTATACAATACGACATAAAGCGTGAGTTTGAATACAAATATTGTCTACTAGATATTATACAAACTCAAAAGGAGTCCTCATTACAACTATTATCACACTATTTCACGAGAATAGTGAGGACTACTAATCTTATCCTCTGACAATTACTTCGTTCTCCCCGACTCGTCCCAAATATGTTCTCATTTCACAGAGAAACGGTGAAAGAAAGGGTGAGCTCAACTAGCCCAAGATGAAATATTATGACTAAGATAATACGAATAAATTATCATTAGCCTTCAACGGTGTTAAACCGATAAAATACAATAGACAACCCGGTTTAATCTGCGGTGGAATAAGCGATCCATTAAAAGAGTCAAGTAGAGAATAAAGTCCACTATCTTTTAGGTTTCAAAAGGTTTTCATCAATTTTTATCATTTGAGACTCACAATAAATAAACCACCACATCTAATCATCCCCATACCACGGTCGAGGATTTTCATCAAGTTATCAATGGTCAAGACTATATTAGAATCACCCCAATCATAATCATACCAAGTATAGGATATATCTGCATATCAAAGTTATGTATAGGGTATACCACTTTTACAGTTATTCCAATGTAATAATAATGAATGGAATAACAGAGGTTCTCTTCGTGAATACAAACGAATAATATCCCTTACCGTAAAAAGAACTGAATATAGAAGTAGTGAAGTAGCAGTTACTCTTCTTCTCTCTATAATTTTCTCTCTAAACTTCTCTCTATAATTTCTCTCTCTAGTTTCAATGAATTAATAAGAAAATAATGAAGGAATGAGCTTATTTATAGGAAAATGGAATGCATAGTAACTAATCCATGAACGGTCCAGATTGATTTACTTTAATCGACGGTCCATATTTAAAGAAAAATCTTTTAAATAAAATATAATATATTCTATTTATATAAAAACATTTTACTATGCAAACACTATGCAATACTATGCAAAAACACTATGCAAAACACTATGCAACACTATCGTAATAAAATATAATATATTCTATTTATAGAATAACTTTAATAAAGTATTCTATTTTATATAAAAGATGTTTCGCTTTTATTACGTTAATAATACGAATAAAACAAAACGTCATTATCGCTTATAATAATTCATATTATTAATCGACAATAATGGAATCAAACCGAGTGACTTCTCACATAAGCATCGATAATCAATACCGTAATACTTATGCAACCACACGTATTCATCGTACTTTTACTACCGAGTAGTTCAACAATGATCAATCAGTAAAACTTCCGCCGTTATTTCAATAAAATATTTTTGTCGTTTTCTCGATCCGAAATAATTACATTATGGGGTCCACCAATGATTGGTAGTTATGCGAATATTCCCTGCTAAACCAAGACATTCCCCACCAATCGAATATAATATAACCACTTGCATACTTTGCAAAATTTATAAATACTACCCACAACTATAATATTATCTCAAATTCACACCATAATATTAAAAATTATTTTGATAAAATTTAAATCTTTATTGATAAAATCTGGGGTCTCACACATAATCATAATTGTGATTCTAAATTCTCTTCTCATCCGTGATTGAAGATAATTTTCATCACACTGTCTTTACAGAAACATCAAATATCATGGTTATACCAAATCACGAGTTCTGCTCATAATCATACTAATAAATTCATCTTTGCACCACGTGCCAAAGATATTCATCAACAGATTCATCTTTACACTACAAAGCTAAAGATATTCAACAACAAGTCATCTTTGCATTACGAGCCAAAGATATTCATCAATAATTCATCTTTGCATTACGAGTAAAGATATTCAACAACATGTCATCTTTGCATTACGAAGCAAAAGATATTCATCGATAATTCATCTTTGCACTACAAAGCAAAGATATTCAACAACAGTGTCATCTTTGCATTACGAGCAAAAGATATTCATCAATAATTCATCTTTGCACTACAAAGCTAAGATATTCATCAACAAGTCATCTTTGCACAACGAGCCAAAGATATTCATATATCAAAGAAATACATAATCATTTGAAGTTTATATAACAATAATTATAACCATGTTGATCAATTCACCTTTGCACTTAAGCTAAAAATATTCAATTGTAAATTCAATGGTCATGATCATACCAATTCCAACAATTCAACTTTTGCACTTCTTGGCCAAAGAGAACCTATGGTCACGATCATACCAATAATCTACCCATCTTTACACTCAAGTCGAAGAAAATATCATCATTAGGGTTATAAGAATGTTATATAAAACAATATAATCAAAACATGGTTTTAATTTCAAGAGTAAGATTCATAAATCAACGATAATTTGGTCAAAGAAGAAACCAATTTATCGTGACTAAGTACTTCCATATTCTTACATAAGATCAGATAGTATCGTGCGTAAACCTCTCCGACACGAAAAGATAAAGTTTCATAATAAAATTCATATCCATATTTATAACACCTTAATCCAAATGTTATAAATCACTTAGAAATCTCATAATCTAATATTATTAATATTACAATAATATTTTAATCATTTCTTAAACTTATAAATAATTCAATCCAATTATTTGCACTTTAATAATTAATGCATTTAATCATCTAAAAATGCCAAACTCATAAGATTTCATCATCATTAACCAAAACCCTCATAAAAATCTGCATATACCTCATATATGATTCTCAAGCCAATAAATCATATTTTCCAATTTTCTTACTTCACATAACATATTTAATTCATTTACTCATTACTAGAACATTTTCATGAAAATACCAAATCAGTTCCAAAAATATTTTTTTTCTGGGATTTAGCATAACATAGTCCCATATTGAACATATATTTTCTCTCAAAATTTTAAAAATTCACTTACTATTTTTCATATGGCCAAAACCACCAAATATTTAAACATTTATCATAAATTATACTTTTATCCAAAAATTCTGAAATTAATACGGTATACTGATATTATATAGATGTACTCCCAATAAAAATTTCATTAATTTTGGAGTTAATCACAAGGAGTTATAAATAGTTACTTTTAAAATAGTCTTTTCTCATAAAATCCATAACTCCTAATCTATACATCCAAAAATCGCCATTTTTGTACACAATCTACAAAACTCATCAAAATATCATTTCAAATTTTTCCAGAATTTTTGAAGGTTCAGAAAAATTTCGAAACTAAAAACATAATAACCCTTAAAATCCCTTACTTATCCTTACCTCAAAAGAAGCAAAGATTACTTGACGATTAGAATAATCTTTGAATCGAACTTACACCAGATAGCAACACTCAAAGTATACTCACAAGAATACGCTCAAAATATCGAGAGAGAAATAGAGAGAAAACTTCAATTTCTAGTGTGATTTTCAATTCTAACCTAAGCACCCTATTTATAGGAAAATACTTAGAACACCAAAGCAGAAAATTTAATAAAATATTAATATATATTATTTTTATTCCAAAGCACACTTATTTTGCTTCAAAACCTCAGCCACCAAACAGCCCACCTCACAAGACTTGCACAAAAAAACGTTTTTGTTATTTAAATTATTTTAAACTTCCAAAAATCAATTATTTCAGAGCTTGAACTTCAATAATTCATAATAAATAGCCCTTTTATCAAAAAATTCTAATCTCACGAGTTTTTATAGAAAATTCAATTCTCTACAACTTTGGAAGAAAGTTTTTCCAAATTCCAAATGAAATTGACCAAAATCCACAAACGGATGATTTTACGATACATAATCAAATTTACACAAGAAATGGGTCCACCAACATGTTTAACATGTTTTAAACATTTATTGTAACAAAAATATTCTTCCTCCTCATATAGTCATATATTCCACATTCACTGTAAAAATATTACCATTATTATATTATTAAAATAATATATTTAAATGAATTATTTTATCGAAAAAGATAAAATATTAATTTTCAACAATTGTCACTTTAAAAATTTTCTCCATCTATATCCACATAAAATCAATATTTTCCTCATCATATAAATCAATAATTAATTATTCACAAATAATATTACATAATCACAATATTAACAACTGTGAGGCGGTTCAGGAAAGAGGGGCTTTCTAATAAAATTTCTCCTTCTTGGCAGCGCAATTAGGTGACCAAACCTCTCCTTAGACAGAACTTTCTAGGCATTGCCAATAATGTTATCCAATAATATTATTCGGATAATATGAATTATTGTCTGATAATGGAAAATCTTTGTCACGTGACAATTATTGAAACAACAATAATATAAAATTTCAACGTAGCAATTATTGAATCAATAAAATAAAATATTGAACGATAATTCTTCAGTAACAATTATTGAGTAATGCCTTCTTACAAAAAAATTATCATGCTTCATGAATAGTACTCGTGAATAGTAACTCATGAATAGTAATTAAAAAAAATTGAATACTTTTATTTCATAAAATTCGGTCTTACAATCTCCCTCCTTATGAAATTTCGTCCCAGAAAATTTACGTGCACAGTATTTCAAAGAGTTGAGAATACCTTGTTTTCATTCGATTCTATCTCCCCGTCATCATGATTTCTCCATTCTTGCGTCTCCCGTATTTGGATATCATTCTAGAATATAGCTTGAAAACAAGGGTTAATTTAACAAATTAACATATCACATAATATCCCGATATTATGACCGACCAACAAATAAGCTTAGGTAGGACACACTTTAGCGAAGGATTTACTCATCTCTCCCCTCCTAGTTCTAATCCCGATCTACGCCAGGAGATCATATCCCTAAGCTCGATACAAATGTAACTCTGGACACCAACTCAGTGTCAAGACCTCACATTGATACTATCGGTTTGCCACATGAGCAGGGCGTCCCTACGGAGAGTCGGCGCGCATCCCCATCAACAGAAGTCACCGTGAGAGGCTCGGAGCTCTTTACTTATAGCTCGATACCAAATGTAACGACCCCAAAATAGGTCCATTCCATCCAACCCATTCTGAGTCGCGAAATATATGCTACGGAAAACAACTACAACTTTATTACAACAATTGTCGTGCAAAATACAACAACACATATCTTTGTGAGTTTGGATACAAATATATACCAAGAGCTGTAACGTTACAATGACACCTTACATAAAGGTATAGTCAAAAAGCCTGCTTTTAGAAATTAGAATATTTGGGAAGTGCTCGAGAAACCTTCATACGTGGGAGGCCATGCTTTTAGGTTATGGTAGATATCATATATTGCAAATTATCCTTGGTTGACCCAATAGACCCCAAAGAAAAATGAGAAGATTACTATCATATTCTTCCCAATGGTGAGTCTTCTCTTGACATATCATTATCTCCACTTGTCTCTAATTGGGTATTATACTCCAAACAAACACCATTATTATATAGGTAGTGCTTGTAAATATACTCGAAGAAGTGGATGAAACCACACCATGTCTTATGATAACACGAGTTTGTATGTCATTAGACATCTTGTATGATAGTGACAAAACACCCTTCCAAAGTTGGGTTCGCCTTCACTTTATTTAATTCACCAAAATAACTATTAAATGATGTATAAAATCTGACACACTAAAGTCCTCAATAAAATTATTTCCATACTCTTTAGAGAGAACCTCAACAACTATAGACCACCGTTCTATTCCTTGTTATCCCCATTCAACCCAAATACACTTTTATTACACGAAAGGAATTGTGAAACAAAAGGGTGAAACCTGACTAGCTCGATAAAGAATATTATGACTAAAGATAAATAAATTATCAATAGCCTTCATCGATAATAAATCGAGATTTAGAACATATGGTAGATGATAAAACTTTTCAACCATAGTTGCGGTGAACGAGCGATCCATTAAAAGAGTCAAATAGACTATAAAGTCTATTGTCTTCTCCACGTTAAAGTCCACCAACAATATTTTATCCTGTAACATCAATCAACGGTTCCTTTCCACAATCATATGAATAACTCATAATCATAATTGTGATTCTAAATTCCTCTTCTCATCCGGAATGAAGATAATTTTCATCACCGCCTTTACCACGAAACATCAAATATCATGGTTATACCAAATCACGTTCTCGCTCATAATCATACTAATAAATTCATCTTTGCACCACGGCCGAAAGATATTCATCAACAGATTCATCTTTACACTACTGAAAGCTAAAGATATTCAACAACAAGTCATCTTTGCATTCACGAGCTAAAGATATTCATCAATAATTCATCTTTGCACTACTGGGCTAAAGATATTCAACAACATGTCATCTTTGCATTACTGACGAAAAGATATTCATCGATAATTCATCTTTTGCACTACAAATTTAAAGATATTCAACAACAATCGTCTTTGCATTACGAGCAAAAAGATATTCATCAATAATTCATCTTTGCACTTTCTGCTAAGATATTCATCAACAAGTCATCTTTGCACAACGAGCCAAAGATATTCATATATCAAAGAAATACATAATCATTTGAAGTTATATAACAATAATTATAACCATGTTGATCGATTCACCTTTGCACTTAAGCTAAAAATATTCAATTGTAAATTCAATGGTCATGATCATACCAACAACAATTCAACTTTTGCACTCATTGGCCAAAGAGAACCTATGGTCACGATCATACCAATAATCTACCCATCTTTACACTCAAGTCGAAGAAAAATATCATCATTAGGGTTATAAGAATGTTATATAAAAACAATATAATCAAAACATGGTTTTAATTTCAAGAGTAAGATTCATAAATCAACGATAATTTGGTCAAAGAAGAAACCAATTTGTCGTGACTAGTACCCGTGTTAAATACGTAGATCTTAGTATCGTGCGTAAATAACCTCGACACGAAAAGATAAAGTTTAATAATAAAATTCATATCCATATTTATAACACCTTAATCCAAATGTTATAAATCACTTAGAAATCTCATAATCTAATATTATTAATATTACAATAATATTTTAATCATTTCTTAAACTTATAAATAATTCAATCCAATTATTTGCACTTTAATAATTAATGCATTTAATCATCTAAAAATGCCAAACTCATAAGATTTCATCATCATTAACCAAAACCCTCATAAAAATCTGCATATACCTCATATATGATTCTCAAGCCAATAAATCATATTTTCCAATTTTCTTACTTCACATAACATATTTAATTCATTTACTCATTACTAGAACATTTTCATGAAAAATACCAAATCAGTTCCAAAAATATTTCTTTTCTGGGATTTAGCATAACATAGTCCCATATTGAACATATATTTTTCTCAAAATTTTAAAAATTCACTTACTATTTTTCATATGGCCAAAACCACCGAATATTTAAACATTTATCATAAATTATACTTTTATCCAAAAATTCTGAAATTAATACGGTATACTGATATTATATAGATGTACTCCCAATAAAAATTTCATCAATTTTGGAGTTAATCACAAGGAGTTATAAATAGTTACTTTTAAAATAGTCATTTCTCATAAAATCCATAACTCCTAATCTATACATCCAAAAATCCCCATTTTGGACACAATCTAAAAACTCATCAAAATATCATTTCAAATTTTTCCAAAATTTTTGAAGGTTCAGAAAAATTTCAAACTAAAAACATAATAACCCTTAAAATCTCTTACTATCCCTTTACCTTAAAAGCGATTACTTACGACTAGAATAATCTTTGAACGAACTTTACTGCATCAGTATAGCAACACTCAAAGTATACTCACAAGAATACGCTCAAAATATCGAGAGAAAATAGAGAAAACTTCAATTTCTAGTGTGATTTTCAATTCTAACCTAAAGCACCCTATTTATAGGAAAATACTTAGAACACAAAGCGAAAATTTAATAAAATATTAATATATATTATTTTTATTTCAAAGCACACTTATTTTGCTTCAAAACCTCAGCCACCAAACAGCCCACCTCACAAGACTTGCACAAAAAACGTTTTTGTTATTTAAATTATTTTAAACTTCCAAAATTAATTATTTGAGCTTGAACTTCAATAATTCATAATAAATAGCCCTTTATCAAAAAATTCGAATCTCGCGTGTTTTTATAGGAAATTCAATTCTCTACAACTTTACGGAAGAAGAAAGTTTTTCCAAATTCCAAACGAAATTGACCGAAATCCACAAACGGATGATTTTATAATACATAATCAAATTTCGATCGAGAAATGGGGTTCACAAACATGTTTAACATGTTTTAAACATTTATTGTAACAAAATATTCTTTCTCCTCATATACTCATATATTCCACATTCAATGTAAAAATATTACCATTATTATATTATTAAAATAATATATTTAAATGAATTATTTTATCGAGAAAAGATAAAATATTAATTTTCAACAATTGTCACTTTAAAAATTTTCTCCATCTATATCCACATAAAATCAATATTTTCCTCATCATATAAATCAATAATTAATTATTCACAAATAATATTACGTAATCACAATATTAACAACCAGGCGCCTCAGGGAAAGAGGGGCTTTCGATAAAAATTTCTCTTCTTGGGCGCGCGATTAGGTGACCAAACCTCTCCTTGATGAGAACTTTCTAGGCATTGCCAATAATGTTATCCAATAATATTATTCGGATAATATGAATTATTGCTCTCGATAATGGAAAATCATCGCGTGACAATTATTGAAACAACAATAATATAAAATATCAACGTAGCAATTATTGAATCAATAAAATAAAATATTGAGCAGTAATTCTTTGTAACAATTATTGAGTAATGTCTTCTTCTACGAAAAATTATCATGCTTCATGAATAGTACTCGTGAATAGTAACTTCGTGAATAGTAACTCATGAATAGTAACTTCGTGAATAAGAACTCGTGAATAGTAACTCATGAATAGTAACTCATGAATAGTAATTAAAAAAAAAATTGAATACTTTTATTTCATAAGATTCGGGGTCTTACATCTTCACTCTTGCCTTGTCGATCGACTCTCGAGTCTCAATCTCCGACGTGGCCTCACTCTCTCTCTGCTCTCCCGTCTCTCGGTCTCCCAAGCGCCTCCGCCTCGTCTCGACCCTCACCGAAAACCCATATTCGAATTCGCTCTGTATGGAACAAGTTGCAATCCGCGGGTATTCATCGGAGGTTGTTTGCTCTGTCTCTTTTCTTTGTCTATATGTAATTTTTAGAGATACTTTAAGTTCTTGTTACTTCCTCATCTTGAAATTTTAGTACTAAGTCCAGAAAAATTGAAGGGCTTCCAACTCGGTGCCAGCTTTTCTGAGATTCCAGGAGAATCTTTTGGGATTTGAAATTTGATTTTTTTGTCAAGGGAGAATTTGTGGGTTTGTAGGCTTTGAGAAAAAAACTAGGAAATTTTTGTCCAGTTCAGTAAAGATAAATTTCTTGTGATCTGTTTTATCCATATATTCTTTGAAGCCAGCTTTTTCCATAGCTTATGCACTCGTAAGAATATTTTTCTTTTTTTCCTTATTTGGCTGAATTTTATATTGTTCCTTATGTATATTGTTCCTGTTGGTTCTTGATATCAACTGATGTTGATTATACCATGAAGCTCATTTTAATTTTGTTATGCAGTTCATATCATTTTTTTATTACCCACAACATTTATTTATTTTTGTAATTTAGTGACAATAGGTTAAGGTTTTCTTCTTTATATTCCTGTTGATCACAATTATTGGCTTTTGATTGATGCCATGGTTTTGTATTTCGAACATCCAGGAACTCCATAATTGCATTTGAGGATTTCCTCGTATTCCAAATTATTATGAAGAACCAAAAATGATAGGAATTGATAGTTTGTTGAAGAATCAAAAGATTAATACTTTCGATGATGCGCTTCTTGTTAAGTGGGTGTTGTAATCATTAGCACAAATTGCCTTTGTGTTAAGTGGATGTTGTTATCTGAAACATCTCGATCAAGAACAATAGCTTATCATGATAGCTTTTCAAATCATTAGCACAATTTATCCATTTACTATTTTGTTCATCTGTGTTAACTGCAGCTATTCTTTGAAACTTGCTTGCTTGTTCTTTGTTCTGTTATGTCATTCTTTGTTCGGGATATCTCAAATGAATAAAACACCATGTTGTTGGCTTCTTCATGTTCTTTGCATGTTCTTTGTGTTGCATGTTGGCTTGTTGTTAAGTCGACTGGGATATCTCATGGAGTCATGTTGTTGCTTCTTGCTTGTTGGTTTAATTTGTTTAATTTACTGGACAGTTAATTTGTAACAGTTAATTTGCTGCTGTATTTTGTTGGCTTGTTGGCTTGTTGCTGATAGTTGTATGTTGACAACTTGGCATGTTTCATTAAGTACTTAAGCTACTTTGTAATCTGTTAACTTGGCATGTTTCTTTGTAAGTCCATATATCTTGTTAACTGCTTATGTTGGATGTTGCTTTATTCTTAATTTTAATTTTGAGCACAGGTTCGGTTATTATCCGAATTACCGAATTGTATATTCGGTAATTCAGTTAGTTCTAAATTTCGGTTAGTGGTTCGGATAGTGATTTTATCGATAATTCGGTTTTTGGTTATAATCGAATAGTTATTTCGGTTCGATTATAACCGAATGATCACCCCTAGCTGTCGGAAATGCTCTAACCGTTTGGATGAGAACCCGGCCCTAGCTCAAGCTTCTCGTGGATGATAATATAATTGACAAACAATGTGACAGGAAATTAAAGAAACGCGAAGGGGTCCGCCTTTTTCTTTTCTTTTTTATCTTTCTCGCCTTCGTCTCTTTTCTGGTTGGAGGATTTCATGTGTACGTAATTAAAACATATTTAACTTACAAGGTCAATTTTTTTACAAAGCTCATACTGTCCAAGAAACTTGTGAGGGTTTCAGTAAACATTTCTTAGTTAGTCACTAAAAGAAAAAAAATACTGAATATTTCATCGATATTTCACTTGAATATAAAGGCGTCAAGATTAAGTCCGTCGAAAATCAACAGAATAATTATGACTATTTTTCATCGAAAATAGTATATGTTCGACTAGTGTTTTTGTCGGAATTTTAATTCCAATAGAAGTTTCCTTCGAAAATATCCATTTTTGTCATAAATATATTGTTTTTTAAACTAATAAACTATAATCTCGACGGAAATAAATTATTATGTGGAGATTACCTTCTTTAAAAAATTGCATTTTTCAAGTTTTTAAATCTCATTTTTGTACCCGTAACACAATTTATTCCAATAACACATACAGTGGTATATTTCATATACAACATAACTATAAAAACTTGTTTTATATCAACAAACGTAAACTAATAAGGGTCAATATGAAGTAACTCATCAACAATAACAAATATACGCTAATGTTCCATAAATTATACAATATGATTTACAAAAGTCATACAAGACTCAACTGAAGTACATTTTTTTACAATATGTACAAATGATCTACAATTTAATGAATAAATCTATACAAATGAACTATAAACTAATAGGCGGAAGATCATCGGACGAGGGTGGGCCCATGATCTTTGCTACGATGTATGAAAATCGTCATAATCCGTCTCTCACTTGCGCCATCACCACCTTCCTCGTTGATAGGATTAAAAATATAAATCATTAATCTGATCCGTATATATGTAAGAATTAAAGAGACTGCTAAATACAAATAAAATAACATGCAGAATACTTAAGTAGATGGGACTGATCTAAAGCCTCCAATAATAAAGTAATCACCATCCGAAACACCTCACTATTTAACGAGTCATTTTCATTGATTTCGAGTCTTCTAAAGGAAAAAAATAAATTTATGATCAGTAGCCCAAAAGCATTTTTAATTTTCCAATTTGTATGAGTCATATATTCATTTATAATTACTTTTCAAAATCATAAACTCATAATATATAACTTATCAAATTCATAAAACCAAATGCATTTTATTTATTCTTATTCCAATTAAAATGTCATATTGAAATGACATCAGTGGAAATTAAACAAATTATTACTATCATTAATATTAACGCTCAAATATGTTATTTTAAAATATATCCTACTAGTCTTTTTTAGGGGTTATAAAACTTTGTTAAAGATAATAAATAAATATATTTTTTACTTTTATTTTATTGGGTGACCACGTTATAAATGATGCAAGTATGCTCTGGAGGACATCTTTAGGACGGAACTTTATTCTTCCAACAATTGTTGTTCTTCTTAAGAATTAAGATAGATATATCGAGGAGTAATTAAGATGAAGTGAATTTTATTTATTGTACTGAATATAAAGTGAATTTATCATGAAATTTATATTATGATAATCCATTCGATAAATCTCAATTATATGCCCTAGAATCTAATCTGTTTTTTAAAAGACCGGGACTAATTAAAATATTTAACCAAAAATTTCACAAATTAGCTTACAAAATTAAAATGAGAACTTTTAATAAAATAAGTAGGAATTTGCGAAATTTCTTTACGCCCAAGCAATTGACTCGAACAGCTTCCGATACAAGGATCTGGAAGCTACTCATCTTACCATAATTGTCCCCAACCGCCTAAAAAGAATTACCTTACCAACCCTAAAACCCCACGCCTCGATTCCATTTTATAAAACCCCTCCCCCTACCAACACATTCTCTCTCATCATCATGAATCCCTTTGATAGAAAAATCTGACGAATTGGCTTCCATCCGTCTGAATTTATAACGGTACGATGGTGGAGGACGCTGGCGCTAAGTTGTTTCGGGTGGTATTCTACGATGGTGAGCGTGAAATGAACATCGGCCATGTGAGAATCTATCCGTCCCTTGATCTCAAGACGTTTCAGTCAAATCTGAGCCAAAAGATTGGAATTTCTCCGAATCAGATGTCGATTTATCTCGTCGACAGGAAAAAACCTAAATTACCTCACGAAGATCGCCGTAAGATACTTATCACCGGTAGGGTTAGCTTCGCTCTCATCGCTAGCGAAAAGGACTGTTTCATTTTGGCCGTCTTGAAGCGATCAAGAAGAGAACGAAGGCGAAAATTGAAAAAGGGTAATGTTGAGTTCGGTGATAATTTGATGGGAAATAACTTTCCACCGGCACCTGAAAATTTACTTCTCCTGCGAAACCAGCCGGAGCTTAAGAATCCACAACTTTCCGGCTTTGTTTCACTCCATTACAATCAGATAGCTGATCCGCTGGAGTTTGGGAGCGTAAGTGATCGCTTACAGAATTTGCAGATTGAAAGAGAGAATTTCATTGCAACATTTTCTGATTCGTATTTGGATTATTTTTCAAGAATTGAAGATGGCTATGTAGTATCTGAAAGTCCGGCCTTAAAATTATGCGAGGGGTGCAGGAACGCGAAGACGGAAGGGAAAGCTGTTCCGTTCCACTGCTGCGTAAACGACGCTGTTACGGTTTCGTTCCGGTCGTCGGTCGGGCCAATTGCCAGGCCATCTCGGTAATTGCTGTTGATATTGAACGGCCTATTTCTTGTTTTATGACCTGGTGTTTTATTTTGTGTAGTAAAGGGAAAAAGCGGCTGAAGGTTGATCTGATGCGTTGTGGTGTATGGTAAGGAACTTATGCCATTGGTAGATATAGTGTATATGTAGGATGATGATATTATGACAGTTATGCCCTTTGTAAAGCAATGGATTGGTGAATGTTGGACGGTAATGTTATTCTGTTTGGATCTTAAATATAAATTACTACATTAAAGTATGATTTTTTTTATTTTAATAATTTATTTTTAAAATTTATTAATTATTTTTTTAATATTTATGCACAAACTTATATTAAAAGACCGAGAGAATATTTATTTTCTGCTTTCCACTCTATTGAAGCCTTCAAGTTTGTTTTTAAGGTGTTTATTTTCTGCTTTTCTACTGAGCAGTTGATATTTTTTGAGCATAAATAAACATATATTTAAATAATAATTTTTTTATAATTATTCTAACAATATTTAATACTTGATATTTATTATGAATCTATTTATACGATAAAATCTGAATGAATCTGAATCTGAATGAGCTGAATTTGAATTTGAATGAAAAAAACTGTTTGATAATTGATATGTCTGAAATATTTGAATGACAAAATTTTATTATTTTACCACTCTGAAAAAATTTAAAATTCTTGTAAATTTATTTAATATTACTTAATATAATAGTTAATATTTATTTTTTTATTTTTTTATTTTTTTTTACTTCATTCAATTTGCTTATTCAAATTTATTCGATTAAAAAAAATGATTTAATTCATTCAAATTGCGTTCACTTTACTTGATTCATCATTCGAGACAAAAACAAACGCGTTAATGGATTCAATTTATTCGATTCAAATTTTCATTCATTTCTAAACAAACACGCCCTTAAGCTATGTTTGTTTTGCGAGGATTATACTTGAGATATGACTAACTATTAATTCTAAATATCTTATTTACTTTTAAATTTAGACTTGGGACTATTAGTATAAGGCTATGTTTGTTTGCAATGATTAAATTTGGGATAGAACTATTAATTTCAAGTGTCTTGTTTGTTTTAAAATTTGAGTTTGGGATTATTAATTTTGGGATTATAAAATAGCTTAAGATTATTTAATATCATGTTCTACTTGGTAAATATTATTTTTTTAGGGGTATGGGTATGGATATGGGTAGGGGTAGGGGTAGGGGTAGGGGTAGGGTGGGGGTGGGGTGGGGTGGGGGATGAGCGGGGTGAAAATGCATACATAATCAGTAAATATTATTTTTTTTGGGTGTGGATGGATGGGCGAGATGAGAGTATATACATAATCAGAAAATATTATTTTTTAGGGTGAGGGTGTGGGGTGGGGGTGTATATATAATCAGTAAATATTATTTTTTTAATGTATAAATAAATTTAAAATATGTTATTATTGGTAAATGTATAATAGTTCAAACAATATTTTTATTCCAATATTTTAATTAATCATGAAAAAACGAATATAACATGGAATTATTTTAAGTTATCCCATGAATAATCATATAAAAAACAAACACGTGTGATTAGGACTATTTAATTTCAAGGCTATATATGTTTGTTTGCAAACATTATAATCCCAGGATTATAATCTCATACTATTAATCATAAGGTTATAATCCCGAGATTATAATTATAATCTAAAGATTATTAAGTCATAATTCTTAGACTAATAGTCCCAAATCTAAATTTGAAAACAAACAAGACACTTGGGATTAATAGTCTTATCACATGTATAATTTTTGTAAATAAACATACCCCAAGTGTCTTGTTTATTTTCAAATTTAAACTTTGGACTATTAGTTTAAGAATTATAAAATGACTTAATAGTCTTTAGATTATAATTATAATCCCGGAATTATAATTCTAGGATTAATTGTCTTACCCGAGATTATAATCCTTGCAAACAAATATAGTCTATAATCCTAGGATTAATAGTTTTGGAATTATAATCTCATGGATTATAATCCCGGGATTATAATTCAAGACAATTAATCCTAAGACTATATTTGTTTGCAAGAATTATAATCCATGAGATTATAATCCCAAGACTATTAATCCTAGGATTATAATCCCGGGATTATAATTATAATCTCAATACTATTAAGTCATTTTATAATCTTTAGACTAATAGTCTCAAATCTAAATTTGAAAACAAACAAGACACTTGGGATTAATAGTCTTATTCTAAGTATAATCCTTATAAACAAACATAACCTAGACTAATAGTCCTAAGTCTAAATTTGAAAACAAACAAGACACTTAGGATTAATAGTCTCATTCGGTTATAACCGAACCGAATAAGCTATTCGGTTATAACCGAAAATCAAAATAATGCTAATTTTACTATCCGAACTAATAACCAAAATTTCAAAATAATCGAATTACCAAATAACGAATTACCGAATTGTAATTTCGGTAATTCGGGTAATAATCGAATCACTGTCCAACAAATGTTACCTGTTTACTGTTTAACATCCAACTGTTACCCGTTTAGCAAAAGTGTGTCCAGCAAATTAACAGTTTAACAATGTCCAATGTCCAGCAGCAAAGTAAAAATTACAGCAGCAACAACTAACAAGCCCAAACACTTCTACAGTATCACTTATAAAAAATTACAGCAACAACAACTAAGTAACTACAACAGTCAACTAAGTAACTAAGTATCAAAGAAGAAGCGATATTAGCATCATCAATCAATGAGAGCAATGATTTAGCATCAACAAGCTCTAGACCTCCAGTCTTGCAGTCTCCCAATAGCACTACAACAGTCAACAATAACAATAATAAAAAAAAAGCGTTGTATCTTCGGATAGCGATGAGCACTAAGCACCTTACTATCTAGATGGAAAAACTGAAAGTGATTGAGAAAACAGTTGTTAAATACCTAACATATGTTTAAAACCGGGAGGAGGCGGTGGCGATTTCCACTTGGGATTGGTTCAATCTGCAAAAGGAAAAATGACATACAAATGCATCAAATTATAGACACATACAAGCAAATTATAGACACATACAAGCAAGACAAAACTATAATCAAAATGCTTAAAATTGAATTGCAATGATGAATCGAGAGACGAATTTACCTCTCCCATCTCGTTGAGTCACGGAAACATTGGCATCATTAGTAACAAGGCTCAAGTTGGATATTGCTGAATATTGAAAATATAATTAAACACATTATTTTCAACAAACAATTGTTTTATTAGTTCAATAAAATAAACAAAAACAATAATTATTACCACACTCAAATTTATCGGCAAAGTCGATATCTTCCTCCACGTCAATATGATTCTTCACTTTAACCCAATCTTGAAAACATATGAGAGCTTCCACCATATTAGGAGACAATGAACTCCTAAATGCATCAAGAATGCGTCCTCCCGTGCTAAATGCGGACTCCGAAGCAACTGTAGAAATGGGAATAGCCAACACATCACGGGCAATACGTGCAAGGATAGGGAATCTTGCACTATTAACTTTCCACCATCCCAAAATATCGAAAGACTCATCAACTTCTTCAACATCTTCACTTAAATACTTGTCCAATTCAGATTTGTCTCCAAGTATAACTCCGTTCCGACGCCTTTTGAACTTTTCTGTAATTCTATTTGTAGTTTGGGATTCCATTGAACTAGAACCTTGGGATGACATTGACATGTTACTTAAACTTGATTTTCCACTTTCTTGAGTTGAATACTTTTTTCTGTACTCATTAAACAAATCTTCCATTGATTTCTTCACACCATCGGCAATCTCCATCCCAGTTGCCTTATTACTTGATTGATATTCTAAATTCCTATATTCATTACCAATATCAAAGTGAAAATCTATTTCCAAACCCTCAAACAGATTTTCAACTTCAATTTCACCATTTCCATACATTCTTTCTAAACCAAATTGAACAAAGCTCAACTTATACCGAGGATAGGGAGAGCTTCCACCATATTAGGAGACAATGAACTCCTAAATGCATCAAGAATGCGTCCCCCGTGCTAAATGCGGACTCCGAAGCAACGGTAGAAATAGGAATAGCCAACACATCACAGGTAATACGTGCAAGGATAGGGAATCTTGCACTATTAACTTTCCACCATCCCAAAATATCGAAAGACTCATCAACTTCTTCAACATCTTCACTTAAATACTTGTCCAATTCAGATTTGTCTCCAAGTATAACTCCGTTCCGACGCCTTTTGAACTTTTCTGTAATTCTATTTGTAGTTTGGGATTCCATTGAACTAGAACATTGGGATGACATTGACATGTTACTTAAACTTGATTTTCCACTTTCTTGAGTTGAATACTTTTTTCTGTACTCATTAAACAAATCTTCCATTGATTTCTTCACACCATCGGCAATCTCCATCCCAGTTGCCTTATTACTTGATTGATATTCTAAATTCCTATATTCATTACCAATATCAAAGTGAAGATCTATTTCCAAACCCTCTAACAGATTTTCAACTTCAATTTCACCATTTCCATACATTCTTTCTAAACCAAATTGAACAAAGCTCAACTTATACCGAGGATCAAGCACAACGGATATATAACAACATATTCATTTTTGTAACATTTCCCCAATACTTATCATATTTCATTTTCATTGCCTTGGCCATTTTTTGTAATTCTATGTCATTGCTTATTTCCCAGTCATTCAAAATAATATAAGTGTCACATATTTCAAGAAATGCATTTTTTGATGTGACATAAGATGAGCCCGAAATACGCACAGTGAGATTATAAAAATGTTCTAAGAATCCAACAAACAATTTGGCCCTATTCCAATCTGAGTCCGTTGGAATATTTGTGCCCCCCATCTCTTTTTCAAAGCCACGATCTTTAAACCCAAATCGATCAAAAGCTTCCTTGTATTTTAAGGCCGAACTTAACATCAAGTAAGTTGAGTTCCATCTAGTTGGGTAATCTAGACTTAAGCCTTTCTTATCTTCAAGACCACAATACTCAATACATTCCTTAAATGACTTGACCCTAGCTGTAGATTGTCGCATACTTCACTGCACGCCTAATTGTTTCAATAGATTTCTCAATCAACTTCAACCCATCATTCACAACAAGATTAATAATGTGAGCTATACATCTCATGTGAATGAATTTACCACCTAAGACATAGGTTTTCCAGTATGTACATCTATCTATCAAGTAAGCCGCCGCAGTATCATTTGAGCTAGCATTATCTGTAAGACCCCAACTTATTATTAAATGAAATTAAAATTTCCTCTATTTATTATTTTGGAATAGTAAGGGTTGGTTTGATTAATGTGGTTAGTTATGGGTAAAATGTGCAAATATTTTAAATAAGCAAGTGGTTATAAAATATTCATTGTTGTCGGGGAATATTCGTTTGGTCGTGGAATATTTTTACTTTGTCGGGAATATTAAATGCACTCAGTAGCGACCTTATGTGGGCCCCATAACTTGAGCGATTGGATGAAGAAAACAGCGAAATAAGTTGTTTATAAATAATGGCATAGTTATTCTGCAGATTAATCTTGTTGGAATACCCGGTGGTTAAAAACACGAGAGACACGGTATTGCACCAATTATTGATTCTTACGTGAAGGCACTACTCGATAATTGTTACAGTAATTCTTGTTCAATATTTTATTTTATTGATTCAATAATTGCTACGTTAATATTTTATTGTTGTTTCAATAATTATCATTTACATGATATTTTCCTTTATCGAATCAATAATTCATATTATTTGAATAATATTATTAGATAGCATTATTGGCAATGTCTAAAAAGTTACATCTAAGGAGAGGTTTGGTCACCTAATTGCGGCGCCATGAGGAGAAATCCTTATTGAAAAAGCCCCTCTTTCCTGTAAGGCTGCTGGTTGTCGATGTTGTGATTACGTAATATTATTTATGAATAATTAATTATTGATTTATATGATAAGGAAAATATTCATTTTATGTGGATATAGATGGAGAAAATTTTAAAGTGACAATTGTTGAAAATTGATATTTTTTTTCTGATAAAATAATTCATTTAAATATATTATTATATTTAAATAATATAATAATGGTGATATTTTTACAATGAATGTGGGATATATGAATAAATGAGGAGGAAGAGTATTTTTGTTACAATATATATTTAAAACATGCTTTTCATGTTTGTGGACCCCATTTCTTGACTGAAATTTGATTATAGCCTGTAAAATCGTCCGTTTGTGGATTTTGGTCAATTTCTGTTTGAAATTTGGAAAAACTTTCTTCTGCAAAGTTGTAGAGAATGAAATTTGCTATGGAAAAGACATGAGGTTTGAATTTTTCTGATAAAAGGTCTATTTATTGTGAATTATTGAAGTTCCAGAATATCGGGTCTGGATTAATTTTTGGGTTATAAAATATTTTTTTGATGAAAAACGTTTTTTTTTTATTTTTGGCATATGTGTGGCTGGTGTTTTTGACCAAAAGGTGGGCTAAGAAAATTTATAATATATATATTAATTTTTTATTAAATTTTCTGTTTTTGTGTTTTAAGCATTTTCCTATAAATAGGGTGCTTAGGTTAGAATTGAAAATCACACCAGAAACTGAAGTTTTCTCTCTCTTTCTCTCTCTCTATATTATCGAACGTATTCTTGTGAGTATTTTGATACTTTGAGTGTTCTATACTGGTGCTGAAGTTCCTTCAAAGACTATATCCAGTTAATCCAGCTTAAATCTTGTCTTTTTGAGGTAAGGGATATTATTATTTTTTAAATGATATTATTTCTTCTAATATCATTATCTTAGGAATATTGGTAAGATTTTTCTTGTGAAATTCTTGTCTTTTAGTGTCGAGGTTACTTATTCACGATATCGACCTTTATTCACGTATCTGACCTTATTCACGAATACGGCACTATTCATGTAAAAATTAAATTTTCATTTTGTCCAAAATATCTATTATGGATACTAGCTTTGATTGTATCCATGTTTTGATCATTCTTGAATTTTACTTCACTGTGATTATTTATGAAGTATTTTTGAACTTCGGATTGTTTAAAATCTAATCCTTAATAATTGTTCTTTTATTTATTTGGATTCATTTTTTTTAAAATATTTTCATCATCCTCAGTCCTAAATGATGGTATTACTTGAATATATTTGGCATGTAGCATGTAAAAGATGGTTGATTTTCTTATGAATATCTTTGGCCGTAGTGTAAAGATGTACGAGGTTTGATTTATGAACATAACCCATCTGAATATCTTTTGGCTATAGTAAAGATGAATATTTGATTCAAGATGAATATTGATTGATGTTACAAATAATAATGATGATGGACTTTAAATTCATAAATTATAGTAGATTTCAATCTCTATAACTCTTAATTATGAATTATTTGATTTTATTGCAGATGAATATTGATTGATAATTTGTTCTATATTGTTAGTATAATAATTTGATGATGGACCTTATTTTAATTCTCGATAAATTATAGTAATGATTTTTAGTCTAGTCCTCACCATTTTGTAAAATATTACCAATAATTGAATTTATTATTTTCATATTTGATTTATATATGATATTGTAGTTGTTTAACTTGTTATCGACGACCAAAATATTATATTTTGGGGGCGCTACATTATCAGATTATTTTCCCCACTCATTAGACAAGACTCAACCATTTTGTAACGATAAATTTCCATTCCATCCAACCCATTCTGATCTTAAATATATTGTGACGCCCCCAAAATAGATATTCTAAGTAAATACATGGGTGAAATACGACAATATATCTTGTGAGTTTAAATATAATATTATCTTCTAGACAATATCCATACTCAAATAAATCCCCATCATATTATTGATACATTATTTTACAAAAATGGTGAGGACTACTAAACAACTCTCTCTAGAACCTTCATTCCATTACCATTAGTACTACTTCATTACATTCTAGCCTCACGAGAAAAAAAATGGAACAACAAGGAAAAGGGTGAGCTCAACTAGCCCGATAAAGAATATTATGACTAAGATAATATACAACAAATTATCGTTAGTCTCCAGCGAGGAAAAATCGATAGAATACAATAGACAACAAGTTTGAGATCAATATTATTGGTGAAAATAATAATTCATAGAAGAGTTCGTAGAGAATGAAATCTACTATAATCTATGAATTTAACGATCCATCATCAATATTTTATCCTGTAACATCAATCGATATTCATCTCAAATCAAATATTCATCTTTACTTTTCTGAGGCCGAAGATATTCATCAATCGATCGTATTCATCTCAACACTGTTCATCTTTGCACTAAAGGCGAAGATATTCATCGATCGGTCGTATTCATTTAAACACTGTTCATTTGCACTAAAGGCCAAAGATATTCATTCTTCGATCGTATTCATTTAAACACTGCTCATCTTTGCTACTGAAGAAGATATTCTTGAAAATCATTCATCTTTTTTTACTGGCCGAAGATATTCAATAATATCATCATTTAAGGCGAGGATGATGAAAAATATTTTTTTAAAGAAGCGAATCGATGAAACAAAATGACAAGGATTAAGGATTAAGGATTAGTACTTTGTTTTATCCATATCAATGATACCTCAAAAAATAATCGTAGTGGTGTAAAATTCAAGAATGATCAAAACATGGATCTGATCAAAGCTAGTATCGAAATAGATATTTTGACGAAAAGAAGAAATTTTATTTTTAGATGAATAGTCATATCGTGTGATAGTCTTCGTCGTGAATAGTCTTGGTATATCGTGAATAATAACTCAAACACCAAAAAAATAGAAATTCCACAAAAAAAACATTTTCACGCTTTGAATAGTACTTTCGTGAATAGTAACTTCGTGAATAGTAACTCATGAATAGTAACTTCGTGAATAGTAACTCATGAATAAGTAACCCAGAGCATGAAAAAGTTCCAAATTTGATAAAAACTTGAATCGACATTTGACGTAATGATATTGAAGAAATAATATCATTCTGAAAAAAATAATATCCACTTACCTCGAAAAGAATCGATTACTTGGAAGGAAAGGTCGGAAGTGATCTTTGAATGAAACTTATCTTGAGCAACAACTCTCTCAAAGTATCTAAATACTCACAAAATCGCTCGATAATATAGAGAGAAGAGAAAACTTTGTTTACGGTGTGATTTTCAATTCTAACAGCCCTCTTTATAGGAAAATGTTAGCCGTAGAAGCGACTTGACTGCTGCTCACACGATGGCTTTACACTACTACTATTGCCACCCACCACATTTGAAAATAAAATTCAGCACATTTTTTCACCAACCACAAGTGGGGCCCACTCAATTCTAAATTTTCCACCAAAATCAATTATAACCTAATTTACGAATCAGTCACCTCTTAAAATTCATAACAAATCATTAGTTCATTTTAACGGTTCAAAATTTGTGGACATATACTCAACTTATATATGTATAACATATCCAAAAATTACAACGATCCAGCGGTCGGATTAAATATTATAACTCACACAATAAATATATAATAACCACGATTTGATCTTTTAATACCTCGAATCAGATAAAATCTTGATAAAACATCTCGGCATTAATTCCTTCATTAATAACCACATAAATAAATCCATCATTTATATTCATATAAAATAAATATTTCCTTATCATATGAATCAATAATTAATTATTCACAAATAATATTACGAGAATCACATTTATAATGACGGTAGTTTCCGGGAAGGGGGCTTTCGATAAGGATCTCTCTCTTCTTGGCGTATGCGCTTGATTAGGTGACCAAACCTCTCCTTAGAGCGAAACTTTCTAGACATTGCCAATAATGTTATCTAATAATATTATTCAAATAATATGAATTATTGATCGATAATGGGAAATCTTGTGCGATGACAATTATTGAAACAATAATAATATAAAATATCAATATGACAATTATTGAATCGATAAAATAAAATATTGAGCGATAACTCTTGTGAAAATTATTGAGTAGTGCCTTCTTACGTAAGGATCGATAATTCAACAATCTTTGTGCAATCTGGTATCTTTTGTCTGCGACCACGGCGTATTCTTGTATTTTAACCATAAGGTATTCAACGATCTTACTTGGTAACAACTTCTGGCAGTTATTTATAACCACCCAAACTTTTTATGCGTTTTCCTCATCCAATCGCTTTTTCAGTTATGGGGCCCACACATGGGCTGCTTGCAGTCGTGCGAATATTCGAATATTCGAATATTCCGACGAATATATTCCAAAGCGATCTGAATATTCCACGACCAAATAATATTCCCAAACAAAAATGAATATTTTATAACCACTTGCTTATTTTGAAATATTTGCGTATTTAACCCTTAACTATCCACATTAATCAAATCAACCCTTACTATTTCAAAATAATAAATAAAGAAAATTCCTTTTTATTTAAAAAATTTGAGGTCTTCTGACCTCCCTCCTTATGAAATTTAGTCCTCGAAATTGGCGTCGCGTACAGTGTTTGAAAAAGGTGAGGATACCTCGCTTTCATTTAGTTTCAATTCCCGTCATTTCCTCTATAGCATGATTCCTCCACAAAACTTTAACTTGTGGTATGACCTTTCTTGCGTGGGACATGCTCCTTCTATCCAAAATCTTGGCGGTACCTCCTCATCGTTAAGTCTTGGCTATCTCGTCAGGTTCTAACTTCTATAGCGTGGTTGGGTCTTTCACATATTCTGAAATGCTGGATATGTGAAACACATTATGAACACGAGACATACTTGGAGAATGCTTGAAGTCTATAGGCTACATTTCCTACTCGGTCGAGAATTTGAAATGGACCCGATAAATCGTGGATTGAGCTTTCCTCTCTTCCCAAATCTTGTAACTCCCTTCCATGGAAGCTTCTTCATGACAATACATGATCCCCTACACTAAATTCCCGTCCTTTCGATGAAGATCCGCATAACTCTTTTGTCGATCTTGTCTTGGTTTGTATCGTTGTCGAATCATTTGGATCTTTTCGGTGATCATACGTCTTAACTTTCGGGTCCCAACAATGTTGCTTCACCCACCTCATCCCAACATATTGGAGAGCGACATTTTTTCGTCCATATAATGCTTGAATGGAACCACACTATATATTTGTTTAATAACTATTGTTGTATGAGAATTCCACCATGGTAAATACTTATCCCAACTTCCTTTGAAATCTAGGACCACGAGTTTAATATATCTTAAGAGTTTGAATAGTCCTCTCGATTGTCCATCCGTTTGAGGATGGTATGCCAAACTAAATCGTAAATCCGTGCCCATAGCTTTTTGCAAACTAACCCAAAATCTTGAAGTGAATCTTGGGTCACGATCCAAAACTATGGATCTGGGCATGCCATGCAACCTCTCACATCTCATTTACGTCTGTACTAGCAAGGCGTTCAGGAATAAGTCTCCGTGTCGGCAAAAATGAAGCGATTTGGTTAATCTATCAACAATAACCCAAATAGCATTGATGCCTTGAAAGTAGTAGGAAGACCCGTAACGAAATCCATGGTAATGTGTTCCCTTCTTCCATTAGGAATCTCAAGTGGTTCTGACGGACCCTTAGGTACTAGATGCTCGCCTTTACCGTTGGCAAGTTAAACACATCGAGATAAACTTTGCAATCTCTCTCTTCGTATTGTTCCACCAAAATGTATGTAGAAGATCACGATACATTTTAGTACTTCGAGATGGATTGCAAATGGTGTATTGTGTGCCTCCATCATAATCTTGTACTTCAAATCAGTCGTTAGGAACCTGAAGTCTAGAGTGGACTCGAAGTATTCCTTCTTCATCAATTCTAAGCTTAGGAATAGCTCCTTCTTGTACTTTCTTCTTCATACGCATCGACTCAAGATTGGGTGGCTTGAAAGCGACTTTAACTTTATCGATTAAAATCGATTATACTCGTATATATCATCACGTGGGTACCTAGAGTTTTCATCTCCATCTCTATTATTTGTAAATTATCTGAAATTAGTCTTTGACATATCGTACTCGTGCTTATATCTCGATCTTCTACTCAACACGTCGGCTACCACGTTAAACTTTTCGAGGATGGCATGGTGAACATGTCTTTGAAATGAGTCTCTCTCTTGAGTTCTTGAAGCTCTTCCCACATTCCTTGCTCCATTCGAATTTTGTATCTCTCTGAGTTAGCTGCGTTAATGGAATAGCGATTAGAGAATATCCTTGACGAATCTCAGATAATAACCAACTAAGCCTGAAAACTACGTTTTAGATTCTTGACTTAGGTTGCTCTCAAGCTGTGACTCATATCCCAATCTTGGATAGCACGTCACAATGACACCTATCGATTTACTATCGCGAATATAGCGTCCCTATACGAGAGTGCGGCAGGTGAATTCCAAAAAGAAGTCACAAGATAAAGGCTCGGTACCAAATTCTATAGTTGAATTTTAACTCACGAAGTTCAATAGGAGCCATTCGATATGAGATTTTAGAAATGAGTTTTGTCTGGGGTTCAAATTCGATACAAAATTTAATATCGAGGCTTTGGGAGTAAGCGAAAAATTCTTGAAAAAATACGTCGGGAAAATCAATAACAACAAGAATATTATTCAAATCGGCGTGTCTTTATTCAAATCCATAACATGGACTAAGAAAACTTGACATCCGTAATAAGCGAATGACTTCATGGCTTGATATGAAAATGTTTGACTACTGATGGTTTGATTGCTTGAATTGAATAACGGGTTGCTTAGGAATATGAAAACTATGACCTTACAAAAGCAATCAATTTGGCGTGATGAGTTAACCTTAACCTTAAAATCACATCAAAAGCAAATATCTCTATAGAAATAAGGTTAACGGTAATGTGATAGTGCCAACTTGATCAAGCAAGATTTTTAAACAACGGATGTAATGAAAGTTTCTCTAATGGAGTCTCCATAAATAAATCAAAGTCTAATTTCTCGTGAGTCGAGTTCAAGCGTTGGCGCATGAAAGAGATAAAAAAGAATGGGTAGAACAGGGTATCTAGTAAGGTATAAACTTACAAAATTTATAATTAACTAACTTGTGCTAACCGTTCGGGTTCCTCGCATTTTGATGGAAGTCACGACAAAGCGCTCTTCGAGAATCGTTGACTTTGACTTTTACGGGACATCCTTTTGAGTCACCATTCCATTGGTGGGTTTCGATATCGTCTGATCTCGGCGATATGTCCTTCTTTTCCACAATTATAGCATACCTTAAAGCTGTTGTGGGCGGTTTGGTGATATATCCCTCTTTTCGCATTTGTAACATATCTGACCGGTGGTCTTTCTCCTCCACTTGGAACTAGTTTACTTCTTGGCGGCGTCTTCACATAGTGGTTGTTGAATCTCCTCTTTTAAAATCTCCTCCCAGGCTAAACTTCTTCTATTTTCATGGCCACGATTACCACGGTGTAGTTCTGCCTTTGTCCGTATTCTTCTTTCTCCATTTGGTTATCGTTATTACGATGGCTACTTTATCTTTGATATGATCTGGTTATGGTCCCTCGGTTGAGCGTACTCGTTATCTCGCTCTAACAATTGAGCCTGTTGACAACATCTCGAATAGAGAAAATTTATGAGAAATGAGATCTTTGGCGTATCTTAGGGTTTCAAACCTCTCGAAACATCCGCGTCATCGTTCCTCATTCTCCACCAAATGAGGTCTGAACACGGATAACTCATGAACTTACGCCTCGTCTTTGGGACAATCGTCGTGTTATTACTGCTCTGATCTAATAAACTCCACTTCCTTCGTATAGCCGAATACTTTCGGGGAAGTACTTGTCATTGAAGCTATTTCTGAAAGCGTCTCCCATGACATCTTTGAGTGCGGTGGATGGATGATGCAACTTCCTGATTCCCACCGATGTCTGCCTCGCCACGGAACATAAAAAAGTGGCGAATGGAACCTTACATTCCTCCGTGCATCCCAGACATCGAATATCTTGGTAATTTGCTTGACCCGTGTTTTCCTTGGCGTGATCGGATCGGCTTTCCCTTAAATTACAGTGGTCCCAACTCTTTGAAGCTGCTTGGTTGTGACCACCGTGAATTGCTATCATTTCCTCCTATATTTTGAACACGAGTCTCCTAAATGCGATTTTTGCATGAGCTGCAAAAACTTCTAAACATCCCTCGTTCATCATCACGCTTTCGGTGGTGTTGTTCACGGGAGGAACATTGCCCGACTGTTGCGTTCTCCTCGTTGGTAAAATGAGAGCATCTCCACGGTCTCATTTACTCCACTATTAATATTCTCGATCGACATTCTCAAATCTTGTCATAAAACAAGGGTTAATTAAGAAATCGATATATCACATAATATCCTATATCTTGACCAACTAACAAATAAGCTTAGGTAGGACACCTTTAGCGAAGGATTTACTCGTCTCTCCCTCTCTGGTTCTATTCCCGATCTCATGGAGATCATATCCTAAGCTACGATACCAAGCTGTGGCGCCCCCAAAATAGGTATACACACACCCGTTACGAGTGCGCCAATACATGATGCAAAGCAAACTACAACTTTATAATCTGAATGTAGGTGTGAAAATACGACAATATATCTTAATGAGTTTTTAAATATAATATTATCTTACAGACAATATCCATACTCAAAAATAAATCCCCATCATATTTATTGATACATTATTTTACAAAAATGGTGAGGACTACTAAACAACTCTCTCTAGAACCTTCATTCCATACCCAGAGCTAGTACTCGCTCATTATTTCTAGCCTCCACGAGAAGAAAAATGGAACAACGAGGAAAAGGGTGAGCTCAACTAGCCCGATAAAGAATATTATGACTAAGATAATATCTGACAAATTATCGTTAGTCTCCAACGAGGAAAAAATCGATAGAATACAATAGACAACAAGTTTGGATCAATATTACGCGGAAATAATAATTCATAGAAGAGTTACGTAGAGAATGAAATCTCTATAATCTATGAATTTAACGATCCATCATCAATATTTTATCCTGTAACATCAATCGATATTCATCTCGAATCAAATATTCATCTTTGCTCTGAGGCCAAAGATATTCATCAATCGGTCGTATTCATCTCAACACTGTTCATCTTTCTTCTTTGCACTAAAGGCCAAAGATATTCATCGATCGGTCGTATTCATTTAAACACTGTTCATCTTTTGCACTTCTGGGCCCAAAGATATTCATCGATCGGTCGTATTCATTTAAACACTTTCATCTTTTTTGCTACTGGGCGAAGATATTCTTGAAAATCATTCATCATCTGCTGCTACTCTGGGCGAAGATATTCAATAATATCATCATTTAAGGCGAGGATGATGAAAATATTTTTTAAAAAGCGAATCGGTGAAACAAAATGACAAGGATTAAGGATTAAGGATTAGTACTTTTTTTTTATCCGTATCAACAATACCTCAAAAATAATCGTAGTGGTGTGGTGTAAAATTCGAGAATGATCAAAACATGGATCTGATCAAAGCTAGTATCCGAAATAGATATTTTGACGAAAAGAAGAAATTTTATTTTTTTAGATGAATAGTCTTAGTATCGTGAATAGTCTTGTATCGTGAATAGTCTTGATATCGTGAATAGTAACTCAGAGCACCAAAAAATATAGAAATTCCACAAAAAAACATTTCACGCTTCTTCGTGAATAGTACTTTCGTGAATAGTAACTTCGTGAATAGTAACTCATGAATAGTAACTTCGTGAATAGTAACTCAAACTCATGAATAGTAACCCAGAGCATGAAAAAGTTCCAAATTTGATAAAAACTTGAGATCGACATTTGACGTAATGATATTGAAGAAATAATATCATTCTGAAAAAAAATAATATCCACTTACCTCGAAGAATCGATTACTTGGAAGGAAAGGTCGGAAGTGATCTTTGAATGAAACTTATCTTGAGCAACAACTCTCAAAGTATCTAAATACTCACAAAATCGCTCGATAATATAGAGAGAGAAAAAAAACTTTGTTTACGGTGTGATTTTCAATTCTAACTTAGCCCTCTATTTATAGGAAAATGTTAGCCGTAAAAGCGGACTTGACACTTTTACACGATGGCTTTACACTACTACTATTGCCACCCCACATTTTGAAATAAAATTCAGCACATTTTTCACCAACCACAAGTGGGGCCCACTCAATTCTAAATTTTCCACCAAAATCAATTATAACCTAATTTACGAATCAGTCACCTCTTAAAATTCATAACAAATCATTAGTTCATTTTTAACGGTTCAAAATTTGTGGACATATACTCAACTTATATATGTATAACATATCCAAAAATTACAACGATCAGCGGTCGGATTAAATATTATAACTCACACAATAAATCTATAATAACCACGATTTGATCTTTTAATACCTCGATCAGATAAAATCTACAAATAAAACATCTCAACATTAATTCCTTCATTAATAACCACATAAATAAATCCATCATTTATATTCATATAAAATAAATATTTCCTTATCATATGAATCAATAATTAATTATTCACAAATAATATTACGAGAATCACATTTATAATGACGGTAGTTCCCGAGGAAAGAGGGGCTTTCGATAAGGATCTCTCTTTCTTGGCGGCGCAATTAGGTGACCAAACCTCTCCTTAGAGCGAACTTTCTAGACATTGCCAATAATGTTATCTAATAATATTATTCAAATAATATGAATTATTGATCGATAATGGGAAATCTTGTGCGATGACAATTATTGAAAACAATAATAATATAAAATATCAATATATGACAATTATTGAATCGATAAAATAAAATATTGAGCGATAACTCTTTGTGAAAATTATTGAGTAGTGCCTTCTTACGTAAGGATCGATAATTCAACAATCTTGTATGCAATCTGGTAATTTTTGTGCGACCACACGTATTCTTTGTATTTTAACCATAGGGTATTCAACGGTCTTACTTGGTAACAACTACTGTAGTTATTTATAACCACCCAAACTTTGTCGTTTTCCTCATCCAATAAACTTTCCGTTATGGGGCCCACACATGGGCTGCTGGCATGTAAATACGAATATTCATAATATTGAATATTCTGAATATTCCACGACGAACGAATATTCCCAAACAAAAATGAATATTTTATAACCAACTTGCTTATTTTGAAATATTTGCGTATTTAACCCTTAACTATCCACATTAATCAAATCAACCCTTACTATTTCAAAATAATAAATAAAGGAAATTCCTTTTTATTTAAAAAATTTGAGGTCTTATTTCGATCCTCGAAAATTTCGAAATGTTTCGTCTGGTGGATATTCCACTAATAATTCCTCATGGGTAGTATATCCAAGATCTTGACAGTAATCGTTCTTGGCTATCTCGTCCGGTAACTAATAACGTGGTTCGTCTTTCACGTATTTATTGCGTAATAAAACAAAAACACGAGACATACCGTAGGTAACGCGATCTATAAAGCCGCGCACTGACGAGTTTGAAATGGACCAATAAATCGATCGATAAATCTTGTAACTCCCTTCCATAACTCTGCAAAATACATGATCGTCGGAATATGAAAGATCTTTGGACGAAAGCAAATATCAAGGATATTCCACTAATTTCATGGAGTAATAAGTCGAAAGATTTAACCGGTATAATAAAGAATGGAATAACACGAGATATTATATTCAGCGCGATAATGATAAAGTTATTCAACAGAATAATAAATAACGGAACCTGTTGAAGTTCACAAGCGAGGATGTTCAGCCAGAATAATAAAGATGGGAACCATCCTGAAAACACATGAGATAGGATATTCCAATGTAATGATAAAGACGGAACCGTCCCAAAACACACGATGTGGATGTTCCAACAAAATAATAAAAATTTTAACCAGAACCGGTAAAACACATGTATGTAATGTTCCAACAAAATAATAAGGATGTTCCCAAAAACACAGAAAGGATGTTCCAGATAGAAAGAATGTCACCAAGTATAGGGTAAACCACGTTACACGAGTTATTCCAATGAGAATAATAAGCGATGGAATAACAACGATTCTCTTCATGAATAAGAAAGAATAACACCCCTTACATTTGGTAGGAGATTGAATCTTTGCGGTAGTGTAGTAACAAAATACTCTTCTTCTTTCTCTCTTATTCTCTCTATACTTTCTCTCTACTATAAGCAATGAATTAAGTGAAAATAATGAAGCCCTAGGCCTCTATTTATAGAAGATTTCTAGCTTAGCACTTTGCCGTGTGAAAAGGCAAGTGGCTTGACGACCGTGGTTTGGTTTGGCGCTTTTGTGTGTGAAATGACAAGTGGTTCGACGTCTGGTAAAGGTAATTACTATTAACGAAGGTAAATACTATTGACGAAGGTAAATACTATTCACAAGGGTAATTACTATTGACGAAGGTAATTACTATTGACGAAGAGACTCTTAGATGATGACATATGAGCCCCCCATAAAATAATCAAACTTACCACAAATCATTTTTTTTTCATCAACACATATTTAATCTTTCAACAATTATTAATCATTTATAACTTGTCGTCTCAATTATTGATTTAATACTATAACATATTATACGAGATGATCTTGTGACAATAATTGAATCAATAATATAAGAGATATGATCGAAGCATTCTTTATGTGATAATTGAGCGTAGGTAGTGACTTCTCACGTAAGCATCGATAATCAATCTGGTGTGCTACTCTGAACTCTGGCGTATTCTTGTACTTTTATCATAGGGTAGTTCAACGGTTTTAACGGTAACACCTCCGTAGTTATTTTTATAAAATATTTTTGTCATTTTCTCGATCCGAATGATAATTACATTGTGGGGTCCACCATGATTGAGCCATTGTATTAATATTCCTAACAAAAGAATATTCCCAGAGCCAAACGAATATTTTATAACAACTTGCATACTTTGCAAAATTTATAAATATTACCCACAACTATAACATTATATCAAATTTATTCCATAATATTCAAAAATAATATTTATAGAAAAATTCATCTTTATTTATAAAAATTTGAGGTCTTACGGTTTTTGTTGGCCCCCATGTGTTGTAAACATCTTTGATTTCGAGAGTCTTGGTTGGCGTGGGAATATATATATAATATATTATTATTATATTAAATTTTACGCTTTAGTGTTCTAAGCGATTTCTATAAATAAATAGGGTCTTTGGTAAGAATTGAAAATCACACGAGAACTGAAGTTTTCTCTCTCTATATTATCGGCGTATTCTTGTGAGTATTTTGAGTATACTTTAAGTATTGCTATATCTGTGCAAGTTCAAGTCATAGCTTTATATCCAAAGTTTCATTAGAAATCTTGTCTTTCGAGGTAAGGATGTTATTTTCTTCTCGAATGATATTATTTCTTGATATCATTATCTTTGAAATATTGGTTGGAACTTTTTGTCAAATTTGGAACTTTTTCATGTCGGGGGACTATTCATGAGTTCTTATTCACGAGTTCTTATTCATGAGTTACTATTCACGAGTTCTTATTCACGAGTACTATTCATGAAGCGTGAAGATGTTTTTTTGTGGAATTTCTATCTTTTGGTGTCGAGTTTCTTATTCACGTATCGGCCTTTATTCACGTATCTGACACTATCCACGAATCTGACCTTATTCATAGAAAATGAAAATTTTTTCTTTTTGTCTAAAATATCTATTACGGATACTAGCTTTGATTGTATCCATGTTTTGATCATTCTTGAATTTTACACCCTATGATTATTTTTGAGGTATTTTTGGACTTGGATAATAAAAGCAATCTGAATCCTTAATCCTTAATCCTTGTCATTTTGTTTCTTTGGATTATTTTCTTTAAAATATTTTCATCATATCCTCGGTCTTAAATGATGATATTTCTTGAAATATCTTTGGCACAGTAGTGCGAAGATGAATGATTTCTTGATGAATATCTTTGGCGTAGTGTAAAGATGAGCAGTGTTTAGATGAACATGATCGGTGATGAATATCTTTGGCTTTAGTGCAAAGATGAATATTTGATTCGGATATATATTGATTGATGTTACGGGGATAAAATATCGACGATGAACTTTTAAATTCATATATAGAAGATAGTAGTTTGCATTCTCTACTTAACTCTTCTAATGAATTGTTGTTTTTCATTGTAGTTGTTGATTTAAAAGCTGGTTGTCTATTGTATTCTATTAGATTTTTCCTGTTGAAGACTAACGATAATTTGTTGTATATTATCTTAGTCATAATATTCTTCTTTGGGCTAGTTGAGCTCAACCTTTTCCTTTTTGTTCCATTTTTCTTCTCGGGAGGCGAGAATGTAGCGAAATCTTAGTCGGGGTATGGAATGAAGGTTCTAGAGAGTTGTTTAGTAGTCCTCACCATTTTGTAAAATAATGTATCAATAATTATGATGAGGATTTATTTGCGTGTGGATATTATCAGATGGCAATATACGTATTTAAACTCACAGGTTTATATGTTGTAATAATAAAGTTGTAGTTATTTACATTTACATGTATTTGGCGACTCGAGAATGGGTTGGATGGAATGGACCTATTTTGGGGCGTCACATGAAACATCGAAGGATCATGGTTATACCAAATCACGCTAGGAGGGAGAGGCATAATCATACTAATAAATTCATCTTTTTGTTAGTTGGCCAAGATATTCATCATATTGAGTTCATCTTTTTGCATTATATGCGAAAGATATTCAACACAAGTCATCTTTGCACTACGAGCCAAAGATATTCAACAACAGTCGTCTTGCCTCACAGGGCCAAAGATATTCAACAATAATTCATCTTTTTTTCACTTCAATGATATTCCTCATATTCATCAACAAATCATTCTTTAGCTTTCTGAGCTAAAGATATTCATATATCAAAGAAATACATAATCATTTCGAAGTTATATAACAATATTTATAACCATGTTGATCAAGTCACCTTTTTGCACTTAAGCTAAAAATATTCAATTGTAAATTCAATGGTCATGATCATCTTGAAAGTAGTATGCACACAAAGCGATCATGTTTGATGATAAAGCATATACTTTGTAACAATCTTATTCATTTATTAATAAAAAGTATTAATTTATTAAAGGCTTTTAATTATCTACGTGATCTTTGTTTTATAATATGTGATAAACCCGTAGTTTTAAGCAATGCTTTTAGAATAATGATGATGATCATTCTAATGAGATCTAAATTCTTAGAAAGCTTAAAACTAAAATAGTTCCCAATCGTTGGATTACTAAATTGGGGATTAGTGAATCCGGATAGATTGATACATCGTTGCTTGCTTTCGTTGGATGAGGATGATTGATCTCATGATCATTTGTGTGGAGACACTAAAAGCGAGTATGTAGGTGCTTATTAGAGAATAAGTTCCTTTGAGCATTGGCTCGCTAAGGAATACCTAATGGAGTTTTACTTGCATCGATAGGAATTCTGTAGTGATAGTAGTCTGAGTAATCCTTGGACTTGAGATCATCATAGTATCTTGTGTATGATGAGTTATACTTTGACTTATTCCTTAAGACCCTTAGGGTATATCAAAGGGTATGCTTGGGTATAATAAGTTGTACGTGGAGATAATGTATGATCGATAAAGAATCTACCACTTCATTAAAAGAAGAAAATGTCTATGTGATTCGATAAATGACAACCCGATAGTCCTTGGCGGCGAAATGAAATTAGAAAGGAGTTTCTAATTTGCATTATTTGGTGTTGTGCATTTAAGGATCGAAATACATATAATTAAATAAAATAAGACTTGTGAAATTCCATGTCTTATATTTAATTGGGACATTGTATGGTGGAAGGATTGAATTGTCGGTAACTATTTACTCGAAAGGTTCTTTTATGATTAATGTTGAAATCTATATTATCTGGAAAGTTGTTGATCATTGGGAGAACATCCTATTGTAGAATAAATATTATTTATTTAAATAAATTAATTATTTAATTTATTTATTTAAATAAGATTAAATTGTTCTAATTGATTTATTCACAATGGGTTTAATATGGAGAACCTAAAGGGTCACACCATAAAAGGAAGAATAATTATTTAAGAAGTTAATGGCATAATCGTAATAATATGTTATGTATATTTAATTTAATCTATGGTGATAGAATAAATTAAATAGCTTAATATTATTATTTAATATTTTAGAAATATTAAATATAAATTAATAAGAGGAGTCTTATTAATATTATTACAATTATTATTATTATTTTAATTTCTAAAAGAGTTTAGGAATTAATTTAATATAAATACTCTCATTTATTCCTAATTGGATTAGGAAGGAAAATTAGTTAAAGAGTTTAATTAATTATCCTAATAAGTTTAGGGAGCCCTTTAATTAAAAGGGTTTAATTAAATAATACCTTATTTTAATAGGGGTTACTTGATATCTTTATAAGAAGAGTCTTATATCGGATATCGAGATTTATACGTAATATAATTCGAATGGTTGGAGAATACGCTCTTTTTCTATAGAGATAGAAAAACTAGGGTTTAGCCAACCACCCATCTTCTTGAATCCTTCTTCTTCCTTGGTGGATCACCTCTGAGGCCAAAACACTTGGGTGGCTAACGTTGATCGAAGGAAGAACCAAACCCGGTGGATTCAAGTTGAGCGAAAAGGATTGGAGGTGAACTTGTACACGAGGAGGCTTCGGATCTTCAAGGATATGTTTCTTATTCATCTTTTTCGTTTAATTAATAATTGTGCGTAAAGGGTGATCCGGGTATATGGTTTGTAAAATTTTAAACTCGATTTTTACTGCGTTTAAACTTATTTATGCAATTTGATTGCGTTCTTGAATATTACAAACCTAACGGTGGCATCGAGGCGAAAAACCTTTATGCAAATTATTAATTATTTTATTTTAATTGATATGTATATTGATATGTGTTTAGAACAATTTAATTGGGCATAATTTTATTGTATAAAATTTATTTAAAAAAAAAAAATAGATTTTTTTTTATCACATTCATTAACGTGGTTAAGAGTTAATATCTTAATTTTTATATATAACTATATAAGAATATGATTATTCTTTTTAAATCCATATTCATCAATCATCATAATCACCTAAAAGGTGAAATCTCCTGTGGTGCATGTTATATTATATATCCGTCCCAAAATATAGTCTCATATATATATAGTATATATATGAACCTTAAGGATATATATATATATATTATATATTTCTTCCCGTATATATGTATATATATATATATATATATATATATATATATATATATATATATATTATATTATATATATTATAATTATAATAAATAATTATATTTTTAATCTTAAAAAAAAAAGGTTTATTTTAATATCAAAATAAAAGGTTTATTTTAATATTAAAATAAAAGAGTTTATTTTAATTTTAAAATTAAATTTCATGCTAACTAATTAGAGTTGGAATTGGATTCCATGATAACTAATTGGAGTTGAAATTGGATTCAATGTTTCCTTAAATAAAGGAGTTTATTTAGATATGAAATATGATTTCATATTATTGAAAATAAAAGAGTTTATTTGTGAATAGGAAAAGAGAGAATCCTAATTTCCTTAAATAAAGGAGTTTATTTAAATATGAAATAAGATTTCATATTATTCAAAATAAAGGAGTTTATTTGTGAATAGGAAAAGAATATCCGTGTTTCCTTTAATAAAAGATTTTTTTTTTTTGGAATTGGATTCCATAATTAATTAAAATAAAGGAGTTTATTTTGATTAAAGATTTTGATTAAAATAAAATAGTTTATTTTATTCAAAATTTGATAAATTAAAATAAAATAGTTTTATTTTGATTTAAATTTGGATTAAAATAAAGGAGTTTATTTTGATTCAAAATTAGATTTTATCTTAACTAAATTTGCCCATTAAATGATATCAATATATATATTGAATGTTTATTATTCATGATATGAATGTTATTTATTGATGCGTATGATGATGTGTATGATAATAAATGGGATTGATTATGGATTATTGACGATGTGATTGGATTTTATTTTAGTTGGATGCGTGAATGTATGAGTTTTATTAAATGGAGTGCTGCGTACCTCGTCTTCTCTAATTTTTCTTAATGTAAATTCTAACTCCCTCTTATGTACTTCCCTTGGCTTTAACGATCGAGGTTTATTTATTTTAAATAGTTTTGTAATAGGAATAGTTAGAATTAATTTTGAAAATTGGAGATCGAGGAAGCAAGGCGCTTGAAGACCCGTTTGTAATGGAGCAGGGTTTAAATGTAATAGTTATATTTAAATATTATTTCTTGCACCCCTAGGGTTTGACCTTTTGGTTCACTTGGTGGCTCTAGTGAGACGAAACTAGAATAAAGTCCATAATCAATTCGGGTAGAATATAGTATTCTATATGTGCATGCTTATATATATATATATATATATATTATGCAAACATGCTTAGCATGTTCATTAATATAACAGCGTATTTTATATATATATATATATAATATATGCGCTAAACAAGATGAGACAAATTAATAACAAACCCCTCGAATTTTTTATATATTAAGTCTAAGCGTTCAAAGATATTTGGAATATCGAGCGTCGCCTTCTAGCATGATAAAATTAATAGAGTATTAAATATTTAATATGAGTTTGTTGTGTCACCACAAGGCAAGTATTAAGTATTTAAGATGTTAATTTATCACATTTGATGCTTATAAAGAAAATTGAACAATATTGTTTTGTTGTGTCATCACAAGGGATGATATTTTTCTTTTTGAATATATGGAGTGCTAGGTCGGACTTAACTTGGATAATTTTGATTCGGATGTGCCACCACTTGATCAAAATAATCTAAGAGGCAAAAAGAAAGGAGTTGCATAGTTGATGTAATTGACAAAAGTTGTCTACCTATTTATTTATATATAGTTTGTTGTGTCACCATGCAAGGCTATATATATTTTGAAATGGGATCCTTATTCTCACTAGCAAATCTTTAATTAGATTTTGCGAGAACTATATAAGTGAGGTAATATAGTTTGAAGAAAATAGTGGAGATACCAATTTAAAACAAGACCTAAATTATTTTGGTAATTAATAAAAGAATGTATGTTAAAATGTTTTTAATTACAAATTCATTTACGAAATTTTACAATGTCTAAAATTACTATCAACTGCGAAGCATATTAGATGCTAAATTAACGAGCCAAGATTAAGCGGATTGGTTAAGGAATTTGAGAATAGTTCTCATAGGTTTGAAAAGTTATCTTATGTCATTAATCGCTATCCTGCAATGGTTGCGAGATAATGCCTCGAGGAAGAGATTGCTACTTTTAGAAAGTGGCGAGATGATGCAGCTGATTAGCTCGATGCATCATGCTCGCATCATCCATGAGTAACGAGCTTGACGTCGGCATGAAACTATGGATGCTCTCTTATATTCACGCACATCAGTAGTTGATGGTGAGGAAAAAGTGGGACTGATAGATATCGAGATATCTAAGGAGCTCTTCCGATCTAGAATGGCCAATGGCACTATAAATGCAGACAAAAAGTTCTTAACATAATCAATTTGATTGATCGATTAGAATGACTGGTTTTGTCATGGATGGAGAGTTGAGCGAATTTGATCTTGCACTCACTCCGGACTCCTTTCCTGATTGTTGTGAATTTTTCATATAAACAAGCTAGATATCGACCTACGTTGATTTGCTTAACATGTTGAAAAATGATGAGAGTCACTTTCGACCAAGAAAGACCATGTCTTCTTGGTAGGGGCAAAGGATCTTACGAAAGAAGAAACGATTCAAAGAAGGTATATAGAAAGGCAAAAACAAAGGATAATAAGAACAAAAGCGTCACGGATAGCAAAGGAGTTTGCTTCCCTTTGCTATAAGCTGGACCTTTGGAAAAAGCTGCGAAAGCATCTTGCGATTGGCTAACGAAAGAAGCTTAATGAAGTTTGATTTACAAATACTGATTTTGTTCAAGATTTAAAATAAATTTTTCTTTAAGTCGAGGTTCTACTTGGATATTGGATATGAACTTTGGTTATCATAAATATAGATTTATGAAGGGACCAAGAAGAAGTAGAAAGCTAAACAAATATAAAATAATCTTATATGTGGAAATGAAGCAAAGGTTGCTACATTAGCCATAGAAACTTATAGTTTAGCAATGCTACGAGCAAAATCTATTAAGTCGATAAGTTGTTATTGTATTCGAGTTCTTGTTAGAAACATTATTTCCATTTTATTGTTGAATGATGAAATCTTTGGTATTATAATTAAGAACAATTGTTGTTCTATTTATAATAATAATGTTTTGTATAGAAATGAAAAGATTACTTAATGGATTTTGTATACTTGACTTACGTGAAAAATTATTTTGTAAATTGAACAAACTAGTATAAGAAAAGGAGATGATCATTCAAAGAGTTGAATGTATGTATTTGTTGAAATCTGAGTGTGAATTATTTGAAAGGTTCAAAAAATTGAGAAGTGAAACAAATTGGCAAAGTATTAAGATTCTTTGATTAGATCGAGGAATAAATACTTGTCTGATAAGTTTCTAGATCATCTCAAATGGTTTTCTCATAATGGACACCTCATGATCGTAATAATTGATTGATGTATCTGAAAGGAAAAATCATACCTTGTTGGACATAGTGCGGTCCAAAATGATTTTCTGAGACATTCCGGTATCCTTACAGGATCATGTCCTAGAAATGGTTTGCATATCTAAAAAGGTAACCTCAAAATCCACCCCAAGACTCCATAAAAAAGTTATGGACGGGGAGGATTCCTAATCTTAAGTATGTTAAGATAAGGGTTGTCCAACTTATGTGAAAAGGTTTGAAGGATAAGCTTGGGACAAGATTTGACATGTCTGATTTGTGGGACATCTAAAAGTAAGTTTAGGGTATATGTTCTATATAATTCTACTTAGCAAAAAGTGTTTGTTCTGAAAAACATTTGCGCTTCAAGATAAAGGTGTTTATCATTAAAGGGGGCTAGTGGGAGGATAATAGATCTTGAAGAGTTCAAGAACCACAAAATACTTATAAGTCGAATAAGAGGAACACGTAGATAGACTGTTATACCACAATAAGATAAATAAATGCGGAATAGTACCAAAAGATACCTAGGAGGTATGGATTCATCATGGATGATGATGATGAGGTACACATCATAGAAGATGATGATCGAGTTACATTCGATGAGTAAGACTTCTAGTGTGTACAAAAGGGTCGATTAGGGGGCGTCGTGAAATTTCTAGTATTATATGTTGATATCTACGGATGAGGAATAACATATCAATGCTACTGATCGGTAAAGATAAAGTTATCTAAACATTCCTCCATGAATGGTTTGGGAAGAGTATCTTAATTGGGGATAAAATCTATATAGATAGATTTGAGAGGATGCTCGAAACTTAACCCGAGGAGCGTATATTCATTTGATGCTTTAAAGTCGTTTAGCATGGCAAACTCAAGAGATGTCTCATGTCGATGAGCTATGGGTGTATCTCTCTTAATAGTCCCCACGAGACTCACGAAAAGAGAGGTCACATGAGTGACAATCATGTATGCATAGAATGTCTGAGACACGATGTTGATCGGTCGTATTATGGAGAAGTTCACTATGAGTCGGTGAAAAACATCTTAAAGTGCTTAGCGACACTAAGGATGTGATCATATTCATGGTGGGTCTAAATTAAAACTAGAGAGCTTAACGAGACTCAAGTTTTTCAGACAGACCCAAGATGACGAAAAATCCACTTTAAGGTAAAAGCGTTATCTTGAGCGATTGGTGCGATGAATTGGAAAGGTTCCAAACATTGAAAGAGTTCTTTGGTTTAGTGATAAAGACAAAGTATATAGCTATAAATGAAAAGCTGCCGAGTTGATTGTTTGGATTAAAGTTCATTCTGAGAACTAGGAATAGTTCTAAGTCTCATCTTGGATCTAAACATGTGTTGTGGCACTTTCATTTGATTATTAGAATCATTGAAAGATGGGAAATCACTATAGAGATAGTGAACTCTCAAAACAACATTACATATCCATTAACTAAAACTTATCCAACAAAAGGATAATCGTCACTTAGAGAAGAAGAGTATGAGATACCATGGCGATTGGCTTTAGTGCAAGTGGGAGATTGAAAGTAGTATGCACACAAGCCCGATCATGTTTGATGATAAAGCATATACTTTGTAACAATCTTATTCATTTATTAATAAAAAGTATTAATTTATTAAAGGCTTTTAATTATCTACATGATCTTTTTTTATAATATGTGATAAACCCGTAGTTTTAAGCAATGCTTTTAGAATAATGATGATGATCATTCTAATGAGATCTAAATTCTTAGAAAGCTTAAAACTAAAATAGTTCCCAATCGTTGGATTACTAAATTGGGGATTAGTGAATCCGGATAGATTGAATACATCGTTCTTTGCTTTCATTGGATGAGGATGATTGATCTCATGATCATTTGTGTGGAACACTAAAAAAGCAGTATGTAGGTGCTTATTAGAGAATAAGTTCAACGAGCATTGGCTCATTAAGGAATACCTAATGGAGTTTTACTTTTTGTCGATAGGAATTCTGTAGTGATAGTAGTCTGAAGTAATCCTTGGACTTGAGATCATCATAGTATCTTGTGTATGATGAGTTATACTTTGACTTATTCCTTAAGACCCTTAGGGTATATCAAAGGGTATGCTTGGGTATAATAAGTTGTACATGGAGATAATGTATGATCGATAAAGAATCTACCACTTACATTAAAGAAGAAAATGTCTATGTGATTCGATAAATGACAACCCGATGAGTCCTTGGCAGCGAAATGAAATTAGAAAGGAGTTTCTAATTTGCATTATTTAGTGTTGTGCATTTAAGGATCGAAATACGTATAATTAAATAAAATAAGACTTGTGATAATTCCATATCTTATATTTAATTGGGACATTGTATGGTGGAAGGATTGAATTGTCGGTAACTATTTACTCGAAAGGTTCTTTTATGATTAATGTTGAAATCTATATTATCTGGAAAGTTGTTGATCATTGGGAGAACATCACTATTGTAGAATAAATATTATTTATTTAAATAAATTAATTGTTTAATTTATTTATTTAAATAAGATTAGAATTATTCTAATTGATTTATTCTGGCCAGGTTTAATATGGAGAACCTAAAATTACACACCATAAAAGGAAGAATAATTATTTAAGAAGTTAATGGCATAATCGTAATAATATGTTATGTATATTTAATTTAATCTATGGTGATAGAATAAATTAAATAGCTTAATATTATTATTTAATATTTTAGAAATATTAAATATAAATTAATAAGAGGAGTCTTATTAATATTATTACAATTATTATTATTATTTTAATTTCTAAAGAGTTTAGGAATTAATTTAATATAAATACTCTCATTTATTCCTAATTGGATTAGGAAGGAAAATTAGTTAAAGGAGTTTAATTAATTATCCCTAATAAGATTAGGGAGTCATTTAATTAAAAGGTTTAATTAAATAATACCTTATTTTAATAGGGTTACTTGATATCTTTATAAGAGAGTCTTATATCGGATATCGAGGCGACGTAATAATTCGATGGTTGGAGAGAAATGCTCTTTTTTATAGAGATAGAAAAACTAGGGTTTAGCCAACCACCCATCTTCTTGAATTCTTCTTCTTCCTCCTTGGTGGATCACCTCTGAGGCCCGAACACTTGGGTGGCTAACGTTGATCGAAGGAAGGAACCAAACCGGTGGATTCAGTTGAGCGAAAAAAAGGATTGGAGGTGAACTTGTACACGAGGAAGCTTCGGATCTTGAGGGTATGTTTTATTATTCATCTTTTTCGTTTAATTAATAATTGTGCATAAGGGTGATCCGTATATGGTTTATAAAATTTTAAACTCTGATTTTTTACACGCTTAGCTTATTTATGTAATTTGATTGCGTTCTTGAATATTACAAACCTAACACATACCGGTCAACAATTCAACTTTTTGCACTCTTGGCAAAAAGAACTATAGTCACGATCATACCAATAATCTACTCATCTTTACACTCAAGTCGAAGAAATATCATCATTAGGGTTATAAGAATGTTATATAAAATAATATAATCAAAACATATAGATTTAATCTCAAGTAAGAAGCCATATCAATTCTCATAACTTATAGTGCCTTAATCATAATCAATAATCTAATATTATTAATATTACCACAATATTTTAATCATTTCTTAAACTTATAAACAATTTATTTAAATTGTTTTTACACTTTACTAATAAATGCATTTAATCATCTTAAAATGCCAAACTAATAAGATTTCATCACCAATAACCAAAATCCTCATCAAAATCTGCATATACCTCATATAGGATTCTTAAGCCATAAAATCCTATTTTCCAATTTTCTTACTCACATAACATATTTAATTCATTTAATCATAACTAGAACATTTTTTTATGAAAATACCAAATCGGTTCCAAAAATATTTATTTTACGGGATTTAGAAGAATATAGTCCCATATTGAATATATATTTTTCTCGAATTTTTAAAATTCATTTACTATTTTTCACATGGCCAAAACCACTTGAATATTTAAACATTTATCATAAATTGTACTTTTGTCCAAAATTTAAAAATTAATACGTATCTTGATATTAATTAGATGTACTCCCAATACAAATTTCATCAATTTTGGAGTTAATCACAAGGAGTTATAAGCGATTACTTTTAAAATAGTCTTTTCTCATAAAATCCATAACTCTAATCTATACAAAATCGCCATTTTGGACACAATCTACAAAACTCGTCAAAATATCATTTTGAATTTTTCGAAATTTTTGAAGGTTCAAAAAATACAAAAGCGAAAAACATAATCACCCTTAAAAATCCACTACTATTCCTTACCTCAAAAGAAGATGCTTACATTGAGAATATGAGAATGAAACGAACTTGCTTACAAGTATAGCAATACTCAAAGTATACTCAAAATACTCACAAGAATAAACTCGATAATATAGAGAAAACTTGATTTAAATTGTGATTTTCAATTCTAACCTAAAGCTTCTATTTATAGGAAAATCTTTAGAACACAAAGCGAAAAAATTTAATAAATTAATATTATTTATTTTCCACATCTTTCTACGCTCCATGAATCTCTGAACTCAGCCATCCTAACACATGTTAAAGATGCCCACCAAACACAAAAAAAAATGTTTTCTTATTTAAATTATTTTAAACTTTCAAAAATTAATTATTTGAACTTGAAACTTCAATAATTCATAATAAATAGCCCTTTTATCGAAAAATTCGAATCTCGCGAGTTTTTATAGGAAATTCAATTCTCTACAACTTTGCGGAAGAATGTTTTCTAAATTCCAAATATAAATTGACCGAAATTCACAAATGAAAGCGATTTTACAAGTTATAATCAAATTTCGATCGAGAAATGGGGTCCACCGACACACACACAAAACATGTGTTAATCATTTAATGCCACAAAAATACTCTTCCTCCTCATATACTCACATATCGCACATTCATTATAAAAATATCACCATTAATATATTATTAAAATAATATATTTAAATGAATTATTTTATCGAGAAAAAATAAAATATTAATTTTCAACAATTGTCACTTTAAAAATTTTCTCCATCTATATCCACATAAAATGAATATTTTCCTTATCATATTAATCAATAATTAATTATTCACAAATAATATTACGAGAATCCTGATAATAATGACCGGTAGTTCCGGAAGAGAACTTTTCGATAAAGATTTCTCCTTCTTGGCGCAATTAGGTGACCAAACCTCTCCTTAGGCGAGAACTTTCTAGACATTGCCAATAATGTTTTCTAATAATATTATTCAGGATAATATGAATTATTGCTTCGATAATAGAAAATCTTGTGTAATGACAATTATTAAAACAACGATAATATAAAATATCAACGCGACAATTATTGAATCGATAAAATAAAATATTGAGCGATAATTACTGTAACAATTATTGAGTAGTGCCTTAACTACGTAAGAGTCAATAATTCAAAAATCTGGTGCAATCTGGCGTCTTCTTTGTCTGACAATGCGTATTACTTTACTTTAACCCATAGGGTATTCAATGATGTTAACGGTAACAATTCTGTTTTATTATTTAAAAACTCTTATATTTGTTTTTCTTCATCCATCAAGTTATTCTCGTTATGGGGCCCACAAATGGCTTTTGTGAATCGTCTACGAATATTCCCAAACGATAAAAAGAATATTGCACCACGACCAAGCGAATATTCCCAAATGATAATGAATATTTTATAACCACTTGCTTATTTTGAAAAAAAATTATATATATCACCCTTTACTTTAACTTTTATCACTTTAATCATTTATTGAATAGTAATTATAAGAAAAATTGAATACTTTTATTTCATAAAATTCGGGGCCTTACACATTTCCTCTATATCCTTCCCTTATAACTTGTGATGGTTCGAAAATTGAAGATTTTCTATATACATTTTCGATTTTCATCGATAAAATGAAGCGATAACACATATAATTCAAGCGTTGATTAAAAGTCCAAGAGTCTTGTGAGGCAAACACGTTCACAATGTTTACTAAGGATTGTTTTTTTACTCTTCTCATTCTCATACAAAATACGAATCAATCTCTAGCGAATGTAAAAGCGTGAAAGCAATTGAAACTGGGACAAACAACTTGCATAAGTCTTTTAAAACCCTCCTTCTCAACATGTTTGAAAAGGAAGTTAAATCTACAATAAGATAGTGAACCACAGGTAGAATTTAGACTTTTTTATAAATAAAGATGAATTTTTCTATAAATATTATTTTTGAATATTATGGAATAAATTTGATATAATGTTATAGTTGTGGGTAATATTTATAAATTTTGCAAAGTATGAAAGTTGTTATAAAATATTAGTTTGGTGGGGAATATTCTTTTTGTTAGGGAATATTAAATCTGATGGCTCAATCATTGGTGGACCCCACAACATTATTGTCGGATTGAAAGCAACAAAAATATTTTTATAAAAATAACGGCGGAGGTATTCTGCAGTTAAAAGCTGTTGAACTACCGTTGGTAAAAATGCGATGTCTGGCGTGGTTGCGTAGTAGCACACGGTATTGATTATTGATCTTCGTGAGAAGTCAACCGGTATGCTCGATTATTACTTCACGATAATTCTTTGCATCATATCTCTTATATTATTGATTCAATTATTGTCACGATTATCATACGTATAATATGTTATAGTATTAAATCAATAATTGAGGCGACAAGTTATAAATGATTAATAATTATTGAAAGATTAAATATGTGTTATGATTTGTGGTAAGTTTGATTATTTTATGGGGGCTCATGTATGTCATCATCTAAGAGTCTCTTCATCGATAGTATTTACCTTCGTCGATAGTAATTACCCTTGTGAATAGTATTTACCTTCGTCGATAGTAATTACCCTTGTGAATAGTATTTACCTTAAATCGATAGTAATTACCTTGTGAATAGTATTTACGATATAGTAATTACCCTTGTGAATAGTATTTACCTTTGTCGATAGTATTTACCTTCGTTAATAGTAATTACCTTTACCGGACGTCGAACCACTTGTCGTTTCACATTCTGAGCGTCGAACCACTTGTCGTTTCACATTCTGAGCGTCGAACCGATTCGTCGAGCCACTTGCCTTTTCACTTGCACACGGGCGGTCTTAAGCTAGAAATCTTCTATAAATAGAGGCTGGGGCTTCATTATTTTCACGAATTCATTCGAGCTATAGAGAGAAAAGTATAGAGAGAATAAGAGAAAGAAGAAGAGTATTTTGTTCTTACTGCTTTGCGATATTCAATCTCTACCAAAATGTAAGGGGTGTTATTCTTTCTTATTCATGAAGAGAAGCATTGTTATTCCATTGCTTATTATTACATTGGAATAACTTTTGTATAAGTGGTTTACCCTATACTTGGTGACATTCTTCTATTATTACATTGGAACATCACATGCATGTGTTTTTTACAGGGACTGGTTAAAATTATTATTATTACATTTGGAACATCACATGCATGTGTTTTACCTGGACTGGTTAAAATCTTTATTATTACATTGGAACATCACATGCGTGTGTTTTACAGGACTGGTTAAAATCTTTATTATTACATTGGAATATCTATTTGTGTGTTTTACAGGATGCAGTTCCATCTTTATTATTACATTGGAACATCACATGCGGTGTGAATTTCACGACACAGGTTCCGTATTTATTATACATTGGAATAACTTTTATGCATGCGATCTATCGCGTGCGTGGTGATTTCTTTTGTTATTCCATTCTTTATTATACCCGGTTGGTTAAAACTTTGACTTATATACTCCATGAAATTAGTAGAATATCCTTGATATTTGCGTTTCATCGATATCTTTTCATGGAAATATTCTTACGATCATTCTTGAATTTTACTCTACAAAAGCAGATGTCGTGTTGACAATTTGGGCGTTAATAATTCTGGATAAAATAATTCTTGAACTTGTTTTATTGAATTCTTATATCATTGTCATCATCCTCGTGTTTATATATTTTTTGAAAGTCATCATGGCACATGTAGTGCATAGATGGACTTGGTATGATTATGACGAGAGACTATTGATTGTAATCATGGTAGTAATGTTACAAATGATGTGATAAAAAATCCTCGATGGTAAAAGTGCATTGATGGGCGATTGTTGGCATGATCATGACCATTAATGAATACCTGAAATATTCTTGGCGGCGTGAGTGCGTGAATAATTGTGGTCGTGATCTTAAAGAATATCCTTGGCCGTAGTGCGGGGTGATTCGATGATGTGGAATATTTATTAAAATTTGAGTCTCGGCTATAACGATGATGAAAAACCTTTTAAAACCTAAAAGATAGTAGACTTTATTTTCTACTTGACTCTTTTAATGGATTGCGTATTCATTGCTGATTAAAGCGGTTGTCTATTGTATTTTATCGGTTTAACATTATTGAAGACTATTGATAATTTATTACGCATTATCTTAGTCATAATATTTCTTCTTGGGCTAGTTGAGCTCACCCTTTCTTTCCTTTATTCTCTTGAAAATGATAATATAAATTTGGGGACGAGTCGGGGAAGCAGTGATGGTCTGAAGATAGCATTAGTAGTCCTCACTATTACGTAAAATAGTGTGATAATAAGTGTAATGAGGACTTTTGTTTGAGTTTGTATAATATCTAGTAGGCGATATTTGTATTTAAACTCACGATTTATGTCGTATTATACCACAGCGATTATGTTAATAAGTTGTATTTAAATTACATACCATGTAAGTGGCGACTCAAGATGGGTGATGTATACCTAATTTTGGGGGCGTCACGGTTGAGTATCGAGCTTAGGGATGTGATCCTGGCTAAGATGTGAGAATAGTACTAGGAGGGAGGCGGGGAATACCTTGTTAGTATGACTACTAAGTTTATGTCTTATTTTATTGGTTGGTCGGAAGATAAGGATAATTTGTTACATGTCGATTAACCTTTTGTTTTGTGGCGATGTCTGAAAATGACATCGAGAATGTTGAGAATATGATGGGCCTTGACGATCGTTGATTCACCACATGTCGATAATCGAGGATAATGTGCATCGAGAAAGGTGACAATCCTCATCTGCAACAACAACAACGACCAAATGACAATGATCAAATGTTGAGAGGCTTTATGCAATTTATCTGGCAATGATGCGAGGCGACTCTGTCCAAAAGCGTAGGTGGAAACACGGAAAACTCTCGGGCGGTCACATTAAACAATTTAAGGAGCTGGGACCACCGGAGTTTAAGGGAAAGCAAAACCACTTACAGCGGAAGCATGGATAAAAGCAGTTACCAAGATATTTGATGTCTTGGGATGCTCAGGAAGCAAAAGGTTCCCTTTCTTGCGCCTTTATGTTGCGGTGGAGCGGATTCTTGGTGGGAATCGGTAAAAGCGTACTCGACCAATTTGTCTTGAAGATATCTTGGGAGAAGTTCGGGGAGGCATTCAGCGACAAATACTTTCTGAAAGTATTAGCCACATGAAGGAGGTGGAGTTTATCAAGTTGGAACAAAACAATATGGCCAGTGTAATAATCTGAGGCAAAATTTGCGGAGTTATCACGGTTTCGTCCCACTTGGTGGATAATGAAGAGAGAATGGCGAATGTTTTAAGAGGTTTGAAGCGGGAATCGTCGACATCTTATTTCTCATAAAGCGTGTTTGTATTGGATGTTGTAAATAGGGCTCGATTAGTGGAAGCGCGATAATGAGTCAACCTTGACTAAAAGAAGCGGTAAGCAAAATTATAATACCGGCGAGAATAGTCGTCGAGGAGGTGACAACAAGCGTGGAGGAATCAGCGGGCGGATATGGTAACCACTTGGTGGTGTCGAGGGCCCAAAATAATAGAATGGACATTTCAAGAAAAGGAGATTCAACATGATGGAAAGGCGTCGACCCGGCACCCGTTGTTAAGGAAGGAGAAAGACCACTATCGTATGCTTCAAATGCGGAGGAGAGGACACATCGATCAAAGCTGCGTCGTGCGAGTCAAAAGCGTGTTATAATTGTGGAAGAAAGGTCAACAGCTCGATTTTGTGGTTTCTGAAGACAAATTCAGCTAGGATGGAAACACCAAAGGCCGTCCCGGAAAATTCAAAATCCGTGGTCTGAGGAGAGCATTTGTTGTGACCTCCCAAAAGAGCGAGGAATCCGAATGAGGTCATCACGGGTAAGCTTATCATAAACTCTAATGAAGTACATACTTTATTTGATCTGGGTTCTACCCATTCTTTTATTTCTCTACTTGCGCTCATCGATTAAATTTGACTCAGGAGAAATTAGACTTTGACTTATCTGTGGAAACTCAGTTGGGAGAAACCTTCATTACATCCACTTTTTTATAAGTCTTGTTTGGTTCAAATCGGTACCCTCACATTACTGTCGATCTTATTTCATTAAAAATACTTGCATTTGGCGTGATTACTAGGGATTGATTGGTTAACTACTTATCATGCAAAAATTGATTGTTTTAAATGGGTTGTTAGCTTTCATATTCCTAATCAACCTATTATCTTGAATTCAACGACCAAACCATTAAAATCAATCACGGTCATCTCAAGCCATAAAAAAGCTATTCGTTTATTGAAAAAGCGGATGTCGAAACTTTCTTAGCTCATATCACATTTAAATAAAAATAAATCGGTTTTAAGCGATATTCCTATTGTTAATAAATTTCTGGCGTATTCCCCAAGAACTTCTGGCCTACCCCGGGCGTGAAATTGAATTTTGTATCGACCTTGAACACGGTACAAAACCTATTTCCAAAGCCCATGTCGAATAGCTCTATTGAACTTGAGGAGTTAAAGACCCAATGCGAGAATTGTTAGACATTGGCTTTATTAGTCCTAGTACTTCTCCTTGGGGTGCTCTGTTACATTAAGTGAAGAAGAAAGATGGGAGTATCGACTTTGTATTGATTATCGGGAGTTGAATCATGTCACCATCAAAATAGGTATCCATTGCCGCGTATTGATGACTGTTTGACCCGATTCTGCAAGGAGCCAAATTCTTTTCAAAGATTGATCTTAGTTAGGATATCACCATTGAAGATTAGAACCGTGACATTCGAAAGGCGGCTTTGGAACTTCGATGCGGGCATTGCTGAATTCTAGTCATGTCCTTTGGATTGACTAATGCTCTAACGCCTTCATGGATATGATGAGCCAAGTATTCAAGGAATATTTAGATCACTTTGTGGTCGTCTTTATTGATGACATCCTTATTTATTCCAAAAGCGTGTGAAGATCGTGAAAGCAACACTTGAGGTGACACTCCAAAAGCTTCGTGAATATAAGCTTTATGCGAGTTGAAGAAATCACGAGTTACGGCTTGAAGAAGTAGCATTCCTTGGGCCGCGTGGTATCAAGTCATGGAATATCATTGACCAGACCAAAGATTGAAGCTATTGAAAAGTAGGAACAACCTAAATCGATGGCCAAAATCGTAGCTTTCTCGGTTTAAATTTGGTTATTATCGGAGATTAGTGGAAGGATTTTCTCGAATCGCTATTCCATTATTTCGGTGACTCGGAAGATACTGAAGTTCGGTTGGAAGCGAAGAATGTGAGAAGAGTTTTCAAGAACTTCGAGAGGAGACTTATTTATTTTGTTACGTGATACCATCAGGCTCGGAGGATTTGTCATCTCTGATGATGCTTGAGCAAAAGGTTGGGATGTGTTCTTATGCAACATGGAAAAGTTATAGCCTATGCCTCGCGACAACTCAAAGAATATGAGAGGAATTATCCTACTCATGATCTAGAGTTAGCGGTTTTTCTCTTCTGCTTAAAATGTGGAGCATTACTTGTATGGGGAGAAAGTGGAGATCTTTACGGATCATAAAAAGCCTCAAATATTTCTTCACTCAAAAGGAACTCGACATGCGACAACGGCGTTGGCTTGAAGCTGTTGAAAGATTATGATCATACCATCGATACCATCACGGAAAAGAAGCGTGGTAGGCGGCGCGTTGAGTAGAAAATCATATCAAGTCTGAGTGCGATATTGTCGTATGAGCCCATTTGTGTGACTTGCAAAGGATGGAGATAGAATTAAAGACTCGAGGGGCGCGTGTGATGATAGCGAGTATCACGAGTAGAGCAGAACTTTAATTGATAAAGTTAAAAGCTGCTTTCAAGCTCTGGACACAGGTGATCGTATGAGGAAGAAAGTCTGAAGGTCTTATCTTAGGAAGCAAGAATCGATGAAGAAGGAATACTTGAGTCGACTCCGGACTTTGTGTTCTAACGACCACGATTTAAAGTATAATATCATGATGGAAGCGCCTGACACACCATTTGCAATCCATCACAGGAGTACCAAAATGTATCATGATATTAAATCGTACATTTTGGTGGAAGCAATATGAAGAGAGAGATAAGCTGTTGTTTATCTCGAGGTGTCTAACTTGTCAGCGAGTTAAAGCGGAGCATCAAGTACCAAAAGGTCCATTGCAACCACTTGAAATTCCGAATGGAAGTGGGAGCACATTACCATGGATTTAGTTCTGGGGTCTTCTAAGGTTTCTCAAGGCGTTGATGCGATTTGGGTCATTGTTGATAGATTGACCAAGTCTGCTCATTTCTTCTGAATCTGAGAAACTTATACACTTGAGCGTCTTGCTTTCGTATATACACATAAGCGAGATTGTAAAGGCTATATGGTATCTTGCGGTATCCATAGTTTACGATCGAGACCAAGATTCACTTCACGATTTTGGGTTAGTTTGCAAAAAGCTATGAGCGCAGACTTACGATTTAGCTTCGGCATATCATCCTCGAGACGGACGGACGATCGGAGAGGACTATTCAAACTCTTGAAGATCTATTAAGACTCTGTGTCCTTGATTTCAGGGGGTTGGGACAAGTTCTTACCATTGGTGGAGTTTTCCTACAACAACGATTATCAAAGCAAGTATTGGCATGGCTCCATTCGAAGCATTGTATGGAAGAAAGTGTCGTTCTCGGTATCTTTGGGATGAGGTGGGTGAAACAACGTTGTTGGGGCCGGGAGTTGATGCGTATGACTACGGAAAAGATTGAAATGATCCGAAATGACGTATAAAAACCTCACAAAATCGACAAAAGAGTTATCTTGATCTTCATCGAAAGGGCGTGGAATTCGATATAGGAGATCGTGTGTTGTTAAGAGTTGCTCCATGGAAAGGAGTTACAAGATTTGGAAGGAGAGAAAACTTAATCCTCGATTCATCGGTCCATTTTAATCCTCGATCGGTAGGAGCGTGGCTATAGACTTCGACTTTCTGCTGAAATATGTCTACGTGTTCATAACGTTTTCACATATCTATATTACGTAAATATGTGAAAGACCGAACCATATTATTGAGTTAGAACCGGACGAAATAGCGGAAGATTTGGCGTATGAAGAGGTTCTGTTCAAATTTTGGATAAGAAGAAACATATTCTACGCTCGAGTTATACCTCAAAATCGAAAGTTTTATGGAGGAACCACGATGTTGAGGAAATGACTTGGGAGTTAGAATCTGAAATGAAATCAAGGTATCCTTACCTCTTGACATACCAGTCGTACCCTAATTTAGTAGAAATTTCATAAGAAGGGAGGTTGTAAGACCCGACTTTTATAAATAAAGATGAATTTTTCTATAAATATTATTTTTGAATATTATGGAATAAATTTGATATAATGTTATAGTTGTGGGTAATATTTATAAATTTTGCAAAGTATGCAAGTTGTTATAAAATATTAGTTTGGTGGGGAATATTCTTTTTGTTAGGGAATATTAAATACTGATAAACTCAATCATTGGTGGACCCCACACATTATTGTCGGATTGAAAAACAACAAAAATATTTTATAAAAATAACGGCGGAGGTATTCTGTTAAAAGCTGTTGAACTACCCGGTGGTAAAAGTACGATGTCTGGCGTGGTTGCGTAGTAGCTACGGTATTGATTATTGATCTTTACGTGAGAAGTCACTTTCGGTATGCTCGATTATTACTCTGATAATTCTTTGCATCATATCTCTTATATTATTGATTCAATTATTGTCACGATATCATCATATAATATGTTATAGTATTAAATCAATAATTGAGGCGACAAGTTATAAATGATTAATAATTATTGAAAGATTAAATATGTGTTATGATTTGTGGTAAGTTTGATTATTTTATGGGGGGGCTCGTATGTCATCATCATCTAAGAGTCTCTTCATCGATAGTATTTACCTTCGTCGATAGTAATTACCCTTGTGAATAATATATTTACCTTAATCGATAGTAATTACCTTTTGTGAATAGTATTTACCTTCGTCGATAGTAATTACCTTCGTGAATAGTATTTACCTTAAATAATTAATTACCCTTGTGAATAGTATTTACCTTTAATCGATAGTATTTACCTTCGTTAATAGTAATTACCTTTACAGACGTCGAACCACTTGTCGTTTCACATTCTGATGCGTCGAACCACTTGTTTTTCACATTCTGAGCGTCGAACCCGATTCGTCGAGCCACTTGCCTTTTCACACGGCGGTCTTAAGCTAGAAATCTTCTATAAATAGAGGCTGAGGCTTCATTATTTTCACGAATTCATTCAAGCTATAGAGAGAAAGTATAGAAGAATAAGAAGAGAAGAAGAAGAGTATTTTTATTCTTACTGCTTTCTTGCGATATTCAATCTCTACCAAAAGTAAGGGGTGTTATTCTTTCTTATTCATGAAGAAGAAGCATTGTTATTCCATTGCTTATTATTACATTGGAATAACTTTGTATAAGTGGTTTACCTATACTTGGTGACATTCTTCTATTATTACATTGGAACATCACATGCATGTGTTTTACACGGACTGGTTCCGTCTTTATTATTATTACATTGGAACATCACATGCATGTGTTTTACAGGACTGGTTAAAATCTTTATTATTACATTTGGAACATCACATGCATGTGTTTTACGGACTGGTTAAAATCTTTATTATTACATTGGAATATCCTATTTGTGTGTTTTACAGGATGCAGTTCCATCTTTATTATTACATTTGGAACATCACATGATTGTGAATTTCACGACTGGTTTCGTTATTTATTATTACATTGGAATAACACATGCATGCGATTATCGCGTACATGGTGATTTCTTTTGTTATTCCATTCTTTATTATACCCGGTTGGTTAAAACTTTGACTTCTATACTCCATGAAATTAGTAGAATATCCTTGATATTTGCGTTTCATCGATATCTTTTCATGGAAATATTCTTGATCATTCTTGAATTTTACTCTACAAAAGCGATGTCGTGTTGACAATTTGGGCGTTAATAATTCTGGATAAAATAATTCTTGAACTTGTTTTATTGAATTCTTATATCATTGTCATCATCCTCATGTTTTATATTTTTTTGAAAGTCATCTGTGGCACATGTAGTGCATAGATGGACTTGGTATGATTATGACCGAGAGACTATTCGGTGTAATCATGGCCAGTAATATTACAAATGATGTGATAAAAAAAATCCTCGATGGTAGTAGTGCATTGATGGGCGATTGTTGGCATGATCGTGACCATTAATGAATACCTGAAATATTCTTGGCAGTAGTGCGTGAATAATTGTGGTGCGTGATCTTAAAAAATATCCTTGGCTAGTAGTGCGGGGGTGATTCGATGATGTGGAATATTTATTAAAAGTGAGTCTCGGCTATAACGATGATGAAAAACCTTTTAAAACCTAAAAGATAGTAGACTTTATTTTCTACTTGACTCTTTTAATGGATTAAATATTCATTGCTAGATTAAGCGGGTTGTCTATTGTATTTTATCGGTTTAACATTATTGAAAGACTATTGATAATTTATTACGCATTATCTTAGTCATAATATTTCTTCTTGGGCTAGTTGAGCTCACCCTTTCTTTCCTTTATTCTCTTGAAATGATAATATAAATTTGGGACGAGTCGGGAAGCGAGTGATGGTCACGAAGATAGCATTAGTAGTCCTCACTATTACGTAAAATAGTGTGATAATAAGCTATAATGAGGACTTTTTGTTTGAGTTTGTATAATATCTAGTAGAGCGATATTTGTATTTAAACTCACGATTTATATCGTATTGTACCACAGCAGTTATGTTAATAAGTTGTATTTAAATTACATACCATGTAAGTGGCGACTCAAGATTATGTTAATAAGTTGTATTTAAATTACCTCCAAGAAGTACCATACCCTCCTCTCCCTCACCCTCTTTACCCTACAAGTTGGGGTTGAGATGGGTGATGTATGACCTTAATAGTTTTGGTATGATCAAAATAAAGTTAATATCAACATTAAAAAGGTGCCCTCAAAGCATCTTTCTCATTATCGAAACAATCCAAAACAACAAATCCCATGAAACAATTTGAGCAGAAAATAAGTTCATTCTATTTCTTTAAATCAAATGGAGAACAACTAAAACATGACCTTTGCAGTTAGATCAAAAGCAGTTGAACAACTGCGATCGAGACAACAAAAAATTAGACCAAAACCCTAAGTCTTAACTAACAAAATCGGATCGAATAACTTAGTAAAAGGGTTCAAATCAAACATAGATGTAAGTATGGAACAACTAAGAAAACAAACATACCACCATTTTACGAGTGCGAAGGCATGGTTCAAGTTCAACCGATTATTTGAAGTCGTAAGACATGAGAGTCGAGAGCCTTTGATCGGAATTAAATAGCGTAAGGGAGTAGTCATTGTCGAGACAAGCATAAAGCAAGAGCAATGAAGTCTGAAGTCGTGAAGCAAGATGAAGATTCTCAATTTTTCGAATCTGAAATGCATTTGCTGGGCAGGTCACTTAGGAGGAGTTAGGACTTAGAACTTTAGGATCTGGACTCTGGAGTTAGGCACTTAGGTTTATGACTTAAGAGTTAGATAATAATAATATTATAAAATTAATATTTTTAAGAATTAAGGTTTGGTTATTCGGATACCCGAATAACTAGATTTTTGAAAACCGAAATCGTAACCGAATACTGAAATATAATTCGGATATAACCGAAATTGTAAAAAAAATTGAAAAATCGAAATAATTCGGTTAAAAAATTTCGGTTCGGTTCAGTAGTTCGGTTTTATCCGTTTTTTGCTCACTCCTACCTAGACTAGTCATAAGTCTAAATTTGAAAACAAACAACACATTTGAAATTAATAGTCATATCCCAAATATAATTCTTGCAGACAAACATAGCCTTAATTCCTTGAACTCACCATTGAGTTGGGTTTTTGTTGTTGTTTATTTTATAAATTTATTCATATATGCTATGTTTGTTTGCAAGGATTATAATTCGGAATTATAATCTATGAGATTATAATATTAAAACTATTAATTTTAGAATTATAATCTCGGAATTATAATGATAATTTAAAGACTATTAAGTTATTTTATAATTCCTAAACTAATAGTTTCAAGTTTAAATTTAAAAACAAACAAAACACTTATGATTAATAATCCTATCCAAATATAATTCTCGTAAATAAACACAATCATACTTACTTATGCCTTTGCTCCCCGTGAAACATGCTAAAACATACACCTAGGGTATAATTGATATTTTGTTAGTGTAGTTGGGGTAAATTTACATATTAGTTGCTGAACTGAAAAAGTTTGCAATCTTATAATCTTCTTTTCAATCCAGTGACTGATGACTTCCGTCAAAATTATTTTAACAGACGTCTTGTATGGCTAACTTATACGCATACACAATGGAGTTGACATGTGGAGTCCATTTTTCAGAAAAAGAAAATTAAAAATAGCTTATATGGACATTTAAAAGCAAAAGAAATAACAAAAAAATAAAAATAAAAATAAAAATAAAATCAACCATCATATTGCCGAAATCTAAATCTTCATTTGGGGTATTTCTCTGTCTTTCTACTAATTTCTCAAGGAATTTGTGGCTTTGATTATGGATGAGTCGGTGTTTGGGGGTGCTTAGGTTTTGGTTTTGATGACTTGTTGGTGGTTAGAGATTTCGGTGAGTGGCTAGTCCCAATTAAATGTGTACTTACTATATATATATATATTAGGCCTGATAAAATATGGTTATGGGTTGATTTTGATTTTCAAAATATGATTATGGTTCCATTTAAGAACTAAAACTGTATTAATCATTTTTAATATGGATTGTGTGGATTGGAACCATATGGTTATGGTTAAAAACCATATTAACTATTTTAAGATATTTTGACTTTTAAACAGAATTTTTGAAAATTAAAATTGTGACCGTCACAATTAAATTAATTAAGTAATAATATGATATAAAAATTATTAATATAAATAATAAAATGCTAAAAAACTATACTAATAAAATTTTAAATTAAAATTATTAATACCCTTCCATATTTAAATATTTTTTAAAATTATTATTAACCCAAAATACACCATAAACACAACTAGCATCCGCAACCATCATCCATTCACAAATCTACTTTCAAAATAGAAATATATATATATATGCATTACACTTCATCTCCCCTTTTTATTAACTTTTTAGATATTTTTGTTTTAATAAATAACAAATAATTGTTGCAAGTATTTTAACGTAAACACAGTTTTTCGGGTGTTATGTTAATGTGATTTTAATACTTAAATCTTGGTTTTAATATTTTCTCCGTTTCAAATTATAAGTTATGTTTTTAGAAATTAATTTAAAATATTTTTAAATTTAAAGTCGATATAATTCATAAACAATTAAGACGCAATAAATCTTACGAAACCAATATCAAGCTGAAATTAAAAATGGTTGAGGAGATGGAAGCATAGTTATGAATATGTATTGTGAGCACCAGTCGATATGTACCGTATCGTCAAGAAAACAGTACTCTAAATATAATACCACTCCGTTTAGAATACCGGAGTTATTTTCTTGACAGTACTCTATAACTATAATACTACACCACTTAAAACTGGTGAATGTCGGGCCATATGTGATATGAGAAATAACTTTTTAATTTGGATAAAAATGAAATATGGGTTAAAAAATAGTTAATCGGTTAATTAATTATATTTATTTTAAAAAATATGGGTCCAAACTTTAACCAACCTGAATAAATAAAAATTGTTAACCAACCCATTTGGTTTTAGTTAATATGGTTTATTACGACAGTTAATAACTATATTCTGGTCCTAATATATATAAATCTGCACTTTCTTAAACTTGTTTTTTTAAAAAAATCCAAAATATTAGTTTTAATAAAAGTCTTTATTTAAGGAGGAATGTTATTTAAGGGGAATGCTCCTGATCCTTGCTCTCTCTATATATATTATGATTAGTCTATAATGTCCTTAATATTAATTATTATATTTTTATTCTCTATACATATTTATAGAGCATTATTAATCATGTGCAAAAAATTAAACAATTAAATAAAAATAATTTTATCATTTGTCATCTTTTTAATATATACGTTTAATTATAAATAAATTTAATAAATTTGAAGTCTTTACATAAGGGTATACATTGTATATGTAAAATTTATCATCTAATAAAATTTAAAAAATTACCAAAGAAAAAAAGACTCTTTTTTTAGTATTACCATAAAGACTCCAAACTTTTGAGTTTTTAATTGAATAGAAAAAGATAAAAAATAAAAGTCTTTTTCTTTGGTAATTTTTAAAATTCAAAATATAGAGATTTAGATGAAAAATTAAATATCATAATTAGCAAAACAACCATCAATCGAGACAGTTGGGCCACTAACCTATTGAGTTGAGTTAGGAGAACATGATTATATTACACGTGCACACCCATATACTTTGTTTTTAAGAATTATAATTTTATATTATATTCTTATGAATTATAATTTTAAAATTAAATAATTGTAATCACGTATTTAATTTTTATAATTATATTTGTTTGCAAGTATTATAATTATAATTTTAAAATTATTAAATCATTTTATAATTTATAGTCACAAGTTTAAAATTGAAAACAAATAAAATATTTGAGATTAATATTTTATCCCAAATATAATTTTTGTAAACAAATATAATCATGATAGTCAATCAAGCGTTTATTTATCTTTGTAATTTTAGTCCTTTGATAAGACTTCAAACAAAACATATGACGATAATTTTTTTATTATTTTAAGTTAAAAAAGAAAAAAAAATATGTAATGACTTTTTATGATAAGTTATCAATGTTTCTTATATTTAAAAATCTCATTTAAGTAAGACGGTAAAATGAGTAAACAGTTTGTACTCGTTCGATTAAAAGTTTGATTCAAATTCAACTTAAAATATAAATGATTCAAATATAAACAAATTTTAAAGTTCGATAAATTAGTCAAACTTCCTCAAATTATAATTTGAGGATTGATACTCAGATTATATTCGTTCGAAAAGTTCAAACCGTTGTTGGACAAGATTTCGAGATCGTCTTTCATTTCGTAGCTTAAATGAAATTTTAATCAAACTTTACTTTATTCTTGATAAATTTTGTGAACCAGATATGAGCAACTCAATATTCAATCCGACTCGGTTCATTTACACCCTTACATTTAAGACTAATAAATTAGGAAACTGATAAATTCACAACAGAAAATAATAATTTCGTCTTTTGTAAAAATTATCGCTATACATCTATAAGAACACTTTTCATATAAAAATATTAAAAAATATTGTAAAAATATCAATTTCCATAAATTAATATTTAACAAGTGGTTTCAAGAAAAAAAAAGTTAAATATTCCTAACACACAACTGCTGTCCGTCCCACGGGCCATGAGCCCATGACCCATCACCGACGGTTACAAAAATAAATGGAGGTCATTGACCACCTTGCCCCTATGTCCGTCCGTATGGCCACCAGCTACGTACGTCAACAGCCACAACCACAATCCTCCGCCGCTTTATACCCCAACCACCGCCTTAACGAGACACCCTCATTCCTATGTCGTTTCGTCACCGCCCGCCCCTTGGCCCTCTTCATCATCGTCTTAGGAATAGGGAATGGCAAACGAGGGCTCATCTGGTGAAGGCTTACTGCAATCACATCGATGTCAGGCTTTCAAACAGTACTGGAATGGGGACTTTGTTCAGACCTAGCAAAGAACGCGAGGTATCTCTTTGATGAGAGACATATAGCAATGATTCTAACTTTGTAAGACAATGTGAAAGAAATAAACAAGAAAAAAAAATAAATATTTGTGGTGAATTGGAATTGTTAGTGCAGTGTTGACTGAATTTGCTGCTATATCTTTTATTTTAGAAATATGGTTGACACTGTTAGCGATGGTATAGTGCCGGTAACTTGAGTTTATGATGATACATTTTTTACTCAAGGTATTATATATGGAATGTGTCATTTATTATATTATGTGCTGGCAAGTTATTGTTACTGGTTCAGTGCCAATAAATTAATATACAAATAAAACTGATTCCCCCAAATTGTTTAGAACTCAAGCATAGAAGAATAGAACTAAAGATTGTCAGGTTCACAGTCAACTACTCTAATTGAATGGCTTATGTTTGTTATCTTTCTCCTTCTCTAATTGTCAGGTTGGTGGTGTTGTCTTTGAATCAATGTGGTAATTCCTGTCTTGCCGTTGGGAATTGAAGGATATTAGCAGGTTTTCAAGGTGGCAAAATTGCTTATTGAAGGACAAGGGTAGCTCTCTTATCTAATCTAATTGTCATTCTGACACTCCAAAAGTAGCTGCCTGAAGATAAGATAACACATAAACTTGTCCCTTGAATTGGATAGTTGTGTCTTTTTTTTATAATTGAAATTAGGTTTGGAAATCTCATAATTTGCCGAATTTTAAAGAAAGTGCCTCAATCAGAATAAGGATTTTAATTCCTATGAATATGTTGCTAGATGGCTGCAGTTCAACTTTTGATGTTGATATTTTACCTACCATTTCAGTTTGTAACTTTTGATGGAACAATCTGAATCAAGTTCTCACATATCACATCCAACAATCAATATTAATTTCTTGTGGTCAATGTATATAAATTGCTTTTTTATCAATGTTTACTAGACAATGAATATAAATATGCAACAATCAATATTAAGTTCTTGTGGTCGATGACTATAAATTGCTTTTTATCAATGTTTACTCGATTGTTTGGTAGTTTGGAAGGAGCTTTTTTGGTTTCTTTATCTGTTACTAGCCTTTTATTATTTGCTCTGTATGATACACTATGTCTATGATTATGTACTTTGTGCACGTGTACAAAGTGTCTTCAATTTATAAAAAGATACTATTTGCTATAGTTATCTCCTAACTGAACATGGAATGTCACGATTTTGTTGCAAATATTAATGAATATAATGTGAGAAAAGTGCAAAAGAATTTAATGACGTGGTTACGTGTTAGCCATTAAGTTCCACAAAATCCCTATCAATGATTGTTGTACCATTTTGAGAGATTTAATTTGGTCTCTATTATTCTTTCATTCATGCGTGTATCAGTATTAGTGTGAAACAGGTGTTGATGTTGGGAGTGAAACTGTTCATTGTCTCTGCAATTCATTTTTGAGATTTCTTGTTACCTTTCATAGATTTCTTTCGTATGAATCCTCTTACTGAATTTCTTTTAGGCGGGCTCATTATCTATGATATTGAAATAATTTGCCTATTCTTCCACAATCTGGCGTTTCCCCCTTCCTTTTTTATTCTTATTTTTCTTAACGTGAGGAAACATGCACTTCTAACTGAATTTATATTATGTGCGAGATGATCATGTGATTGGAGTGTCTTGTTGCCTGTCTAGTCATGAACAGATGAATAAAATGTTGGTAAGACAAAGTTATAGTTCTATACTATCATTGTTTGAAGTTTGGCCAATAATGAGATGTATAAGGCATATTGATTTAATTTGCTTTCACTGGTCTGTGACAAGATCGTCCCTGCTCAGTAATTACTCCAATAGCTGCCAGATGGTCATTGATTTTAGTATTGGCTAAAAAGGAGTCATACGTGCTATTGGTTTACTTTCTCTGGTCTCTGGTGCAATCTTCTCTGTTCAGTAATAACTTCTACTGCTTCTTAAATGTGTTGATATGGTATACATATATGTGTGTGTCTGTGTGATCAACTGCTTCTTAAATGTGGTGATACGTTATACATAAATACGTGTTTGTGTGTGTCTATGTCTAATGTGTCAAATACTTCACATTTGGTCAAGACATGGCTTCTAAATTTGTGTTTCTTCATTTTCATTTAAACTTTTTCGTTCATTTTGTCCTTTCCCTTCTATTAGTTCTATTAATTATCTAAGGTTTAGTTTGTATTCTTTGACCTTTGTGATATCATTGAACTAAAATATTGTTCTTTCTTATTCCTGCAAGAAGCACATTATTTTATAACCTTTTATTAAATAGTTGTTATACATGCTATGATGCTAATAAGATATGAAGGACAATAAAAAAAATTGCGAATCACATGCTATCATTCGTGCTCCAAAATAAGTAATGATATAGTTGATGTTTGTCGTTCAGCCATTACGCACTTCAGCTCTAGACAAGTGAAGTAGAGAGTTGCAATTCATTTGGATAGTATTAAGTGTGCTATAGTTATTCTTTATTTTAACTTAATCTATCTTATTTATTATTTCAATGAAGAATTTTCTTTTGTATTTCTAGGATTTCTTTGAATCCTCTCTAGCACATATATGTTAAAGTTGACTTTATGAGACCATATGAAGATCAACGTACCACAATTTTGAAATATCCACAGTAATCGGTTTTAAGTATTTTCTACTGATAGCCAGCTGAATATGAGAAATATCTGAACTAAACGACCTTTATGATGTAACTGCTATCAAGCATGATGATGGAATTGCATTCTTATATAGTTGGATAACATGACCGATATGATTATGGTGATGTGAAATTTATTCTCTAGGCATATTTGTTCTGATCTGATGATTATCGGTGATATATGATTCCCATCCTAGATTTTATTTGTTTTTTGTCCGTTTCCCTTCACGTTCATGGTGAGAACCTGTTCATTATACTAGAGATATGACAAATTCCTTTAGCCTGTTCAAGTAATATAAAGGTTTTGAAGAAGATGCTAATGGACATTGAAAGGATGTAATTACCACAAATATATATTGGGAATGTCTGAGAAGATTTTTTGCCCATCATAATTTTTATAAGACATCTCTTCATCCACTATGTGTTGTACCTGAAGATATGAGCTCTTCACCATTAAGAAGGGCCCAAAACTAAGTGTTCATAATCAATATAAGGGACACTAGAGGAGTATTCTTAGCTTGGAAGAGGAAATGAATGGATAATATTTTATCATAGAAAGTGGTCTTCTGATTTCTAAATCACCTGTTGCATAAACTTTGCATGTCTTTCATCTTCATTGGTTGTAGTAAAAATTAGTCTTCAGTAGACATTTCCCCTGCTTATATTTCCTCCTTTTCAGCTCCATCCATCTGGTGTTTAGAAACTTTCATTGCTGGGAGGGCTAGTATCCATTCATATGTTGAATTTCTTATCATTTTTGGCTGAGTGATTGACCTCCCCTTCTTCTTCAAGATCTTGGATATTACCGGTAAGGCTGGGGGAGGATGTAGGAATGGATCTGGTTGACTGGTGTAGATCATTAATGATGCTTCTATTTTAGGCTACTGTATTGAAATTATTATATAATTCACTCCTCTTGATACTGTAAGATGCATACTTCTTTATCCTCTTCAGTTCCTTTACCTCTAGTATCCCCTTTAAGTAGTGCCATTCTTTATAAAGCTTTTCTACTTCTTTGATATCTGTCCCTCTCCCTTCCATATTAATCTCTCTTTTTCCCTGTGGATATAATTATATTAATGGATACAGATATATATATATATATATATATATATATATATATGTAATATATAAAAATACAGACAGACACACACATATATACGTGTGTGTGTGTGTGTGTGTGTGTGGACATCGAGTTACCCAAGGCATTGTTTAAGATGACTGTAAGGAGTAAATGGTGAGAAATGAGAATGACTCTGGTCCTGGATAGAGCTAACAAATGAGAAAAAGATCCATACTACTGTCATGAAATAGATTAGACTAGGGCTATGTTGAAGATAGTTCAATGTGTTTTAATTTCAGGTCAGAGTATCTGATTCCTTGGCTCAATGATTCTTGCTCCATTTTTCTTTGTCTAAATGGATTAGTATCTGAATATGCTTCTAAATTTAGATTGTTATGGATTGTGCGTGAGTGAATTTTTTTGATATCACAAAATCTTTTATCAAATTCCTTGGTTTGTCAAGTTGTTTGTACTTTGGTTCTTTGGTGATGAATGCAGATTTTTGTTTAGGTGCTGCTGCCCTTGATAAGGGAGGTGGAAACCTGTTCTCAACACCTGATCTGCGAAGGTGCTCCATTGACAACCAGGTCCTTGTAAAGATTGGAGTGGAGGGATAAGTATCACTCTAAGCAATTCTACAGGGTAAGTTCTCTCTGAAGTTACTCTTTAAGAAATAAATGATCCCTCCTTGATTGTGTTTGCTTAATCATACACAATTTGATTAGCACTACACTACTTGAAAATGGGAAAGATTTACTGATACAAGAGGAGTGTACAGGTGTCCTTTTTTTTGTTAGGTGGACATGGAGTAAATCTAGCATTTTGGACATTAAAAAAACACTCGAGTTTATGTTCAAGAATAGGAAAAAGAACAAGTGTCTTAACTGCAATGTTATATTGCATTGCATGTACTATTTTCTTGTTTGCCGCAATCTCTACTGAAGTTCTATTATGTAGTGTACTTTTTATCCTTTTTCTTTTTCAGGGCAAGGGAAAGAATTAAAGTACTTTTTTTGTATACATGGTCTACTAGTATTATACAATTTTATTTATTTATCTTTTATTATACTTGTGTTGCTGCATATATATATATATATATATATATATATATATAAGTTTCCTTTTCAATTTCTTTTATTTAATAATTGTACTAAGGCCATGAAATTGTGAAAGTAAGAGAATTGTTTTAATTTGATTTGGTGTAAGTTTAATTTTGGGAATTGATATTTTTACAAGGGTATCTCACATAAATGTGAGGCCCATTCACTATATATGTTAGAAGAGTCTTGCTATGGTATTTTCATATATAGTCACCTTAATTTTTCAGTTAGATATTAACCTATTAGCATGTGATGCTCTTCAACATTATTTTTTAATCTCAAAATCACTCTGGAGTTGGGATGGAGAAATATTTAGTGGATGGTTAATATCTTTGTCCTTAAGAGTTGGGAGTTGGGAGTTGGGACTGGAGTACTGGCCATTTACTTGTCTTAGGTTTTAAATGTAGAATAAGACTTTTTCTATGTTTTTAAGGTCCCAGGAATTTTGGGTTGAAATAGGCTTTTCAATGTGGAAATAGGAAACCATGTGTGAAAACTTATAGTTGATTATCTGGTCTTTTGAAAAACTTTATTTGTAGTAGGTTCTGAATGTCCATCTTTTTGCTTCAATTTACATGAATTTATAGTTCTCCATTCCATCAACCATGAGCCCCTTTCTCTACCCCCATATCTCTCTCTCATACTTTACTTTATTTGTTTCTCTTTTGAGGTTTTGTCTCTTTCACCGATATTTTGATTGAGTTATAAAATATCATTTAGTTATAAAATACCATTTATATTATTCAACGTGATTATTTAGGAGGTGGTTAACATGAAGTTAATTTTGATCAATTGATTAATACAGTAACCGGATGCTTCTGAAATTTATGTGCATGTTAATTGTGGAGGCTCAAATTTCAAAGATGATGTTGTGGTAGGTGTAAAGTTACAGGGATAGAGGGTCTACAGATAAGGTTGGGTAGAGATGAGAAAGAATGTGCTGATTTTGAGGAAAGATAACCTTTTGTCCAATCTATTAGGATAATTTAACCAGAAAAATATACAGCACAGATAGCCCCACCATATGCATCAGGAGGAGGATATCCTTGCTTGCCTTTCCTTGCAATTTCCCAATTCCACTAGTACGACATCCATCAAACTTCTAGCTAGGTGTTGCTTGGTAATGTATAATAGATGCTTATATGCAGACCATAAAATACATTCTAAGATTGTACGGTATAATTCCACAAATATATTTATATATATAGGGTTATATGTATCGATTAGGATCAGTCATCTTTCTTTATCTTCTTCATACGTCTTCACCCCATTTAGCGACGGATCCGTGACGGTTCGGTCATCTGACTGATCGTTTATACTTTTAAGCGATCTTTATATGTTGTCAAAATCATTAAAAGTATAAACGACGGTTATATGACCGAAAACACGTCATTGGTCCGTCGCTAAGGAGGAATGAAAGCGGTGAAAGTAAAGATAAGTATCTTGACGATCGCTTTATATATATATATATATACGAACTTTGTAGACTGCGATCGACATGGTGACGACGTTTTTTTGAAATTATAATGACGGGTGAACTATAATACCAAAAAAAGCCGTCGTAAAATATTTGTGTCTTATCTGATTGTTTGTACATACATTTTTTTCATATATATATATAGATGTGTAATTATTATTGTAAGGTGTTTGTGTATCAATACTCTGTATTTCTAATGCCATAGCAGTATTTATTACTATTGTTATTAGTTCTATTAAGCATCAAATCAAATCATGTGAATAATAAACTTATCAGAATTGAGATTAAGGCTGAAGGAAAGAATTTTTCATTCCGAAGTTGGATTGTGAAACATATGAATTGATGCTGATTGGATTGGATTGGATTGGATTGATGGTGTTAACCTCTCAGTCTTGTGGAGCACAAAGAGTTGAAGGGTATATATATATAAGGTAGGAGTAGAGCATCATTCATCCCCTAATTAATCATACTTGGAACGAATTATTGAAGGACTTAGAAAAGGCCAAATACATATGAATCACTCTGTCCCCACCTCTTTTACGCTTTTGCTAATATTTGGTTGTATTCTTCTCATTAATGAATTTTAGACTTTTTAGCTTTTGCGGATGTCACCCTCTCTTTTAATTGCATCCATATATTCCATAACAATCACCTCTTTTCTTTTGTGGGTGGGTGGTCATCAACATTTTGTTTTGACGCATACTTTCGATCTCTTTTTATTTATTTATCGAGGAGCCCCAATTTTTTTGATAAATTTATTTTAAAAATGAGGTATTTTAAAATTATTTTCACTTTTGTTTTGTGTTTAATTAATTTCATTGTAACATCGGTATATATGAATATGACAGAAAGTCACACCTTTTCTGTTCATTCCATTAAACTTAACTACTCATACAAATCTTTCTGTAAGAATATTCAACTTACAAAAGATAATTAGGCAAATCATACAAATCTTTCTGTATGTGAAACTAAAACTAAAACAAGCTGGCTGCTATTTCTGTTAGGGTTTAATTAATGTCAATGAATCGCATCTCATACGCCAAAGATATTTGAGAATGAAATTGAATATTTCATTAATAAATGAATTCCGTTTTGTATTTTGAATTCAATTATGAATGTTATTCTTAATTTTTTAATGAATACTAAAATATCTCTTTACATATTTAATACTAGTTAAAAGGTGTACGCCAAAGATATTTGAGAATGATATGTATATACTAATTATATATACATATCTCTTTATATATATATATAGACTATTATTATTTATTGTTTATTAATATCGATCTAAAGCATACATGTATATTGAAGTCGGGTCGGATTCAAGATACCTAAAATGGACAAGACCATATATGCACCCACCATGTCCAAACCCATCCCTTTTATTTTGGACAAGAAGAAAGCAAGTTGCTCCGACCATTAACAACCCTAATTCTAATCATATATATATATATATATATATATATATATATATATATATATATATATATATATATAATCACTCCACACTCCTCCATCGGTACTTGTCCTCCTTCCTCACCCAACCATGTCGACAAAAGAGTGCAGCGACCACAAAGGCAAAGGTGCAAAGCGCCTCCTCCGCGGCCCATGCGCCTTCCTTCTAGTCTTCTTCTTAATCGTCCTGCTGGTATTCCTGCTAATATGGGCCATCCTCCAGCCCAAAAAACCCCGCTTCATAATCCAAGACGCCACCCTCTACTACTTCAACGTCACCTCCACTCCAAACCTCTTCACCTCCAACTTCCAAGTTACGATCTCCTCCCGTAACCCTAATGACAAAATTGGTATTTACTACGACAAACTCGACGTTTACGCCTCCTACCGGAGCCAACAAATCACTTACTACACCGCTATTCCTCCTGTCTACCAAGGCCACAAGACCGTCAACACTTGGTCCCCCTTCGTAACGGGGACTAACGTCCCCATAGCTCCGTTTAACGGGGAGGCCCTCACCCAGGACCAGGCTAACGGTGCCATCCAGCTGATGATCAAGATTAATGGACGGGTCAGATGGAAAGTTGGCACCTTTGTCTCCGGACGTTATCATCTTCATGTTACTTGTCCGGCGTATATTCCTTTTGGTTATAAAAGCACAAATATTATTGTTGGAACGGCGGTTAAATATCAGCTAGCAGAGAATTGCAAAGTCAGTGTGTGAATATATCTCTCGTTACTTAACTCCGTTAAGTCTTGTCTCTCTCATCATATAAATTTTATAAGGGGTGATATATAATTTTTAGTTTTGGATTTTATACGTTGATCATTGAAAATGCATGTAAATTTTGATAACGAGTTAATAATACGAGAAGAATAAAATTTTGGTTTTAAAGCACCGGCAAAGACCACTACGTCGTTTTTGATTGTTTTTGGCTAGCAATATTATTGGCATGCATTAGTTATTTCTCACAATATATTCTAGTTTCCTTTTCTATTCCTATATTTTAATTTTGGCTAAAATTACTGGTATTGAAACACATTAGACACAACATGAAATTTCTGTATTATTGTGTGAAAATAATATTTGTAGGTTGAAAATAAAAATACTGGTTACTCTAATTTATTGATATAGAAGCATGTTGGTAACGATGATTGTGCGTAATCACTTTTATTATTTTACTAGTCACAACTTAATTAATTCTATGGAGCAATATAATACAAAGTTTTTTAGTTATATAGGACCTTTTTTTTAAATGTCCCACTTTTGGGGAGTAAAATATAATTTCCATAATCAAGTACATCTTTAGTTATTTTAGCGCAAAAAAATAAATAAAAAATCCTATATAACACAAAAAAAAATCTCCATAATTCCTTGTGTTGTGAAAAATGAAAAAAAGTATAGCGCAAGAAACATCTTTAATTATTAATTAGTGGTAGGATAATGTTTCAAGAATTTGAGATGCCAATTGGCTCACCAAATTCAGTTGTGTGGGTACGTACCCCTTGTATATTCATAGTTTTAATATTAATTTCCTCCTTTTTAATTGATACGTTGCAAAGAAATAGAAGTATAAAATGATGAATTCTTTATTTTTTGGGGACGATAGTACGTTTTTACTCGTCCCCTTGATTAGGATACGAACTATTTTTTATAATTCCTGAATTACGTTTTCTTGAGCAAGTACGTATTTTGTTTTTGATGACAAAGTAGTATTTTAATTAGGTAGATCATAAAGTCACGTGTTATAGAATAATCTTTCTTATACTATTAAGTAAATCTTTTTTATGAGCAGTCAAACTAGTGACTATAATATAATACAAAAAATAATGTTACTGTCACATAAAAATTAAAAATCATATAATGTTCATATATAATATATACACATACATATTATAGGTAGGTTTCCGCCTGACATGTGGACTACCTAGTGTACGAGTATTATGTAATTTATTATTTTAATACGAATTGTAGAGCAGTAGCAGTAGTCAGTCAAAATATAAAATGTGTTGCATCCATCACATTCACATCCGGCTATTATTGTACCATATACACCATATTACAAAAAATAAATAAACAAACAAATTAAGCACCTTCCTTGATACTACTGCTACTGCTACTGCTACTGCTACTGCTACTGCTACCAGTATATAGCTACGCCTCACGTTATTCCAGTTCCACACACTTCTTCTTCACACACCTCCCTTTCACTTGTCGACTCTCATCTTACCCAAAAAAGTATCATGACAACTAAAGAGTGCACCCACCACAAAGATAAGCGCAAAAAGCTCATCCGCGGCCTCTTCGCCTGTATCCTCATTGTCCTCTTCATCCTCCTCCTCACAATCCTCATCGTATGGGCCATTCTCCAGCCCAAAAAACCTCGTTTTACCCTCCAAGACGCCACCCTTTACGCCTTCAACCTCACCTCCTTTCCCAATCTCATCACCTCCAACTTTCAAGTCACCATCTCCTCCCGAAACCCCAACAGAAGAATCGGAATCTACTACGATAAACTCGACACCTACGCCTCCTACCGGAGCCAGCAAATCACCTACTACACCGCCATACCGCCGACGTACCAAGGCCACAAGGACGTCAACGTTTGGTCTCCCTTCGTTACCGGGACCAACGTGCCGGTGGCGCCGTACAACGGCGTGGCGCTGAGCCAGGACCAGGAGGCTGGGGCCATATGGGTGTTGATCAAGATTAACGGACGGGTGAGATGGAAAGTTGGGTCCGTCATTACTGGGCGTTATCATCTTCATGTTACTTGTCCGGCATATATTCCGTTTGGTAATCGTGACAAAGGGATTGCTGTCGGCAGCGCCATTAAGTACCAGTTATCTACGAGGTGCAAAGTCAGTGTGTGATCCGGTCAACGCCGTTAAGTCTCTTTTAATTCCCTCTGTTTGTCTTATGAACTCGATCGTACATTAATTTTGCTGAAGAATAATTATACAGACGAAACATATATATAGCAAAATTACAATATTGTTAAAACTTAATTAAGCTGTAGATTATTATTACTATTAAAAATTAATAATGCAATAATTGGTTTTTGAATAGATAGGAGAAAAGTCAAAGAGGCCATGTGGTGGAGCTAGCTGTGTCATACTCTCTTATGTATGTTAAATTTGCTTACGTAATTTTCATTTATTTATATTTATAGTACAGATCGAATCGTTGTTTGATCTATCAATAAAAAAGATATACAAAATATTTAGGATCAAAAGCTTATCTTTGATCATTTTAGTATATATATATATATATATATATAGAACCAGGATCGTATCAGGGATCCCAGATTTTAGTAAAAGACGGATTTTTTTTTATTTTTAAAACAACTAAAAAAAAAAATTGAATATTTTATGGGCTCGATTTTTTTCATAATCTGATATTTTGGGCGTGATTTGAATACCTATATTAAAAAATGTATATACGATCTGCATGTATACATGGCTGCTTGTTATTATCGTGTCAAATTCAAAATACTGTATTATGTAAAAATTTCAGTTCTATAAAATATTAAACTTTTTTTTCTAATTATTTTTTAAAAAAAAAAGGTCCGTATTTTAACAAAATACGAGAGTTCGGATAGGATCTGCTCCCTATATATATATATGTATATATAAAAGAAGAAAGAGGCATGCCATGTAACTAACCAACTAACCATATACTTGGGTGTGAGTGGGAAGTTAATTAATTAGGTACGATTGAGAATTACTTACTTTGTTTGTGCTATATATGTGTGTGTCATTCCCATTTCTATGATCTTAAAATTTTCTTATTTTATTTTCAAGGCAATTAATATAAGAAATTAGAAATGGTGATTGGTGAATTAATTAAATCTGGCAGAAACGTACGGTTGAGGTAGAGAATTGGATAGTTGAATGGAGATTGGTTTTTGAAATGACTTGATGACCTAGCTTAGCTACTGCTACTGCTGGTGCTAGTAGTAGTACGTGTTGATGAAAGAAAACAAGGAATTCATTAGGAAGGAAAGGGGATCCTACTCCACTACCAATAAGTCTAGGCAGACAGACAGACATGAATATTGAATATTTTTAAATTTTTTTTGTTTGTGTTTTTTAAAAAATATATAGTATTTATTTTAATTGAAATTTTTATAAAATATAATGTTTTAGGTATAATTTAGATACATATATAAGAACGGAGTTGTATAGTCTGTATAACCTTATTTTTGTATATGTATTCAAATTACACCTAAAATACTATAGTTTGTAAAAATTATAGTTGGAATAAATAGTATACATTTTTTGAGTTAAGCAATTTTTTTTTTTGAAAATGTCCAATATTCATGTCTAATAAACATGTCCACGTAGAAAGACTCAGTCCACTACTAAAGGCCTTGCAAAAATATATTCTACACAAATACTTTAATTACAAATTATATTAAACATATATTTTTCTTCCATATTAATTTCTAAAAATAATAAGTAATTTATATGGTAGTGGTGACATGATACCAAAATTATGATTGAATTTATTGTTATTTTATACAGGGAGGGAGGGAGGGGTCTGAATATACAGAGGTCCAAAGTGAAGATTCAGAGATACGAGCACATATATACAATAAAAAGTGTTGAATCGGTACACATTAAAGATAAGACATCTTTACAATAATTCAAATTAAACAGTGAATGAAATCTTAATCCCCACTTTAATAAGGATTAAGTGCTCATTATATGTAGAATAAATAAATAATTACAAATAAACTCACGGGGCACTTAGTTAATATATAATAACACAAATTTTGATTTTTTGGTCTTCCTCTTTAGTCCTAGAATTTAATTAAAATTAAAACTCTTTTATATTCTTCCTCCAAAATATTAGAATGCAACTAAAATCAAAGGTCTTTTTATGCTTCTAAAATTATTTAACAAGCCAAAATAAAAACAATACCAATAATAGGGCTGTCAATCAGCCAAGAAGGTCAATCAAACATCATCATTTTCATATTCATCTTCATATTAAAGGTTGGTTTATAATTTATTTAGTGTTTTTGTTGAATTTCCTGCAAAATTTTCAAATCATAATTTTTAAATTTTGACAAAAACATATAGTATAACTGATGTTCCTAAAAATAACTAAACTCACATTAACTGTTAATACTCAATTGTGAGTCAATGACAATTATATATCGATAGAAAATTAATTTATAAAATTTAAATATATATATATATATATAGAATAATCAAGAAATTTAAAATTATTATATGTAAAAATAAGTTAAATATTTTATTTAAAAAACTTGCCCGTGTATTTAGTTAGTAGTAATTAATAAAGAACGATATCTTTGAGCTAACTAAGAAGCAAACTCTACAATCTTGATTGACAGGCTCAAATGCAATGAGTTGTAAATACTTTTTTTATTTTTGGCATGGACAATTATTTAATGGGTCGGCAATAGCTAGAGGACAAATTGAATTCAAATTTACGTAAAAATAAACAAAGACAACTAAAAATAGAGTACATGACCTAATTAATAAAAAGGAAAAATATACATAATCATGAATGTGACATAATATTCTTCATGAAAATGCTACAAAAAGTACTTTAAATTATTGTGAGTTTTGAGTGTGATGATCTCTCTCTCACGTATATATGACGTATATGAATAATTGGTGGCCATTTTCAATTTCCGCCATCTCTACCGGCTAGTAATTGATTAATAGAAAAGGACTTTAAATTTGAGTTTTTTTATAATAAAAACAATAGAAGAACACCATGTTATTTAGTGTAAATTACTACTGTTTGATTCATAATAATGTATTCCTCCCCTAAAACGACTCCAACTTTTCATCCTAATTTATTTCCTTTTTCTTCCAAATATTAAATTTTGCATGCTACATCCTTCAACATAATTCTTTTCTATTACTACCTTTTATTACAAATTATCATCAAAATATTATGAAATCTTAACATTTACACAAAAAAAAAAAATCAATTAAAGAATAAGAAGAGTCATGCTAATTAGAAGACGCGATGACAAATTTATGTCGAATTATAATTGTGAAACATGAGATTGAATAGAATTATAAGAGAATCTCATCTATTACATCTCTTCAAAAAGATTATCACTAATATTGAATATAATTATAGTTAATATTTTAGAAATTATATCTTTACACAAATTTAATTAACCCATTCTTTATTACTGATAAAAAAAATACTATTTTTATTAAAGGGTTTTGATCGTCAGATTTAAAATATCATTTACACAAATTTAAGTACCCATTCTTTATTAGTGATCAGAAAATCACTATTTCTATGAAAGGGATTTGATTGTGATTGTCGAGATTTAAAATAGGGTTCTTTTCATAAGTATCTGACAAATAAAAAATAATTACTGAAAAAAAGTCAAGATCAACCAAATTATTACAAAAAGATTGTACATATTACAAAAATAGTACAATTCACATTAATAAGGAAACCTAAAATCAAGGACAAATAACTGCCATAATTAATAATTCAAATTCAAATATTTGGATCTAACAACAAAAATAAATTCAAATTCAAAATAATAATTCAAATTTAAACATTCAAATTCAAATCTTCATCTCCCTCACATACACTTTGAAAATAATAGATCATTACTTTACATTCATCATCATTACAACGTACAACGAAATCTTCGTTGTCCAAAACGCCAATGTGAATAAAAAAAAGAATCGCCGTACAAAAAGTTTAAAAATAAATAGATGTAACTATTAATGTTTTGAAATTTTTTTTATAACTATTTTGTTACTCATAAATAATAAAATGGTTACCTTTGTATGAATGGTTGGCTACCAACTGCATCACATTCAAACGAAATTGTAACTTAATAAAATTAAATTGGTTACCTTTGTCTGAAGGTTTGGCTACCAACTGCACTATGAAAAAACTGCATGTGTGGATGTAAATTAGTTACTTTGGTATGAAGGTTTTGTTACCTTGGTACGAATGTTTGCTTACCTTGATCTGAAGGTTTGATAACCAACTGTACTAAGAAAAAATTTAAAGTGTGAAGGATGATTGGTTACTTTGATATGACAGTTTAGTTACCTTGGTATGAAGGTTTGGTTCCTCACTTCCTTGCTAGTCCTCTGCTTGAGCTTCCATAGTAAATTATGGCCTCGCCGGTGAAGTTACCAATCATGCAATTAACGGCATTGTTGCCACCACCACCAACATCAACAACCTTAATCTTGGTTGAATCCATGGAAGTAAACGAGCTATAAGTGCACCAAATCCCCGAACTGTGTAAACTATTCCGCCGTACCCTAGTTGATGATCGTATTTTTGAAACGAATTAATTGTCATGGCCATGATCGGCCTTCACCGGTTTGCGGCGAACTCGTTCTCTCCGTCGTCGTTCCTCGTGGTAAACTTCAATGAAGTTAGATCGTTCTGTCTGGTTCGTGAGCCCTCGACCTAAACATCTTAGATACCGTCGATTCTGTTGGACCATCCTCGCCCGTGACTCTCTCCTCTGCTCGATACTTGTTTAAATGAAATACGTGTATTAACCCGACCTACGTGGGACCATACGTGTATTTCACCCTACTATATATATATATATATATATATATATATATATATATATATATATATATATATATATATATAGAAATAATATATCGTTGAATTAAGAAGAAGGGTGATACTAACTGCAGTTTGTTATATATGAGGAGAGAGAGAAGAAGTCATGGGTATAACTAATCCCTAAATTAAGGAATTCTAATTGAATACTAATTTCCTAAATTAAGGAATCCTAATTGCACTAACATTGTAAATAAATATGGAAGTGTATTAGTTCTGTAAAAGTTTTATGAGGGCATTATTGTTGTAATTTTTTTTAAAAATGTAATAGAATATGTAATTCATCCTTTAAAATATCATTCCTATATGGCTGTCAATCTGGGTTGGTTGGGTCAATTTACAGCCCAACAAGCCCAGATCATCAAATGGACGGGTTTGATTAACTTTTTATGGGTCAATATATATCTACACATACATGAAGTTTATAAGTTATATTTGGGATTACTTCATCCAATCCAAAACTCAAGCCTAAAAACACTATTGTTTTTAAATGGATTAATATTTGGGTCTTTAACACTAATATACAACAATTAAAAAGTATTTACAAAAATAATACATACACAAAATAATTACAAAAACAACGCAATTCATATTAATAAGGAAACCTAAAATTAAGGAGAAATAACTGCCATAATTAATAATTCAAATTCAAATATCTAGGATCTAACCACAAAAATAAATTCAAAATAATAATTCAAATTCAAATTTCATAGGAAAGACTGCACAAAATTTGTACTTTGGAGGAGGTGGCGGAGGCAACTTTGGAGGAGGTGGAAGCTTCAGAGGAGGTGGCAGCTTCGGAGGAGGTGGTAGTGGTGGCTTCGGAGGCGGCGTTGAAGGCTATGGAGGAGGTAGCAATGGCGGTGGTGGCGGTGGCGACGGTGGAGGTGGCGGTGGTGGTTACAGAGACGGTGGAGCTGGAGGCTGGGGCGGTGGTGGCGGGAGCAACCATTTTCCGGTAATAAAAGGAAATTCTCGAGATACTGCAGAGGAGAAGATCATTAGTAATGTAACCAAGGTAACCAAACTTTTATACTAAGGTAACCAAACTTTTATATCAAGGTAACCAAACCTTGGTAACCAAGGTAACCAAACTTTTATACTAAGGTAATCAAACTGTCATACCAAGGTAACCAAACTTTTATGCTAAGGTAACCAAACTTTTATACCAAGATTACCTTGGTATGAAGGTTTAATTACCTTAATGTCGAAGGTTGGTTACCAATATATTATGAAAAAACTGATGGTGTGGAGGTGGATTGGTTACCTTGGTATGACAGTTTGGTTACCTTGGTATGAAAGTTTGGTTACCAACTGCAATATGAAAAAAATTGCAGTTGTGGAGGTGGATTTGTAACCTTGGTATGCATGTTTGGTGACCTTGGTATGAAAGTTTGGTTACCAATTGTTCTATGAAAAAACTGTAGGTGTGGATTGGTTACCTTGGTATGAAGGTTTGGTTACCTTAATATGGAGGTTTGGTTACCAACTGCACTATGAAAAACTGAAGGTGTGGAGGTGGATTGGTAACCTTGGTATGAAAGTTTGGTAACCTTGGTATGAAAATTTGGTTACCAACTGCACTATGAAAAAACTGCATGTTTGGTAACCGTGAGATGAAAGTTTGGTTACCAACTGCACTATGAAAAAAATGCAGGTGTGGATTGGTTACCTTGGTATGAAGGTTTGGTTACCTTGGTATGGAGGTTTAGTTACCTTGGTATGAAGGTTTGGTTACCAATTGCACTATGAAAAAATTGAAGGTACAGGTGTGGAGGTGGATTTGCGATAACTTTGGTACAAAGGTTTGGTAACCTTAGTAATAATACAAACTATACAACTAATCTTTCTCCTTCTCCTTGGCTCATTTGCGCACAGTGACAAAAGGGACAATCTGGGATAACAACAAATAAGGAGGAAAATAAAAAAATACTAGTACGGCTTATTATAAATTACTAAACAAGAAGACGAGAAAAAAATTAAAGTGGACACTTCACAACTCTAACAAAAACAAATCTCTTGTGAATCAAAAACTTTCTACATATCGATGACACAATTTCCTTTTACTTTCTCTATATTTATGTTGTGAATCGAGGAGAGAGAAAATATAAAAGATCATAAGAAGCGATCATCATATCTTGTTCGTCTTCGTCGGCGTCGGAGGAAGAGGATGAGGGCTTCGATTCCTACCGGAAATGTGGTTATCACACGGTTAGAGTCGGCGATATGGGTTTGCTGTGTTTGAATGTGTTTGAATAAGAAAATAATAATTAACGGAAAGAGATAAAAGAGATTTGCCATGTCAGCCCATCAATACTAATCCCCTAAATTAAAGAATCCTAATTGCACTAATATTGTAAATAAATATAAAAAAGTGTATTATTTTTATAATTATTTTATCTATACACTATTATTGTAATTATTTCTAAAAATATACAAAGATATGTAATTAATCCTTAATATTTTGATATTATCAGATATAGGGCTGTCAATCTGGGTTGGGTGGGTCAGTTTTCAGCCCAACATACCCAGATGATCAAATGGACGGGTTTGATTAACTTTTTATGAGTCAATATATTTCTACGTATAATTTTAGACACGTGAGGTTTCTAAGTTGTATTTGGGCTTACTTCAGTTCAATCCATAACTCAAGCCTAGACCATAAACATACCTTTTAAATATTACTCCTTACAGATTGAAAAGTTTATATATTACAGTAAAACCTCTATTTAGGAATAGACTTTGGATCAATTATTTGTATTCTAATTGAGAGGTTATTATTAAATAGAGGTATTGATATAAAATATTTTTCGAACACCCAAAATTATCCACTTTAACAAAAATATAGATTTTATAACAAAAATTAAAGAAAACATAAATTATTTAGATTTTAAACTAGAAAAATGTAGTCTTTTATAGAAAATGTAGTTCTTTATAGGAAATGTAGTCTTTTATAAAAATGTTATCTTTTAAAATTAATATTGTCTCTCTCGTATGTATATATATATATATATATATATATATATGTATATATATATATATGTATATGTATATATATATATGTATATGAAATTATTATTATATAGATGTATAGTTTCTTAATACGGGACTTAAAAAGTATATAACATATTACAATTTAGAGGTTATTACTATTTATAACTTGTCCAAATTGGGACCAATTTTTTTTATAATATTGTAGAGGTTATTCTTATATAGAGTATTCTTAAATAGGGGTTTTACTGTATCAAGAACTAGAAAAATTCGATTTCACATTATTGATTGACGGAGAATCAAAGTAGATTTATAAACGAATCACAAAATGCTATGGTTCTTATATATAATTTATTCAGAAGTTATTTGTGCACCATTTTTTTTATAGTTATAACAGAAAACGTATAGCTAATTGTATTCAACCCGTTCTTGAAATAAACAACTCGCAGATATTTTCTTTCCAAAAAGATGAACACCCCAAGCATTACACTTACATTTATTAGATTTATTGTTAAAATATTGATATGAAATCCGAAACTCCCTACGGACGGCTAGTGGTCCAAATAAATGAAAGAATCGATTATATTTTTTATTTGATCTCCTCTTATAGATAGACTAAAAAAAGAATAGAGTTCTTTTTTTATAACTTTGCCCCTGTTTTTTTTATATATAAAAATTTTCCTATTTCTAAATTGAATAAAAAAAATCGATTTAAAAATGGTGAATGGCCTCTTTGTTACAATCCTTCTTAAAAAGGGGTCCATGAATTCATAAATTATTATCAAGAACAACAAAGGGTAATACATATATTTATCTTTACTTTACAAATAACGTATAATTTAATTAGGTAATAAATGTATAAGTGACTGTTAACTCCTAAAAAAGTTTGTACTTAGACTACTGAACTTGTATTCTTAATTAACAACAATTCAAGCATCATATCATGCTCCATTGAAAATTTTTAATTGGATCAAAATTATTAGGAGGCCGGGTATAAATAATGTGGCTGAAACTTTTCATATTCTTTGTGAACTAAGAGGGTTAGAATTTAAATTTTTACATTGGCAAAGAGAGTATATGTGAGTTTAAATTCTGTCATAAACTATCAATAATAATAACAAAATAAAAATAAAAATAAAAATAAAAATTGATAAGAGGGTGATAGTTCAAAAATTTGTAGTGACAAGAATAGTGTGTTCGAGGTGTCCGAACTAGTATTTTTTTTGGATACTTTTGCACTTTATAATTTGATATATATATATATATATATATATATATATATATATATGATATATATATATGGAAGGTTGAGATGGAAAAAAATATATTGTCAGTCGCAACAATATGTAGCGACCCAAACAACATGCTCTAGGTACTTCTATTTTAATAAAAGTCAAATTAACTTGTTAATGTGGGTCCATTTTGTCAGATAGAAATATATAAAATAAATTTATTTTTCTTATATACCAAGTGCTACAGCTTGTAGCGGCTTGACCTTAATATTTTTTTTATAATGTGAGTCCATTTTTGAAAAATAGAATGATAAAAATGGAATTTATTTATTTTATATATCAACCGTGTGACGCCCCCAAAATAGGTATACATCACATATTCTGAGTCGCCAAATACGTGGTACAGAATACAAATACAAACTAATTATACAATAGACGTGTAAAATACGACAAAATATAAATTGAGAGTTTTAATAAGAATATTGTCATCTAGACAATATCCATACTCAATGGAGTCCTCATTACATTTATTGTCACACTATTTAACAGTGAGGACTACTAATACTATCATCTGGACCACTACTCTCGCTTTCCGACTAGTCCCGCCACGTTCTCATTTCACAAGAAACAATGAAAGAAAGGGTGAGCTCAACTAGCCCAAGAAGAAATATTATGACTAAGATAATGCGTAATAAATTATCGTTAGCCTTGATAGTGTTAAACCGATACAATATAACAAATATCAAGTTTAACTACAATGAACAAGCAATCCATTAAAGAGTCAGTAGAGAATAAAATCTACTATCTTTTATGATTTAAAAGGTTTTTCATTACTTTTATCACGAGACTCAAATTTAATAAATAATCCACATCATCCCTGCACTACGGCCAAGGATATTCATTAGTATCACAACCACAAATGTCCATGCACTACGGGCCAAGGATATTCGTGTATTCATTAATGGTCATGATCATGCCAACAACTGTCCATCAATGCACTACGGGCCAAGGATATTCGTATATTCATTAATGGTCATGATTATGCCAACAACTGTCCATCAATGCACTACGGGCCAATGAGGACTTTTACCACATCATTTGTAACATTACGGTCATGATTATATCGATTAATCCCTGGTCATAATCATACCAAGTCCATTTATGCACTACATGCCACAGATGACTTTCAACATAATATAAACATGAGAATGATGACAATGATATATGAATTCAATAAAACAAGTTCAAGAATTAATTTATCCAGGAACTAATAACGTCCAAATTGTCAACATGATACTTCTTTGTGGAGTAAAATTCAAGAATGCTCAGAAGAATATTTTCATGAAAAGATACTGGATGAAGCGCAAATATCAAGGATATTTCACTAATTTCATGGAGTATAGAAGTCAAAACTTTAACCAACTGAGTATAAATAAGAATGGAATAACAAAATAAATCACCAGGCATGCGATAGACCGCACAGATAGGTTATTCTAACATAATAATAAATAACGGAACTGTGTCCCATGAAATTACATACCGACGAGGATATTCAACAAATAATAATAAAGAATGGAATAACAACAAATCACCATACATGCGATAGATCAGCACGCATGCGAGTTATTCCAACAGAATAATAATTAATGGAACCCGATTCGAGGCGTGTCGCGCTACCAAGCGAGGATATTCCAACGAGAATAATAAATAACGAAACCGGTCATGCGTAACGCACGCATCGGATATTCCAATGTAATAATAAAGAATGGAATAATGTAAGAATTTCATTATGTATGTATGCTATTACTTGATATACAAAGTTATTCCAATGAATAATAAGGAATGAAATAACAAAAGAATTTTACCATGTATGCGGATTTGCATATACTGAGTTATTCAATGAATAATAATAAGGAATGAAATAACGAAGTTCTCTTCATGAATACGAAAGAAATAATACCCTTACCTTAGAAGAAACTGGATATAGAAGTAGTGAAGTAGCGAATATTTTTCTTCTTTCTCTATAGTTTCTCTCTAGTTTCGAAAGGAATTAAATAAAAATAATGAATGAATGAACTTATTTTTATAGGAGAATGGACTGAATAAGTAACTAATTCATGAACTATCCAGTTGATTTACTTTTAAATGCATTTATCCATATTGATTTACTATGCAAAGATAAATAAAATATTCTAATAAAACAAAATCTTTTAAATAAAATATAATATATTCTATTTATAATCTAATAAAACGAATAACTTTATAAAAGTATTACATTTTTATATAAAAGATTTTACTATACAAACACTATCACGAGACACTTATGCAAATACTATGCATAATAAAATATAATATATTATAATTATTGCTTAATAAAACAAATTACTTTATAAAAGTATTACATTTTTTATATTAAAAGTTTTTCTATTTTATTACATTAATAATACTAATAAAATAATATATATATATATATATATATATATATATATTTATATATAAACTTCCGTGACTTCATAAAAAAATACCTCAATATATTTAATGTAACGCCCCAGAAAAATCGGATTTTTGAGAATTAAATTTTTTTTATTTGATCATGTGGATTAAATGAATTTAATTGATTATTTATGGGAGTAAGCTAATTGAAGGTCGTTCTATGACCTAGATAGGTCGGAATGTCGTAGTATTTTGGCTACGTGATAGAATTAAAGTGTTTGAATTTCCAAGACGAAAATAAAAATTTTCCGAGAAATTTTTGAAAAATACTATTCACGCATTTCTGCTCGGAAATTATTTTTGAACTTCCAAGAAATACGTAATGATAGAATATCGAGGTGAGATAGAATATCCAATAATATTTCAGTTATGGCAAACACAGTTTTTCGCCTGCGGACTTAAAACCTAACGGTTAGGGAAAGTGAGTTCCGAGAAGGAATTTAAATGCGTATAATGAATTAAAGCTATGATTGTATAATACGTAAGTATTATACGAGGTAATGAATACAAGTATAATATGAGGTATTATACGAGTATGTATGAATGATGAAATGTCGTATATTAAATAAGTATACGAGTTGGAATACGAGAATTATACGTTATAAAGCTTTAAGCTAAATGTAATGGACTTGTAGGAATGTGTAGAAGATTGTAATGTCCAATTGGGATAATAATAAAGCCCAATGCGAATTAATGTTAAAGCCCAAAGAATTGTTAATGCAAACCCAATGTATAAGTTAGGTTAATTAAACCTTAAGCCCAAAGTAAGAATCCAATGGATTAGGAGGATCCATGGGGAAACCCATGATCATATGGGTGAATTGGTGATCAAGAACTTTGTGTGATGAGTAAGTAGACTTAAGGGTTAAGCAAAGGATAAGTTAAATAACTCAAAGGCTATGTAAAGTGCTTATGTGTGATGAACAAGCACAGTGCTTATATGTGATGATTAAGTAAACTTAATGGCTAAGTGTTGTGATGACCAAGTAATTAATTTGATGAGCAAGCAAAGGATAAGCTATGTGCTAAGCAAGTATACTTAAGAGCTAAGTAAGTGAGGTGGCCAAGTTTACTTAATAGCTAGATAATGAATAGTAAGGAGGTGATTAAGGAGGTGGAGTGGCTTTATGACCATTATACCCTAACTTAGACTTTCCTATAAATAGAAAGCTTAGTATTCATTTTGTTGGTTGTTCATTTCCTCCAACAAGTTGAGAGCTTATTTGTTAGAGAGAATAAGTGAGAATAAGCTAGAAAGCTAGTCTTTCATAGTTCAAGAAGCAAGAAGAAGAACAAAGATTAAACAAGTGATCTTCATAGGTAAGAACTTAAAACCATAATTCTCTTTCTCTTCAATTGTTAGAGAAGGGGGTAGTGGTAGAACATGTATGCTAAGGAATGATAAGAATGATTAATCAATGGACTTAAGCCGTATAAGTCATGAATAAGTAATTCAAACTTAATTAAGTTATGAACTTATAAAGAGCTTATATGAACTACTCATATGTTTACTTTAATAAGATTGTATGATAATAAGAAGCAAGAATGGTGGTTAAAAGACTTAAGCTATAATAAGTCATGAGAAAGGAAGTCATAAGTAGTTTATACTTTTATAAGTTATAAACTCAAAAAGAACAAGTAATAACTTATCATGTTTATAAGTTAATGAAATATATATGTCAAGATGTTAGTATGATGGATTGAATCCATTTGAAACGATGAACAAATCATAAGAAATGAATTTATGGCGAAATTTATGAGTTTGGACGATAATCGTCGAATTCGTAAAATTCTCGTAATGGAAGTTGAATTTTGATATTGAACTCGGAAACATTGGTTTTCAATGGAGACAAGTCTTATTTTGCATTTTAGAGTTGCGGACTCAAGAATGACCGAATTCTGACTTAGAACGAAGAAACGAGCATTGAACGTTCACGAACGTTTACCGTTTTCGTTATAAATGGACTAATAGGTGAATTTTTAGCAAACAAAGTCAAATAGATAAAATTCTTACATGAACGCGTATATTATGTAATTTTTGAACCGTAGGCTTTTGAACGAGCCAATTCGGACTTATAACGAAGAAGTTATGCGTCCGGGAATCTCACAAAAATAAAAATCTGTCAAATTTTTCTGAGGCACAGAGTCCGCGCCACAGCGCGACTCAAGGCACAAAGGCCTGCGTCGCAGTGCGAGGGCGAGATAGGGTACACTGCTAATTGACGCCGCATCGTGGGCATAACAAAGGAGACTCGCGTCATAAGCCAGAGTCCGGCGTACGACATCTTTGAAATCACGCCATGCATGGCATGACATAAAGAAGAAATGTCGGTGCCGCAGCGCTAACTTTAGGGATTGCATAGAGATGAATGATTATGAAGATAAAAGGAAAGACAAATGAAGTAACACAACCTTAACAAACATAAGGTGGCATTATTAAGATATTCTTAAACCTTAAGTATGATCACTTAGGGTTGAAGATAAGTAATTGAACATGAACGATATGCAGTAAGTGTACGTAACCAATGACGATCAAGTTTTGATTAATAACGTAAGAAAGTTAGTAAGCCGTGAGGAAGGATGATTAACTCGAAATGAGTTGTATTAATAAAGTAAATCCAAGTAAGACATAGAAGAGAAAGAAGTTGGTAAGAATGATGTAAGTTATAACTATAAGCCGGAACCAATAAATAACAAATCTAATATAGGATTAGATTGAGAAGAAGGGTAAGATTCATTAGGAACCATGTATGTTCATTCATGACCTAATGTGGTATGTTATGTGGTTATGTGTTGTAGAGACCGTAAAGACTGAAAGGAAACATTATTATAATGTAGCAGACGCTGAAGGCAAGTTTTTCTTAAATGTTTGTCTAACCTTCGTGTTAGTCAACTTTTCTGTGATTCATGTTATGAGATGCATGAACTATTTTACTAAAGGGTCGATGCCACTTTTATCTCAGCTAGACTAATCTTGAAGATTGATTGATTTATTTACAAGTCTTTCAATATAGAATTGTTAACGCTATCCTACGCCAATTGTTTGGTACGGATTCAAAGTAAGCCTGAATATGAATAAACAAATGTATTTTTCATCGATTATTCGATGGGCACGCGAGGTTGCCAAAACTTAAACGTATATACGTTTAATAAATGTAGTGTTGATCAACATAGAGTACTATGAGCTGATCACCCAGAAGTGCTCGTAAGATATATCGGACTTACGGACTTAGTGTCGGGTTGTCCTTTTTAAAGAAATTATGAAATGCTCATGGTCTTTGACCAGGATAAATGTTTTACTGAATATTGTCATTGTAAAACGTTTTGAAGGAAAAGAAATGCTATTTTGAATTATTGATAGTACTTTGTAACTACTATCCAGTTATTAAAGATAGTCGATTCTTATGTTTCAAGCATGTTATTTGAAAGAAATTGTTGTACTTTTTGAGCTTGTTATGCTCACTCTTGCTTGAACCATATGAATGCAGCTAGGACCGAATGAACCGAGGGATCTGACAAGGATAAAGGCAAGACGAAGAGGAACGATTAGTTTACCTTGTAATAAACTAGTAAGTTATATATATTATAGTATGATGAACAAAGAATGTAATGGTTATAGAACCTGGGAACGGGATGTAATATTAATAATGTAATAAGAATGTCGTTGATACACACATTTTGATGTCGTTTCAATAGAATAAATGTACAGTTATGAGTACCGTGTAGCACCATTTGTCGGGTTGGAAGATACCCGGATTTGGGGGCGTCACAGGTTGGTATCAGAGCATTAGATTATAAAACTTAAGGGGGGAAAAAACCTTAGGCTAATAACCTCGTTAAGGAAGAAAAGTCTGAAGAAAGTAAACTCGAGCTTTACTTAAGTTGAATGAGTCAATAAGGTATTGAGTAAACTCAGTATCGAAAGATTTAAAAGATGGAAAGTAACCCTAAATAAATTAAATGTGATTTGTGCTTATACATTCGTGTGTTATGTACTAATCAACATATGTGTTGTTGTAAGATGTCGATTGATAGCTTGATGTATAGAGATATACACGTGGTGAGCGAAGAAATTATAAACAGAGTAGAGCCTGTACCTATGCCGGTGGTGGAGGTACCATTAGTGATTATAGAGAAGTCGGAGACAGTGGAGTAATTTTCTGAGGAGGACTACTCCGAGGGAGGTATGGATATAACATCATATCTTAATATGATGGTCTATGAGGAGGAGGAAATAGAGGTAACATGTGACGCCCCCAAAATAGGTATACACAACACCCATTCTGAGTCGCCAAATACATGGTACAAAAAGCAAACTACAACTTCAATAATACAAATGTCGTGTGAAATACGACAATATATACTGTGAGTTTAAATATAATATTGTCTTCTAGACAATATCCACATGCAAATAAATCCCCATCATAATTATTGATTCATTATTTTACAAAAATGGTGAGGACTACTAAACAACTCTCTCTAGAACCTTCATTCCATACCCCGACTAGTACTTCGCTACATTCTCGCCTCCCGAGAAGAAAAAAATGGAACAACAAGGAAAAGGGTGAGCTCAACTAGCCCAAGAAGAATATTATGACTAAGATAATATACAACAAATTATCGTTAGTCTTCAACAGGAAAAATCGATAGAATACAATAGGCAACAAGTTTCAGATCAATATTCGCGGAGCGAAATAATAATTCATAGAAAGAGTTACGTAGAGAATGAAATCTACTATAATCTATGAATTTAACGGTCCATCATCAATATTTTATCCTGTAACATCAATCAATATACATCCGGAATCAAATATTCATCTTTGCACTACAGGCCAAAGATATTCATCGATTAATCATGTTCATTTAAACACTGCTCATCTTTGCACTCTGAGGGCCAAAGATATTAATCAATCGGTCATGTTCATCTCAACACACTGCTCATCTTTGCACTCACAGGCAAAAGATATTCTTCAGAAATCATTCATCTTTACTCTGAGGCCAAAGATATTCAATAATATCATCATTTAAGACCGAGGATGATGAAAAATATTTTTAAAGAAACGAATCCAAAGAAACAAAATGACAAGGATTAAGGATTAAGGATTCGTACTTGGTTTTATCCACGCCCAAAAATACCTCAAAAAATAATCATAGTGGTGTAAAATTCAAGAATGATCAAAACATGGATACAATCGAGTTAGTATCCGAATAGATATTTTGACAAAAAAGAAGAAATTTTATTTTTCTATTGAATAGTGCCAGATCGTGAATAGTCCGTGATATCGTGAATAAGTAACTCTGACACCAAAAGATAGAAATTCCACAAAAAACATCTTCACGCTTACTTAATAAGTACTTTGTAAAGAACTCATGAATAAGTAACTCGTGAATAGTAACTCATGAATAGTAACCCATGAATAAGAACCCCGACATGAAAAAGTTCCAAATTTGATAAAAACTTCAGATCAACATTTCAAAGATAATGATATTGAAGAAATAATATCATTACAAAAAAAATAATATCCCTTACCTCGAAAGATCGATCTTTCTATTTGAAACAGGATATAAAGCTATGACTTGGACTTGCACCGTATAGCAATACTCAAAGTATACTCAAAATACTCACAAGAATACGCTCGATAATATAGAGAGAAAACTTGAGTTTAAATGTGATTTTCAATTCTAACCTAAGCACCCTATTTATAGAAATTGCTTAAAACACCAAAGCGAGAAAATTTAATAAATTAATATATATATATATATCAAATTCATACGCCAACCTTAGAATTCAGATCCTAGCATTTCCCACATGCCACCTTCTAGAAAGAAATGATAAAAACGTTTTTCATAAAATAAATAATTAAAACTTACAAAATTAATTATTTGAGCTTGAACTTCAATAATTCATAATAAATAGCCCTTTCATCAGAAAATTCGAATCTCATGAGTTTTTATAGGAAATTCAATTCTCTACAACTTTGTAGAAGAAAGTTTTTCCAAATTCAAATAAAATTGACCGAAATCCACAAACAGGCGATTTTACAAAGTAATCAAATTTCACCAATAAATGGGGTCCACCGACATGTTTAACATGTTTTAAACATTTATTGCAACAAAAATACTCTTCCTCCTCGTATACTCATATATCCCACATTCGTTGTAAAAATATCACCGTTAATATATTATTAAAATAATATATTTAAATGAATTATTTTATCGAGAAAAAGATAAAATATTAATTTTCAACAATTGTCATTTTAAAATTTTCTCCATCTATATCCACATAAAATCAATATTTTCCTCATCATATAAATCAATAATTAATTATTCACAAATAATAAGACAGAATCACAATATTGACAACCGAGCGGTTCCTGGAAAGAGGGGGCTTTCAATAAAATTTCTTCTTCTTGGCGTGCAATTAGGTGACCAAACCTCTCATTAGACGTAACTTTCTAGACATTGCCAATAATGTTATCTAATAATATTATTGAGATAATATGAATTATTGCTTCGATAATGAAAGATCTTGTGTAATGACAATTATTGAAACAACAAAGAATATAAAATATCAACGCAAAGAATTATTAACTCAATAAAATCTTTGAAGAATTAATTCACTGTAACCATTATTGAGTAGTGCCTTCTTCACGTAAGAATCAATAATTGGTGCAATACCGTGTGCTACTGTTCAACAACGCGTATTAGTGTGTTTTAACCACCGGGTATTCCAACAAGATAATCTTGGTAACAACTACGCCGTTATTTAAAAACAACTTATATTTGTCGTTTTCTTCATCCAATCACTTTCCGTTATGGGGCCCACACATGGGCTGGCTTGTCGTTTAATATTCCCAACGATGCGAATATTCCACGACCCAAACGAATATTCCCCGAAGCGATAATGAATATTTTATAACCACTTGCTTATTTTGAAATATTTGCGTATTTAACCCTTAACTATCCACATTAATCAAATCAACCCTTACTATTTCAAAATAATAAATAAAGGAAATTCCTTTTTATTTAAAAATTTCGGGGTTTTACATAACATCGGTTAATACGGTGGTACCTACATTAGAGTTATCACCTCCAGATGCAATGAGATCATTATATCTCGGCGAAGGTCTTGACAGAATGTGCAATCGAAAGTCAGTTATGCGTAATCGAAATGAAGAGATTAGTGCTCTTTATGTAATGCGAAGAGTCTGCAGAAGCGATTTTGAGTCGAGCATGATGAGAAGGTGCTCATGATAAATAAGGCTAGGGATTTTAAGAAGGAGGCCGATGAGCTTCGTAAAGAATTGGGGGAGAAGGACCGAAAGATAGCACGGATGTCTTACATCCATAAGAGTGTTCATAAGGATTTCAAGCTTAAAGTTGCTTGTTATTCCATAGAGTCAGGGCAGACTCAACATACTATTAGTCGGGATACTGTAGCGATGATTGCGAATGAGAAACACGAGGACGCTATTATGCATTATTAGAAGTCTAGAGTAAGTAAATATATGTGTAGTGACGTAAAACCCTCTTTTGTATAGAAAGGTAGTCTTTTTGTAAATCCCAACTTTTGAGAAGTTCAATTGCGGGATAGAAATGTACTAGCCGTTGGCTATGGACGTAAAGTGTAAATAGTTTCAGACTATGAAGAAGCATATGAATATAATGAAGTTTTCATTTAATATGCTTTGTTATGGTATGAGTTGTTATGTGGCGAATAATAACCAATCAAGTAAATAGATAATAATGAAATTTTATTTATTTAATCGGAAAATGTCGTCGAGGAGAAGACAACGTAATCTGGAAGTGGAATCAAGTAATGATAATCAAGGGGGGTTAAATTAACCTATCGCAAGAGTTCGTTAATTTATTAACTAACGCATTTAACTAAATCGGGGTAGAGTACTGCGAAACCTAGGTTAGCGAATCGACTACCTTTAAAGAATTTAAAAGTGTAAGTCCCATGGGAGTTCAAAGGAACAACGGACCCATTAGAAGCCCGAGACATGTGTAAAGGAATAGAGAAGGCGTTTGTTATTACAACGTGGGTGAAAGCTAAAAGACTTCTTTGCGACTTACATGATGAAAGGGAAGCCAACTTTTGGTAGGAGACTCACCGGTGGGGCTAGAATAGATCTTGATAGCAAGAGAACGATTCAAGAAGGTTTTCTTCGAGAATTATTTCCCTACAAGCATATAAGGGAGGATAGAGATTACGTTCTTAGAACTTAAACTAGGGGACATGATTTTGTTCCCAAGATGCTGCCGATTCAATGGATTGGCAAAGTTTGCTCCACATCAAGTGGACACCGAGGAGAGGAAGGCTCGTAGGTTTGAGCGGGGCCTAAAACCACAGCTCTATAGTAGGATTTACGTGTTCCAGTGTTTTTTCATGGGACCATTTTGGAAAAGGTGATTATAGCCAAGGGTGGTAGTGAGACGTTGACTCAATATCACAAAGAGAGGGAGAATAAGAGCAAGGGAAAGGGAGGAACCAAGGCAGAGAGTGCTAGTGGTAGTGATATTAAGCCAAAAAGAAAGAATTTTAACTCCGGGAATACTGGAGTGGGACAAGGGGATCCTAAGTGTAAGATCGAAGTGTATAAGACATGTGGAAAGATTCATCTAGGAGTCTGTCTGAAAGGGATTATAAGTATCTTTAAACATTATGGTAGAGAATGGGGAAATAACGTTCATTAATTATATTCGTGGAAATGGCTTCATGAATAAGGAATGTAAGCAAGTATTGGTAGATAAGTACCGATAAAGTTGAGAGAATTTGAGGTAATTTTCGGTATGAATGAGTTGATTAACTATAGAACTTTAATAAATTGTTAAAATAAAAGTATGAATCTTTGGTTTTCTAAGAAAATCCAAGGTAGTAATTTATGGTAATAAAATACCGTGACGCACTTGTTGACTAATCATGATGTAAGATAGGAGGATGTTAAGGAAGAGGATGAGTCGTTACGGTTGCGTATCGACTATCGTAATAGGAATAAGTTAGCGGTTAAGAATGAATACATATGACCCAAGATCGATGATCTATTTGATCAGTTGAAGAAGGCAAAGAATTTTTCTAAGATAGATTTGCGTACGGGGTATAGTCGGTTGAAAGTAAGGAAGAAGGATGAGGTACCTAAGGAGACGTTCAGAACTCGTTATAGTTATGACAAGTTTTTAGTTATGTTGTTTGGGTTAATTAATGTGCGGAAGTTAGACTTTCTGTAATAGGTGTCGAGCAAGTCGATGGCAAATTGATAGGTATTCTGGTGAGGTGCTATGGTTGAAAGTACCATTAGCGTCACAGAGTGTTCAAATAATATTGGGATGAGGGTGTCGTAATGATCTTTGGTGATATTCTAGTCTAATTTAAGACGTCAGAAGATCACGTTGAACATTTAGAAATAGTGTGAGAAACACTACGAAGGGAGAAGTTGGATATGGAATTCACTACGTGTGAATTATAGCTTAAAGAGATAGACAAAATTTGTTATTGAGAAGTATGTTGGGAATGAGAAGGGAGAAAATAGTTTTTAGGAGCTAAAAGGAAGGTTAAGTGAGGCATCTTTATTGTCTTTATTAGGTGATACGGGGGATTTTATAGTGTATCTCGATGTTTCACATAGAAGACGGGGTTGCATACTCATGTAGCATGGCAATGTTATTACGTATGCATCACGCCAATTAAAGAATTATGAGGAGGCCTATCCTACTTATGATCTAGAACTGGCAGCTGTAGTTTTAGAATTAAAAATCGGAAGATAGTATTTATACGGGGAGAAGTGTGAGATATACACGGACTCTAAGAGTTTGAAATATATCTCCGCACAAAAAAAGTTGACTATGAAGTAGAGAAGGTGATTAGAATGGATAAGAGGTTACGACTGTGATATGTTATATCAATCCATGAAAGTTAACGTAGAAGCCGACGCGTTAAGTAGGAAGGGTAGGGAAAAGCTATCGATGTTAACAACTCAGAATGAGCTAATAACGGAAATGGCGAAAACGGAGTTAGAGGTTAAATTGTGGAATGAAGTGGTAGATATGTTATTCATAGCGTAGACTCAATCCACGATACTTGAACGAGTTAAGTAACTACAACTAGGTAATGATGAATGTACGCAAATGAAGAAGAGGATGCATGATGAAGAGAAGATCAAGTATAATCTTGTTTTAAATGAGGAATTTGAGTTCCAAATAATTCTAAGTTAAAAGCTAATGAAAGGGTAATAACGTAATGTGTCAATAAGTATTTAAACTTCCAACTCAAATTATTGATAGGAAGTGATAAGTCATAAAAAATAAGATAATACCTTCGTTGAAGGTGAAATGAAAGAACCACAATGTCAAAGAAGCATTGTGGGAACTTGAGATTAAAATAAAGGAAAATGTTTCCTCAAATGGTGTATGTATTATTAGCAAGATTACGGGACGAGAATCCTTATAAGGGGAAAGTGTAACGCCTTTAAAAAATTGGATTTTTGAGAATTAAATTTTTTTTATTTGATTATGTGGATTAAATGAATTTAATTGATTATTTATGGGAGTAAGCTAATTGAAGGTCGTTCTATGACCTAGATAGGTCGGAATGTCGTATTATTTTGGCTACGTGATAGAATTAAAGTGTTTGAATTTCCAAGACGAAAATAAAAGCTTTTCGAATTTTTTTTTCAAAAAACACTATTCACGCATTTCTGCTCGGGAATTATTTTTGAACTTCTAAGAAATATGTAATAATAGAATATCGAGGTGAGATAGAATATCCAATAATATTTCAGTTATGGCAAACACAATTTTTCGCATGCGGACTTAAAACCTAACGGTTAGGGAAAGTGAGTTCCGAGAAGGAATTTAAATGCGTATAATGAATTAAAGCTATGATTGTATTATACGTAAGTATTATACGAGGTAATGAATACACGTATAATATGAGGTATTATACGAGTATGTATGAATGATGGAATGTCGTATATTAAATAAGTATACGAGTTGGAATACAAGAATTATACGTAGATTATACGTTATAAAGCTTTAAGCAAAATGTAATGGACTTGTAGGAATGTGTAGGAGATTGTAATGTCCAATTGGGATAATAATAAAGCCCAATGCGAATTAATGTTAAAGCCCAAAGAATTGTTAATGCAAGCCCAATGTATAAGTTAGGTTAATTAAACCTTAAGCCCAAAGTAAGAATCCAATGGATTAGGAGGATAAATGGGGCAACCCATGATCATATGGGTGAATTGGTGATCAAGAACTTTGTGTGATGAGCAAGTAGACTTAAGGGTTAAGCAAAGGATAAGTTAAGTAACTCAAAGGATAAGTAAAGTGTAAGACCCCAAATTATTAATAAATGAAATTTATTTTCCTCTATTTATTATTTTGAAATAGTAAGGGTTGATTTGATTAATGTGGATAGTTATGGCTAAAATACGCAAATATTTCGAATAAGCGAGTGGTTATAAAATATTCATTATTGTCGGGGAATATTCGTTTGGTCGTGGAATATTAAATCGCTTGTCGGTGAATATTAATATGACGACTACCCGATCTTTTTGGGCCCCATAACTGAAAAAGCGATTGGATGAAGAAAGCGACAAATATAAGTTGTTTATGAATAACGGTAGTAGTTATTACCAAGATTATCTTGTTGGAATACCCGGTGGTTAAAACACACTAATACGCGTTGTTGAGCGATAGCATTGCGGTATTGCACCAATTATTGATTCTTACGTAAGAAGGCACTACTCAATAATTGTTACTGATGAATTACTTATTCGATATTTTATTTTATTGATTCAATAATTGGTGCATTGATATTTTATATTCTTTGTTGTTTCAATAAATTGTCATTACATAGTATTTTCCATTATCGAGCAATAATTCACATTATCTGAATAATATTATTAGAAAATATTATTGGCAATGTCTAGAAAGTTACATCTAAGGAGAGGTTTGGTCACCTAATCATGGCGCCAAGAAGGAGAAATCTTTATTGGAAAGCCCTCTATCCCGAGAATGGCACGGTTGCCATCTTGTGATTACATAATATTATTTGTGAATAATTAATTATTGATTTATATGATGAGAAAAATATTAATTTTATGTGGATATAGATGGAGAAATTTTTAATGTGACAATTGTTGAAAATTAATATTTTATCTTTTTACGATAAAATAATTCATTTAAATATATTATTTTAATAATATATTAATGGTGATATTTTTTATAATGAATGTGGGATATATGAGTATATGAGGAGGAATAGTATTTTGTGGCATTAAATGTTTAACACATATTTTGTGTGTTGGTGGACACAATTATTGAATAGAAATTTGATTATAACTTTGTAAAATCGTCTGTTTATGGATTTGGTCAATTTACATTTGGAATTTGGAAAAACTTTCTTCTCAAAAATTGTAGAAATTGAATTTCCTATAAAAATCAAGCGAGATTCAATTTTCCGATAAAAGGGCTATTTATTATGAATTATTAAAGTTCAAACTCAAAATAATTGATTTTTGGAAGTTTTAATTATTTTATAAAAGATAAACGTTTTTTAGATGTGTGAGCCTCATTTTACATGTGTTAGGTTGCTAATTTGATTCTCAAAGGTTGGCGTGAGACAAATTTTATAAATATAATATTATATTAAATTTTACGCTTTGGTGTTCCAAAGCATTTTCCTATAAATATGGTGCTTAGGTTTAGAATTGAAAATCACACCGAAACTGAAGTTTTCTCTCTATATTATCGGCGTATTCTTGTGAGTATTTTGAGTATACTTTGAGTATTGATATACGGTCAAGTTCAAGTCATAGCCTATATCCTGTTTTTACTAGAAATCTTGTCTTTCGAGGTAAGAGATGTTATTTTATTCAAATGATATTATTTCTTCAATATCATTATCTTAGAAATATTGGTTGAAAATTTTTATCAAATTTGAAATTTTTTCATGTCGGGTTCTTATTCATGAGTTCTTATTCACGAGTTACTATTCATGAGTTACTATTCACGAGTTACTATTCACGAGTACTATTCACGGAAGCGTTAAGATATTTTTTGTGAAATTTCTATCTTTTGGTGTCGAGTTACTATTCACGTGTACGACCTATTATTCACGTATCTGACCTTTATTCACGAATCTGGCACTATTCAATCAAAAATGAAATTTCTCCTTTCGTCTAAAATATCTATTGTGGATACTAGCTTTGATTGTATCCATGTTTTGATCATTCTTGAATTTTACACCACTATGATTATTTTTGAGGTATTGTTGGACATGGATAAAACAAAAAGTACGAATCCTTAATCCTTAATCCTTGTCATTTTGTTTCACCGGATTCGTTTCTTTAAAAATATTTTTCATCATCCTCGATCTCTTAAATGATGATATTATTGAATATCTTTGGCACATGTAGTGCAAAGATGAATGATTTCGATGAATATCTTTGGCCGTGGTGCAAAAGATGAACAGTGTTTAGATGAACATGACCAATGATGAATATCTTTGGCACAGTAGTGCAAAGATGAATATTTGATTCCGATATATATTGATTGATGTTACTGAGGATAAAATATCGACGATGAACTTTTAAATTTATATATAGAAGATAGTAGTTTGCATTCTCTACTTAACTCTTCTAATGAATTGTTGTTTCATTGCGGTTGTTGATTTAAAACCGGTTTGTCTATTGTATTCTATTAGATTTTTCCTGTTGAAGACTAACGATAATTTGTTGCATATTATCTTAGTCATAATATTCTTTATTGGGCTAGTTGAGCTCACCCTTTTCCTTGTTGTTCCATTTTTCTTCTCGGGAGGCGAGAATGTAGCGAGTACTTAGTGAAAAGTATGGAATGAAGGTTTTAGAGAGAGTTGTTTAGTAGTCCTCACCATTTTGTAAAATAATGTATAAATAATTGTGATGAGGATTTATTTGGGTATGTATATTTTCTAGAAGACAATTATTGTATTTAAACTCATGATATATATGTTGTTAAGTATTTTTGCACGACAAATGTATTAATAAAGTTGTAGTTATTTCTGTACCATGTATTTGGCGACTCAGAATGGGTTGGATGGAATGGACCTATTTTGGGGGTGTCACATAAAGTGCTTATATGTGATGAACAAACAAAGTGCTTATATGTGATGATTAAGTAAACTTAATGGCTAAGTGTTGTGATGGCCAAGTAATTAATTTGATGAGCAAGCAAAGGATAAGCTATGTGCTAAGCAAGTATACTTAAGAGCTAAGTAAGTGTGGTGGCCAAGTTTACTTAATAGCTAGATAATGAATAGTAAGGAGGTGATTAAGGAGGTGGAGTGGCTTTATGACCATTATACCCTAACTTAAAATTTCTTATAAATAATAAGCTTAGTATTCATTTTGTTGGTTGTTCATTTCCTCCAACAAGTTGAGAGCTTATTTGTTAAAGAGAATAAGTGAGAATAAGCTAGAAAGCTAGTCTTTCATAGTTCAAGAAGCAAGAAGAAGAACAAAGATTAAACAAGTGATCTTCATAGGTAAGAACTTAAAACCATAATTCTCTTTCTCTTCAATTGTTAGAGAAGGGGGTAGTGGTAGAACATGTATGCTAAGGAATGATAAGAATGATTAGTCAATGGACTTAAGCCGTATAAGTCATGAATAAGTAATTCAAACTTAATTAAGTTATGAACTTATAAAGAGCTTATATGAACTACTCATATGTTTACTTTAATAAGATTGTATGATAATAAGAAGCAAAAATGGTGGTTAAAAGACTTAAAACTATAATAAGTCATGAGAAAGGAAGTCATAAGTAGTTTATACTTTTATAAGTTATAAACTCACAAAGAACAAGTAATAACTTATCATGTTTATAAGTTAATGAAATATGTATATCAAGATGTTAGTATGATGGATTGAATCCATTTGAAACGATGAACAAATCATAAGAAATGAAGTTATGGCGAAATTTACGAGTTTGGACGATAATCGTCGAATTCGTGAAATTCTCGGAATAGATGTCGAATTTTGATATTGAGCTTGAAAACATTGGTTTTCAATGGAGACAAGTCTTATTTGGCATTTTAGAGTTGCGGACTCAAGAATGACCGAATTCTGACTTAGAACAAAGAAACGAGCATTGAACGTTCACGAACGTTTATCGTTTTCGTTATAAATGGACTAATTGGTGAATTTTTAGTAAACAAAGTCAAATAGATAAAATTCTTACATGAACGCTTAGATTATGTAATTTATGAATCTTAGGCTTTTGAACGAGCCAATTCGGACTTATAACGAAGAAGTTATGCGTCCGGGAATCTCACAAAAATAACGAAGCACAAAGGCCCACGTCGCAGCGCGACTCAAGGCACAAAGGCCCACGTCGCCGGAAGTTGGTAAGAATGATGTAAGTTATAACGATAGGCCGGAACCAATAAATAACAAATCTAATATATGATTAGATTGAGAAGAAGGGTAAGATTCATTAGGAACCATGTATGTTCATTCATGACCTAATGTGGTATGTTATGTGGTTATGTGTTGTAGAGACCGTAAAGACTTAAAGAAAACGTTATTATAATGTAGCAGACGCTGAAGGCAAGTTTTTCTTAAATTCTTGTCTAACCTTCGTGTTTGCCAACTTTTATGTGATTCATGTTATGAGATGCATGAACTGTTTTACTAAAGGGTCGATGCCAGTTTTATCTCGGCTAGACTAATCTTGAAGATTGATTGATTTATTTATAAGTCTTTCAATATAGAATTGTTAACGCTATCCTACGCCAATTGTTTGGTACGGATTCAAAGTAAGCCTGGGTATGAATAAACAAATGTATTTTTCATCGATTATTTGATGGGCATGCGAGGTTGCCAAAACTTAAATGTACATATGTTTAATGAATGTAGTGTTGATCAACATAGAGTACTATGGGCTGATCACCCAGAAGTGCTCGTAAGATATATAGGACTTACGGACTTAGTGTCGGGTTGTCCTTTTTAAAGAAATTATGAAATGCTCATGGTATTTGACTAGGATAAATGTTTTACTGAATATTGTCATTGTAAAATGTTTTAAAGGAAAAGAAATGCTATTTTGAATTATTGATAGTACTTTGTAACTACTATCCAGTTATTGAAGATAGTTGATTCTTATGTTTCAAGCATGTTGTTTGAAAGAAATTGTTGTACTTGCTGAGCTTGTAATGCTCACTCTTGCTTGAACCATATGAATGCGCAAATAGAATAGGAATGAACGAGGATCTCGACAAGGATAAAGGCAAGACGAAGAGGAGCGATTAGTTTACCTTGTAATAAACTAGTAAGTTATATATATTATAGTATGATGAACAAAGAATGTAATGGTTATAGAACCTGGGAACGGGATGTAATATTAATAATGTAATAAGAATGTCGTTGATACACACATTTTGATGTCGTTTCAATAGAATAAATGTACAGTTATGAGTACCGTGTAGCACCATCTGTCGGGTTGGAAGATACCCAGATTTGGGGGCGTCACATTTAACAACATTTATCATCATTATTATAATTCATAATATTAATCGACCAGGTCATTCCCAGGAAAGAGGGGGCTTTCCAATAAGGATTTCTCTCTATTGGCGCGCAATTAGGTGACCAAATCTCTCATTGGCAGAACTTCTAGACATCGTCAATATTGCAAATAATAATATTAATAACTTTGTCATCTCAATTATTGATTTAATAATATATAAAATATCGACAATAATTGAATCAAATAACGTGAGATACTATGCAACAATTACTATAACAATAATTGAACAAAACTGAGTGACTTCTCACGTAAGCATCAATAATGAAAACCGTGTGCTACTATGCAACCACGTGTATTACTGTACTTTTAACACTGGGTGTTTCAACAGTTAACGGTAAAACTTTCGCCATTATTTTCATAAAATATTTTTGTCATTTTTCTATCCGACAATAATTCCGTTGTGGGGTCCACCATTTATTGTGCCGTCGTACGAATATTCCCTGTTAAAACGAATATTCCCCGACAAATCGAATATTATAAAACAACTTGCGTAGTTTGTAAAATTTATAAATATTACCCACAACTATAACATTATTTCAAATTCACACCTTAATATTTAAAAATAATATTTATTGAAAAATTCATCTTTATTCATAAAAGTTGGGGTCTTACAACCTCCCCTACTGAAGAAATTTCGCCCTCGAAATTAGGGTACGTACCTGGTATGTCGAAGAGGTAAGGATACCTTGATTTCATTTCCGATTCTAACTCCCAGGTCATTTCCTCAACATCGTGGTTTCTCCACAAAACTTTGACTTGAGGTATAACCTTGGAGCGTAGAATATGTTCCTTCTTATCCAAGATTTGAATAGGAACCTCTTCATACGTTAAATCTTCCGCTATTTCGTCCGGTTCTAACTCAATAATATGGTTTGGGTCTTTCACATATTTACGTAACATGGATATGTGAAAAACATTTTGAACACGAGTTTATAGGCCACAGTTCCTACTCGATCGAGGATTAAAAATGGGCCAATGAATCGAGGATTGAGCTTTCCTTTCTTTCTAAATCTCGTAACTCCTTTCATTGGAGCAACACGTAACAACACATGATCTCCAATATCTAATTCCACGTCCTTTCGATGAAGATCAACATAACTCTTTTGTCAATCTTGTGAGGTTTTTATACGTTGCCGGATCATTTGAATCTCTTCCGTAGTCATATGTACCAACTCTGGTCCCAACAACGTTGCTTCACCAACCTCATCCCAACATACTGGAGAACGACACTTTGTTCCATACAACGCCTCAAATGGAGCCATGCCAATACTTGTTTGATAACTGTTGTTGTAGGAAAACTCCACCAATGGTAAGAACTTATCCCAACTTCCCTTGAAGTCAAGGACACAGAGTCTTAATAAATCTTCTAGAGTTTGAATAGTCCTCTCTGATTGTCCGTTCGTCTGAGGATTATATGCCGAACTAAATCATAAATCCATGCCCATAGCTTTTTGCAAACTAACCCAAAATCGTGAAGTGAATCTTGGGTCTCGATCAGAAACTATGGATACTGGCATACCATGCAGTCTTACAATCTCGTTTATGTACATACGAGCAAGTCGTTCAAGTGTATAAGTTTCTCATATTGGTAAGAAATGAGCAAACTTGGTCAATCTATCAACAATGACCCAAATTGCATCTATGCCTTGAGAAACCTTGGGAAGACTAGTAACAAAATCCATGGTAATGTGCTCCCACTTCCATTCTGGAATTTCAAGTGGTTGCAATGGACGTTTTGGTACTTGATGCTCCGCCTTGACTCGTTGTTAAGTTAGACACCTTAAGATAAACAAGGTTATCTCTCTCTTTATATTGCTCCACCAAAATGTATAACGAAGATCACGATACATTTTGGTACTCCCAGGATGGATTGCAAACTGTGTGTTGTGCGCCTCCATTATGATTTTATACTTTAAATCAGGGTCGTTAGGAACACAAAGTCTGGAGTTGACTCGAAGTATTCCTTCTTCATCGATTCTTGCTTCCGGCATAGCACCTTCTTGCACTCTCTTCCTCATACGCATTAGCTCCAGGTCTGTAGTTTGAGCAGCTTTAACTTTATCGATTAAAGTCGATTTTACTTGTATATTCGCCATCATCACATGGGTCCCTGTAGTCTTTAACTCTATCTCCATCCTTTGCAAGTCACACAAAATGGGCCTTTGCGTTAACAATATCACACTCGCACCCGCATATGATCTTCTACTCAATGCGTCAGCTACCACGTTCACTTTTCCAGGATGGTATTGGATGGTATAATCATAATCTTTCAATAGTTCAAGCCAAAGTCGTTATCACATGTTGAGTTCTTTTTGAGTGAAGAAATATTTGAGGCTTTTATGATCCGCAAAGATCTCCACTTTCTCCCTATACAAGTAATACCTCCAAATCTTTAGTCTGCAATCGCCGCTAACTCTAGATCATGAGTGGGATAATTCCTCTCATATTCTTTGAGTTGTCGTGAGGCATAGGCTATGACCTTCCCATGTTGCATGAGAACACATCCCAACCCTTTGCCCGAAGCATCACTGTAGATGACAAATCCCTCAAGGCGGATGGTATTGTCGAGCAGTCTTTGAAATGAGTCTCCTTTTGAGTTCTTGAAAACTCTTCTCACATTCCTCACTCCAACCGAATTTTGTATCTTTTCGAGTCAGCTGAGTTAATGGAGTAGCGATTTGGGAAAACCCTTCTACGAATCTCCGATAATAACCAATTTATCTGAAAAGCTACGTCTTCGATCATTTGATTTAGGTTGCTCCCAGCTTTGAATTGTTTCAATCTTTTCCGGGTCAACAGATATTCCATGACTTGATACTACGTGCCCAAGGAATGCTACTTCCTCACGCCAGAACTCGTATTTCTTCAACTTGGCATAAAGTTTGTTTTCACGAAGCATTTGGAGTATCAGCCTCAAGTGTTGCTCATGATCTTCACAGCTTTTGGAAAAAATTAGGATGTCATCAATAAAGACGACCACAAAGTGATCCAAATATTCCTTTAATACTTGGTTCATCATATCCATGAAGACAGCAGGAGCATTAGTCAATCCAAAAGACATGACTAGGAATTCATAATGCCCGTACCGAGTTCTGAAAGCCGTCTTTGGAATGTCATCGGTTTTAATCTTCAATTGCTGATATCCGAAACGAAGATCAATATTTGAAAAGAATTTGGCTCCTTATGAATCGGGTCAAAGCAGTCATCAATACGTGGCAATGGGTAGTTATTTTTATGGTGACATGATTCAACTCCCGATAATCAATACAAAAGTCGCATACTCCCGCCTTTCTTTCTCACGAATAGAACAGAGCACACCAATGGAGAAGTACTAGGGCCGAATAAAGCCAATATCTAACAATTTACTGCGGTTGGGTCTTTAACTCCCGAAGTTCAATAGAGCCATTCGATATGGGACTTTGGAAATGGGTTTTGTACTGTGTTCAAGGTCGATACAAAATTCAATTTCACGCTGCGGGGTAGGCCGGTTCTTCTTGAGAATACGTCAAGAAATTTATTAACAATAGAAATGTCATTCAAAATTGACGTATTTTTGTTTAGATCCGTAACATGAGTGTTGATCGATTTCGCAATCAATGAATACGTGCAAGTATACACGGTCAACAAGTAATAAAGTGAAAGTAGAGTATCGTTTCCACGAGGAATTATTTAATAAAATTACCAAGTACTAACTCTTAACCAAATCAATTTTATTTAAACAATTAATAAATTGTGATTTTTCTAATTAAGAAAACTAAATTAAAACAATTAAAAGAGATTATTCTAAAAAAAGCAAATAAACAACTAAAATTTGAATGAATTCAGATAAATAAGGATTAAGACTCCAATATCCCCAATTATGAATTATAAATCAATTATTCAACTATTCCAATTATTATGTCTCTTTGAATTGTTAACGAGAAATTCTCAAATGCCAAAAGCCCTCTCTCGAGTTATCAATTGCCTTCTATTTAACCCAGATTAATTTTGCTATATCTCTATGCAAAACAATTGAATTAAACTCATTCTGATCCCAATTCCTTATGTGTTACATGCGGCAAATAGATATTCTCATTCTATTCACAAACCTAATTATTCACTATGCAAATAACTAAGTCACATGTCACCATGCCCGATTCTAACCCTAGAATTCCTTTCTCAATTCCTTACAGAGTAACAAGGTAATTCTTGATCGGATAATTAATCAATAAGCACAAAGCAAGATGAACAATTCACTTCAACATAAATAATTAGAATAAATCAAATAATTAATTCATAATCATAAAAAGTTCAATTGAAATCTTAATGAAAGAGTTAGTTCATAATTAATGAATTAAAATCAAGAATCCACAATTGAATAGACATTAAAAGATAAAAGTAAGAGAAGAGAAGAGAATATAATCTATTGTCGAGTAGCATTGAGACTCCTCTTTCGCTCTCCCTTTTGAATCTTCAATGGTCTCCAAGTTGCTTCAATCTCCAAAACTAATAAGAACTAGGGTTATGTTCTAATCTAAAGGAGTGTTTAATCTAGTCTAATCTATGTAATCTTCCTTTATTTTATGCCTTACATCATGTATTTATAGGTTACAAGTCCAATTTTTACTTTAGGAACAAACCAAATCCAATTTGGAGTAAAAAGGTGTCAAAATTACCCAAAACGCAGCGTCGAGCCGCACCAAGCCTCTTCCCAGCCTTGAAATTGTTCACGGCCGCTGAGAATCTGCCTTATAAGCGCCCGTGGCTGCTGAATTAAACCTAAAATTAGCGCCCCGGTGCTGTTACAAGTTCTGACATTTTCTGCTCCGACGTCCTTTGGGAAAATGGCTATAACTTCTTCATCCGAACTTTGATTTAGATGATTCAAGATGATACGGAAGGAGGAAAAGCAGATCTACAACTTTCATTCTTCAAGAATTTCGAAATAAAGTCTGTAGCAATACTCAAATTGGCTCTGAAGTGACTGCTATGTAAATGGCAAGCCGAAAACGCGAATCTAGCCACCCCGAACGTCGATCCATGTAACTTTTGTCCCAATTCCTACAAAACAACATAAAACATGCTTGAATAGACATAAACACTTAAAAACATCCTAAAAGACTTGAGAACAACAATAAATTAAGCCCGAATGTATCCAATTCATGTGTATAAAACTAACTCATCAAATACCCCCAAACTTAAACCTTTGCTTCATCCTCAAGCAAAAACACAAAAATGTTATGCAATGCAATGTAATGAAACTAATCTATATGCCTACGACTCCAACGAAGAATGATGAAATAAGTCTATTCAACCTACCTTAGAGAAATGAAGTAAACATGATAATACATCATATTAATACAAATCGGTAATTTCCCGATCAATCATCAAATCTTAGGCATGTTATCAGCGATATAGTGCGTGTGTGTGCATTGCACAACAATGTTAACTGATATAAAATCAAATTTAACACATAATAGGTCTCTTTAAAGGCATCATACGGTGAAAACTCACAAAATTCACGAACAAGCTAGATCCACTAAAGTCAAACATCCACCAAATTCAAGAGTCCAATCAGGATACTTATGCTTTACTTTTCATTACGGGGGCTTTTTGCTCATTTCCCGTTTTTTTTTTTACTTTTTTTTTAACCATGATTGTGCAATGTCTCATTCCATTAGGCTAACAGTGTCGCCCCTTAGCGAGCTTTCGACCAACGACTCCCAGACCATATAAGACCTTAGGGCGCTAGGTTTTAAGATACCCCTTGAGCGTCTTTACTCAAGTAACAAAGGCCCCGAAACAAAAACTAGCCACGGTAAATTTTTTTCTTTTTCTCTTTTTTTTTTTCTCTTTTTTTAGCGAAGCTTATATATCCCAAATTTCCCCCCCAAACTTAAGTTTTTATCAAAATTTAGCCATCTCCACCTATTCATGTCTTTCATTCCTTCACACTAGTATTATCCTTAAGAAATCCATTATGTATCAATTTAAACTTAATCGGTCCAACATAGTTTGTTATTAACGTCTTAACCTTAATTATACCGATTTCAAACGAGGAAAAGATTCAATTCATAACAAGAAATCACATCAAAGCTTTGAATATTCAATACTATACTTATCTACTTAACTCCATCATCATTGGCCAAAATAGACTTTTCTATCTAATAGTTGGAATCATGCAAATATAAACTAACCAAGCAACAAACATAGTAAACTAACTACTATTTTTTGCGATTTTTTTTTAAATTTTTTAAAACAAAAAAGAATGCAAAAAACTAAATATAAATAACTTGAAAACATAATCAATTACAATGTAAATAACTAACTATATGCAATACGACACTAAAATGCCCCCAAACTTAAACTAGACATTGTCCTCAATGGCTACAATTGAAAAAATTAAAGCAGAGGACTTCCACGAAAATATAGTAATCTTCCTCCTTGTCATTAAGTTTGGAGAATAAAGCAAGCACATGGAACAAATTGGGCACCACACTTGAATTTGACTTGAATAACCTGTAAAACCATGATAGAAGCAATTTTATTAAATCCTAAATAAATGCAAATTCCAAACTACTAATATAAAACTAAATAAAAATTAAAATAAAAAATTAAACTTGGGTTGCCTCCCAATAAGTGCTTGTTTTATCGTCTTCACCTTTACCTTTATTCGTCAACGCTATCCAATTCCTCTTTGAAAGTTGAGAAACCCTCCATCCATCAGAAATAATATAGCTTTTGGTAGGTTCCCATTTGTAATAGCCATTGTATTAAAGTCACCTAGCATGCTTTCTTTAGATAAGATCACATTCAAGAACGTCCAAAGATCTAGGTGGTTTCTCCATTAATGTCTGCGAATATATTACGCATTTGAGGCTTGTCGACACACAACAATTTCTTCTTCTATCTTCTCCAACTCATCGCACCATGGTTTCAAGGTGTACTTGCTTTTACATCACGGAGAGTATTATTGGCGACATGACTACCAATCGGACAGGTTTTGCAAATCTAACCGGACTCTTGAACTGTGGAGTAGAAGGCACTTGAGGCGTAAATAACATTGGCTCATCATCATTGGTTCTCACAATTAGTTCTTCACCGACCTTGTTGTCATTATCCCACTTGTCTCCTCTTTTTCATCTCGTGGCTCATCCAGTTGTAGATTTGGCTCGGGCTCACCATCGGTCTCAGAATTCATGTCATAGAGCCAAGGGTATTGAGGATAGATGTTTGAGGCATTGGTTAGTTGTTCTGCTTGGTTAAGTAAAATTTTGACTCAATATCTCTTGATTAATCCCCTCTCCTCACATGAAGCTATGTACTTGGACAAAGTTTCCTCCAAATTTGAATGTTCTTCCTGTTGTAGTGGAGGTGGACACGAGAAATCCGGTTGGTATGTTGGACTTGGAGCATAAAATTGATCTTGATGAGTATGGCTCCATGAAAAATCTGGGTGATACCCCCAATCCGATAATTGTTATTGGGATAGACATAATTGTTGGGGTAATCACCACCATCTTCATATCGGCTCAAAACGATATGGCGCATTAATGACTCATATGATTTCGGCCTGATAATCACAAGTAACCGCCACACTTTGACGACGTTGAGCTTTAAAAGCTTCAAACATCCTCGAAAGTTTCTCAAATCGTGTGATAATGCGAAAATGCCTCGAGTCTGTCAATCTCCGCTCCCTTGGTGAGTCATTCTTGCCATCCTTCGACTCTGTTGAAATGCGATAACCTCCAATGTCTTGAAGTTGCCTTAATTTGTATTGGCCCACTATATTGTACCACATTTCGGCCCGATGGCACATTGATGACTCATATGATTTTCAATTACAAATTTCACAAACCATCGCTACTGCTTTGTGTGGATTGTGGACACCATGTTTCCATTGGTTGAGTCATGTTTGTGTATGGCCATTGATACTCAAACTCATCCATGGTACCCACGAAAAGAGAAAATATAGGAAGAATTAAAAATAAAAATAAAATGTTTAAATTAAGACTAATTTGATTGAAATTAATATTGGTAAAAAATTATTAAATTAATTCCCCGTGGCGCCAAAAAACTTGTTGATCGATTTATGATCAATGAATACGTGCAAGTATACACGGATCAACAAGTAATAAAATGAAAGTAGAGTATCGTTCCCACGAGGAATTATTTAATAAAAATTACCAAGTACTAACTCTTAACCAAATCAATTTTATTTAAGCGATGCATAATTGTGATTTTTCTAATTAAGAAAACTAAATTAAAACAATTAAAAGAGATTATTCTAAAAGAAAGCAAATAAACAACTAAAATTTGAATGAATTCAGATAAATAAGGATTAAGACTCCAATATCTCCAATTATGAATTATAAATCAATTATTCAACTATTTCAATTATTATGTCTACTGAATTGTTAATAGGAATTCTCAAATGCCAAAAGCCCTCTCTCGAGTGATCAATTGCCTTCTATTTAACCCGGATTAATTTTGCTATATCTCTATGCAAAACAATTGAATTAAACTCGCTACAATCCCAATTCCTTATGTGTTACATGCGGCAAATAGATATTCTCATTCTATTCACAAACCTAATTATTCACTATGCAAATAACTAAGTCACATGTCACCATGCCCAGTTCTAACCCTAGAATTCCTTTCTCAATTCCTTCTAGAGTAACAAGGTAATTACTGATCAGATAATTAATCAAGAAGCACAAATAAAGATGAACAATTCACTTCAACATAAATAATTAGAATAAATCAAATAATCAATTCATAATCATAAAAAGTTCAATTGAAATCTTAATGAAAAAGTTAGTTCATAATTAATGAATTAAAATCAAGAATCCACAATTGAATAGACATTAAAAGATAAAAGTAAGAGAAGAGAAGAGAATATAATCTATTGTCGGTAGCCATTGAGACTCTCTTTTCGCTCTCGCTTTGAATCTTGATGGTCTCCAAGTTGCTTTCAATCTCCAAAACTAATAAGAACTAGGGTTATGTTCTAATCTAAAGGAGTGTTTAATCTAGTCTAATCTATGTAATCTTCCTTTATTTTATGCCTTACATCATGTATTTATAGGTTACAAGTCCAATTTTTAGTTTAGGAACAAACCAAATCCAATTTGGAGTAAAAAAGGTGTCAAAATTCGCCCAAAACGCGTCCGAGTAGCACCAAGCCTCTTCCCCAGTGACCCAAGACTGCTCACGACAATACCGAGAATCTACCTTATAGCGCCCAAATTTGAATTAAACCTAAAATTAGCGCCCGTGACATTACAAGTTCTGACATTTTCTGCTCCGACGTCCTTTGGGAAAATGGCTATAACTTCTTCGTCTGAACTCCGATTTAGATGATTCAAGATGACGCAAATAGAGAAAAAGTAGATCTACAACTTTCATTCTTTAAGAATTTCGAAATAAGGTCTGTAGCAATACTCAAATTGGCTCTGAAGTGACTGTTATGTAAATGGCAAGCTGAAAACGCGAATCTAGCCACCCCGAACGTCGATCCATGTAACTTTTGTCCCAATTCCTACAAAACAACATAAAACATGCTTGAATAGACATAAACACTTAAAAACATCCTAAAAGACTTGAGAACAACAATAAATTAAGCCCGAATGTATCCAATTCATGTGTATAAAACTCACTCATCAATGAGCTAAGAAAGTTTGACATCCGTTTTTCAATAAACGAATAACTTTATGGTTTGAGATGAGAGTGATTGATTTTAATGGTTTGGTTACTTGAATTTTCATAATAAGTTGGTTAGGAATATCAAAGCTAACAACCTTACGAAAATAATCAATTTTTTCATGATGAGTAGTTAACCAATCAATCCCTAAAATCACATCAAATGCAAGTATTTTCAATGAAATAAGATCGAAAGGTAATGTGAGGGTACCGATTTGAACCAAACAAGACTTATAAACAGTGGATGTAATGAAGGTTTCTTTGTAAGACCCCAAATTTTTAAATAAAGATGATTTTTCTATAAATATTATTTTTAAATATTATGGATTGAATTTGATATAATGTTATAGTTGTGGGTAATATTTATAAATTTTGCAAAGTACGCAAGTTGTTATAAAATATTCGTTTGGTCGGGAAATATTCTTTTTGTTGGGGAATATTCGTACGACGACACAATCATTGGTGGACCCCACAACGAAATTATTGTCGGAGTTAGAAAACGACAAAAATATTTTTATGAAAATAACGACGGAAGTGTTACCGTTGTTAGAATACCTGGTGGTTAAAATATAGTAACACGCGTTGTTGCACAGTAGAACACGGTATTGCACAGTATTTTTTGAACTATTGATTCTTACGTAAGAAGACACTACTCAATAATTGTTACAGTAATTACTGTTTAATATTTTATTGATTCAATAATTGCTACGTTGATATTTTTTGATTCAATAATTGTCATTACGACGATTTTCAAATTATCAAATCAATAATTCATTTAAATATATTATTATAATATTATATTATAGTAGTATGATGTGATTATATGATAGTATTTTTTTATATATAATTTGAATGGTAACATTATTATAGTAAATTCATGGTATAAAAGTAAAATGAGGTGGAAGAGAACAATTTGAATTTGAATTCTGATGATGTAAGCGATGATGTCATCGGAAGGATGAGGTAAGCAATGATGTCATTTGATCGATGATGTAAGCAATGATGTCAAATGATCGATGATGTAAGCGATGATGTCATAAATTATGACAAAAAGACTATTTTACCCTTACTCTACCAAGCTTATAAATAGAAGCTCATTCCTTTATTATTTTTCACAAATTCACTAAAGCTTTAGAGCGAGAAAGAATAGAGAGAATAAGAGAGAAAGAAGAAGAATCTTCAGTTACTACAATATTGCGGTATCCAATTTCCTACTAAGGTAAGGGGTATTATTTCTTTCTTATTCATAAAGAGAACTTACATTATTCCATTATTTATTATTTTGTTGAATAACCTATATACATGAAACTACCCTATACATGGTGAAATTCTTACATTATTCCATTCTTTATCATTATGTTGGAATAACTTTGCCTACATCTGCAATCTGCATATATGGTGAAATTCTTCATTATTCCATTTTATTATTACATTGGAACATCACAGCCGGGTGCGTTACGCATGACTGATTCTGTTATTTATTATTACATTTGGAACATCGTGTCGATGCGTTTACGCGTGACACGGGTTCCATTATTTATTATTTTGTTGGAATATCACGCCTACGTGCGCGTTTAACGCGTGCACGACCGTTCCGTTATTTATTTTTCTCATTGGAATAACTTTTATGCATGCGATCTATCGCATGCACGGTGATTTCTTTTGTTATCCCATTCTTTATTATACTCGGTTGGTTTAAATTTTGACTTCTATACTCCATGAAATTAGTGGAATATCCTTGATATTTGCGCTTCATCCAGTATCTTTTCATGGAAATATTCTTATGAGCATTCTTGAGTTTTACTCTACAAAGAAGTATCATGTTGACAATTTGGACATTATTAGTTCCTGGATAAATTAATTCTTGAACTTGTTTTTATTGAATTCTTATATCATTGTCATCATCCTCATGTTTGTATTATGTTGAAAGTCATCTGTGGCCTGTAGTGCATAAATGGACTTGGTATGATTATGACCAGGGATTATTCGGTGTAATCATGACCGTAATGTTACAAATGATAAGGAAAAAGTCCTCATTGGCCCGTAATGCATTGATGGACAGTTGTTGGCATGATCATGACTATTGATGAATACACGAATATCCTTGGCCGTAGTGCATGAATAATTTGTGGTTGTGATACTAATGAATATCCTTGGCCGTAGTGCATGGATGATGTGGATTATTTATTAAGCTGAGTCTCAGCGATAAAAGTGATGAAAAACCTTTTAAATCATAAAAGATAGTAGATTTTATTCTCTACTTGACACTTTTAATGACTTACTTATTCTGCTGCAGTTAAACTTGATGTTTGTTATATTTTATCAGTTTAATATTGTTGAAGGCTAATGATAATTTATTCTGCATTATCTTAGTCATAATATTTCTTCTTGGGCTAGTTGAGCTCACCTTTCTTTCACCGTTACATTCTCGAAAATGAGAGCGTGGCTGGGACTAGTCGAGGAGCGGATGACAGATCCGGATGATAGTATTGGTAGTCCTCACTATTCTGTTAAATAATATGAAAATAAATGTAAAGAGGACTCTTTTGAGTGTGGATATTGTCTAGATGACAATATTCTTATTAAACTCTCAGTTTACGTTTTGTCGTATTTTACACGACAACTATATTATTAAGTTGTATTTGAATTTTGTACCATGTATTTTGGCGACTCAAGATGGGTGATGTATACCTATTTTGGGGGCGTCACATTCTCCCAATGTAGTTTCAACAGATAAGTCAAAGTCTAATTTCTCCGTAGTCAAATTTAAACGTTGAGCGCAAATAGGAGAAATAAAAGAATGGGTAGAACCGGTATCAAATAAGGTATAAACTTCGCTAGAGTTTATGATAAGCTTACTCGTGATTACCTCGTTCGGGTTCCTTGCTTTCTGGGAGGTCACAAAAAACGCTCTCCCTTCCACTACCGGCTTTGACTTTTCTGGGATGGCCTTTGATGCCTCCATCCTAGCTGAACTTGTCTTCGGTGAATGACAAAATCGGGCTAGGTGACCTTCTCTTCCACAATTATAACATGCTTTGGACGGCATCGCGCAGTTTGGACTGACGTGTCCCTCCCCTCCACATTTGAAGCATATGATAGGTGGTCGTTCTTCTTCCTTAACAACGGGTGCTGGTGCTGACGTCTTTCCATCATTGTTGAATCTCCTCTTCTTGAAATGTCCATTCTTATTGTTTTGGCCCTGAATAACACCGAAGTGGTTACCATTTCTGGCCTGTTGATTCCCTCCACGCTTGTTGTCACCGCTTTGATGACTAATTTCATTGGTATTATCATTTTGCATTTGCTTCTTTTTGGTTGGGTTGACTCATTATCGCGCTCCAATAAGCGAGCCCTATTAACAACATCCTAATACAAACACGCTTTATGAGAGATAAGATATTGACGTATCTCGAGTTTCAAACCTCTTAAAACATTCGCGTTATTCTCTTTCATTATCAACCAAATGGGGAATATGGCCGGACAACTCGTCAAACTTGACTTCGTCTTCGCGACACGGTCATGTTGTTTTGCTCCGACAATGAACTCTACCTCTTTCATGTATGATTTAATACTTTGAAAAGTACTTGTTATTGAACAATTCTTGGAACTTCTCCCAAATCATCTTCAGTGCGGCAGGTTGAGTACGTTTTACATATTCCCACCAGTAATCTATCTCTACACGCAACATGAAGGTGGCAAAGGGAACCTTTTGATCCTCGGAGCATCCCAAGACATCAAATATCTTGCAGATCTGCTTTATCCACATCTCTGCCTTAAGTGGTTTTGGCTCTCCAAAAAACTCCTGTTGTGACGCCCCCAAAATAGGTATACATCACCTATTCTGAGGTGTCAATACATGGTAAAGAAACAACTACAACTTTATTATTACAACAGTAAAACTGTGAGTTTGAATACAAATATTATCTTCTAGACAATATCTATACTCAACTAAATCCTCATCACATTTATTGATACATTATTTTACAAAAATGGTGAGGACTACTAAACAATCCTTTCTAAAACCTTCATTCCATACCCAGGCTACTGCTTTCGCTATATTCTCGCCTCCACGAGAAAAATGGAACAAAAAGGAAAAGGGTGAGCTCAACTAGCCCGATAAAGAATGTTATGACTAAGATAATATAGAACAAATTATCGTTAGTCTTCAACGAGGAAAAATCGATAGAATCTGATAGACAACAAGTTTCGAGATCAATATTCGCAGTGAAATAATAATTCATAGAAGAGTTACGTAGAGAATGAAATCTATTATAATCTATGAATTTAACGGTCCATCATCAATATTTTATCCACTGTAACATCAATCAATATTCATCTCAAATCAAATATTCATCTTTTACTCTTTCTGGGCGAAGATATTCATCGATCGGTCGTGTTCATCTCAACACTGTTCATCTTTGCACTAAAGGCCAAAGATATTTATCGATCGGTCGTGTTTATTTAAACACTGTTCATCTTTGCACTACTGGGCGAAGATATTCTTGAAAATCATTCATCTTTGCCTTCTGGGCCAAAGATATTCAATAATATCATCATTTAAGGTGAGGATGATGAAAAATATTTTTAAAAAAGCGAATCCAATGAAACAAAATGACAAGGATTAAGGATTAAGTACTTTGTTTTATCCACGTCCAAAATACCTCAAAAATAATCATAGTGGTGTAAAATTCAAGAATGATCAAAACATGGATACAATCAAAGCTAATATCCGAATAGATATTTTAGACGAAAAGAAAAATTTTCATTTTTCGATTGAATAGTCTTAGTATTAAGTGAATAGTCTTGAGTATCGTGAATAGTAACTCTCAGACACCAAAGATAGAAATTCCACAAAAAAAATATCTTCACGCTTCATGAATAGTACTCGTGAATAGTAACTTTCGTGAATAGTAACTCATGAATAGTAACTTCGTGAATAGTAACTCATGAATAGTAACCCTCAGAGCATGAAAAAGTTCTAAATTTGATAAAAGTTCCAATCGATATTTGACGTAATGATATTGAAGAAATAATATCATTTAAGAAGAAATAACATTCCTTACCTCGAAAGAATCGATTGCTTGGAATGAAAGGTCGGAAGTGATCTTTGAATGAAACTTATCTTGAATAAACAACTCTCAAAGTATCTAAATACTCACAAAATACGCTCGATAATATAGAGAAAAGAAAACTTATGTTTACGGTGTGATTTTCAATTCTAACTTAGTCCTCTATTTATAGGAAAATGTTAGCCGTAGAAGCGGACTTGACACAACTTTACTGATGGCTTTACACCTTTCTATTGCCACCCACCACATTTGAAATAAAATTCAGCACATTTCTTCACCAACCACAAGTGGGGCCCACTCAATTCTAGAATTTTCCACCAAAATCAATTATAAACCTAATTTCCGAATCAGTCACCTCTTAAAATTCATAACAAATCATTCGTTCATTTTTAACGGTTCAAAATTTGTGGACATATACTCAACTTATGTATGTATAACATATCCAAAAATTACAACGATCCAACGGTCGGATTAAAAATTATAACTCACGCAATATATCGTAAAAACACTGATTTGATTTTTAATACCTCCATCCGATAAAATACTGATAAAACACCTCAACATTAATTTCTTCATTTATAACCACATAAATAAATCCATCATTTATATCCACATAAAATAAATATTTCTTTATCATATGAATCAATAATTAATTATTCACAAATAATATTACAGAATCACAATTATGACAACCAGTAGTTCCGGGAAGAGGGGCTTTCAGATAAGGATTTCTCTCTTCTTGGTATGCTTGATTAGGTGACCAAACCTCTCCTTGACGAACTTTCTAGACATTGTCAATAATTCTATCTAATAATATTATTCAAATAATATGAATTATTGATCCGATAATGGAGATAATGTGCGGTGACAATTATTGAACAACGATAATATAAAATATCAACCAAAGCAATTATTGAATCAATAAAATAAAATATTGAGCGATAATTCTTTGTAACAATTATTGAGTAGTGCCTTCTTACGTAAGAATCAATAATTGGTGTGTAATCTGGTATCTTCTTTTTGTTCAACAACGCGTGTTAGTGTGTTTTAACCACCGGGTATTCCAACGATCTTAATTGCGGTAACAACTTCTGTAGTTATTTTTAACCACATATATTTGTCGTTTTCTTCATCCAATCGCTTTTTAGTTATGGGGCCCACACATGGGCTGCTGGCCGTCGTACGAATATTCCCCGACGATCTGAATATTCCACGACCAAACGAATATTCCCAAGCAATGATGAATATTTTATAACCACTTGCTTATTTTGAAATATTTGCGTATTTAACCCCTAACTATCCACATTAATCAAATCAACCCTTACTATTTCAAAATAATAAATAGAAAATTAAATTTCATTAATAATAAGTTGGGGTCTTCTGACCTCCCTCCTTATGAAATTTCGTCCTCGAAATTGGCGTAAGTACACAGTGTTTTCAAAAAGGTGAGGATACCTGCGCTTTCATTTCGTTTCCAATTCGGGTCATTTCCTCTATAGCATGATTCCTCCACAAAACTTTAACTTGTGGTATGACCTTTCTTGGCGTAGGACATGCTCCTTCTATCCAAAATCTTGACAGTACCTCCTCATACGTTAGGTCTTGGCTATCTCGTCAGGTTCTAACTCTATAATGTGGTTGGGTCTTTCACATATTTCTGAAATGCGAGATATGTGAAACACATTATGAACACGAGACATACTTGGAGAGTAACTTGAAGTCTATAAACTACATTTCTACTCGGTCAAGAATTTGAAATGGACGATAAATCATGGATTGAGCTTTCCTCTCTTCCCAAATCTTGTAACTCCCTTCCATGGAGCAACTTCGTAATAATACATGATCCCCTACACTAAATTCCACGTCCTTTCGATGAAGATCCGCATAACTCTTTTGTCGATCTTGTCTTGGTTGTATATCGTTGTCGAATCATTTGGATCTTTTCGGTGAGTCATATACGTCTTAACTTCGGGTCCCAACAATGTTGCTTCACCCACCTCATCCCAACATATTGGAAGCGACATTTTCGTCCATATAATGCTTGAATGGAGCCACACTATATATTACACGATAACTTGTTGTTGTAGGAGAATTCCACCATGGTAAATACTTATCCCAAGCCGCCTTGAAGTCTAGGACCACGAGTCTTAATAAATCTTCAAGAGTTTGAATAGTCCTCTCGATTGTCCGTCAGTTTGGGGATGGTATGCGAACTAAATCGCAAATCCGTGCCCATAGCTTTTTGCAAGCTAACCCAAAATCTTGAAGTGAATCTTGGGTCACGATCCAAAACTATGGATACGGGCATGCCATGCAACCTCACAATCTCATTCACGTACATACTAGCAAGGCGTTCAAGGAATAAGTCTCCGTGTCGGCAAGAAATGAAGCGGACTTGGTTAATCTATCAACAATAACCCAAATAGCATTGATGCTCTTGAAAGCCGTAGGAAGACCCGTAACGAAATCCATGGTAATGTGTTCCCACTTCCATTCAGGAATCTCAAGTGGTTGCAGCGGACCCTTAGGTACTAGATGCTTCTTTCTTTTACGTTGACAAGTTAAACACATTGAGATAAACTTTGCAATCTCTCTCTTCATATTGTTCCACCAAAATGTATGTCGAAGATCACGATACATTTTAGTACTTCTAGGATGGATTGCAAATGGTGTCTTTGTGCCTCCATCATAATCTTATACTTCAAATCGAGTCGTTAGGAACACAAAGTCTAGAGTGGACTCGAAGTATTCCTTCTTCATCAATTCTCGCTTCTTAGGAATAGCTCCTTCTTGTACTTTCTTTTAAATACGCGTCGCGTCATTTCCGATTCGGTGGCTTGAAGCAACCTTAACTTTTTCTATTAAAGTTGGCTCTACGCGTATACTTGACATCATCGCACTTTTCGTTCCGCATATGATCTTCTACTCAGCGTCGGCTACCACGTTAACTTTTCGAGATGGTATGGTTAGAATATGTGCTTTGAAATGAGTCCCCTCTTGAGCTCTTGGAAAATCTTCTCGCATTCCTCGCTCCATACAATTTTGTATCTTTTCGAGTCGACTAAATTAATGATAGCGATTCAAGAAAATCCTTCCACGAATCTCAGATAATAACCAACTAAGCTGAAAGGCTACGTATTTCGATTCTTGACTTAGTTGTTGCTCTCAACCGTGACTTCGTATCCCAATCTTGGATATGCGTCACAATGACACCTATCGATTTACTATCGCACGAATATGGCGTCCCTACTGATGCGGCTTAGGTGAATTCCACAAAGGAAGTCACAAGATAAAGGCTCGGTACCAAATTCTATAGTTGAATTTTTAACTCACGAAGTTCAATAGGAGCCATTCGATATGAGATTTTAGAAATGAGTTTTGTCTGGGGTTCAAAGTCGATACAAAATTTAATATCGAGCTTTGGGAGTAAGCGAGAAATTCTTCAAAAAAATACGTCGGGAAAATCAATAACAACAAGAATATTATTCAAATCGGCGTGTCTTTATTCAAATCCATAACATGGACTAAGAAAACTTGACATCCGTAATAAGCGAATGACTTCATGGCTTGATATGAAAATGTTTGATTACAATGGTTTGATTGCTTGAATTGAATAACGGGTTTGCTTAGGAATATGAAAACTAACAACCTTACGAAAGTAATCAATTTTGGCATGATGAGTAGTTAACCTTAAAATCACATCAAAAGCAAATATCTCTATAGAAATAAGGTTAACGGTAATGTGATAGTGCCAACTTGAATCAAGCAAGATTTTTAAATAACGGATGTAATGAAATTTTCTCTAATGGAGTCTCCACAGATAGGTCAAAGTTTAATTTCTCCGTAGTCGAGTTCAAGCGTTGAGCGCAAGCAAGAGAGATAAAAGAATGGGTAGAACCAGGGTATCTAGTAAGGTATAAACTTATGAAGAATTTATAATTAACTAACCCGTGCTAACCGTTCGGGTTCCTCGCATTTTAATGGAAGTCACGACAAACGCTCTTCGAGGCAGATTGACTTTGACTTTTACGGGACATCCTTTTGAGTCACCATTCCCATTGGGTGGGTTTCGATATCGTCTGATCTCGGCGATATGTCCTTCTTTTCCACAATTATAGCATACCTTAAAGCTGTTGTGGGCGGTTTGGTGATATCTCTCTTTCCGCATTTATAACATATGGCCAAATTGGTGGTTCTTCTCCTCCCTAGAACCGATTCTTTGCCAACCTTTATCGTCTTCACATAGTCGTTTATTAAATCTCCTCTTTTAAAATCTCCTCGACTCGCTTCTTACATTTTTTCATGACAACGATTACCACGGAGTGATAACCATTTTGTCCGTCTCTGTTTCTTTCTCCATTGGTTATCATTATCTGTTGATACTATCTCTACAGTGCGATCTGGTTGTGGTCCTCGGTTGGCCGTACTACGTTATCTCGCTTCTAACAATGAGCCTGATTGACAACATCTCGAATAGAGACAAAATTTATGAAAATGAGATCTTAACGTATGTCGGGTTTCAAACCTCTCGAAACATCCGCGTCATCGTTCCTCATTCTCCACCAAATGAGGTCTGAACACAGGATAACTCCGCGAACTTACGCCTCGTCTTTGACACAAGTAATGTTATTACTGCTCGATCTAATAAACTCCACTTCCTTCGTATAGTGAACACTTTCGGAAAAGTATTTGTCATTAAATAGTTTCAAGCGTCTCCCAAGACATCTTTGAGTGCGGTTTGGATGGAGTGCAACTTCACAGACTCCACCCGATGAGTGCGCCTTCGCCACGGAACATAAAAGTAGCGAATGGAACCTTACATTCCTCCGTGCATCCCAAGACATCGAATATCTTGGTAATTTTCTTGACCCGTGTTTCCGCCGCTGATCGGATCGGCTTTCCCTTAAATTCGGTGGTCCCAACTCTTTGAAGCTGGCATTTGTGACAACCCGTGAATTGCTATCATTTCCACACATTTTGAACACGAGTCTCCTCGTCGATTTTTGCATAAGCTGCGCAAAAAGCTTCTAAACATCCCTCGTTCATCATCGCTTTCAATGGTGTTGTTCACGGGAGGAACATTGCCGACTGTTGCCGCGTTCTCCTCGTTGGTGAGTCTGAGGCATCTCCACGGTCTCATTTACTCCACTTATTAATATTCTCGATTCGACATTCTCAAATCATCATAAAATAAGGGTTAATTAAAGAAATCGATATATCACATAATATCCTATATCTTGACCAACTAACAAAATAAGCTTAGGTAGGACACACTTGTAGCGAAGGATTTACTCGTCTCTCCCTCTCTAGTTACATTCCCAGATCTCAAAATGGGAGATCATATCCTAAGCTACGATACCAGTATGGCGCCCCCAAAATAGGTATACATCACCCATTACGAGTTGTCGAATACATGAATGCGAAACAACTACAACTTTATTATTACAACGATAAAAGCTGTGAGTTTGAATACAAATATTATCTTACAGGCAATATCTATACTCAAATAAATCCTCATCACATTTATTGATACATTATTTTACAAAAATGGTGAGGACTACTAAACAATCCTTTCTAAAACCTTCATTCCATACCCAGGCTAAATACTTTCATTATATTCTAGCCTCCACGAGAAAAATGGAACAAAAAGGAAAAGGGTGAGCTCAACTAGCCCGATAAAGAATGTTATGACTAAGATAATATAGAACAAATTATCGTTAGTCTTCACGAGGAAAAATCGATAGAATCTGATAGACAACAAGTTTGAGATCAATATTAAATGTGAAATAATAATTCATAGAAGAGTTACGTGAAGATGAAATCTACTATAATCTATGAATTTAACGGTCCATCATCAATATTTTATCCATATAACATCAATCAATATTCATCTCAAATCAAATATTCATCTTTTTACTTTCTGGGCCAAAGATATTCATCGATCGGTCATGTTCATCTCAACACTGTTCATCTTTGCACTAAAGGCGAAAGATATTCATCGATCGATCGTGTTCATTTAAACACTGTTCATCTTTTTTTTCTGAGGCCGAAGATATTCTTGAAATCATTCATCTTTTGCCTTTCTGGGCGAAGATATTCAATAATATCATCATTTAAGGCGAGGATGATGAAAAATATTTTTAAAAAGCGAATCCGGTGAAACAAAATGAGCAAGGATTAAGGATTAAGTACTTTGTTTTATCCACGTCGAAAATACCTCAAAAATAATCATAGTGGTGTAAAATTCAGAATGATCAAAACATGGATACAATCAAGCTAGTATCCGAATAGATATTTTAGAGCGAAAAAAAAATTTTCATTTTTAAATTGAATAGTCTTAATACGTGAATAGTCGTAGTATCGTGAATAATAACTCAGACACGAAAAGATAGAAATTCCACAAAAAAAAACATCTTCACGCTTAATGAATAGTACTGCGTGAATAGTAACTTCGTGAATAGTAACTCATGAATAGTAACTTGAATAGTAACGTGAATAGTAACTCATGAATAGTAACTTGAATAACCCAGAGCATGAAAAAGTTCCAAATTTGATAAAAAGTTCGATCGATATTTCGGCATAATGATATTGAAGAAATAATATCATTTAAGAAGAAATAACATTCCTTACCTCGAAGAATCGATTACTTGAATGAAAGGTCGAAAGTGATCTTGAATGAAACTTATCTTGAATAATGACTCTCAAAATATCTAAATACTCACAAAATATCGCTCGATCGATAATATAGAGAGAAAGAAAACTTATGTTTACGGTGTGATTTTCAATTCTAACTTAGTCCCTATTTATAGGAAAATGTTAGCCCGTAAGCGGACTTGACACTGCTTACACGATGGCTTTACACTTTACTATTGCCACCCACCACATTTGAAATAAAATTCAGCACATTTCTTCACCAACCACAAGTGGGGCCCACTCAATTCTAAATTTTCCACCAAAATCAATTATAAACCTAATTTAGAATCGATCACCTCTTAAAATTCATAACAAATCATTCGTTCATTTTAACGGTTCAAAATTTGTGGACATATACTCAACTTATGTATGTATAACATATCCAAAAATTACAACGATCCAATGGTCGGATTAAAAATTATAACTCACGAATATATAAATAAAAATCTTGATTTGATTTTTAATACCTCCATCCAGATAAAATCTTGATAAAACACCTAAACATTAATTTCTTCATTTATAACCACATAAATAAATCCATCATTTATATCCACATAAAATAAATATTTCTTTATCATATGAATCAATAATTAATTATTCACAAATAATATTACGAGAATCCTGATTATGCAATGACGGTAGTTCCCCGGAAGAGGGGCTTTCAGATAAGGATTTCTCCTTCTTGGCGCGCAATTAGGTGACCAAACCTCTCCTTGACAGAACTTTCTAGACATTGTCAATAATCTTTATCTAATAATATTATTCAAATAATATGAATTATTGATCGATAATGGAGATCTTGTGCGGTGACAATTATTGAACAACGATAATATAAAATATCAGCGGCATGATTATTGAATCGATAAAATAAAATATTGAGCGATAATTCTTTGTAACAATTATTGAGTAGTGCCTTCTTACGTAAGAATCGATAATTGGTGTAATCTTTATGTCTTCTTCTTTGTTGACAGCGTATTAGTGTGTTTTAACCACCGGGTATTCAACGATCTTACTTGGTAACAACTACTGTAGTTATTTTTAACCAACTTATATTTGTCGTTTTCTTCATCCATAAACTTTCCGTTATGGGGCCCACACATGGGCTGTGGTCGTCGTGCGAATATTCCCAAAGCGATCACGAATATTCCACGACCAAACGAATATTCCCAAACAACAATGAATATTTTATAACCACTTGCTTATTTTAAAATATTTGCGTATTTAACCCTAACTATCCACATTAATCAAATCAACCCTTACTATTTCAAAATAATAAATAGAAAATTAAATTTCATTAATAATAAGTTGGGGTCTTACACTGTGGTCCCGGTTCCTTGAAGCTGCATAAGCGATGACCGTCAAGAGTTGCCGGTGTTTCCACTTTGCATTTTATGCAGGGAAGTAGTGTAAGACCGAAATTTTTTAAATAAAATGAATTTCCTTTATTTATTATTTTGAAATTTGAAATAATGAATGAATGAAATAAAATAAAATATAGATGAATATAAATGATTGTTTGAGAATGATGTTGACATCTCATGAAAGCCCTGAAGAATATAATCGATTGAAGAATCGGTGAGGTGACTTTATTTGATTGATTAAAATAAAATGTGATCTGAGTGATTACCAAATTGGATCAATTTATTTTGTTGATGTGTATTGATTTATAAAATGGGATTGTTATGATCAATCGTGTGTTATGTTGAATGACTATTGTGAGTTAAAATGTAGTTTGAGTTTATGAGTGGTAGATTAGATTAAAAAAGATGCATATATTGTGTAGATTTTTGAGCATGATATTATAATTATTAGTTGAAAAATATTCAGTGATTGATTTGAAGATGAATGATATCGATGTGAGTTTTTGATTTGAAATGTCTTGAATTTAAATTCATATTATATTGAATAAAATTGAATCATTCTCTCCATTAATTGTTATCATGAATTCATATTATTTAAAATTGTCAGATGAATATTATTGAAACTGAGATGAATGTGAATGATTGAATTTTCACGATATATAATTGTTTGTATGATCGATGATAATATTGTTGAGATGAATAGATTAGTTGAAATATTTTGTATTGTTCCAATATTGATTGGAGGAATTCAGGCGAGTAATTTCAGCATGATATGAATGAATTTACAAGAGAGTTGTTTAGTTAGTAGTCACCATTTTGTAAAATGTATCGATAATTATTGGGGGATTTATTTAATGCAGAAATAATATATTTAAGCGATTATATATTAATGTCGTATTTCACACGACATTTATATTATTGAAGTTGTAGTTTGTAGCATGCCATGTATTTGGCGACTTCGAGAATGTAGTGTTATTTTGGGGCGCTGTCAGAAGCTTAAGGATAATATTTTAGAATCGAATAGGCAATAATTGATCGCTCATTAGTATCTCTACCCAAGCTTTTGTTGATTGGTCAATATAGGGTATTATGTGATTTGTTAATTTATTTAATTAACCCTTGTTTTATGATAGTTTTTAGAATGGTCATTTAGAACGTTAACAATGGAGTGAATGAGATCGTGGAGACACCTCTAATCGCCAAACAGGGATAATGTGATGTCGATCGAAGAAGGAATTAGAGATATCCATTGTGGTGAGTGAAGAATTGATAGTTGCACCTTTAGATAGTCGCAGAGGTAACAAATGAGAGTGAGGAAGAAGAGGAAGAAGAGGTACACGAAGAGAGTTTATTAGAGGTATTTTATGATCAAAATGTAGAATTGCAAAATCGTATTCATGATTTTGAAGAAGCGAAATGAAGAATTGCGAGCGATCGTGGAGCAAAAGGATCTGAACGATTCAAGCTTGTGTTACCCGTCACGTGATGCTTGAGCGAAGCACTCTTTGGCGAGTATAAGATGATAAAGTCGAATCGAAATGAAAGAAGAAATAATCGAACGAGTGAGAATGAGTGATGCATGGGTAAAAGCATACGACGCGTTGATATTATGGAAAGAGATGTCCAATCTAAAAGAGAAGATTTAACGATGACGGAAGGCGTCGGCGTGACATCGCAAAGACCATCAACAAATTTTAGGGAAGAGAACGATCGCCGCGGTTAGATGCTTTCAGATGTGGAGAGGAGGGACATATAAGGTCAAACTGCTCAAAGCCTTCCAAGGTATGTTTTAGTTGTGGAAAAGATGGTCACATAGCTCGATTTTGTCTATAAGCGAAATCAAGTCCAGTTGGGGACGTTAATAGAAAGCGGATCTGAGAAAAGTCAAAGTCATCGATTCCTGGAAGAGCGTTTGTCGTGACCGGTCAATAAAATACGAGGAACCCGAACGAAGTTAGCACGTTAGTTAATTATAAATTCTTGCGAAGTTTATACCTTACTAGATATCGGTTCTACCCATTCTTTTATCTCTCTTGCTTACCAACGTTTGAACTTGACTACGGAGAAATTAGACTTTGACTTATTTATGGAGACTCAGTTAGAGAAACTTTCATTACATCCGTTGTTTAAAAATCTTGCTTGATTCAGTTGGCACTATCACATTACTTGTTAACCTTATTTCTATAGAGATATTTGCTTTTGATGTGATTTTAAGGTTAACTACTCATCATGCCAAATTGATTACTTTCGTAAGGTTGTTAGTTTTCATATTCCTAAGCAACCTGTTATTCAAATTCAAGTAATCAAACCATTGTAGTCAAACATTTTCATATCAAGCCATGAAGTCATTCGTTTATTACGGATGTCAAGTTTTCTTAGTCCATGTTATGGATTTGAATAAAGACACGTCAGATTTGAATAATATTCCTGTTGTTATTGATTTTTCCTGACGTATTTTCTGAAGAATTTCTTGGCTTACTCCCAAAGCCTGATATTAAATTTTGTATCGAATTTGTCATTTCTAAAATCTCATATCGAATGGCTCCTATTGAACTTCAGGAGTTAAAAATTCAACTATAGAATTTGGTACATGAGCCTTTATCTTGTGACTTCTTTGTGGAATTCACCTAAGCCGAACTCTCTGTAGGGGCGTCATATTCGTGCGATAAAAAGAACCGATAGGTGTCATTGTAACGCTTATCCAAGATTGGGATATGAGTCACGATTGAGAGCAACCTAAGTCGATGAATCGAAATACGTAGCTTTTCAGGCTTAGTTGGTTATTATCGGAGATTCGTTGAAGGATATTCTCGAATCGCTATTCCATTAACGTAAGCTAACTTTCGTAGAGATACAAAATTCGAATGGAGCAAGGAATGTGGGAAGAGCTTGAAGAACTCAAGAGGAGACTCATTTCAAAGACATGTTCGACCACGCCATCCTCGAAAAAGCGAACGTGGTAGTGACGTGTTGAGTAGAAGATCGTATATAAGTCGAAAGTACGATATTGTCAAAGACTAATTTCAGATAATTTACAAATAATAGAGATGGAGATGAAAACTCTAGGTACCCACGTTGATGATATACGAGTATAATCGACTTTTAATCGATAAAGTTAAAGCTTTGCTTCAAGCCACCGACCCTTGAAATGATGCATATGAAGAAGAAAGTACAAGAAGGAGCTATTCCTAAGCGAGAATTGATGAAGAAGGAATACTTGAGTCCACTCTGAACTTTGTGTTCCTAACGACTCGATTTGAAGTACAAGATTATGATGGAGGCTACGATACACCATTTGCAATCCATCCTCGAAGTACTAAAATGTATCGTGATCTTCGACATACATTTTGGTGGAACAATATGAAGAGAGAGATTGCAAAGTTTATCTCGATGTGTTTAACTTGTCAACGTGTAAAGGCAGAGCATCTAGTACCTAAGGGTCCGTTGCAACCACTTGAGATTCCGGAATGGAAGTGGGAACACATTACCATGGATTTCGTTACGGGTCTTCCTACGGTTTCTCAAGGCATCAATGCTATTTGGGTTATTGTTGATAGATTAACCAAATCTGCTCATTTCTTGCCGATACGGGAGACTTATTTCCTTGAACGTCTTGCTAGTATGTACGTAAATGAGATTGTGAGATTGCATGGCATGCCAGTATCCATAGTTTCGGATCGTAACCCAAGATTCATTTCATAATTTTGGGTTAGTTTGTAGAAAGCTATGGGCACGAATTTACGATTCAGTATGGCATACCATCCTCAAACGGATGGGCAATCAGAAAGGACTACTCAAACTCTTGAAGATATATTAAGACTCGTGTCCTAGATTTCAAAGGAAGTTGGGATAAGTACTTGCCATTGGTGGAATTCTCATACAACAATAGTTATTAAACAAATATAGGCATGGTTCCATTCAAGCATTATATGGACGAAAATGTCGTTTCTCCAATATGTTGGGATGAGGAGGGTGAAGCAACATTGTTGGAACCGAAAGTTAAGACGTATGACTCACCGAAAAGATCCAAATGATTCGACAACGATACAAAGCGGCACAAGATCGACAAAAGAGTTATGCGGATCTTCATCGAAAGGACGTGGAATTTAGTGTAGGGGATCATGTATTATTGCGAGTTGCTTCATGGAAGGGAGTTACAAGATTTGGGAAGAGAGGAAAGCTCAATCCACGATTTATTGGTCCATTTCAAATTCTTGACCGAGTAGGAAATGTAGCCTATAGACTTGCGTTACCTCCGAGTATGTCTCGTGTTCATAATGTGTTTCACATATCCGTATTTCAGTAAATATGTGAAAGACCCGAACCACGCGTTATTGAGTTAGAACCGGACGAGATAGCCGAAGACTTAACGTATGAGGAGGTACCTGTCAAGATCTTGGATAGGAAGGAGCATGTCCTACGCGCAAAGGTCATACCATAAGTTAAAGTTTTGTGGAGGAATCATGCTATAGAGGAAATGACACGGAATTGAAAACGGAAATGAAAGCGAGGTATCCTCACCTTTTCGAAACACTGTATCGTCACGTCAATTTCGAGGACGAAATTTCATAAGGAGGGAGGTTGTAAGACCTCAAATTTTTTAAATAAAATGAATTTCCTTTATTTATTATTTTGAAATAGTAAGGTTGATTTGATTAATGTGGATAGTTAAGGGTTAAATACGCAAATATTTCAAAATAAGCAAGTGGATATAAAATATTCATTTTTGTTTGGGAATATTCGTTTGGTCGTGGAATATTCAGACCTATCGGAGAATATTCGCATGACGACAAATACCCATGTGTGGGCCCCATAACTGAAAAGCGATTGGATGAAGAAAACGACAAATATAAGTTGGTTAAAAATAACTGGCGTAGTTGTTACCGTTAAGACCGTTGGAATACACGGTGGTTAAAACACACTAATACGCTATTTGTTGAACAAGAAGACACTAAGGTATTGCATCAATTATTGATTCTTTACGTGAAGCGCACTACTCAATAATTGTTACGATAATTATTGCTCAATATTTTATTTTATTGATTCAATAATTGCTGCGTTGGTATTTTATATTATCTTTGTTTCAATAATTGTCACCTTTGCAAAGATTTCCCATTATCGGATCAATAATTCATATTATTTGAATAATATTATTAGATAACATTATTGGCAATGTCTAGAAAGTTCTCGCTAAGGAGAGGTTTGGTCACCTAATTGCGCGCAAGATGAGAGATCCTTATTGAAAGCCCCTCTTTCCCGGAACATTTGGTTGTCATTATAAATGTGATTACAGAATATTATTTGTGAATAATTAATTATTGATTCATATGATAAGGAAATATTTATTTTATATGAATATAAATGATGGATTTATTTATGTGGTTATTAATGAAGGAATTAATGCTGAGATGTTTTATTTGTATTTTGTCGGATTGGAGGTATTAAAAGATCAAATCGGTGTTATTACAGACTTTATTATGGAAGTTATAATATTTAATCCGACCGTTGGATCGTTGTAATTTTTGGATATATGTTATACATATATAAGTTGAGTATATGTCCACAAATTTTGAACCGCTAAAAATGAGCGTATAATTTATTATGAATTTTAAGAGGTGGTGATTCGTAAATTAGGTTATAAATGATTTTGGTGGAAAATTCTAGAATTAGTGGGCCCCACTTGTGGTTGGTGAAAAAATGTGCTGAATTTTATTTCAAATGTGGTGGGTGGAAATAGTAGCAGGTAAAGCCATCGTGTAAAGCAGTCAAGTCTGCGCTTGGTAATTTAACATTTTCCTATAAATAGAGGGCTAAGTTAAATTAAAATCACACCGTAAACAAAGTTTTCTCTCTTTTCTCTCTATATTATTGAAATTATTTTGTGAGTATTTAGATACTTTGAGAGTTCTTGCTCAAGATAAGTTTCATTCAAAGATCACTCCGACCTTTCCTTCCGGCAATCGATTCTTTGAGGTAAGGGATATTATTTTTTTTCGAATGATATTATTTCTTCAATATCATTATCTTTGAAATATTAGGTTGGAACTTTTTATCAAATTTGAACTTTTTCATGTATGAGAGTTACTATTCATGAGTTACTATTCACGAGTTACTATTCATGAGTTACTTATTCACGAGTTACTTATTCACGAGTACTATTCATGAAGCGTGAAGATGTTTTTTGTGGAATTTCTATCTTTTGGTGTCTGAGTTACTGTTCACGATATCTCGGACTATTCACGATATCTGACACTATTCACGATATCTCGGCACTATTCATTCAAGAAAAATAAAATTTCTTCTTTTCGTCTGTAAATATCTATTCGGATACTAGCTTTGATTGATCCATGTTTTGATCATTCTTGAATTTTACACCACTATGATTATTTTTGAGGTATTGTTGACATGGATAAAACAAAGTACTAATCCTTAATCCTTAATCCTTGTCATTTTGTTTCACTAGATTCGTTCTTTAAAAATATTTTCATCATCCTCGGTCTTAAATGATGATATTATTGAATATCTTTGGCTGTAGTGCAAAGATGAATGATTTCTCAAAGAATATCTTTGGCACAGATAGTGCAAAGATGAGCAGTTGTTGAGATGAACATGATCGATTGATGAATATCTTTGGCCCGTAGTGCAGAAAAAGATGAATATTTGATTTGAGATGAATATTGATTGATGTTACAGGATAAAATATTGATGATGGATCGTTAAATTCATAGATTATAGTAGATTTCATTCTCTACGTAACTCTTCTATGAATTATTATTTCACTGCTAATATTGATCCGAAACTTGTTGTCATTGTATTCTATCGATTTTTCCTGTTGAAGACTAACGATAATTTGTTGTATATTATCTTAGTCATAATATTCTTTCTTTGGGCTAGTTGAGCTCACCCTTTTCCTTGTTGTTCCATTTTTCTTCTCGTGAGGCGAGAATGTAAATGAAAGTACTAGTGGGGTATGGAATGAAGGTTCTAGAGAGTTGTTTAGTAGTCCTCACCATTTTGTAAAATAATGTATCAATAATTATGATGGGGATTTATTTGCGTGTGGATATTGTCTGAAGACAATATTATATTTAAACGCATACAAGATATATTGTCGTATTTCACACGACATTTGTATTATTGAAGTTGTAGTTTGCTTCTTGTACCATGTATTCGCTACGACTCGGAATGGGTGTTGTGTATACCTATTTTGGGGCGCCATGGCCATTCTTGCTCGATGTTGCATGAATTGCATAAAGCCTCTGAACATTCCATCGTTCATCATCTGGTCAGTGTTGTTGTTTGCCTGAGGATTATCGCCTTCCTGATGCACATTATCCTGATTATTTATCTGTGGAGACTCAACGGTCTCCTGTGCTCCATTGATGTTCTCAATATTCTCGGATGTTATTTTCAAATACTGCCACAAAACAAGGGTTAATTATCATATCACATATTATCCCTATACTCTGACCGACCAATTAAATACCAAATAAACTTAGGAAGTAGGTCATACTAGCAAAGGAATTCCCCCGTCTCTCCCCTCCTAGTTTTTGCCTCACATCTCAGCCAGGGATCATATCCCTAAGCTTTGATACCAACTGTGACGCCCCCAAAATAGGTATACATCACCTATTCTGAGTCGCCAAATACATGGTATAGAATACAAATACAAACTAATTATACAATAGTCATGTAAAATACGACAAAACATAAATTGAGAGTTTTAATAAGAATATTATCATCTAGACAATATCCACACTCAATGGAGTCCTCATTACATTTATTGTCACACTATTTAACAGAATAGTGAGGACTACTAATGCTATCATCTGGACCGTTACTCCGTTCTCCGACTAGTCCCGGCTACAATCTCATTTCCTTAAGAGAACAGTGAAAGAAAGGGTGAGCTCAACTAGCCCAGTAAGAAATATTATAACTAAGATAATGCAGAATAAATTATCGTTAGCCTTCAACAGTGTTAAACTGATACAATATAACAAACATCAAGTTTAACTACAGCGGAACAAGCAATCCATTAAAAGAGTCAAGTAGAGAATAAAATCTACTATCTTTTATGATTTAAAAGGTTTTTCATCACTTTTATCATTTGAGACTCAACAATAAATAATCCACATCATCCCCGCACTACTGCCAAGGATATTCATTAAGTATCACAACCACAAATTATTCATGCACTACTACCAAGGATATTCGTGTATTCATCAATGGTCATGATCATGCCAACAACTCGTCCATCAATGCACTACGGGACCAATGATGACTTTTACCACATTATTTGTAACATTACGGTCATGGTTATCTGATTAATCCTAAATCATAATCATACCAAGTCCATCTATGCACTACAAATATGTATTGACTTTCAATATAATATAAACATGAGGATGATGACAATGATATAAGAATTCAATAAAATAAGTTCAAGAATTAATTTATTCAGGAACTAATAACGTCCCAAATTGTCAACATGATACTTCTTTGTGGAGTAAAATTTAAGAATGCTCGGAAGAATATTTCCATGAAAAGATCTTTGGATGAAGCGCAAATATCAAGGATATTTCACTAATTTCATGGAGTATAAAGTCAAAACTTTAAACTAACCGAGTATAAATAAGAATGGAATAACAAAAGAAATCACCGAGGCATGCGATAGAGCCAGCACATGTGTTTATTCCAATGTAATAATAAATAACGGAACTAGGTCGAAGTAAATTTGCCGACAGGATATTCCAACCGGCGCCCCAAAATTAGGTATACGCCACCCATCTTGGGTCGCCACTTACATGGAATATGTAATTTAAATACAACTTACTAATATAATCGTGTACACATGGTATGTAATAATACGACATAAACTGTGAGTTTGAATACAAATATTATCTACTCGATATTATACAAACTCAAAAGGAGTCCTCATTACAATTATTATCACACTATTTCACGTAATAGTGAGGACTACTAATGCTATCCTCTCGGACCATTACTCCGCTCCTCGACTCGTCCCAAATTTATATTCTCATTTCCAAGAGAAGAAAACGGTGAAATAAAGGGTGAGCTCAACTAGCCCAAAGAAGAAATATTATAACTAAGATAATGCGAATAAATTATCAATAGTCTTCAACAATGTTAAACCGATAAAATATAATAGACAACCGGTTTAATCATGCGGAATATCTGAAACCATTAAAAGAGTCAAGTAGAAAATAAAGTCTACTATCTTTTAGGTTTTAAAAGGTTTTCATAAATTTTTATCACTAAGACTCGATTTAATGAATAAACCACAATATCTAATCATCCCATCGTACCACGGTCAAGGATTTTCATCAAATTATCAATGGTCATGACTATACCGAATCACCCCGTCATAATCATACCAAAAACTATCCATCAACGCATTACACAGCCACCGAGGACTTTTATCACATCATTTATAACAAGTCATGATTATACCGAATGATCCTCCGGTCATAATCATACCAAATTCATCTATGCACGTCACCAAAGATAACATAATATAACATAGGATGATGACAATGACATAATAATTTAATAAAACAAGTTCACGAATTAATTTATTAGGGAACTAATAACGTCCAAATTGTCAACATGACATCTTTGCTTTGTAGAGTAAAATTCAAGAATGATCGGAAGAATATTTCCATGAAAAGATCTTTGGATGAAACGTAAATATCTAGAATATTCTACTAATTTCATGGAGTATAGAAGTCAAAGTTTTAACCAACCGGGTATAATAAAGAATGGAATAACAAAGGAAATCACCACGCACGCGGTACTTGCATAGATGTTTATTCCAACGTAATAATAATAATAACCAAGTCGGTGAAATTCACAATCGCGGATGTTCCAATGTAATAATAAAGATGGAACCGCATCCGGTGTAAAACACACGAGATAGGATATTCCAATGTATCGATAAAGATTTTAACCAGTCCTGTAAAACACATGCATGCAGGATGTTCCAAAGTAATAATAATAAAGATTTTAACCAAGTCCTGTAAAACACACGCATGTGGATGTTCCAATGAAGAATGTCACCAAGTATAGGGTAAACCACGTTATCTGATTATGTATATGGTATGTCACATATCAAAGTTATTCCAATGAAATAATAAAAAAATGGAATAACAGAGAGGATTTCACCAAGTATAGGGTATCTGGCGTATACAAAGTTATTCCAACAGAATAATAAAGAATGGAATAACGAAGTTCTCTCTTCATGAATAAGAAAGAATAACACCCCTTACGTACAACAAATAATATCCCTTACCTTAGAAGAACCGAATATTGGAAAAGTGAAGTAGCGAGTATACTTTTTCTTCTTTATATAGTTTCTCTCTCAGAGTTTCAAATGAATTAAGTAAGAAATAATGAAGGAATGAGCTTTCTATTTATAGAAAAACCGAGGGTGGCTCTTGAGTCTTAACGAAGGGTCAAAATGACCCTTGGTAATATCAAGAGACAACTACTATTTGCGAAGGGTAATTAACCTTGGAACAGAAGAAGCGATTAACTCTTTGTAATATTGAAGGGACAACTACTATTTGCGAAGGGGTAATTACTATTGACGAAGGTAATTACTATTGACGAAGGTAATTACTATTCACAAAGGTAATTACTATTAACGAAGGTAAATACTATTGACGAAAGTAATTACTATTCACAAAGGTAATTACTATTCACAAAGGTAAATACTATTGACGAAGAGACTCTTAGATGATGACATATGGGCCCCCCATAAAATAATCAAACTTACCACAGACTCTTTATATACATCAAGGATTGAATAAATATTACCACAAATCATTTTATTTTTAATCAACACGTATTTAATCTTTCAACAATTATTAATCATTTATAACTTGTCGTCTCAATAATATAACATATTATACAGATGATACTGTGGCAATAATTGAATCAATAATATAAGAGATATGATCGCAACAATTCAGAATAATAATAGCTAAATGACTTCTCACGTAAGATCAATAATCAATACTGTAGTGCTTCTTATACAAACCACGCGCGACATCTTGTACTTTTTACTACCGGTAGTTCAACAGCTTTTACTTGTAACACCTCCGCCATTATTTTTATAGAAAGATAATTTTGTCGTTTTCTAACTACGACAATACTTCCGCTAATAGGTCCACCATGATTGAGTCGTCGTCTTTAATATTCTCTCGACAAAAAGAATATTCCCCGACCAAAACGAATATTTTATAACAACTTGCTTTTTGCAAAATTTATAAATATTACCCACAACTATAACATTATATCAAATTTATTCCATAATATTCAAAAATAATATTTATAGAAAATTCATCTTTATTTATAAAAGTCGGGGTCTTCTGACCTCCCTTCTTATGAAATTTTGCCCTCGAAATTAGAGTAACGACTGATATGATAAAGAGGTGAGGATACCTTGAATACCTTTATCGTTAAAAATATTAAATTCATCTTCGCAATCCGCCAAAGATATTCATTAACAATTCATCTTTTGCACTACAAAGCTAAAGATATACAACCAGAAAAACCAATAATCTTTGAGACGCAACTTAATAGTATCACGACCACGAATTATCCATGCACTCTTCGCCAAGGATATTCGTGTTTTCAATTACTATTATGATTATATATCAATAATCCTTGGTCATAATCATACCAAGTCTATCAATGTACTACTGACGAAAGATGACTTTTACCACATCCATGAATTAATATTTCATTCATTGAGACTCATTTCAATAATTAATCCATATCATCGAATCATCCCCTTGCTACGGGCCAAGGATATTCATTAGTATCACGACCACGAATTATCCATGCACTACTACCCAAAGATAATCATGTATTCATTAAGATCACGACCACAAATTATCCACGACTACTACCAAAGATAATCGTGTATTCATTAAGTATCACGACCACAAATTATCCATGCACTACTGCCAAAGATAATCGTGTTTTCAATTACGGTTATGATTATACCGAACAATCCCTAGTCATAATCATACCAAGTCCATCTATGCACTACAGAACCATGTATGACTTTCAACATAATATAAGCGTGAGGATAATGATATAAAGAATCAATCAAATGAGATAAAGGATAAATATTAAACATTTATAATATAATTTATCCAGATTCAAGAATATCCCCATGTTATCAATCACTTAATAATCTCATAATCTAATATCATTAATATTATAACAATATTTTAATCACTTCTTAAATTTATAAACAATTTATCTCAATTGTTTACGCTTTTACCATATATTGCATTTAATCATTCAAAATGCCATACTCATAAGATATCATCACCAATTATCAAATCCTCAAAAAATATGCATATACTCTATATAGGATTCTCTAGCATAAAATCCTATTTTCAACTTTGTTACTTCACATAACATATTTAACTCATATGTTCGTAACTAAACTATTTTCATGAAAAATACCAAATCAGTCCCAAAAATATTTCTTTTCTGGGATTTAGCATAATATAGTCCCATAATGAAAATATATTTTTCTAGGAATTTTTGAAATTCATTTACTATTTTTCAAAAATCAATTTCTAATTAATTCCTTAAGAAATTAGCTACCTCAAGTTTAACTCCAAAAATTCCCAAATCTTGGCAGGACCTTACACATGTTAATGTGAGCCTCCAGTTTAAATTTCATGGTCATCGGAGTTATAGAACTCCAGTTATAGCATTTTTCGTCAAAAAAAACCTAAATATTGAAATGGTCATAACTTGCTCATTTTAAGTCGGAATGAGCTCATTTTTGGACACGATGTTCTTTATACCATATAATTTTATGTCCCAAAAGGCCTGAATTTTTCTCACTAATTAAGTGGCCGAAACAGCCCTTACAAAAACGTGGCAAAGAACTTTTTTGGACATTTTGAAGTTTTGACTCCTTTGCTAAAATCACCCCACACGAAAATCTACAACACCTTTTCATTGATTCCACTTGGATTAGTTAGGTAACTCATAGATCTAACTCTAGGACTTAACCACACTCAAAAATTCAAAATATAATAAGAGATTTGGTCAATTGAATTTCATATTACGTTTTTCACCAAAAATCTGGTTTTTTTTAACTCCTTGTGATTTTTAAGAAATTTTCATGTTTTCACATACTAACCAACATAACACATCATAACACTTACTAATACCACGTATACCCATGATTTTTATTAGTCCAATGCTTTTATTATGACTTTCATCATAAACCACGTAAACTGCTTCATTTTAGTTGAAGAAATATTTGAGGGTTTAAGAAATGGGTTTTAGATTTGAATCAATACAAAATTCGATTTCACGCTCTAGGGTAGGCTAGAAATCTTCAAGAATACGTCAAGAAATTTATTAATGATAGAAATATCATTCAAAACTCGCTACTCTTATCCAAGACTTGGATAAGACGTTACATTGATACCAACTGACTTTCATCCCAACTTTGGATAAAGACGTCACAATGACACCTTACATAAATGTATAGTCAAAAACTATTTTAGAAATTAGAATCTTTGGGAAGTGCTCAAGGAAACCTTCGTACATGGGAGGCCATGCTTCTAGGTTATGATAGATATCATATGGCCACGTAATTATCCTTGGTTTACCCAATGAACCCCAAAGAAAAATGAGAAGATTACTATCATATTCTTCCCAACGGTGAGTCTTCTCTTGACTTATCATTATCTCCACTGCCTCAAATTGAGAATTATACTTCAAACAAACACCAAGATCATATAGGTAGTGCTCAGAAATATACTCAAAGAAGTGGATGAAGACACACCTGCATCTTATGATGACACGAGGTTGTATGTCACTAGACATCTTGTATGATAGTGGAAAAAACTCTTCCAACGTTGGGTTCGCCTTTCACTCTAGTTGATTCACCAAATATAACTACTAAATGATGACCACCGATTATCCATCACATTCCCCGCTTTCCTAGCTACACTCTTATTACACGAAAGGAATTGTGAAGCAAAAGGGATAATTAATATATCAAATATTATCCCTATACTCGAATCGACCAATTAAATAACAAATAAACTTAGGTAGGTCATACTAGCGAAGGAATTCCCGCCTCTCCCTCTAGTTCTTATCTCGCATCTTAGCCGGGATCATATCCCTAAGCTCGATACCAACCGTGACGCCCCCAAAATTAGGTATACGTCACCCATCTTGGGTCGCCACTTACATGGTATGTAATTTAAATACAACTTACTAATAAAACCGTCAGTATACAATACGACATAAACGTGAGTTTGAATACAAATATTGTCTACTAGATATTATACAAACTCAAAAGGAGTCCTCATTACAATTATTATCACACTATTTCACGTAATAGTGAGGACTACTAATGCTATCCTCTCGACCATTATTCCGTTCTCGACTCGTCCCAAAATTATATTCTCATTTCACAAGAGAACGGTGAAAGAAAGGGTGAGCTCAACTAGCCCAAGAAGAAATATTATAACTAAGATAATGCGTAATAAATTATCAATAGTCTTCAACAATGTTAAACCGATAAAATACAATGAGACAACCAGGTTTAATCGGCGGAATATCTTAATCCATTAAAAGAGTCAAGTAGAAAATAAAGTCTACTATCTTTTAGGTTTTAAAGGTTTTCATCAATTTTTTTATCACTAAGACTCGGTTTAATGAATAAACCACAATATCTAATCATCCTTGTACCACGGTCGAAGGATTTTCATCAAATTATCAATGGTCACGACTTATCTTAGAATCACCCCAGGTCATAATCATACCAAAAACTATCCATCATCGCATTACAGCCATCGAGGACTTTTGTCACATCATTTATATCAAGCCATGATTATACCGAATGATCCTCGGTCATAACCATACTAAGTTCATCTATGCACGTAAGCCAAAGATAACATAATATAACATGAGGATGATGACAATGATATAAGAATTCAATAAAACAAGTTCAAGAATTAATTTATCTAGGAACCAATAACATCCAAACCACACAAACATGATCTTCGCTTTGTAGAGTAAAAATTCAAGAATCTTCGAGAAGAATATTTCCATGAAAGGATCTTTGGATGAAGCGCAAATATCGTGATTATTCCACTAATTTCATGGAGTATAGAAGTCAAAGTTTTAACCAACTAGGTATATTAAAGAATGGAATAACAAAGGAAATCACAATGCAATGCGGTAGATTGATGTATGTTATTTCCAATGAGAATAATAATAATCGGAACCGGTCGGTGAAATTCACACCGGCTGTGGATGTTCCAACAAAATAATAAAGATGGAACCCGGATCCGGTGTAAAACACACGAGATAGGATATTTCAACAGAATGATAAAGACGAAACCAGTCCTGTAAAACACAATTGACAGTGATGTTCCAATGTAATAATAAAGGCGGAATAATATAAGGATTTCATCAAGTATAGGGAGTCCGCTGGCGATACAAAGTTATTCCAATAGAATAAATAAGAATGAAATAACATAAGGATTTCACCAAGTATAGGGTATCTCTTGCGTATAAAGTTATTCCAACCGAATAATAAAGAATGGAATAATGTGTTCTCTTCGTGAATAAGAAAATAATAACACTTCTTTACGGGTACAACAAATAATATCCCTTACCTTAGAAGAACCTGAATATTGGAAAAGTGAAGTAGCGAATACTTTTCTTCTTCCTCTCTATAGTTTCTCTCTGGGAGTTTGATGAATTCGTAAGAAATAATGAAGGAATGAGCTTTCTATTTATAAAAAACTAAGGGTGGCTCTTGGTCTTAACGAAGGGTCAAAATGACTCTTGGTAATATTGAAGAGACAACTACTATTTCATGAAGGGGTAATTACTATCGACGAAGGTAATTACTTATTGACGAAGGTAATTACTTATTGAAGATAATAATTATTATTGATTGAAGGTAAATACTATTGACGAAGGTAATTACTATTCACAAAGGTAAATACTTATCGACGAAGAGACTCTTAGATGATGACATATACGGCCCCCATAAAATAATCAAACTTATCACAAACGTCTCATAATGACTCTTTATATACATCAAGGATCGAATAAATATTACCACAAATCATTTTATTTTTAATCAACACGTATTTAATCTTTCAACAATTATTAATCATTTATAACTTGTCGTCTCGATTAATAATATAACATATTATACGAGATGATCTTGTGACAATAATTGAATCAATAATATAAGAGATATGATGCAAAGAATTATTTAGTAGCAATAATTGAGTATAGCTAAGTGACTTCTCACGTAAACATCAATAATCAATACCGTGTATTACTATATGCAACCACGCCAGACATCTTACATTTTTACTACCGGGTAGTTCAATGTTTTAACGGTAACTCCTCTGTAGTTATTTTTATAGAAAGATAATTTTGTCGTTTCTAACTACGACAATACTTCCGTTATGGGGTTCACTATCGATTGAGCCGTCGTCACGAATATTCCCAAACAAAAAGAATATTCCCCGACCAAATGAATATTTTATAACAACTTGCTTACTTTGCAAAATTTATAAATATTACCCAAAACTATAACATTATATCAAATTTATTCCATAATATTCAAAAATAATATTTATAGAAACTTCATCTTTATTTATAAAAGCTGGGGTCTAACAATTACTATAGCAATAATTGAACAAAATTGAGTGACTTCTCACGTAAGCATCAATAATCAAAACCGTGTGCTCCTATGCAACCACGCGTATTACTGTACTTTTAACACCGGGTGTTTCAACAGTTAACGGTAAAACTTCAGCCGTTATTTTCATAAAATATTTTTGTCGTTTTCTCAATCCGATGATAATTCCGTTAGGAATCCACTCAATGATTGTCTTGCCGTCATTTAATATTTCCTGTTAAAACGAATATTCCCAGACCAATCGAATATTATAAAACAACTTGCGTACTTTGCAAAATTTATAAATATTACCCACAACTATAACATTATTTCAAATTCACACCTTAATATTTAAAAATGATATTTATAGAAAAATTCATCTTTATTCATAAAAGTTGGGGTCTTACAAACCGACTTGGTCATAATTTTTTTTATACCATTTGTTGTCCCACTTTGTTGGTAATAATGTTATTACTAATACTAATATTAATTAAATGAGAATTAAAAAGGAAATTAATATTAGTATTACTAATAAGAAAAGGCAATTAATATTAGTAATAGTAATAAAAAAGCAATTAATATTAATACTAAAAAGGCAATTATAAATATTAATACAAAAAGGCAATTACTAATATTACTAAAAAGGTAATTAATATTAGTAATAAAATGCAATTAATATTAGTAATAGTAATAAAAAGTCAATTAGTAATATTACTAAAAGGTAATTAATATTAGTATTAGTAATAAAAAATAATTAATATTATTAATAAAAAAAGCAATTAATAACACTATTACCAACAGCTACAAGATGTAGTGGCTTGGTGTTTATTTTTATTTTTTTTATGCCTTCGTTGTAAGAAAATTAAGAGATAGAAAGATAATATTATTATATTAATTGCCGTTTTAATTTTCATTTAATTAATATTTGTATTAGTAATAAAAAGACAAGTAATAACACTATTGCCAACAAAATGGGACAATGGATGACACAAAAAAAATTATGACCAAGCCGCTACAAGCTGTAGGGGTTGGTATATAAAAAAAAAATAAATTTCCCCTTTATCATTCTATTTCTTAAAAATGGGCCCGCATTATAAAAAATATATTAAGACCAAATCGTTACAAGCTGTAGCGGTTGGTATATATAAAAAATAAATTTATATTATATCTTTCTATCTGACAATATGGGCCCATATTAACAAGTTAATTTGACTTTTATTAAAATAGAAGTCGCTAGAGTATGTAGTTTGGGCCGCTTCATGTTGTAGCGGCTGGTAATATATTTTTTCACATCTCAGCCTTCCATTTAATTGATCTACGGCTCACAAGTTGATTGCTATAATAGTGTTTATAGGAACCGGTTACTATGGATGAGAACTCATATATATATATATTCTAAAAGAAGAATTTATAATTGAATTATTTTGATAAATAAAAAATAGGCATAAATATAGATTAATACCCTAAACTTTTAATATTTTTTCACTTTGGGGATTGCCTTCTCAATTTTTTTAATTAGGGATTAAAAATTTATTTTTTTCAATTTGGGGATTGTCTTTTCTATTTTTTTAATTAGGGGATTAAACTTTTAATTTTTTTTTCTAATTTGGGAATTGTCTTCGCAATTTTTTTTATTAGAAGATTAAACTTTTAATTTTTTCTAATTGTGTCTAAATTAATAGTACCACATCAGAAAATCGATGACATGATAGTGATACGTGACTAAAAAAAAATACTTTATGTGTAATATTGAGTCTTATTTTAATATTTATTCAATTATTTTTTTGTACCAAAATAATAAACATAAGACCATTACTAATTTTACTTTCAAAAATTGTCATTAAATTTACTTTAAAAATTAATAATAATTTTATATTAAAATTATAATAATTATTACTTTGAAATTAATAATGGTCCTATATTTATCCTTTTTGGTACAAAAAATTAATTAAATAAATATTAAAATGAGACTCAATAGTACACATAAGTATTTTTTAATCACTTGTCGCTGTCATGTTATCAATTTTCTGATGTGACACTATCAATTAGATGTAATCATAAAAGATTAAAAGTTTAATCCCCCTAATGAAAAAAATTGATAAGACAATTCCTAAATTGAAAAAAAATTAAAAGTTTAATCTCCTAATTAAAAAATTGAGAAAACAATCCCCAAGGTAAAAATAAAATAAAATGTTTAATCCCCTAATTAAAAAAATTAATAAGATAATCTTCAAAGTAAAAAAAAATTAAAAGTTCAGAGTAGTAATCCATATTTAGGCTGAAAATAATATATAAGAAAGATAACCGGATTCTAAATATGTATTAATAATTAATAATAACAATAAGAATAAAAAATTGATATTTTTATATGTGTTTTTAATATTTTTATATAATTTTTTTTATATAAAAAGAAAATGAGTCTCAACTTTGTGTGTGGAAAAGAATTATGTAAAAATATTAAAAATATAAAAATAATGCTTAATCATAGTTACTCCAACGTTTATGCGAGTGAGAGAGCACGTACAGAAAACAACTAAACAAAAGGGTGGAGTAAGTTTGTACGTTAGCAACCCAACATTAATTCCATCTTTCTTTACTAACCAATCCAAACCAAATTAAGTAATTAATTAATACTATATATATAGATCCCCGCTCCCAACGAAATTCTTCTATTATTCCCATTCTCTCTCCAACATATCACTTCATATGGGAGAAGCACCACAACCCCACTTGAATGGAGCCTTCTACGGCCCATCAATCCCGCCGCCAGTCAAGTCCTACCACCGCCCCGGCCGCCGTGGCGGCGGCGGAGACTGCGGCTTTTCAGCTGCTGCGGCTGCCTTTGCAGCTGCATTTTCAATCTCATATTCCAAATCGTCTTCACCATCGCAGCCATTGTGGGTATCGTGGTGTTGGTCTTCTGGCTCATTTTCCGCCCAAATCCAGTCAAATTCCACGTCACCGAGGCTTCTCTCACCCAATTCGATCTCTCCTCCACCAACAACACCCTCTATTACAATCTCGCCCTCAACATGACCGTCAGAAACCCTAACAAACGGATCGGCATTTACTACGATCGGATCGAAGCTAGGGCTTCTTATCAAGGACAAAGATTCGCTTCAACTAATTTGACAAGATTTTACCAGGGTCACAAGAAGACTGATGTTTTGAATCCCGTGTTCAAAGGGCAGAACTTGGTGGTGCTCGGCGAAAAGGATCTGTCCAAGTTTAATTCGGAGAAGAGTTCTGGGAATTACACCGTTGTTATGAAGGTTTATCTTAAGGTTAGATTCAAGTTGTTTTTATTTAAGACTCCCAAGTTTAAGCCCAAAATTGAGTGTGATTTGAAGCTTCCACTGGATTCTAGAGGCAGAGCTTCGGGTAATTTTGAGACTAAAAGGTGTGATTTCGATTGGAGGAGCTGATTGATAATTTACTAATTTGAGATAGTCTGTATTTTCTTCCCTTTCAATATTTTTTATTTCTTATTACTTGGTATTTCAATTTTTTTTAGGATTTTGAGTATTGTTATATGGATTGTGTCATGTGAATATGTGATTATATTTGTGGGCTGTATCCCTATTTGTTGGTCGAAAATAAATTAACAGTAGATAGATATGTTTTGACTTGCCAAGTCAATTAAAGAAGCTTTTTTTTCAAAGTTTAAATGAATTAATATATATTTTAAAAACTGACTTTAAAATTCATAATATTTTTTTTTTGTTATTTTGAATTTGCTTATAGTATTAGCTTTTTAATTTATTATTACTATTTTTTTGAAACCTTACCTACCTTTTTCATTTGAATGAATGTGTCGAGAAGTAATATTTTTTGTTGCCGTTGGTACTTTGTGGTGGAGTTTATTGACTTATAATTTATTTTTTTAAACTAATAAGAAGAAGAGAACATTCATTGAGTTTTGTTAAATTCGTAGTATTTGTTTGTATTAGTTCCAGACTTCCAGTGTGTTGTCCGGGTCGACTTTGTAAGGATCTGGATGCTCTTTTTGTGCATGTTGGTTAAAAAACATGCTGGTCATTGTTATTTTTAAGCATATTCATATATATATTTGATCTTATCCTTGGCTGCTATGAAATGTATGTCTTTCGTTTGGTACGCATGTTGTTATGGTTTGAGCTCAAGGCACACACCTCTTTCCTCAATCTGCCATTTTCTTCATGGCCGGAAATTAAGGCACAAATCGGACTTTAGAGATAGGGGCGTCTAAAATTATAAAAGTATCGGGGGGTCAAAACATAAATATATAAAATTTAAATGGACTGGAGAGTATTGGAGGTCAAAACATAAATATATAAAATTTAAATACACTCTTGTCCGCGTAAAAAAACTCAAAATCCTGGTATTATGCATATAATCTTGGCAATCTCTAACTTTGGCAGATAGAAATTTCAGGTCCTTTTAACTCCAGAGATTGTTATAAAAAAGTTTTTGTGATTTTGTCAAATAGTAAATTGAAAGATGATTAAAATGACTCGGATATTTTAGAAATTAAGTTAAAATAGAAAATTATTAGCCCCGAGGAAAAACAGACAAGAATAGAAGGAAAATGTTTTATAAAGAGAATAGAAGGAAAAACAGACAAGAATATTTTATAAAGAGGTGTTTTTAACTTAAAACAAAATGTTTCTTTGAAATGAAGCAGTAGTTTACAAAATAAGAAGAAAAAAAGACTACTAGTAGCAATATAGTGCAGGATAATCATCGTTTGAATTGGGCCAACGAAATTATTATCATTTGATTGAGAAAAACGACAAAAATATTTTTATAAAAATAACTAAAGCATAAGTTTTACCGTTAAAACTGCTGAACTACTTTCGGTAGTAAAAATACGTTAATCTGCGCTAGTTGCATAATAATATGCGGTATTGATTATTGATCTTCGTGAGAAGTCACTCAGTTTTGTTCAATTATTCTTCTGATAATTGTTGCACAAGTATCTCACGTTATTTGATTCAATTATTATCGATATTTTATATATTATTAAATCAATAATTGAGATAATAAAGTTATTAATATTATTATTTACAATATTAATGATGTACTCAAGTTACGCCATGAGGAGAGGTTTGATCACCTAATTTGCGCTGGCCAATGTAGGAAGAAATCCTTATTGGAAAGCCCTCTTCCTATGAACGACACGGTCGATTAATATTGTGAATTATAATAATGATGATAAATGTTGTTAAATATATTGAGGTGTCTTTTTATGAAGTTACTAAGTTTATATATATATATAAATATAAATTTTGTTTTATTAGTATTATTAATGTAATAAAATGAAAAAACTTTTTATATAATAAAGATCTGCATAGTATTTGCATAAGTAAAATCTTTTTATATAAAAATGTAATACTTTTATAAAGTTAATTATTTTATTAGATTATAAATAATATATATATATATATATTATATTTTATTGCATAGTATCATTTCTATTTTCCTATAAATAGGATCTTAGTTAAATTAAAATTACACCGTAAATTCGGAGAATTCTCTTTATAATCTTGAAATTATTTCTTTAGAGTTTTAAAAACTTTGAGTAGTCTGAAGTTTTCTTCAAGTATATTCCTACCGCTTCTGGTCATTTGAGTACTCTTCTTTATAAGGTAAGGGATATTATTTGTTGTACTAAGTAAAATATTATTTCTTTCGTATTCATGAAGAGAACTTCTGTTATTCCATTCCTTATTATTCTGTTGGAATAACATGTATATGCGAAGTATCGCATACATGATGAAATTCTTCTGTTATTCCATTTCTTATTATTATGTTGGAATAACATGTCTATGCGAAGTACCACATACATGGTGAAATTCTTCTGTTATTCTATTCTTTATCATTCTGTTGGAATATCCTGTCGATGCGTATTACGTCTGACCTAGTTCCATTAATTATTATTCTGTTTGAATAACCTGTCTGTGCGGTCTATCGCATGCATAGTGATTTCTGTTGTTATTCCATTCTTTATTATTTTGTTGGAATATCCCGCATGTCGGTGCAAATTTTGCCTGACCTGGTTCCGTTCTTTATTATTCTGTCGGAATATCATGTCTGTGCATTTACGCATGACCTAGTTCCATTCTTTATTATTCTGTTGGACTAACCTGTCTGTGCGGTCTATCGCATGCATGGTGAATTCCGTTGTTATTCCATTCTTTATTATTCTGTTGGAATAACCTGTTTATGTGGATTACTGAATGCATAGTGAATGATTCTTCGTATTCATATGAATAGTATTTTCATTCAAAAAGGGGTTTCTGTCAGGGGCAATTTCATAATTTTTCTGACCCTCACAAATTCTAAAAAAATTTAAAATGATAATTTGATGAGTTTTCTAGATTGTGTCCAAAAATGGTAATTTTTGGATGTATAGATTAGGAGTTATGAATTTTATAGAAAAATACTATTTTAAAAGTAAACATTTATAACTCCTTGTGGTTAGCTCTAAAATTTGTGAAATTTTTATTGGGAATACATGTATATAACAGGAGTATATTCTGTAAATTTCAGAATTTTTGGACAAAAGTATAATTTATGATAATGTCTAAATATTCGGCAGTTTTAGCCATTGAAAAATAGTAAATGAATTTTAAAAATTTTAAGAAAAATATATGTTCAATATGAGACTATATTCTGCTAAATCCCAAAAAAGAAATATTTTTGGGACTGATTTGGTATTTTTCATGAAAATGAACTAAATATGAGTAAATGAATTAAATATGTTATGTGAAGTAATAAAATTGGAAAATAGGATTTTATGGCTTGCACTACAAAAATAAAGGTCATTCTTGAAATGACGTTATCGCCGTCACATTGATGACTCTCTCTCCGTAAAGCGATGAGGTCATTAATTGACGGCCATATCCGTCGCCCTCCCCGTCGCCAGAGGTCGTCGCCCCCATCTCTTGTCATTCATTTGTCGGAAGTTAGTCATTCTTGACGGACGACGCCGTCATCAATGAGTCATTGTCGACGGCTATAACGACGGATATGTTGTCGCTACTAAGCATTATTGAGTTTTAATTTATCGATCATTCTTGACGGGGCGCCATTAGCCTATGAGTCATTCTCGAAGACAATCAGATGTGACTCAATAGCGACGGCAAGGCCGTCGCCTATAACCATTTCCCACGCGCGCAAAAAAATTTCCACCAAATTTGGACCCGAGAAGGGTCATTCTCGACGGGCTACATTGGCGACGGCTAGGCCGTCGCTAATGAGGTCATTCTCGACGGGGATACTGCCGTCGCTAATGAGCCCATCGCCAATGACCTATTTTTTGTAGTGCTGGGAATCCTATATAGGGTATATGAAGATTTTTGATGAGGGATTTGATCATTGATGATAAAATCTTCTGAGTATGACATTTTTGATTGAATAAATGCATTATTTGATAAAGTGTAAACAATTGAAATAAATTATTTATAAGTTTAAGAAATGATTAAAATATTGTTATAATATTAATGATATTGGATTATAAGATAATTAAGTGATTAATAACATTTGGTTATTATTAAACGCTGGATAAATTATATTATAAATGCTTAATATTTATCATTTATCTCATTTGATTGATTCTTTATATCATTGTCATTATTCTCATGCTTATATTATGATGAAAGTTGTGACGCCCCCAAAATAGGTCCACACGACCCATCTTGAGTCGCTAGATATCACACTATAAAAATCAAATACAAACTTTATTTATACAACTGTTGAACTGTCGTGCAGAGTACGACAACAATTAACTGTGAGTTTTAATACAATATTGTCTCGTAGACCGTATTCTAACTCAAATTATTACAATGCCATATAAAATACAGCAGCAAATATTTCAAGACCCCAAAGAAGAACGAGAAGATTACTATCATATTCATTCTAATGAGGTGCACTTTTGATGCTTTCAAAGTCGGGTTCTCATCACCCTATTGTTGTTCGCCAAAATCAATTATTAAGTGACGTATAAAATACGACACGCACATCTTAGGTCCTCAATACAATTATATATTGCATGCCATGCCATTTTATAATGTGTTGAGAAACTTCAACAGTTTCGAACCATCTCACTATTTCCCTGTTATCCCCGCTCGACCCAGCTACACTCTTATTACCTGAAAGGAATTGTGAAGCAAAAGGGTGAGCATAACTAGCCCAGTAAAGAATATCATGACTAAAGATAATTAAATTATCAATAGCATTCATCAGTAATAAATCAATGATTTAGAACATATGGTAGATGATAAAACTTTTCAACCACAGTTGCAGCGGAACGAGCAATCCATTAAAAGAGTCAAATAAACCATCAGGTCTATTATCTTCTCCATGTTAAAAGTCCACCAATAATATTTTATCCCTGTAACATCAATCAACAATTCCTGTCCACAATCATATGAATAACTCATAATCATAATTGTGGTTTCAAATTCCATTTCTCATCCAGGACGAAGATAATTTTCATCACCTGTATTTACCTGAAACGTCAAAAATTATGGCTATACCTAATCACAAATTTTGCTCATAATCATACTAATAAACTCATCTTTGCATTACGGCCAAAGATATACAACTGTATAACAAGTAACCAACAGTTCATCATTGCACTACAGGCCAAAGATATATAATCAGAAACCAATAATCTTTGAGACTCGACAATAGTATCACAACCACGAATTATCCATGCACTACGGGCCAAGGATATTCGTGTTTTCAATTACGGTCATGATTATACCGAATAATCCCTTGTCATAATCATACCAAGTCCATCTATGCACTACGGGCCAAAGATGACTTTTACCCCATCATTTGTAACATTACGGTCATGATTATACCGAATAATCCTTGGTCATAATCATACCAAGTCCATCTATGCACGAAAGCCACAGATGACTTTTAACACAATATAAACATGAGGATCATGACAATGATATAAATAATCAATCAAATGAGATAAAGGATAAATATTAAACATTTATAATATAATTTATCCAGGGTTCAAGAATATTCCAATGTTATCAATCACTTAATAATCTCATAATCTAATATCATTAATATTATAACAATATTTTAATCACTTCTTAAACTTATAAACAATTCATTTCAATTGTTTACACTTTACCACATAATGCATTTAATCATTCAAAAATGCCATACTTATAAGATATCATCACCAATGATCAAATTCCTCATCAAAAATATGCATATACCCTATATAGGATTCCTAAGCCATAAAATCCTATTTTCCAATTTTGTTACTTCACATAACATATTTAACTCATTTACTCATAACTAGATCATTTTCATGAAAAATACCAAATCAGTTCTAAAAATATTTATTTTCTGGCATTTAGCATAATATAGTCCCATAATGAAAATACATTTTTCTCTGAATTTTTAAAATTCATTTACTATTTTTCAAAAATCAATTTCTAATTAATTCCTTAAGAAATTAGCTACCTCAAGTTTAACTCCATAAATCCCCAAATCTTGGAAGGATCTTACACATGTTAACGTGAGCTTCCAGTTTAAATTTCATGGTCATCGGAGTTATAGAACTCCGGTTATAGCGTTTTTCGTCGGAAAAACCTAAATATTGAAATGGTTATAACTTGCTCATTTTAAGTCAGAATGAGCTCATTTTTGGACAGGAGGTACCTTATACCATAGACTTTCATGTCCCAAAAGGATAGAATTTTTCTCACAAATTAAGTGGCCGAAACAGCCCTTTTAAAAATATGGGCAGTAGTTTTTTCAGTATTGGCAGCTTTTGACTCCTTTGCTAAAATTAGTCCATACAAAAATCTACAAAACCTTTTCCAGCGATTCCACTTGGATAAGTTACAAAACTTATAGACCTAACTCTAGAACTTGACCCCACTCAAAAACTCGAAATATAATAGGAGATATGGTCAATTGAATTTCATGTTCCGTTTTCACCAAATTCTAATTTTCAACCCTTTGTGATTTCTAAGAAACTTTCATGTTTTCACATAATAACCAACATAACTCATCATAACACTTACTAATACCACATATACCCATGATTTTCATTAGTTCAATGCTTTTATTATGACTTTCATCATAATCCACGTAAACAGTTCATTTCCACAATTTAATAAGGAATGAAATATAAAGGATCATTCATCATGCATGTGGTAATCCACATAGACAGGGTATTCCAACAGAATAATAAATAATGGAATAACAGAAGAATTCACCATGCATGCGATAGAGACCGCAAAGACAGGTTATTCCCAACAGAATAATAAATGCGGAATAATAAATAATGGAACCAAGTCAGGTGAAATTCACACCAACAGGATATTCCGACAGAATAATAAAGAACGGAATAATAAAAGAATTTCACCAAGTATGCGGTACCTCGCATAAACAGGTTATTCCAACATAATAATAAAGAATGGAATAATAGAAGAATTCACCATGTATGCGGTATTGCCGCGCCAAAAGTTATTCCAACATAATAATAAAGAATGGAATAATAGAAGAATTTCACCATGTATGCGGTAATTCGCATAAACAGGTTATTCCAACATAATAATAAAGAATAGAACAACATAGGGATTTCACCAAGTATAAGGTATGCCACTTATAAAGGTTATGTATAGGGTATGCCCCGTATACAGGTTATTCCAACAGAATAATAAAGAATGGAATACAGAAGAATTTCACCAAGTATAGGTAGTGCTGATATCTGAGTTATTCCAACAGAATAATAAAGATGGAATAATAGAAGTTATCTTCATGAATACAAAAGAAATAATACCCTTTACCGTAAAAGAAACTGGATATAGAAGTAGTGAAATAGCAAAATACTCTTCTTCTTTCTCTCTATAGATTTTCTCTCTATAGTTTCTCTCTATAATTTTTCTCTCTAGAGTTTCAATGAATTCGTAAGAAATAATGAAGGAATGAGCTTCTATTTATAGAAGAATGGAATGAATAGTGACTAATTCATGAACGGTCCAGATCGATTTACTTTTAAACGGACGGTCCAGATCGATTTACTATTAAAACTTAAAGCAACGGTCCATACTGATTCACTATTCTAACTTTTAAACCAGCGATCCATATTGATTTACTATTATAACTTTTCATCAGCGGTCCATATTGATTCATTTAACCAACGGTCTGAAAAAGTAGCACATCTCCTCATGGAATAATATTGTACCCAAATACCCGAATGCACAATACTAGAGTGAATAGTAATTTTGATGAATAGTAACCCGTGAATAGTAACTTGTGAATAGTAACTCGTGAATAGTAACTCATGAATAGGAACTCATAAATAGTAACTCATGAATAGTAACTCGTAAATAGTAACTCCGACACAAAAAGTGTCCCAAATACTCGAGTGAACAATACTACCTCTAGACATCAATTACTATCGAAATAAATGTTTAACACAAATAATTTAAACACAATGAAACTATCAATTCATCTTTAATCAACACGAACTTATCCATCATTAATATCATAACTCACAATATTTAACAACCAGGTTGTTCCCAGGAAATAAGGGGATTTTCGATAAGGATTTCTCCCTATTGGCGTGCAATTAGATTATCTAACCTCTCCTTGACAGAACTTCTAGACATTGTAAATATTGCAATTTAATAATATGAACAACTTTGTCGTCTCAATTATTGATTTAATAAAATAACATATAATGCAGATGATATTGACAATAATCGAATCAATAATATGAGAGATATGATGCAACAATTACTGTGACAATAATTGAGTATAACTGAGTGACTTATCATGTAAGCATCAATAATCAATACCGTGTGCTACTATGCAACCACGCGTATTTTACCACCGATTATTTTATTGCTTACTTTGAAAAAAATTTAAATATGACCCTTAACTTTAAACTTTTATCAATTTAACTATTTACCAAAATAGAAAAATTGAATACTTTTATTTCATAAAATTCGGGGTCTTACAAAAGTCATCTGTGGCCTGTAGTGCATAGATGGACTTGGTATGATTATGACCAGGGATTATTCGGTATAATCATGACCGTAATGTTACAAATGATGTGGTAAAAGTCTTAATTGGCCCGTAGTGCATTGATGAACAGTTTTTGGTATGATTATGGCTATGGATTCTCTTTGTCCAAGGGTGCAAATATGAATTATTTTATGGCATGATCAGGACCGTTGATGAAAACACGATTATCTTTGGCCGTAGTGCATAGATAATTCGTGGTCGTGATATTAACGAATATCCTTGGCCTGTAGTGCAGAGATGATTCGATGATATGGATTAATTATTGAGCTGAGTCTCAACAATGAAATATTAATTCATGGATGTGATATTAACGAATATCCTTGACCGTAGTGCAGGGGTGATTCGATGATGTGGATTATTTATTAAGCTGAGTCTCAGCGATAAAATAATGATAATAAACTTTTAATTCGTAAAAAATAGTAGATATCATACTCTACTGACTCTTCTAAAATACAACAGTATGTAAGGCTTGTAGAAGCGCGATGAATTGTTAATGAATATCTTTGGTCAGTAGTGCAAGATGAATTTATTAGTATGATTATGAAAGCGTAAATTGTGATTTGGTATAACCATGATTTTTGATATTTCGGTGAAGATAGGTGATAAAAATTATCTTCGTCCTGGGTGCGAAGAGGAATTTAGAATCACAATTGTGATTATGAGTTATTCATATGATTGTGGATGAGAATTGTTGATTGATGTTACGAGGATAAAACATTATCGGTGAACTTTTAACATAAAGAAGATAATAGATTTGATGGTCTATTCGACTCTTCTAATGGATCGCTTTCGTTCACCGTGAACTATGGTTGAAAAGTTTTATCATCTACCATATGTTCTAAATCTCCGATTTATTTCGATGAAAGCTATTGATGATGTAAATTATCTTTAGGCACGATATTCTTTCTTTGGGCTAGTTGTGCTCACCCTTTTTGCTTTATAATTTTTTCGTAATAAGAAGAGTGTAGTTTGTTTAACTAGAATAACAGGGGAATAGAACGGTGATCTATAATTTGCTGAGGTTCTCCCTAAATAGTATGGAAATAAATTTATTGAGAACTTTAGATAAGTGTGTCGTATTGTATACGTCATTTGATATTTAATTTTGGTGAACCGAACAGGGTAAGGTGAACCGAACAGGATGAGGTGAACCCAACTTTGGAAAGGTATTTTGCCACTATCATACAAGATGTCTAATGACATACAACCTCGTGTTATCATAAGACAGGGTTGTGCACATCCACTTGCTGAGTATATCTACGAGCACTACCTATATGATCTTGGAGTTTATTTGAAATATAATTTTCACTTGGAGACAGTGGAGATAGTTATATGTCAAGAGAAGACTCACCATTGAAAAAAAAGATGATAGCAATCTTCTCGTTTTTCTTTGGGGTCTATTGGGTCAACCAAGGATAATTCTGTGGACATATGATATCTATCATAACCTAGATGCATGGCCTCCCATGTACGAATGTTTCCTTGAGCACTTCCCAAATATTTTAATTTCTAAAATAGTTTTTTACTATACTTTTATGTAAAGTATCATTGTAAGGTTGTGGTCGAGGAACCATGAGAGTTATATACATTTGTATTAAAACTCACGATTAATCGTGGTAAGTATTCTATACTGACGCTTCAACAATTAGATAAATGAAGTTTGTATTTGATTTTTATAGTTTGATATCTGACGACTCAGAATAGGTGATGTATACCGATTTTGGGGGCGTCACATTAATGACCACCATTAAATAACATACTTACTTTTACTCTTACCATTCACTTTATATCCTTTTAAAGATAAATAGAGTAATATTGTACCGACTGAAAAATGATGAATTCTCTTCTATCATTGTTGATTATTGGATTTAAATCGGTGCGCCTATAGAGCAGTTGCCCCTGTGGATATCCACATGATTCATTGTCTAGATACAATGAACATGTGGGTATTTATGTATAAGAGTATATAGTTGGTACAGGTGATAATGTAATTTAAATTATCGTTGAGATCATAATTTGTAGAGTTTGTAATTCTAACCGTTCGTTGTTTTGGACATACACTTCTAACTAAAAAATATTAATTTTTCGTTTCATATTCGACACATATATGCTATATATTATTACAATCATGAATTTAAACATTATTAGGAGTCGCGCCAATAATTATAAAATTGTAATAGCCTTTTTGGAAACGGGAGGGAGTAGTAGTATAGTATGGTATATTTCTATCGGCTTATAAATTCATTTATGCAATTATAAAATAGAAAGAATTCATTTCTGCCAAGGATGGATTGAAAAATAGGATGAAATGATTTTTAAGCATCTCATGTTTACATATATTAGTTGTTGTTGTGATAAAATTGTCACATACATTCATTCCATTAATATGAATTTCATTCTACAATTTTTCACATGAAATAAAAATTAAGAGAATTGAATGAATCTTCATCAAAATTGTTTATTATCCAAAATGATCATCACAAGTTTGTAAAATTTTGAAAAAATAAAACTTTCATTTCGAGACGAGCAATGCTACATTAAGTTATTTGTTCAATACTTCCTTGGTCTGATGCATATTTTAACATTTTCGTGTGAAAAAACAATTTTAAATCAAAAGATTTATATTTTCGTGTACTTTAGTTTTGTGCCAGAAGTGAAAAATATCAGGTCCTGTTTTTGTGAATAAGCATATATCGAAATTAGATCAATGAATAAATTTGAATGTGATTATATATATATATATATATATATATATATATATATATATATAGTTTCTTCTATAAAGAATCCTATTACATGATGATCATCTTAACACCCCTTTTTGACCGTTGATAAACTTATTTGGCTACCGAGATTGAAATATAATATACTCAAATTGGTAAATAACTCAGACTTCTTTTTTTATTTTAATATGAGGACCCCACCATACCAATACGTTTGTCATTTGTTTAACTAAAACGAATTTTTAATATTAATAATAATGATAAGACAAATTGACGGTTTGTATAAAAAAAAAAAAAAAAAATAGTAGAGAAGCCTCTTCTTCTACAAAAAAAAAAAAAAATCACACTAACAAATATTTGTTATAATAACAAATATTTTATTATAAAATATTTTATAATAACAAATATATGTATCATATTTTATAAAAACAAATATTTTATAATAACAAATATTTTATAATAACAAATAAAGAATATAAAATATTTTATAAAATAAATATTTTATAATAACAAATAAAGAATATAAAATATTTTTATATCCTATTTTATATTTTATAAAATATAAAAATATTTGTTATTATAAAATATTTGTTATTATTAAAATATTTGTTATTATAAAATATTTGTTTTTATAAAATATGATACATATATTTGTTATTATAAAATATTTTATAATAAAATATTTGTTATTATAACAAATATTTGTTAGTGTGAGTTTTTTTTTTTTTTTTTTGAAGCCCAAGAGGCTCAACCTGCTTATGATTATTATTTTTATTTTTTATTTTTATTTTTTTTGTGTTTCGAAAGAGGCTCTTACTATTTGAATTTTTTTTTTTTTTTTTTTTGTAAGTTTTAAGAGGCTCTTACGGTTTAATTTTTTAATTTTTTTATACAAGTTTACATGTTTCGTTACTACTTAAAAGATATTTATGTTTCAATCTCAAATTCCAATAAGTTTTTTATCAACTCATTCAAAAGAGGTGTTGGTTAAGATGTGATCCATAAAGAATTCCATTCTTTATATGAAGACTTCTATATATATATATATATATATATATATATATATGAAGTTAATTTTAGTCACCTTTCCAATTGTTTTGTTTTGTTTTCTTCGAAATTGCAGGATTGTGCAGGGGCACTTCAATGCCTCCTGCCTCCATTCAAGTTAAACCAATCAGATTAAAAGAAGGTGAAACCTCAAATCACATTAAAAACTACTAGTAATTAATACATCTACTCCACTGTACGTACAAAGTAGATACTGCTACAATCATATATATATATATATATTGATCGGCGGCAGAGTCACTGCCCCTCCGGCGCCGAACATTCTCGATGGCCTAATTAATTACTCCATATTATGTATTCCACTCCATCCTACTACACTACGACATCGTTTCACAAGCACAAGCTCCACGTCCTATCTACTGGCGAAGAGGAGAAGCCGACGGGGTGACATACAATGGCGAAGCACAAGGCGTTGAAAATGGCGTCGCTTCAATATCCTCCTCCTCCTCATCAACAATCGCCACCACCAACTCCGGAGACCTTGCCGTGTCTTCAAAACACTGGCTCAAATTCCTAGTTCTAGTTTTGTTCGAAGCAGAATTGGAGAGAGACTTTTCCGACTCTAAATCTTCTCTCTCCTCCTCCTTTATCGTAAACAAAACCCTCGACGGCCCGTACATGTCTCTCAGCTTAAACACATCGATCACCTCCATCGGATCATCCACCGGTGACCCATCTGAACAACCAACCTCGCCAGCTCCGGCAGGTTCAACCCGGGATTGAGATTTCAAGCAGAAGAAGTAGAGAAACTCCTTAGAGGAGGAGTTGTTAGAAGTTAATCCGGGTTGATCGATTTCCGGTGGATCCCTCCGGCGGAGAAGGCGTCGGCGCCAGAGGACGAAGAGGAGCTCGGCCAAAAGGAACACCAGTGAGACAACGAAAACAAGACTGAGAGCTTTTCCGAGTTTGCTTGGACCGCTCATGTCTCTCCGTGTTTCAGCTGTATGAAGGAAACTGGTTACCAGAACGAGGTGCATGGAAGGGTATGAGAGTCGTGGGGGTTGGCCGGTTGGGGGCTGTTTTATGACCTGCTGTACCGAGTTGTCGGTTGAATTTGTAGTACTAACGGATACATTTGTCTTGGGAATTGTGGGGAAGAGGTGATATATATATAGAGAGAGAGAGAAGTGACCTGGAGCTAGTGACATGGGTTACCTTTTTTAGAAAAGTTAAATTAATTGAGCCGGTAGATAGCGGTAGTAGTTACTTTTTTATTTTTTATTTTTAAATTAAGCTTGAGCCATAAATTTTTTGCTAATAAAGCGTGATCGATCGGGATCCGATTAGCATAAAATTTATTTTTTGATAAATTAATTAATTGATTAATAAAATATTTATACATATAAAGTCTCGTCTGCATGCTCTTTGGATACACGACTTACAATTTAAGACCAAAATAAAAAATTATAAATTGGTGATTGTATTCGAAAATGTTACACTCAGCTTAAACAAGAGGTTTCATCTTTATTCTGCTTGAAATTTAGGGTTCTTCTTCTTCTTCTTCTTCTTCTCTCATTCTTCTTGTCTCTCGATTCTCCATCGATTACTCTGGTTCCATATATTTATTAAAGGATTTTCAGTGTTTAATTGAAAGGATGAGCTCGTCTTGGAGTGAAATCGTAAATGAAATCGGAAAAGAAGATTGTAGTTCGTGCAATAAAAATGAATGGATTACACCAGAGTTTCCAGGTCGGTGCCACTGTAGAGTAATGGTGCGAATGTGGGAGGCAAGGAAAGATGAAACAAAACATTGAGGATCTTCTCCGCATCGACTTCGCTTCTCTCTATGTATGTTTGTCTCTCTCGTTCGATCAATTTTAACGATTATTTAAAAATTAAAAAGTACGAGCACCAGATTTCAACATTTTTTGAGTACAATCACCAGTTTGTAACTTTTTTCAGTTCGGGTACCAAATTGTAAGTCGTATTCCAGTAAAAATATCAAAAGTTGATTTATTCCCAAAAAAAACTTCATGCTAACCACTCCCGACCGACCGACCTACATATCATACAAAATAAAAATAATAATATCTGATGCTAATAAATTATTGAAACTCAATTTTAAAGAAGGACGACGAGTTTGTTGTTTTTGATAGTATTTGTTTCCGTTATAATTTTTAATTTTTTTTTTTTGTCTCACTTATTAGTTAAGCCTTTTAGAATTTTGATTATGTCATATAATAAAATAAAATAGTCTTTATCGAATTAAGTATAACATTTTTGAGGAGAAAGAAATAAATTAAAATATTTAACATTCCCCATTTCCATATAATGCTGAGTTAAGTAGTATAGTGTACAGTAGTAATAGATGGATGGATTTTAGTGGGAAAAAAAGGACATTTTCACTGTCCAAACTTCCTAACCACGCGAATTTTTTTTTAAGGCTAAACGATATTTACAGATTAATTATCATTGTCAACAAATTAAAAGCATATATTATTAATTTTTTTATTTATTTATTTTCTTTCACATAAAACCACGGGTCCGTTTATTTTTTTTAACAGAATAATCTAATTTTAAAATAATAATTAGTTTAATGGGATAATTTAAAAATTAAAAATTTAATAATGTAATCAGCAAAACGTGCAACTATACTGAATTTTGCCAAAAAATGTGGATAACTTTTAAGTTGTAATTAAATCCAACCGACATTTTTAGGGTCTAAAGCAATCAACATAGCAAGCTCGTGCATATCCTATGTAAAAATTTCTTTCCAAGTAATTTATTGCGGGCTATTGCTGGGACGGACCTCGGGCTGTCTAGATCGTTTTCACCCCTTACAAGTTACAACTTTAGGCCCTTTTAATTTCGGCTTCTTTACCATCTCTAACCTCCGACCTCAATCCTCGTACTGTATGTACTTCTGGTCTTTTTGACTTGATCTAGAACCGTAGAAATTATCCCGTATTATTAACCTCTTTTCTTTGTTTAAATTAATATTGTTAAATATGAAAATGTTCTTTTTTGGATAAAAAGGAAAAGGAAAAAATAATTTCTTTGCCTCAAAAAGATGTTCAAAATAATTGAAGATAAGGCCAGGCCGGCTTGAAAGGTAATCCCGTTCTTCTTTGGATCAATTACATATGGGCAATTGCCTTTCAGCCTTTTTGTCATTACCACAGGTCGCTAGTAATAAAATGTTTTGGCCCAGTGGTAAACTTAGTAGCCCATAACTAACTCCAGCGTCTATACAGTGAGCTTACCTGAGGTATTCGTATTCTCGCTAAATACTTGCGACTCTAGCTAAGAAATTGAGATTGGGTAGCAGAATTGATGAATGATTTTAGTTATGTCGATTTTATTTCTTTTTAATATTTTTAATGACGAGAAATCAACCAAATTACATTAACATATATATATATATATATATATAATAAATTATTCAAGTGTGTAGTTCTGTCCCATACATATCAGTCAATTACAATTGATTATATAATTTAAACATATGTAAATATCTAATTAGTTTTCTTTAGATGCATATATGTAGTTCCTGTCTCACACGCACATATCTGACAATTACAACTATATACAAATTTTTATATATATTAAATTCAACTAAAGTCATTTAGTTTCATTCAACTTTTATTGCTAAATTTGTTTTGCACGCGTTTCAGGAAATTATAGACTTTGGAGCAACAATGTAACAGTATTCTATATATATGGTCTATCCAACATATTAATAAAACATTGAGATTTTATATCTCAAGCAACAAAAGTGGAGCTTAAAATTAGTCGAAATAAAACTATTTTATTTATAAATTATCGATTGGATGATACTCATATAGGACAAAAGCTTCTTCTTCTTTTTTTGAACGAAACAAATAGGAATTAGGGTGGAGGGACGAGGGAGGGAGTACATATAATTTTAACACATGAGACTGGCTTCATTGATAACATGAGAAATATCTGTTCCCATGCATATATAGAATAATTGATCAATTATATTTATCATTTAGGATCCTTAATGCATGTACAGTTAACCTAACCCTAGTTTATTTTTGATGACACCATGTCTCATGGTTTACCAGGCCAGTTTAATGGGAAAGTAATGAAGGTGGATGTAAAGAATGCCATGAACCCTAATAACACACCTGCATCATATATATATGGAGTATTACAAAAATGTATGTGGTCGTACCACAGACGCACAATATGCTTTAAGAAAACGACTGAACAATCATCAAAAGCAGGAGCAACTGCAGCATATATTTTGTTTGTTTATTCGCTTGTGTTCCCTTCTTTTTGACCAGTCTCTTCTATATACATCTCGCAGGATAATAGGGTTCTTAATTTCTATTTTTAATATAATTGCATATATATATATATATATATATATATTTAAAGATGATCATGATCCACAATAATGGTTGTAATCAACAGTTCAAACAGTTTGTAAACAATATTATTGATTTGATAGCTAAATTATTTGGCGGATGATTAGTATAAAAATCTGTGCGTAAATAATTAATTAAGACTACTTCTACAACAAACTATGACTGTGGATCTTCTTCTTCTTCTTCTCTCTCTCTCTCTCTCTCTATATATATATATATATATATATATATATATATTTATGTATAAAAAGGACTGAATCTTGTCATGCTTTTTATAGATTTATCATATCATTTGACAGTGATGATTGAGCGAGGGATCCAAGGAAAACTTATAAAAAGAGAGAGATAAAGAGAGTACGTACGTCATGTGCTGCTGCTGCTGCTTCAGTCTGCAGCCTTCAGCCTTGAGTTTGAATGACGACTGGAATTACATGTACGTATAGACTATATATATAGAATGAGATAAAGAGCTTTTCTGAGATTATTGTTTCCCTTAATTTAATGCAATGCGTATACAGTACTACTATATCCTATAGGTATATGATTCATTCACTCAGAAGAGAAGAGAAGAGAAAAAAAAGAGTAATTCTAGGGGGATATTTTTTTTGTAGACATTCTAGCAATATTTTTTTTTTTTTTTTTTTAGTACCTCTTAAAAAATATATAATATTTATTTCAATTAAAATTTTTGTAAAAAATAGTATTTTAGGTGTAAATTGGATACATACAAGAAACAGAGTTGTACAGACTGTACAGACCTTATTTTTTGTATATATCCAAATTATACTTAAAACACTGTTTTTTACAAAAATTTCAGTTGAAATAAATATTATACATTTTTTAAGAGATACTACAAATAAAAAAACGAAAAAAAAAATATCGCTAGAATGTCTCCAAAAAAATGTCTCCCTAGAATTTCTGAAAAAAAAAAAAAGAGTAGTTGATGGCGATCGGCCGGCCTAATTTATATCAAAAGAAAGAAAGAGAGCGCTCGCCTTTTCTTAAAGTCTGGAAAAAGCCCTAAGGTACAGGTGCATGTAGAAATTTTGTCTCCATTCTCTACTAACTTTGTCTGTTTTTTAATTTCTAGATGCCTATAATTCTTTTATTTCTTATACATTACATCCGGTTATGATGAAATTTCAACATAACTTACCATTATTAATGATGCATGAGGATTTCTAGTTGAAGATCCTGAATGGTTGAATAATACGATGACGATGTTAAAAGATTAAAAGTTAAAAGATCAACGTATCGGTATCGGTTGATTTCGGGATCAAGCATTCGGTCCTTATCTTCGGAGTCAGAATTCGACTTCGGATGACATCATGATCGTATTTTCGGGGTCAAAATTCGACTTCAGTAAGGGTTTAGCTTCGGATGACGTCATAACTTTGGATGTGACAAACCTTTTTCGAAGAGGCGTAATGACTTCGGAAGTCGATGAACTTTATTATTATTATTATTATTATTATTATTATTTAGTTCTTTATAATAATAGTATTTTATTGACTAGTAAATCTTTTATAATGAGTTGTTACTTGTTAAAATTTTATTTTTATATCTTTAATTAGAATATTCTAGAGTGACTTGGAGATAAAGTTTGTTAAGCTATATAAACCCGACTTGTGGGTTGAATTAGATAGACTTTGATTTTGATAAATATAAATTTACATATTAGAGAGAGTTTCTCTGTGTTTTTCGGTGAATATCTTGTTCCTTTATTTGTGAATTCATTTGTTTACCAGCCCGTAGGATAATTGTTATCCCGCACGGCGTAAGTTAGTATCAAAGCTCAAGCATCTTCCTCAGAATTAATAGACTCATCAGTTTTAATGGCTAGTGGTCGTGGTCGTGGTCATAGAGGGCAGATTCCGACTGATGAAGTCCCAGACCAGGATCATAAGATTCAAGACGCGATGATTGAGGATTTACAAAGACAGGTTGCAGAGTTAACCAGACGTCTTAAGGCGCTAACTCGGGGTCGACGTGGACAGGTTCTGAAAGAGGAAGTTCTGCACCTTGATCACTATCATGGACAGTTTCCGGCTGAGGAAGTCCCACACCTTGAACACGATGAGGAATCCTTTAATTCTGAATCGAGTTATGACGAGGAAGAGTATTATTCTCGTGGACAGTATCCGACCGAGGAAGTCCCAAAGTATTTCCCACTAGGACTGATCATTCGGTTATAACCGAACCGAACTGAATAGGCTATTCGGCTATAACCGAATACCAAAATAATCATAATTTTAATATCCGAAAAACTAATCGAATTACTGAATTTATAATCCGGTAATTCGGTTAATAACCGAACATGTGCAGAGTATAAGAATTTCTGAGCAAACCATATCAAGTATAAAAAGAGGGAAACTACGGTTAGTTTTCTTCCACTACTTCAACGTCCTATTCATTATCTCCAAACGTCCTCCCCAAGGTATGCCCAACTCTCTCTCTAACATTTTCTTCTATTTCATTTTAATTAGCTATTGGCAGCATTTGCTCAGAAGGATGGTGTCATGGTTGATGATGATATATGGTGGTAGATCTGGTTTTATGACGCCATTTGGGGGGTCGGATTTGGTCCCCATCGCGATGGATTTTGATGGGGGGTTTCTGAGGAAGAAGATGAAGAAAGGTTTGATCTTGGAGAGTAGACTGAGTAGACTGCTGACTGGTGGGGGGTTGTTGGACTTGTGTGGGTTTTCTATTATTAATGCAATAGAGTACTGTCGAGGCCATGAGGAGTGAGTGACAGAGTGAGTGAAGGATGAGAAATGAATTAATTTGAGATCAGATAAGTATAACTTTTTATTCTGTTAAAACCCGTATTAATTAACTGTACACCATAAATTATTTCGGGTATAACTGAATTGTTAAAAATAATCGAATTATTAGAAAATTTCGATTAAATTATTTCGGCTCGGTTCGGTAATTCGGTTATACCCGTTTTTTGCTCAGTCCTATTTTCCATACCTTGATTATGACGAAGAAGGGTATTATTCTCGTAGACAATATCCGACCGAGGAAGTCTCACAATATTTCTCACACATTGATCGTGATGAGAAATTTTATAATTTTAATTTCGATTTTGATGAAGAATAGTTGGTTGAGGAAGAAATAAATGAGTATGGAGAACCTGTATATGATGAATATGCAGATGAAGAAGAAATTTATGATGAATATGCAGATAAAGAAGAAATTTATGACGAATATGAAGATGAAGAAGAAATTTATGACGAATATAAAGATAGAGGAGAACCTGAGTATGACGAATATGATGGTGGCGACGAAAAGGAGAATGGATCGAATGAAGGTAGTCAGGAGACCTTGATCGTTCGCAAGAGTATATCAAATCATAAAGGTGATTCCGAAGAGGATTGGTTGAGAACCAATATTTTTCAAACAAATTGCACCATAACAAATAAAGTCTGCAAGTTAATCATTGTCGGTGGCAGTTGTGTGAACATAGTGTCCGAATAGGCCGTTAAAAAATTACAGTTGATAACGGATCGGCATCCTAGACCATATAAGTTGTCGTGGTTAAAAAAAAGGTAATGAAGTAACAATGGATAAGAAGTGATTAGTGTCTTTTTCCATCGGCAATAAATATTTTGATAAAGTTTTGTGTGATGTGGTGTCTTTGGACGCATGTCATGTGTTGTTGGGCCGACCTTGAAAATATGACTGAAGAATCATTCATTATGGTCGGAAGAATACGTATTCCCTTCGTTTTAAAGGAAATAAGGTTGTACTAGCGGCTCGACGAGAAGAAGATAATTCGGCTCTAGCAGTCAGGAGTCCTAACCTGTTATCCATGACTAGATTCCTAACGGAGGCCGATCGTGAAGGTGTGGTGTATGTCCTACTTTCTTGTGGGAGCGGTTGTTAGCTAAAAGCGTTGAAGTGTACGTCAGCCGATGTATAAGAATTGCCCGAAGAGCTTCCATCAAGACTATCGGTGACGAGGGACATTCAACAACAAATATATCTTGTCCCAGGATAGAATCAAAAAGAAAATATTTCAGTTGCCGAAGCCTCTTTTCGTACAATTTTCATTTTATCTATGTCGAACTCGAGGACGATCGAGTTCTTTCCAACACGGAGAGACTGATGCAGGAGAATTTCTAGCCGAAGATCCTGAATGGTCGGATAGTACGATGATGATGCTTAAGGATCAAAAGCTAAGGGATCAACAAGATCAGATTTGCGGTTCGATCCTTGTCTTGAGTCGAGTCCCGGATTTGACGTCGCCACGACCGTGTCTTCTTGGGTCGAGTTCGGCTTCGGTTAGGGTTTGGCTTCAGATGACGTCAGACTTCGGATGTGGCGAACCTCTTCCGAAGAGACGTCATGACTTCGGAAGTCGATGGACTTTATTATTATTATTATATTATTATTATTATTATTATTATTATTATTATTATTATTATTATTATTATTATTAATTTTGAAGTGCTTCTAATTAAAAACTGAAAATCCGTTTTATCTTGGGAAGCAATTATTTAATTAATCCTTAGCACCAGTGAGAGAATAAATTTGCTTTAAGGAGACTTTGTGAATTCAAAGGACTCGGATTTATATGTTTTTCATTTTATAATTGTTTTCTGTTTTTGCATAATTATTATTATTATTTCTATATGTATATTAAATAATACTATATATTACATATAACAGTTTGTTAGAATCTTTTTCACATCCCTAGAAGGATTTTATTTCTATTTTTTTATTTCCATATCTTTAAGAATATTCTAGAGTGACTTGGAGATAAAGTTTGTTAAGCTATATAAACTCGGCTTGTGAGTTGAATTAGATAGACTTTGATTTTGATAAATATAAATTAAATTTATATATTAGAGAGAGTTTCTCTGTGTTTTTCGATGAATCTCTTGTTCCTTTATTTGTAAATTTATTTGTTTATCAGCCCACAAGATAATCGCTATCCCGCCCTACATATCTTTTTGTTGCATTTAGTATAAAAAATGTTATATTTCTGCTGACATAAACACATGACATTAAAAATATAATTTGTGTTGTGATATTTCACATAAATTTTATATCGGATAAATTTAAGAATATAAATAGGTTAATAAGTATGATAGAACATCAACCTAATAGGTTATTCTTTTAAATAAAGAGGTTCTCCAACATATCCAGTAGAGCCAAATAGAGTTTCCTGCGAATCCGGTCAAGAGAAAAAACAGATAACCTTACTCACAATCATTCCTCTTTGCTCAGAGCGGGCCTCAGACCACATGAATTTCAATTTTATTAGTGTAGTACCATAATTATATGAACCCAAATATTAGTAAATTTTCAAAAAAGCATTCTCTATTTAATTGCCTGATTTATGGGAGAGGTTCCAGCTACATGGATTAATGAATCAAGTTTATTTGTCCAGTAATTTCTTGATCATATTATAAAGTGATTCTTTATTAAGTAGTAGGTACTACGACGGAGCTACGACACCGACAAGTTTTCCACATTCATATAAAAGCTAGTTTCTGCTTGCACTGTCAAAAACAAAAGGAGATAAGTTTATCATGTTACTATTACAATATTGGATCCAATGTTAGTGATAGGTTTAATTAGAAAAAACGAAAAATTATCATTTTACAACCCATGGAAGAATTTTTTCAAAAAAGTGTTATTTGGCCTAGAAACCAGCCTTTTTAGTTGTCTAGTTAATTATTCATTCCTTTGTTCTAAATTAGAGTTATATTTGTTTTTTCGTTTCAAATTAAATATATATTTTAAATTTTAGACTAAAAAGAAATATAAAATCCCTAAAATGCAATTACTTTTATTCTAGGTAACAGGTAATAGGTAATAGTTATATAGAATATATGTTTCCAAAATAAATGTTTATATAAAATATTATCATGTCACCGATACTATATTTCATGAAGGATAATTTGAAAAAAATAAACATTTCATTAAAAGTCGTTTTACAAATTTATCTATAATTTTGGAACATGGAAATAAATTTAGTCACCTTTTTCAGCTTTAAATTAGAGTAAAGTCTGAGTAATTAAGGTTTCTTGCTTATCTCCCACGGCATTGCTTTAATTTGAAACAGATTGCAGCTAGTAAAAACTTTCCACCAATTAATGATTCCTTTTAGCTTTGGAGATAACGACTTCCGTTTCCATCACTTATAATTACGAATGGTTTAAGAAGAAAATTCAGTTGTTAGCTCTTTCGTGAAAGATTTATATACAGTACATTAATTAGTGCACAACAAGATACATTAATTGGTGGGAAATTAAGTAAAATAAAATTATTTTTGAGTGAGAAATTAGAATAAAAAGTTTCAAGGTGTGTTACTGCATGATCGACTGACTGCATGCCTCAATTTCCTTTAGATTAAATTTGCTCCTCCTTGTTTGTCTAGTGTGCAAAAGGAGTACGTACACGTGATTAATCAGCTCACAATGGAACTTAATTAACATATCGATCGAATTGTGTGACTACGTGCATGGTGTTCTATTGAAATGAATTTTCAATTAAGATAAGCTAGCTAATTTTTTCTTACGGACAAAAAAATAAAATAAAAAATTTAGAGCTAGATTGCAAGAAAATGAATTTTTTTTGCTACAAATGATCACATATGTCTAGTTAAGCACGGGCATTTAATTTCATACATATATTATCCTGTGGGAAATTAGGAATCTTACTTATTTTACCTTTTATTTTACACTTAGTTTAATCATTTATTTTGGGTTGTTGATCTTGTTGAAGCAAAAACAATATTTTTAAAGCAATACATTTAATGACACTTTTATAATTATTTTAACGAGACTTTACAGCTTAATCCGACATACCCAAATACATCAATCATTAGTAGTTGGTAATGTACGCTGTGTGTTTATGGTGGTAAGGTGGCCACATTTTGTGATTGGTTACTACTTTTATGAGAAGGATATTGTAGTAGTTTCTCTTGTATTTTTGGGTGAATTGAAGCTCTTAATTAGACGTACGTACGTTGAATATATTTGTTGAAGGATTTATATAGTTTCATATGAAGTTTTATTTATTTGATGAATTGTACGTAATTCAGAGTGGCATTATCCAAACCTTATGAATTTGTCAATCATGTAATTTGTTGGGTTTTAATGAAAATTTTCTTTTGCTGATAAAATAAAAAAAAAAGATGGGTAGTTCGTAATGTTGTTTTATTCAATTCCATAGATACCTAAACGGCTAAACAGTTTTTTTTTGGCAATAATTAGTGGGTAATGTATATTGCGCGGCCCCCATGCATGAACTGAACCTTCTTAACAGCCAACCTTCCACTTTTAATAAAGATATGGTCTTGATCATAGATCATAAGAATATATATATATATATATATATATATATATATATATATATACTAATTCTACGAGAAATAAAGGCGATTAAGAAGCTAGCTATATTATAAAATAGGAAAAAGTATATAGATAGATAGATAGATATATGATTAGAGTTCAAAAAGTTGGTTAGGTATTGGATCAATAATTATATTAGTGGTTGTTAGAAAAAGTTTTTAGAGAAAAAGATTTCAAGGAAGGAAAATAAAATAAAAAAGGGAGAACAAAGGAATAAGAAGCTGATCGATCTGCTCCCACAAGCAAAAGAAAGTATTAGTACGTAGAAAGTTGTTGCCTTAATAATGAGTATGTCTCTTATCCTGATGAGCTTGTGATTCAAGGTTTTTTTTTATTTAAAAAATAAAAATGCTTTTGCCACTAATCTTCTTTAATTTCCTGATGTCATCTCGTCTTTCCTTTTTAATTTATCCTTTCAGCTAGAGCAAGGGCTCCACCGATTAATTGGAGTCCTATCAGCCAGATTCATTGGCAGCTTATTGATCATGCTAGCTATAAGTGAACTTAGAGTCAGGAGAAGGAATTTAATGGAATGGGGTGGGGTGGGGTGGGGTGGGGTGGGGTGGCATAAGTTAACATATTTTTATATGAGTGTCTCTCACATGGAGGGAATTAGAATCTCTCTATTTCAAATAAATTTGGAGACCTCTCTATTTCATAGTTCATATTTAAAATGTGATGGAATGTGACGTCATGATAATAGAAGAGAGATGATAATGAAGAATATACAAAAAAATAGAGTCTCCACTATTTGAAATAAAGAGGATCTTAGTCCATATGAAGGTGAGATCTACTCACTATTCATGTGAGAAGGACCATGTGCAAATATCAATTCCCAAGATATATATTAATTGTTGGGCTCTTTCTAATAGTTTAAATTTTTAGATGGGTTGATTACTTAAAAAATAAAAGTCTAACTATTATTTTCTCCGTTTTCACATTGTAGATATATTTTTAAAAAACAATATTTTAAGAATAATTTATATTTTAAATTACCTTTAGTATTAGTTAAGAATTAACTCATGATATTGTAATTTTAACAATTCTTGGTAAAAAAATTAGTGGAAGACTAATATATATTATGTAATTATCATGCATCTTAAAGCAGAAATGTAATTTTTATTATTTGAAATGAACTAAAAAGGAAATAAAATTCTTTTGAATTGGAGGGAGTATTTTACATTGGTGTTAGTCACAAAGATATATACTACTGTTTATGTTTTAATTAAATTATAAGATTAGTATTGATTTTTTAAAAGTAAATTTTAGACATAATTAAATTTAAAATTGACATCATTCATTTAAGATTTGAATGAAATAAATCTCATAATTAGTAACACTTCTTGAATAATTAATAATATTTATAATTAATTATATTGACAATTAGATGAATCGATATTAGTTTTCAATTTGAAAATAGTTCAAATGAATTTTAAAAGTTAATATTAATTTTATATTTAAAACATAGTTTTTAGGATTGTCAAGGTTATATCTTTTCGATGTAGAAAGTTAACATTTTCAACATGTCTTTCTCATGTGTAAAGTAATTTTTGAGCCAACTATACATGGACAAGTAATGTTGTTAATTAATATCCAAAAGTTTACCAAATTTATATTAAGATATAATAAAGTCTTAGTAAAAATATTTAAAATTCCGAATAAACACTTTTAAGTGAATCAAATTTATCCAACGCATGCCTAAAATAGTGACTCTGAGTTAGTGTCGACGACTTTGTGTATTGCTAATAACAGTGGAGAGAGACAGTCTCACATTAATTACAAAAGCATAGACTTTAATCCAAAAAAAAATCTTTAATTAAGGTGATGAAAAGGATTTGTATGAATTATTGCTTTCATTTAGAGTTAATATATTATAAATTGGCTCAAGAGTCCAATTCGTATAATATAATCTATTTTTGATTTTTCGGTTCCAAAACATTTTTGTGTACGTTAACGTTAATTCCTAAGAGTTTATGCGGAGTTCTAAGACATGACATGTACCTACGAACCAAAGGGATTTAATTATTAGAATTCATATTGCTATCCAAACACGTCTTAATGCTAGAATTTTTAATTAGTGTCCGCTATTAACGTCGATTTTCAAATTTTAATTTTAATTATTTTTTTTTTATTTTTAATAATATAAATAGTGTACGTCAATTTTTTATCTATAACCATGGTTTCCTATATATCATCCCTATATATATATATATATATATATGACATTAATTATATTTCTTTTTGAGGTTCATGGGAGTATAAGATATTGATGACAATAAAAAGGATATGCTTTAATTCATAGCTAGGTACAAAAAGGTGCATAGATAAAAAAACATAGCATGAATTCCATGACCATGAGAAGAAAAAGGAAAGGTTAAATAATAAATATTACCCATAAGGAGTGAAAAAAAAGTGATCAACTTTTGTTTGAAAAGTGGTGTCCACTTTCTGCCTTTGATGGAAATTTAAAGAGTAATGCTATAGATACAATTATTTTATAAATATTTTATAAATTATTGATGTGACATACTCCATTTCAGCATATTGATCAACAAATTATTTTAATGTAATCTTCGGCCCCACACAATATGTTGAGGTGGTGTATGTCACATCAACGATTTATAAAACATTTATAAAATAATTTATATCTCTAGCATTATTCAAATTTTAATAGACATAATTCATCATGGAGTATCTTCCCAACCTCCTTTTGAGAGAAAATTAGATTCCAATGGCATATTAATTAATTTAACACACTAAAATAAAGTAACAGATCGATGTTCATGTTCTAATGGTGCATGGGTAGATGATGCATGCATGCAGTCCGCTTCAGATTTATTACATGATTACTGTACATGTACTACTCCTAAGTATACTTTATATTTTTCAAACTTATTTTATACCAACACAAATATGTAACCAGCCACCCATGAGTTGGTTAATAATGATTTATGCATGTATTACGGTATTTATAGTTGAGAGATCTTTAATATGATCTCAGAGAATTCGGTTAGTATGAAATTTATTTTTAAATAAATTGGTTAATTGGCTAATAGAATATTGACACACATAAAATCTCGTTTGCGTGTCAGTATTCTATTGGCCAATTTATCAACTTACCCAAAAATGAACTTCATTGTGACGCCCTCAAAATAGGTATACATCACCCATCTTGGGTCGCTAAATATATGCTACAGAATACAAATACAACTTAATTAATACAACTGTCATAGCAGCAAAATACTTACAACACAATAAATGAAGTTTTTAATATGAATATCATTTTCTGCATAATATCCACACTCAATGGAGTCCTCATTATAATTATTATCACACTATTCTATAGAATAGTGAGGACTATATAGCCACTTCCCACCATCACTCCATTCCCCCAACTCGTCCCAGCTTATATTCTCATTTCTCGAGAAACAATGAAAGAAAAAAGTGGTGAGCTCATCAACTAACCCAAAGAAGAATATTATGACTAAGATAATGCGAATAAATTATCGTTAGCCTTCAACAGTATAACAAATGATAGAATACAATAGATAACAAGTTTTAGATCAACGAATGCAGTGAAAATAACAATCCATTAGAAGAGTCAAGTAGAACATAATATCTACTATTTCTATGATTTAAAAGTTTATCATCAATTTTATCGCTGAGACTCAGCTTAATAAATAAACCACATCATCGAATCATCCCTGCACTACGGGCCAAGGAGTATCGCGTCCACGAATTATCCCTGCACTACGGGCCAATGATATTCGTGTAATCATTAATGGTCATGATCATGCCAACAACTGTTCATCAATGCACTACGGCCAATGAGGACTTTTATCATTTTTAACATTACAGATTATGATTATACCGAATTATCCCGGTCATAATCATATCAATCAACAGTCCATCTATGCACTACGGGCCAGAGATGACTTTCATCACAATATAAACATGAGGATGATGACAATGATATAAGAATTCAATTAAATGAAAGCAAAGGATAAATTTTAAAGATTTATAATTTATTTTATCCAGAATTTAATAATGTCCAAATTGTCAACATGATAATTGCTTTGTGAAATAAAATTCAAGAATAATATTCATGTATCAAAAATAATTTGAGAATGTAATGTAAATTAATTTTATCGTGAATAAGACCCCAAAGTGAATAAGACTTAAGTAAATAGTACCCCGTGAATAGTACTTCATGAATTATACCTCATGAATAGTACCCTGACATAAAAAGTGTTTCAAATCCCCGAGTGAATAGTACCCGAGTGAATAGTAACCCGTGAATAATACTTTGGGTGAAAATATTGATTTTTAATAAGAAAGTTCAGATCAATATTCCAATGAAACGATACTGGATGAAGCACAAAACTTAAAGATATTGCACTAATTTCAGGGTTTATAGAAGCAATACTTACCATAGTATGTTTAGATTTAAGAATATGAAAAGAAATAACATACGAAACTGCAAATGGATTTTCACCGCTATGTCAGTACGTAATCCGCAGCGAGACAAAGTTATTCCGACATATTAAAGGATGAATACAAAAAATAATATTCCTTATGAATAAGAAAGAAATAATACCCCTTACCTTAGTAGAAGACTAGATACTGCAATAGTGAAGTGGCAGAATACTCTTCTTCTTGCTCTTTATAGTTTCTCTCTCTATAATTTCTCTTGTGAGTCTCAGTGAATTGGTGAGAATGAAAGAAGAATTAAGCTTCTATTTATAGGAGAATGACTAAATAGTAACTGATTCACGAACGGTCCAGATTGATTTACTATTAGAACAGACGGTACATATTGATTACTATTAAAACCACAACCAACGGTCCAGATTGATTTACTTTTAAAACCACCACCGACATTCCAGATTGATTTACTATTAAAATCACCATCGACGATCCAGATTGATTTACTATTAAAACCACCATCGACGGTCCATATTGATTTACTATTAAAACCAACACCGACAGTCCATAAAATTAGTAAATCTTCCCATGGAATACTATATCAAACTTACAACAAACACCTCATAACAAATTCCTATATTTATATCAAAAATTGAATAAATATTTATCACAAATCATTTATCTTTAATAAACACACTTTTAATCCATTAACAATTATTCATCATTAATATTATAACTTACAATATTGACAACCAGATCATTCCCAGATAAGAGGGGGCTTTCCGATAAAGATTTCTCCTTATTAGCGTGCAATTAGGTTACCAAACCCCTTTTCTCAACATGCAGAATTTTCTAGACATTGTCAATAATTAATGTAAATAATCATATGAATAAATTAATGTGTTTTCTCAATTATTAATTTAATAATATAAAATATTGTGCAGATGATACTGTGACAATAATTAAATCAATAATATGAGATACTATGCAGCAATTACTGTTGCAATAATTGAATAAACTGAGTGACTTCTTACGTAAGCATCAATAATCAGAGATATTGTGCAATACAGTGTGCTACTGTGCAACCACGCGTATTACTGTATTTTTATCACCGGATATTTTAACAGTTAACGATAAACTTTTGCCATTATTTTTATTAAAAATTAGTTATGTCGTTTTCTAACTCCAACAGTTATTCCGTTGTGGGGTCCACCAATGATGGTGTCGTCGTACAGATATTTCCCGACACAACGAATATTTTATATCAACTTGCTTACTTTGTAAAATTTTCACATATCACCCTTTACTAAATAGAATAATAATTATAAGAAAATTGAATACTTTCATTTCATAAAATTCGGGGTCTTACATTCATACTAACCACTTCCGATCTCAGATGCTTTCCATTACTCTCTAATCACTACTTAATTAAAGATAAGTTTAAACAATTGTCTTAAGAATGCAACAAAGACAACGACCCATCCATCCGCAGTAGTTATTGGTTAGTTCTCACCCCCTTCGAATTCCTTATAAGGGTAGTTCTCATAGAAAAAAGTATTTTTTTCTGTGAGGAATCACTTTTTTCAGAAAAAGTATCTCTTCTGTGAGAACTACCCTGTGACGCCCCCAAAATAGGTATACATCACCTATTCTGAGTTGTCAATACATGGTACAGAAACAACTACAACTTTATTATTACAACGGTAAAACTGTGAGTTTGAATACAAATATTATCTTCTAGACAATATCTATACTCAAATAAATCCTCATCACATTTATTGATACATTATTTTACAAAATGGTGAGGACTACTAAACAATCCTTTCTAAAACCTTCATTCCATACCCCGGCTAAGTACTCGCTATATTCTCGCCTCCCGAGAAAAATGGAACAAAAGGAAAAGGGTTAGCTCAACTAGCTCGAGAAAGAATATTATGACTAAGATAATATACAACAAATTATCGTTAGTCTTCAACGGGAAAAATCTAATAGAATCTGATAGACAACAAATTTTAAATCAATATTCGCAATGAAATAATAATTCATTAGAATAGTTAAGTAGAGAATGCAAACTACTATCTTCTATGTATGAATTTAAAAGTTCATCGTCTATCTTTTATCCTCGTAACATCAATCAATATACATCTCGAATCAAATATTCATCTTTGCACTACAGCCAAAGATATTCATCATTAGTCATGTTCATTTAAACACTGCTCATCTTTTGCACTACTGGGCCAAAGATATTCTTCGAAATCATTAATCTTTTGCACTACAGCCAAAGATATTCTTAAGAAATCATTCATTCTTGCACTACTGTGCCAAAGATATTCCATAATATCATCATTTAAGACCGGGGATGATGAAAAATATTTTTTTTTAAAGAAACGAATCCAAAGAAACAAAATGACAAGGATTAAGGATTAAGGATTCGTACTTGGTTTTATCCACGCCCAAAATACCTCAAAAATAATCATAGTGGTGTAAAATTCAAGAATGATCAAAAACATGGATACAATCGGAGTTAGTATCCGAATAGATGTTTTTAGACGAAAAGAAGAAATTTTATTTTTCTATGAATAAATACCAGTATACGTGAATAAGTCCGTATATCGTGAATAGTAACTCAGACACCAAAAGATAGAAATTCCACAAAAATATCTTCACGCTTATTGAATAGTACTTTGAATAGTAACTCGTGAATAAGAACTCTCATAAATAGTAACTCGTGAATAAGAACTCATGAATAAGAACTCATGAATAAGTAACCCCGATATGAAAAAGTTCCAAATTTGATAAAACTTCGATCAACATTTCAAAGATAATGATATTGAAGAAATAATATCATTTGAGAAGAAAATAACATCCCTTACCTCGAAAGATCAGTCTTTAATTTGAAACACAGGATATAAAGCTATGACTTGGACTTGCACCGTATAACAATACTCAAAGTATACTCAAAATAATCACAAGAATACGCTCGATAATATAGAGAGAGAAAACTTGATTTACGTGTGATTTTCAATTCTAACCTAAGACCCTATTTATAGAAAATGCTTAGAACACCAAAAGCAGAAAAATTTAATAAAATATATTATTATTAATAAATTTCCTATGCCTCTTTGGAAATCAGATCCCAACATTTCCCACATGCCAACCTTCTAGAAAGAAATGATAAAAACGTTTTTCATAAAATAAATAATTAAAACTTACAAAAATCAATTATTTTGAGCTTCTTGAACTTCAATAATTCATAATAAATAGCCTTTCATCAGAAAATTCGAATCACGCGAGTTTTTATAGGAAATTCAATTCTCTACAACTTTGCAGAAGAAAATTTTTCCAAATTCCAAATAGAAATTGACCAAAATCTACAAACCAAGCGATTTTACAGTATAATCAAATTTCAATCAATAAATGGGGTCCACAACATGTTTAACATGTTTTAAACATTTATTGCAACAAAAATACTCTTCCTCCTCAGATACTCATATATCCCACATTCGTTGTAAAAATATCACCGTTAATATATTATTAAAATAATATATTTAAATGAATTATTTTATCGAGAAAAAGATAAAATATTAATTTTCAACAATTGTCATTTTAAAAATTTTCTCCATCTATATCCACATAAAATCAATATTTTCCTCATCATATAAATCAATAATTAATTATTCACAAATAATATTACGTAATCACAATATTGACAACCGTGCGCCTCTAGAAAGAGGGGCTTTCCAATAAGAATTTCTTCTTCGGGCGCGCAATTAGGTGACCAAACCTCTCCTTAGATGAACTTTCTAGACATTGCCAATAATATTATCTAATAATATTATTCGGATAATATGAATTATTGCTTTCCGATAATGAAAATACTTGTGTAATGACAATTATTGAAACAACAACAATATAAAATATCAACGCAAAGAATTATTAACTCAATAAAATACTCGAATAAAGAATTATTCACGAACCATTATTGAGTAGTGCCTTCACGTAAGAATCAATAATTGGTGCAATACTGTGCTAACTGTTCAACAACGCCATTAAGTGTGTTTTAACCACCGGGTATTCCAACAAGATTAATCTGTGAATAACTACGCCGTTATTTAAAACAACTTATATTTGTCGCTTTCTTCATCCAATCGCTTTCCAGATTATGGGGCCCACACATGTCGGCCATTTCTATTACGAATATTCCCCGACAAGATTTAATATTCCACGACCAAACGAATATTCCCCAAACAACAATGAATATTTTATAACCACTTGCTTATTTTGAAATATTTGCGTATTTAACCCTTAACTATCCACATTAATCAAATCAACCCTTACTATTTCAAAATAATAAATAAAGGAAATTCCTTTTTATTTAAAAATTTCGGGGTCTTACATACCCATCTGAGGAATTCGGAATGGTGAGAAGCTATCTATTTCATGGATTGGACACATATTAGTCGATGATTCACTCTTAAAAGAAAAGTGGTCGCTCGTTCATCCAGAGGGTTTGCTGAACCTGGAACTTTATTCAACAGCTTAATGACCCTACTTCGGGATGTTGTTATCTGTTATGACGGAACAATGATGAATGTATGCAGTAATTCAATTATTTAATTTGAGTATGTGACACAAACAGGAACTACGACCCATACTATTTTATTTATGCCGAGGAACCAGTTGGAGTATTACCTTTAACTGCTATGTCGAATCTTGTATACAAGGAAGTCTTTGACTCTTCTCGAAGTAGTCATTACTCATGGGCGATGATGAAGGTATTTGTTTTACATTATAACATGAAGTTTCCATCTAATTGTGACAAGTTATCTTTCAATAAGTGTACACTTTTATCTTTCTCCAATTTGTTGTATATATTTCAAGGATACTGTTTTGTTGATCCAAATTCAAGACGATGATGGTTGATCGCAGATTCATAGTATACTTTTATGATAGAAATTGTGATATAAACTATTTGCCAAGAAAATGCTGATATTTGGTTACAAAACATGCATTAAAAAAAAGTCAGTCTTAAGGATGTTGCAGTTGAGTTCTTGATAGAGTATGTTCTCTCTTTTATTTATTTTAATTAAATCATTGTCATTCTATTTTTTAAAAATTTATTAATTTATTTATTTATTTTGTATTATATTATATGATATTTGTAAGACCCCGAATTTTATGAAATAAAAGTATTCAATTTTTCTTATAATTACTATTCAATAAATGGTTAAATTGATTTTAATATCATTATATCGGAATATTGGTAAGATTTTTCTTGTGAAATTCTTATTTTTTTATCGGGGTTACTATTCACGAGTTACTATTCATGAGTTACTATTCACGAGTACTATTCACGAAGCATGATATGTTTTTTACATAAGAAGGCACTACTCAATAATTGTTACAGTAATTACTGTTCAATATTTTATTTTATTGATTCAATAATTGCTACGTTGATATTTTATATTATTATTGTTTCAATAATTGTCACAACACGATATTTCCCATTATCGGATCAATAATTCATATTATTTGAATAATATTATTAGATAAAGCATTATTGGCAATGTCTAGAAAGTTCTCATCGAGGAGAGGTTTGGTCACCTAATTTCGCTAATAATAAGGAAAATTCTTATTGAAAGCCCTCTTTCTCAGGAATGGCACTGGATGTCATTATTGTGATTCTCAGAATATTATTTGTGAATAATTAATTATTAATTTATATGATAAGGAAAATATTTATTTATGTGGATATAAATGGAAGAATTTTTAGAAAAGAGATAATTGTTAAAATTGATATTTTATCTTTTCGATAAAATATATATTATTATATTACAATAATATAATAATGATGATATTTTACAATGAATGTGTGATATATGAATAAATGAGGAGGAAGAGTATTTTTATTACTATAAATGCTAAACACATGTTAAACATGTTGGTTGTAAGACCTCAAATTTTTTTTAAATAAAAAGGAATTTCCTTTATTTATTATTTTGAAATAGTAAGGGTTGATTTGATTAATGTGGATAGTTAAGGGTTAAATACGCAAATATTTCAAAATAAGCAAGTGGTTATAAAATATTCATTGTTGTTTTGGAATATTCGTTTGGTCGTGGAATATTCAGATCGTTTGAAATATTCGCATTTACTGCAAGCAGCCCATGTGTGGGCCCCATAACTAAAAAGCAATTGGATGAAGAAAACGATAAATATAAGTTGTTTTTAAATAACTACGTAGTTGTTACCAAGTATCATCGTTGAATACCCTATGGTTAAAACACACTAATACGCTGCTTGTTGAACAAGAAGACACCAGTATTGCACCAATTATTGATTCTTACGTAAGAAGGCACTACTCAATAATGGTTACAAAGAATTACTCGCTCAAGATTTTATCGAGTTAATAAATGTCATACTGATATTTTATATTCATTGTTGTTTCAATAATTGTCATTACACAAGATTTTTCATTATCGAAGCAATAATTCATATTATCTCTAATATTATTAGATAACATTATTGGCAATGTCTAGAAAGTTCTGCTTCAAGGAGAGGTTTGGTCATCTAATCATACTACCAAGAAGAAGAAATTCTTATTCGAAAGCCCCCTTCCTGAACCTGCTCGTCACAATATCAGTGATTCTCAGAATATTATTTGTGAATAATTAATTATTGATTTATATGATGAGGAAAATATTAATTTTATATGGATATAGATGGAGAAAATTTTTAAATGACAATTGTTGAAAATTAATATTTTATCTTTTTTTTCGATAAAATAATTCATTTAAATATATTATTTTAATAATATATTAACGGTGATATTTTTACAATGAATGTGGGATATATGAGTATATGAGGAGGAAGAGTATTTTGTGGCATTAAATGTTTAACACATGTTTTGTGTGTTGGTGGACACAATTATCGAATCGAAATTTGATTATAAATTGTAAAATCACCCGCTTGTGGATTTCGGCCAATTTCTATTTGGAATTTGGAAAAACTTTCTTCTGCAAAGTTGTAGAGAATTGAATTTCCTATAAAAAGTCACGAGATTCGAATTTTCTGATAAAAGGGCTATTTATTATGAATTATTGAAGTTCCGAAGCTCCGAAATAATTGATTTTTGGAGTTTAAATTATTTTTGTTAGAAAAACGTTTTTTGTATTTTTTTGGACATCATTAACATGTGTGGCTGGTGTTTTGACCAAAAGGTGGGCTAAGGAAAATTTGTATAATTATATTAATATTATATTAAATTTTCTCGCTTTGGTGTTCTAAGCATTTTCCTATAAATAGGTGCTTAGGTTAGAATTGAAAATCACACCGTAAACCAAGTTTTCTCTCTATTTCTCTCTCGATATTTGGAGCGTATTCTTGTGAGTATTTTGAGTATACTTTGAGTATTGCTAGATTTGCAGTAAGTTCCTTCAAAGACTATAATCCTAGATTCCAAATTAAGTACTAATCTTTCGAGGTAAGGATATTATTTTTTTCAGAATGATATTATTTCTTCAATATCATTATAATCGAAATGTTGATCCAAGTTTTTATCAAATTTGGAACTTTTTCATGCTCTGGGTTACTATTCATGGGTTACTATTCATGAGTTACTATTCACGAAGTTACTATTCATGAGTTACTTATTCACGAAGTTACTATTCACGAGTACTATTCATGAAGCGTGAAGATGTTTTTTTGTGGAATTTCTATCTTTTGGTGTCTGAGTTACTATTCACGATACTAAGACTATTCACGATACTTCACGATATCACGATACTTACTATTCAATTTAAAAATAAAATTTCTTTTCATCTAAAATATCTATTCGGATACTAGCTCGATCAGTATCCATGTTTTGATCATTCTCAAATTTTACACCACTATGATTATTTTTGAGGTATTTTTGACGTGGATAAAACCAAGTACGAATCCTTAATCCTTAATCCTCATCATTTTGTTTCACCGGATTCGCTTTTAAAAAAATATTTTTCATCATCCTCGCCTTAAATGATGATATTATGGAATATCTTTGGCCAGAAAGGCAAAGATGAATGATTTCTTAAGAATATCTTTGGCCTCAGAGTGCAAAAGATGAATGATTTCAAGAATATCTTTGGCCCAGAGTGCAAAAGATGAATGTGTGTTTAAATGAATACGACTAATCGATGAATATCTTCGGCCAGAGTGCAAAAGATGAATATTTGATTCCGTATGTATATCGATTGATGTTACAGGATAAAAGATAGACGATGAACTTTTAAATTCATACATGTAAGATAGTAGTTTGCATTCTCTACTTAACTCTTCTAATGAATTATTATTTCACTGCGAATATTGATTTAAAGTTTGTTGTCTATCAGATTCTATTAGATTTTTCCTCGTTGAAGACTAACGATAATTTGTTGTATATTATCTTAGTCATAATATTCTTTATCGAGCTAGTTAGAGCTCACCCTTTTCCTTTTTGTTCCATTTTTCTCGTGAGGCGAGAATATAAATGAGTACGCAGCCTGTGGGTATGGAATGAAGGTTTTAGAAAGGATTGTTTAGTAGTCCTCACCATTTTTGTAAAATAATGTATCAATAAATGTGATGAGGATTTATTTGAGTATAGATATTGTCTAAAGATAATATTTGTATTCAAACTCACGCTTTTATCGTTGTAATAATAAAGTTGTAGTTGTTTCGTACTCATGATTGACAACTCGTAATAGGTGATGTATACCTATTTGGGGGCGCCACAACTGGTATCGAGCTTAGGATATGATTTCCGGCGAGATCGGGAATAGAACTAGAGGGAGAGAGACGAGTAAATCCTTCGCTAGTTTGTCCTACCTACCTAAGCTTATTTGTTAGTCGTCAAGAGATATAGGGGATATTATGTGATATATTGATTTCTTAATTAACCCTTGTTTTACGACAAGATTTGAGAATGTCGAATCGAGAATATTAACAAAGGAGTAAATGAGACCGTGGAGATGCTCAGATTTACCAACGAGGAGAACGTGCAACAGTCAAGTAATGTACCTCCCGGTGAACAACACCGCTGAAAGCGATGATGAACGAGGGATGTTTAGAAGTTTTTTTGCAGCTCATGCAAAATCGCATTTAGGAAACTCGTGTTCAAAATACAGAGGAAATGATAGCAATTCACGGGTTGTCACAAATGCAAGCGCTTCAAGAGTCAGGACCACCGTAATTTAAGGGAAAGCCGATCCGATCACGGCAGAAGCATGGGTCAAACAAATTACCAAGATATTCGATGTCTTGGGATGCACGGAGAAACAGAAGGTTCCATTCGCCACCTTTATGTTCCGTGGCGAGGCAGATCATCGGTGGAGTTCTGTGAAGCGCACCCATCCAAATTGCACTCAAAAATGTCTTGGGAGACGCTTTCAGAAAGCTATTTAATGACAAATACTTTCCTAAAGTGTTCGCTATACGAAGGAAGTGGAGTTCATCGATTGAACAAAACAACACGACGGTGTCTCAAAGACGAGGCAAAGTTTGCAGAGTTATCCGTGTTTGCACCTCATTTGGTGGAGAATGAGGAACGATGACGCGATGTTTCTTAGAGGTTTGAAACCCAAGATACGCCAAGATCTCATTTCTCATAAATTTTCTTTTATTCAGATGTTGTAAATGTGGCTCAATTATTAGAGCGAGATAACGAGTACGGCCAACCGAGGACCACAACCAGATCGATCGTAGATAGCAGCAATCAATGTAATAATGATAACCTACGGAGAAAGAAAATGATTTTACAGAAATGGTAACCACTCGTGGTAATCATGGCCATGAAAATAAGAAGAAGCGAGTCGTGGGAGATTTTAAAAGAGGAGATTTAATAAATGACCATGTGAAGATGACAAACGCAGAAAGAATCGGTTCTAAGGGAGGAGAACGACCACCCCATTATATGCTACAAATGCGAAAAGAGGGACATTATCACCAAAACCGCCCACAACAGCTCAAGGTATGCTATAATTGTGGAAAGGAAGGACATATCGCCGAGATCAGACAAGAATAAACCCTAGTTCAATGGGATTTTGACTCAAAAGATCGTCTCTGTAAAAGTCAAAGTCAACGATTCCGGAAGAGCGCTTGTCAGATCGGGTCATAATGCGAGGAACCCAAACGAGGTGATCACGGTAAGCTATTTATAAATTCTCAAGTTTATACCTTTACTTGATACCGGTATACCCATTCATTTATCTCTCCGCATGTGCTCAACGCTTAAACTTGACCGAGAAATTAGACTTTGACCTATCTCAGGAAACTCCGCTAGAGAAACTTTCATCACATCCACCGCTTATAAATCTTGTTTGATTCAAGTTGGCACCATTACCTTACCTCGCCGACCTTATCTCTTTAAAGATACTTGCTTTTGATGTGATTTTAGGGATTGATTGGTTAACTACTCATCATGCCAAAATTGATTGTTTTCGTAAGTCATTAGTTTTCATATTCCTAACCAACCCGTTGTATTTAATTCAAGCAACTAAACCATTAAAATCGATCACCGCTATATCTAATCATAAAGCTATTCGCTTATTAAAAACGGATGTCAAGCTTTCTTAGCCCATGTTATGGATTTGAATAAAGACACGCCAAATTTGAATGATATTCCCGTTGTTATCGACTTTCCGACGATTTCAAGAACTTCCTTGCCTACCCCGTAACGTGAAGTTGAATTCTTTATTGATCTCAACCCGCACAAAGCCCATTTCTAAAACCCCATATCGAATGGCTCCTATTGAACTTCAGAGTTAAAGGTCCAACTACGTGAATTGTTGGACATCTGCTTCATTCGGCCCCAAGACATCTCCTCGGGGTGCTCCTGCTTTTATTCAGAAAGAAGAAAGACGGAGTATGCGACTTTGTATTGACTATCTGAATCGAACCATGTCACCATCAAGAATAGGTATCCTCTACCTCGATTGATGACTTGTTTGACCAACCGTAAGGGGCACAATTCTTTTCAAAAATCGATCTTCGCTCTCGGATATCATCACCAAGATTAAAATCGAGGATATTCCAAAGACCGCCTTAAACTCCTGTAGACGGGCATTATGAATTCTTAGTCATGTCTTTCGACTAACTAATGCTCCTCGCGGCTTTCATGGATATGATGAACCGAGTATTCAAGGAATATTTGATCAATTCGTTGTTGTTTTTATTGATGACATTCTCATATATTCCAAAAGCCGTGAAGATCATGAGCACCATTTGAAGTCGGTACTCCAAAGGCTTCGTGAAAACCAACTATATGCCAAATTGAAGAAATGTGAGTTCGCTTGAGGAAGTAGCATTCCTTGGGCACGTGGTGTCGAAACACGGAGTATCCGCTGATCCAAATAAGATCAAGCAATACAAAGTTGGAGCAACCAAGCTTGCGGATCAAGTACGAGTTTTTTGGGCTTAATGGGTTATTATCGGAGATTCGTGGAAGGGTTTTCTCGAATCGCTACTTCATTAACCCAAATTTAACTCCTAAGGATACAAAATTCGCTTGGAGTGAAGAATGCGAGAAGAGTTTCCAAGAGCTTAAGAGGAGACTTATTTCGCAAGACTGCTCTAACAATACCATCCGGTTCGGATGGATTTGTTATCTACAAATGATGCTTCGTGCAAAGGGTTAGGATGTGTTCTCATGCAACGTGGGAAAGTCATAGCCTATGCCTCATGACAACTTAAAGAGTATGAGAGGAATTATCCTACTCATGATCTAGAGTCAAGCAATGCTGCTCGCTGCTAAAGATATGGAGGCACTATCTATATGGGGAGAAAGTGGAGATATATTCGCACCATAAAAGCCTTAAATATTTCTTCACTCAAAAAGAACTCAACACGCGGCAAATGACGCTGGCTCGAACTATTGAAAGACTACGACCACACTATTCAATACCATCCCGGTAAAGCGAACGTGGTAAATGACGATCGAGTAGAAGATCATATGCGAACGAAAAGCGATGATGTCAAGTATACGACAGAGCCAACTTTAATAGAAAAGTTAAGGTTGCTCAAGCCACCGAATCTTGAAATGATGCGCGTATGAAGAAGAAAGTACAAGAAGGAGCTATTCCTAAGCGAGAATCGATGAAGAAGGAATACTTCGAGTCCACTCTAGACTTTGTGTTCCTAACGACTGATTTTGAAGTACAAGATTATGATGGAGGCACACAATACGCCATTTGCAATCCATCCTCGAAGTACTAAATGTATCGTGATCTTCGACATACATTTTGGTGGAACAATATGAAGAGAGAGATTGCAAAGTTTATCTCGATGTGTTTAACTTGCTAACGTAAAGGCGAGCATCTTGTACCTAAGGGTCCGCTGAACCACTTGAGATTCCTAAATGGAAGTGGGAACACATTACTATGGATTTCACATTGGGTCTTCCTACGGCTTTCTCAAGGCATCAATGCTATTTGGGTTATTGTTGATAGATTATTAACCAAGTCCGCTTCATTTCTTGCCGATACGGAGACTTATTCCTCGAACGCCTTGCACAGATGACGTGAATGAGATTGTGAGGTTGCATGGCATGCCTCAGATCCATAGTTTTGATCGTGACCCAAGATTCACTTCAAGATTTTGGGTTAGCTTGCAAAAAGCTATGGGCACGGATTTGCGATTTAGTTCGCATACCATCCCCAAACCAGACGGACAATCGAGAGGACTATTCAAACTCTCAAGATCTATTAAGACTCGTGTCCCTGCACTTCAAGGGTAGTTGGGATAAGTATTTACCATCGGTGGAATTCTCCTACAACAACAAAGCTTATCGTGCAAGTATAGTGTGGCTCCATTTGAAGCATTATATGGACGAAAATGTCGCTTCTCCAATATGTTGGGATGAGGTGGGTGAAGCAAATATTGTTGGGACCCGAAGTTAAGACGTATGACTCACCGAAAAGATCCAAATGATTCGACAACGATATACAACCAAGCACAAGATCGACAAAAGAGTTATGCGGATCTTCATCGAAAGGACGGGAATTTAATGTAGGGATCATGATTGTCATGAAGTTGCTCCACGGAAGGGAGTTACAAGATTTGGGAAGAGAGGAAGCTCAATCCACGATTTATCGGTCCATTTCAAATTCTTGACCGAGTAGGAAATGTAGCCTATAGACTTGCATTACATCTCCGAATATGTCTCGTGTTCATAATGTGTTTCACATATCCGATTCGTCAGAATATGTGAAAGACCCGAACCACGCTATCGAAGTTAGAACCGACGAGATAGCCAAGACTTAACGTATGAGGAGGTACCGCCAAGATCTTGGATAGAAGGAGCATGTCCCCACGCCAAGAAAGGTCATACCACAAGTTAAAGTTTTGTGGAGGAATCATGCTATAGAGGAAATGACCGAATTGAAACGGAAATGAAAGCGAGGTATCCTCACCTTTTCAAAACACTGTGTACGTACATCAATTTCGAGGACGAAATTTCATAAGGAGGGAGGTCAGAAGACCCCAAATTTTTTTTAAATAAAAAGGAATTTCCTTTATTTATTATTTTGAAATAGTAAGGGTTGATTTGATTAATGTGGATAGTTAAGGGTTAAATACGCAAATATTTCAAAATAAGCAAGTGGTTATAAAATATTCATCATTGTTTGAATATTCGTTTGGTCGTGGAATATTCAGATCGCTTGGGGAATATTCGTGATTTACGCACAGCAAATGCATGTGTGGCCCCTATAACTGAAAGCGATTGGATGAAGAAAACGACAAATATAAGTTGTTTTTAAATAACTACAGAGTTGTTACCAAGTATCATCGTTGAATACCCTTGTGGTTAAAACACACTAATACGCCATTGTTGAACAAAGAAGACACCAGATTGCACCAATTATTGATTCTTACGTAGAAAGGCACTACTCAATAATGGTTACAGTGAATTACCGCTCAAAGATTTTATCGAGTTAATAATTGTCATATTGATTGATATTTTATATTGTCATTGTTTCAATAATTGTCATTACACAAGATTTTCATTATCGGCAATAATTCATATTATCCTAATAATATTATTAGATAACATTATTGGCAATGTCTAGAAAGTTCTGCTAAGGAGAGGTTTGGTCATCTAATCAAGCGCTACAAAGAAGAAGAAATTCTTATCGAAAGCCCTCTTTCCTGAACCGCCTCGTCACAATATCAGGATTCGTATAATATTATTTGTGAATAATTAATTATTGATTTATATGATGAGGAAAATATTGATTTTATGTGGATATAGATGGAGAAAATTTTAAAATGACAATTGTTGAAAATTAATATTTTATCTTTTTTCGATAAAATAATTCATTTAAATATATTATTTTAATAATATATTAACTATGATATTTTTTACAATGAATGTGGGATATATGAGTATATGAGGAGGAAGAGTATTTTTGTGGCATTAAATGTTTAACACATGTTTTGTGTGTTGGTGGACACAATTATCGATCGAAATTTGATTATAAATTGTAAAATCACCCGCTTTGTGGATTTCTTGGCCAATTTCTATTTGGAATTTGGAAAACTTTCTTCTGCAAAGTTGTAGAGAATTGAATTTCCTATAAAAACTCACGAGATTCGAATTTTCTGATGAAAGGGCTATTTATTATGAATTATTGAAGTTCAAGTCTCAAATAATTGATTTTTGGGAGTTTAAATTATTTTTGTTAAGAAAACGTTTTTTGTATTTTTTTGGACATCATTAACATGTGTGGCTGGTGTTTTGACCAAAAGGTGGGCTAAGGAAAATTTGTATAATTATATTAATATTATATTAAATTTTCTTCTTTGGTGTTCTAAGCATTTTCCTATAAATAGGTGCTTAGGTTAGAATTGAAAATCACACCGTAAACCAAGTTTTCTCTATTTCTCTCTCGATATTTGAGCGTATTCTTGTGAGTATTTTGAGTATACTTTGAGTATTGCTAGATTTGGCAAGTTCCCTTCAAAGACTATACAATCTTAGATTCCAAATGTAAGTACTTAATCTTTCGAGGTAAGGGATATTATTTTTTTCAGAATGATATTATTTCTTCAATATCATTATAATCGAAATGTTGATCTGAAGTTTTATCAAATTTGGAACTTTTTCATGTCGGGTTACTATTCATGGGTTACTATTCATGAGTTACTATTCACGAAGTTACTATTCATGAGTTACTATTCACGAGTTACTATTCACGAGTACTATTCATGAAGCGTGAAGATGTTTTTGTGGAATTTCTATCTTTTGGTGTCTGAGTTACTATTCACGATACTAAGACTATTCACGATATTGACGATACTATTATTCAATCAAAAATAAAATTTCTTCTTTTTTTCCAAAATATCTATTCTCGGATACTAGCTCGATTGTATCCATGTTTTGATCATTCTTGAATTTTACACCACTATGATTATTTTTGAGGTATTTTTGGACGTGGATAAAACCAAGTACTAATCCTTAATCCTTAATCCTTGTCATTTTGTTTCACCGGATTCGCTTTTTTAAAAAATATTTTCATCATCCTCGCCTTAAATGATGATATTATGGAATATCTTTGGCCAGTAGTGCAAAAGATGAATGATTTCTTAAGAATATCTTTGGCCCCAGAAGTGCAAAGATGAATGATTTCAAGAATATCTTTGGCAGTGAGTGCAAAGATGAACAGTGTTTAAATGAACACGACTTAATCGATGAATATCTTTCGGCCCAGTAGTAGAAAAAGATGAATATTTGATTCCGGATGTATATCGATTGATGTTACAGGATAAAAGATAGATTTATGAACTTTTAAATTCATACATAGAAGATAGTAGTTTGCATTCTCTACTTAACTCTTCTAATGAATTATTATTTCACTCATAATATTGATTTAAAGTTTGTTGTCTATCAGTATTCTATTAGATTTTTCCCTGTCAAGACTAACGATAATTTGTTGTATATTATCTTAGTCATAATATTCTTTATCGAGCTAGTTGAGCTCACCCTTTTCCTTTTGTTCCATTTTTCTCGTGAGGCGAGAATATAAATAGAGTACGAGCCTGGGTATGGAATGAAGGTTTTAGAAAGGATTATTTAGTAGTCCTCACCATTTTGTAAAATAATGTATCAATAAATGTGATGAGGATTTATTTGAGTATAGATATTGTCTGTAAGATAATATTTGTATTCAAACTCACGCTTTATCTTGTTGTAATAATAAAGTTGTAGTTGTTTCGCATCTATGTATTGACAACTCGTAATAGGTGATGTATACCTATTTTGGGGCGCCACATTGATTGGAGTCTCGAATTGATTTTGTTTAAAGCATGTTTTTCTAGAAGGTGGGCCCACAATTATACTTTTGCATGTGGGAAATGCTTTGAATCTGAATTCAAAAGAGGCTTATGAAATTTGTTATATAAATATATTATTTTATTAAATTTTACGCTTTTAGTGTTCTAAGCAATTTCCTATAAATAGAAAGTCTTGGGTTAGAATTGAAAATCACACCAGAAACAAGTTTTCTCTCTCTTTCTCTATCTCTCTATATTATCGAGCGAGTATTTTGATACTTTGAGTGTTGCTATATGGTGCAAGTTCGTTTAGCATTATAATGAGCATTCCAAATCAAGTCTTTATTCTTTTGAGGTAAGGATATTATCGTTATTATGTAAGTGGATTGTAAGGGTTATTATGTTTCTTCGATTTTGAATTTCCTGACCTTCAAAAATTCTAAAAAAATTTGAAATGATATTTTGATGAGTTTTCTAGATTGTGACCAAAAATGGCGATTTTTGGATGTATAGATTAGGAGTTATAAATTTTATGGGAAAAGACTATTTTAAAAGTAAACCCTTATAACTTCTTGTGGTTAACTCCAAAATTGATGAAATTTTTATTGGGAGTACATATATATAATATCAATATACCCTGTAAATTTTAGAATTTTTGGACAAAACTACAATTTATGATAAATGTTTAAATATTCGGCAGTTTTGGCCATATGAAAAATAGTAAATAAATTTTAAAAATTCCGAGAAAAATATATGTTCAATATGGGAATATGTTCTACTAAATCCCAGAAAAGAAAATTTGTTTGTACTGATTTGTTATTTTTCATAAAAATAGACTAGTTATGAGTAAATGAATTAAATATGTTATGTGAAGTAACAAAATTGGAAAATAGGATTTTATGGCTTGAGAATCCTATATAAGGTATATGCAGATTTTTGATGAGGGTTTTGGTTATTGGTGATGAAATCCTATGAGTTTGGCATTTTAGGATGATTAAATGCATTAATTAGTAAAGTGTAAACAATTAAAATAAATTATTTATAAATTTAAGAAATGATTAAAATATTGTGGTAATATTAATAATATTAGATTATGAGATTATTAAGTGATTTATAATATTTGGATTAAGGTTGTATGAAATCGTTGATTTATGAATCTTACTCTTGGAATTAAATCCATGTTTTGATTATATTGTTCATATAACATTTTTATAATCCTGGTGATGAAATTTCTCTTTGACTTAAGTGTAAAGATGGGTAGATTATTTGTGTGATCGTGACTATGGGTTCTCTTTGGCCAGTAATGCAAAGATGAATTGTTGACTGGTATGATCATGACCATTGAATTTATAATTGAACATTTTTAGTTTAAGTACAAAGGTGAATTGATCAACACGATTATAATTATGGTTTATATAAATTCTGAAATGATTATGTATTTCTTTGAGATATTAATATCTTTGGCCTGTAGTGCAAAGATGAATTATTGATGAATATCTTTGGCCCGTAGTGCAAAGATGACATGTTGTTGAATATCTTTGGCCTGTAGTGCAAAGATGTCCCGTTGTTGAATATCTTTGGCTTGTAGTACAAAGATGTCCTGTTGATGAATATCTTTGGCCCATAGTGCAAAGATGAATTTATTAGTATGATTATGAACAAGAACTGTGATTTGGTATAACCATGATTTTTGATGTTTCAGGTAAAGACATGTGATAAAAATTATCTTCGTCCAGGATGAGAAAAGGAATTTGGAACCACAATTATGATTATGAGTTATTCGTATGATTGTGGACGAACCTGTTGATTGATATTACGAGGATAAAATATTGTTGGTGGACTTTTTAACATACGTAGAAGATAATATACATTATGGTCTATTCGACTCTTCTAATGGATTGCTTGCTTACTACGCTGACTATGGTTGAAAAGTTTTATCAACTACCATATGTTCTAAATCTCTGATTTTTTCTGACAAAGGCTATTGATAATTTAATTATCTTTAGTTATGATATTCTTTACTGGGCTATTTGTGCTCACCCTTTTGCTTCACATTTCCTTTTAGGTAACAAGAGTGTAGCTGGGTCGAGCGGGGGTAACAAGGAAATAGAACGGTGGTCTATAGCTGTTGAGGTTCTCCCTAAATAATATGGAAATAATTTTATTGAGAAATTTAGATAAGTGTGTCATATTGTATACGTCATTTGATATTTAATTTTGGTGAACCGAATAGGGTGAGGCGAACACAACTTTGAAAGGGTGATTTGTTACTATCATACAAGATGTCTAATGACATACAACCTCGAGTTATCATAAGACAGGGTTGTGCACATCCACTTGCTGAGTATATCTACGAGCACTACCTATATGATCTTGGAGTTTGGTTGAAACATAATGTTCAATCGCAGGTGGTGGAGATAGTTATATACCAAGAGAAGACTCACCATTGGAAGGAACATAATAGTAATCTTCTCGTTTTTCTTTGGGGTCTATTGGATCAACCAAGGATAATTATCTGGACATATGATATCTATCATAACTTAGATTCATGGCCTCCAATGTACGAAGGTTTCCTTGAGCACTTCCCAAAGATTTTAGTTTCTAAAACAGTTATTGATTGTACCTTTATGTATTGTATCAATGTGAGATGATGTTCATAGTTGGGACATGAGTCACAGTTGGTATTAAAACTCATAGTATATGTGACGCCCCCAAAATAGGTATACATCACCCATCTTGAGTCGCCAAATACATGGTACAAAATTCAATTACAACTTAATTATACAATAGTCGTGTAAAATGCGACAAAACATATGCTGTGAGTTTTAATACAAATATTGTCATCTAGACAATATCCACACTCAATTTAGTCCTCATTATATTTATTATCACACTATTTAACAGAATAGTGAGGACTACTAATGCTATTATCTGGACCGTCAATCCGTTCCCCGACTAGTCCCTGCTACGTTCTCATTTCCTGAAGAGAACAATGAAAGTAAAAGGGTGAGCTCAACTAGCCCAGTAAGAAATATTATGACTAAGATAATACAGAATAAATTATTGTTAACCTTCAACAGTGTTAAACTGATACAATATAACAAACATCAAGTTTAACTGCAGCGGAATAAGCAATCCATTAAAAGAGTCAAGTAGAGAATAAAATCTACGATCTTTTATGATTTAAAAGGTTTTTCATCACTTTTATCATTGGGACTCGACTCGACAATAAATAATCCACATCATCCCTGCACTACGGCTAAGGATATTCATTAGTATCACAACCACAAATTATCCATGCACTACGGGCCAAGGATATTCGTGTATTCATCAATGGTCATGATCTTGCCAACAACTGTCCATCAATGCACTACGGGCCAATGAGGACTTTTACCACACCATTTATAACATTACGGTCATGATTATACCGAATAATCCCTGGTCATAATCATACCAAGTCCATCTATGCACTATAGGCCACAGATGACTTTCAACATAATATAAACATGAGGATGATGACAATGATATAAGAATTCAATAAAACAAGTTCAAGAATTAATTTATCCAGGAACTAATAACGTCCAAATTGTCAACATGATACTTCTTTATAGAGTAAAATTCAAGAATGCTCAGAAGAATATTTTCATGAAAAGATACTAGATGAAGCGCAAATATCAAGGATATTCCACTAATTTCATGGAGTATAGAAGTCAAAACTTTAACCAACTGAGTATAATAAAGAATGGAATAACAAAAGAAATCACCATGCATGCGATATACCACATGTAGACAGTTATTCCAATGTAATAATAAATAATCTGAACGGTCACACGTAAACGCACGCATGTGATATATTCAATGTAATAATAAATAACGGAACCAGGTCAGGAGAACTTCGCACCGACATGATGTTCTAACAGAATAATAAATAACGGAACCAGGTCATGCGTAAATGCACAGACAGGATGTTCCAATAGAATAATAAAGAATAGAATAATAGAAGAATTTTACCATATATGCGGGACTTCGCATAGACAGGTTATTCTAATATAATGATAAAGAATGAAATAACAGAAGAATTTCACCAAGTATAGGGTATCACAGATACAAAGTTATTCCAATGTAATAAAAAATGGAATAACAGAAGTTCTCTTCATGAATACAAAAGAAATAATATCCCTTACCTTAGAACAAACTGGATATAGGAGTAGTGAAGTAGCAAAATACTTTTTCTTCTTCTCTCTAGAGTTTCAGCTTGAATTAAGTAAGAAATAATAAAGGAATGAGCTTCATTTATAGGAGAATGGACCAATAAGAATTAATTCTGAATGGTCCAGATTAATTTACTTTTAAACTGGACAATCCAGTTGGTTTACTATAAAATATTCTAATAAAACAAAATCTTTTAAATAAAATAAAATATATTCTATTTATAATCTAATAAAACGAATAACTTTATAAAAGTATTCTATTTTATATAAAAAGATTTTACTATCTGCAAACACTATGCAGCACTATATCAAATCACTATATGCATAATAAAATATAATATATTCTATTTATAGTCTAATAAAAGCGAATAACTTTATAAAAATATTCTGCTTTATATAAAAGATTTTACTATACAAATACTATGCATAATAGAATATAATATATTCTATTTATAGTCTAATAAAACGAATAACTTTATAAAAGTATTCTATTTTATATAAAAAGATTTTCTGTTTTATTAAATTAATAATACTAATAAAACAAAACTTCATCATCATTATTATAATTCACATTATTAATCGACCAGGTCGTTCTCAGAAAAGAGGGGGTTTTCCAATAAGGATTTCTCCCTATTGGCGCGCAATTAGGTGACCAAACCTCTCATTGGCAGAACTTCTAGACATCGTTAATATTGCAAATAATAATATTAATAACTTCATCATCTCAATTATTGATTTAATAATATATAAAATATCGACAATAATTGAATCAATTAACGTGAGATACTATGCAACAATTCTTTGAAGCAATAATTAAACAAAACCGGTGACTTCTCACGTAAGCATAAATAATCAATACCGTGTGCTACTATGCAACCACGCCAGATTCTCGTATTTTTTTAACACCGGGTGTTTCAACAGTTAACGATAAAACTTCCGCCGTTATTTTCATAAAATATTTTTTTCGTTTTCTCAATCCGATAATAATTCCGTTGTGGGCTCCACTAATGATTGTGCCGTCGTACGAATATTTCTTGTTAAAACGAATATTCCCCGACCAATCGAATATTATATAATAACATGCGTACTTTGCAAAATTTATAACTATTACCCACAACTATAACATTATATCAAATTCATTCCATAATATTCAAAAATGATAATTATAGAAAATTCATCTTTATTTATAAAAGTTGGGGTCTTACAATCTCCCATTTTTAAGAAATTTTGCCCTCAAAATTAGGGTACATACCTGGTATGTCGAAGAGGTAAGGATACCTTGATTTCATTTCAGATTCTAACTCCCAGGTCATTTCCTCAACATCGTGGTTCCTCCATAAAACTTTGACTTGAGGTATAACCTTGGAGCGTAGAATATGTTCCTTCTTATCCAAGATTTGAACATGAACCTCTTCATACGTTAAATCTTCCGCTATTTCATCCGGTTCTAACTCAATAATGTGGTTCGGGTCTTTCACATATTTACGTAACATGGATATATGAAAAACGTTATGAACACGAGACATACTAGGCGGTAAAGCAAGTTTATAGGCTACAGTCCCTACTCGATCGAGGATTAAAAATGGGCCAATGAATCGTGGATTGAGCTTTCCTCTCTTTCTAAATCTTGTAACTCCTTTCCATGGAGCAACACATAACAACACATGATCTCCAATATCGAATTCCACGTCCTTCCGATGAAGATCAACATAACTCTTTTGTCAGTCTTGTGAGGTTTTTATACGTTGTCGGATCGTTTGAATCTTTTTCGTAGTCATACGTACCAACTCCGGTCCCAACAACGTTGCTTCACCCACCTCATCCCAGAATACTGGAGAACGACACTTTCTTCCATACAACGCCTCGAATGGAGCCATGCCAATACTTGTTTAATAACTGTTGTTGTAAGAAAACTCCACCAATGGTAAGAACTTGTCCCAACTTCCCTTGAAGTCAAGGACACAGAGTCTTAATAAATCTTCAAGAGTTTGAGTAGTCCTCTCTGATTGTCCGTCCGTCTGAGGATGATATGCCGAACAAAAACGTAAATCCGTACCCATAGCTTTTTGTAAACTAACCCAAAATTATGAAGTGAATCTTGGGTCTCGATTAGAAACTATGGATACTGGCATACCATGCAGTCTTACAATCTCGTTTATGTACATACGAGTAAGATGTTCAAGTGTATAAGTTTCTCGTATAGGTAAGAAATGAACAGACTTGGTCAATCTATCAACAATGACCCAAATTGCATCTATGCCTTGAGAAACCTTGGGAAGACCAGTAACGAAATCCATGGTAATGTGTTCCCACTTCCATTCTAGAATTTCAAGTGGTTGCAATGGACCTTTTGGTACTTGATGCTCTATCTTGACTCGTTGACAAGTTAAACACCTTGAGATAAACAGCGCTATCTCTCTCTTCATATTGCCCCACCAAAATGTATGTCGAAGATTATGATACATTTTGGTACTCCCAGGATGGATTGCAAACGGTGTGTTGTGCGCCTCCATCATGATTGTATACTTTAACTCAGGATCGTTAGGAACACAAAGTCTGGAGTTGACTCGAAGTATTCTTTTTTCATTGATTCTTGCTTCCGGCAAAGCACCTTCTTGTACTTTCTTCCTCATATGCATCAGCTCCAGGTCTATAGCTTGAGCAGCTTTAACTTTATCGATTAAAGTCGATTCTACTCGTATATTCGCCATCATCACGTGGGTCCCTGGAGTCTTTATCTCTATCTCCATCCTTTGCAAGTCATACAAAATGGGCCTCTCCGTTGACAATATCGCACTCGTGCTTTCAAGATATAATCTTCACTCAATGCGTCGCCTACCACGTTTGCTTTTCCAGATGGTATTGGATGGTATGATCACAATCTTTCAACGATTCAAGCCAACGTCATTGTCGCGTGTTGAGTTCCTTTTGAGTGAAGAAATATTTGAGGCTTTTATGATCCGTAAAGATCTCCACTTTCTCCCCATACAAGTAATGCCTCCAAATTTTAAGTGTGAAGACAACAAATGCCAACTCTAGATCATGAGTAGGATAATTCCTCTCATATTCTTTGTGTTGTCGAGAGGTATAGGCTATAACTTTTCCATGTTACATGAGAACACATCCTAACCTTTGCAAAGCATCGGTGTAGATGACAAATCCTCCGAGCGGATGGTATTGTCGAACAGTCTTTGAAATGAGTCTTCTCGAAGTTCTTGAAAACTCTTCTCACATTTCTCGTTCTAACCAAATTTTGTATCTTTTCGAGTCACCGAGTTAAGGGAGTAGCGATTCGAGAAACCCTTCTTTAATCTCCGATAATAACCAAATGGCCGAGAAAGCTACGTGCTTCAGTCATCGATTTAGTTTGCTCTTGACTTTGAATAGCTTGATCTTTCTTTGGGTCAACAGATATTCCATGACTTGATACCACGTGCCCAAGGAATGCTACTTCCTCGTTTCTAAACTCGCATTTCTTCAACTTGGCATAAAGCTTATATTCACGAAGCTTTTGAAGTATCGACCTCAAGTGTTGCTCATGATCTTCACGGCTTTTGAATAAATAAGGATGTCATCAATAAAGACGACCACAAAGTGATCCAAATATTCCTTGAATACTTTGGTTCATCATATCCATGAAGGCGTGAGTAGCATTAGTCAATCCAAAAGACATGACTAGAATTCATAATGCCCGCATCAGTTCTAAAAGCCGTCTTTGGAATGTCATCGGTTCTAATCTTCAATTGGTGATATCCTAACAAAGAGATCAATCTTTGAAAAAAATTTGGCGCCAGAATCGGTTAAAACAGTCATCAATGCGAGGCAATGGATATCCATTTTTATAGTGACATGATTTGACTCCAGATAATCAATACAAAGTCGCATACTCCCATCTTTCTTCTTCACGAATAGAAACAAGAGCACCCCGAAGGATACGTCTTAGGGACGGATGAGACCGATGTCTAACAATTCCTGCGATTGGGTCTTTAACTCACGAAGTTCAATAGAGCCATTCGATATGGGGGTTTGGAAATGGGTTTTGTCTGGGGTTCAAAGTCGATACAAAATTCAATTTCACGCTCGGGGTAGGCCGTAAGTTCTTCAAGAATACGTCGAAGAAATTTATTAACAATAAAAATATCATTCAAACCCATATATTTTTGTTTAGATCCGTGACATGAGCTAAGAAAGCTTCACATCCATTTTTCAATAAACGAATAGCTTTATGGCTTGAGATGACAGTTGTGAGACCCCAGATTTTATCAATAAAGATTTAAATTTTGTCGAAATAATTTTTTATATTATGGTGTGAATTTGAGATAATATTATAGTTGTGGGTAGTATTTATAAATTTTGCAAAAGTATTCAAGTGGTTATATTATATTCGATTGGTCGAGGAATATTCGGTTTAGCGAGGAATATTCGTATAACTACTCAATCATTGGTGGACCCATTAATGTATTATCATTTTTGAGAAAACGACAAAAATATTTTATTGAAATAACTACGGAAGTTTTACTGTGGATACTTGTTGAACTACTCATTAGTAAAAGTAAAATAATACGTGATTACATAGTAAGATTACCAGTATTGATTATCGATGCTTATTTGAGAAGTCACTCAGTTTGATTCCATTATTGTCGATTAATAATATGAATTATTATAATGATAATGACGTTTTGTTTTATTCAGTATTATTAACGTAATAAAATGAAACATCTTTTATATAAAAATGTAATACTTTTATTAAAGTTATTCATAAATAGAATATATTATATTTTATTATGCATAGTGTTGCATAGTGTTTTGTATAGTGTTGCGATAGTGTTTGCAGATAGTAAAATATTTTTATATAAATAGAATATATGATATTTTATTTAAAAGATTTTGCTTTAAATATGGACCGTCGATTAAAGTAAATCAATCTGGACCGTTTCATGGGTTAATTACTATGCATTCTATTTTCCTATAAATAAAGCTCATTCCTTCATTATTTTCTTACGAATTCACTTTGAAACTCTAGAGAGAGAAAATTATAGAGAGAAGCTATAGAGAGAAAATCTATAGAGAGAGAAGAAAAGTATTCTCGCTACTTCACTTTTCCAATATTCAGTTCTTTCTAAGGTAAGGGATATTATTTGTTGTACATCTGTAAGTGGTGTTATTCTTTCTTATTCATGAAGAGAACTTCACATTATTCCATTCATTATTATTCATTGGAATAACTTTTGTAAAAAGTGGCATACCCTATACATAACTTTTGTGTCATGCTTAGATACCTATACTTGGTGAAATCCTTATATTATTACATTCTTATTTATTCTACATTGAATAACCTATATACTTGGTGATCTTCTTCATTTATTCCATTCTTTATTATTCATTGGAATATCCTGCATGCATGTGTTTTACACCGGACACGGTTCCATTGTTTATTATTCCGCATTTATTATTACATTTGGAATATCCGTCTGCATGTGTTTTACAATTTTACCGGTTCCATTGTTTATTATTCAAGATTTATTATTACATTGGATCATCTTGCATTGTGAATTTCACCCGACCGGTTCCGTTATTATTATTATTATTGGAATAACTTTGTCTACAAGCAATCGCATGCACGGTGATTTCTTTTGTTATTCCATTCTTTATTATACCCAAATGTTAAAACTTTGACTTCTCTACTCCATGAAATTAGTAGAATATCTTTGATATTTGCGTTTCATCCAAAGATCTTTTCATTGAAATATTCTTCTTGATTATTCTTGAATTTTACTCTACAAAAACATGTCATGTTGACAATTTGACGTTAATAATTCTGGATTAAATAATTCTTGAACTTGTTTTATTGAATTATTATGTCATTGTCATCATCCTCATGTTATATTATGTTATCTTTGGCTTACGTCGTAGATGAACTTAGTATGATTATGACCAGGATCATTCGGTATAATCATGGCTTGATATAAATGATGTGACAAAAGTCCTCGGTGGCCTTTATAATGCAATGATGGATAGTTTTGGTATGATTATGACCAGGGGTGATTCGGTATAGTCATGACCATTGATAATTTGATGAAAATCCTTGGCCGTGAGTACGGGGATGATTAGATATTGTGGTTTATTCATTAAACCGAGTCTTAGTGATAAAAATTGATGAAAACCTTTTAAAACCTAAAAGATAGTAGACTTTTATTTTTACTTGACTCTTTTAATGGATTGCATATTCCATTGCAGCTTAAACCGGTTGTCTATTGTATTTTATCGGTTAACATCGTTTGAAGGCTAATGATAATTTATTCTGCATTATCTTAGTCATAATATTTCTTACTGGGCTAGTTGAGCTCACCCTTTCTTTCACTGTTCTCTTCAGGAAATGAGAACATAGTTGGGACGAGTCGGGGAACGGAGTAATGGTCCAGAGGATAGCATTAGTAGTCCTCACTATTCTATGAAATAGTGTGATAATAGTTGTAATGAGGACTCCTTTTGAGTTTGTATATTATCTAGTAGACAATATTTGTATTCAAACTCACGCTTTATGTCGTATTGTATACCTACAGCTTATGTTAGTAAGTTGTATTTGAATTTATGTACCATGTAAGTGGCGACCCAAGATGGGTGACGTATACCTAATTTTGGGGGCGTCACAACAGTGATTGATTTTAATAGTTTGGTTGCTTGAATTCGCATAATAGGTTGGTTAGGAATATGAAGGCTAACAACCTTACGAAAATAATCAATTTTTGCATAATGAGTAGTTAACCAATCAATCCCTAGAATTACGTCAAATGCAAGTATTTTTAATGAAATAAGATCGTCAGGTAATGTGAGGGTACCGATTTGAACCAAACAAGACTTATAAACAGTGGATGTAATGAAGGTTTCTCCCAATGGAGTTTCAACAGATAAGTCAAAGTCTAATTTCTCCTGAGTCAAATTTAAACGTTGGCGCGTAAGTAGGAGAAATAAAAGAATGGGTAGAATCGGTATCAAATAAGGTATAAACTTCATTTAGAGTTTATGATAAGCTTACCCGTGATGACCTCGTTCGGGTTCCTTTGCTTTTTAGAGGTCACGACAAACGCTTTCTCCCTTGCACTCATCGGCTTTGACTTTTACGGGACGTCATTTGGTGCCTCCATCCTAGCTTGAACTTGTCTTCTATGAACGACAAAATCGGCCAGTGACCTTCTCTTCCACAATTATAAAATGCTTTGAACGGCATCGCGCAGTTTGGACTGATGTGTCCCTCCCCTCCGCATTTGAAGCATATGATAGGTGGTCGTTCTCCTTCCTTAACAACGGGTGCCGGTGCTAACGTCTTTCCATCATTGTTGAATCTCTTCTTCTTGAAATGCCTATTCTTATTATTTTGGCCATGATTACCACCGAAGTGGTTACCATTTCTGGCATGTTGATTCCCTCCACGCTTATTGTCACCGCTTTGATGACTGCTATCACTAGTATTATCATTTTGGCGGCTGCTCTCTTTTGGTTGGGTTGACTCATTATCGCACTCCAATAACTGAGCCCTATTAATAACATCTGAATACAAACATAGTTTATGAGAGATAAGATATTGACGTATCTTGGGTTTCAAACCTCTTAGAAACATTCGCGTCATTCTCTCCTCATTATCAACTAAATGGGATGCAAACCGACAACTCGGCAAACTTGGCTTCGTCTCGCGACACGGGCCATGTTGTTTTGCTCCAAATTTGATGAACTCTACCTCTTTCATGTGATGAATACTTTCGAAATTACTTGTCGTTGAACAATTCTTGGAACTTCTCCCAAGTCATCTTCGATGAGAGGCGAGTTGAGTCGTTTCTGATTCCCACTAGTAATCTGCCTCTGCACGCAACATGAAGGTGGCAAAGGGAACCTTTTGCTCATCGGAGCATCCCAAGACATCAAATATCTTACAGATCTGCTTTATCCACGTCTCCGCCTTAAGTGGTTTTGGCTCTCCAAAAAACTCAGGTGGTCCCAGTTCCTTGAACTGCTTAACTGTGACCGTCCGAGAGTTGACAGTGTTTCCACCTGCATTTTGTACAGGATCCGCTCTTGCCTGATGTTGCATGAATTGCATAAAGCCTCTGAACATTCCATCGTTCATCATCTGGTCAGTATTGTTGTTTGCCTGAGGATTGTCGCCTTTCTGATGCATATTATCCTGATTATTGATTTGTAGAGACTCAACGGTCTCCTGTGCTCCATTGCTAATCTCAACATTCTCGGATGCCATTTTTAAATACTGCCACAAAAAAGGTTAATTGACATGCAATATATTATCCTATACTCGATGACCAATTAAATGCCAAATAAACTTAGGTAGGTCATACTAGCGAAGAATTCCCGCCTCTCCCTCCTAGTTCTTGTCTCACATCTCAACCAGGGATCATATCCTAAGCTTTGATACTAACTGTGGCGCCCCCAAAATAGGTATACATCACCCATCTTGAGTCGCCAAATACATGGTACAAAATTTAAATACAACTTAATTATACAACAGTCGTGTAAAATATGACAAAACATACATCATTGTGAGTTTTAATAAAAATATTGTCATCTAGAAAATATCCACACTCAATTTAGTCCTCATTACATTTATTATCACACTATTTAATGTAATAATAGTGAGGATTACTAATGCTATTATCCGGATTTGTCCACCCGCTCCCCGACTAGTCCTCGCTACGTTCTCATTTCACGAAGAGAACAATGAAAGTAAAAGGGTGAGCTCAACTAGCCCAAAGTAAGAAATATTATGACTAAGATAATACGAGAATAAATTATTGTTAGCCTTCAATGGTGTTAAACCGATACAATATAACAAACATCAAGTTTAACTGCGGTGAACAAGCAATCCATTAAAAGAGTCAAGTAGAGAATAAAATCTACTATCTTTTATGATTTAAAAGGTTTTTCATCACTTTTATCGCTGGGACTCAGCTTAATAAATAATCCACATCATCAAATCATCCCTACACTACAGTCCAAGGATATTATTTAGTATCACGACCATGAATTATCCATTCACTACGGGCCAAAGATATTCATTAGTATCACAACCACAAATTATCCATGCACTACAGGCCAAGGATATTCGTGTATTCATCAATAGTCATGATCATGCCAACAACTGTCCATCAATGCACTACGGGCCAATGAGGACTTTTACCACATCATTTGTAACATTAGGGTCATGATTATACTGAATAATCCCTGGTCATAATCATACCAAGTCCATCTATGCACTATAAGCCACAGATGACTTTCAATATAATATAAACATGAGGATGATGACAATGATATAAGAATTCAATAAAACAAGTTCAAGAATTAATTTATCCAGGAACTAATAACGTCTAAATTGTCAACATGATACTTCTTTATAGAGTAAAATTCAAGAATGCTAAGAAGAATATTTTCATGAAAAGATCTTTGGATGAAGCGGAAATATCGAGGATATTCCACTAATTTCATGGAGTATAAAGTCAAAACTTTAACCAATGAGTATAATAAAAAAATGGAATAACAAAAGAAATCACCAGTATGCGATGAAATCGCATAGGCGAGTTTATTCCAATAAAATAATAAATAACGGAACCAGTCACGCGTGCGTAACGCATGGAGCGTGATATTCAAATGAATAATAAATAACGTAACTGTGTCGAGGAGAACTTCGTGCAATACGATGTTCCAACAGAATAATAAATAACGGAATCAGGTCATACGTAAACGCACAGACATGATGTTCCAACAGAATAATAAAGAATAAAATAACTAAAGAATTTCACAATATATGCGGTACTTCGCATAGAAAGGTTATTCCAATATAATGATAAAGAATGGAATAACAGAAGAATTTCACCAAGTATAGGGTAGACCGCGTATACAGGTTATTCCAATATAATGATAAAGAATGGAATAACAGAAGAATTTCACCAAGTATAGGGTCTTACAGTATATGTGTTGTTGTATTTTGCACGATAATTGTAGTAATAAAGTTCTAGTTATTTTCTGTACCATGTATTTGGCGACTCAGAATAGGTTGGATGGATTGGACCTATTTTGGGGGCGTCACAATATTATATTATTTAAATTAATAAGTTTAAGGAATGTAATTAAGTTAATTAATTTATTTTATTTTATATAATGTCATGTTATGTTATGTTATGAATATTATGATATATTATATTATTTTATATTATATTATCTTATATTATACAAAGTAATATAAATTTATGTTATTATATTATTTTATTTTTATTTAGTAGTGTAAAACAAAGTAAATTAATGCTACTTAATTTATTTTAATTAGTATTGAGAATCTAAGTAAATATTACGTAGTTGATATAAATTTAGTAGTAAAAATTAAGTAAATCTTTGTCTAGTTGATTTTAGTAGGGAAAATTAAGTAAACTAAGAAATTTTATTTTTTATTTTCTTTACTTTACTTAATTTGTATTATTTTTTGTTATATTATTTATTTTATTTTATTTATTTATATGTTATTATATTTAATTTATGTATTTTAGTAATATTATATAATAATGAACATTATATTATTTAATTATAATTTATGTCTAACCACTAGGGGTGTTCAAATTTATCAATTTTTTTAGTTTTCGAATTTGGACCGAATCTATTTATTAAATTATATAAAAAAACCTATCGATTCGGTAAAAAAAACTCTTGGTATATCTTAGGTTTTTCTATCTTCGGTTTTCGGTCAAACATTTTTATGTTATGGTTCGATTTTTTTAACCTAGTATATACCAATTTTCTAATTTTTTACTATTATTACTAATTTATTAATAATAATAAAATAATGATTATAATAATAATAAAAATAATAATATTAATAATAAAATAATAATAATAATAAAAATAATAATTATATTAATTTTTGGTATAAATCGATACCTAACCTAAGATCACGGCTCGTTGATATACTATCAACTCTCAGATTTGTATCGGTACATGAAATTGGCTACTATTGGTATTCAGTACGGTACGGTTCGGGCATGTCCAGTTTTTTACCGATGAACACCCCTACTAGCCACTATAAACAACCTATAAATTATACCATAAATTTATACTTATCTGATTCAATACACTAACATAAGCCTCAATATCAAATTATGAACATGCATGCCCTGAAATTGCATTAATTAAAGCCCAATTGAAACTAAATATCACACTTTATTATATAATCAACATGCTAGCTGCCATTTCATATATCTAACCCAAATTCAAACTAAATAGCCAAATTAAAATCATATAAACATATAAGTATGCAATATATATAATTCCAAATCAAACTTAAATTGAAAACTATATATAGATGAAAGATATAGATTGGGTACCTACGTGGGGAGGAAGGCGACAGCGTACGGCGTACGACAGACAACTTCTCTTTCTTCTCTTTTTCTCCCCTCTTCTTTTTCTTTCTTTCCCGTCTTCTGGCAGACGGTCCAAGAGCTGATTGATTTTGAAACGATCAGTGATCGCGTTTTGCAACCGCATGTGGTCGCTGATTTTAATTGACTTGACGGTCAAGCTGCTGAGGAAGTCAAAACGATCTGCGACCGCAATAAGCGACCACACGCGATTGTAGATATTTATTGGTTTTACCCGCCAACACTTACGCCAAAATTAAAAGCGGAAAATTCAAATTAGAGACTAGTTAGTGACCGCAAGTCGATCGCTAATATAAAATAGCGACTAGTTTGGGTACTCATCGCTAATAGCGGTCGCTAAGTCTTTCATTAGTGATTGATTACGGCGCTCGCAAAAAGTTATGGCCGTTGATGAATTATTTTCTTGTAGTGTTTCTATATAATCCCATATTGATGCAGGAGGATTTCAGGCTGAAGATCCTGAATGGTCGGATAGTACGATGATGATGCTTAAGGATCAAAAGTTAAGGGATCAGCGCAACGGTATTGGTTGATTTCGGGGCCAGGCATTCGGTTCATATCTTCGGGGTCGAAGTCCGACTTTGGATGGCGTCATGACTTTGGGTGTGGCGAACTTCTTCTAGAATGGCGTCATGACTTCGAAAGTCGATGGACTGATTTTATTATTATTATTATTACTACTACTACTTAGTTTGTTTATAGTAATAGTATTTTATTTGGAAGTAAATCTTTTAATAGTAAGTTGTTATTAGTTAGGATTTTATTTCCATTCTCTAGGAAGATTTGTTCTCATATCTCTAGGAATTCAGTTATGACTTGGGTAACTTGGGCAACTCGAGCAGAAAAATATATCTTGGAGAGAAAGTGTTGATCGATTTCACAATCAAAACAAACGTGCAAGTATACACGGTCAACAAGTAATAAAGTGATAAGAAAAGTATCGTTCTCACGAGAAATTATTTAATAAAAATTACCAAGTACTAACTCTTAACCAAATCAATTTTATTTAAACAATTGTAAAGTGTGATTTTTCTAATTAAGAAAACTAAATTAATCAATTAAAACTAGATTACTCTAAAATTAATTCAACTAAATAACGGTAAAGACTAAATGAATGAATTCAGATAAATAAAGGTTAAGACTACAATATTCCTAATTTATGTATTACAAACCAATTATCCAACTAATCTAATTATTATGTCTACTGAATTATTAACAAGAATTCTAAGTGTTAAAAGCCATTTCCCAAGTGATCAGTTAACTTTTATTCACCAGTACAAAGTAGTAAATAGACAACGCTTAAATCACAATAATTTTTATAAAAATGTTATGGTATTTTTTTTCATAACATTTTTTAAAAAAATATTATAAATATATATGTAAAAACGTTATCTATTTAAAATGACATTTTTTAAGTTTTAATTAGATAACGTTTTTTTTAAAAACGTTGTCTATGAAGAAAAACACCGAGCAAAAATACGCTTTTAAGTTAAAACTTAAAATTAGAATACGGACTCTTTTTTCCTTCTCTCTCCCGTTTTCCCTCTCTATCTCCAAGTTTCCTTCTCAGATCTGCTCTTTGGTTGTGTTCTTATTGTCCATGCTTGTGGAAGGGGGAGGCGAGGTCTTGGGGGAGGAGGAGCCGGAGTGGGTCGCCGAGTTTGGGTTTGTTTAGGCGGAGCAAGAGCTATCTGGTGGCGCCTGCTCCTCCTCGCCGACTTCGTTTTACAGCTCCGACAATGGATATAATACCAGATCCATGACTCCAAATAGAAGTTTCGGCGTATTCAAAAGGATATACCAGATCCTCCCTTCACAATATACTAGATCCATGAATTCGCCTTGCTACTGCTCCTCCTCGCTAGGTATTAATTTTAGATTTGATTGAATTAGTTTAGATCTATTGACTTTTTTTGGGTTTGGTGGTTCAGGATCAACTTTTGGGCTCGCGTGGTGTCTGCACCGACGATTAAGCATCAGACTATTCTCGATTTTGAGACATCGGTGTTTAAGAAAGAGAAAATTTCTATGGCAGGTCATGATGAGGTATTTCTCCCCTTATGCACTCGGTATTGATACATATAAATCTTCCTTAACTCGCTTCATTCCAACTCGGTTTGGGTTATTTTTTGCCATTTTCAGTGCTTCATTCCAACTGCTCAAAAACCAAATATATTTTTTCTCAATTTTTGTTATCAGGTTGCAGTGTTGTTTCTCACTGAGATTACTCCAAAAAGTGCCATACATAATGCCACAGAGGTTGCTAGGTTTGTGGTAATTAAGTTAGATGTGGATCTTTCTTATAAAATTAACCATGTTTCTCAATTTTTATGAATGTTTTGATTATTTGAGAAATCTAAATTATTTATTCCATACGGTCCTGCAATCGGCTGCAAAAAAAAAATTGCTTCGACTTTGGGTCATAGGAATTCTGTACCCATGTTTTTTTGACTGATTTTATGAATAGACTAAAGTCAGTAAACAAAAACATGGTGATACTTAGCCCTCTGGCTGCTACAAAAAGAAAGCACACAGAAACTTACTCAGTGTATTACCAACATATTATCCCTTTGCTTGAAAAAAAGAGTCCTACACTCCTACTTGGTTTATAATTTCTATTGAAATCTCGTCAGACTGATGTTTTGTTTCCGGCTAAATATTGCTGATGTATCCTCAAAATTAGTGTCAATATCTTTTGTTCTATTCTGGATATTACATTTTCATGCTTTATTGTGTCCTATTCTATAAGACATGTATGGGCCATTGTTTATCTTGCAGCAGCAGTCTATTCAGGGTGATTGCTAGTTAAAGTATTTCAGTAATTTTTTATTCTACAGTAGATCTCGTTCTATTGATTTACAACTTTCAAGTTACTATATAGAGTATCTTTTTGCGATGGTACTATTGTTAATTAGCTGCTTGAATTTGTGAATTATGAGCTTATTCTCTTAAGATTTGGAGTTTGGACCTGTACCATACCAGCTCTTTGGTTTTATACCTTCTGTGGAATGCAACTAGGAATGTATCAATATACTAAATACTGCAGGAACTCATGATTGTTTGGTGGTAAATGTCGTCTCTAGGCACAATTCTTGGCTTCGATGTAAGATTTTTCATGTCATGTTGAATGTAAACATGCATACAGGAGATGCAAATAATCAGCAAATAAAAGAATTAAAAAATGAGGAGAAGCAAATAACAGTCGGACAAAACTGTTGACATACCAAAATAAGAGTTGCACCAAACTCAGTTGACTGACACTTTAAAGATTATATACATCTTTTAGCATTAATAATGCTTATCGGTGTTCCTGCAGTGAAATTAATTGCCCAAATGAACTTAGAAGCTTGTTTTTATTGTTAGAAAGAGCAAGGATACAATGGATTGGGTTCGCTCATGGGAAATGACACTTTTCTCACTTCTTGAAGATGTTCCAAATAGTTTTCGCGCTCTTATTGCTTCCATATCCTGCTTGATGTACCTATATTTGTGTATTTGTATTTATTAAATAATAATTCTAGAAAGTTCTGACTTATTTTCATTACAATTATAACTCTGAATATGTGGCAGCATAGGGAAGAGCTGATTTACTTTTCCTTGTATTGAACATGCAGACAAATTCCTGGAAGATTTTATAAAACAGAGTTTGTTCCCTCTTGCTTTGCCCATAACTCAAGACTCTCTAAAGTCATTGAGAGATGCTAAGAGGAAAATTGTTTTCTGACAATTATGGAGGATGAGACGGTCGATAAATCAAAGGAATAGCTGTGTATTGTGTATATATATCTTTTTTCAGATTGCTAGCCAAAATTATCTTTCATTTTATCAGTGTAACAATATTTTTCTCTTCATCACTTTTCTTATCTGCCTATGTTTTCTATCATGGTATCAAAGCCATCAGATGCTCGATCTATCTTCTTTTTTGTTCTTTATTATCATTGATATCATCAACATTTTTTTTGCTTTATCTACATCCTATATTACTTATAATTTATAATGACAATACAAGGTGCCTCCAGTTCTAGTACTTCTACTACTAAATATCAAACTGTTCAATTAGACTCCAACCACCCATTATATTTACATCCATAAAATCATTCAAGTTTGATATTAGACTATTAGTGTCTCAGATTCTAACCGACACTATTTTATATCAATGAAAAAGATCTATGACGTTGGCACTCTCTACGAAGAACAACCTTGGGATGGTAACTGGCATGCACACTGAAATCTCCCCCTGTAGATTCACCTCATTCTCTGTTGTGGCAAAGATGCAATGATATGGTAATCTCTTGACTTTTTATGTTCTATCTCTATAGAAATTGTTTCAAGTATTGTATATATTCCTACTGCACATGAGATTTGGAATGACTTGCATGCTAGGTTTACTTAGAATAATGGCCCAAGACTGTTTGCAATTAGAAAAGATATTGCATCTTTACCTCAAGGTAACTTGTCCATATATATCTGCATCTGCAAACTGTGATTCATGGTTTTGTTGGCATAAAGCAGTGGCAGGATTTTGCTGAATCATTTGAAATGAACAAGAAAAGTGTACTGCCAAAGATGATCGTATGGGATGGAAATGAGAAATATTTTTCAGTAAGTTTCTTAGTTCCTTTAATTATTCGCAAAATAAGCTACCAATTCTTAGAAAAAGAAAATGATTTTGTATTTGAAGTTTTGCATTGAATTATCTTGAACTAATGCCTGATTTTCTATTTTATTGTACACTAAATTGGTATAATACATTTAAGTACCTGGGTGATACCTGGACCACATATTTAGGCAGTTAGCTTCCAAACTCAGTATTATATCAAAAAAGGAAAAGAAAAAGAAATGGAAAGAGTGAATGAAAATGATAATCTTATTGTATGAACTATGTTAAAGACCAAATTGTATATTTTCAACATGTGAATTATTTTATGATGCTTTTAGAGTATCCAATTTGAGCCATGGTGGTGAAGGTTTTTGGTTGTAGTTTTGTTTTTTAAGGAATATATTCATTTATGATGCTTTTATGATATTAGTTTTGGTTTTACTTCAATTTCTGCAAATTTGTGTAAAGTGTGAGAAACTAGATATCAGTTTTTGTTTCGGTTTGTGCAGGAGGAAAGGTTACCTTATGCATTCTATATCAAGTTGTCCAACTTGGCTCATATTTACAGAAAAACAAGGGTTAGTCGAAGTTCTAGAACTACGAAGAAAGTTAGCTGATCCAGCTTCGCTATTTTCAATTGTTTACTGCATTTTTTTTTTATGTGGCAACTTATTATGGAATAACAAGGTGAAATCTGTAATGGCTTTGGAGATGTTAAAATCATATTCACTTATTGGTATATATTTTGTGGATGTAGTAATTTGAAATTGTAAATGAATGGTATTATTGGGATGTATTTTGAATGGTTAATGCATTTTGGGTTTAAATTTAAATGAGAATTTAGACTTTTTACCTATATACAATGGCATTAGCATATTGCAGTTGCATTGGTAATATAGGTGAATCACAATTTTTTTTTTTCTCTTTTGTTTATCTACAACATTTTGAAAATGTTGTATAAATTGGTTAAAAATGTTGTCTGATATATTAAATTACAACATTTTTATTCAAAAAATGTTGTGGAATCATACCTTCTACAACGTTTTTAAGCATTTGTTAATTTTTGAAAAATAAATCTACAACTTTTTTTTTTTTAAAAAACGTTGTGTATTGTGTATTGTCCATGTCATAGGGCCAAGTGTATTGAGGACAAATGTTCGAGGCATTGATTAGTTGTTCCATTTGGTTCGCAAAATTTTGACTCGATATCTCTTGATTAATCCTCCTCTCCTCACTTGAAGCTATGAACTTGGACAAAATTTTCTCCAAATTTGAATGTTCCTCCTGTTGTAGTGGAGGTGGACACGAGAAATCCGGTGGGTATATTGGACTTGGAGCATAAAATTATTTTTATTAAGTATGGCTCAATGAAAAATCTGGGTGATACCCCCAATCCTGATGATAGTTATTAGGATAGACATAATTGTTGGGGTAATCACCACCATATTGTACCGGCTCGAAACTGAAGGCGCATTGATGACTCAAATGATTTTCAGGACAATAATCAAGTCACCGCCACACTTTGACGACATTGTGCTGCAAAAGCGTCAAACCTCCTCGAAAGTGTCTCAATCTGTGCTGACAATGCAGAAAGTGTCACGAGTCCGTCAATCTCTGTTTCCATTGGTTGAGTAATGTTTGCCATCCTTCACTCGTTGAAATTGCGATAACCTCAACGTCTTGAATTTGCCTCAATTTGTCTTGACTCTGAGTAAATGTATTAAGCCCATCAATCCTCATTTAGTTGGTTGAGTCATGTTAGGTGTATGGCCATTGATACACAAAGGCATCCATGGTACTGAAAAGAAAAAATATAGGAAGAGAATTAAAAATAAAAATAAAAATGTTTAAATTGAGACTAATTTGATTGAAATTAATATTGGTAAAAAATTATTAAATTAATTCCCCGGCAGCGGCGCCAAAAATTTGTTGATCGATTTCACAATCAAAACAAATGTGCAAGTATACACGGTCAACAAGTAATAAAGTGATAAGAAAAGTATCGTTCCCACGAGGAATTATTTAATAAAAATTACCAAAGTACTGACTCTTAACCAAATCAATTTTATTTAAACAATTGCAAATTGTGATTTTTCTAATTAAGAAAACTAAATTAATCAATTAAAACTAGATTACTCTAAAATTAATTCAACTAAATAACGGTAAAGACTAAATGAATGAATTCAGATAAATAAAGGTTAAGACTACAATATCCCCAATTTATGTATTACAAACCAATTATCCAACTAATCCAATTATTATGCCTACTAAATTGTTAACATGAATTCTAAGTGTTAAAAGCCCTTTCCCAAGTGATCAGTTAACTTTTATTCAATTTAATTAATCTTGAGATATTCCTATGCAAAATAATTAAATCAAACCCATTAAGTTCCAATTCTCAATTTGTTACATGCAGTGAATAGATATTCCTATTCAATTCACGACCCTAATTATTCATCTCATGCAAATAATCAACCATACATGTTATCATGTCCAGTTCTAACCCTAACTTTCATCTTCCGAATCCATCTAGAGTAATACGGTAATTACTGGCCAAATAATTAATAAATACGCACAAGACATAATAAACAATTCACATTGACATAAATAATTGGACTAAATCAAATAATTAATTCATAGACATAAAAGGTTCAATTTGTAGTCTTAATAAAAGAGTTAGTTCATAACGAAAAATAAAACCAACAATCTCATGAAAATCATCTTGAAAGAATTACACAATTAAAAATAAGAAGAAGAAGAAGAAGAAACTCTTAAAGAAAAATCTCCAAAGCTTCCATCTTTAATTGAAATTCTTCTCCAAAAAATCTCTCTTGATTCCTGATTAGACTCCAGTTATGAATGAATTCCTAATCTAAAGGAGTGTATCTCTAATCTAATCTATGTAATCTCTCTTTATTTTATGCCTTACATCATGTATTTATAGGTTACAAGTCCAATTTTTAGCTTAGGAACAAACCCAATCCAAATTTGGAGTAAAAAAAGTGTCAAAATTCTCTCCAAAACGCGTTCAAGCTTGACTAATCCCTTCCCCAACGCCCCGGCGCTGCAACACTGCATTCTAGCGCCTCGGCGCTGGGCATAAGCCTTGTTTGGGTGCCCCGTCGCTGGCCTAATGACTAGAAATTTTTTGCTCTGACATCTTTTGGGAAAATGGCCATAACTTCTTCGTCCGAACTCCGATTTCGATGATCAAGATATTCCGGAAAGAGGAGACGTAGATCTACAACTTTAATTCTTTGAGTTTTTAGAAATAGGGTCTGGAGAAATACTGAAATTGTCTTTGAAGTGGGTGTTATGTAAATGACAAGTCGAAAACGCGAATCTAGCCACCCCAAACGTCGATCCAAGTAACTTTTGTCCCAATTCCTACAAAACAACATAAAACATGCATGAATAGACACAAACACTTAAAATCAACGTAAAAAATGCATGATTAGACTCAAACACTTAAAAACTTCCAAAAGTTTAAGCTCAAACGCACTCAATTCATGGGTATAAAACTCACTCATCAAATACCTCCAAACTTAAACATTTACTTGTCCTCAAGCAAAAACACAAAAGAAATAAAAATAAACAAACTAAATTAACTACATGAATGCATATGCATGATCTACTTCCTAATATACCTACGAACCCAGTAATAAATCAATATGATATATAGCAACAGGCCTTAAAGATACCATTGATACTCAAATAATATATCCAATCAAGTCAAAATCCACAACTCTAACCAATTAGTTAATCCAAATCAGCCATCACCCATGTTGTGTGTGTGTGCTTGTTAACCATTCTAACCAACCACAGTTCAAGATAATCACATAACAAACTTCTTAGAAGGAAAATTTCAGTTCCAATTCAATTAATTTTGTGAACATGACAACTCTAGTTAAAACTAAGCAATTACCAAGTCTATGGGTAAATACATGATTTATTTCTACTTTTATTCAATCACGAGGGCATTTTTGCTCTTTCTCGTGTTTTATTTATTTTTTTATTTTTCTCATGGTTGTGCAATGTCTTATTCCCTTAGGCTTTTCAATGCTACCTTAACGAGCTTTTCAATTAACGACTCCTGACCATTAAGACCTTAGGCTAGGTGTAAAGACAATCCCCTCGGGGTTACTTACTCAAGTAACAAAGGCCACAAAACTAGACAAGCATGTCACGGTGTTTATTCTCTTTTTTTTTGAATTTTTTTTTTTTTTCGTTTCATCATTTTTCTTCTTCTTTTTTTATTTTGTATATATATACCCCCATAGATTCCCCCAAACTCAAGTTTTTACGTTATTCCAACCTTTATCGCCAGTTCACTAATTTCCTTAAATTTAAACCAAGATTTTTCCTCAGAAACAAATTATGAAACCCTTGAACCAAGTGGATTAAAATAGTTAAACTGTAAGACCCCAACTTTTTTGAATAAAGAATAATTTTTCTCGAATTATATTTTTATATATTATGGTGTGGATATGATATAATGTTATAGTTGTGGGTAATATTTAGAAAATTTTGCAAAGTAATCAAGTTGATATAAAATATTCATTGTGTCAGTGAATATTCGATTGGTCAGGGAATATTCGTTTAACATGAAATATTCGTACGACGGCACAATCATTGGTGGACCCCACAATGGAAGTATTGTCGTAGTTAGAAAACGATAGAAATATCTTTTTATAAAAATAACGATGAAAGTTTTCTTTGTTAAACCGTTGAACTACCGGTTGGTAAAAGTAATGCGATGTCTGGCGTGGTTGCGTAGTAGCATATGGTATTGATTATTGATGCTTACGTGAAAAGTCATTCGCTTATACTCAATTATTACTACATGATGAATTGTTGCGTAAGTATCTCACGTTATTTGATTCAATTATTGTTATCATCTGCATAATATTTTATATTTTATAATTGAGACAACAAAGTTATTCATATTATTATTTGCAATATTGACAATGTCTAGAAGTTCTGTCAAAGAGAGGTTTAGTCACCTAATTGCGCGCCAATAAGGAGAAATCCTTATCAGAAAGCCCCCTCTTTCCTAGGAACGACCTGGTTGTTAAATATTGTGAGTTATAATATTAATGATGAATAATTGTTGAAGTATTAAGAATGTGTTTATTGAAGATAAGTGATTTACAAAAGTGAAAGGAGAATAATGCAAACTTGGAAAACTTTAGGGGCACTAAAATGTAATAAGTTAAATCAATCTGGACCATTGATGGTGGTTTTAATAGTAAATCAATCTGGACCGTCGGTGGTGGTTTTAAAAGTAAATCAATCTGGACCGTCGGTGGTGGTATTAAAAGTAAATCAATCTGGACCGTCGGTGATTGTTTTAAAAGTAAATCAATTTGGACCGTCGGTTGTTATTTTAATAGTAATCAATATGGACCGTCCGTTCTAATAGTGAATCAATCTTGATCGTTCATGAATTAGTTACTATTTAGTCCATTCTCGTATAAATAGAAACTTAATTCTTCTTTCATTCTCACCAATTCACTGAGATTCACAAGAGAAGCTATAGAGAGAGAAACTATAGAAAACAAGAAGAAGAGTATTCTGCTACTTCACTATTGCAGTATCCAGCCTTCTACTAAGGTAAGAGATATTATTTGTTGTATTCGTAAGGGATATTATTTGTTGTATTCGTAAGGAGTATTATTTCTTTCGTATTCATAAGGAATACTATTTTTCGTATTCATCCTTTAGTATGTCGGAATAACCTGTCTACGCGGATTACATACCGTATGACAGGTGAAAATCCATTTGCAGTTTTCGTATGTTAATTCTTTTCATATTCTTAAATCTAAACTTACTATGGTAAGTATTGCTTCTATAATCCTTGAAATTAGTGGAATATTTGTGAGTTTTCAAGGCTTCATCCAAAGATCATTTTATTGAATATTGATATGAACTTTTTTATTAAATATCAATATGTTCACCAAGTAATCTTATTCACGAGTTACTATTCATGGGTTCTTATTCACTGGTTACTTATTCACTATAATATTATTCACTCGAGTATTCTGGGGCACTTTTCATCTTAGAGGTACTATTCACGAGATTACTATTCACCCGATTACTATTCACTCAAATATTATTCACTCGGCATTTGTGGTACTTTTCATAATAGAGTACTATTCACGTGGTACTATTCGAAAGTACTATTCACGGTCTACTATTCACGAGTCTTATTCATTGAAAAATTTATTTCTTTTACATCCAAATTATTTTTGATACATGTATATTATTCTTGAATTTTACTCTACAAAGCAGTATCATGTTGAAAATTTGGACATTATTGAATTTTGGATAAATTAAATTATAAATCTTTAAAAATTTATCCTTTACTTTATTTTAATTGAATTCTTATATCATTGTCATCATCCTCATGCTTATATTGTGATGAAAGTCATCTTTGGCTTACGTGCGTAGATGGAGTGTTGATTGGTATGATTATGACTAGGGATAATTCGGTATAGTCATGACCATTGATGATTACACGAATAATTCTTGGCCTGTAGTGCAAGAATAATTTGTGGACGTGATACTAATGAATATCCTTGGCCCGTCGTACAGGGATGATTCGATGATGTGATCTATTTATTAAGCTGAGTCCCATCAATAAAGTGAATGATAAACTTTTTAAATCATAGAGGATAGTAGATATCATGCTCTACTTATCTCTTCCAATGAATTGCTTGTTCCGCTGCAGTTAAACTTGTTGTCTATTATATTCTATCAGTTTAACATTGTTGAAGGCTAATGATAACTTATTCTGCATTATCTTAGTCATAATATTTCTTACTGGGCTAGTTGAACTCACCCTTTTACTTCCATTGTTCTCTTCAAGAAATGAGAACGTAGCCGAAACTAGTCGGGGAACGGAAAGATGACCCGAGATGGTGTTATAGTAGCCCTCACTATTCTATAAAATAGTGTGTCAATAAATTTAATGAGGACTCTATTTGAGTTTGGATATTGTCTAGATGACAATATTCGTGTAAAAACTCTCAGCTTATGTTGTATAATTAAGTTTGTATTTGAATTCTGTACCGTGTATTTGGAGACCCAAGATGGGTGATGTATACCTATTTTGGGGGCGTCATATAAACTTTAAGTGCTATCTGTGACGCCCCCAAAACAGGTATACATCACCCATCTTGAGTCACCAGATACATGGTACATAAATTCAAATACAACTTAATTATACAACAGTCGTGTAAAATAGGACAAAACATAGCTGAGAGTTTAAACAAGAATATTATCATCTAGACAATATCCACAATCAATGGTGTCCTCATTACAATTATTATCATATTATTCTGTAGAATAGTGAGGACTACTAAAGCCATATATCCTGGATCATCACTCCATTCCCCAGGCTCGTCATCGCAATTTATATTCTCATTTCACAAGAGAACAATAAAAAAAGGTGAGCTCAACTAGCCCAAGAAGAAATATTATGACTAAGATAATGCAATAAATTATCCTTAGCATTCAACGAAGATAACAACCGATAGAATACAATGAACAACAAGTTTTAGATCAACAACCGCAGCGGCGAAAATAAGCAATCCATTAAAAGAGTCAAGTAGAGGCATGATATCTACTATCTTTATGATTTAAAATGTTTTCATCAATTTTTATCGTTGAGATTCAGATTAATAAATAAACCATATCATCGAATCTTCCCTGCACTACGGGCCAAAGATATTCATTAAATCATCAATGGTTATGACTATACCGAATAATCCCTGGTCATAATCATACCAAAAATTGTCCATCAATGCACTACAGGCCATTGAGGACTTTCACCACATCATTCGTCACATTATGGTCATGATTATATCGAATAATCCCTAGTCATAATCATACCAAGTCCATCTATGCACGTAAGCCAAAGATGACTTTCATCACAATATAAACATGATGATGATGACAATGACATAATAATTCAATAAAACAAGTTCAAGGATAAATTTTAAAGATTTATAATTTAATTTATCCAGAAATCAATAACGTCCAAATTGTCAACATGATCTTTGCTAAGAGTAAAATTCAAGAATGCTCGAAAGAATATTTCCATGATAAGATCTCGGATGAAGCGCAAATATCAAGGATATTCCACTAATTTTATGGAGTATAGAAGCTAAAACTTTAACCAACTGAGTATAATAGAATATATGAATCTGCAAATGGATTTTTGCCCGCCATGCAGTAATCCACGTAGACAGATCATTTTCACAATTTAATAATGAATGAATACGAAGGATCATTCACCATGCATGTGGTAAATCCACATAGACAGGTTATTCCAACATAATAATAAAGAATAGAATAACAGAAGAATTTCACTATGTATGCGGTACTTCACATAAACAGGTTATTCCAACATAATAATAAAGAATGAAACCAGGTCATACGTAATCCGCACAGACAGGATATTCCAATAGAATAATAAAGAAGGGAACCAGTCATTAAGAAATGGCAAATGCAGACAAGATATTCTAACGAGAATAATAAAGAATAGAATAACAACATAATTCACCGATATGCGATAGATCGCATGCATGACAAGTTATTCAAGCGAAATAATAAATAATGGAACCCGTGTCTTGCGTAATCGCATTACGCATGGGATATTCAAAATGAATAATAAAAAAATGGAATAACGTAAGAATTTCACCATGTATGCGGTACTTGGCATAGATGAGTTATTCAACGTAATAATAAAGAATGGAATAATGAAGAATTTCACCACGTATCTGATAGTCCGCGATACAAAGTTATTCCAATGTAATAATAAAGAATGGAATAACAATAGCTCTCTTCATGAATACGAAAGAAATAATACCCCTTACCTTAGAAAAAACTGGATACTGGAATAGTGAGGTAGCAGACTTCTCTTCTTCTTTCTCTCTATAATAATTGCTCTATAGCTTTTGTGAATTGATGAGAAATGAAGGAAGAATGAGCTTATTTATAGGAAAATATTGTTTCGATAATTGCACGCGTTTGGGGCTCAAAATATTACAAGATCTATAATACCTTCCTCTTTTCTTCATTTTTTAATTTAGTCCTGCAAGTATTATCAAACTTGCACCACCTCCCCTAATAGTAAATAATGTGAATCAATAGTTCAATCATGTGAATCAATAGTTATAATAATGTGAAAATATGAATTACAGTATAGTACCTCCATCTATACCTCCATTTTTAACTTAGTCATGCAAGTATTATCAATCTTACACCAACTCCCCTTATAGTACAAAAATATGAATCAATAGTACACACATGTAAACAAATAGTTATAATCATGTGAATTAATAGCAATTAATTGCTCATTTATCCGATTAATTACCCGACTGGTCAGTATAACTTCCAGACATCAATTACTATTGAAATAAATGTCAATTTTTACTAGCATTAATAATTCCAACACAATGGAACTATCAATTTCATCTTTAATTAACACGAACTTATTCATCATTAATATTATAACTCACAATATTTAACAACCAAAAATCGTTCCCGGAAAGAGGGGCTTTCCGATAAGGATTTCTCCTTATTGGCGCCCAATTAGATGACCAAACCTCTCCTTGACAGAACTTCTAGACATTGTAAATATTGTTATTTAATAATATGAATAACTTTGTCATCTCAATTATTGATTTAATAATATATCATATTATGCAGATGATACTGTGACAATAATCGAATCAATAATATGAGAGATATGATGCAACAATTACTATAGCAATAATTGAGTATAACTGAGTGACTTCTCACGTAAGCATCAATAATCAATACCGCGTGCTACTATGCAACCACGCGTATTACTGTACTTTTACTACCGAGTAGTTCAACAGTTTTAACGGTAACACTTTCGTCGTTGTTTATAATAAAAGATAATTCTGTCGTTTTCTTACTACGACAATACTTCCTTTGTTGGGTCCACCAATGATTGTGCAGTCGTACGAATATTCCCTGTGAAAACGAATATTCCCCGACTAATCGAATATTATATAACCACTTGCTTACTTTGCAAAATTTATAAATATTACCCACAACTATAACATTATATCAAATCCACACCATAATATTCAAAAAAAATATTTTGAGAAATTTAAATCTTTATTCATAAAATCTGGGGTCTCACACTATCCGATCACATAAGTTTCAGACAGGCTAAGATTATCATCATGATTAAAATTAGAACTCATCATTAATTATCAACACTGTTTAAGTTAACAATTAATATCAATCTTATCATAGGCCGAGCTAAATTCAAACCAATCTATTGCCTGATTTATGCAAAAAAAATAAAATAAAATTATACTACATGAACACATACTAATGCAACACATATATGAATATGAAATTAACTACCATGTATTATATGCAACCTAAAAAAAATGTTAACACATAAAAATAACAAACTACAATATAAATATCTAACTATATGCAATACGACACTAAAATGCCCCCAAACTTAAACTAGACATTGTCCTCAATGGCTGAAATAGAAAAAAGTAAAGCATAGGACTTCCCTGAAAATATAACAATCTTCCTCCTTGTCCGCTAAGTTTGGAGAATAGGCTAGGCACATAGAACAAATTGGACACCACACTTGAATTTGACTTGAATAACCTGTAAACCATGATAGAAACAATTTTATTAAATTCTAAATAAATGAAAATTCAAAACTACTAATGTAAAACCTAATAAAAACTAAAAATAAAAATTAAACTTGGGTTGCCTCCCAATAAGCGCTTGTTTTACAGTCTCAGCCTGACTTCTTCAATTCTCTATCCAATCCCCCTACGAAAATTAAGGAACCCTCTATCCATCAGTAACAATGTCTCTTTTGGGAGGTTCCCATTAGTAATGACCCTTGAATGAAAGTCACCTAGCATGCTCTTTGTAGATATGTTCCCCATTAAGAACGTCCAAAAACTAGGTGTTTTATCCATTATGTCGATGATCAGATTAGGGCATTGAAGCTTAATAAATACAATGGAATATTCCTCTATCTTCTCCTTTTCATCCCACAATGACTCCACAACTGTACTAGCTTTTATGTCACAAAGAGCTTTGCCGACGACATGACTGCCAATTGGGCATGGTTTTGCAAAATTGCCCGAATTCTTGAACTTTGGTGGAGGAGGCACATGAGATACTAATGAAATCGGCTCATATTCGTTAAATCTTATAGTTAAATCTTCGTCGATCTCCTTTTCTTGATTCCCAGTTGTTTCCTCTCTTTCAACATCTTGTGGTTCATCTAGTTGCAGATTTTGTTCGGGCTCTCCATCAGTCTCGGAATCCATGTCATAGGGCCAAGTGTATTGAGGACAAATATTCGAGGCATTGATTAGTTGTTCCATTTGGTTCCAAAATTTTGACTCGATATCTCTTGATTAATCCTCCTCTCCTCACTTGAAGCTATGAACTTGAACAAAATTTTCTCCAAATTTGAATGTTCCTCCCCTTGTAGTGCAGGTGGACACAAGAAATCCGGTGGGTATATTGGACTTGGAGCATAAAATTGATCTTGATGAGTATGGCTCAATGAAAAATTTGGGTGATACCCCCAATCCTGATGATAGTTGTTGGGATAGACATAATTGGTTGGGTAATCACCACCATATTGTATCGGCTCGAAACTGAAGGCGTATTGATGCTCAAATGATTTCCAGCACAATAATCACAAGTCACCGCCACACTTTGACGACATTGTGCTGCAAAAGCGTCAAACCTCCTCGAAAGTGTCTCAATCTGTGCTGACAATGCAGAAAGTGTCATGAGTCCGTTAATCTCTGTTTTCATTGGTTGAGTCTTGTTTGCCATCCTTCGACTCCGTTGGGCTGCGATAACCTCTAACATCTTCGAATTTGCCTAAATTTGTACTGACTCTACATAAAATGTATTAAGTCCATCAATCCTTGTTTCCCGTGGTTGAGTCATGTTCGTGTATGATCATTGATACGCAAAGGCATCCATGGTACCTGAAAAGAGAGAAATATAGGAAGAGAATTAAAAATAAAAATAAAAATATTTAAATTGAGACTAATTTGATTGAAATTAATATTGGTAAAAAATTATTAAATTAATTCCCCGGCAACGGCGTCAAAAACTTGTTGATCGATTTCACAATCAAAACAAACGTGCAAGTATACACGGTCAACAAGTAATAAAGTGATAAGAAAAGTATCGTTCCCACGAGGAATTATTTAATAAAAATTACCAAGTACTAACTCTTAACCAAATCAATTTTATTTAAACAATTGCAAATTGTGATTTTTCTAATTAAGAAAACTAAATTAATCAATTAAAACTAGATTACTCTAAAATTAATTCAACTAAATAACGGTAAAGACTAAATGAATGAATTCAGATAAATAAAGGTTAAAACTACAATATCCCCAATTTATGTATTACAAACCAATTATCCAACTAATCCAATTATTATGCCTACTGAATTGTTAACAGGAATTCTAAGTGTTAAAAGCCCTTTCCCAAGTGATCAGTTAACTTTTATTCAATTTAATTAATCTTGCGATATTCCTATGCAAAATAATTAAATCAAACCCATTAAGTTCCAATTCTCAATTTGTTACATGCAGTGAACAGATATTCCTATTCAATTCATGACCCTATTATTCATCTCATGCAAATAATCAAGCATACATGTTATCATGTCCAGTTCTAACCCTAACTTTCATCTTCCGAATCCATCTAGAGTAATACGGTAATTACTGGCCAAATAATTAATAAATACGCACAAGACATAATAAACAATTCACCTTGACATAAATAATTGGACTAAATCAAATAATTAATTCATAGACATAAAAGGTTCAATTTGTAGTCTTAATAAAAGAGTTAGTTTATAACGAAAAATAAAACCAACAGTTTTATGAAAATCATCTTGAAAGAATTACACAATTAAAAATAAGAAGAAGAAGAAGAAGAAGAAACTCTTAAAGAAAAATCTCCCAAGCTTCCATCTTCAATTAAAATTCTTCTCCAAAAAATCTCTCTTGATTCCTGATTAGACTCCAGTTATGAATGAATTCCTAATCTAAAGGAGTGTATCTCTAATCTAATCTATGTAATCTCTCTTTATTTTATGCCTTACATCATGTATTTATAGGTTACAAGTCCAATTTTTATCTTAGGAAAAAACTCAATCCAAATTTAGAGTCAAAAAAGTGTCAAATTTCGCCCCAAAACGCGTTCAAGCTTGACCAATCCTTTCCCTAGCGCCCCGGCGCTGCAACACTGCATTCTAGCGCCCCGACGCTGGACATAGGCCTTGTTTAGGCGCCCCGGCGATGGCCTCATGTCTGGAAATTTTCTACTCTGACGTCCTTTAGAAAAATGACCATAACTTCTTCGTCCGAACTCCGATTTTGATGATTCAAGATGTTCCGGAAAGAGGAGACGTAGATATACATTTTTCATTCTTTGAGTTTTTCAAAATAAGGTTCGGAGAAATACTGAAATTGGCTTTGAAGTGGGTACTATGTAAATGACAAGTCAAAAATGCGAATTTAGCCATCCCAAACGTCGAGCCAAGTAACTTTTGTCCCAATTCCTACAAAATAACATAAAACAGGCATGAATAGACACAAAAACTTAAAATCAACGTAAAAAATGCATGAATAGACATAAACACTTAAAAACTTCCAAAAGATTAAGCTCAAACGCACTCAATTCATGGGTATAAAACTTACTCATTAGAAAGTTTTGTTAAGCTATATAACTCGGCTTGTGAGTTGAATTTCATAATTTTGATTTTGATAAATATAAATTTACGTATTAGAAAGTTTCTCTGTGTTTTTGGTGAATCTCTTGTTCCTTTTATATGTGAATTCATTTGTTTACCAGCCCATAGGATAATCGCTATCCCACCCCGTTGTCAGTTGGTATCAGAGCTCAAACATCTTTCTAGGAATAGACTCATCAGTTTTAATGGCTGGTGGTCGTGGTCGTAGAGGGCTGATTCCGGCTGAGGAAGTCCTGAACCAGGATCGTAACATTTAAGACGCGATGATTGAGGATTTACAAAGACAAGTTGTAGAGTTAACCTGGCGTCTTAAGGCGCTGAATCGGGGTCGACGTGGAGAAGTTCTGAAGGAGGAAGTGTTAGGTTTTAATGAAAATCAGAGTAGCAATCAAATTGCAAAACGTAGCGGAAGCGAGATAAAATCAGATTTTAAAATTTTTCACAAACCAATTACCCGGATCATCCTTTATGCATATTATTAATTAAAACGAAGAACAAGAAATTATGAAATCATACCCTTGTAGAAACGAGCTTCCTCAGGTACGAGTTCACCTCCTAATTCTCCGCGATCTCCTTGAATCTCCTAAGCCGATTCCTTCCTTTGATTAACGTAAGCCACCCAAGTGTATGGCCTCTATAGGTGATCCACCAAGGAAGATGAATTTTTCAAAGAAGGGATTTGGCTCAAACCCTAGTTTTTCCTATCTGAATAAGAAAAGGGGTGTCTTCTCCAAATCTAGAATTACGTATATCTCATATCTAATATAAGACTCTCTTATAAAGATATTATGTAACCTATTTTAATTAAAATAAGGTATTATTTATTTAATTAAACTCTTTTAATTAAATGGGCTCCTAAATCCTATTAGGGATAATTAGTTAAACTCCTTTAACTAATTTTCTTTCTAATCCAATTAGGAATAAATGAGAGTACTAAAATTAAATTAATTCCTAAACCTTTTAGAAATTAAAATAATAATAATTATAATAATATTAATAAGACTCTCTTATTAATTTATATTTAATATTTCTAAAATATTAAATAATAAATATTAAGCTATTTAATTTATTCTATCACCATAGATTAAATTAAATATACTTAACATATTATTACAATTATGCCATTAACTTAAATAATTATTCTTCCTTTTATGGTGTGACCCTTTAGGTTCTCCATATTAAACCTAGGTTGTGAATAAATCAATTAGAACAATTCTAATCTCATTTAAATAAATAAATTAAACAAATAATTTATTTAAATAAATAATATTTATTCTACAATAGGGATAAGCCTCCCTAGCGATCAACGACTTTCCAGATAATATAGATTTCAACATTAATCATAAAAGAACCTTTGAGTAAATAGTTACCGTACAATTCAATCCTTCCACCATACTATGTCCCAATTAAATATAAGACATGGAATTACTGTCAAGTCTTATTTTATTTAATTATATGTATTTCGATTCCTAAATGAACAACTCTAATGAATGCAAATTAGAAACTACTTTCTAATTTCATTCCACCTCGCCAAGGATTCTGGGTTGTCATTTATCGAATCACATAGGACATTTCTCCTTTTACTAGAAGTGGTAGATTCTTTATTGATCATTCATTATCTTCATATATAACTTATTACACCCAAGCATACCCTTTGATATACTCTAAGAGTCTTAAGGAATAAGTCAAAGTGTAATTCATTATATATAAGATACTATGATGATCTCAAGTCTAAGGATCATTTGTACTTACTATCACTACAGAATTCCTATTGACGGGTAAGTAAAACTCCATTAGGTATTCCTTAGCGAGTCACGTTCGATGAACTTATTCTCTAATAAGCACCTACATACTTGCTTTAGTGTCTCCACACAAAATGATCATGAGATCAATCATCCTCATCCAATGAAGCAAGCAACGATGTATTTCAATCTATCCCATTCACTAATCCCTATTTAGTAATCCAATGATTGGGAACTATTTTAGTTTTAAGCTTTCTAAGAATTTAGATCTCATTAGAATGATCATCATCATTATTCTAAAAGCGTTGCTTAAAACTATGGGTTTATCACATATTATTAAAACAGCACCATGTAGATAATAAATGCCTTTAATAAATAATTCTTTTATTAATAAATAAATAAGATTGATTACACAGTATATGCTTTATCATCATACATGATTGGCTTGTATGCATAATACTTTCAGGAAGTCCCGCACCTTAATCACTATCATGGACAGTTTCCGGCTAAGGAAGTCTCACACCCTGATCATGACGAGGAAGGGTATTATTCTCGTGGAAAGTATTCGACCGAGGAAGTCTCGAAATATTTCTCGCACCTTGATCGTGATGAGGAAGTTTATAATTTTAATTTCTGTTTTGATGAAGAACAGCTGGTTAAGGAAGAAGTAGATGAGTATGGATCTTATGAAGATAGCCAGGAGACCCTGGTTGTTCACACGAGTCTACCAACTCCTAAAGGTGATTCCGAAGATCATTGGTTGAGAACCAATATTTTTCCATACAACTTGCACCATTTAACATAAAGTCTTCAAGTTAATAATTGACAATGACAATTGTGAGAACATAATATCCGAAGAGGTTGTCAAGAAACTACATCTGAAAATGGATCAGCATCTAAAACTATATAAGTTGTAGTGGTTGAAAAAAGGCAATGAAGTAGGAGTGGATAAAAAGTGCTTAGTATTTTTTTCCATCGGCAATAAATACTTTGATAGTGCGTGGTGCGATGTGGTGGCAATGCACGCATGTCATGTGTTGTTAGGCCGACCTTGGAAATATAACCGAAAAGTCATTTATGATGGTCGAAAAAATACGTATTCCCTCCATTTTAAAGGGAATAAGGTTGTACTAGCGCCTCGGCGAGAACAGGACAGTTTAGCTCGAGTAGTTAGGAGTCCGAACCAATTATCCATGACTAGATTCCTAACATAGGCCGATTGTAAAGGTGTCAGCCGATGTGCAGGAATTGTCCGAAGAGCTTCCCTCGAAACTATCACCGATGAGGGACGAACAACACCAGATATATCTTTCGAGTATCAAATCAAAGGGGAAATATATCTTCAGTTGCCGAAATATCTTCTCGTACTAGTATTTCCATTCTATTTGTATTGAACTCAAGGACGAGTTCTTTCCAAAACGGGGAGACTGATGCAGGAGGATTTCAGGCCGAAAATCCTGAATGGTCGGACAGTACCATGATGATGTTAAATGACCAAAAGTTAAGGGATCAGCGCAACGGTATCGGTTGACTTCGAGGCCAGACGTTCGGTTCATATCTTCGGGGTCGGAGTTCGACTTCGGATGACTTCATGACTTCGGGTGTGACGAACTTCTTCTGGAATGGCGTCATGATTTCGGAAGTCGATGGAATGATTTTATTATTTTTATTTTTATTATTTAGTTCTTTTATAATAATAGTATTTTATTTGGAAGTAAATCTTTTAATAATAAGTTGTTATTTGTTAGGATTTTATTTCCGTATCTCTAGCTTGGAAGATTTGTTCCCATGCATATTTCTAGGATTCTGTTATGACTCGGACAACTCGGGCAACTCGGGCAGAAGGATATGTCTTGGAGAGAAAGTTTTGTTAAGCTATATAACCCACCCGGCTTGTGGGTTGAATTTCATAACTTTGATTTTGATAAATACTCCCTCCGTCCTAGGATAAAAAGTCATGTTTGACTTTTTGCACATATTAAGAAAGATGATAAAATGACAAAATTGTCCATATTTAAATTCTCATTTAATTGTGATGCTTCATAAATATGCATAGAGATTAGAAATATAACAATTAATAATAAGGGTATTATAGGCAAATTATTGTAAAAAATAGATTATTTAAGGTAAGCAGACATTTAACTTGAGACTACCTAAAATAGTAATAAAGATTTTTATCGTGGGACGGATGGAGTATAAATTTACGCATTTGAGAGGGTTTTTTTTTATGTTTTTGTGAATTTCTTGTTCCTTTTATATATGAATTCATTTGTTTACTCGCTTTAACATCGCCCAGGCTAAAGCCCAAAGTGCTTTAAGCTTTAAGCGCCAACTAAAATTGACAAATTTTTAGGGCCCTCAAAAGGTGTTTGTGTTATGTATATATATACCCAAACAAAAGAGTCCAACCCACGTCAGTTTAATTTAAAGGCCCACAAAAAATTTAACCAATAAAATAGGCCCAAATCTTAATGGCAGACTTGTAATTTTTAAATTAAGAAGACCCATTTTTTTATTATCGGTTTAAGCCCTTAAAAACTCAGGGCCGACCCTGACTAGCCCACACGATAATTACTATCTCACCCCAAAGTCACATATCTAGCTCGTTTAGAAATCACGAGGCTTATATTAGCAAACATAAATCAAGAAAAGTTTTATATGGAAAAATGAAAATTTAAAAAAAAAAATAGAATAGAAAAGAAAGGAAAAGATAAAGCTAAAGGAAATTAAATGCAATTAAAAATGGAGGCTTCTTTCCTTTCTAGCAGCGTGAAGGAAACGCTAGAATATGTATGAATCAAAAGTAGTTTGAGAAATCATTATAAGGTGGTTTAGTTTTCATAAAAAATTTAGATTTATTCAGTACGTAATTATATTTTTTCTCGAAATTCCCAATCTTCTGAAAAGATAAGCAACAAAGTAATTAATTTCATACCTATGCCTTTTGGTTTTAATTTAATTAAAGCCATGAAGATAATTATCTTTTGGAGATTCTAAAGAAAAAAGACATCTCTGTAATAAGGTTAAAGAAGAGATGCTTATATATGTATGTAAGTTTGTTTGATCCATCATTATAACTTGTTACTTTTGTTAATTTAATTTAAATTCCTTATGCTTATGCTGATGCTTTAATTATCCAAACTAGGTGAGAATGTTGGTATTACGAAAATCAAAGGCAGAAGAAGAAGAAAAGTTATTCTTTTGCAAAACAAAGCATAAAAAGTAGTGCTGTGCTCTCTTTAGATATTTATATCGATCTTAGGGTCCGAAGACTTTGCTTTTCCCTTCTAAACTAAAGTGGAAAAAAGCTCCCACTCCTTTGCACAACCCTCACGTTATGGATCATACTTCATACCTAATTAATTACTGTGAGGAATATTTACTTATTTATTTGTTTATATATTCTCTGCATTTAATTTCCACGTACATACAATATATTATTTCCTTTTATAGATTGTAACGCAACAAGCCAACAATTTCACTCCTTCCTGTTCAAAGATTCAGTTGAGTTGAGCGACGAGGGATTCAGTTTTTTGTAAACAAATTAAAGTAGTAAATCCTTCAAATATAATGTTTGGTCCGGATCGAAATAAGAAAAAACTCGATATTAAACCTCGTTTTTTAGAAATGGTAATTTTAATACTCCATCACGTCTACAAAAACAGTCTCAAAAATATGATTATTTTTTTTGTGAAAGGAAGGGCGGTAACCATTAGTTAAAAGTATCATTGCATTACCTAAAAACAGCGGGGGGCGGTAATTAAGAAAACTTTATATAAATTATCAACTAAGGTGTTTATTATAGTTCAACTATTTGCTTTGTTGGATCATGTGCATGGTGTTCCTAGAGGTGGAGTGGTCTTCATGTTTAATTATAGCTCCGTCTTAGATTTTTAGTTACTTTTGTTTTGTGGCTTAATTGAGTTTTCATAATTTTGTTTGAACTTGTTTTCGATGGATATATATGATGATTTAAAAAAAATTAAGATCCTCTCCATTTCAAATGTAGAGCACAACATTCCTTATCAAGTTTTGATTAACCTAAAGCAAAAAAGCATGCTACAACTTAACCTTTGGACTTTTTCTTTTAGAACATTAATTAATTTCATGGTTCTTCCTCATTTGTTGTAGCTTATTACAATTTCATATATATATATATATATATATATATATATATATATATATAGAGAGAGAGAGAGAGAGAGAGAGAGAGAGAGAGAAGAGACAGCTGGGAATTATGCTTCGGTCTCTGGATTGATACACAAAGTTGGGACATTCGGAATATACCTAGCAAGTATTTGACGCAAAAACCCTGGAGGATTTTCAAATGGATATTTAAAGCTTGTACAAAACTTTACCCAAGTTTATTTCTCTCTTTTTTATTTTTCTTATATTGACATTGTGAAAACTACAAATCTTTACCTTTAGCCACCATATCTTTCTGTTTTATTGCTCATAGTTTTTCTCTTATAGGTTTACTTTAGTTTTAGATACATACTTGGAAGCGACAATCTATAAAATCGCACCACTGTACCACAATCTTCCGTATAAACTACAAAATGTTGGAGGTTCATTGACTACCCATTAATTACAATAACTTTTATCATACTTGATATATATAAATCTCATTAAAGTGTGAATAGTTAGACCTTGTGCTCAATATTAAAATATATTTTGAACAATAATTTATAATTTCCTTTTTCTTTCTTTGTGTTTTTTAAATTTCGAAGAAATCCAATCAATTAATTACATTTATTTTTTCGGATTGAATAAAATGTATTGGTAGTATTTAATTTTTAGATTAATTTACATCTTTTAGAGTATATATGTATGGTCCGTCGCTTAACTTTTAGTTCCGGAGTAGTTCCCCTCTAGTTAGCAGAAACCAATAATTTATTATAGTCTTTCAAGAGTGCAACTTGCATGCATGGGAAGCAAGTACTAATTCTAGTATGATGCAGTAAGAACGGTTAGAAAATTAAACGAAGTATTTTTTTTAGCATAGTATACAAATGATAGTATCATTATTAATTTCTTTCTTTTGGAAATGACTCCGATTTATTCAATTTCGACCGTGGAAAACTTTATTTTATAGTCAATCTCATTATTATTGTTTCTAAAAATATTGTAATTCAACTTTTTGTAACCCCATCCAATTCTTTTGAATTTGTCATATATGTATAACTTTGATTTTAAATTATAATTTTTTTGTCAATAAAAAAAGAAGAAGGTATATCATTCTACTCATGAAACACGACTTGCGTCATCTTTTACTTTTGCAACAGACACTACTCACACAAGTACAAATTTAATATCTAAGTGTGAGAATAAAAAGTAAATAAAAACAAAAATTAATCAAAACACAGGAAGTTAAAAGTACAGGGAGGAGGGAGGAGGGAGGAGGGAGGAGGGAGGCCAGGGGCAACAACAACAACAAAACTCCTGATAATATATATATATATATATATATATATATATATATATATATATATATTTTTCAATATTCTTTTACAACTCCTGAATTTTGAAAATGATACACCTGTCTACACATTCAAGAAGGCCTATATCATCAATTGACATATCATTATCATCATCATCAAATGACATATTCAAATCCAAAGAAACACATGGACTCATCCTCTCCTCTAATTCAACAACTAATTTCTCCTGATCTTCCACTCCATCACTTGTTTTTTGCTTACTTGGAGGAGAACAGGCTCTTGACCTAGAACTGAAGCTTTCACAGCTCAAAATGATGATAGCATCACAAAGTTCAACTTCTTCCCCACTTGAATTTCTTATTTTTCCGCTTTCAATGGCCCTTTTTATGCCCATTTGAGAGCAATAATCGGCTTGCTCAACATCTTCAACAAAGAAAACTCTATGAGGATTAACCGACACTGCTTCGGCAAACCTCTCGACATAACTACAGCTTTGTTCATCTCTTGACCTTTTATTTCTCAAATCTTCAGTCGAATCAGCCCTAGTCGATGAGAAACTGCTCAGAGAGATCGATGTATAGTTAGAATGAGAGGAGCCAAACACAACCTTAGCTAATTCCCTAGCAACCTTCTCTTTGGCATGTGCATCTACTCCTTGGAAGAAAAACCAAGTCTCTTCTTTTGCCTGATCAATACACCTTCTCTTTTCTTTCCTTCTTAACATTCCTGACCTGCATTGTAATATCGTGCCAGCGATTTCAAGAATAATATCCTTTTGCCATGGGACCTTGTTCTCTAATGCGTTGCATAGGGTTTTAAGATTCTCCGCATTGAACTCTTTGAACCTTGATACATATTCCGTTTCCATGATATCGCTAGAAGAAGCAGAATTTGGAGTGGAATTAGGATTTGACAGCCAGCCATTCTCAGGAATGTACATTCTCAAACTTGTTTCACATGTTTTGGCAGTAGTTGCAGAATTCCAAATTTGATGGTCCTTAAAGGACTGTTTGGGTTCAAACAATGGCCAAGTTTTTTGAAAATTTTGGTACAAATTAGGGTTTTTTCGGTCATAGGAAAAGCAAGAAGTAGATGAAGAAGGTGATATTGCAGAAGAGAATGTTAGGGTTTTCTCATTAAAAGACTGAGACTGTTTATGGACTGAGCTGCAAAACGAGTTCCACTTTTTGCACAAATCTTTTACTGAGACAGAGTCCTGAATGAATGAAATAATCATTTACAAAGAAAAAGTTGAGTTTTGATTCATATATATACTCTACTTTAAGAAAGTGCAGAAAGTTGGGGCTGAGATAAATAATAACCTGATCATTACTATTCCGTCTTTTATTCTCATCCTTGAGCCATGAAGGGAGGCTTGAGGAAGTATACTCGCTAGCGTTTCTTGAGTTTCGGGCTTCAGATTCGAATTTGGCTGAGCAATCAGCACAGCAAGTGAGTTGCTTTTCCTCTCCACCTTCAAGCAGAAGCCAACTAGACCCACTTGCAGCTTTCTTGCTTCCACACTCTTTTTGTATATCGCTGGTACTGAAATATGAAAAAGGAAGAATTAACTACTGTTTGGATAGGATAAATGATTGACATATTTAATCGATTGAAGTCCCTAATCTTAACATATATCATTACTCGAGTTTAAATCAAGACAAGTAGATTAATATTAAACATTAATTGCAACTTGTAATATTTTAAATTTAAATACATTAAGATCAACAAAGTGGGGATAAAAAAAGAGTTAATAGAGACATAAATAAAGAATGAAATTAAAGTAATCAGTGATAACATATAAACCGATAGATATCTGTGTGAAGAATCTAAAAAAGTAAAGGAAAGAAGAAAGAAGCAAATACATCAAACTTTTCTAGGAAATCTAATTCAAACACAAACCCGAAAAAAAACACAAGAATAAGAAGATCTGTATAAAATTTTACACTTGAACAGCATAAAATCTGAGATGCTTTTTACTAAAAGGACATAAAATTTTATGAACCCGTAAAGTATAACTCATAGAGCACTCAAGAAATATACAGAACTAAATTCTAACTTAAGTAATGTTTTACCTGTCAGGGATGAGACTCAAGCCCAAACCGCCAGCAGGGAGGGTAAGAGGGTGTAGACCCCAAACACTTTGAAGTGAACGTTGTCCGGTTCTACATTTCATGTATGTTTGAAAGGATGCAATTCCCATAAACCAAAATTTCCCACTTTCTCCAATTCCATAATCCAATCTCCCAAGCTCAACAATCATGTGCTCCACCGGACAGTAATAGCTCCTCCCTTGCCCACCTGAATTACTTGCCCTATACTCAGTAATCCACTTGAGGTCTCCCAAGTACAAAACAACCCCTTTGTCCACAAAGCTCTTCATACACTGTAAGTCTTCAAGCTTCTGCTCAACCTCTCCTCTCGAGATATTCTCAAACGAAAAAAGTGGGAGGCTTATAAACTTCACTTCTCTTAAAGTCTCAGGAACATCTCCTTTGTTGACCTTATCCATCACTCCTCTTACAACACCTTCTAAACTAGCAACACACTCGCCGACAATCACAAGACTTTTCCTCTTCTTGTTCATCAAGGTTTCAATCACACTCATCACATCTGCATTCCTAACTTGATCAGTTGCCCTTGCAATTGGTTTGCTTAATTTTGCTCCAATTCGACCTATCGGTGGAGACTGGGACAGGACTAGAAGCTGGTTATTATTATTTTCCTTAGAGGACATATTACTTGGAGCAGATGTTTGAGAGCATAATTCTAAAGAGACGGTTTGTTCTACGTTGCTTTTCACTTGGGTACTTGAAAATCCAGCTTCTCGCATGACTCTACTTACGCTGGGGTCGTCTAAGATGGAGATTATGAGCTGTTCAAGCTCAATTTTCACAGCTAGGAGGGGTTGCTGCTGATTTTCAATAGAGCCTCGCCTTTGGTGGGCTTGAGCCCGCTTGAAGGCTGCAACAAGCGCGTTGGAGATGGAGGGGTGTTGGGAATGAGGAGAGCCCAACATGGGGCTTGATGAGGAGGCAGGAAGGCGGTTAAGCGCAACATTGAAACAAAGCTCTAGGGCTTTGCACTGAAGAGGGTGAGAGTGAGATTGAGATTGAAGGCAGGCTGTTCGGAGTAATCCCGTTGAAGAGGATAGCATGGTGTTTGCTACATGAAGAGGCGTTACTTGGGCGTGGCCGCGCCTTCTAGCAAGTGTTACTGCTTGCTTTATGACAGTTGCAGCCTCAGCAGTTAAAGCCTGGTTAACTGTGAAGCCTCCGGCCCTCATATCGATCTTAATTTTGCCAAGTTAATTAATGATCAACAAGAATGGATTAGAGGGAAATCGAAGAGTTAAAATAGTTAGATCAATTATAAAGCACGCTTGTGGGAATCATGGTTTCAAGATTATTGATGAGAGAAGATATCATAACTAGGTTATGTACTTTTTTTGATTGGAAAATCAATAAGGAAAAGACTTGGGGACTTTTTAGGTGAGAGGGGGAGAGGAGTGCTAGTAATCTATGTTGGCAGATTTGAAGGGTCTTCCTCTATCTATTCAACTATGTGTGTGTATGTATATATATATGCAGTTTTGGTAATCTGGAAGTTGCTGCAATCTAGTATAGAATGTGGTCTGGTCGTTTTGAGAGAGAAAGAGGCAGTGAAATATATGGGAGAAGGGGTGTGCTTTGCTTGTAGGTGAGGTAAATTTTGGGGTCCAAAGTCGATTTTGTAGTGGAAAGTGGAATGCATGTGCTGACAAGCAGGACGAATGCACCAGTACCAAAGCCAACTCAGCTTTGCTATATATATATATATCTCTCTCTCTCTCAAAATGTATATATCACAAACAAATACAATAAATTGGTTAAAGATATGGTATGTGGAAGTGGGTCACTCTCTTTCACGTAAAAAAATATTAAATTTTACCAAGAACTTAGATATTTGTACATCTTTTTCTCTAGAAATAAAACAAATCTTGGTATAATCTCCTTTACTAACCACAACCCAAGTTAATTAATTAACATATATAGCATTTCTTCACAAAGGTAATGAAACCCAACTACAAAAAAAGCTATACAAATAAAGTAGATCAACCTATTGGACGTTTGTCTAGTAATAATTTACTTTTAATTTTCTAGTTTTAATTAATTATTATTTCATGCTAAGAAAAGGGTAATTATGAGTTTTATCAATCTCAATAGTTATTTAAGGAAGAAAAAAAGCAGTATTATGTGTTGCACAAAAGAAGAGGTCCTGAAAAGAGAAGTAAGGGTGGAGGACTGTCAGTCTGAGGGAATCGGGAACTGTGTACGATTTCTTCCGGACTCAAAGACAAGGAATAAAGGGGTTCGATTTAGTTATGTATTACATATACATATGCATATGTATAGCTTGAATACCTTTATGCATGGGGATTAAGAACCCCCAAAACATTCCCACATTCCCTCTCTCCCTCTCCTTCTCTCTCAATTATTTTTCATAAAGTTGAAGCTAGCTTTTGGACCTTCTGATTCATTCAAAAATAAACAAACAAATCATCAAGTGAAAAAAACAATTGATGACGAGCTCTCAAAGCATTTTTGCCCAGCGGGTTTGGTTTCTTTCTATGGTGCCTTCCTTAAAAGTAAATTAGTTGTTCAAAGTTCAATATCATTGCCCATATATAGGGCATGAAGGAAGCTAGCAGTAGAAACGTACATATTTTGGTGAGAATTAATAATAGGGCTATATATATAATCTATTTTAATATTCTTCTGCATGGCAATTTTCAGTTAGCGCTGTACGGAATAAAATAAAAACATCACTAGCTCATTCGTGATCACATGCACTAAAGAAGAGGTAATTATTAATTGTCATGAAAATTAAGGATTATCGAGTAACTTGGTGCAACAGTTTCTGTTTCAGCTAGCCTACATTGGTGCATCTCTCGTCCTGCATAATAACTTAGCCGGCCCCTTCAATTTAACTGATAGGGTTTCCAAAATGTGTATTTCTCATATACAAGGGCATCCAGCCCCTTCCATTTGCACTATATATGTAATGAGGTCTTTCTCGACAACCTGGTGTTTCTACACTTGTTCCTGTTCCTTAGAATAAGAAGATGGCGTATATATGTATTCGTGTACTATTGAAAAAGAGTGTTTTTGACATTAAATTTTAACACATGTATAATCGCTCTTGCAAATCCAAGATGAATTTAATTGAACTTCATTAATTTTACAAGTAAAGTTGTCCTTCACAACCTAGCAGTCTCGCAGCTTCTCTTGAATTTTAATGACTATGGAATCACATGCCTAAAGCCCTACAAGTTTTAGCAACTGGAAAGATATGTTACAAGTTTAGTGCCCATGACCATATACAATTAAGAATCAGTTTGGTACTGAATTCCAGACTTTTAAGAGATAAATAGTTATCCATTGATTTGCCGAGTACTGCTGCCATTTTTCATGCTTCCCTTCAGCCTTCAGCTATGGGAGCATTTCGTGCCATTCAGGTATCTGTTTTACTTTTCTTTTTATTTTCTGATCCCATATTTCCCTCTAATTAGGTACGGACTTCCAGTCATCCAAAAATATACATTCTCCCTCCTGTCCGTAAAATTTCTTTTCTTCCATCCTTTAAAAAGAAGATATTACTATATTATAACCCTTGCAAGTAAGGTAAATGCAAGCAAAAAATAATTCTACCGATTTGAAATTCGACTTCGAAAAAATAATGAGCAAGACTTTGATTCGTTAATAATATGATTCAAATCTGAGTATTAAAATAGTTCAATAAAAATATGAGTAGAATCGAAGCGAAAAGTATACTTTCATTTCGTTTAAGATTCAAACTACTCGAATTTTTTATTGTGATTCGATACATACTTTCGGTTAATACATATTCGATTAGATGTTCGATACATTCTCTTATAATATATACAAATTTAAATTAAATTAGGATAATTAGTTATTATTTTGTTTTGTTTTTAATTTTAATTGTGATTTTATATTTGTAAAGTGTAATAATAAATATATTTTTTTATTTTTAAGTAAAATAACAAATTCAATTTATAATTATATTTATTATAAAACTAGTTATTATGTGTAGATTCAATTAGAGCTTGAATTTGAAGCTTCATGAGTAGTTGAATAAATATTCTAATGAGTCGGATCGAATTGAGTAATAAATATTCGAATCGAATCGGTAGGAATTTTCAAATATAATTCAAATTGAGTAATTAATTCGAGTATGAATTTATCATTTCGAATCAATTCGAAGTATTACTACATTTCTTTCTTGCTTCATTTCGTTTTACGCTTCTTTACTGCAAGTGATAAAACCAGTCTTAAAAATGACAATTTATATTAGAACGGACAATATATTGCCTATGAACCCCCAACCATTCCAGCCCATAAAACTGCCTACCCATTGATTTGACTACTCCCTCCTACCCATAGGCCATAACAAACGTTTTAATTTGATTTTGCTGGTCAAATTAATTATTTTTTAAATAATTAATTAAAAATTATTTATATAAATTTTTAAATCACAAAATGTGACATTAATTAATAATAAATTCTTTGTAATTTATTATGATCATGTATATCTTAAAATTTTTTTAATTAAAAATTTATTAATTTTAAAAATAATTAATTTTTTCGTGAAAGTTTATCATGAAACGGAAGATAATATAACATATCTGACCCACTCATTAATCACACCCTGTTATAAAATTATACATAGTGTGTGGATGTCTAGATACATTCTTATCCATGTCTAGATACATTCCTACCCCTCTTTATTGTAATTAACTTTAAGCTTTGTAACTCTCATATTCTTTAAGGTTTGAAACTCATGACCTTTGAGTTTTGTAACCTCTTAGTATTGATATCCTTGTACCATAAATAGTAGCATTGTAAAGAGGATGGGTTAGAGATATATACAATTACAATATATGAAATAAGAATGCGTTTCTCCCTTAATCATCATCTTTGTTTTTGTTTTTAATAATATTTTATAATACGTTATCAGCACGAGTCTCTAATATTTCAAGTTGTGATACTATACTAGTTTCATCTTTTCAAAACTCAAAGATCCAATTTTCAGATGCTTCACGAAAAATATAAAGAAAAGTTATGTATATCTCCATATGGGAAGTTCAATAGCCGAAGTAATCGGAAGTTAAATCTTCAAGACTAGAAAAGAGGTTGGTTATTTTTGCTGCTATAATATACTTGTCAATTTTCAGTTTTAGTTATTTATTTCACGACTTAAAATGCTCCACAAGATCTTAACAAATATGATACCCATATATATTTTGACATAAGTTAACACAAGTGAGAATATATGATTTTCATATGTCAATATTTTATTTTATTTTTGAAGAATGGAGTAAGTATGATTTCGCGATGTTCAATCCCCACTATGCTTCTGAAGTGAACATGCTCTTTGCTAGGAGAAAATTTATTATACATATCTAAATATGCATTTACATAGTCTTACCATGTTTTTGGAATCCACCTGCATCTTTACACTTGGACTAACACTAAAGTTGTTGCATGGTCATGATTTGATTAATGATAAAAATGTGTAAGAATGATTTTTTTTTTTATTATTATTATTAATTTAGTATATCGGTGTATTTTGATGTATTGTCATTATAAAATATGTTAATATATTCTTATAATGATATATGTGCTTTTGAGATATACACTTAGTAATATTTTATAAATGAGTTGAAAGTTGAAATATCAGTTCTTAGTGTATTGTAATCCCTGCTAGAATATTGGAAGCTAAGCAATATAACAATAGGTAGGAATTACTCTTTCTGGATCACCAGGTTTGTATTCTAGCTATTTATGAGAGGAGGACATGATTTTCAATTTATTCTTAACGAGCTAAATATTGAGTTACAGGACACATTTTGTAGACAATTGGAACTTACGAGTGTAATTTCTTTTAAATACTTGGACAATTTATTTAGTGAGATAAAGTGAGGGTAAAATTACTGCATTTCAATTACTGCATTTCAATTACTGCACTAATGATATCATTATTCTTATTATTATATAATGGTAATTGAATATATAAGGACTATTTATTTAGTTTTAGTAGAAAATTTTAATTTCGTATTTTACTGTATTTCTATAAATTGTCTCATTATAATTAAATCTGAACATATATAATTATTTAATTTGATGGAGAATATGTTTAGTTATTTAATATTCAAATTTTATAAATTTGAATTTGTTGCCTTGATTTATATCGAGCAAAATTGTTTGTAATGGAATCTTGATCTTTGAGATTCATATAAAAAGCAAAGAACCTTGGAGATACAATTAAAGTTGGCAATCATGCATCCCTGCAGGATCATGCAAAATTAATTATTTTTATTCGCTATCATCTCCATGAAAAAAAAATATTGATAAAGACATGTTAGAAAAAATATTTACTATATTTCATGCCTCGAATATGCTCATGTAATAGCAATATTGTGAGTGTAAGTTCATAATATATTCCCTGAAGCGATAAAGAAAATTATATTCCTAAAAGTGATATCATTTCTTCTAGTGGCTATACAAAATAATGAGTTTTTGCTGAAAAACCAACAATCTCGCTCGACCGATTCTATTACATTCCCTGAAGTGAATGGAATCTCATTTGATAATCATAGAGGAAATTATGGTTGTGGTTGTGGTTGTGGTAGTGGACTTGAAAAGAACAATCAATATATAAAAGGGAATGTACCCGTCGTACTCCTAAATATTTGGTAGATTTGTATCAAGACTCCATAAAAGAAAAGGAAATGGAATGATCTCGAAGATCCCATGAATTATTTTAACTTTTCAAATGGAGTGGATATAACTAATTTTGATATCTATGGTTTCCTTGATGATATATTGATAGAAATGTTCATACCAATTAATTATTTTTATTTCATTATATTATGACATTATAATAAGTATTTTTATTATATGTTTTATTTATGTTTCAAGTAATAAAGTTAAATTTATGTTTTGCATATATGAAGTTGTATGGGTCAGAAGCTCATTAAACTTAATTAAAGGCTCTAGAAGAGCGATTATTCATCAAACATAATTGAAGACTCTTGAAGAATGATTATTCATCAAATTTAATTAAAGTATTTGGAAGAGCGATTATAATGTTTTCAAAGGGCACAAAACTTTGTATTGATGATTCTTTATATTCTTCTGAGACAAACAGAAATTTGCTCAGCTTTAAGGATATACGTTATAATAGTTATTATATTGAAATCAACAACGAAGGCAATGAAGAATTTCTTTATATTACTTCAATAGTATCGGGCCAGAAGCTCATATTGGAAAATTTGTATATTTTTCTCTTCTGGGTTATATTATACTAAAATGAGAATAGTTGAAATAAATGTTGTAATACACCAGAAGTGTGCAATACACCAGAAGTGTTTGGATCCAAATATTTTTATGATTTGGCATGATCATCTAAGATCAATAATGATGCATTGAATTATTAAAAACTCCCATGAACATCCTTTAAAGAACCAGAAGATTCCTTTATCTGTTGATTATATCAAAGTAAATTAATTACCAAATTATCACATTTAATTATTGTTATTTGGTGTTCATCTTCTAAGAAAGAATTGAGTGATATTTTTTAAGGTATATTTTGAGGATTGTTATTTTAATAGTCTTCCTCCATTAGGGGAGAAAAGTCGTTACTGAAGCCGACGTGAGATCATTGCCTGAAGCACGACGGGAGATTAATTGGAATGTTTCAACGTTATTTAATCTTGATCTTTATACAAATCAATATGAACAAGAAGTTCAAAGGATAATTCACTTGCAATGAATTGCAAATCAATTACCAGAATTATTCACCGATAATAAGAAAATAGTGATATCTCACATTCTAGCTGCTAATACTCTAGCAGAGATTGAAGTCCTGTAGAGACAATCGCTTAATCTGTTGAGAAAATTGAATTAAAGCCACACCTGAAGCGTGGAAGATCTATCGGTGTTAAAAAATAAAATAAAATTTCTCAGAAGAAGAAAATACAAGAAAAATAAGTTGCAGCTTATAAAGAGGCTATACCCATGAAACAGGCTACAAAATTTATCAACCTATCCAAAACTTATGAATAAAAATCTCCTGTAAATAAAAATCTTGAAGAGTTATTCCCTGAAGAGGATGAGTTATCCCCTGAAGAGGATCAGGTACCTGAAAATAACGAGATCTCGATACATTATGTATATAAAAGAGTCGTATATATTGGATAGAAATAAAATTATTGTCGACAACATATTTTCATATAAATTTGCTATGGATATTACCAGAAGTAATGATCATATATATGAACCACAAATCATTGATGAATGTAGAAATATTTAGCCAATATAGAAAGAGGCGATTCAAGCAGAATTAAATTCACTAAGTAAATGTGAAATTTTTGGACCTGTAGTCCGAACACCTAAAGGTGTAATGCCTTTTGAATACAAATGGGTATTTGTACGAAATAAGAAAAATAAAATTATATGGTACAAAGCGTAACTTGTAGAACAAGGTTTCTTCGCAGAGACATGATATTAATTATGAAGAAACAGGTGCTCCTGTAATGGACACAATTACATTCAGATTTTTAATTAGCTTGGTAGAAAGAGAAATTAATGGATGTTGTTACATCATATCTGTATGGATCATTATATAAACATGAAAATCCCCGAAGGATATAAAATGCCTGAAGCATATAATTCTACATCTCGGAATATGTATTCTATTAAGCTATAAAGATCTTTATATAGGTTAAAGCAATCCAGATGCATATTGTGGTATAATCACCTAAGTGGATATCTTTTGAAAGAAGGATTTGAGAATAATCCAATTTATGCATGCATTTTTATCAAAAAAAATCATAATCTGGATTTGTTATTATTATTGTATTATTGATGAAAGATCTTGCTCCAGAAGAGTCAAGAAAAACAACTAATTTAAGATGAAAGATATTGGTAAGCCAAATTTTTATCTTGGCCTACAAATTGAACTATGAAATTCTTATTCATCAATCAACATACACAGAAAAAGTCCTGAAGTAACTTTACATGGATAATGTTAATCCTTTGAGTACTCCAATGATGGGTTGGTCACTTGATATCAAGAAAGATCCGTTTTGACCACAAGAAAATAATAAAGAAACTCTTGGTCTTGAAGTACCATATCTTTGTGAAATTAATGGTGTTTTGGTCCTGAAGTACTATTTCTTAATATAATTGGTACTTTGATGTATCTTGCAAATTTGACAATACCTGATATAACATTTGCTGTTAACTTACTAGCAATGTATAGTTATGCACCAACTCGAAGATATTGTAATGAAATTAAACATATTTTACGTTATCTTCGTGAGACTATTGATTTGGGATTATTTAATCCAAATGGTGATAGAACCAAGCATATATTGAACCAAAATTATTTTATACACATGAGCCCCAGAAGAATGGCAATATTGATTATGTGATAATTTGGTTGATATATTCATTAAGTCATTACCAACTATGATTTTGAAGAAGATGGTACACAATATTGGCATACTTCGACTTAATGATATTTTTACCATGAACAATGAAAATTCTATGTACTTATGAAGGGGAGTAAAAAGGATATGTGCTGATTGTACTCTTTTTCCTTCGCTAAGGTTTTTTCCCACTGGGTTTTCCTTTGCAAGGTTTTAATGAGGCAATCCCAAGGCACTTAGAAGTTATCTGAGAATATTGTACTCTTTTCCTTCTCCAATTTTTTTTTTTCCCACCGGGTTTTTATTTGGTAAGGTTTTTAACGAGGCATATTCTTAGAAAATTGCTACAAAGAACTCCATCCCTTCTATATGAAGACAATCTTTGCATGTATAGCTCAATTAAAAGGATGATACATCAAAGGAGATAGAACAAAGCACATTTCATCAAAATTCTTTTTCACATGACATTGAAAAGTGTGGTATAATCTAGCAGATTTGCTCACAAAAGCATTACTAACTGCAACGTTTAAAGGATCAAGCGTCCACAATATTAGAATCGACACGGTGAAGGACTTAAGGATATATTCATTAGGGGGAGCTAATACGCGTTGCACTCTTTTTCCCTTAACCAAGGTTTTTTTTTCATTGGGTTTTTCCTAGTAAGGTTTTTAATGAGGCAGCTTTCAATGCGTATGGCTATACAATAGACATCCAAGGGGGAGTGTTATAAAATTATACATAGTGTGTGGATGTCTAGATACATTCTTACCCATGTCTAGATACATTCTTACCCCTTTTTATTGTAATTAACTTTAAGCTTTATAACTCTCATATCCTTTAAGGTTTGAAACTCATGACCTTTGAGTTTTGCAACCTCTTAATATTGATATCCTTGTACCATAAATAGTAGCATTATAAAGAGGATGGGTTAGAGATATATACAATTACAATATATGAAATGAGAATGCGCTTCTCCCTTAATCATCATCTTTGTTTTTATTTTTAATAATATTTTATAATACACCCCAACCTATCTCCAATGAATTTTTATTTTTTTATGTATCTTTTTGTACTTGCTCTCATAACCTTTTACACACCACAATTTCAAAACTAATTTGATCAAATCAACCAATTAAATCTAACAAAAGCAATAGTGCATGTACAAAAATTGCCAATTACAAGATGCAATACGTATAATATATATGATTATCCAAAGAAAAGAACAACTGATATAAATCAAATAAAGTCAAGTTTAAAGACATAACTATTAGAACATTATACTACTCCAAGTCTCCACTCTCCATACATTTCTAACTCTCTAATTTTCTTTGTATATAATGCTAATCGGGACAGGTAAAATCTCATAAACTACCCTAACCCTAATCTATAGGATTTTATAATTTTTTCAGAGTACTTCATCCCATTTAATTGCCGATCCTAATTTATATATCAGGCACCCTCACCCAAAGTACGGCCAATGTTGCCACAACCACAGTGTCTACCCGCTGCCATAATACCACTAACAGCAGTAGTGCACCATCAGTCAAGTCCCGCAAAGGAAAAACAGCACTTTTATATATGTGTACGTAATTCAGTCACAATTTCACATACTTCCGAGGGATGAAATATCATCAGGCACCCTCTACTATAAAATAACTGATCATTTGAATAATGTCTTTAAAATGGAGGATTTTCACTCTCTTATATAACAACAATCCAGAAAATCTAATTAATCTCAAGTTCTGTATGAAATCAGAACTGAACATTCAGAACTCAAAGGGAAATCCAAACAACAGCGACTATGTTGGTCTCTGATCTTCTATTGCTGATCTCAGATGGGTGGACGGGTGGGTTTGTGGGGCGATTTTGCTTTGTCATGTATGACCTGGTTAGTAGTCTCAATCCTAAGCGTGCCATTGCATGGAAAGAAGAGCTAGCTATGCCACTCACTATCCACCTTATCTTAATTGGTCTTGAAACTAAATACAGCAACAGATTCTCTAACACAACAAACGAGAGATCTTCCTTTCATTCCTCAATCATCTTCGACTTTTACTTGTTTCCCACATAACCCATGTTACGTCAAGTTAAATCAAAAGTTTACTGCTAATATTAATTTTAGACTAGTGTTTTTTCTTTTCTCCTTCTTCTATTTTTTTTCCCTGTTGTGGGTGGGTGGGTGGGTGGGTGGGTGGAGTGGGCATAAAAAGAACAAAATAAAAAAAACCATTTTAGTATTTTGAAAATGGTCCCAGACGAGCAGCAAGTAGAACTGGATCGTCTTTCCAATTAAGCGTTAATTCTTACTCCCAGTCAAAAAGCTAATTCCTTCTATCATTGATGGCCTAAAAAGACATACAAAGAGCACCAAATACTTTGAATGCAAAGTATTCTGCAATGCTAAAAAAGAAGTGTTTGAATGAAATAAAGGAGTATATATGCGTATGTATAACAAGTCCTTTACAGTACAAGACACTCTTAGCCCATACTTTCTTTCCATCGTAACGGTTAGTACTTATTCAAATAAGAGATGTAACTGTAACAAAAGTTAAAAGCCACCCATAACAGTTGTTTCCTAATTCCATGTTTTGACACCATGAAATTTGTGTCAAAGTGAAAGATACACACACACACACACACACACACACACACACACACACATATATATATATATATATATATATATATATATATATATATATATATATAGAGGGCCATCTTTCATCTACTTTCGCTATCAACTCTTTTAATTTAACTACTACTTTTTATTTATTTCATGAGAATGCATCGCAGTAGAGCCATCCTCATATAGTTTTTCTTTTCTTTTCTTTTCTTTTCTTTTTCCTAAAGTAAAGCACTCCAACTTAAAGCAGTATTAAAAGTAAAATATGGCATTATCTACTCAAAAGGGCTGCTCATTTTATGCTTTTGAGCTTCAAATAAGCATCTTCGGCTTATACATGGCCCATGTGGGTGATAGCAATATCTAAGATATCAAAAATAACGCACACAGAGACACAAAGAGAATAGTTAATAGTAGTTTTTGGCTCGACAGGCCAGAGACTTTAAAGGTTGCAAATTGGAAAAGTTGCTCTAATTTTGACATGACAGCCTTGCCTATGTAAAGGTGATGGAATTACGTACCACACACTCCTTTTCCAAAAAGTTATCATTTTTTTATGTGTTTAGATTTAATTCTCTATAAACAAACTTATGTCTCATGAAAACCCCACTATCATGAGACTACCGATACTCGTATTGGCGCAGCTACTAGTTTAGTGTTTTTCATTTAGGCATGGCAAATTCCCCGTCCTAATGGATTTCTGCTCCACTCCGAGCCTAATGGACAAGTTTGGGAGGAAATTTTAAATTATATAGAGTTAGGTTCGAGTATCATACTTTAACTAAATCCTCTGAACCCCCCACCCTGATTAGATGCTATGTTACTCGGATATTCCTCTATGAAATGGTACTATAGGAATAGGATTTTCTTCCTTTTTAACATAAAAAGGCTTTTTTATTTTTATTTTTTTTATTCTTAGCTCATTATTTAATTAATTTAGTAATTATGCAAGAGGAAAAATTGGCTTGGCAGGGAAGGAACAGGATTGTAGTACGCGGGGTCAGGTATTTTCTTAGCAGGGCAAGAATGAGGAATGATTAATGAGTTCATTATATATAGCAAATACTAAAACAATGGATATATACATATATTGGCCACATCCTTGCAACTAATTAAGCATACAAAAGAACCTTTAAGAAGAATATAAAAACAATAATAATTCAACTAACCTTCGAGGATACACATCAAGGTGTCACTCACCTTGACCATCTACTAAATCTTCAGTACTAAAGTAGTGAATCAAGTAAATTCTCCAAAACAACTTTATCTTACCAATTTCTTCAAGAATCAGCCGGCTAGCAGTATATATACGATGACATGATCCGAATCTGAAAATTCAAGTGCCCATCCCCCCAACCACCTCAGACTCAAAGTTTATGAGCTTAAACTTCCTAGGTGATTTATCATGTATCTAAAGGCAACGTTGAAGAAGAATTTATTTTAAAAGTGATTGTGATTATAAGGTCAAGCTATAAAAGTGAATCATCCAGAATCTAAAGGATTACAAGCAACTTGTGACATCTTTTGATCTATTTTTTGTGACGCCCCCAAATTCGGGTACTTGAAACGCTTATTCAGTACTTCACCATAACCACCATTTAACATAATAAAACATCAAACTTATATAAAGTTATTACATCAGAGTTTAACTACCCACGTACGATGACATTTAAATTCTTATTACATGATAGTTAAATATTTATAATATACAAACTATCTATTACATAGCATCTCAGCTACTCGACAGCTTTTTCTTTTACTTTATCCCTACCAAATGTCTCTACTCGGTCCTGAGTAACTGAAAACATTTATAACAAAGCAAGAATGGACATTCAATTGCTCAGCAAGTAATAGCATTCGTAAATAACTTAACAAGAAATAAATGTTTTCTGTGAAGCATACTTTGACAGTGTAACAAATCTGTGAAGCAAATAAATCTTGAATCATTCATATCAATGAAACACATATCAATATCTGAATAGCTGAGAGGTCACAAGACCATGAACATTTTTTTTCATTTCTTGAAAAGGTCCTATCAGAATTTCATCTGTGAACCGCCTTGTCTTACGGACACAGTGGGTGATCAGCCCTTTATGCCCTGTATTGATCAATATTATCTTAAACAGAACAATTTTTATTTTCAACATCACCACTCCTAGAGTGCAATATAAAATATCCCAATTCAGGGATTGTTCATTCTCAAACTGGAATCCAATACTATATCAATATAGCTAGACAGCTCAAATCATATCACAATAGTATTTCAATACTTAATATAAAAGAATTGAAATACTTTAAGCTATGTCTAGCCAGAACAAATGGCTTAGACTGTCTTTAAACTGTTCATGCATATTAAATTTCATCTAATATACATGATAACATCATAACCATTCTCTTGAATTTGATTGGAGTAAAAAAGTTTTATTACCTTGTATTATTCATAAGTGAATGAAAGACAGTTTAGAATTTAGAGAACTTGCCTACATATGAAAATACTTGTTCAATAAAAAGTAAGATTTAGATACTTGCCTTGTTCGTAGACTATTGACAAAATTCAGCTTAACTTGTTCTCACAGAGCCTACACAATTATATTTGCATTTACAAGCATATTAGCCAAATATCCAAGTCACATAGCTTGTATGTTCACATATCACATAATCACATTGATTATATCTTTAGTTTGGGTTTTTACTTTCGAGATACTGGTATATATTTTTTCAAATACCTCGATCATCCATGTTCTTACAATATGACACCGGGCGGGATAGCGATTATTCTGCGGGCTGGTAAACAAATGAATTCACAAATAAAGGAACAAGAGATTCACCGGAAAACACACAGAAACTCTCTCTAATGTGTAAATTTATATTTATCAAAATCAAAGTTATGGAATTCAACTCACACTACAAGAAAAAGGCCTATCTGCGACCGCCTATCAGCTACCGATGTCGGTCGCTGATATCCATTTACGACCGATTGTGGTCGCTGATAGTCATCGCATAAAATCTGGTCACTGGAATGCACATCAGCGACCACTATTAGCAACCGACTTATCTACGACCGTTATTAGCGACCAGGATAGTCGCTAAGCTGAGTCAGCATGGTTCAGGGTCGAAGGTTGACGTGGGCCACGTGTCAGCGATCGCCATTAGCGATCGGCGCGATCGCTAACACCCTAATCCAATTAGCAGTCGCTAATAAGTATCAACGACCTAATGCAGTCGTTGATGTACAAAATAAAAAATATTTTTTTCTTTTTTTTGGATTTCCCAAAAAATTATACCTGTTTTGTACCTGCTTTATATCCCAACACACAACAGATAGTATATATAAACTTCCAACCAAGTTTTATATAACTCAACACATACACAACAATATAATAACATCCATCATACAGTAAAACAGTATAAACTATATAAACATTAAAAAACTAATATGAACTGAAGAAATATATACAAATCTAATCTTTAAGTAACATACAGTCATCCAAAGAATGAATATAAAAGTATAAGGCTCATAAATAACTAGAAAACAAGACTAGGTCGGTCGTCATGCATCATCGTCCAAATTAGTTTCTCGTTGATCACCCTGTAATTAACAAAATAATGAAACACGTTACATATATAGTATATATGTTGATACTGGTATTACGACAATATACAACAAATTAAACACAACAATATGTATATATATATAAGTGACTAATTTGATTGTAATAAATACTAAGATTACCTCGTCGTCATCCTCATATTGTGATGATGATGTTGATGTTTCCGCCACTGCAGCAGCTAACTCATCAGGACTCAAAGCCGCTAGATGTCAGCCCAGTATACAAAAAAGATCACGATCTCGATAGATCTCTCACGCACAATGTCAGGAAGAGTATGATGAGCTAGATGGGTCGATGACTGTGTAGACTAGGTAGCAGAGCTGCCTGTGCCACTGATGGTTGGGCGATGTTGTCCTTGGCCTTTGACGTAGTTCTTCTTCACAATTGATGCCCTTTCTCACAGTTCTTGATCAATCATCAGACGTGGGGTGCCTTCAGGATAACACTCGTTTAATAAGCTCTTGTAAGTATCATGTCAGTAAGTTAACAATTAAATAGTTAAAAATAAATATTAAATTCTAAATAATAACGTAAACTTGATAAACATCATCAAAGTTATCAAAACTTATTATTGTTATCTGGATAGCATCAGGCAGACCATCACGGGTGGCCACGTACACATCCAGCCAATTAATGGATAGGCTGACCTTGAGACTGAGACTCTTATACAAAATATACTCTCATATTACTAAGTAATCATGTGATATTCTACAAACCATGATTGTAAACATATTAAAACTATTCTATCAAATTCACAAGTTTACTATTCATACATACCCTAGCAGTGATATGTTGCAACTGTGATATATTATCGCCCTGTAGGTGCCTTTCACCTTTTCACCATCAAGTACACTCGATGATCTATTAGTGGCAGCAGTCTTGTGTCTTTTAACCCAGCTCTTATCTCTCCATTGGGCACACATCTCAGCCCATATGGACTGGGTGCACCACTACGAGCTATGTTAGTGCATGTACTCCTCTTCCTGGTCTGGATGGTTGATCGATGCATTGAGTAAGGCATTTTTTGTCGTTCGTTGTTCAAGTTGTCTTTGGTGCGGACGGCGCACTTCTGCCAGAATAGTGTCTGTATCACTGAAGCATGTGCGTTCTGCCATCTAAACCATTTTTGCAAATAAAACAACAACAATAATATTAAAACGGTACTATTAACATATAATCCAATACTACTAAAAAATTTTAGTTTATTAATTATATTATCTGCCATAATTAAAAAAATATACCTAAAATTCTGTCCAAACTGCATCCTTGTGGGCGATAGGTGTGCTCGTCCACGTAATCACAGCTGTCAGCCAGTTCTGTAAGCATAACTGTGAAATGCACTTGACTATCTTGTTATATGAAAAATCACTACAATATACAATAATTTATATTAAAGATAAATAGAATTATTATAATATTTAAATCAATTTACATTAGTATATATCTGCAACAATGAAAATCTAAAATGCTTATATATAAATGATGCAGACGCACGTGATGTCCGAAGGAGGACGGATTTGTATAAGAATCTGCTCATCCGTATTAGCAGAGGCCTTTGACACATGATTAAGACCCCTACCTAATGACAAGAAATTGCATTAAATAGTTAAGTACATAAACATGACAATGATATAAAGAACATGTAATACTAAACATATATTTTATTTTTTTAATCAATGTCTGAGTCAGAATCATCTTGTATACGTAGTGCAAATTCATAACCATCATCTACTTCAGATTCAGTGTCAGTGTCAGTCAATAACTCTTCCTTCTCAGTATCAATGTCATCTGACACAAGTATTGACTAAGGATCTAATTCATTAGATTCATCTCCACCATCTAACTGGATTACTTCATTGTCATCCTCCACATTTATATAGTTTATCTATGAAGCATCTGCTCTTGGTAAATCTCCCCGTCAACTACTTCTACACAACTGTGCGCGGTAGTATGAATTACAACTTGTCAATCTGCAGGTGGTCTATCCTTTTTCCTAACAGGACTAGGAGTGTAGTAGACTTATACTTTTTGAGATGGTAACACAAACGATTCGTTGGCGTACGCGGACCTATGGAGGTCAATATCGACGATTTCATTTCTTTCAACACGTATCCCTTTTTCTGAATCAAACCAACGACACTTGAACAAGTTAATATAACCCCCGTGTGTGCCCTTGTACGACAACTCTATGATTTCCTCCAACTCCCCATAAAAGGCACGACCAAGCTCATTGTAATTAACAATCTCCTTGGACACACACTCCAGTGTTTGACCATATGCCTTTGTATGAAATTCACAACCATTTATTTTGTAACTATTGCGTCTGACTTGGTTCCTGTCTAGTCTCATAGCTAGGACATGTACATTAGCCAGAATCATTAATCCCTCAGTAAAAGCCTACAAAAACTTCATCCTATTAAATGAAGTCATAGTTAACATGGAGTATATATATGTCGTGTTTAAGTAACTTAAATTACTTTGTCCTTTAGCCAAAGTGCAATTTTTTATCACGATTGATTTGAATATCTTTATCAATTATGTCGGGATGCTTCACTTTTAACTCATCATCATATAATCTATACAATGTTATAAACATTAACATATTAGAATGTATATTACATGTCATTGAAAGTTAAGGGATAAATATAAATTTTACATGTGTACCTCACAAATTCGTCAATCTCCTCGCAATTGAGAAAAATGTAAGTATGTACAACATGTAATTCTTGCTCAGAGAGGAAAATCTGCTTCCCTTTTTCATAAGTGCGTCCCGATAGACCAAATACAAAAAGCTGACCATTTAGTTCAACATTGCCCCCATCATCATGGCTCGAGACACGATTGGCCTTTGTTAAGAATTCGTTCAGAAAATTGTCTGAGACAAACGTAGATATCTCATCGAAACTGTATGCCTCACATATCGACCCCTCGACATAAGCTCTATTCTTCATACTCTTCTTAAGGTTTCCCATCACCCTCTCAAAAGGGTACATCCATCTATATTGAACTGGACCCCCAACACGAGCTTCATAGGGAAGATGAATTTGCAAATGCTACATGGAGTCAAAAAAACCAGATAGGAATATTTTTTCAAGTTTTCACGTGATCTCTATGATGTTCTTCTCAAGTACGAACATGTCCTTCTCATTTAATGTTTTTGAACATAAGTCTCTGAAGAAACGACTAAGATCCGTCAAAGCATCCCATATTGGTTTATCAAGCAGATCCCGAAATGTTATAGGCATGAGTCTCCATGAACACATGACAGCCATGACTCTTCATCCCTTGCAATTTCCCACTCGTAACACACCTTGCAATGTTTAACGCATATCCATCTGGTAGTTTTAGAGACTTAACCCATATGTACACATCTTCAACTTACTTTTTGGACAATGTGTACCTTGCATGCGGTTTGATCATCTTACCATTAGGAGATTCATAAAGTTCTAATCCAGGACGTTTATAAATATCTTTCATGTCCAACCGTGCCTTATCATTATCTTTTGTCTTCCCCGTAACATTCATCACGGTGTTAAACATATTGTCGAACATATTTTTTCAATATGCATCACATCTAGATTATGACGAAACAAATTTGTAGACCAATAAGGTAGTTTCCAAAAGATGCTTATCCGAACCGAGTTATGAGATTCATCAAACCCATTGATTATGTTTGTGGCATCAATCTTACCAAATGGGATGACCTTATTCTATTGCGGGGTCCACCAATGATTGTGTCGTCGTACGAATATTCCCTAACAAAAAGAATATTCCCCGACCAAATGAATATTTTCCAACACAACGAATATTTTATAACAACTTGCTTACTTTGCAAAATTTTCAAATATCACCCTTAACTTTAAACTTTTATCAATTTAACTATTTACCAAAATAGAAAAATTGAATACTTTTATTTCATAAAATTCGGGATCTCACACACACACCCTTTATTAGGCCTAAACCGATCATGACTGCAAAACGTGCACCTTGTCATCTGTTCATTTTTTTTATAAAATAACATGCAATCGTTGGGACATGCATCGATCTTTTGGTATCCAAGACCCAAATTTTTCACCATTTTCTTACAATAGTAATAGTTATTAGGTAATTTCTCACCTTCAGACAACATACTCTTAATGGCCTTCAAGAGTGACTCAAAACACTCATGGCTCATGTTGTGATCAGCCTTGATGTTAAGTAATATTGCCACTGCAGACAATGTAGTGTGTTTGGTGTAACCATGTCATACTGGATCACTACCCTCATCTAACAACTTAAAGAAGGCTTTGACATCAGAATTCATGTAAGAACCAAGAATTTCTTGAATAAATATTATTTTGATAAAATAAGAAGATGAATATTTATTTGAATATAAATATTGTTATGTTGAGAAATGAATAATTCAACTAAGTTAAATTGAATTTATAAGAATGAGAATTGTGAAATGCCTTGTTTGGCATGAGAATGGAGATTTAAGGAATTAATTTAATATTATATTATTAATTAATTGCTATTGTGAGTAAAGTAAATTATGTAATAAGAATTATATCATTTAGTTGATGTGTGTAAAATATGTGTTAGCATATGGTTCCTACATTAAAAAGAATGTGTAGTGTGACAACTTGTAACTATATTATATATAAAAAACTATATAGTAAAGTGTAGGGAATTATAAGTTACATAAATAATTACTTGTGTGATAGTAAAGATGTGTGGAAACATTAAAAGATGTACTATGTCAAAGAATTACAAATTATTCTAATAAGCAAGTCTAATTGGGATAATAAGGTTTTAAGGAGATATTAATTTATTAGTGGTCAATTAAATGGAGTCCATACATGTTACAAATGTTAATTAGACTGGACTAATCTACATGGATTATATGATGTGGATACATAAATAAATCATAACTTTCCATTATGTAGTAATATTAACACCTTAAAATTACATTTTGGGAATTAAAAGAAACAAACTAAGCATTATAATCACGTTGCTGGGATTTAAAACCTTGTGTCCCAAAATCAGTGACCTTCACAATACATGAACAGTAGCATATATCTTCATTGCGTGAACTTGAGCTGCTACAAATCTATAGTGACGATGGCTACGGGATGGGCAGTTGGCCAACCCTTCTATAACCAACATTTCTTCTCAATTTCCTTTGAATCAAACCATGGTGTAATGCCATGAACTGGGCAATCCATTCCCTATATATAGCACCCTTTTCATCTCATTTTATGTTGCTTAAAATTGTCTGAGAAGTGCATTAGAGAGTGTGAGTTGCTGAGCTATTAGGGAGTATTATCAGAGGAGTGAGGGAATTCAATTCAAGCTTCAAGGAGGTATAATTTCTGTTTTTGTTCTTAGTTTGAGTTTTGTCAAAATTCTTGCAATTCTCATGAAATCTCTGTTAAGTAGTATAAATTAGCATGTCTCTGTGTTACTTGAGTTGGTATGAATGCTCTGAAGTGATACAGATGGTCTGGTTTTTGGATGGGATATACATATGCTAAGGCTCTGCTAAAACAGAGCCATTTATTTTTGTTTCTGAACGAAGTGGCGTAGCCACGCCACTTCTATAGCTTAATACCGCGCGGGGTGATTTTCTCAGATTCTGCTTTAGTGATTCAATGATATGCTAGACATGTTAGGTTGGTCTGAACATGCCTATAGATGATCCTAACCTATAAAATAATGTTGCTTAATATATAGTAAGACTTGGTTTGGTGTGTATTTTCAAAGAAATATAAGAGTTGGAAACTAGTCTTGATAAACCTTTTGCAAAGCATGTTCTGACCTTGGTTGTGAGTGTATCAGGTTTTGATATGCATTAAAGTGTGACCAATATGTTAATTTACATTGTTGGAGATGGTATAGTGTATTCAAGTATGAATTAAAAGGAAAATGCAAGTAAAAGGCTATATTAGCTATGTGTACATGAACTATGCATAAACTGAGTTTTAAACTCCATAAACATGTTCATGTGATATATTGTGGAATTATGAAAGTATGCAATAGAATATGTGGACTTATCTTGCATACTTGAATAAGTTTTACTAAGGGACACTTAAGTTGTAAATGCAATCTTGATAAACTATATAGAAATTGCAAGCATGCTTATGTGATTTAATATGTATATAAGGGAGCATGAAGTATAGCAAGTAAAGTGGCTTTGCATGCTTGTTGGATTAACATGAGATTTTCAAAGGAAGTCTTAAGAATGAAAAACGGGTTTTGATAATAGATGCATCATGAGTATTCAAAAATTGACCATCATAAGTAAGTGTGTATGTCAATTAAGGAAATTAACATAAATGCCTAACTAGACATGTGCATGGAAAAAAAGGGAATATGACTAGTCTAAACGGTGTAAAATTTCATGACAAGAACTACATGACTAACCTAAATGCAAGCATGTGTTGTTTAGATCTATAAATCATATAGTATATGTTTAACGATAAAAAAAAAATTATGAATAGAACACTTTAAGTCTTGATTAACTAAAATTGGTTAATGACCTATGTTAAAGATAGAATGTAGGGTCAAACATAGTTATTCACACACTGACATATGTGTTTTGCATGATTATTCGTATATGTGCAAGTCGTGTGTACACTGGCTTTCTGCAGGACCAGTCATGTCTTGGTTTGCACCAGGAGCAGCGCGGTCTCGCCAATCTGCAGTAAGACCAAATTTTTGTTGTTAATCTGAGAGTTGATGCATGCTTGTATTGTAACTTAAATCAGTAATACATGTCCAGTATAGTATATATGTGTGAATAGATAGAATAATGGAAGAATACTATACTTACACCTTAAATCAAAGTGTGAAGGCAAGCTATGGTGGCATAATGTAATAGAAACTGATTTTCATGTATGTGATGGCATATGTATGGAAGCATGCAACTAAGAGAAAACTAACACTATATGTTTAGTATTGACGAGTTATACTTGTGTATCATGGTAAAGATAATAGGTGTACATATTGAATTTATATAACTAATGTGATTATACATGAATAAAATATCATAGTGCATTGGATTGATATTAAGGTTTACTTGGTAAACTACGTTTGAGGCAAGTACTCGAACCTTACTCTTTATTGAGCATTATTGAACTTGTGCAATTATTGATCGTACAAGTAGAACTTTGAAAAAACAATACTTCGTAATGAAAATTCAAATTTTGATTCAAACAATCATTATTCATATATATTGTGAAAGAAACTGTCTAAGCCATTGATTTGGCTAGACTATTGATACTTGATCAAAAGCTATCCAAACCAAATTAACTTGGTGCAGACTCTTATAACTGAGAAGAACAACCCTCTTAGTAGGGGAATTATATATTGTCGGGGAACCGACGTGCGCACATGAGAAAGACTAAACGTTATGCATGACATAGGTTACTTTAGACTGAACACATGTTGTACTCATTATGTGGAATTATCAGTAGTATCACTGTTAATTCTAAGAGAAGTTCATAGTCCTTAGTGACTGCTCAGTATTCATTACTTGAAATCTTGAATTGATAAAACTTTGAATATTATTGATATTTCTGTCCATAACGACTGTTGTTGATAATCATTGATACTTTTTGCTATCTTGAACTATCGTTATTAATATACCCTTGATACATTGAAGACTATATTGAATACCCTTTTTGCTATATTACTTGTTGGGCAAAATTGTTGCTCATCCTTGTTTTTCCCTAAAACTGTTAGTGAAGGCAGAATGTGGTGTACCCTCTGACAAGGACAAGGGTAAAGAGAAGGCTATGAAGTAGTTATTTATATGATGCTAGTGATGTACTAGGATTTGGTTGTAGAAAAACCTATTAAGCTATGTTTAAGATTAATGGTATTGTATTATGTATCAGTTATGTCCAGATGATGTTTAATTATGGTTAAGTTATGTAAGAGATGTCTAAGTTTTGAACCCTTGGGACAAGAATAATTATGTTATATTAATATAATATATTTAATTATTCCACTACGTATAAGATGTAGATTTATTGTTAGAGTTGGTGCGTGACAACCAAATTCAAGACTAGAGTGGTCTAAATTTGGGAGTGTCACAATTCATAGGTTTCTCTCTGCCTTGTTCCCAATCAAAATCTGGCCCTGCAACAAAATTTGGCCCTGCAATATCATGAACCATTTCATTCATACGATGAGTACTGCTGCTCAGATTTTGTACTTCTGTGATGCCACCATCTCTTCTCTGCCCATGTGTCCACCAGCATTCTTCGTATTTTTTTATGAACCCAGAAACAAGTAAATGATAGTTTACCATGCCTCTATCTATATAATTTATATTCTTACACTTCAAACAAAGACATCTTATCTTGTTCTGACCATTCACACATTCCAGGTGACTATACGCATACTCTAAAAACACTTGGCAACCAACTCTAAATTCAGCTGTAGCACCTATCTGGGTACTTGACTTTTGTCGTGTCATCCAACTACGGTCTGAATAGAGGTCCATGATACCACAGTACCTACTACAGATAACATGAGCTTATTAATGTATAGCATGTTTGTAAGCATATGACTTGAGCATACTTGTAACCATATGACTTAAGTATACTTGTAACCATATGACTTAAGCATACTTGTTAGAATCTTTGAGGTTTTGGCGTAATATAGCCATAAACTTGCAAAAACTGTTAATATAGCTTTTTAAACGTCATAACATTGCTTTTATAGTTTATAAACCTTTTATAAGGCATTTATAGGCTTACTATGCATACATATATAAATTCATAATCATATAGTGCATTTAGGCATTTCTTTGCGTATATATAGCTTAACTTCACTTTCGCGAGTAACTTGAACTTTGTTTTATATTTATAATAGCATTACATGCTTAACATGTCCACATATCAGTATTTCGACAATTCCATGTATTCATAAGTTATATCTATGCTTTTGCAGATACACTTTACCCGCAATGCAAACTTAATCCTTATATCTATGATTTTGCATAACTTGTAGATAGACATACGCTATTTATATTTTAAACTGCGTTATATGTCCATCTCGGTGCCTCGGGATACGCTAAATTATTTAAAAAATCTCAAAATATGTGTCACCATTTCGAAACACGTGTCATGACGTTAAATATTACATTTCGTTTGAAAAACCGCATTGCAGTGTCATACTGGGCCCGACTATGTAACAATCTTCGTTTTAAAAAAAACATTAAGATAAGAATTTAAATTAATAAAATTCTTATTATGTGATAATGGATTGGACTACATAAGTAAATTTGTGTTGTGTAGTATGTGATTTTTGTGAATAAATATATTATTGTTATACATTTATTATAAATTGTTGAAAACAATTTCTAGGAAGGGAAAAAGATGTGTAGGATACAAAATTATTATAATTGCGTACACGGACATCTCGTATCATTAATTTACATAGCGTATCCATAGCTTATTGTTCACTCTCGCGAATAAATTGAATTCTCATTTCATATGTATATTAGTTTTATACATGTCCTTTAATAAATTATTGATTCCGTTCTCATAATAACTTTTTTTTGTATTTCAAAACTCTTTTGTTTTCAAATTTTATGTTCAATATTAACACATTTCATTTTAATATATAACTCTCTTTATACTTCATTACACAAATTAAATAGACTCTGCATATGTAAACTTACATAATACTTTTATTACTTCTCTTGTGTATTAAACGAATTTACATTTTAAAAGGCTTTGACACGGCTTTAGCATATCATTACGTTACATGCTTGGTTTATTACCATTCATATCTCATGAATGCTCATAGTTTTATATGTAAACTAAAGCGTTTTAGTAGTTTAGCTTATGTATTAAAGTATTTATAATTTATATATATAAATTATAAATACTAAATCATTTCACACATTTGTATTATTTTATTTCTATTTCATTCCCATAAGCTAAATCATCAAAAACATCGAAGCAAAACATTGCGAAATCTAAACAGCACCACGGCTGGGCATGACTGGCAACTTGGCCCTGCGTGGCCCAGCGCGGTTCAGCGGGCTTGGCCTTGGCTGGGCAATCCCAAGCACTTGACGTCATTCCCGCGATTTTCTAATTCCTAATTCGCTAATCTGATCTCATCCCAATTTGGATATGTTATAGATGGTATGTCCACCTATTTTTCAAAAATGCTAACTGAACATTTTGGGTAACTTAGACGCGTTAAACAAGAGGCCAAAACAGCCCCCAGCCAACTGCTACTGTGTGCTACTGCTGCTGTACTGTGTGTTGCTGCTGTTATGGGCAGCATCCCCCTTCGTGACGCGACTACTTTACAATTTTGCCATTTTTAGCTCGCATGTCGGATCGCGCTCATTTTTGAATATGTTATACATGGTATGTAAGACTATTTTTAAAAAACACTACTCACCCAATTTGGATTCATTAGGCAGCCCAAACAGTACGTCAAAAGTGGACATTCATAATAGTTTTCAACTCATTTACAGCTTTACCGTCTCTCGCTAAAACAATCATAACTTTTTCGTTTCAAAACATTTTTGATCGATTCTTGCGCCCATACGAAGATAACTTCCGGGGCTACAACTTATGCTTTGACCATTTTCAAATTCTTAACACAAAATTCCAACAAATTCGTGCAAGGGACTGGTCTGAAACGGTTTTCCAGATTTTTGGCAGATTCGACGCACCCACTTTGGCACGTCATAACTCGATCATCCGAACTCAAAACAGGTCCGCTCTGAAGGCTATAGCTAGCTGGGATTGCACACTACTAGACCCCAGAAACTTAAAATTTTCTAGCAAGTCTAACTAGCCGAAACAGTTAGCCAAAAACAGGCTGACACACTATCTTTTAAATTTTTTGTTTAGGCTTAAAATTACTTCCTTTTTAATTTACTTCGCCCAAACTCTTTATTATCATTATAGAATAAACATATATCTAGCCCAAGCCTTAGTTTCATCTAATATTTCGTTTTTTACCAAAACAGTTCATTTTGGAATTTTGTCAAGCACTATGAGTGCGTTGTTTTGGAACACCCATCTCATTGCTATTTATTTACGCCATAACCCCACTTTAGCCTCCTTATAACTCCACACAACCAACTTAATCTCCTTTAGATATAATTTAGTCCACAAGCATCCGATTTGCAATAAATATATACATAAACATACTAACATATAAGTTAGTTTACTAACTTATAATCTTTGTATACTCAGTTATGTTGGTTATGCTTCAAATTTATTGGTTTTATCAAAGTCCCACATTGATTACTTTGAGAATATTCTTTGTGTATATTAGTAAATGTTGGCTTGGCCTTAGTAACTTGATTGAGAAAATAAGGATGGGTTCACGCACATGAGGATGGCTAAAGAATTGAAATAGGCCAAGTTTGGTTCTTAGACTTTTTGGTCAGAAAACTTTAGTGCATGTGTGTGCTCTAACTTACAAGTCATAAGCCAGATTATATAGCTAGCATGAAGCAAATAGAGAATAAGAGCTTTAGTGTAATACAAGTGATATATTGCGTTAAAGTCCCAAATTCGTGAAATTAATTATAAGTACTTAAGGGCATTAAGTTGGATGGTTTGAATGTTTGGGATCACCTCACCACGTGAGGGCAGTGGACATGTGGTCGTAAAACTGAGTAAAAAATGGATAAAATTGAATTATCTATTTGAATCGAAATTTTTTAATCAAATTTTTCGATTATTCGGTTATTTTTTGTATTTTGATTATACCAATTTTATTATTCGATTTTTGGGTTCGGGTTTGACCTTTTGAATTTAAGTTATTCGGTTAACCGAATAACCAAACAAGTTATAAAAAAAATTAAACTTTAAAGGTTAAAACAGTAATCTTCACTCTCTGGGTCTGATCTCTTTTGACTCATCAGTCATCTTCTCACTGGTCGATTACTCGATCATATTCATACCTTCCCAAAACTCTAAGATCTCAAATCTCTAGTCTCTGAAGTCTGATCTCCCATCTCTCACAGATCTCTACCCTAGCTAACTCAAACCTCAGTCCCCAAATCGTGAGTCGAGACTTCGTCTACGGTCCTCCACAGCCCCGCCTTCCGCACTCAGTTCGAATCCTCTTCGCTTCTGGTCTTCTGCCCATCTCCGATTTTTACTTTTTAGAATTTAGGTACACAGATTTTGTTCTTATTTATCAAATACTCTTGAAACTCAATATTCCCATTATGGGTGTGTGGGTTACTTTTTTAATTCTTATAGTGATCATTGCATAAACGAGTAACTAGTTAGGCTCGTGCTCTTTCAATTATGAACTGATAATCCTTTGATTTTTTGAATTGGGTCTCAATTTACTTTCTTTGTTTCTTAAGAGCATTCTTGATCTTTTACTTTTCTTATGTGAAGATATAGAGATTTAGCATTTTGCAGGTGGAATTTTAGGTTTCTTTGTTAATTTGTTTTTTTTATCTAGGTTTTTGCTTATATATGGTCATTGAGGATTTGTTTGTGAATCAAGGAAGAAGATAAAGAACATAGATTTTTTTTGTGCAGGTTTTGTAACAAGAGTTTTTTTTAGTGGAAAGTTCTTAGGGGTCACATGAGCGGTTTGACCTTCTTTTGGCCTTCTGGCTCATCTGTTGTGCTGCATGTTGGCATGTTGTTGTGCTTCCTAGTGCCTGCAAGTATGAAAACCTTTATTTTGGTTATTAACCGAATAACAAATAGTAAATTCGGTAATTCAATTATCTCTTAATTCGGTTAATAATTTGGATATCAAAATAATGTTAATTTTGATTTTCGATTATAATCGAATAAGTTATTCGGTTCGATTATAACCGAATGCTCATCCCTACATATTGGGGTGTCCATCAGGTGTACTGTAGTGTACCGGGTTAAAGTCTTAGACGCTTCAACATGTAATTATGGTCTATAAATATTAACAACCAATTTTATTTTTTCTCATGTTCGCAGTATGCTCGGAGAGCAGATTCTATGTCCCCATTTTCTCTGTCTCCCTTATGTCCTGTACTTAAATGTTTGGCACAGTATTTTACTTAACACCAATTAACTCTAAAATTAAATAAGATATTAAATTAATCAAAATTGAGTATGGACACAAGGTGAAATGAAAAAAATAAGGGATGTAAGATATCTTCTAAAGATGCCCGAGCCTGACTCTTTCTTTTTTTTCAATTAAGCAAATCAGAGGTGTAATTAAGTTATTAATATATAAAAATAAGTAAATAAATAATCGGTGGGGAAAATATAGAGTAATATCAATACTTAATATATATAGTCACTCAAATGAGTAATATAGCAGCAACTTACTTGGAAAACCCTCTCTCTCCCTCTCTCTCTCTCTCTCTCTCTATATATATATATATATATATATATATATATCCGTCACCGGAGTCTGTGAATTTTGGATTTGGTGGTGGTGCTACTGGTTCGTTTGAGTTCTTCTGGCAAACACAGAACATGGGCCGTTTTATGGGTTTAAAGTTTGATGAAGCGTAGTTACTTAATTAGTTATATGGGCTTGAGCATTGTCTGGGTAAAATCGATGGATTGCCTTTTTCGGTTGGGAAAGAGTGGGCTATGCTTCGGTTGGTCCAGAAATAAATTTTAGTGTACCAGACAGACACAAGTCGTACAAATATTACGTCCGTCCATGCTTATGTTCATCAGCCAGCTTTTGGGGATTTATAAACTAAACGCAATTGAAACTTTATTTGTCTACATAATTTATTATTTTAATTTAACTCACAAATATTTTATATGTATTTATCAAACACCATTGACCCAGACGCACCAAACTTCAGTAACGAAACAAGCCCTATATATATGTTTAATGTTTTTAATTATCTTTAATATAAATATTTTTTTAGCAATGTGACACACTAAATACTTTATCTATAACTTTGATCAAAAGTATGTAATTTTGACTTAAATAATGACATATCTTATCTGTATAAATATTAAAATTTACTTAATTAATTAAAAAAAATATTTGTCTCGGTTTTGACTTCACTAAGCAAATTTTTACCGATGAGATTGTTTCAAAATAAATTAATGGAGTACAATAAAATATATATCTAATTAACAAAACACAATATATTTTGAATTTTTCGCCCACCCTAATAAACGATCAGAACTGTCCAAAGTTTGTGATAAATCTTACCGTCCATTATATTCTCTTTAACTTCAAAGGATAAAAAATTGCTCTCTATCACTCTCAGATCCTCCTTCGTTCTTCCTCCTCCCGAGCTCGCCCTCTGCCTTCTCTATTTTCTAGCGCCGACAATCTCTCCTCCCTTTCGTACGTAGTGCCAGAGGCACGAATAGTATGGCTAGTATATATATATATATAACATGATTTTACATTGATTTATATCCTTTGTGATTTTAATGATAAAAATATCTTTGTGTTTGTGATAATCTTAATGGCCTTGTTTGATTTGTGTGGGCTAATTTAATATGTTATAGATTCCTTTATTTGTTGGCCCAAGTTAAAATGATAGTCCATTAATAATCTCTCTATTAGATCTAAGAAATATTTAGGACTGTATATCTTAAATTCAAGGTATTATTAGTGCTGAAAAGATTTCCTTAATATATATTGTTAACGCCAGGATCTTCTGCCACGTCCCAATCACGTAAGACGCTACGATCCTGCCACGACAAGAAACACGATAAACACCACAAGCTTGACGGTTATTCACGGGGATAAATTCGGCGTGAGAGTCGATCACGCGTGTTCACAAGGTTAAACAATGGAGGAATATAATGTCTAGTGTCTTGAGAGAGAAATAATAATTCTCATGTATATGTGATTATGAATGAAGAAGTGTATGAGCGTAACGCTCTTTGGGAAGACTTCCTTGCTAAGTTATACTCTCTTTTAGCTAGATTACGGTGCCACCCACTATTACCCCGACACACCCTTTGATCGATGGGTTCCACCGATCGCATATAGTTTATCCAACGCTTTTTGGTCACTTTGTTCCCACCGCAGCTCGGTTATAATCCCATCCACATTAATGCATGGTTTCTCTACCAACCGTCATGCTTTTTTCATCATTACAAGTCAAAGATGTAGATATTTTAAATATATGATGGGTCGATTGACCCATTGATTGAGTCCGATCTTTAGAAGGACTTAATAAAGATAATAAAGTGACTAGATCCAATAATGTCAACACCCAATAATGAAGACCCAATGGACTAATCGAATATGTGAGGCCCAATCCATTCGGTCCAATAGGAGAAATATCACGACCAAACATTGCCCCTAGTTTTCTATTAAACAGAGGTTTAATAGGAAACTATAAATAACATCGGTTCGAGATAAAATGAACTAATATAAGACCAATGAAGGCCCAAAATACGGCCACAAAGCCCATATAGTGAATATCAAATGGCAACATCAATTAAGATTGAAGTCCATTTAAAGAGCCCACTCGGTATTAACATACAACAACAAATATTTCACCGCCTCTCTAACAACCCAAACTTTCGCCACAAAACCATTCTCTTACTCAATCTAGGCGAAAGTCATGAAGCGATATCGATGATCATCGGTTCGTGAATAATTCCATCATGGAACCGATGGGTGAGTGGCGCCCCCAAAATAGGTATACATCACCCGATTACGAGTTGTCAATACATGAGTGCGAAACAACTACAACTTTATTATTACAACAATGAAAAGCTATGAGTTTAAATACAAATATTATCTTCTGACAATATTTATACTCACATAAATCCTCATCACATTTATTGATACATTATTTTACAAAAATGGTGAGGACTACTAAACAATCCTTTCTAAAACCTTCATTCCATACCCCGACTACGTACTCGCTTATATTCTAGCCTCCACGAGAAGAATGGAACAAAAAGGAAAAGGGTGAGCTCAACTAGCTCGATAAAAAGAATATTATGACTAAGATAATACACAACAAATTATCGTTAGTCTTCACGGGGAAAAATTTAATAGAATCTGATAGACAACAAATTTTCAATCAATATTCGCGGCGAAATAATAATTCATTAGAAGAGTTAAGTAGAGAATGCAAACTACTATCTTCTATGTATGAATTTAAAAGTTCATCGTCTATCTTTTATCCACAGTAACAACAATCAATATACATCTGGAATCAAATATTCATCTTTGCCTCTGAGGCCAAAGATATTCATCGATTAGTCATGTATTCATTTAAACACTGTTCATCTTTGCTCTGAGGCCAAAGATATTAATCGATCGGTCGTATTCATCTCGACACTGTTCATCTTTTGCACTACGGGCCAAAGATATTCTTGAAAATCATTCATCTTTTGCTTTCTGAGCCAAAGATATTCAATAATATCATCATTTAAGGCGAGGATGATGAAAATATTTTTAAAAGAACGAATCCATTGAAACAAAATGACAAGGATTAAGGATTAAGGATTAGTACTTTGTTTTTATCCATGTCCAACAATACCCCAAAAATAATCACGCGTGGTGTAAAATTCAAGAATGATCAAAACATGGATCTGATCAAAGCTAGTATCCAAAATAGATGTTTTGGACAAAAAAGAAGAAATTTTTTTTTTTGGTGAATAGTCATATCGTGAATAGTCTTGAGTATCGTGAATAATCTCGTATCGTGAATAATCCGTAGTATCATGAATAATAAATCAGACACCAAAAGATAGAAATTCCACAAAAAAAACATCTTCACGCTTCATGAATAGTACTGTGAATAGTAACTTCGTGAATAGTAACTCATGAATAGTAACTTCGTGAATAGTAACTCATGAATAGTAACCCAGACATGAAAAAGTTCCAAATTTGATAAAAACATCGATCAACATTTCAAACGTAATGATATTGAAGAAATAATATCATTACTGAAAAAAAATAATATCCACTTACCTCGAAGAATCGATTACTTGGAAGGAAAGGTCGGAAGTGATCTTTGAATGAAACTTATCTTGAATAACAACTCTCAAAGTATCTAAATACTCACAAAATCGCTCAATAATATAGAGAGAAAGAGAAAACTTTGTTTACGGTGTGATTTTCAATTCTAACTTAGCCCTCTATTTATAGGAAAATGTTAGCCGTAGAAGCGGACTTGACACTGCTACACGATGGCTTTACACCTGCTACTATTGCCACCCACCACATTTGAAATAAAATTCAGCACATTTCTTCACCAACCACAAGTGGGGCCCACTCAATTCTAGAATTTTCCACCAAAATCAATTATAACCCTAATTTAAGATCGGACACCTCTTAAAATTCATAACAAATCATTAAGTACATTTTTAACGGTTCAAAATTTGTGGACATATACTCAACTTATATATGTATAACATATCCAAAAATTACCACAATCCAACGGTCGGATTAAAAATTATAATCCCATAATATATCTCAAAACCCCACGATTTAATTTTAATACCTCCAATACGGTAAAATCTTGATAAAACACCTCAACAATAATTTCTTCATTTATAACCACATAAATAAATCCATCATTTATATCCACATAAAATAAATATTTCTTTATCATATGAATCAATAATTAATTATTCACAAATAATATTACGAGAATCACAATTATGATGACCAGGTAGTTCCCGGAAAGAGGGGCTTTCAGATAAGGATTTCTCCTTCTTGGCTGCAATTAGGTGACCAAACCTCTCCTTGATGAACTTTCTAGACATTGCCAATAATGCTATCTAATAATATTATTCAAATAATATGAATTATTGATCGATAATGGAGATAATAATGCGGTGACAATTATTGAATGATAATAATATAAAATATCAACGCAATGAATTATTGAATCAATAAAATAAAATATTGAGCGATAACTCACTGTGAAAATTATTGAGTAGTGCCTTCTTACGTAAGGATCAATAATTCAACAATCTTTGCAATCTGGTGTCTTCTTTGCTTGACCACGCGTATTCACGTATTTTAACCACGGGTATTCAACGATCTTAACGGTAACAACTTCTGCAGTTATTATTTTTAACCAACTTATATTTATCGTTTTCTTCATCCAATAAACTTTCAGTTATGGGGCCCACACATGGGCTGCGCAAGCGTAGTCGTCACGAATATTCCCCAAAAAGATCTGAATATTCCACGACCAAACGAATATTCCCAAACAAAAATGAATATTTTATAACCACTTGCTTATTTTGAAATATTTGCGTATTTAACCCTTAACTATCCACATTAATCAAATCAACCCTTACTATTTCAAAATAATAAATAAAGGAAATTCCTTTTTATTTAAAAAAATTTGAGGTCTTCTGACCTCCCTCCTTATGAAATTTAGTCCTCGAAATTGGCGTCGTATCTACACAGTGTTTGAAAAGGTGAGGATACCTCGCTTTCATTTCCGTTCCAATTCCCGGTCATTTCCTCTATAGCATGATTCCTCCACAAAACTTTAACTTGTGGTATGACCTTTCTTGGCGTAGGGCATGCTCCTTCCTATCCAAGATCTTGATAGGTACCTCCTCATCGTTAAGTCTTGGCTATCTCGTCCGGTTCTAACTTCAATAACGCGGGTTCGGGTCTTTCACATATTCTGAAATACGGATATGTGAAACACATTATGAACACGAGACATACTTTCGGAATAACGTGAGTCTATAGGCTACATTTCCTACTCGGTCGAAATTTGAAATGGACCAATAAATCGTGGATTGAGCTTTCCTCTCTTCCCAAATCTTGTAACTCCTTCCATGGAGCAACTTCATGACAATACATGATCCCTACATTAAATTCCGTCCTTTCGATGAAGATCCGCATAACTCTTTTGTCGATCTTGTCTTGGTTTGTATCGTTGTCGAATCATTTGGATCTTTTCGGTGATCATACGTACTAACTTTCGGGTCCCAACAATGTTGCTTCACCCACCTCATCCCAACATATTGGAGAACGACATTTTCGTCCCATATAATGCTTGAATGGAGCCACACCTATACTTGCACGATAAGCTGTTGTTGTAGGAGAATTCCACCATGGTAAATACTTATCCCAACTACCCTTGAAGTCTAGGACACGAGTCTTAATAGATCTTGAAGAGTTTGAATAGTCCTCTCGATTGTCCGTCTGGTTTGGGGATGGTATGCTTAAACTAAATCGCAAATCCGTGCCCATAGCTTTTTGCAAGCTAACCCAAAATCTTGAAGTGAATCTTGGGTCACGATCCGAAACTATGGATACAGGCATGCCATGCAACCTCACGATCTCATTTACGTGCATATACTAGCAAGGCGTTCAAGGAATAAGTCTCCGTGTCGGCAAAAATGAGCGAGACTTGGTTAATCTATCAACAATAACCCAAATAGCATTGATGCCTTGAAAGCCCGTAGGAAGACCCGTAACGAAATCCATGGTAATGTGTTCCCACTTCCATTCCGGAATCTCAAGTGGTTGCAGGGACCCTTAGGTACTAGATGCTCCGCCTTTACGTTAAGTGAGTTAAACACATCGAGATAAACTTTGCAATCTCTCTCTTCATATTATTCCACCAAAATGTATGTCGAAGATCACGATACATTTTAGTACTTCGAGGATGGATTGCAAATGGTGTATTGTGTGCCTCCATCATAATCTTGTACTTCAAATCGAGTCGTTAGGAACACAAAGCCTAGAGTGGACTCAAAGTATTCCTTCTTCATCAATTCTCGCTTAGGAATAGCTCCTTCTTGTACTTTCTTCTTCATACGCATCGATCTCGGGTTCGGTGGCTTGAGCAACCTTAACTTTTCTATTAAAGTTGGCTCTGTCGTATACTTGACATCATCGCTTTTCGTTCCGCATATGATCTTCTACTCGATCGTCGGCTACCGTTAAACTTTACCGGGATGGTATTGAATAGTGTGGTCGTAGTCTTTCAATAGCTCGAGCCAACGTCATTGCTGCCGTGTTTGAGTTCTTTTGAGTGAGTGAAGAAATATTTAAGGCTTTTATGATCTGAATATATCTCCACTTTCTCCCCGTATAGATAGTGCCTCCATATCTTTAAGCTTGAAAAGCATTGCTTTGCTGACTCTAGATCATGAGTAGGATAATTCCTCTCATACTCTTTTTAAGTTGTCGCGAGGCATAGGCTATGACTTTCCCACGTTGCATGAGAACACATCCTAACCCTTTGCACGAAAGCATCATTGTAGATAACAAATCCATCCGAACCGGATGGTATTGTTAGAAACAGTCTTAGAAATAAGTCTCCTCTTAAGCTCTTGGAAACTTTTCTCGCATTCTTCATTCCAAAGCAATTTTGTATCCTTCCGAGTTAGGCGAGTTAATGGAGTAGCGATTAGAAAAAACCTTCCACGAATCTCAGATAATAACCATTAAGCCCAAAAACTACGTGCTTGATCCACAAACTTGGTTGCTCTGACTTTGTATTGCTTCATCTTGGCCGGGATCAGCGGATACTCCATGTTTTGACACCACATGCCCAAGAAATGCTACTTCCTCAAGCGAACTCGCATTTCTTCAATTTGGCATATAGTTGGTTTTCACGAAGCCTTTGGAGTACCGACTTCAAATGGTGCTCATGATCTTCACGACTTTTGGAATATATAAGGATGTCATCAATAAAGACAACAACGAACCGATCCAAATATTCCTTGAATACTCGGTTCATCATATCCATGAAAGCCGCGGGAGCATTAGTTAGTCCGAAAGACATGACTAAGAATTCATAATGCCCATCTGGAGTTCTGAAGCGGTCTTTGGAATATCCTCGATTCTAATTTTCATTGATGATGATATCCGAACGAAGATCGATTTTGAAAAGAATTGTGCCCTTGCAATGGTCAAACAAGTCATCAATACGAGGTGAGGGATACCTATTCTTGATGGTGACATGGTTCAATTCAGATAGTCGATACAAAAGTCGCATACTCCGTCTTTCTTTTTTACAAATAAAACAGGAGCACCCCGAGGAGATGTCTTGGGGCGAATGAAACCGATGTCCAACAATTCACATAGTTGGACCTTTAACTCTGAAGTTCAATAGGAGCCATTCGATATGGGGTTTTAGAAATGGGCTTTGTACGGGTTCAAGATCAATAAAGAATTCAACTTCACGTTACGGGGTGAGCGGGAAGTTCTTGAAAATCGTCGGAAAAGTCGATAACAACAGAATATTATTCAAATTTGGCGTGTCTTTATTCAAATCCATAACATGGGCTAAGAAAGCTTGACATCCGTTTTTCAATAAGCGAATAGCTTTATGATTAGATATGATAGTGATTGATTTTAATGGTTTAGTTGCTTGAATTAAATCTGACGGGTTGGTTAGGAATATGAAAACTAACAACCTTACGAAAACAATCAATTTTGGCATGATGAGTAGTTAACCAATCAATCCCTAAAATCACATCAAAAGCAAGTATCTTTAAAGAGATAAGGTCAACGGGTAAGGTGATGGTGCCAACTTGAATCAAACAAGATTTATAAGCGATGGATGTGATGAAAGTTTCTCTAACGGAGTTTCCACAGATAGATCAAAGTCTAATTTCTCGGAGTCAAGTTTAAGCGTTGAGCACATGCGGGAGAGATAAATGAATGGGTAGCACCGGTATCAAGTAAGGTATAAACTTAAAGAATTTATAAATAGCTTACCGTGATCACCTCGTTTGGGTTCCTCGCATTATGACCGATCTGAACAAACGCTCTTCCGGAATCGTTGACTTTGACTTTTACGGACGATCTTTTGAGTCACCGTCCCATTGAACTAGGTTTCGCTCTGCGTACAATCTCGGCGATATGTCCTTCCTTTCCACAACTATAGCATACCTTGAATGTTGTGGGCGGTTTGGTGATATGTCCCTCTTTTTCGCATTTGTAGCATATAATGGGTGGTCGTTCTCCTCCACTTAGAACCGATTCTTTAAACCTTTATCGTCTTCACATAGTCGTTGTTAAATCTCCTCTTTTAAAATCTCCTCCCGACTTCGCTTCTTACATTTTCATGACCATGATTACCACCGAGTGGTTACCATTTACATCCGTCTGTTTCTTTCTCATGAGTTATCATTATTCATTGACTGCTATATCTACAGATACGATCCTGGTTTTATGGTCCCTCGATTGGCCGTACTTTCGTTATCTCGCTCTAATAATTGAGCCACATTTACAACATCTGAATAAAGAAAGTTTATGAAAAATGAGATATTGGCGTATCTGGGGTTTCAAACCTCTAAGAAACATCCGCGTCATCGTTCCTCATTCTCCACCAAATGAGGTCAAACACAGGATAACTCTGCAAACTTTGCCTCGTCTTTGAGACACCGTCACCGTCATTTTGTTTTTCTAATCGATGAACTCCACTTCCTTCATATAGCGAACACTTTCGGGAAAGTATTTGTCATTAAATAGTCTCTGAAAGCGTCTCCCAGACATCTTTGAAGTGCGTGTCTGGATGGAGTGCGCTTCACAGACTCCCACCGATGAATCTGCCTCGCCCACGGAACATAAAGGTGGCGAATGGAACCTTCTGTTCCTCCGTGCATCCCAAGACATCGAATATCTTGGTAATTTGTTTGACCCATGTTTCCGCCATGATCGGATCTCGCTTTCCTTTAATTCGGTGGTCCCAACTCTTTGAACTCTGCTTGGTGTGACAACCCGTGTGAATTGCTATCATTTCCTCTCATGTATTTTGAACACGAGTCTCCTCGTGCGATTTTGCATGAACTGCAAAAAACTTCTAAACATCCCCTCGTTCATCATCTGCTTTCGATGGTGTTGTTCACGGGAGGAACATTGCCCGACTGTTGCCGCGTTCTCCTCGTTGGTAAATCTGAGGCATCTCCACGGTCTCATTTACTCCATTTATTAATATTCTCGATCGACATTCTCAAATCTTGTCATAAAAACAAGGTTAATTAAGAAATCAATATATCATATAATATCCCTATATCTTGACCAACTAACAAATAAGCTTAGGTAGGACACACTAGCGAAGGATTTACTCGTCTCTCCCTCCTGGTTCTCCTCTCCGCCGGAGATCATATCCTAAGCTCGATTCATGACTCTCATGATCTTCAACCACAAGACACCTCACAATGGTAGATCGGTATCCACCGCAGAGCTACGAGAGTCCAGCTTGTGGCGCCCCAACAGAAGTCACCAATAGGTATTATAGCTCCATCACCCATTAAAATAGGTATACATCACCCGTCGAAACATCAATACAAACAAAACAACTACAACTTTATTATTACAATAGTAAAAGCTGTGAGTTTAAATACAAATATTATCTTCTGACAATATTTATACTCACATAAATCCTCATCACATTTATTGATACATTATTTTACAAAAATGGTGAGGACTACTAAACAATCCTTTCTAAAACCTTCATTCCATACCCCAGGCTAAATTACTTTTTATATTCTCGCCTCCACGAGAAGAATGGAACAAAAAAAGAAAAGGGTGAGCTCAACTAGCTCGATGAAAAGAATATTATGACTAAGATAATACACAACAAATTATCGTTAGTCTTCAACGAGGAAAAATTTAATAGAATACAATAGAATGAACAAATTTTCAATCAATATTCGCGACGGAAATAATAATTCATTAGAAGAGTTAAGTAGAGAATGCAAACTACTATCTTCTATGTATGAATTTAAAAGTTCATCGTCTATCTTTTATCCTGTAACAACAATCAATATACATCCGGAATCAAATATTCATCTTTGCACTACTGAGCCAAAGATATTCATCGATTAGTCATGTTCATTTAAACACACATTCATCTTTTGCTACTGAGCCCAAAGATATTAATCGATCGGTCGTATTCATCTCAACACTGTTCATCTTTTGCACTACAGGCCAAAGATATTCTTGAAATCATTCATCTTTTTGCTACAATGCCAAAGATATTCAATAATATCATCATTTAAGGCGAGGATGATGAAAAATATTTTTAAAGAACGAATCCGGTGAAACAAAATGACAAGGATTAAGGATTAAGGATTAGTACTTTGTTTTATCCATATCCAACAATACCCCAAAAATAATCACAAGTGGTGTAAAATTCAAGAATGATCAAAACATGGATACAATCAAAGCTAGTATCCAAAATAGATGTTTTGGACAAAAAAAGAAATTTTATTTTTTTTTTGGTGAATAGTGCAGATATCGTGAATAGTCTTGAGTATCGTGAATAGTCTTAAGTATCGTGAATAATCTTAGTATACATGAATAGTAAATCAGACACCAAAAGATAGAAATTCCACAAAAACATCTTCACGCTTCATGAATAGTACTAAATGAATAGTAACTCGTGAATAATAGTAACTCATGAATAGTAACTTCGTGAATAGTAACTCATGAATAGTAACCCAAGCATGAAAAAGTTCCAAATTTGATAAAAACATCGGATCAACATTTCAAAGTAATGATATTGAAGAAATAATATCATTACTGAAAAAAAATAATATCCCTTACCTCGAAAGAATCGATTGCTTGGAAGGAAAGGTCGGAGTGATCTTTGAATGAAACTTGTCTTGAATAAAGAACTCTCAAAGTATCTAAATACTCACAAAATACGCTCGATAATATAGAGAGAAAGAGAAAAACTTTGTTTACGGTGTGATTTTCAATTCTAACTTAGCCCTCTATTTATAGGAAAATGTTAGCCGTAAAAGCGGACTTGACTGCTTCTACTGATGGCTTTACTGCTACTATTGCCACCCACCACATTTGAAATAAAATTCAGCACATTTCTTCACCAACCACAAGTGGGGCCCACTCAATTCTAGAATTTTCCACCAAAATCAATTATAACCCTAATTTCCTAATCGAGACACCTCTTAAAATTCATAACAAATCATTCGTACATTTTAACAGTTCAAAATTTGTGGACATATACTCAACTTATATATGTATAACATATCCAAAATTACCACAATCAACGGTCGGATTAAAAATTATAATCCCATGATATATCTCAAAACCCCGATTTAATTTTTAATACCTCCAACTGGTAAAAAATACTAATAAAACACCTCAACAATAATTTCTTCATTTATAACCACATAAATAAATCCATCATTTATATCCACATAAAATAAATATTTCTTTATCATATGAATCAATAATTAATTATTCACAAATAATATTACGAATCACAATTATGACAATGACCAGTAGTTCCCGGAAGAGGGGGCTTTCAGATAAGGATTTCTCCTTATTGGCGCCATGATTAGGTGACCAAACCTCTCCTTGACGAGAACTTTCTAGACATTGCCAATAATGCTATCTAATAATATTATTCAAATAATATGAATTATTGATCGATAATGGAGATAATGTGCGGTGACAATTATTGAACAATGATAATATAAAATATCAACGCAACAATTATTGAATCAATAAAATAAAATATTGAGCGATAACTCTTTGAAAATTATTGAGTAGTGCCTTCTTACGTAAGGATCAATAATTCAACAATCTTGCAATGCTGCAATCTGGTGTCTTTGTGCGACCACGCGTATTCTTTATATTTTAACCACCGGGTATTCAAATAGTCTTAACAGAATAACTACGCCAGATTATTTTTAACCAACTTATATTTGTCGTTTTCTTCATCCAATCGCTTTCCGTTATGGGGCCCACACATGTCATTTGCTTGTCGTCGTGCGAATATTCCCGACGATCTAATATTCCACGACCAAACGAATATTCCCAAACAAAATGAATATTTTATAACCACTTGTTTATTTTGAAATATTTGCGTATTTAACCCTTAACTATCCACATTAATCAAATCAACCCTTACTATTTCAAAATAATAAATAAAGGAAATTCCTTTTTATTTAAAAAAATTTCGGGGTCTTACAATGCCGAAGAGAATGACGAAGATAATACCGAAGATAATACCGAAGAGAATGACGAAGATAATACCGAAGGGAATATCAAAGGGAAAAAGCCATTCTGAAGTTTATGTTTGGCAAAAGGAAAGAATCAACCTTGACATTGTTCTTCTCAACAATGAATGCCTTCGGAAGGATATCGACAAGGTCAAAGAAGAACTGAAAACGACCAAGGCCACTCATCCGGGTCATCAACGATATAAATGCCGATCTGTCGAGCTAAAGGATCAAAGCATCCGGTACATCGTCGGAAGCTCAAGAAGAGCTCAAAGAGCTTCTGCCCTTAGAGATTTGGGTCTCGCCATCGATCAAGACTTTCGTAAGGAGATCTGGTGCGAATACGTAAAATCCGTAGAAATTTGAACAATAAGATCGTCCATATGTATGCCAAAGGATATGAAATCACCAAGTAAAGGCAAGAAAAGCTCTGCCAAGGTAGATTCATCTCTTTTAGACTCTTTAGATGGTGACGATGACAAGGAAGAAGCTTCGAAGATGACCTCTCCTTATCTTTAATCGTAGAACTTTCTCAGTAAAAATCTAACTTGTTGTGAGCAGTTAATATTTAAAATATCAACTTCACGCCTTATTACTTCGAATGAACATTTCTTGTCAATAATTCAAATGTCAATTAAATTGTATGAACTTAACTTAGGACATGAACTAGATAAGGCGATATAACAGCTAATTTATGAAATGAAGTGAATCAATTTAATGGATAGAATTTAATGAACAATATTGAATGAACTGAACTCAACACTTGAACAAAATAAAGTAATGTATACTTATCGTTTCCGAAGTGTGAGATCGGCCATGTGTGAGGTGAATTTGGATGATCCTCCTTGCACCATCGAAATCTTGCTTACCACTCGGGGTAGAACAAGTATATATAAGAACCAAGATATAAGGATCAAGATATAAGGATCAATAGTGACCATTGATTTACCACTCTGGTAAAATCAATATAGGATCAAAAGGACCTGGGGCTACCATCGAATGGCCAGCGAGTCCTACCATACCTCCTTACACCATAGTGACCTTCGGACCAATAGTGACCATTGACTTACCACCGATAAGATCAATATAGATCAAAAGGACTGGGGCTACCATCGAATGGCCAAATGAGTCCTACCATACCTCCTTACACCATAGTGACCTTCGGACCAATAGTGACCATTGACTTACCACCCTGATAAGATCAATATAGGATCAAAAGGACCTGGGGCTACCATCGAATGGCCAGCGAGTCCTACCATACCTCCTTACACCATAGTGACCTTCGGACCAATAGGAACAGGATCAATAGTGCAAAAGTGAATGTGGATGAGCCACCGAAATCTGTCTGTGTTGACTCCCTGGTTCTTTCATGAATATCCCTGCCGAAGTGCTTTGTAGGCCAACAACTTCGGGTCAAATGATCGTCACAGATGTCTTTGCGAATTTCCCGAAGAACATACTCTGCTTCGGATGGAACCAAATGTTTGAGTAATGATGACGAAAAAGGTCCTTCGATAAAGATTCTCATCAATGAGAACAAAGTTGACACTCTTGTAATTGGTTTTCTTTGCAAAGACTCGATCCGAAGGAAAGACGCCATCCGCCATCAAAGTTATAAGCATCAGAAGTAGCCAACTTCGATAATGCATCGAAGAACGGAATTGTTATTGTGATCGACCCTTGATAAATTTCTTTGTCATCGATGTCCAAAATAGAATATCCATCTCGCATGCAATGTCCACGAGCTCGCTTCATTTGAAGAACGAAGTGTTCAATTTCAAAGTCTTGGCTTAATGATCTGCTTTGGTGACGGAGTCCTTCATCACGGCGAGAACACTCAAGGCAGAGTACCTTTTTTTGCATTCTCGGGTGAATATATTCTTGAATTGCTCCTCATTCGTTTGTGCCATAGTCCCGAGAACCCCTAGGATGAGGTATCCTCTTGGATGCTTAGGAATATAGATGCATTTTGTGTCTTTAATCTGAACTCGATGACGCAGGCACGGCATCTCCAAGAAAAGTATCTACAGTATGCGCGTGCCCCAAAGGGATTCTCGGGAGTGTGATTTACGGATATACTTGATGAAACTCTGCGTTACGGTGATGAGGATACTCGAGGCAGTATGCCTTATTTGTATTCTGAGGTGCATGCTCCCTGGATCAGTCTCTTCGTTTGCTGCGACCATAATCCCGAAAACCGATAGGGCGGGATACCCTCTTCGGTCAATCAGAAAATGGCTGTTGGGACTTCATCTACTCTGCTTCGACCATCATCCCGAAGACCGATAGGCCAGATTACCCTCTTCGGTCAAACAGAAAAAATGGTCATTGGTCTTCATCTACTCGCTCACCATCATCCCGAAGACCATATAGGCGATTACCTCTTCATCAAACAGAAATGGTCATTGGGTCTTCATCTACTCTCGCTTGACCATCATCTTTATCACCTGACCACTTTGGGCAATTAATTATGGGCTGGTGCCTTTACTTGCCTTTCTCGCCACGATCCTGCTCTTTATCAAGAACAAAGACCAACCATCTTCGGGCTTTGCCGTGGGATCTCGAACGAGAACCCCCTGATTGGTGCCATAACTTCCGATGTAGAACAACTGGAAATATTGTGATTGATAGCTCAAGAATACTAGAAAAGCCCTCCTTCTAGCGCCAATGTTAACGCCAGATCTCTTCCGCCACGTCCCAATCACGTAAGAGCGCTCGATCCTCGCGCACAAGAAATACGATAAACACCACAAGCTCGACGCGGCGGTTCCGTCGGGGATAGCTTTCGGCGTGAGAGTCGATACACGTGTTCACAAGGTTAAACAATGGAGGAATATAATGTCTAGTGTCTTGAGAGAGAAATAATAATTCTCTCGTGTATATGTGATTATGAATGAAGAAGTGTATGAGAACGCATTCTTTGGGAAGACTTCCTTGCTAAGTTATACTCTCTTTGCCTAGATTACGGTGCCACCCACTATTACCCCGACACACCCCTTTGATCCGATGGGTTCCACCGATCGCATATAGTTTATCCAACGCTTTTGGTCATCGCTCCCACCGCAGTCCTCCATTATAATCCCATCCACATTAATGCATTGGCGGTGTTCTCTACCAACCACATATGCTTTTTCATCATTACAAGTCAAAGATGTAGATATTTTAAATATATGATGGAATTCGACCCACCGATTGGTCCAAATCTTAGAAGAACTTAATAAAGATAATAAAGTGACTAGATCCAATAATGTCAACACCCAATAATGAAGACCCAATGGACTAACTGAATATGTAGGCCCAATCCATTCGGTCCAATAGGAGAAATATCACGACCCAACATATATCATGTTTAGAATCAAAATAAAGATATGTAATCTTATTTAATTAGGGTTTTATTAAGGAATCCATCATGACTGGGCAATTTGTTGGGATATTTTAAATCAGACTATTTCTCTCTTGTATTAAGGTATTTAGTTTGCTTTAGAAACCATATATTTAAAAAAGATGTTGTATAGAATATCTTATATCCGTTGAATAAAACAAATTGCTAATCATAAGATTTTTCAACTGGTCTGAGTCTTTTAGGCTAAAAACTCTCTTTTTAGCCGTTAGTCTCTTTGGTATATATTCTTTCTTCTCGGCTAAAAGATGCATATCAGCTATATTACATAGATAGTCAAGAGTGTTTCAAAATTATTTTGCAGCTATTCATTGTATTGATTGTTAATTCTTTTTGGCTGAAAATTAAAAGCCCGTTGTATTCAAAATTTTTGTATTAAATTTGAGTTCAAGCCGCTTGATCGACCCAGTAGTGGATAAAATTTGTTCAAAAGAAACTTTCAAAATTGCAGAAGTGCAATAGAGTTGTACTATGTTGATATATTAAGTGAACTAATTCAGTCACTATCTTGTATCAATACCAATTTTTCTTGTTTGCATTATAACTAAACTAGAAGTTATATAATTCAGACACCATCTTTCACTTTTTTTTAGTCTGCATTATAACTAAGGTAAAATTTATTCTATAACAAACACCAAAAGTTATTGGAATCACTTGTCTGTTTTAGACTGAAAAATAAAAATTTATCATTTTAGTTGAGATACTTATAAGTGTGCACGTATATAAAATTACTTACATTTACGATTAAACTAATTTGATTAATTATAAAATGAGTAAATAACCACAAAAATAAGGAATGTAAATTGAAATGAAGCTCAGTCGTCAAAAAAGAATTAAAAAAAATGAGAACGTATCTTACAAGACATAAAAGAAACCCATAAAAAAGATAAGTCGTTACCACAAACATGTTGAAATAAATGAACAAGAGACGAGATGAGATGAGAGGATTATGAACCGAAGTGGTATGCGGACAGCACTGCATAACGAGTGAATTTGTGATTCGAGGTAGGAGTATTCGTTAGTGAAGAAGAGATTTAAAATACTCTCTCCGTTCTTAAAAAATTGTCGTTTTAAAATAAAAAAAATTTCCAAAAAGTTTGTCATTTATAATTTTCAAGAAGAATAAATTATTTACTTTCCTATATTACCCATATCTTCTCTTATTGTCCCAAGAAATTCATTATCTTGTATTAATAGTTTTCAACTTCCCATAAAGGGGTAGTGATGGAATTTTAAATAAATTTTACTTGGTAAATGAACTTTCTTAATCCATGTACCAAAATCTTAAACGACAATCTTTTAAGAACGGAAGTAGTACAAAAAATTAATTAATGGAGTATAATAATAATAATACTAGTAAGTAGGCCGCCCATTCCATGTGAAGTGTGGGGGCTGCTGACTTAATTTTATAACTCCGGTTTATTTTCTTTTGTTTTTCGTTTATCACGTGACTTAGCTAGCTAGGTTTCACCGGCACTCAATATTAATTAATTAGTATTATATATATAAATATATAGCCCGGCTTTTTCTAGTATAGTGGAAGAAATGAACTAAGAACGAACCGACTATAGTAATGATTTTTTCTATCGTTATAGCATAAAAAATCGGTTAAGATCGAACCGACTATAGTGACGATTTTTTCCGTCACTATAGTATAGACAGTCGATTTTTTATACTATAACAACGAAAAAAATTGTCGCTATAATGATTCTGCTTTTAATTGCTTCTTTCAGGTTATTGTAGAAAAGCGAAGTTTTATATATATATATATATATATATATATATATATATAATACTACAACTACAGTACTCAATTGTCAATTCTGAAAACCTTTTTCTAAAAGTTTCAGGGAGGTCATTTTTGAGTAAGTATGGGTGGAAAAGTTGTAAGAGTGTCATTTGAATCCAATGGATTGAATTATTTAAGCTGAAATTTAATGGACTGTATGAGATCAAATATAATAGACTAAATAATTGATGTGATATATGTTTCAGGATATTTAAAGGTTTTGATAGTATATAATTTGAAACGAGTATA